>CM032347.1:1432706-2830843 GCA_019022885.1 Schlechtendalia chinensis
TTATTTCAGTATTTTCGGGTTCGACCAGCTTCGTCGTAAGTCGATTTCCACGTCGTACTATGGAACGTAACAATCCCGTGTCGCGCCACAGTTACCGGCGGACGATGGTACGGATTATTCGTGGACGATACTTTGCGGCCAGTCTCCGAAAGGACATTATAAAAACGACTATATCGTCGAATATTCCGCTGTCGTGTTCGCTATTGTATTTCGTTTCCTAACATGTCAAACAGTACTAACATCAGTTGCCGTTTTAGCACCGTCAATAAATAACGAAATGTATTGAGTTTAACGATCTATAACGGTAACGTTTGATTTTCGACTTGTAAATATCGTGTGCGAAATTCGGAACTTAAACCCTCCCCATCCGGTGATTTGTTGTTACATTTACGTACGTTTACGGCGTTCGACGTGTTTATACGAACATTGAACACCACGAGTCTATATTTTTACCGACCGTAAAAACGCGTGAATTTCCGAAAAGTCGTTCGCATATATTACGATAATACGTACGATCATCAAACTTTTATTTTAAACAGTCGTAGTCGTTATAAATCAGTATTGAATCGTTACGAAAACGAAGGATTTTTTTTTTTGATCGATATGTCGTGTGAAAGGAGTGCGTCGCTGATCTTTGCGTACGGTTTCTAGTTGACGTTTTACGCGCTTCTTCGTTCATTCGATAGTCTTCGAACAGGATCGCCGAAAAACTGCCAAACAATCGCAAAACAAAAGGTTTGAAAACAAATTTCGGACGCATGTGATTCGCACATATCTTGCACATGAACCGTTACGTTTTCGCGACATTAGTTGCTTTCAAATCAAAAACAATAAAACGACCCCGAACGGACGTCGACAGCTTCCGCGTGTCGTTAACGTTTTTTTTACTATAAAATCGCGAATTCACGCTTTGAGACTGCTGCTAATATTATCATTGCACATTTTTTATCCCGCGACGTATGAACGTCGAGTGTCTAACGCATACGTGCGCGCGAGCTTTCAAGTAGAACGTGTGTTGCCGTTTTGTTGTACACATGTCTCGCGCGAGAGAAAAATATTATTAACGGCGCGGCGCAATATCGTTGCTGTCCGCGCGGTCTTCGCCCCGCAATAACCTACTTTCGGTTAAATACGACCGTGCGCGCGGAAGACCTTTTGTTAAAAAATATACGATTTCCAGAAACGTATTGCGTGGCGTGTGTATATATATATTCGTTAATTTATATCCGAGCGTACGTGGCTGGGAAAACTTTTATCGCCAGGTAATAATTTCAATTCGCGTGACCGACGCGGTTGT
Source organism: Schlechtendalia chinensis (assembly GCA_019022885.1). Lineage (NCBI taxonomy): Eukaryota > Metazoa > Arthropoda > Insecta > Hemiptera > Aphididae > Schlechtendalia > Schlechtendalia chinensis. Next base: position 1,434,004 of record CM032347.1, read on the forward strand.
ATCAAATATCCGCAGCATCGCTCGTTTATATATATATATATAAATATGTATGTATTCGTAATTTCGTATTACGTAATTCGTTTTTCGTAATTCAATTTGTAAATTAAACTTTTGAACACTGACGAAAATAATAATTATCGTACTGTCATGCGTAACAACGGTTTAACAATAACCGAAACTGTTGCAAACCGATTCGACGTTGTCGTTTGGTTTCGGTCTACGTCGTTGTCTATTTAAACGATATACAAATACATGATTATTTTCTAACTGATTTTAGCAATAATGATACCGGTAACCACAGCAACGAATAATCGATGGGACGTGCGCATACGAACGTAAAGCGTGGGCGCCGGAGTTACGATTTTAATAGTGTACAACGTTGAATTACCGTATTTAAATGATAGGCAGTAGTGGCTGGGGGATACCACGCGTTGGAAAATCACTTACAATCGTATTAACTCTTTGCACAGCTCTCGAGACGTGATTGGCGACGCGATTTCCAGTAAACCCTCAACGGAATTATAACCGAAATAATACGCTACACTCCGATTTGTTTCTACTGAACAGTCGTACGAATTGATTTACTTGTTACCGCCGGCTTATTGCATTCGGTCGGTCCGTCGACCGCGCGACTTCGCTGTGCTCTCGGTTTTTTCTTTATTTATCTATGTGCGTTAACACAACTGTCGATAACAGCACAACATCGGCGTTGTGCGTTTGCGTGTTCGTCTTAGTGAAGCGATGAAAATAACCGTGCACGTCGTCGTGCGAATGAAATGGTTAACGGTCGACAACGAAAACGATAACAACGTACCCGTAGCCGACTAGCGTCGAAATAGTGTGCGATCGGACGGGGGATTAATGTCGTTTACGTTAAATGTCGTACGACTTACGGCAATAGTGGTGCGGACGTTTTCGTTCGGCAAACAAATCGTAGTTAAGCCGTGTGCGCAGTGGTTCCCGCGAACAGCGTCATGGCAGAACGTGTTGTGTTTTACGCGGGTTCTGACGGCACGGTCCCCATCTCGATCCGTTTCGAAAAGGCCGAAACATTTTTCTTTCATCGAGATTTTAACCATTAGTTAAACATACATCTCTACGATTATATATTTATATATAAGATATACATATATTACGTCTATCGCATGCGAAATACAGAATTCAATGTTAACGTTAAGAAAAGAAAAAAAACCGTGCACGAATAACAGAAAATAAAATAATTTTACTATAAGAACATGGAACACGGGCACACACATACACGTATATATTCCAAATATTCAAAGATAAAATTAATTACGACTTTAATAACGACGGTATCATTTTGATAACAATAGATTGGTAAAAGTCATACGAAAAGATGCGCAAATAGCAAATGGTCCTTTCATTTACAATAGCGGGACAGCGGAAATGAAGGTGGTTGAAGTCACGTGACGACGCCAACACAATTAGAGAGAACGCATGCCGGACTTATCGTTCAGTCCTATTTCAAATGCGTGCTCGGGTAGCTCGAGGCGAAACATCACGCGCACGTTCGGACACTGTCGTGGATGCCCCCCCATACACCGTAAACCCACGTGTATGCCGGTCGGTCAGTTGTGCGCGAAGCCGCGTGAGGTTTACGACAATCGTTTTTCTTTTTTACGACAGTTTAACGGCACGCGAAGAAAAAACCGATTACGGGATTTTCGTAAATTTAGATTTGGAAGAAGGAAAACGATTGCGACCCGTACGAGAAACTCGACGAGAAGTGGTTCAAAATGCCGTTTTCGACACTGCGATTTTGATTAGGTCGCTCGTCGTTGGGCGCACGCGTGAAATCGTATTGTTTTTTTTTTAAATCGAAGGGCGTTTCGGAAAGATCTCAGTCTTTAGGGAAAAATGTATGTATGAATGCGATATAGAAAATCGACAATTGAAAAGTAAACACGATGTTCTTAGACAAAACTGGAATTGACGAGGTCGGCTCAAATATATATATATATATAGAAAAAGACAATTCGGCGGTAATAATATAGAGCTTCTCAAATATCATTGTCGACGGGTTGACATTCGTACACGCGATTTGTGAAATTATTGATACATTCTTAAATTCGTAATGGTCTAATTTTTTTTTTTTAGTCGTTCCTAATTACGCGCGATAAGGTTTCCGATATTATTACGCTTGCGGGTTACGTTTTACTTTTCGATCGTCGAAATACAAGTGTAGGTAGTTTATAGGCCGACAGTCGCGTTTGTGGACTGACAAATAGTGGGAAACCCATTAGGCCATAATATGAATTCATCATCGCCAATGGCGAATAAATTATTGTAATACTTATTTTTGTTACATTATCATTGAAATTATTTTGTTCAAATGCCTTTAGGAATTTAATCATTGTCCACAATTATATATCAACATAAGATAAATCTACTTGAGTTAGATCAGATCAAATTTATAAAAGGAAATGCAGTTTTTTTTTTTTTGTAAAAATTTTTTATTTGTTGAATGAACTATGGACTGAACTGGTTTTTTTTCTATATATAATTAGGTATTTTGATAGATTAAGCCAAAAATAGCTCTGGCAAATCTATAGCATTTACATACTTAGAACTTATGTACAATGATTTGAATCATGATATGAACATATGTTATATATACATCACAGAGTATTAACTATGTTAGAGTTACACTATATTTTTACATAAGATTCAGTTACATTTTGATCATAATTACCTTCCTACTAGCTTTTTTTTATTTATTCCTAAATAATTTTCCCCTACATTTATGTTGTGATGGTGCTAGTATTTTTTTATTTTCCTTTTATTTTTATAGCAATGGAAATTTTCCTAAATTGATTGTTTTTTTTATTTTCTAAAAGTTTTTTTTGTTATTATAATTGTTTTAAATTATTATTTAATCATTTTGATAATGACATTTTTTAAAATTCTTAAATATGTATACATTACCAATTTAATTGCTGAAATGTAATTCTTAAGATAATTTTCTTAAAAATTAAAGAAAAAGATTAATACTAAAAAAAGTATGATAAAAACTATAAATTTAACAAAATCTTAAGTAATTGGCATATGTATTATGTATTGTAATTTATAAATTATTTTTATAAATTTTTTTTAACAAACTACAGGATAATTTATTTTATATAGTTTCAAAAATAAATAATTTTAAAGTTATAACAATAATCATATCATAGGTTTCAGATCTATTAATAAATGATTAATAAATCATGTAAGCTTATTAACAATACATTTAAATCAATATAATAAATAAGATATATTGCAATTTTGCAGATGTGTATTTATACATTGGTTTTACATAGAATTGTTAGACATACCTCATGTTAAACCACATATATTAATAGATAAACAAATAATTGTAAAATTAAATACTGAGTTCTACATTGATTGATTTGACAAGAATTCATCAGTAAAATGTATATGGAAATGAATACTAGTACTAAAAACCTTACAATCAATATAGTAAAATCCATATAATCCATATAATAATTTATTATCAACTTTTTTTTATTATCTTTTTTTTATAATACTATCTTAAATATGAATTAGTTTAAAAATATATTTATACCAAGTTAACATAACTTAAACATACTTATTTAACATGATATTGAATTTAAAACTATATTTTAATGAATAGAGAATAATAGATACTATGATGTATTTAGTTTACATACTATATTCAATAATTTTTGTAAAATTAAAACTCTAACAATACTATTTATGATTTAATTTGATGAAATTAAATTTTAGAACATAATATTATTTGTTTTTTGGTATAGCTAATCTTCTTCAATTTCATTCATTTAATTTCATTCCATGAATGAAATAAAAAATCTGTGTTTCAATATTTTTGTAGCTACTTTAAATTAACATGTTTAATTTTTCGATATTAAATTAATTCAAAACAAAATAAGATATTCATCACAGTCAAACCAGTATTTCTTAAAAAAATCAAAATATTAACTTATTACTTGCCATTATAACTAAAATAATTAGTAAAATATTTATAAATAAATATCAATATGTATTTTCTTTTAGCGTATACAATTACATACAATTAAGATAATTATGGACTAAGTAAAAAATAATAAAAATAATACAATTTATACACAATTTGATTAAAATATATCAATCAAATGCTGATATATCTGTTAACATAGATTATTTTGTTCTTGTATTGATGTATACCAAAAACTAATGCATCATATATACTAAATTCAAAAAATTAATTTTCTTTTAAGTATATAATAATTAGGCAAAATTGAATACATAAACATACACATACATGTATACGAAAATACTTGACGGTCTATTCTGATTTTGAAAGTTTGTAACAACACAATAATATTACCATAATACCAAATTATACACATAGTAATCACAACACAGAAAACATTTTCTGAATACTTTAATGTGTAAAGTTTCATTAATGACAACTATTTTCCAAAAGAGAATTCTGTAAAAATGATTTACTATTTTAGTAATCAAAAATTTTAAATTTATATAATTACTACCCTATGCACATTGCATGTTGTCATAAAATTTTGACTATCTAGAAGCCAACCAACTTGTACAGCACAACTATAATGTATACTTGATTTGCAATGACGTGCAGTGCATCCAATACTAGCTCCATTAGCACCGCAATAAACACAGACCTAATAAATTAACATTATATTAACTGTATTTCAAATATTACATACATATATAAATTAACTTACAGTATTTTTAGCAATTCTTACACTATCCTCCAATCCAAAAATTTTAGTTCCTACCATATGCACACCAGATGCCCAAACTAAACAATTTTCATGAGTCCATACTTCAATAAATGTTTCTGAAGTATCATTGTCACCTAAATTATGCTTAAATTTCTGTAAATATTATTTAAATAATGTAAAATATTAATTTTAATAATACAATTCAAATTTTTTAAATACCTTTCGTTTAGGGTTATCATTTGTTTTGATAGATTTTGGTATACTGACATAATAAGGACCAAAAAGATCTCCGGTAGGACCATAGCCAATATTTCTAACATGAGGTCCTCGTGAACAGAATACACATTGCCAATCACTACTTTCTAAATTACTCACATCAGGTTTTTCTTCACCATTGCACACGCCAGATTTATATGCTAATTATATATATCTATATATATATATATATGATAATTAATATTGTAATATTATAGTTTTAAAAATAAACTTACAGTAAGTATTACGATTAATATTATGACCATCTAATGAAACTTCATCATCTTGAATATTCCGATTAATAATAATAAAACCTGTTGGGTTTTCTATATTACCACCATTCACTCTTATTAATGGCCCTTTATATTTTTTATTGGCCATTTCAATAGAAGGTTTAGGTTTTTCCAATATTTGTAGAGTTTTCTTATTTTTTTAAATTTGTTTCTTACTTTTATTATAAGGTCTTTTAGTAGGAATAATTGGTTTTAATTTATTCTCTGTTACTAGTTGTTGATTAGTTACATTAGTTGATGTAATGACTCCACCAAATAATGCTTCTAATTTATTTTCGACTTCAAGGAATTGAGAATGTGTATCATGCACTTTTTTTGAAGAATTTTCAGGTGGTATACAATCTTCGGATTTATTATGTTCTATTCTAAATACAGGAGATGGTGATTTGAGTATTTTTTTAACAGACTCTACTCTCATCATTGATGGCGATGGAGATTTTACTGGTTTTATAGTTTTAATAACAGATAATTTTTCTGGCTCATTTGTCTGAAACATGTTTTCCAACATTTTTTCAACATTATTTGTATCTGCAACTTCAATTTTTATAGGGCAATCCTATCAGGATTACTGTCTTGTTTATTAAACTTGTATTCATGACCTTCATTATAATAAGAACTTTTTAGTTTTTGAGTACTTATACAATCTGGAACATCAGGTAAACAACCATCTCGCCCTTCAGACTTAATTACTTTATGAGGGTTAGGTGCTATAACACTAATAGTCTTATCATCCATAATTCCTATTTTAGATGATGTTATTTGACCATTGACTTGATCTTTTTTTTGTTTAAAAGAGAAGCTATCATTTTTTTGAGTATTTGCTGATAGGTCAATAGACATTTGCTCAAATTCTTTTTTATGTTTAGTAAGATCAAGCTCAACAGTCCGAGATGGTAAAAAATTAGGCGACACGTTTGCTGAATGAGCTGGACTAGGAGATGGTGGACCAGGTCTAGATGGTGGTGGCATATTATTTCTATTATATTATAATCTATCAATTATAGGAGTATGTTGTGGTTTATGCATCTGTAATGCTGCATAATTATTATTCAAAGCATATGGTGTATTTCGATAAGCTGCCATATCTATAATCCAATAACAATAATATTTAACGTTTGTCCGATAACAATTCTAAAAATTATTTACCTTGTTTAGTAAACCACGAGGATAGCTGATGAGAAATTGGTGGAGGATGGAATGCAAGAGGATGAGGAACATTGTAAGTACCCTGGGCTTTTCGACTTGCGCCTACTGACCATATACCTTATATTAGCTCAGAGGAGCTACTCAAGGGATATGGTAGGGACGGTGTCCAACCGATTAAAGCCAGACACCGGGTCGTCGTGATGGACCACCAGCACCGGGTATCAGCCCGTACCCTTTCGGAGGAGCGCCGCGACTCAGTTAAGTGCCTCGTTGGTATCGCCCCTCCCCACCAGGTCCGGTGGGTTCTTGGTTACCATCTAGCGCTTGTCCCACAGCCACCACGTTTCAGCCGAGATAGGCACCTCAACCTCGCGGGGGCACCGTATCCGGAGCGGCAAGCCGGTCCGGCGTACAGTGGGGCCCCCCCGCTCCCGTGGCACCGACTGGGTTTAATGTTGACGTCGGTTGGTCAACCCGGGACTAGCGTCCCTCCCACTATTCTGGCAACCACGCCGGCTAGTGGTGGGCCTGTAGAGGATGAGGAACAGTAGGTGTTGCAACAGTCGCCAAATGATGTTTTTGTGGTGCTGGGGCCGCTGGAGGCAAATGGTGATAGGATGGAAATCTTCCTTCGGACATTTTTATTCTAAAATTTATACACACAATTATATTTGTTAAATACTTATAAGTGCAATATAGCTAATTAGATCACAATGATTTATTTTGAAAGTTTTAAGTAATCTTTATTTTATGTTATCATAATATAAATGTTGTCCTAGGTGGATGTAAACACATTTGTAAGGTTATTCATTTATTTGATACTCAGTGTTTTAAACATTTTATTTTGTAAACAACGATTTAAATTATTAATTATTTCCAACATTAATTAAAATATTTCAGAATATCAAGATATTTTAAATAATAAAAATAAATACACACTTTTACCAAAGATGAGTGGTATCAGATGACTAATCGACCGTTGTATTTATTCACATCTTTAAAAACATATAGATTAAAATGCAGAATTTTAATTACAGATTAAAAATTGTATCAACTAGTTAAAAACAGTTAAACATAATTATACTGACAAACTATTAAAATAAAAACAACTTCTCAAATTGTACACGAAAAATTTTCATTAAAAACTCGTCACTATATAGTCATATTTGTTGTTGTGGTTTTTATTGTTCTCTTTCGCACGTACCTAATCACCCTCTCTCTCACTCACTGTTAACATTATAATATCTTTGGAACAATTAAACTATCATGGACATTAGATAAATTGGCAACATTTTCCAATGTCTTTAGATGGGCGCTAATCATTTTTAACTTCCATGACGCGTCAATTTATGTCATAAAATACACAAAAACTATGTAAATAATATTAATTTCACAATCAATACTAATAATAATTTAATTGAACAAATAAACTATAAAATAAAACAATTTCTAAATATAGCTTATAATAATTTAAATTATCATAAAATCAATAGACTTAAGAATACAAACGGATTTTGAAAATAATATTTTATATCAATATTTACTAAATAATATTATTAACATACCATAATTGTCTATTTAAAAGTTATTTCAAGTCATATACAATTTCTTTTTATTCATCATTATTATTATTTTATGGTTTAGCTATATGTACATTATTGTAATAATCATAGTTTCGTCTATGAATTCTTGTTCATTTTTATCTTTTACGTATGTTGTATTCTCTTTTTCACTTTATACCTGACAAAAACTAATCGAAACCGATTGTAAATAAAAAAATGTTATACAGCTCTATATTTTTTATTTTTTTATAATATTCATTGTTTTTATTATATATATAATGTAAAGTTTTATAATAATATTTCATTATCAATTTTTGAATATCTACATTTTTTCAACGGTAAATTAACATTTAGATTTTGTTGTTTATTCCATTATTATCTATTTTCTGTCAAATGTCATGGCGGAAATTTATTTCTGTATTTAGATTTAGTTAGTGTAATTGTTTATTGTCAATTTAGTTTTTTGTAATCATAGCTGATACACATGTCATATACAATAATAAAAACATTTAGATTTTCAAAGTAAAAAGATCACTGCCCGAATATTATAATCAACAACAAAGTCATACTAACATCCGACCAAATAAAATACTTAGGTTTAACATTACACAAGCATCTTAATGGGTACCCATATTTAAAAATAAAAATACAAGCAATAAATGCAATACTCCATAAACTTAACTCACTATTAAAATCCAAACTTAACTTTAAACCAAAATTATTAATATATAATTTAATTTTAAGACCTATCTGGTCTTATGGAATTGAAATTTGAAGTCCATCCAAACCTTTCAACATACGTCCATTACAAGCACATCAGAACATTACTCTCATTATCTTTATATTACTTTCATTATCAACTTGACTCTTACTCAAACCCTCATAATTAAATATGTTCTCATAAAATATGTCCTCTCACATCCTACCTGAAACTCCCGAACGACGACTTAAAAGGAACTGGTCACGCAGTGGCGTAGATACTTGGGGGGGGGGGGGGGTTCAAGTGGTTTACACCCGCCCAGCACTCTAAAAAAGCTTGTTCTTTTCCTTTAAAATTTTGAAATATCATTTCATTGATTTTGTGCACACGAAACTAAAATTTAATATTCATAAATACATTTATTGTAAATATAAATTATTGTTATAAAATATTTACCAGTGGCGTGCCCAGGAATTTCAATGGGGGGGGGGGATGTTATAAGTAAATAGTAATAATACATTTCAATGAATTGTCATGGTAATACCAAAAACTCAAACGTTTATGTTTCAAGCTGTCCATAATCGTTTCTAGCTCATAATTGTGTACATTTGTAGATTGTTCTATAATCGAAATGAATTTAAATTATAACACACTAATACCAAGTTGTTCAATTAACATAACACCATTAAATTGAAAAAAATGTATTGCATGTTTAAAAATAAAATCAAAATAAAATAAAATACATGGAAAGTAGATTGCTTATTCCAAACGGAATTTCAACCGCCTAGCTTTTGTACTTTTTTGCCATTAACTAATAAAAAGTATTAAGTAATGACTCTAAAACAGCTTTTATAACTAATAAGTTGTTTTCTGTAGATCAGCGAAATAGACAATGGAGGGGGGGATATAACCCCTAACCTCCCCCCCTGAGCACACCACTGATCGCCATCATTTCGGGCATCACGTTTTTTTTGGGGGGGGCAACAAATTTTTAAGGGTTTGGTTTGAATAATGTTACTACTCGTTTTTGAAACATTCGATATTCGATGTTTTGTTTCATAGTTTGGAAAACAAATATCAGGCGTCAACACCTTGTTAATGAATCGTATGTTATTATTATTTTATAGATATAAACATTGCAAAACATCAGAAACAAACATTTATAAACATCGCCATAACATTGATTTGTATAATTTATTTATCATCACTTTTAAATGAGATATTAACACACGTGTTAAAAGGCGAGGGGTTGTATGCGTTTTGGGAAAACATTTTTGCAAACACTTCACCGTGTACGGGACGGTGCGGTTTTCGTCGTCGAGCTTATCCGCGCGGACCACCGTCCGATTCGGGATCGATGGGGCTTAAGGATGTTGACCGCAAGTCGACCACGGGACGGCGGTGTCCGTTCGACACGGGGAATCGACTTCCGCGCGGCGTATATATTTTCGTGTGCGTCGAGATGCCGCCGGACGCGGTTAGGACGGAGGAGTTTTTCTTTTATCCGACGTCGGCGAACCGGTTCGTGTCTTTTTTGTTTTTTGTTTTGCCGGCCGGCCGGACACTTGCGTTGCGACCGTACGCGTATTTGTAGCGAGCGATTAATGCGGCGCGGGACGTCGGAGAAAAAAAAAACAGTCCGCTGTAGTGACGACGACGACGATGGTGCTACGAGCAGTGGCGTGCTCAGGGGGGGGAGGTTAGGGGTTATATCCCCCCCTCCATTGTCTATTTCGCTGATCTACAGAAAACAACTTATTAGTTATAAAAGCTGTTTTAGAGTCATTACTTAATACTTTTTATTAGTTAATGGCAAAAAAGTACAAAAGCTAGGCGGTTGAAATTCCGTTTGGAATAAGCAATCTACTTTCCATGTATTTTATTTTATTTTGATTTTATTTTTAAACATGCAATACATTTTTTTCAATTTCGTTTAGAGCTCGGAAATTGATTTTCATGGTATTGTGGTAACGATTTTCGTACCTTATCATTTCGGGTTTACCGTATGGTTTTCGTTCAAACTCCTCCAAGAGGGGAATCGACGGAACGATGTTCACTGACGTATAGTCGTCGTTGCGGCGAAATAATCGAAAACGATTACCAAAGAACACCCGATCTCGAATGGGGACACGTATGGTTCCGAAGCCAACGGAGTCACCGTCACCGTCACCGAGTCGACTCTCGCACGGCGTTAGACGATCCGTACTGGACCGACTTGACCGGACCAAGCGTTGAATTGGAACGGACGAAAACCATCGGGCGTGTTGTGGACGATGCTATTTAAAATTGCGTGGACGTTAAACCGACCGCGGTAGAAAGAAAATCGGCCGGATAACCGTCGTCGCCGTCGCGGCCCGACGGGCCAAAAAGAACGAAATCCCCGAAGGCGGATCCCCGTACCGCGGCGGTTGCGACGGACAGTCTATCGCGTCCGGGACGCAGACGGCTGGCGCTGAAAGGGGGCCGTGCGCGGTCGTACACGACTCGTTTCCAAGAGACGTTCGGCTTTTAATCAAGACCAGTCCTTCCCCCCCTCCCCATCACGGGTTGTCCCGGCACGCGCCCTTTGCACCGTCGTTCCTTCTCGTTCGCCAGGACAGCTATTGTTCGCCGGTCCCGTGGTCGCGGACAATGTCCTCGCCGCGAAATATCGCGCGAGCCAGCGTGCACGCGTACAGCGACCACGATAAATGTCGACCTCGCTAACACCCCGAAAGTCGTTTCAGGGCACGGCTGTCGCGCGTTCGTACCCACAAAAAACAAACGAACACGAAAAAAAAAGTAGAAAAAAGATTTACCGCCGTCGTCGCACAAAAGCGTAAACGCGAAAATACATCACGCGTAAATACTGCATTCAAAACTTCCAGTCTCTCGATATTGTCAAAGTTTTGATTAAAATTACCGAGTTCGCGCTCTGTCCGTACGTAACGAATATAATAATGATGAACCAGACCGAAACGCAATCGTCCGTCTGTACAGGATCGGTGAGAAACGCTACGAAACCGACGAAATAAACTTGCGGTAAAACGGTAGTCCGTCCGCTGAGCGAAGCGTTCTGATTAATCCGCAATGAACGACGAAATATACGGAAAAAACCAGTGTAAAAACGTCGCGGATCTTCACACTTATTGATCGGGCGGTTTCGAAAACGTAATGGTGTTGTAACGGTTGTTCGATCGGTGTATAATCGCTGGGGCGCATTCGGTCTTGGCCCGGTCTACCTGGTTTACCTACCGGCGTATCGTCATTGTGAACGAACCACTATCCCCGAAACAATCGTCGTTTTCTTATTCCATTGCCGACCGAAGTCCCGTCACGGATTCTCCACGTCGTCCCGTACCGTCGGCCAGACGGAAGCCGAAAACAGTTGTCATGAAATCGGCGACGTCCGAATTTCCGGCAAAATACATCGAATCGGAGTTCTCCGACAACGTTCTCGGCTCGAACCATTTCATCTCGATTCCTTCTATTTTCTTGCACACGCCGTCGCCTTTTCTGTTCCGAAACAAAAAAACGTAAACGTACAGACGCGTCGCTGTTTATCGATTTCGGCGCGTATATCACGTTAACCAGGTGTGCCATACCATACGCGTTTGTTCGGGACGGCGCATACATTATAATAACGCCGTTACGACCGCGTGTCGAAATTCTAAGCTATAATAATCATAATAATAATAATAATCATAATCGGTTCGCTGTCACGCGTATTATAACGTAATTAATACGGTTAAGCGCGACGCCGCGATCCGGTTATTAAAATCTAACCGATAATCGTATATCGTTTTGATCCGTTTCACGTCCGACCGCACGTCGTGTCGCCGCCGAACGTCTCCGTCTCCGGCACACCCGCCCCGGTTCGTCTCTGTCGGTTGGCGAGTCCGAATAAATCGATTCGCACGGATCCCCCTGTGCGTCGTGAGCACGGACGAGCGCGGTCCGGGCCTGTTCGCGAAACTGATAAAAAATCCGGCCGATCTCGAGAGAACCGCGCGGGAACGTTTGTGTACGTAATGACAATTTTTTTTTTTTAACGATCGGACCGCCGAGAAACAAATACGATTTCAGTAATACGACCGACGCGATACGGTCTTTTACGGGTTATTTTCTGTCCGGTCGTTCGTTTCGTGTTTAACGCGGTATTGTTTATTGTAACGAAATATTTATCGCGCTCACGTGTCGTACCACGTTTGCGCCTTTCGCAGTAGGTTTTTTTTTTTTATTTTTTTTTTTCGGAGGGTCGTAAAAACGGTAGACCAAAAACACGGTTCTATACGCCGCGAGTCCAACTAATTTTTACGTTGTAATTTATTTCACTATTTTTTTTTTTTTTTCCATATTTAAGGTATTAATTTCCGGATAATGTTCGGTCGTAGTGCGTAGAATTTCATTTTTTTTTTTTATTTTATTTTAACGCCGAAACAAAACAACAACGAAAAAAAAGCAAAAAAGCGTAAAATAAACTCCGAATTAATAACCGCGGGCGCGGTCGTGTTCCGCGCACATTATATTATTATTCCGACGGGGCCGCGCGTTGAAAAGTGATTAATAACAACGGGGGCGGTTAAGGGGGTGAGGGAACGAAAAACCAAAAAAAAAAGACGCTTTTTCGACAAATCGTAAATGATTACCCACACGTTCGGCATCACGATATTGTAATTTTTCACGTACGTTTATGTTGTAATCGTGTGGTGGGGGGGAGGGTAGCGAATTTTTCCCGCCGGCGTCCGTCCGTAACATTCGCCGGGACACTATCGGCGTTAATGTTATCAGCATCGTTGTTATCGTATCGCACATTCAGTAGTAACGAACCGGAACCCCGTCCCTCGTCCGCCCGAGGATAACGTATCGGAAATATCGATATATTTCACGCGCGCTTCGCAGGAGGTTGGTTTATTATTATTTTTCCGCTAATCTCTCCCGCGGAACTTGACAGCGTCGCGTGCGATATTATTGCGAACGATGATGAATGGCCGTGAATACACCGTACGCCGTTTTATACACGTGTCGTGTTTTTCGTTATATTTCTCGGCGGATATTCGTGTTTTTTCAATTACGCGTTTTTTTTTTTTTTTAAATCATTATTTTTTAGCTTAAAGCGTATTACAGTACGAAATCAAGAACCGATACCGTGGGTTTTCGCCAGATACTTACTGCGTGTCATCCGAAAGCGAACCTTTTGTTCGCGAAAATACGCGCGTATTTGTCGACGACACGCGTTTTCGTTTTGTCGTTTATGTGACGCGGGTCGATATCGAGTCGACTTCACGTTGCTGGATTTCGAAGCTCTAACAAAACGTAAACGATTTATTCGATCACGACGTTGTGTACCAGTCGTATTGTTTTCGAGCGCACCGTTCTCGTCTCTTATAAGTTCTCTGTAGTTCGTGCAAATACCGTTGATTCGCGTGCGTTTTTCCAGGGGGTTTTCGACACGCCGAGTTGTTGTTTTCCACGTTCGCACGATCGATCGCCGTTGAATTCCGTTCGTTCTCGCGTCTCACGAGTGCACGCGTACGACGTCCGACCGAGCATACGGATCACCGGCGACCGATCGAACCAAAAGCGTCCGCGAGAACGCTACGACGTGAAAATCAAATCGATAAACAAACGTTCGACTTTCGTTTCGAAACGCGTGCAAAACGATACCGACGACGCGCCCGCGATTCCGTCTCGTTTCGCGTGCGCCTTTTAAATGTGAAAACACGTCGAACGCTGCCGTGTCCGTCATAATCACCGGCCCAACAAAAAATATATTTTCCACCGTAGGACGTTCTAACGAGTTTTTAATTATAAATCGTTGTTGTCATTATCATCATATCACAATTAATGTTTATAGTTTCGTGTCCGTTTTTAATCGACGAGATTCGTTTCAACCGTGTCGGTCGGACGCGACGACGAAGCAGACGCGTTATGACCGTTACGTTTTTCCGAGAAATACTGCTTTTTATTATATTATAAAAAATCAAATCGTGTTACGGTACAAAAAAAAAAAATATATATATACACACACGCACGCACGCACGCACACACGAGCACAACGTATAGAAAACAAACGATAACAATAAATAAAAAGTAAAAAAAAAAAACCGACTCAACTTTAGACCTTAAAACGTTATTACCGCGTGATCGGCAAAGGAATTTAATTTGAGAAACAAAGAGCGATGAACCGACGGTAATTGCGAGACATTCGCGTGGGTTTATTGCACTCTGATAAACATAAAATATGATTGGATGTGCAATAAGCGCGTTAACGTTGACGCGTTAACAGTGTCGCGGACACCGAACGGACAGTAGTGCGTTTCGGGGCAAGTGATAAACGGGAACCGCGGATCATAAACGGCTACACGGCGACGCGGTCGAAATGGCAATTTTTTTTTTTTAGTTTTTTTTTGTCAACGCTTTTATGTTGTCCGTCGTACGGTACCGAGGGTCTCGCCTCGTCGTTATCGTCATCGTTGAAATTTTTCGACGACACCGTTGACTGCGTACCGACGACGCCGAATCGGCGTCCAACGTGCGTTTAAAGCGGATTCGATTAACAGTCGACGCGATCGAAAGGATGTTTCGAGACGTGTATACGGTTTTCGTACGTTGTTGGACACGTACGTGAACCCTGTTCTCGGCCGACCGAAATTCGACGGAAAGACATACAGTCAACGGTGTTCGGAACGCTGTTCCGGTCGGTCAGCTGTGCCGCCGGCGATTTCGCGCGCCCCTTTTGTTCGGGGACTCGATACGGCGTCCGCGAGCGGCTATTATTCGGTTCGGGACGGCGTTTCCGAGCGATTTCGCCGTTTCGACGCTAAACAGGACGCCGCCGAAGCAATCGATTGGTATTTTAATATGAGACGAGTTGGTCCTCGTGAGCCGCGTGATTTCGCGCGGAACGGAACGCGAGCGAGTCCGTTTTGAATAATCCCGTGTCTATCCCACGGCGTTTCGTCTACAAGTATTTATCGATCTTTTTGAACCGTCCGAAACGACGTTTTGCTAGACAGCTAGCGTTTTTTTTTTTAATTAAAGTCGATTATTTTATGTTTCGTTCGTATCGTCTAGAACTAGTGACGTTACCAACACAGATTTTTCAGTTTCAATAACGAATACCCGAACACGATAAAAAGTTCAAAGGATTTCGACTGATTCAAAACAACCCGGGGTTCGTTTGATTTAGACAGCTGGTCAACCCGAATTCATAGAATAATTAATGTAGGTATTTAAAGTCAAATTTTTTTTTGGACTATGACAAACAATTGGCAATTTCATTTTCCCGAACAATTTCGTGTTTAGTCGGATCGAATGTTTCCAATTATGGGTTCGGTTGGAAAATCGAACGGTTCGTAACAACACCACATAAAACCAATCGGCGTTGTACACAATGTTTTGGTATTGTGTATAACGCCTGAATTATCCGTGACGTCGATGACGTATATAAATATTTGATTCCGTGCTATGAAAAAAAGTATGTAGAAACCAACGAAATTGGTTCGCGTGAAATTTCACACATTTCGTTATATTTATTTTCGTACAATTACGGTCGTTATATACGTTATAATTGTACGAGAGGCAAAAAACGATATTATAAACGAAACTATGATAATTTGAGTAATATTTTCGTATACGTCGTAGTCGTTTTCCCCCCTTATATTTAAACGTTGCGCTACGCGCCGTGTTGACATAATAACGCACGTATAATAATAATAATAATAATAATAATAATATTTAATAATGACGTTAAATTCTTTATACATTTTTAAGCGCTAAGAATAAGTGCTCTGCGGTAGGTTATTAAAAACGAGGAAAATTGTAACGTTTTTGTTTGTTTTCTACGAATAGTTACACAGAAAAACAAAAAACAGCTATGCATAATAAACCGAATATTAAAAGCTTTTGTTTTCGAAGAAAACAAAGACGATTACAAAAAAAAAAAATACGAAAAAACCCCGAGAAAAAAATATAAGCATAAAGAACGTATATAAACGGATTCGTAAAATTATATCACGGACACGTGCATTATAGTAAGGATAGCCGAAAAGAACAAAAAAAAAAAAAAACACGGTACAGGAGATAATATTTACGAGAGACGATATTACGAGGAAGGGAAAGGGAAAAAAAAACAATTCCGTTACGATATAAGATCGAAAAAAATAAGAACGACGCGGAACGGAAAGAACAGACCGCGCGTGTACACGGGCGACGGGATAGAGCCTAAACAATAATAATCGCGATCGTCGTAAAAAGAAACGCGTACGGGACGTGACGCGAGTTCAGACGACGTATTTATACTCGGGAAATTATCGTTTCTGTTGCTGTTGCTGTTGCTGTTGTTGTTGCTGTTGTTGTTGTTGTTGTCGTCGTCGTCGTCGTTATCGTCGTGTAGATAATATGGTGCAACTGTAAAACGGTTGACAACTCCGAGAGTTATTAAATGTTACGTATACGAATACGATACGTTTCTAACACGACCGCACGACGACGAGGCCGACGAGATTCGGTCCGATATGGTGTGTGTGTGTGTGTGGAACGCGGCCGCGACGATGCGACGTTTTCCAGCTTACCGAAAGCAATGCGCGGCGCAGCTTGAGCCCGATTCCCGTCACGTTTACGGAGACGATGGTTCGAAAAATCGTCGCGAGACTAGTGGCGCGCGCACTCGTCGCGAAACGTGGCGTGTGAACGCGAGTTTTTTTCGGTCTACGCGAGAAACCCGAGAAAAATTTAATACGATTGAAAAAAAAAATAAATAAATACGATTTCCGACCGAAACGGGAACAACATCACGTCGAACGGATAAGAATCTTCTGTTCGTTTGGAGTACGAAAATTCCGAGCGCGCCGTATTTCAAAGGTCGGACGATTTGTCTTCAAAAAAATTATCCGTCTCGCCGAGTGACGGCGGCGGCGGCGGTTGAACTTCCCGGGGCGCGGTTATCGTCGATCCGCCACCGTGTCGTTGAACGCGCAATTATAAAAAAATAAAATGATTTCTCCCGGAAGTTCGAAACCGTTTTAACGTGACTGGTGGAAACGGTGGTCCGGGACGCGGCGCAAACTTAACGCGCACACGAAACCGGGACAACGGTCAGTTCGCTTGTCGTCCCGTCGAGCACGCGAACAAGAGGCTGGTCGACGCCGGACGTTTGTCTAACGTACGCGTCTGTGAACGAAATGTCGCGGGGGCGCGGATAGATTCCCCCGGAGAGAGAATACCATGACGGTCGCGTTTGTTTTTCGCCGGCGCCCCGCGCGAGACGCAGAGGTTACCGTCCGGTGTGTTGCGACTAGACGCAGTCAAATGAAAAATACCCGGCCGCCCTCGTTCACGGTATAGCGAGGCCCGCGGTCGTCGACGAACACGTTACCGAACGGCACTTGGCCGTCAGAAACGAGTTGGATTGAAATCGACGTGCGCGTCCTCGTGTTCGTCGAAAATCGTCTCGAGCACAATATGATTAAATCGAACGCACGGCGCTCACGAAAACCCGGACGGGCATCGTGCTCGATTCGAGAAACGACGCGGATTTTCGAAATGCGCGCTCGAAATCGACCGTACGTAACGTTTTGGTCAGGACGACGGCGGGCCGTGACTCGTGCGAGGCGTCCGCGAAGTGAACCGCGACACTTTTCTGGCGCGCAGCGCGTGGTTAGGTCAGGTATTCGGCCGTCGTCGTCCTTTTCAGAGCGCACGCGGTGACACGACGTTATTTGTTTTCACGCCCGTGCCCGTCGTCGGATCGGCTTCACTCGTCCCGGGGCAAAATGGGTAGGGGTTTTTTTATTCTTATTTTTTCTTTTCCCGGGCCTTTTTTATGCACTCGGGGGGTTTTTTTTTTTTTTTCATATTCACTCGCTCTTTTTCGGTACTCGTTTCCCTCCCCGTCGGAACGATGACGTATCGCAATCTAATTTCCAACGACCCGTGGCGCGCGCGCCCGTTTCAAAGCCGAGCGCCGGGCGGCGCAGCAGGCAGATCGAAATCGTGGAGATAAAAGGACGACGGGCTCCCGCGCCCTCCGGTCGCCGGTCCGCCCGCCGTCCCTAGCCCTGCCCCTTCTCCACGATATTAAATTACCGCGTACACGTATAGTCTGTAAATCGCTTGTTCGAAATTGGATTTTGATACTAGTTTTTATTTTCCCTCCGCTCCCCGCACCAAAAAAAAAAAAAATAATCAACTTCCACAAATTGCGACTTTTCCCTCCTACACACACACACACACACATATACGCGTTCTGTCAACAGTCGTATTATTATAATGACGCGTCTTCTTCTCGCCGTGTTCAAATCTTAGCCCGCGACGCGACTAAAACGGCCCGCCGAGATTTTCGTCGACGCTTGTCAACTGTAATTAGATCGTCGTTTCGTTTCGCGAAGATTTTAATCCGTTTCGAAAACATATTCAATAATTAACGTTTGTAGTGTACGCGTATTTTTTTTTTTTTGAAAACTATTTTCTTCAAGTCGTATCCATTACAAAATACTAATCGACACGAGACTAGGACCAACGATCGATTTTGAAAAGGAAAGTGACTGTTAAGTCGTATCGGTCTTGTACACGACTCAAAAACGTCAGACACACGTTCCTCCCCATACGGTAATGTTCCGTTTAAAGTGTATTTAATTAAAAATATGTTTAATTCGGTACCAGGTTCGGTCCGACGATTTACATTATATATATATATATTTTTTCGTCAATTAAATCGTAAAAGTACGCGGTAGCTGCGTACTGGAAATCGATCAATCGATATATTTTCTTCTCGCGTTCGTTCGGGAAATCGCGTACGTTTCGAGAGTTTCGAACCGTGCGATTTTCATCGGCACAATCTCTGGCGGCAATTATTATGATAATAACGAGGAACAATAATAATGTAACGTTTCGCTATTTAGGTATATCGCGTGTGTTTCACACGTTTGCGACACTCACGTAATACACATTCAATGTCAACCGGTGGTAACGCGACGGACCTATTTTATATTATATATATATACATACATATACTTTGTTCGTCGTATATGGCGTAATTGGTTTTGGCTTTATTGAAACGGCTCGTGAAAAACACAATCGCGACTTTGCGAAAACTATACACGTATATATATATAACCGCGTTTCTTATATAGGACATAAATCTAAGAAATATATTATATATTGACTCAACGCGCCAACGTTATACATTACAATGCGATATAAATCAACGAGACCGATTGTTATATTGTCTGATGATAAATCAACAATCGCGCGCGAGCTCGAAATTAGCGCGAGACGTGATAATGCATACGCGGATGGCGATTTCGTCGCGTCGCCGAAATCCCGATAGACCATATTATTATGATATCATGGTAAACAATCGTTTTTCGTTCAGATAAGAGAACCGATCGAATTCGGACGTTAACGGTCACGTGCTGTATACGCGTTGTGTACGCGGACCGGATGCCCTCGCGATCGCACCGCTCTTCGGGTACCGACCTGACTGTTGATTTCCCCCCTCCCCTACCTCCCAATAAGCGACGTGATTTCATTTGAAAGCCGCGTATTGACTAATAGCGAATTTCAATAGTAAAATAACGTTGCTCTACTTCAATATTGTTTTCGGTTGAAACCCGTGAGGATAACGTGAAGAATTTTTCATTTCGGTTATCTAATGAAAATATCGCGGACGGTATATCGTACATATATACAACCCATTCGAAACGCCGACGTGGAAATCAATAACATGAACTAAGTCCCGTAAAAGCACGACAAACAAAATATAAGGCTTTACCGGCTTCGGTTAAACGTCCGTCGATGATGCAATACAACGAATTTAACAATTGAACAGACGTTCGTCAAACGATAAAAGAAAAAAAAAATACGTTAAAATATACGGTTATAGAATTCGAGAAGTTATGCAATTTGTTTATCGCTTTTATACATTATTTTCATTAAAAAAAAAAACGATTTCATAATGGTCGACATATTGTACATTGCAAAACGTCCACAGTAGAGGCGTTCTCGGCTATAATTCGACGAGAAAACAAATCCGATTTTCTCTTTTTGACGACGTATTCGAAACGTTTGGTCGTTCTATTGTGAATACCACCGAAACGCGTTTCCGTAACGTTCCGAACGAACGTACAGTACGTGTGCGTGTGCGTTTTTCTGGTGTCGGTTATTGTCCGCGGTTCGTTTACGCGGAGAGCGCGGTTCGCCGGATTCTGCGGATTTTCGTTTTCGTTCTCAGCGCTCGGTCGATAAACCGATCGTTTTGCCGACGTGAGACATCATTCGAACCGCACAAGACGAAACGGTGTTTTTCGCCCTCCGTCCCTCACGCGGATGACGGAAAAACCGTGCGCCCTTTTACCATGCGGCGGTGATCCAATAAGGGAACGTCATCGCGGTTGGGACGCGACGCGCGACGAACGCACCGGATGACAGCCCCGCGGAGCGTGTAATGTAATGCGTATTGAAATGCGTTCGCTCCGCGCGTACGTTCGTGACGAAAGTGCAATTTATAATAATAATAATAATAATAATAATAATAGTGACGACGTGTTGCGTCGCACGAGACGCGTAACAAATGTGTACCGTGGTACGCAATTCCGTGCGACCGATGGCAAACCGCGAACGACGTTACCATCGTAATCCCCGGACGTCGGACGGGTCGACTAGATTTTTTCACTCGTCGAATCGGATCGACGTGAACGGATGATAACGGACGGTGTTCGTTCCGTCACTATCGTATCCTTTGTAGTATTTTCGGAAATGCAAACATCGTTTTTTTTTTTTTATTTTATAAACAGTCTTAAAACGTTATATGTTTTAGCTTGCAATACAATTTCAGATCGTAAATACACGAATCTCTAGTGTTCAAAACGGATATTTTAATCGGTAGTTTTTCCGTGTGCTTTTATAAATAATCGAGAAAACCGACAAACCAAGCTAAATATAATTCGCCATCGGATAGTAACGCGTTTCATCCACTCATAGCACACGAAAAGTGTTCATAGACGAAATAAATGTTTTTTTTTTTTAAAAACACACCGTAAAAACAACACAAGTATTCGCTTCGTTCCGAATCTAAAACCGAGTCAAGCTAAAAATTAAATTAAAAAAATACCGCGAAAAAACTAGAAAACATCAAAATCCAACTCCTTGCAAGGCCGTCGGTTACAACCGCGTTTGTGTTATCGGAAACACTATATAAACAATGATCTATAACGCGGCGAATTTCCCATAACCTACACACTTCGGTAGGGAATAACAGGAAGTGAACGCGCCGAGTTGATAAAGCCGGCGACTTGTCGAGTGAAAAGTTAATTTTCGAAAAAATCGACACGTCGGACGACTCGGTGTAAATGTCCAACCAGTTCGTGCCGGCCTTGATGGCGTTGCGTCGTGTCGACAAAACGGACACGACGATACCACAATGACGGACGATAACGAATACGCGTCCGTCTCCGGCGCGATAATTTATATTATTATTGTTGTCGCAGAAGTTATGAATGACTCGCCGTCGGATCTAATTTTGTACGCCGTGTGTTGAAACGCGCGTACACAATGCGTTCGAGAGACGTGTGTGCGTGCGCGCGCGCGTGTGTGGCAACGTAGCGGCGGCCGAACACGACGACGGAGTGACACGCGCCGCGCGGAAACGTGAACGCGCGCGAACGATAAATCAAATTAGCGGCGGGCCCCGCGGGGACACCGATTTCCGTCTTATCAATTATCGTTAACGTTTTAATGACTTGCGGGGCATGAT
This sequence comes from Schlechtendalia chinensis, assembly GCA_019022885.1. Taxonomy (NCBI): domain Eukaryota; kingdom Metazoa; phylum Arthropoda; class Insecta; order Hemiptera; family Aphididae; genus Schlechtendalia; species Schlechtendalia chinensis. The sequence goes on from CM032347.1 coordinate 1,456,431, forward strand.
CATCCCGTCTCGACGGAGGCTTCTGGCAATCGCGTGCCGCCGAGATCTCTCCGGTATACGGTGCGTATAACGTGTCGACTTTGGCGATAAAACAATTGTTTCGAGTGATCCGTGTCGCGTCGAAAATCCGTTTACGATTTTACGAAAACACCGAAAACGGAAAAAAGAGAGAGAGCAGGTGGTGTGTTTTTTTTTTTATTTTTAGGTCGGACGGTAAACGCGCGCTTTCGAATTCGACGCCGAATCGCATCGTTTAGACAACGTCGTGACGTTTCGAGAAAATCCGGAAACCTAAAATTACCATACGTCACGTAAACACGTGAACACGGACAAGTAAACAGAACGTTCGAAATCAAATTTAGAAATATCCAACGAAAACTCAATTTCAAACGGGTTTTTGGCTTCTTCCAGTCGTCGGCTAACCCCGTGTGGACGTACTTATAAGCGATCGTTATTACACGCTTTATAACGTGAAAATGTCTGTCGAAGAATTTCACTTCGTGAGCATGAGTTTTCTCCACTTTTTATTTCCTCCACAGTCGTTTTCGGTCGCGGACGCGCTAAAAGCCCGTTCTCACGAGTCAAGTTTTTGTTGACCGATGTTAGTTGATAAACAAAAGTTGAATATGACTTGAATCGGTCCACACATTTCAATAGGAAATGTTATCGATTCATTTCGTTTTCGACTAGGTTCAATTTGATTCAGTTGAAAATGGCGTCTAAAGCAGTTTATTCGAAGTGTATAATTAGTGTTTTGTTAAACTAAGAACTAAAAACAATTTTAGTTGATATGTGTAAAAGTCGTAAGAAACGTCGTTTTTGGGCGAGACAATTGGATATTAAGAAGAAACCGATTGAGGGCATCGGACGCATTACTAAAGGAACTAGCATTAAAGGATAGAGAAGGATATAGAAGTCATTTAAGAATGTCTGAAGACAAATTTAACAAACTGCTGTTCAGAGTTCAAGATCGTTTGTACCCGTACCACTTTTTTTTTTTTAAATTTGTAGACCAATGAATGTTTTTTTTTACACGTCGTTCTAATTGTCTGCATTTTGTTCTTTAGATCAGCAAACCAGTAAAACCATCAATTTCCATTTCTTTGATTATAGAACCCAAAGCATTTTCTCTCGCTTATTCGTTTTTATATTTATCTAGTCGGGCGGTTCCGCAGACCATGATGGTTATGATAAAGTGCTAAGGATTCTGATTGAAAATGTTTGTTTAAAACTTTAAAAGAAAAACAACAAACAACAAAATACGTATGCGACTGGTTGAAAACGAACTGAAGTTCAACCGAACAGCGTACACACTAACACGGGTTTCGACTCGAGAACAGTTGGCGGACAACTCGTGACTTGAACGAAACGGTTCGACCGGGTCAGACGTTCATCGAAAAATAGTTCTCCGGACGTGTTGAGACCAGCCGGACGACGGAGGTCGCGCGCAGGGATCGTTCGGAAATCGGGAAGACACGTGGCGCTCGGAACGCACTCGGGCTCGCCAGCGACCTGCGCCGCGTACCCGGAGGTCGTTTCCGGTGTCGGACGGGACGCCGCGCGCTGCTCGAAACGAAAACGGGACGCTCGCGCTCGTCCGACGTTATTTACGACCGTTACGCGGCCGAATACGAATGTGCGCGCGCGCCCACGTATAAAGTGCGTTGGGCGAGGCGGCGGCGGCGGCGGCGGTCGGTCACACGTGTTGTTTATTGCCGACTACGCGTCCGGGTTTTGTGGGTGCTGACGTTTTACGGTTTTCTGTGAGTGGACCCGACCGGCGACGACAGGACGACGACGATTACCAGAGCAGGGCCGACACGGGCCTTTTAGGCGGCGAATCGTTTCCGCCGACGTCGCGCGTGAACTGCGCACGCGGTATAATAATACAAAAAAAAAAACCAGTATCGCTTGTTTGCGACAACATTGACATAACTCAAAAAACATGATTTTACGGAAAACGAGTTTGAAAGATTTATAATGTTCAATTGCATGCTGATCATGTGATGACGACACATCTGCCATCTGGCGATTAAATTAGGAAACTAAGTTATGTCATTCTTACAAATAATGAAATGATAAATATACAATAATGTTTATCTATTAAAACCTCAAGAACACCGATTTTTGAGTTATGTCGTTATTGTCGCAAACAAGCGATATGTATAATGTCGGCGGTGTAAAAACAGTGTTTTCGACGTGACCGAAAATTGCATATGATGTTAATCTTACGGAGCCTGGCCGTTATAAACGAGATCTCAAAGAGAACGATGTACGCGTACAGAAAGCGTGTGGGTCCTTAGCAAAGTCCAAGGAAACACTGTGCGGGACGCGACGTGACAACGGCGGAACCCGATTTCCAGCGGAGCACAGCGGCGATACCCCGTCTCAATGGGCCGAAAACCCCAAAGAAGCTCTTGGACGATAAGTATCGCGTTCAAATGGCGCACAGGGTTTTTCCTGAAGACTTTAGGACGTCGCGGATACGTTTTCGACAGTCGCGTAGTGTTACTGTGTACGAGCGCACCAGGTGTGACACGAGAACAACGAGACCCTCTCAATAAAACCCATCAACCAATTAACGTTTTGTACTTGGCGATTATTATTGAAATATCGTCGGGAAACGTTTATCCGAAAACACTATCAGTATTCGTGAAATTCGAGTTTGATTTTCTTGTATTTATTTGCCTCGTTATTAGTGGGCGTGTTCGATAACATTGCCGGAAATATGTTGGAAATCGAACAACACGTTAACATTAAATTTCTCGCCTGATTACATAGCACTGCCGCGGAATCGTTTCGAATGTTAAATTGAAGTTTGTGCGGGAAGAATAATTTTGTCGATGTTTTCAGAACATTTTCGTTAATACCGATAATGACGTGGCAACAACGACCGGGGCCATCATCGTCCTTTCTTCCATTACATAACCGTTCGTGCCATTCAAAAACTCGAGCTCGCGATAAGCATTCTTCCACATATACTTCATTTAACGTTCGAGACGATTCCGCGGCCGTTTTATTTCATTTGGCAAGCAATTTAATGTTGTTCGATTATTATTTCCAACATATTTCCGGCAATATTGTCGAACACACACAAGGTAAATAGTTATGAGAAAAATAAACCGATTTCATTAATACTGATAGTGTTCATAGATAAACGTTTTCTGATGATATTTCAACAATCGCTGAGTAGATAACGTTAACAGTTCGGGTTTTATTGAGAAAGTCTCGTTGTTCTTGTGTCACACCTCGTATACACGTATATGTGTATTATCATCCTGTGCACAACAGTAGTGCGGCCGACGGGCATTTCGATATTTTCGCTCAACGCATTAAAAAGTCACTCGGCTTAATAAAAGCCATTTGATTATCGTAATGTAAGGAAAAAAACCTCTTCCGTAGGTATTCAACGCGTACAAACAGAATATTAAACACTCGGTGCGAATAGCCGCGCGTTTTTCATTCGCACCACGTTACTCATTTCACGCGTATACATTATTTTTTAGACGTACAGTAAAACGTTATTTATTCCCGTGTTTTAAATTGTGTACACGTAAAGTACACAAAGTCTGTGCGACCGTCTGTCGGCATATTTTTCTGGAAAAACAAAAACGCGAACAAACCAACCAAACGGTTCGTAAATCTGGTAAAACGTTGTTCATACCGGTATGACGGTTAACGGGAAACCCCGTACGGACGAAAAGGATTATTCCGAAAGTACGATACGCAAATAATCATAACATATTTTTTTTTCTTTACCCAATCGCGTTTCTCTTGGTCCCGGGAAGGTTTCGTTTTTAGATTCGTAAGGTTACGATTACTTTTGATCATACACATATAAATGAAAAAAAAAAAAAACGAAACGTGAGATATTGCGGGACGTATGATGGTCACCCTAACGAATCGCTCTTAAACACACACACATGTTCGAGAATATCAGGAAACGTCCTAGTTTATCCCGACAACGTCGAACGTACACCGTTCGGATAATAACAGTAAAATAACGTCGAATATGAGAAACGTACGGACGAAATTCGACGTTTTCGGGCGAAGCGGTATACCGAAACCGTACTACGAGTCAAACGCGATGCAAATCGTTTTCGTAGATTTGACTACTTCGACGCCGCGATTAATGACGAATCGGACGCGGTGCCCGATTGTACCGACGTCATAATCCACGAAACGCGAACGCGTGACGTACCGGAGTGCTTCCGATTGACGACGACGCTGTAAATCGAAAAAACCAAAAAAAAAAAAACGTACACGAAATAGCGTTCAACGACGAAACGTTCCGCGCGCGGTAATGGCGTGAAATAAATCAATAATAATTACGTGCAAGTCCGAACGGACCAAACCGTGAACGCGTGTGACGTAATACGCGTATACCGCGCGGGGGAAACGAAAATTATGATTATTGTTTTCGTCGCGGCGCGCACGCGAACGTAATAAAGCGGACTGGTGAAATACGGTCGCCGGAAAGTCTCTCGCGTACGTTGTGCCGCGGAGACGTCGGTCGTCTCAAGCGCATCCGGGAAACAAGACTTTCGGCGGAACGCGACGGCAGCAGCTCGCTACGTGGTGCGAATATGAATGTAAGACGCGCGCCGCACCACGGACTCAACATTGCCGTGGCGATTGACGAAGACATTATGGGACGTCGCGCGAACGAAAACAGCGGAACGCCGTATAAAACGAACCCCTCGGCCGGCCAGCATCCTCCGTCGGCATCGGTCACGCGGATGCGCTGTCCGCGTGGTGAAATCGCTCTCACGAGACCGCGGGTCAGGTATACCCCGTACGTAGCACACCTACGGCTATGGCGGTAGGTTAGGGCAGTCGACAGTCGGATTTCTACTCGTGGCGCGTACTCACGTCTTCCGAAATCGGTCCTCAGGACTACAGATCGGTCGGCAGTGTGAACCGGGCCTCGAGACCCCGGATTTATTAGGATGTTCGTGTCGACAGTTTTCGAGCCGAACACTCTTGACCGGGCGGGCGGAATGTGCTCGCACCCGGCACAAACATTCTAGACGAGACTGTCTGGTTAGGACCGTTACCTCGGTCGAGCCCGACACTCGAAACGGAGTTACACGCCGAGAACGGATAACGTCAGTTTTTCTACCGGGAAGTATCTCCGGGAAACTGAAGGGGTCGCGGGCGTTTACGCGGACGCAATGCTCAGAAAAATAATCGTTTGACTCGATTAAATAAGACAGCATATCGTAAGGGAGGTTCCTGAAGTAAACTATATTCGTTTCGTCGATCACACGAAAACGGTTTTCCGATTGGAACGCGTGATGGTGAATTTCCGTGCGGACTAAAGGATCGGATGTGGTCGAGCGGATAGGAACACCCGTTTCGGCGCACGAGGTCTCTGCGGTCCGATCCCCAGGATAGCCAACGAGATTTTTCGCGTCGACGGCGTCAGGTCTCTGGTGCGAGCCGGCCAAAATCACCCGTCTCGCCCGTCTTTGGCTCGTCCAACGACCGTCTTCGACGGCCGTAACATGTGAAGGGTGCAATCCCGAGCGTATTAGAGTTTGGGAGATAAGAGGATGTAATAAAACTGCTGATGATGATTCAAAGTTCGCGGTGGTCGCATTTGAACCGCAAGCAGTGACGTCGACGTGAAAACTTTGTCAGCGTATCAAAACGGAACTCGTGGGAAGGGGGTGTGGTACTTTTTATTCGCCGGAGACCAAATCACGCGGACACGCCGTTCGTACACAGTACGTATAAACGTAACTTTTTACACTCACGTCTGTCTGACGCGGTTCGTACTTACGACGACGACGATGAAATAACGATACGGTTTTCTTACGACACACGCGATACATCACACGGTTTTGTCCGGAGCCGTGAATTATGTGCCGCGTCAACGTTTTTGTACGTGGTGTTGTTTTTTTTTTTTTTTTTTTATTATTGTTCGTGACCATCTCGAGTCGAATGCGTTTATACATGTATATACAATACACACCTGTACGTGTACGTACTTAGTCGGGACCACCACCACAATAACCGCACGACCGTCCGAGGACGTGTGTGTGTGTGTGTGTGTGCGTAGAGAGAGTTTTCGGTTTTGACGTCGGGCGCGGCGTGTACGGTTTACGAACGGTGTGAGGGGGTGGCGGAAAGATAATGAAAAAAAAATACGTCCGAGGCCCGAACGACGCGATCGCGCGGCACGCACGGAACACACGTATACAATATTGTGTACACGAGTGCACGAGCATACAGGAAACAGGTGGTACAGGTGGTGCGCAGGCATGCGTGTATTTCGGGTGAAAGACGTCTGTTCCAACGTTGATACGCACACACGCGCACGTATTCCTTTTATCGTTATTGTGTGTTGTTGTTGTTGTCGTCGTCGTTGTGATCGCGTACCCAACGTACGTTTTCGTCGAGCGGACACGGGGACGTGTTTCGTCGTTCCCAAAGGAAACCGGAGCGCGACGAAGAGGCCGCGGGACGGAAGTCGGCTGAGACCTCGTGCACTACGGGAACGTCGCGGCGCGAAAGAGCTGACGGAGAACTTACACTCGTGTGCTAAAAAACTCAGCATACGTAATACAGTTGATATGATTTATTCGTTAAGTGTCTGGCTTTAATAACAATTAATACGTTAATAACGCTGTTTCCGGCGACGAACAAAATCGGACTGGACCGCCGAAACACGCGCCGTGGCCGTGACAACGGAAACGAATCGACGCCCCCCCTCCCCGGATAAGACGTTGTGGCATTCCGGCCGAGATAAAATTTTCATCTCCGCTCGACGTGTGCGCGCGTGGCGAATCGAAATTATTATTCGTATCACGTTGTCGCGTTTCACCGGTTCGTTTTCAACGGGGAAATCTACACAGGTTTATCAACCTACGGGTTTCCGGTACATTTGAAAAACTGTTTGAATGCGCGAGAAAAAACGGGATCGTCGCGAGACGTGTAGAAACACGTATTCCTAGAGAAATACGTGAAAACACGTGAAATCAAATGTAGCTCGTTTAATTGACGATCGCGTGAGACGAACGAATCTACCGCATCGTAGTAAAAACATACAATTCCACCAATACAATGGCACTGTGCTTGAAACGGGCGTGAACGTCGACCGTGTGATTTAATAACAACGCGCGAGTCGCATGTTTTTGACCGGCGTCTTGTGTTTCTGTTCCCGGAGCCGCGCGCGAAACGTTCGCGTTTGAAACCGAGTTCTCGTCGCCAACACGTTGCCGGTAAACGATCGGGTTCGCGCGTCAAGAACGTTGAATGTGCGTGAAATATTTTTTTTCGCAACACGGCGATCGTGACGATTCACAAAAAACATTCGGTGTCCCGAAAATCCGACGTCGACGGTTCGATCCGGGACAATCGTACTGACGTGTTGTCGTCGAATCGGTTCAAAAACTACGCGCGTGTGTCACAGAATGAAACCATGATACTCACGCGCGATCGTTTTCCTCTTCTTACGTGTTGACTAGCTGACCCGTTGTTCCAGCTTCGTTGTTGCTAGGTACATCCGTATTTATAAACGTGAATGGTCTCGTATCAATTATTGCGCTCGGTCAAAATTCGATGTTCACGAGTATATTTTGTTTACATTATTAGCTGTCTCCACGCACTTCGTTGGGTTAGGCGTATATGATATAAACTTTGTTTACGTCTATTTTATTTTTGTTCTATATTGTACACGCGTAAGTATACGGTTTGTTTTTGTAATGATTAATACCTCACACCTAATACGTAAATTTAAAGTAACTTTTTTTTTTTAACATAAATAACGTTATTACCGCTTAAAAAGCTAGGTATATCGTGCCGTCGACTTTTTTTTTAGACCTATGAACGACTGACAAAAACTGTTCTACTACACTGTTTTCAATATACAATCCAAGCGGCGTTTTTTCCCCCCGACTCGATTTACTAATATTGTGATATTGTACTGAAAACTTATTTTTGACAAAATAAAATATAGCCCATATTAGACACGGATAACGTAGCTTCCTATTTGTGAACGAATTTTCGAAATCGGTTCAATAGTTCCAGAGATTATCCCCGACATCCAAACAAACACACAATTCCAACTCTTCGTAAAATTAGTATGGATTTGCCGTTTTCATTTTGAACACTGCTCAGATACAGTTCAAAACCCAAATCTATAAATTTCGTCGGGCGTAAATAAAACGATTCCTGTTCGGGAAGTTTTTTTGGGATTTCGCGTTAGAACGTGTCGAGAACGAAATACGCACTCGAGATACGGTGCACGTTCATCATCCGCTGTCGGTTGTTTTCACCGTTATATATTGGAACGCGGTATCCGTTCCGAATTGTTATTGTACATCCATACCGTCCGAGTAACGATAGGTACGATTTTTATCACGAGACGGTATATGCAGCCCGAACGAACGTCCGGCGGATCGTCGTGTTCGGAAACGATCAGTACACAAATATTTATCTAGTATCAGACGCGAGATCATTAATCAATGATCTCGGACAGTGATAAATCGTGAGGTTTTCCGGACGAGAACGTTATATTATTACGCACGCTACAGACCGTCTATCTCACTCGTCATATTGATTATGTCCGCGTGCGCGCGTAAGTACTGTACGCATTGTATCTTTGATCGTCGGGTACTCAAATATTTAATTAATGCGACGTTTCGGTCCCGAGCACGTAGAAGCGATCCCGACGGCGGTCGTCGGTAAAAGCGTTTCGAAAAAGAGATAAATATTTTATCGGCACGCGTTTAGGCGCAAAACTTTTCGACGGTATCCGCACAAATAATTACGCCAACTTCCGACGACGAAATGTTTACACAGCGCGCAATTTAAATTTGAATATTTCAAAGTCGTACTCGTACCGTACCGCGAGTATTATGTCAACGACAAATATTTATTGCGTTTCGACGACGTGCGCTTTGTATAATTATCGTACGAATACGTACATGTATATATATATATATATATATATTTATGTAAAATATGAATAATCTGTTTGGCGTATATATTTGAAACCGGGCGAGTTCGAATTTATTAAATTCCAACGCCTAATCGGTTCTTTTTTATAAAAATATAAAGATATTGATCGAAAAAATACAACATCGGCAACAATAAGCCATTAGTTACAATGTATATTTTGGCTACATAGGTGAGTTCGTATTACGAAAACTGATTAAATCTAGGTTTTGCTGATAATTAGGTCCAAGTCGAGATTACACGATATACCGTGTTCGGTCCGATCTTGAACATATTCATCGGAAATCCATGAGCGATTCTGGTGTCACCATATTTGTTTAATCGTCAAGAGAGCAGATACAGAGTGGGAATAAAAACATAACAATAAAAATAACGAACAACTTAAGCAATAACTATTTAACGTTAAGTATACTATACCGTGTTATCATTACGGCCTGTTGCAACGTCGTACTGGCATACTGCTTCTCTCGCGTACATACGAGTACGTCACAATATTAATTTTTATACACACACACACATATATATATATATACGTATAAGATCGTAACAAAAAAAAAATTATGTCTTATTGGTAGGAGTGTCGTAAGAGGGCAGCTTCTCTACGCGAGATACAACGCTACGTCGTAAATCAATTTTATCAACTATGCTAATTATAATCGAAATTGTATAGACCGAATAATTCAAATTAAACATTTTTAAAAATTGTCTTAATGTGGCAACGATCTCTAAATATCAAACGAGAGCATGATAGAATTGTTTTAAAACATTTTTTAAATATTTGATATATATATATATCGTATGATACATAGACGCGTTTGTTATACTAGAAATCGAACCGTATTTCGCAATCGTCAAACACCGCGCGATGTGATAATAAGTAACAATAACAACGCGCCGGTTCGTTGCTAGGTACCTGTTGATCGGTGCATACCGGGATATATTTATATGATAAAACCGCCCGATTAAATAGCGTTACATACACATAGATACGCGTAACTAAGGCGCTATGTATTATTAGTAAAAAAACATTGACGGATTCAATGTGCTGTATACGTATTTTTTCATCGTCGAACATATCGCGCAACAATTTTTATTCCCAAAATGATTCATGATTTCCATCATTACAATATTTCATACGTCCCGTTTCTAAATAGTACAGTATACTATCGTCGTGAAAAAAAGCCATTTATTTTTTTTACAATTTTCGAGAAATAATAAAATTCATATTTCAATATAGTTAATAAATATATAGTTACACGTATGTAACCAGGACTTATAAGAGTACGGTCTAGGACGTCGGTCGTATAATTACGAACGACAGATCAATAGAGTACCGACAACACGATTATTTAACACTGATATGTCACAATATTACCCGTACCGTACGGTGTCGGTCGTCCTGATGGCACGTCACGAAAACGTAGTGTTTACGAAAAATTACGTTTCTCGTTTTCCGTCGTCTTCGTCTTCTCGTCAATACGGTCCACGCCGTTCTTCCAACCGTCTTATCCGAAACCCCGGGGACCCGTTCCGTCATCACTGGAACGCGGGCACAACGAGATATTATTTTACAAATGAAACGCAGCGTTGCGCGTTTTAAATCGATTCCCGCCGGACGTTCGCGAATGTTCACGTTTACGGCCAATATCGTTCAATACACTGTCACGTACGTATCGCGATTTTCTGTTTTCGACGCCGTGAATTTGTCTAATCGACTTTCCAGTCGGGCGGTTCGCGTGCAGACGCCCGTCCGCACCGCACTGTCGTGTTCCCCGCCGGTCCAGATCATAATGAACACGCGGTCTCGCACTTAAAACGTACACGTCAGAGCACGCGTCCCGTGCATGAATAACTCGGACAACAGCGAGGACGATTGCTATATTTCGATAGAACACTGGACTCGGGAGAGGATTTTTATGAGCGGTAACGGTTTCCATTCTGTGACGTGTACACGGTGCGTACGACGTCGTAAAACTTCACGACAAATTCGTTTGGAAAATAAAATAAAGTACAACCCGTTTTTTTGTCGGTTTTTTTTTGTTGTTGGATGTGTGAGCCGATCATCGTTTCACGTTATGCGCGCCGACGGTGTTTTAACGTTATTAATGCGCTTTTATCAGTTTTTCGAGACGGAGAAACGTGCTTTTATTATTATTATTATTTTTTTTTTTAAAAGCAATGACGACGCGTAGGGTCCAATCATTCCTCGCGGCAACACCGCAGCGACACGTTTTGACTAATCATTTTATAATCACGACCCCTACGTGATATTACGACTGCACTATCCCTCGAAACAACACCACGAACACCGCGGTATGCTCGGACATTAAAACCCGAAACTCGCGCGCGCTATAATAATAATAATAATAATATGTACGCGCGCATATTTATGGCGGCTTACCGTGGAATTATGTTCGTTGTTTTGTAAAGTGTTTATAGTATAACACAATACAAGGTCAGTTGGAAATCTTCGTTTATTACTTAACCAATATTTAGGTAACGAATAATGTTCATCTTATTTGGTTTTTTGATTATCGTCATCGGCCACAAAAAACAACAACAACAACAACAATTCGTCTCAAGCCGTACGATAGAATAAATTATTATTATTTTTAATTACTGTATAGCGTGAATAATTTATGTCGAAATAGCGTTTGTATAATTTGACTGGGTAATTATCGCGTCGCATAGTTCCAATTAAAAAATTCGAACCGAATAAACCTCGTAACCGAGTAAACAGAACCGAAACGAAATGACGCGTCGATCGGTGATAATGCGATTATCGTGTACAGTGGTGGTGCCTTTGCCGTCACAAACGTTACGTCTAGGAAATACCGTCCGTCGTTCCGTAACGTGATATAACGCCCGAGCAGTATTCCAAACGAGCCGATAGCGAAGAGATGGAGAGAAACGCAACCATACATAAAACGGAAATAATAATGTAAACGTATGGTAACAATGCACGTGCGTGCAAAAACGGAAACGCGGACGTTTTAACAATTTTCACGAAACTGGATCCGTGTAAAGACTATATAACAAATGTATATGCGTTATGGGCTGTGCCACGGAAATCTGAAAAACGCAATAAATTTTTACGTTCCGTTCGATATTTCAAAACGTTATCTTTTTGGAAAATTGAAAAAATCGTTATACATCCGCGCCGCGATAAACGTGTTTTAGATTTAGTTTTGATTATAATGAAATGAAAAACGAAAAATCTGTTAATCGAAATTCCGTAAACATTATTGTTCGAAAAACGTTGGCGTACGCGGTTGATTTTTAAACAAATCGTATAGTTCGTTCTAGACCGATTGTTTTTCAATTGAACCGATGTTATTCCGCGACGATCGCTTACGAAAAATATCGGCGTTTTCGTGAAATCTCGAAAAAACCGTTGAACACCGACGACGAAAATGTTTGGCGCGAATTTTTTCTTCTTTTCTTTCTCAGATTTTTTTTTTTTTTGAGGGGGGGGACGTAAAACAATACAAAAAACTCAGAGATAACAGGACGAAAGTCATTACGACCGTCAGACGTCCGTGGGACACCACGCCGTACGTACGCATTGTGCACGGTTTGAACGTGTATCGTGTACGTGCATGTGCGCTCGGCCGGGTCAGGTTCGACGCACGACGGCGCCGTATACAACGCGTAGGATAAGGGTTAGGTTGGGTGGGCAGTCGAATCGACTCGGTCCGTGATCTCTGGCGCGCGACGTCTCCGACACGGTAGGTCGAGTGTGGTGAACGGCCGGTAGGCGTACGACAGACCGACGAGCTGTAGATGCTGAAATCGAAATCGGTAGTTTTCCAACGAATCAACGTAGGATCGACGGTAGTCGAGGTGTCGGTTTTCAAACACAATTAAATAACCGTACAAATACGATTCGAAATCACACGATATGACGGATTTCGTGTTGCGAAACGTCTATATGTGAAACGTACAGATTTCGAAAAACATACGATTTCCACGTTGTACACGTTGAACGTCCGCCGATTTTTCTTTCCCTGCGAGAAAAGAACGGTTTTGGATCAGCGATCTATGCGTGGACGACGAGCGGTTTTACGCGAGCATAGAAGAAATATGTCTCTCGGACCGTATTCCGGTTTAAGGTACGCGCCCCATCTAGCGGAGACACCGTATCAGATTACTATTGTCGCTGTACGTGATATCATTGCCGCGAACGCGCACGAGCGAACGTAATTTTATTCAATTCGTGTTTCAGCAAAAAATAAAAAAAATGTATTCCGATAACGTCCGCTCGTGCGCGAGAAAGTTTTACGGTCAAATTTGTCGGGAACCCATCGTCTTACACGATAGTCAGAGTTTTCGCGATAAAACCCGTTCTCCTCCACCGTCCCGTCCGTCCCGTTACGCGTCCAACTCCGTCGAACGGTAATTACACATAATATTATTCCATTTTAAGACGGTAACGCCGAGTAAGGTTTTCACGCCGATGTGCGGTCAATGATTTCGGGAGATTTTCGATATTTTTCGTCAAGACCGTCAGCGTGCGGTAAAAGGCGAATCGACGAAAACTTCGAAATACGACAACGCGTTAGTCCACGTGAATATTCATAATCCGATATCTCGAAACAGTTAACAGTTATGAGACACGTGCGCGTTTATACGCGAACATAGCGAAATGTGGGACCGCCGGACAGTCGTTCGTCCGTCGTGCTCGAACGCTAACCACCGGTGGTATTTAACACCGGCGAGTGACGACGAATCGTCTACAAACGCGCACGTGTCGAAATTCGGCTTACGCCTGTCAGATAATAGAAATTCCCGACGTCGTGACTGGCGACGGTCGAAAATTGTTCGAAACGAGATTCTGACTGCGCGCGCCGGACTAGGAAATAATCTTACGCGACATAAATTAATTCGCTGATTTGCGAACCGTACGAGGAAGTTTTTCGTCGTCGCATTTTTTTTTTTCTTCTTCTTTCTTTTCTTCTCGAGACGTCCAGAACGTAAGACAAATCGCCAGAACGGAAAAGTTTCTCGTTCGGAAGTAAAACATTCGACACTGTTGTACATATATAACACGTCTGACGAATCGCTTGGTGTAAAAAAAAAAAGTTTTTATATTTTTCTTCCCGACAACACTATATATACTGTGGTAATCCGATATCGGTAGTGATTTCGTAAACCAAAATAAATGTTGTAAATTAAAAATTACAAATATAACGTTACAATGCAGTCGAATGCAATAAACTCGGTCCGCGAAACGTGCCTTGTTGCGGCTCACCGCGCGTGAGTTTTCTTTTGCGCGGGACGAAACACGCGAACGTCAATGCGACTGCGCGATTTACGAACGAGATTGTCGTACGATAATCAACGATAACGTACACGCTCTGCCGACGTGGAATTGCTGAGAACGTACGACTAATGAACGACGTAATACGATGGCACCGTCGACGCGAAACGTCATATTAAAACTTAATACCGTCCGTATCGTGTATATATATATATATATTTTGTACTTATACGTACTTAAGTGGGCTTTAGATTTTTCCGGGCTTTTAAGAGTAAAATTGTTTTTTTTTTTTTCTTTTGCCCTTCGGATTTAACGTCATCTCCGTGCGCCGAGCCTACGTGCACAGCAAGCGCCCTCCTATCAGTGCAGTTACACCCTCGTGGCAGACGACGACGACGACGACGACGACGGCGGCGGCAGCGGCGACGAACACTGTTCGAGTACGGCTTTGCATCTGGAACTCGGCGAGGGAGACGCTGCCGCCGCCGCGCGGGATTAAGATAAGAATACCGAAAATATAAATCCCCGCGCGCGTATACGTATTTTAATGTAATTAGATTTCGGCGCGGCGGAAATGTTATTTTTACGTTTCCCACCCTCGAGGACTCTCGCGGGTCCAAATCTTTTTCATCACATCTCTCCCCCTCCCATCATCCGCACACGTAAAGACGTTCCGAGTGTAGGTAATGAAATCGTACACCTACAAATATATATTTATTAAGTTCTTCGATCGACGTAAGGTACAGGCTCACTTTGTGTGAACCGGGGACTCGTCCGAAATTTTGATGTTTTCCGTCTATACGAAACAGAAAATCAACACCGAATATGATTAAATTATCCCGCAGACAGACTCACGAGAATATCAATGTATTCGCACGTGTTACGGTTAATAACTGATTTACTAATTCCGTTTCCGGTTAATCTGTAATGCTCTTATCGTTTTGTTAACGAACGGTTTTGGCTTCGACACGAGGCAGAGCATGGTCCGTACTCTTTTGATGTAATATTTACGCAACACGAAAACCGTATTATATGCCTACAAAGGACACGACGTTTGATATGCCGTCTTTATTCTGTTTATTCGGTGGTTCGAACAAGAAAACGAGAACGAAGTTTAATATCGGGTACGTTGATATGATATCGAGGAAATATAATAATACGGTTTTCGTTTAAAACCCCGTGTCGGGATATAATGGCGCAGTAACTAATCTATCAGACCTATTTAGATCACACTAATCTTTCTTTTGTAAATGATGTTTTCGTATAATTTGTGATACTGGTCACAAAAAAAATGACTAACATAAAACTAATGACCGCGGTTCGGTAGGCTGGCCGTTGACACGGCACTTCGGATTGGCAAATCTTGTACGTTCGCGCGCTGCGCGTCCATCGCGGTATGCAGACGCGTTGCACACAGCGTCGACGTCAATCATGATAACGTATCGTCAACATTATTATTGTTATTATTTGGTTCGGGTGATAACAAAGTATAAAACGAAAGGAACATGGACAACGCGTTTGGGCGAAAAGAAGTTCGATTTTTCGTATCTTTCGTCGCGCCGATTCGCAGCGGTCAATTGCGCAGAATTCTCGCACGAACTAATACAATAACTGCGATGCACTGAATCGACAAAGGCTATGATTATCGGTAAAATAAATAAATAAAAACGTACGATGACCGTAAAACGTCTTATTATCGTTAAGCCGAATTGCTAGCGATATTATTTTTAGGATCGTCGTCCGACGAAACGAAAACAACATTATTTTCATAAATAATTTATGAAATGTATGTATTGCCGTTAACAATACGGTTTATTAGGACGAGGAAATCCGTTTTTCCGTGAACCGAAAGAATAATAACGTCGAATTGTTGTTCGTGTACGAAAAACAGGGCCGTAAATGTTTCCAAAACTGTATTTTATACAATCATTTTTATTGAACATGACAATTCACGAGTTTAATGAGGTGATTCAATCGATCGATTTTCTTTTTATCGAATCTTATGTAGATACAACAGAAAAACGAAAATCCCCAAAAACGTAATCTACCTTTCTCGTGTTTTTATGTGTTATTTGCCACACACACACACACACACACACACACATTTTTTCTTCCCAAATATCTCGCCCCTTCGTTGGCGTTCATTGTGCCTGGCAATTTGGACACTCCAGCCAGTGTTAAATCGTTTGAAGGTTGCCGTAATCGCAGTTTTCCGATCCGGCAATGTATTTCCGTTAAGAACTCTATAAAATAGTGATTTTTATGTTTCAGACGATACGAATAGTTTCATTTTTACAAATGGATAATATAGTTATAACTAACGTTCAGATTTCAAAGCACAATAAATTAAGTAAATTATATTAATTTAAATTTAAATCGTGAGTAACCGGTATTATTGTTAGAAAATGATCGTTCGACGTCTGAAAACGTTATTGGGTATCGCCGCGTATTCCGTGCAAGCCGCGTCATTCAAATCAAACCTATTGAGAATCGTTATCCGTCGAAATGCCGCAAAGTATCTTATAACCGTTTCCGTCCTTTTCATTTCGACAGAACGCAATTATTAAACCCCTCCAATACTACAACTGCGATATTCCCGTTTGATGTGTTCGAATCGGGCACGCGGGAGTTCATCGTCGTATCAAGTATCTTGCTTCAATACGTTTGTTTCAGAATCCTAATCGTACAATTGAAAAACGATTTGTCGCGTGTATTTCGTATACTACAAAAAAAAAAAACGACCGAGAACGTTTACACGCGAACAAGACAAATAAAGTATGTTCGGTTGAAACCCGGACGAACTCGAGATACATTCCGTGCAGTACACTTCTGACGTTTGTCGAAAGAAAAACAACAGAGCCGCAGTGCCGTAGTACCGCAGTGATAACGCGTTATGACATTTGACGTGACGCTGTCGGATCAACGAGACACGTAACACGAGCTACGCGAATCATAACATCATAATACGTCCCCCGTGACCGGTCGATCACGGCCAAGTTGGTCGTCATTCACGAGACGAGATCCGTGAATTACGGTGCGGATGTGACGTTGAGCTCGGACACGGTATCGGGCGCGGACGACGGACGTTTTCGAATCGACAAAGAAACCGGAAGCTCTAGCCGCGAGGTTTGCGGGCAGGTTAGGTTAGCAAAACGATGTGACGGTTTCCGAACGCGTTTTACTTATGAAGATTAATTTTCGGCAAACTCCATCCGATGCGTCGGCCGAGATTACATATCCTTTATGTGCACCTAATGTTAAAAAAAGAAAACAAACAAACGCTATGGTAAAACAAACGGAAATGAAAATTCTTCGGCTAGCGTCCGTCACGCGTGAATAACTTGTCTAACGCGAACCTGTCGATCAGTCGGATGTCGCCGACGGTTATACAACAACGCTTCGCCCGTGGTCTGTTTGTGTTTAACGGACGTCGTAGAAAACGGATTGATGATCGGACGTCGTTTTTATCCGTGGCGCCGGGAAACGGTCCATAACCGAACCGGCCGTTCTGATTCCCGAGTTTCGTCGATCTGGTAACGCGCGGTAAGCGTTTTGGCCAACGTTCGTTGTTTTCCGATAACGCGAAAATACCGATTTCCCGCGGAAATGACGTGGAACTCCATCGGGCGCTCGTGTCCGCGTACTGGCTTCGGCCGTCGGACGTGAGGCGGCGCACGTTCCCGTACGACGGAGCCGCGCGGGCCGACTTATTCGTTTTGAATACATCTTTAAAATTATTATTAAACAAAAAAAAAATACGGTTAATTTTAATTTTTTTTATTTTTTTATTAAAAACTTTAACGGGATTCCATTGGAAACCGTCGAGTCGTATATAAGTTTTTGCTTTGAAATCGTTTCCGCGCTATCACTGTATCTTTTCGGGTTCCACTTCTAACAATATCGGCAAAGGTATAATAATATATAAACGTGTACGAATGTTGCTTAAGTACGATAACTATAGAATTCTCGGAAAGTTATAAAAGCATGATACAATTTTATCTCTTTGTGTGTTATGCCGTTGTATTAAATATACATTTTTAACTACCTCCTGCAGTTTATTTTAATTTCCTTTCTATTCAAAAACCGTGTTCCTCTCGAAATTAAAATCTAAATATTCTTTTTACTCATTTATGTGTATATAAATGTATATATATATTTTTTTTTTTTGTAAATATTATCAGAACAAACGCACTGAAAGATATATTTAATATATTTCGCTTTATATTGATTCTAAAAAAAACTTTCATATAAAAAATAAAAATAAAACGAAATTAATAAAATACCCGTAGAAGTCAAACAATTATTTGTCAAAAAATAATAAGCGTTCTTCGTGTTCTTCTCGTCATCCCGAGTGACTAAAGTGGTATTCAAAATAATACGCTTAGGCCGTACGAGACGTACAAAAATTATATACGATGATTTCAAAGAATCCTTTAGAACACATTTCAAAGAATCACTCCGGACAATCAAAAGGGTCGGGCTCTGTATAGATGTAGCCGAAACGGTAGAAAAAAAAAATCAATGCCACGTGCACGTGTATAATATATTATCCGTTCGCCGTAGTCGTATTGTAAACTGCCCGCGCTCGGAAACACGCTTTTCACGATTACACACGGGCGAATTTCATTAAGATAAAAGTACTTTTACAAGTCATAGTTCACGTTATCATTATTATTATTATTATTAATTTTTCCGTATTTTTCGAACCGAACCCGTCCGATTCGTGTTTGAATTAAACGTTTAAACTCGACTATTACGAACTACATAACCTTTTATGGTTTTTTTTAATTAATGCGTTTACATCGAATACGTAACACCGACAACAGTACGCATCCGTGCACGTTGAGAATCAGATATAATATTTCAATCGTAACGCAATGACATCCCCGTTGCACCGAGTCTATAGTGCTGCGTGTCAGTGCAACAACATACTTAATACTAGTCATCGTCGTCTATTACAAACGCGTTCGTACACGAATACCGTCAACGAAATGATAATGGAAACATATCGTTATTAAATAGTTAAATTGTTCACGAACGTGAAAAAAAAATATAATTTTAAGCACAGCAAAAATGTTTCTCGTCTTTCGTCGGATTGTTATTACGAATTCACAGTTCTAATTATATTTTTTACGTTTTGTTGTGAGCGATCAAGTCCCTCTGAAAAAAAAAAAACACGTCACGGAGTTCATTAGTTTCACCGTTCTGTGGCTGTTCCGTTGACTGATTTTCGATTTTATTTTTCGACAACTGATATTAGAGACGTTCCTTGATAGTATACGGATAATAAATCGTAAAGATTATTGTTTACGAACAATTATATTTTATTATTGTCCTTATTATATATTTTTTTTTTTATATTCATTGAAATTGTTAATGTCACGACGAAATTAAAAAATCGAGTTCAATTTTCTCGGTTTTTAACGCTCGGAGTTTAGGCTAGAAAAATATGTTTGATTATTTTTCTCGTCGAATAAACCGTTATGCTCTTGTTAGGCGGACAACGTCCCGTATCAGAGTTCGGCACGGCGGACTTCGAGAACACAAACCTCACTCGATAATTACGACACGTCCGTCGAGATCTTATCCGAAAACCGTCGATTCCGCGTGGATTCAAACCGATGCCCAAACGTTATGAGGACGAGCTGATTACAAACAAACGATAAATGCTTCAATAACGGGCATATCATCGTACACGTTGTTTCGCGTCGCGCGGAACGTCTCCGCGGCAAAGATTTATTTGTTTATTTTAAAGCCGGGAATAAATAATATCAGAAATCTAACCCCGTCCCCCGAGCGTAGTAAATCCTCGTGGGACTTCCTCTGCCCCACCCACACTCCGTATACTTAAACTGTCATTTCTCGACTGACGCGCGATCATGCGCACTTTTTTTTTTGTTTGTTTCTCACAAATACATTTATCCACCTACATTCATTAATCTATTGATATCCTTCAGATTCGTGACGGATTAAAAGGGTCGGCGGCCGGTCGTTCGCGTGATATCCAGCGCGGAAAAAAAGAAACGTTTATATACCATTTCACCGACAACGCGGTTATTTTCGGGCGTTCGTCGTGGTGCGCGCGCGACTCGCGTTTCGCCGCGAACGAAAATATTCGAGTCGGCTGACGTTGAACGCGCGTGGTTTGTACGCGCGTTTTTAATAACGAGAAGAAAACGTGACCTCTTCTATGAGAACGTTTTTATTATTATTATTATTTTTTTTTTTTTCAATAAGTACAAGCAATTTAATAACAAATTTGTTCTTTTCGCGGTTTGTTTTGTAAAACGATATTATAATGGTTGTGCCGTTCAGTAGCGCGTGACGTCGAATTCACGTGAATTCACGAGTCTGCTCATTCGTTTTCATCGGTCCCCGAAAACGATCGTTGGAACTAGTCTCGCGACGGACGTTCTCTATTTATTGTATTTTCGTCGATTTCTAAAATATATTATATAATATATATATGTTTACAATGTCCGGCGTGTAAGATTTGCAGTTTTCACTCGTACCGTCTGTCGGTGTGATCATACGTAGCGTATAACAATGTTACACATTAGGGAGGTCTGTTGTGAACGACGCGGCGAAACATTATTACCAGAGTATTTACGTGCATCGTTAAAGGCGAGGTGTCGGAAAATTCGTAAAATATGAGCGCCGGTGCGCGTCGTGGGAGCGACCAGAGCGCGTTTGACAGTGTTTAGCACTTTGGCACAATTTCGAAATTAGTTTTCGTGGGTTTTCCGTGTAGAAGTCTTGACGGCGATAACAGCGCGTTCTTTACAACGTAACCAAGTATCGGATAATCAACATTAATAGATACGTCGAGGGAACGCGCGTGTCGTACGGATTTCGTTGTTATTATGTCTACGTGACGTCGCGTGCGCGCGAACAACGACGTGGCGGACTTTTCTATGGACTACCACGTTATTACAAGTAGTGATATAATGTCTTGGTACACAGGGCGGGCTCGTATGTCGGCTGGTGCATCGAAACGTACGGGAAAACGTTATTGGTATCTTATTTTATTTTTGTAACGCCTCCGGGACGGGTTAGGCTTTCTAAGGGTGAAAAAAAATCGATTCTTGTATCCGTATCGTCCGTCACGACGACCGTGTGGTGAAATGCCGACGAAAACGTCCCGTATTCGATTGTTATTTGGACGTCGACACGATCGCCGTGTGCAGCGTTCGGTCGTGTGCAATTGTACTGTCGCGGACGACGACGCGTATAATAATTATATACGTGCAAACCTCTCCGTAGCCGTGTCGAGTTACGAGCACTCGAGCAAACGTTTTCAAATGCTATTTAAATACGCTGAACGTTTGCGTGATCTGAAACCGTATTATTCCGGGTGGGTTTTATTTTTATTTTTATTTATTTTTTTATATTCCTACACGTCCGCGTATCCGAAATAAACGTCGGGCGCTGAATCACATTATGCGCATAAACAGTTTCGTTTGGAAAAAAAAAGTACTTTTTGACGAACGACTTTTGAAAACGAATTGTTGTTTTGTGTTCGACAGACGATACGATTGCTTTGGAGACGATACGAAATCGTAAAAGTGACATTCGTTATTATTTTCGTGTGTACGTTGGGAGGAGGAGCGCGTCAAAACGTCACACCGGGCAGAAAACACTGTGTTCGGTTACGTGTCCCGAACGTTTTTTTAAATTTGTGCGCGTTTTTTTACGCGACCGTCCGTTTTTCGTCGGCGCGGCACAATATGTGATATTCGAGTTATATACACGCGAAGACCCCGGCAGAAAACGTCGTAGAACGTCCCGCGGTTTCGGCGCGGGCGACGGTCGTGGGAGACCGTGAAGGGGATCGCGTGGATGGTCGTCCGGAGGGGATCTCGGGCGGGGACCGGACGCACACGTCGCCGTTTACGAGACCGGTCGTTTCCGGTCTTCGTCGTGTTTCTTCGCGCGGAAATGCGGTCGCCACCGGCGCGCGGGCTCGCGTGCGATACGAACATAACCCGATAAAAGCGCGCCCGCTCCGGACGCTATAATAATAATAATAAATAATAATAATAATAATAATAATAATAGCGTACGAGAGGTGCGGAGGAGCTTTACTCACGACATTGTGCCGCCATTGTGCGTGTACCGGAGGGAGGACTCGGAAGTTTATACGCTGCGCTCGGTCCAATAAAATCTGATCCGGTGCGGTCGGCAAGACTTTCTAAAACCGAATCGTGCGCGATTCCGCGTTCGAAGAAGATAAGGACCGATATCTTTGTTCTGGTGTCTGACCAAATCTAAGCAAGACCGTCAGCCAGGTTTGCTGGGAGTTTCGAGAAAGCCCAATCATCGAGAACAACTGATGTCGTCCACTCAAAAGTGTTTTTACCGACTTCCGAAGAGTATTCAATAGGCTCGCGTTATCCAATAATTGCAATATCTGTCGCAAAGCCGCGCGTTTTATTGTAAACACGTACCGGTTTAAGACGACGACTGAAACGTTATTCCGAAAATACTGGAAACCACCTGTAGTATTTCTTTGATAAATTTACGTTAGCGAAAACATTATTAATGTTAACGTATACGGATTACGATTAGAGTGTTTGATGAGCGTTTGAACGTCGCCAAAAAAAAAAACAAAACAGTGATAAATTCGACTGACGACGGATATAACGTGAAATACGAAAACGTCAACCGCACTCTGCCGATACGAGCGTTTCGCAAATAATGCTATGGTTCGTCTGTGTGTGCGTGTGCGTCTCTTTCTGGCGTCGTTCCGAAACGGCCGTTTTTGCCCGACGCTGCCGCTGGCGGTAATCGTTCGTCACAATTATTATTATTATTATTATTGTTGTTGTTGTTTGTTCGTCTCGCGTGTCCGGCAAGACAGGACGCGCCGCGTGACGTGCGCTCAAACTGCATCTCGAACGGGTCGTCGTCGCACGGCCGCGAGGGAGTTCATAGAACGTGTTCGCCGTATAATCTGCCGGCCCCGGGCCAAAACGACCGGTCGTAAAAACCAAAGCGGAATGAAAAGACCTCCTTAAGCCGGGCGGGATGAACGGCTACGGAACTCCGTTACGCCGCCCGGGTCGATCGTAAAAACGAAAAACGACAAAAAACCTACGCCGTTCGGAACGCGTCGCGGGGAGAGTACGAAAAAAAAATCTCCGGGAAAACAATGGCTGGCGGGAGAGGGAGAGGGAGAAATGACGTTCGGTCGTTTGCGCGTTTCGTTGTCTTCGCCGGCCAGGACGCGGCGCGTCTGTTCCGAGATAATGGGATCCGTAACACAGTAGACCGGGTCCATGCGAAGAGACCGTATCGCCCCGCTCGCCGCGGCAAAAACGGTTTTCGCCGTGAACATGATAGCGTGAGCGCGACGGATAATAAGCGCCGACACGAACCTGACCGTTTCGACGAACGGTACGAATAAATCAAAAACACCGAAATCCAACGTGTATCGACCGGAGAGCCGCGCGGCCAACACCACGTTCGGTTCGTTTTCCGAACGTGTCGCGAGTTCCGTTTGGTCGGCGTGCTGAATTTCGAACCGTCGAACGCCATTCGCTTTTTTATTATAAATTGCGTGTATTCTTTCAATATTGTAAAAATAAACCCCTCCCCCCCGCTATTTCCGGAAGAAAACATCGGTAAATATAAACTGTCACGTTTTAAAGTTATCGACTTTTGAAAATTATCGTACGTACTTATAATCGACTGATATAATAATCAAATTTTTTTTAAAAAAATTGTGTAAATGATAAAAAAAAATACGTTCAGGCGCATGAAAAACTTGAATTTTATAATTATTCGAGTGTCTGTGCCGCGTCCACGCGGTTCGGAAACGTTTTCCACGGCGTTGGCGTTTCCGTGTCGGATATTCCGACGGGAACACGTGTACGACGTACTGACGACGGCGTGATAATACGGTGAAGCTAAAAAAAAAAAAAAAAAAAAAAATAGCACGAAAGGTGAGATCTGATCGTCGTGACCCGACGCGAGACGAGCGTACGCGGTGTATACAAACCGCGTGGTCGTGTTTATCACGCGGACACGTCTGCCCCGATATTTACATAAAACGTTCGACGTCGACCCAATAACCGTCGCGATCGTGACACGCGCAAGCCAAACACGTACGCACGTGCGTACACGCGCGCCGCCGGGGTACGGAGGACGAATATGATTGTCCACGTTGTCCGCACCTGGACGGTCGTCCGGACTTCAAACGGTCTCCCGAAGTCCCCCGGGAACCCCGCTGGGAACGTGCGTCAGACGACACCGGATCGCCGATTCCCACGTGACGCGCGTCCCCCTCGATATCTGTCGTTTATTGTTTCGAGAGAGACCGTTCGGACCGACCCGCCGCGATTAGACGGACGAGATGGTATTCGGAACGGAGATAAAAGATAAGTCGGAAGAATGAAAAAAAAAACCGTTTTTCGTCCGTCCGTATCTGGCGTTACAGATTACGATCGTCCGCGTGAACCCAACCTAAGCGCGCGTGCGCGCCGTATCGTTATTACGTGTACACGTGAGTCGTCTCGTTGTCGTCGCCGCAGACGTGCACACGACGGTATAATAATGATAATGATGATGATGATGATGATGATGATGATGATGGTGATAATAGTGTCCGACCGCGCGGAGAGCTATACACGAACCAGTCCGGCGACGTTCCGATTTCGTATTTTCGACCATTAAAAAACCAGACCGTGACACGATAATAATAATAATAATACGATTACAAGACCGGCCGGCGTGGGCGCGTTTCACGTCGTTATGTCGCAGGGAGTACGGCACCGGACGATACGATAAAACGCGTTACGCGTTCCGAGATTTTCAGACCCTAAACTGCCCGTTTCCAAAACGGATTCGTCGACCGTTTCGCCGGGGCTTCGAACGCGTTCGGCAATGTTCGTCGAAAACGTGTCTGTCGAACAGGATACCGAACGGTCTTCCGGCACGTAAAAGTGTTATAGCGGAAGCGAAACAAAAAACACGTCGTTGTAAAACCAATGTATATCCTCTCGGTAGTAGGCCCGTCGACCGTAATGATCGCGGCTGTAACGGTGCGCAGTTCCGAACACGAATATTATTATTATCTCGCAAACTTTTTTATTATTGTTGAACGATCGCAGCTCCCGAATCGGTAAATCTCCGGTATATCTATGAAACGTTTTTATTTACATTTTGCCGTTACCGGAAAAATCGTAATATTTTTAACGTGCGATTTCTCGAACCGACGGGCAGGAAAATTAATAGAATCGTTTTTCTTCGCCGGTACGTATATATTTTATTTTTTTCCATCTCGCACTTTCAATTACCGCGTGCTCCGTCAAAACGCCGTGCAACTCGTGAACGTAACGTTAATTAAAAACGAAAGGAACAACCGGAAAATCTAACTAGACCGACGTCGTACCAGCCGATTAAGTAACGTTGTTTTGGATTGAAAACGCGGTAATTATATTTTTCTTCTCGACACACGGCGGAAACGTTAATCGTTTTCGAAACGAAAATCAGATGGTCCGACACGGGAACCGAAACGAACGTGTGACGAAAAGAAATTCAATTGACCGTTTTAGTGTTCGACCGTAGTAAATATTCGGTTTACGATTCAGACGTATAATTTTCCGTACGAACCGACGTCTATCGGTTGGTCTTGACGTCGACGATCGACAATGCTATTTAATAACGACCGCTTTGGTTCGAGTGGGCCACACTTTGTTGTCGATGTTTAAATACAGTTTCACTGCAATATCTCGTTTTCCCTTCTCCCGTCGCCGCGCCGAACCGGCACCGCCGCGACAAAACGTATTATTATCATCCCGAAAACCCGTGTCGGCACAAAAGCGCGAGGAATCACGGAGGAGAAGGAGAAGAAGAAGAAAAAAAAATCGCCACTCGTTAAATTTTGAATTATGGCGGGCGAAAAAAATAATAATATGAAAACGACCGTTAATACGAGGTATTGATGCAACAAAATCTTTGGCTATCGTACGTTTTATCGCGAGTGTTCGACGTGATTTATCGTTTAACCTCGTTATGCGTTCGAGTTGAAATGTTATTTTTTTAAATAAATAAAAAAAATGTTATTTTATTCGGATAACGCGGTGACCGATACGGTCCGTCTGCATCGAGTTTTATCGACCGGCGTTTAACAACAATGTATTTGTATTGTAATGGGTTCGACCGATACGGGACCGATGAAAATCAGCCCGTAAATGTGTACGTGGACAAAATCCGGCCGGCTTTGCCGCCTGTTGATTTCGATCGAAACGCCGCGCGCCGTACCGTCTTTATAACGTCGGTTCTTCGCGTTTCGCTGAACGTTTTTGTAAAATTTATGCGAAACGCGATCGCGTGACTGTCCAAGACCACCGAAAAAAATAAAAACAAACGAGCGTCTGTAGGTATGATGGGCGATCAATATCAGAATCATACGTCTCGTATTCCGATTTCAGATGAAAACAAAATAAAAAACGCCGCGGACGCGCGCAAATGCTGTTGTAAGCGAATTCGAATTTGTTATTTTTCACCGGATCCATGTGCGATTCCAAACCGAATTCCCGTATCCGAGAACGACTTTAAACGCGTGGTCAGCACGTTACGGGGATGGTGACGGGGGGACGGGGAGCGGGAACGTTTTTGGATGTTCGACCGGCCGGACAACTGGAAAATATCGTCTCGGAGTCTTCCCCGGAAACCCGTCACGTCCCGGGCCGAGTCCACACGTCGCCGCCCCCCCCTCCCGAAAGACGCGTGACGAAATCATAAAAACGATTGCCGAATGCGAACGGTTCGCGATGCGGCAACACGTCCGAATCGCACGCACGGGCCGACGGTTCGAAAAACCGACGCGAGGTCGTCGTCGTCGTCGTGATTTCGTCGGTCGTTTTCGTCCGCACGAGGACCTCGATGGGGACGGGTTACCGAGTGCGGTCACACGGTCCGTACCACGGTTTCGACGTCGATGTCTCGTCGTAAACGCGTGCTAACGCACACGCACGTACGAACGGCGGTCGGCGTGCGAAGGACAGCCGTGACGATAGGCCGAGCAAAACAAACGACCGTCGAAACAAAACGAAAAAAAAACCGCCCAAAACAAAAAAACGAACCGACGAAATAACGAGAGCAAAAAAAAAAAAAATTTAAAATAGCAGACACGTCATCGCCACGTGTTACTTTGAATCGCGTCCAGTAGGAAAGGACACGACGAGTACGAGTTTCGACGACGAAAACGGTACCGTCCGCCGTCGTCCCCCGTCGCGTTCGTTCTCGTGATCCAAAATAACCGATCCGCCAGATACGTAATATTTCCACTCCTGTATACGAATATTCTACTGTCGGACCGGTGTTTCGTGTACTTTTTTTTTGGAGTGGGGGAGAAGGAAATCTTACGAAGACACCTCCAAAATGAGAACCGGAGATGGTGCCGGATTCACCGTGAAGTGGTGTCTATCGGCTAGAAAACTCCTCCTCGGGAAGCAACCGTCCCGAGAGAAACGATGTAAGAGAAAGGGGGGAAGAAAAAAGAGGAAAGAGTTAGTTGCTGCGAAGAAAGGGGGCCAAAACTTGTTCATAAGGCTGAGCCGGGGGGGGGGGGGTCGCCGAAGCTATGAGGATTAGCTGGGAAACCAAGGTGGATTTTAAGAGAAGAAAAACGGAAACAAAACAAATATAATTGTTTATTGATTTTGAAACTCTAAGTGGACTGTATTATATTTCTTTTATTAACATTATATTCTTGCGTGTCGGCTTTACATTTTACATCTTTATCGCGCGCATACACATACCGCACTGAGGTAAGCCCAGATACAAGTCGCGCATACGACCGCACCTTAAACCGGTTTACATGAACTTCGATGTTTTCTTATCTTTTCCCAACATACACCTCCCTTGAAACGCAGTTTCAAAATATAAAAATGATAATAATTAATGAACAAAAAAAAAATTACTTTTACCATATAAATCTTAGAATTACAGAATTAATTATACTTATGTTATGACAAATTTAAAAAAAAAATATATATAATTCATACACAAAAAAAAATACTCTCAGATACATTCTTAACCACATATTATTATAATACAATATACCTATAGCTCGATAACACCTAAAAAAAAAACAAAACTTTAATACAATAAAAATTCTAATAATATACATATATATTTTTTTCTTTTTATCTATCATTTTAAATTTCATCTTGACCTGGAAGAGGACACACCAAACGAACAGCTCGTTTCTTAGGTCCGTTACAAGTATTTACCTCCACGACTCGAACCACACCATCCTTTCCTGGATATAATGACACTACACGGCCCATGCACCAATATAGAGGTGGCACATTTGCTTCTTTGATTTATACCTTGATTTTTTCCCCACCGTTTGCACACCATTTGGAGCGGACTTGTAACTGATTCAAGTATTCAACATTCCACCTTTTCCAGATAATTTGCGAAAGTTTTTGCACTCTTTCCCACCGTGTTAGATAATTTTCTGGTTGCAAAGTAACATCAGCTTGAGGCAAGGATAAAAGTGAACAACCTATTAGAAAATGTGCAGGAGTCAGTAAAGATAAGTCAAAAGGATCGCTGGAGAAAGGTATAAGTGGCCGCGAATTAAAACATGCTTCCCCCTGTACTAATACCGTATACATTTCATCGTATGTTAATTTAGTCGATCCCAGCGTTCTATTTAGATGATGTTTCACTGATTTCACCGCCGCCTCCCAAAGTCCTCCAAAGTGAGGAGACCAGGGCGGAATAAAATGCCGGGTTATGGAGTTGTCATTAAAAAATGCTTGAATTTTTTCTTTATGCTCTGTTGTTTGCCATAATGCTTTTAGCTCAGCTAAATTTCTTCGAGCACCTACAAAATTCGTGGCATTGTCCGAGTATATATTTTGACATATTCCGCGTCTCGATATAAATCGCTTAAGAGCCGCAATAAAGCTATTCGTACTTAAGTCATATACCATTTCTATATGAATCGCTTTTGTTGCAAAACAAATAAAAATACATATATATGCTTTACTGATAGCCGCGTTCCGTCTTGGATTAGATTTTATAAATATTGGTCCTGCGTAATCCACGCCACACGTTTCAAAACAACGACTTGGTTGTTCTATTCTAAATTTTGGAAGATTCCCCATGATAGGATTTAGAATTTTTGGTTTTAATTTGAAACAAATAATACATTTATGCACAATCTTTTTTGCCGTTTGTCTTCCCTTTATAGGCCAATATTGCAATCGAATAGTGGCCAACATTGCTTGTGGACCGGCATGCAATAATCGTTCATGCTCGTGACGAAAAAACAACGAAGAAAATGGTTCAGTATAAGGCAATATAATTGGATGTTTCTGTTCATACAGAGATATTAGGCGAATTAAATAATCTACCGCCGACACGTAAAAGTCCATTCTTATCAATAAATGGATTTAGGGTCGATAATCTACCTTTTATCGTTTCATTTGTGTTATTGTTTTTATTTGAATATAATATACGTATTTCATTTATGAAAACGTAATTCTGAACAATTTTAATAAGTACTGAAATCACCGGCCTTATTTCAGAAACACATAATAAACCACTTTTACTTATTTTCTTTTGTTTTTTACATAATGTATTATAAGAAAATCGTAAAATATATGCTACAACACGTACTAATTTTGTCCATGATGAATATCGCTCAAATATAAATAAGTCGTGCGTCTGCGTTGTAGGCATTGACACCAAAGCAACTTCTTTTTCTTCTGCGCGCACGTCCGATGATAATGTATTATTATTAGCAATGTTACATTCGATTTCCCATTTTTCGTTGAACTTGTGTAGCCAGTGAGGACCATTCCACCATAAGCTATTATTCATTAATTCGTCATGTGTACAACCTCTCGACAATACATCTGCGGGATTTTCTTGCGTAGATATGTATTTCCAATCCTTCGCCTGTGTACTTTCCTGTATTTCACTTACACGATTTGCGACGTATGTTTTCCAACGTGATGACTCTGCTGCAATCCATGCTAAAACGACTTGAGAATCTGTCCACCAACGTATTTTTGCAATATCGATTCGCAGATTTACAATCATATTTTTCATTAATCGCGTTAACAATACTGCTGCGCACAATTCTAAGCGGCGTATTGACGTCGTCTTTAAAGGAGATACCCTTGATTTGGCACCCAATAACCTCACTGTGCATTCGCCATTTGTTGATATACTACGTATATATATGCATGCACCGTAGGCATTTAATGATGCATCGGAAAATCCATGAACTTCGATTTTCACATCTTTATCATTTTCCAGCCAACGCGGGATCTTTATTTCATTAACCTTTTTTAATTCTTCACAAAAGTGTTTCCACTTAATATACACAATATTTGGTACTTCTTCATCCCAAGTTATTTTTTCTAACCATAATTTTTGCATAATTATTTTCGCCACCACAATTACTGGTCCTATTAATCCTAACGGGTCAAACAGACTTGCTATACACGATAAAATATTACGTTTAGTGTATTTTTTGACATCGGGAATTTGAACTTTTTATGATATTTGATCATTGTGTGGTTCCCATATCAATCCGACTGTTTTTACAGCTTCTTCGCCCAATTCTACTAGAGAGTTCGCGTTTGATTCGGCATTTGGAATATTTTGAAATAATTCGATATGATTTGCTGTCCATTTCGTCATCTCGAATCCACCCCTTTTTAATGTACATATTAGTTCGTCGCGAATTCGTATAGCTTCTGCTAAGGTCGCACCTCCCGTCAGACAATCATCTACACAAAAATCATGCTTTATAATTGTGGCTACTAGGATATCCTCCGTTTCCTCAGCCAAATTTAATAAACACTTAATTGCCTGGAAACTTGCTGGTATTGTTCCATATGTAACAGTACATAATCTATATACTTTTAATTTATCATTCGCATTTGGCCGCCATAAAATTCGTAAATAATTTCTCTGTGATGTATCCACCCTAATTTGACGATACATTTTAATTATATCACCGGAAAATGCATATTTGTGAGTTCGAAATCTCGCGATAATTTGCATCATATCTTCTAGTAATATCGGGCCTTTCATTAATACATCGTTTAGTGACACTCCTGTATCGGACTTGCTTGATGCGTTGAATACCACTCTTAGTTTTGTTGTACGACTATTTTCATTTAATACGTAAGAATGTGGTATATACAAATACCCTGTATCATCTATTCCACAATCGCCTACTTCTTGCATATGTCCTAATTCTAAATAAACTCTAATAAAGTCCCGATAACGATCGTAAATTTCCGTATTCTGTATTAATCGCTTCTCTAATGATAAAAATCGTCTAAGTGCAATTTCATAAGATTTACCTAATTTTTCTATATTACTTTTGAACGGTAACTGAACTACAAATTTTCCATTTACGTCTCGCTTCACAGTTTCTTCAAAATGTTTTAGGCATAGCGTTTCTTCAGCCGTCCAATTGTCATTTTTTGGAATTTCCTCTATTTTCCAAAACTTTTCTATTTGTTCCCTTAAATCCGTTTCACAAATATCATTCATCGCTATCATACAAGTACTTATTGCATTTCGTTTATTTTGATTAACACGACCTGCTACGATCCATCCCAGTTTTGTTTCCTGTAAAAATGGACCAGACGAGCATAACTTGAAGATATTGGCGCACATAATTTCCCAATATAAATCAGATCCAATTAACATATCTATTTTTCAACGCTGGAAAAACGTAGGATCGGCTAAAACTTTATTTTTCGGTATCATAGTTTTTAATATACTATAAGTGTTAGTTGGCAAATAGTTTGTTATTTTTGGCAGTACTAAAAATGTTGTTAGAATGTTATGAACGTGTTGTCTTGAATGAATTTATACGCGATTGAACAGATATATTTAATTGATGTTTGACGTTATGAATAATATTAGTTATACCTGCTATTGGATAATTTACTTTTCTTCGTGGCAAATTTAATTTGTACATTAACTCTTCTGTAATAAAATTACTTTGTGATCCACTATCAAGCAATGTTCTACAATAATACGTATTTCCACTTTGGTCATAAACTTTTATAATTGCGGTTGCCAATAGTACTTCCTCATACATTGATAAATCTGGGTGCTCTTTCGTAGTAGACATCGTTATCGCCGCCGTTGACTGTTCCCTACTCCGCTCGTCCGCACCACCTGTTTGTTCACTCTTACGTTTACTACTATCGAAATCTGACTGATCGTTCGTATTTATTTTATTTTTATGTAACAGTGAATTATGTGGTTTATTACATATCGTACACTTTCTTGAGAAACATTTCTCCGCCGCATTTGGACGCAAACAGTTTCTACACAATTTTAATTCGTTTACTTTATTAAATCTCTCATTTAGATTTAGATTTAAAAATTCACCACATTTATAAATACCATGGGGTCCCTGACACACATAACATTTTATCGACATCGTTGTAGTTGCAAAACTTCGCAAGTTGTTCGAAAAATACTTCTTTTCAATTTTTATCTCTTTTTTCACGTTTCTTGAATTTTCGATTGCTTCCAGTATTTGACACCTTTCTTGTAAAAAGTCGATCAGTGATGGTACAGTGAGTAATTCGCTTTTAGTCATTAATGTCTCCCACTTACGTAACGTATTAGCATCTAGCTTCGATGTTATAACGTGTAACAATAATGCACCCCAGTCATCTGGATTATGATTTAATGCTGGTAAGGCCTGCCTATGTTGATTAAACACACTCGTAAAATTCCTTAATTTTTCCGCCGATTCTTCGCTTATGGATTTTAATTCATATATGCCTCTTGTATGTGCTTGTATTAATAATCGCTTATTATTATACCTTTCTTTTATCATTTCCCATGCAGCCATATAATTTATCGCAGATGTCTCTAAATTATTTATTATTTTTAATGCATCTGCTGTTAAAGACGTCTTGAGGTAAAGAAATTTTTGTACATTAGTTAATGTATCATTATTATGTATTAATGATTCAAAAATATCTTTAAACGCTGCCCAGTCTTCAAATCGACCGCTGAATACTGGAACTTCCAGTGGTTTTAATCGCACAAAACTTACATGCTCTGTGTTACTTGGTTCCTTGTTCGAACCACTTGTTGCACCATTATCATTGATCGATTCGGTTGCCAATTCATCTTCTGCTACGGCCATGAGTTCAAAGTACAAATTCTCAAACTTGTTTTTATAATTAATTTATTCCGAACTTGTATCTTCCATTTCAATTTGATTTTGTACATTATCAAATTCATATCATAGCTTTTCTATTTTCTCTTTTCGTAATTTTAATTGTGTTTTGTTATTATCTACTTTACCCAAAAACGATTGAAATCGTGTTAATTGGCTCTTTATCTGTTCTCGCCTTATTTGCAATTTAGATAATTCCTTTTGTAAAGCCACTTTAGACGTTGACGTATTTATATTTTCATCCATATTTTACATTTTTCCCCTTTGGGACGATTACTTTTTTTTTTTTTTTATAAATATACTATATACGTCTCACAAATGTAGACTTCCAACGCACAATTTTATTTTTCTGCCCAAATTATAGAAAATCCATGAAATATGAAAAGGAATGGCTTTTGGAAATATAAAACGCACTTTTCTAATAGCTTCACTTACCCTATGCAACAGCTCTTCTATCTCCTTCCTTCTGCATTGATTGCAGAAACTCGCGTTCCACAACGGCACTTTTCTTGGGCAATGGATCCCACTTTTCCGACATACGTTTCACTCACTTTCAATCCGGACGACGCACCATTAAATGTTTATTGATTTTAAAATTCTAAGTGGACTGTATTATATTTCTTTTATTAACATTATATTCATGCGTGTCGGCTTTACATTTTACATCTTTATCGCGCGCGTACACATACCGCACTGAGGTAAGCCCAGATACAAGTCGCGCATACGACTGCACCTTAAACCGGTTTACATGAACTTCGATGTTTTCTTATCTTTTCCCAACAATAATAATCAGACACGTTGAGTCGGCGAGTCGGGGAAAGAGGGTGTTCCAGATGGGAACAGGAGGCGATTCATCCAGTCGTACGATTCGGGGGTATATTCGGTGTTTCGGTTAGGACGAGATACGACCGCTTCGCGGAGTCAAGCTGCGAAGATTGGGGCGACGGCGGTGCGATGTGGATCGCCTTGACGATTCGGGAGTTCCTGGCGTACCGCGGTTAATTCGGTGAACAGGTCTCGACCGGACTGGTCCGAGACGGTTTTCACCCGCCGCACACCAGACGGGGGATGGAGGAGGGGAATAGCGTAGATGCAGGCGCTTCTAACGATTGCCGAGAAGGCGATGTACAAAAAATAAATACAACACGGATAGCGAGCTGGTCGCGGTAGCCGCGTGCCGCGTTGTTCTACTCCGGCCAGCGCCGAGCGACGGCGGCGACGGATTCGACGAGGGAGTCGTCGGGTGCGCGGATATTGTACGACCGCCATCAAGTAGAGTGCCACGTCGTATCCGTATACGTGGTGATATAACGTGGCGTCCTCGTCCTCTCCACGCGAAAAGCAAAAAAAAAAAAAACGATACGACACGATACGTACGGTACACGCGCCACGTTCGTTTTCGACACGGACTTCGATACGGTCGGGTCGACGTACTCGCGTCGTCGAGTGTTTCACTGGGGACTTTTTTGTTGTTGTTTTCCGTCGGTCGGACGACACTACAATTATCGTGCGTCGCGCGGCCGACCAGGCGGACCCGCCTCTCCGCGTCACCCCCCGGAAACTCGAAAACGTCAATTATTTTCGTAAAGTGCTCGGGCGCTCTTTTGAGGTCGGAAATTTGGTTTGTTTTAACATTTTTTTTTCTCTCTCCCGAGACAAAACCGAACCTCGGTAACGCTTGACGGTTTCTCGGGTGCAAGCCTCAGAAAACCTAATTCGACGCCGACGTTCGATTTCGAACCGCCGTTCCGACCCGACGGCGTTCCTCGTTTTTTTTTTTAACGAACCGGTCGCTACGGTCTCTCGCCGTGCCTCCGTCACGTTGTTCGGCCCAGTACGCCGCCGCCGGTACTTAACGCCGTGCGGTTATTTACGGTCGAAACGACTCCGGCACATGTCGTTACGTTTGACACAAGAAGGAGTTATTTTTTGTGTTTTTTTCTTATATATATACAAAAAACGCGCGTGTACGTAATCGTTTGGTGCCAAACATAACGACACGATAAACTCGTATGCGTTACGAACGATATTTAATTCCGAAACGTTCTCGTGTGTTCGCTTTAAATGTTTCAATACAACACGACACGTATATATTATCAGTGCATTGTTTAAGATAGCTGTTCAGTCTCTCGTGACGGAAACTTTGCGCGTTTCGCAACGACGTTTATACTGATAAATGGAAAAACGTCCGTCGCGGTACGGCGTAACATTACGAGTACGGTTATCAACCGCTTCGAGAAAATAAATTTAATTTAATTTCGCCTAGTGGTCGGTATTTTTAACAACAGTGTTACTGACTCGTTTAAGAGACCGCGATATTTAAATAAAAAGAGACTGTGTTCAGCGACGTTACTCTACAATTTATTGATGGAAATAAAAACTAATACAATATTATTTAATGAAGGCTCTGAAATTGAATAAGTACAGCTATACGGTACAAAACAACGTTCCACACAACACTGACTCTAGTCGTCTGTGTTGGTTGGGCCGGTGTCCAGTCGAAAGGGCTGCATCAGCAATTCCTTTCGACTGGCGACGCTTACAATGCTCTGTCATACTATACAAGGTTCTGTTTAACATTTATAATAAAACCATTGGTTCTTAACACCCCCCAACTTAAATGGCACCAGGGGGCCTAATGGTCCCCGGGTTCAATATCAATTATATAAACTTAAATATTTTTTGATTCATCGTCCTGAACAGCAGCTTGCACTTCTGCTAATTCAGGTTCATACATTTTTACATTTTTTTTTTCTTATCATAAATATAACTACACTAATAAATATTATTATAGAAACGTATACAATGATAAAATGAATTTCTGGTTTCATAATTGATAAAGATTCTGAATCCTTGTGGCGAAGACTGTCAATGTCCACTGCATGACGTGCTAACGAGTTAAAAGTTTTAAACAAGCTTATAGTTGTAATGTTCTGAGGTAACAGATCGTCAAGTCTGTCTGATAGAGTAGTCAAAATATTGTCTACCTGACCACTTGGAACTATATCCAAATTAATGTTTCCGTCATTGTTTAGAGGTAACATAATAGAATCTAGGTGGTGTATCTCACAACTAGAGGAGATCGTCAACCTATCCACTCCTGAGATTTTAATATCAAATGATTGTTCTGGGTTAATGCAAATAATTGTCCCCACTTCCGGTTGGGTATAAAATAACCATGAATTTGTTTGAGGTATCTTACTCCACACCGGGGTATTTATTGACATGTATTTAATATTGCATGTCTTAGGAAAGCTCTGTTGGTTTCTGAGAAGTACTACTTCACACAAATTAGATCTATCTCTGTGGTGAACTGATTGACTACCTTTACATAATTTAAATGTTTTTAAATCTAGACACAATTCCCATTGGTCTTGTGTTAGAGTAAAGAATTTCTCGCTATCGCCACTTAATGCTAGATGGTCTGTTTCGGGTGTGATTAAAACTATACTATTACTTTTTATTGGAGTTGGTAATGGAATAGGATGGTATACACAGTATTTTTTCATTGGAAATTAAAGGAATCCGTATAGTGAATATCAAATAGTTCTCCTCCTAAAAAATTGATATGTCTGATATTTTATAAAGTTCTGGAAAAAATTCTGTACGGATCTCCATAGGAAATGCTACTCCCATGGGTAGATTCATCTTTATTTCCTTGAGTTCTGTCATCATCCTTTTCGCTGGAAATACACTAGTGTGTATTTTTCCTAGTAATGCTGAATTTACGATCGAAATGAGATTCTGGGTTTCGTAATCGTACTGATTTAACATTATTTTGAATCGCAACGCTTGTTCTACTAGAATTTCTTTAATCATCAACTTGTTAATATTTTCTGTATTAATCATCAATTGAGTCTGTAGGAATAATGTTATTTTCAATTTTCTGCTCGTTTTGTATAATGTGATGTAACGTATCATTCGCTTCACTGATCTCAGTTTGTACAATTCTTATTTGGTCTTCCATGAGGTTAATGTTCTGTTGTTTGTTTCGCATGAGTTCCGCTACTTTGTTAAAAATAAATTCTGTGTTAAGGTTTACGGTAGCACCATACAGTACGTTGGCCAGTCGACCGATAGTTTTTCCAAAACCTCTACGAATTCGGATCTTTGGGTTCACTTCCTGCCCGATTGATAACAGAATGTTCCGATGATTTGAATCAATCTCGTAAAAATAAGGAAGTGTGGCTTGAGCGAACTGCTTACAGCTTTGTGGTATATCAGTGTTCTCCATTATTCGTGATATGTCATTGCAAGCATTTGCGGTGGTGTTATAGAATTTTGCCAACCTCGCGTATCTTACGCTATACATGTCGAGATCTACATAAGTGATTAAATCCCAACTACTCTGTGATGTTCTGACGTTACCCTCATATTGATAATATAGACCGTTGTGATTAGTGAAAGACGTGGTGTTGTACACCTCCGCAATGAGGTTTGGTATCATCGCCAATACAAACAAGAGATTCTGTGGCGTCATCTTCCTGTAACATATAGGTTTGATATCGTTATTCGTGAAAAGATTTTAATAGGTTCTGGTGAATGGTCTGTCTTTTCCCTTTCTTATTAATAACTACATTTTTGGTTAAAGGATCCACATGTAGAACTTCATATGGTCCCATCCATCGACTTGTTAATTTGTTTTTCGAAGTCTTGTCTTGTAATAGAACTTTGTTCCCTACTGTAATGTTCTGGTGATGTGAGGTTCTGTCGTATTGTTCCTTGGATTTACCTTTTGCCTCTAATAGGTTTTCCCTAGTAATGGCTTGTGATTCCTGCAATTGCTTCTTTATTTCGTATTGGTAGTCATCATAGTTATATTGAGGTTCTGGATTTGTCATTAATGACGTTGGTACTATCAATGGGTGTCCATAGACCAATTGATAAGGTTGAAACTTTGTCGCTGAGTGAACCGTCGAATTATGACAAAACATTGCATATGGTATTTTGGTATCCCAGGTTTGCTGATCCTTCTCCACGAAGTTCCTTAAATATTCACCTAAGGTCCTATGACTCCGATCTAGACTACCATTACTTTGAGGATGGTACGGTGTCGTCGACGTCTGCCGGATTTTCAGCAATCGGCATACTTCCTTAAATATTCTGCTTAAAAATTCCGTACCACAGTCTGTCACGAGACTTTGTGGTATCCCATGAAGGCATACGAACTGGGTTACAAAACGATGTGCAACCGTGTTCGCTTCATGATTCTCCATAGGTACTGCCCATGTAAATTTAGTAAGATCATCTTGTAAAGTAAGAATAAAGACGTTCCCATTATGCGATTTTGGTAAGGGTCCTACGACGTCCAAAAATATCTTTTCAAATGCTCGGGTTGCTGTGGTTGTAATTACCATAGGCTCCTTGATGGTTCGATTACTTGTTTTATTTTTCTGACATGTTGGGCATTTTTGTATGTACTCTTTAATTTGCTTCCTCATAGCTTTCCAGAAGTATTGTGCGTTTACGCGATTGAATGTTCTGCTGATCCCTTGGTGTCCACCTAAGGGATTCTCGTGCAATTCTTTAATAATCCGTTCTTTGTCTTCTTTCGTTAACTCGTTTTTGTGGTATACTTGAACATACACAGGAGAGTCATGAAAGATATAACGCAACATATTCCGTACTATTTCCCACTTAAGTCCATCTAAACCACAGCTTAGACGAGGACAAGCGAGTTTAGTTATACTATGTTCTGCACATGTTTTCTTAAGGTTTTGCAAGCTCTGGTAAATCACTTCATATGACGGTTTCTGCCAATAATGCTCTTTTGTGATTACATAGAAAATCATTCGTTCGTTTTGACGAATGTGGGTTACTTCTGTGATTCTCTTCTGTTGTTGACGTAGCTGTGTAACTTGACCAAACTTCCGCCTCATCTTTAGCGCTAGACTACGAGACATTCTGAAGTCACAAGAAACACAATGTGCCAAAGAAATTGGAGATTGTACATCGAGAATGTCACCAATTACTTCCACAACATTTGGCGTTGGTTGATGTTCTGCACGGAGAAACGCCTGATAATGATCTGTGTCGTTCCTCTGATTCTTATTTATGTTATTATCAGAAGTGTCTGTGTCATCTAAAGCTCCGGGTGACCCTAAATGTTCTGAATCTTCAGAAGATCCTGAAATTTGGGGGTTATCCGAATTTTCTGTAACCCAGGATGCCTTCTGAGTTCCCCGTTCAGCTTGTGCCCTAGTCGTGACTGCACGGACTCTACTCAGAGCATCGGCATTAGTATTGTTAATTCCGGGTTTGAAGTGGATTTCATACTCGTACTCCTCAAGTTTCAGCCTCCAACGAGTTAATCTGGATCTTGGATCCTTAATAATGAATAGCCAGCTCAAGGCTCGATGATCTGTTACAATATTAAATTTCCGACCAAACAAATAGGGACGGAACTGTTTTACACCCCACACTATCGCGAAGAGTTCTTTCTCCGTAGTGTTATAATTTTGTTCGGCTCGATTAAGTGTCCGTGATGCGTACGCTATTGGAGGGTCTGTACCAATTGGGCCTTGT
The DNA here is from genome assembly GCA_019022885.1 of Schlechtendalia chinensis. Taxonomy (NCBI): domain Eukaryota; kingdom Metazoa; phylum Arthropoda; class Insecta; order Hemiptera; family Aphididae; genus Schlechtendalia; species Schlechtendalia chinensis. The sequence goes on from CM032347.1 coordinate 1,496,372, forward strand.
GAAAGGACACAGCCAATAGCATAATTACTTACGTCACATGTTAGATTGAATGTTCTGCTGAAGTCCGGATATTGCAAGAGAGGTTCTGTTGTTTAGATTGACTTCAGTTCGTCAAATGACTCTTGACAGAGATCTGTCCATTTAAATGCAACATCCTTCTTTAATAACGACGTAAGTGGTTTCGCGATGCGTCCATACCCTGGTACAAAACGTCGATAGTATCCGAATAATCCGAGAAAAGATTTCACTTACTTATCGTTAGTAGGGGTCGGGAATTGCGTGACACATTGAATTTTCTGTGGGTACGGTTTTACCCCTTCATCAGTTATGACATGGCCAAGGTAATTGACCTCTTTGCGCATAAACGAGCATTTTGATGGTTGAAGCTTTAGATTAAATGTTCTTAATCGATCAAACACTGCTCGTAGCTTTTCCGAATGATCTGGTATATTCAGGGCATAGATTATTATATCATCAAAGTATACAAATGCTTTTAATCCAGTTAGTCCAGCCAAAACTGTATTCATTAGGCGTTGGAAGGTTGTTGGTGCACCTTTTAACTCAAAAGGAACACGAAGAAATTCGTAATGTCCTTTGTCAGTGGAAAACGCTGTTTTCGCACTATGCTCCGGGTGCATTCTGACTTGATGATACCCTTGGGCCAAATCCAAAGTAGTATAATACTTAGACTTCCCAAGTTGATCTAAAATGTCTGTAATGTTCGGCAGAGGGTAGGCGTCTCCAACCGAAATTTGGTTGAGTTTCCGAAAATCTACACACACTCTGTACTTGATAATACCCTCGTTGTCTGCTTTCTTTGGTACTACCAGTAATGGTGCATTCCATGGACTTTGGCTTGGTGCTATTATATTGTCCTCTTCAAGTTTCTGTACTTGTTTGTTGATTTCCTGTTTATGATGGAAAGGTAATCGGTACGGCCTTTCGTTGATTGGTCTTGAATTTGCTACTGTATTTACTTCATGTTGAACCGCATCAGTGCAAGATAATTTATCTCCCTCTAAATGGAAGATATCAGAGTATTGTTCGCAGATTGTTACGATTGACTCTCGTTCTTCTACATTCAAATGTTCAGTATTAATTGCATCTCTCAGGACTGCTTTCGGTTCTTGGGACCAACAGTCTCTGGCTTCTTCTGAATGGAGTGCACTTTGGCTTCGTCGAATTTTTTAATTTTTATTGTTCTGATCTGTTGCTCTGTAATTTGGACAGGAAATTCCGTGGGGTTGATTGCAGCCACTATTATTTTCTGATTGCGAACTTGATTTATTGTGTTGCTGCAAAGAATCGAATCAGACAAAGTTTGTGCGGGTACCAAGAATGTTACTTTTTCTTGGTGATCCGGAACGGGAATACTAATTAAAGTCTCGCTACGGGGTTGTATTATTATAGGGAAATTTTCTGCTACCGAAGTATTTGGAGTATTTGAAGTTTCTGAATTTTCCATTAAATTTCTAGATCCTAAAGATTCTGAATGCTCCGCGAGGTTAGAATGACTTTGGTTATCTGTTAAGATTAGTTGTTTTTCCTTGTAGTTTACAATCGTCTCGAATCCAATTAAAAAAGGTTTTCCTAGAATCCCATCATGTGGCACGGGACACGAAGGTGGTGCTACGTGAAATTCCACCGTACGTTTCTCTTGTCGTATACACAGAGTCAAATGAGTTGTCCCTAATGACTGTAGCGAATGTCCCGTGATTCCTGTAAGGTTTTGTTCAGTCGGTTCGTTGACCATGACTTCATCTTTCAATGAAGAGACTTTTATGAAGCTCACATCGGCGCCTGAGTCAACTAATAATTTAATGTTCGGTGTAATGGTCTGAGGACACTGACAAAACAAATGGTCATCTTAAAGGTTCTGTTGTAGTGGCATAATTTTCTGATCTTCCTGTTGAAGATTCTGTTTTTTATGGCATTTAGGAAGATGGTGAAAACGTTATTACGGCTGTTTTTAGGCTGCCAGCCGACCGCCCGCCGTTGGAAGTCGACTGCACCTGGTTTTCCGCATTTTAATTGCGATTCTCTGGTTTATCTGATGAACTGGGATCGTTTCTCTTCCCTTGAACGTATTTCAGTTTCCGAGACACGTTTTTTGTATGTCCCGGCTTCCGGCAATATTAGCATGTAATTATGCGCACTGATCGTGGTTGTGATAAACCTGATTGGTTTACTTTGGGCTCTTTGTCTACTGCCCTGCAGTCTTTCGCCCAGTGTCCTGGCTTGCTACAATTGAAACACATCTTGGCTCTTAGCCCTTCTCCTTTCTTCTGTGAATTATAAAGTTTCTTGGACTATTCTGCGGATCGCCTTACTCGCTCCTCTTCTATTGCCGTTTGAATGGCCTTCTCTAGAGTTGTAGGGTTTCGGGCCTTTATAAAGTCCTTCAAAGGTCCAAGTCCTTCGATAAACACCTGGACTGTTTGTTGCTTAAAGTTTGCTTCCAAAGCTTTGGCCACTTCCAGAGATTTTCCGTTAGTCTCCTGCTCAACAATTTCTTTTTTTGCAATTTCTCAACTCGAGAGGAATAGGTCAACACATCTTCACCCGCTTTCTGTTTACTAGAGTATAGCTCCAGAAACAGGTGTGTGGTCGTGCGTTGCGGCTCTAACGCAGCTTTAAGGGCGTCACGTAGTGCTGTCCACGTGTCGAAGGTTCTGAATTTGATTGCCTGTCGAGCTTTTCCCGTAAGTCGTACCATAATTCCCTGAAGAAGACGAACTTGAATCCGTTTATTGGTACATGATAGCGCAAAATCACATTTCTCCAGAAAGATTTCCATTTCTTCCTGGTTGTCTGGTAGGAAGTGCAACCTCTAAACTAATTGTCTCGGTGTCTAAACCGTCTTCGATTTGATTGTTTTGATGAGTATCAGTATTATGTCTTGACCCAGATGTACTGGACTGCATTGATTGGACCGGTAGGTTCTGTGCCAATGAATGCACGTCGAACAATGTTTGTTGTTCCTCTTCGTCATTCATATTGGTCCCGTAAATGGTTTGGTCTAAGACGTTTTTCTTTATTTCGACGAATCGGTCTACTTCTCCTAGAGTGTTGGTTACGTTGTGGATGAGGTGAGTAGTTTCTATGACGGACACACCAGTCCTTACGAATATCGTGTCAGGGGAGATATCGTCTACCGGACGTTCGGAATCACAATCACTCGGATCTGCGTATCTTACAGGTAGGCTTACTCTTGGAGCTGGGGCAGGGGTATTTAACTGGTTTCCCACAAGGTCATTACCTTCCAGTCTTGAAATCTTTGTTTCTTTATCTGCTGTCCCACTCATTAACAATCTATCAATAATCTTCCAAGATATTCTTAATCTAAGTATTCCAAATATTTAAAAAAAAAATTTTAAAAAAAATAAAACATTTTTTTTTTCACAACAATCGGATATTAGCTAAATAACTTAACTAACTACTCACGGGGCCTTAAACTTTAATGATCGGGAATGGTCTGGAATGGTCTGGAATGGTCTGGAATGATCTGGAATGGTCTGGAACGGTCTGGAATGATCTTGAATGGTCTGGAACGGTCTGGAATGATCTGGAATGGTCTGGAACGGTCTGGAATGATCGGGAATGGTCCGGAATGGTCTGCAATGCTCTGTAATGCTCAGTGTTCGTTTTACGTCGACAATCCTCTTCGACAGCTCTTGTTGAAACGACGTTCGCAAGCCCCGAAACTGCTGGTGCGGGGACCACTACGTATAGTGGGTTTAGTTTGGTCAATTTTTTTTTTTTCTGTAGATGTTCTGAATGTTTAATATTCCGTATACGACTACACTCGTATTTGTAAATACAACGTTATCACAATCAAAGTCAATTCGATTATTGCTGAGATGTAATAACGCGTTGTGCGTAGTGATGTTTATTCCGGCGGCGCGTATGTTACGCGGCGGCAATTTTACGTCACTGCTATAGCACACCCAGTGACGGCGGCTAATGTTGCGACGATGTGCAACGGTAGCGATAAAGACGACGGATCCGATGGTCTTCAAACGCGTCGACGACGATGAAGAACTCACGACGGCGACGACACGTGTGACACGACAGTACTTGCGGAAGGGTGGCGTGTAGTAGCGGGGACTACCACAAAATGTATCCGCCGGTCGCGTCCAAGAATGTGCTTACCGCGCAAAACTGCGAGTTTCGAATCGGTTATTATAATTAAATGTGTTTTATAATATCGTATAATTTTCTTGATTTATTTCTTCTTTTGTTCGTTTTTCTTCTTAATGTTCTGATTGACCAGATGCTCTGGATATTCTGAATGCTTTGATTAATTATATTAGTTTTTACCACCAGTTTTATGGCTGTCACCCTTTGACACAGTAGCTGGATACTGGAATCCACGGATCCCACCGCTGCCACCAAAAATGTTACGGACTCGTTTAAGAGACCGCGATATTTAAATAAAAAGAGACTGTGTTACTCTACAATTTATTGATGGTGTTCTCGCAAGTCAAATAATTGAATGTCCGCACGTTCGCGCCGAACGAAATGGCAAATTGTCCGTTTGGCCGCAATGCAGGCGTAGAAACTTCGCGAAATTGCCTCCCTCCCACCCTCTCGTCGTATTTAAAACCCGACGTCTTTTCTGGTGTTGTGACGCCGCCGTGGTTGTTGTTGAGCTGCCGTTGGCGTGGCTTGACGTTGCAGCGTGTGCGTGTGTGTTACGCCGTTGCTGTGCCAACGTTCTACATCTTGTTCCGAGCCGTCTTGAAAACGTCGTCTTCGGTTGCCATCTGGCCCATGAACGCCATACCAATCAATCCGTCTACGTCGCCGAAAAGCTAGCAGACACGGTAACGTTTGGAGTTCCTTGTTGTCACAAGTGGTTACTACGGACATATGCCCGTTTGTGCATATGCATATTTATAGTCATACTTGTATTGATATTCGTCTAGGTAATAAATAATTAGAAGTTATAGTGTTCACTTTATGTCAATTTCCGTATACGTCTAACGTTATTTGTAAAATTGGAAAGCAGAGTCACCCGTCCTCGTACACATTATATTTTCCGTCGCTTGGCGGTTACAGATGGAAATAAAAATTAATACAATATTATTTAATGAAGGCTCTGAAATTGAATAAGTACAGCTATACTGTACAAAACAACGTTCCACACAACACTGACTCTAGTCGTCCGTGTTGGTTGGGCCGGTGTCCAGTCGAAAGGGCTGCATCAGCAATTCCTTTCGACTGGCGAGGCTTACAATGCTCTGTCATACTATACAAGGTTCTGTTTAACATTTATAATAAGACCATTGGTTCTTAACAACAGGACGGACAATTGTTTTCTCGTCCACGTGCTTCATATTACAGTAGATAATTATATCATACATTCATTTCGTATGATAAATACACATTTCAAACGGCCACCAAATGAAAATTCCTTAAAATATCTTTTGAGTCGTCTGCAAAATACGAAGATTTATATAAGTAATAGTTCCGTTGAATTTAACATGCTTATTCTGATTTTTCTCTTTCCCCAAAGTCTGTTCTTATCGTTTTCGAAATCGTAAATGAGATAAATCGTCAGTTTCCTTCGCCTCCCATAGTCGGTTTCTTCACTAATTTTCGCTTTGCCTTACGTTCATAAACTCTGAAATTCTCCCATAAACCATTGTTACTTTCCTTCCGTCTTTGTTTAGGACAAATTCGTCTCCCGGTCCAATCCTTCTATGTTTCTGTAAACGATTCTCCTTATGGTTCCACCCAAGACGATCTCCGGAAACCTTTTCCATCTTATTATCCCTTAACCGGCGACAACGACTCGCCAACTTTTCCCGTCCTATCGAATTTCCTTCAATTTTCCATCCATTTCCCATTTCTCCGAGAGCTTCATTGTCAAATCCGTTATTATTTTTCTTCCTGTAGGAATAGTTTTTTTATCATAATACACTTGTCGTGCGTATCACTTTGTCTTTGTTGTTATTATTCAGTTTATATTTTGATTAACACTATGCTAGTTCTTTTTCATAGTCAAGTTGTCTAAATCAAAAGTTATTCTGTAACAAAAAAAAAAAAAAAAACGAAACGGACAAATATTCACGTAGCAGGTAATTTAATCTACGCGATTCAGTCGTACGATTCGCGTCGCGCGTTCGTGTATATGCCAAAAAAAACGTGCACCGATCCTCCGCGGCGCGTCTCCGGCGAGAAAACTTTCATACATTCGCTCGTCGAAAAATAACTACGCACAAGTACGTTGTTAACTGTGATATAATATAACGCGAATACGGGCCAGCGAAACCCCGGAAAATCGCGTACAGTCCTGACGAGACGGAGTGGGATTTAATTAAAATTCGTTTACATAATCGTATCTTACTAAGTTTTCCGTTTCACGCGGCCCGTCGCGAACGTACTTTGTCGCGTTTTTATTTCGCCCACCCGCCCGCCCGCCATCCGGTAATAATTACGTTCCGAGATGAAACGGATTCGACGAAACAGAAAGAAAAATATCGACCGGGTATATAATACACAGCGCGTTAGTAGTTATGTAAGGCGAACGTGCCGGGACGAGCGGGCCAACAGTTGTTTTGCGAATTTCGTCGACACCGCCGGCCAACGCCACTTATGTGTGTTTTTCCACTCGCTTTAGGATTACGAAACGAAATTTGTTTGTGCTCCGGACCTCGCGAGATCCAAATATCGCCGTTCGCGCGAGTGTTTTTGTTATTTTGTCGTATCGCGACGTTCAACTAATGGTGGGCAAGTTAATGAAAACCAATTAACCCGAGTTAGTGCAATTAGTTAAACGACTCGCAGCCAACAATTAACAAAACTCTCTTTCGACCGATCGGGTTTAACGTACCCATTTACTAATAATAAATATCTAACGCTTCGGTGTTTATGAGTTTCTGACTGAATATTTTATAATACCTATGATGATGCATTTGGAATTTTTAAGGGAAATACTCGTCACCGACTTGTTACTAAAAATAAACAATTACAACGAATACGTGGTATATGGTTAAACTAATTAAGTTAATAAATGAATTTTTTTTTCATACTTATCCTTCAGACTATTGTGAAGGCTCTTGTGAAATTCAAGTACGACGTGTTTTGTAAATGTCGAGACTGATTATGATAAAAATGTTATTGTTACGCGTTTGTGTTCGACATTTTGTCCGACAATTATTTCCAGACGTATGTGTACGAACGATCCGACCTAATAATATTCTGGTTTGAAACGGACCTAATAATATTCTGGTTTGAAACGGACGTATGGACATCAAAACGGCCGGGGATTCCGCGTGAAACGCGTCTGTCGTCACCAGCCAACGGACGCGCCGCGAAATCAATATAACAATTATTAAACTACGATCGTGCACGGCCCACGTGCCGTTTTTCATACGATGCTTACCAAACGGATATCGCGGGGGGTCTTGTCGACGACGGGCCTGGCGTGCAGGAAGTTCATTACACATTCGTGGTTAGCGGCGTACGAGATGAAAGGATGGACGCGGCGCTGCGCAAATTAAAACGGTTCGGCATCGCGTAAAAGATACTTCCGCCACGACGCGACCTCGGAAGCCGAGTCGCGTGATCTTCCGTCCGTCGTGAGGAACAGTCCGGGGCGTGGAGTCCGGCGCTCGATCTCGATTGAAATACCTTCCCGTCGACGAGTTCTGTCCTGTCGTATTCCGTTTTTCGAAACGCGCGTAATATTCGAAAATTGTTTTTTTTTTTCATTCTCGATATTTTCGGTTCACCCGAATTCGTCGCCGGAAGCGTCTGGTTTTTTGTTTTTTTTGTTTTTTCGATACTCCCATAAGACTGCGTTTCTTTCAACAGCGTTTGTTCTAACCGCTTTAAAAAACGCATAATGCAATTTAAAGCACACACTGCCATCGGAGACACGTAAACGTTTTCAATTGCATCCGAACGTTCAATAATTTTTTGTGACGCCTCGTTTTCATGATAATATTGTATTGAACGCATTTCCATATTGCTGACTCGCGTCGGAAAATCATACACGCGACTCTTATGGTGTAGAAAACGGCTTTAGAGTGTTTTTTTTTTCAAGACTGTATCATCATTCAAATATAGTACATATTATTATGTACGTACAACGTAATGTATTCTCTAGACACACACGACTATTCAGTGACCATTATTATATTATACTCGTGCACTCGCGCACCAATATGTATGTGTGTGTTTGTGTATGTGTAATACGTAACAATCTTGTAAAGTATTCGTTATATATATTCGAATAAAATATTTAAATTAACAGCGACTCAGGGGTAAAACGACGCATTTTTTATTTAACATCTGTCATCTAGTATCATACGTGTTTTATAAATTTATCCATGTCGTTTTTCTATTGTGATTCTAACCTAAATTTCAACTTTTGAAATTCGATTTTAACAATGTGAAAAAAAAAAAGAAAAACAATCAACTGATTGCGTTTCTTACATAGTAAAATATCACATATTAAATTAATAATTTAATACATACATACCTGTATATACGTTCTATAAAAATAATTTCGAAATTTTTGTTTTTTAAATTTAAATTACATTATAATCGGAATTGATAAGTCATTGAAAAACAAACAACTGATAAATTATCTATTACGTATACAATTTATTCTTAACATTAATAATTATTTCATTTCAATTTACTCATTGATTTTCCATAATTTTATGATGGTTAAATAAATGTCTTTCATGACACGGGAAAACACAGATGGCCAGATATCTATTTTGGATTTCAAAGTTTTCTATTTTGAGTTGTGAAAAAATAAAAACCAATACAATACTTATAACCAAGAGTTTTAGTAACAATTAAACGCGTACTTATTATTATTTTTTTTTTTAACAATTTTTCGCTTCGCTGATCTTTAATAATAATTATTCTGAATAAAAAAATGTCCGTCCAAGCGGAACGCGATCGTTTAAGTATTTAGATAATAGACAATTTTGTTTGTAAACACTACTGAATAGTATTTTCAAGAAACCAAAAGATTTGAACGGTATTTGTTCAATGTTCAGACTGTGAATTTCATGCTAGTCCGACGTCAACGGAAACTAAAATATAAAAAGATGATGAATCGTAATGAAAATTAATTGTCGACATTTTTTCATCAGAATAAAATATTTTCACAGATCTGTTGTATTGTAAACCGAATAATTAAATTAATACTATTAGTTGAACGACTATTTACACAATACATATTATTTCTATAAAAACCTCAAAAAATCATTTTATTTTAAAAACAATACATTAATGTCGTAAATTACAAAGAGTGTATAATATATATATATATATATATATATATATATATATATATATATTTAATTTAATTCAATTTTTAAGCGCAGAAAGAAATATTAATTTTTAATCATTTAAAAATATTACATCTTGATTTGTCGACAAAGCAGAAGATAATTAAGTTATGCATATAATTTCACAGCCAATTATATAGCACGATTTAAATTAAATCATTACGACTTGAAGGAGTCGGAATTTCATTTTAATAAACTGAATTATTATTTGTACTATTATTGAAAATCCACAAAAAAGTATGGATGCATTAGGTTCGTAAATATTTTTTTATTTTAATATGAAGTCGTTTGTCGTCGCATTTTAATGTTATCAGCGAAATATCGTCCTTCGATAAAATAACTTACAAAAACGTAAATATTATTATTATTTTTTTTTTATTATGGACATATTTAAACAGAACGTAAATGTTAAAAATATAATTTCATTAACGATGTCGAAAGTAGATTGATGAATACAAGAAGTGTTTAAGAGTCAACACCGTACGGTAAAAATATGTTTTTAAATAAGATTAAATTGTATAAAAATTAGTGATGTTGTGAACTGTTCGATTTTCGAACCGTATTGATTCGAACCGGGGTGTTCGGTTCGGTTCGAAAATCGAACTCATAATCGGAAATATTCGAACCGGACTAAATACAAAGTAGTTCGATTCGAATATTTAATCAAGGAAAATGAAATTTGTTCTCCAGTACCCAATTTGTTGTTATAACTCAAAAAAAATTTGAATTTAAATACTAAATACCTATATCGTTTATTGTATGATTTAATAATGAATTATTTAGGTTAACTAACTATTAAATCGAACGAATACTTGGATGTTTTAAATTAATTCAAATGATTTGAAGTTTTTATGAAATTCAGGTTCGGGTTCACTGTTTTTAGTAAATATTTCTATATAATAAAAGAGTTATTGAAGTGTACGGGAAGAATCATTCGAATCACGTTTCACCTATAAGTCGATTTATCATTTAAAATCGTTGATTTATAGAAAACGTGCGCACGATCTACTATATCGGTTTGTCACGATTAAAACTTAAAATTAAAGGTAAAAATATTTGTTTTTTTTATATTTATTCATAAACGAAAAACACATTCAGATTAGACGAGATTTCAAGTCGACAATTTTTCAACGAACGTTGCATTCGGAAACGCGCGGTCTCAGACGTCCACCGGGAAAACTCTCTCGGAACAAGTCTTCGACAACAAGCCGTTCTTGTAAAACGCTAAATGTAAAATACGACAAAAAAAAAACTAAGTTATACAGTTGAAAAGCTCCGAGTGATTATTTGAAGAGTTAAAGTAAACAAGTCTGACAATAGGCCAACGGGATTTTAAAAATGCCATTAGGTCTTTGAATGTTTAAGGGTAAACAGAAGTGGTTTTCTTTTTTTTAAGTCAACAACTTTTTTTTTAAACACACATTACGCGGAGACAAGATTTCGACGTGGAAAAGTTTTTTAGATTATGATTTAGTATGCAGGCCGAATACACGGGACCGTATAACGAAACGTATAAGAAGAAAAAAAACCAGAGAAAGAAAACCGGATTCCCTTACGAGCCCAATCGATTGCGCTTGTACGAGTATAGGCGGTAAACACGATTTAACAATATACAGTATTGGTTCTGCGACACTTATAACGACGGGTAACGCGCTCGCGTGGCGAGATATAACCGTTACGACATAAAACGTATTCCACGTCGAAAAACTACAATAACACAACGCCCTTGTGCTCTGACCGCGCACCGAACACCGCGAGTGTACCGCCGCTATGGACCCGCAGCACGCGGACGTATCACAATTGCCTATCCACGACTGCCGGCTGGACCGCGGTCGTTTCTCGTACATATTTCCACGACAAACGAAAACAACGACATTGTTTTAGGAAATCGAGCGTGTACTACATAAGACACAATCAATATAACTGTACAAAATAACGACGAACGTTTTGCGGTAATGTCCACGCGTTTGTTTTTCTAAAAAAAAAACTACCGTTTCAGGCACGTTTCCGTGTTTATATTCGGATATTACCTACTGTACACGGTTTCAAATCGATACTTCGGTGTCCGTTGTAATACACACGATTTGATATTATTGACGTAATCTCATTTTTTTTTTATAAATGTGTAAAAAAAAAAAAAACTATGACTCATACAACGGTCGCTGTTTCAAAAACAACACGCTACGGTATATTATAATACCACGATAATAATATTTTTATTTATACTCGTGTTTTACCCATCCCGCCGACCCACTAAAATATATTTGATGATTCCCGTTAAAGTTTTCCAAATTGAAAACAAACAATATAATCATAATAAAAACGCGCAATTTACGATATCCTATACGCGTTTACGTGGATATTCATTAATCATATAGTCAAAATACCATAATATATTTTCACGCTATATTCAACTATACCGCATCCTATTTTTGAACTTTTATAACGATTTCGTTTTCCAACAATACCCTCAACATATATATACTTTATACCTATCAATAACTGTACTATATACTACGTTGTTGTTGTTTACAATAAAGTCGACTTCATAACGTTATAATTCGATATTATAATATATACACATCGTGTATATTTTAATTAACTTTTCGTGAACAAATACAACGATATACCTACTCACCGAACGGGCTATGTGATTTCTGAAGTGTAATTACGTCGTTATTCGTATTTCGCTGTATTTATCAGACGGCGAAAAATCGTAATCGCAACGAGACACAAAATGTGTTATTTGTAACACGCGTATGCTCATTCAAATAGATCGATAGACATATGCAACGGTAGTATTATTGTAAATTGTACGTGCCGGCAATAATAAAAAACGTTCTGAAAAAAAAACTCGTTTAGAGAAGATATAATTTTGTTTCCGTGATCGAGTCGGGTAAAGTTTCTGTTTAGGTAAAACATAATACGTCTCGTTGGGGGCTGCAAAAGTGTCCGAGTCGGTTACGTCCGACAGTCTGACAAACAAGAAAAAATATATATATTTATGTCAATCGGTCGTACAGTCCCAGAGGATTTTATTATTATTTTATTATTACATTTTTTTTTTTTTTAATTGCGTCACATCGCAGTATATGCACTATAGCGTGTGCGTCATCATAACATTATTATTTATTTAGTAATACGTTGCATGTGCATGTGCATGTGCACCCGAGCTTTGTAAAAACTAACAAAACAGGGATGAAACAAAAATAAAATAATAATAATACAAACGCGCGAAAGCAATCGAATTTCTCGTCGATACCTGCTGTATACTCGTATACATATTATTATTATTATTATCATCATCATCGTTATTTTTGTGTCTACGCGACGGGCGCGTTATAATCCTAAAATTTGAACTCGACGGGAACGTCGAAAATAATAATATACACGTAGAGGAAAATTACGAAATATATCCGCGTCATTTTCGGACTTTAGTATTTTCGTACATATTTTCCGTATACATTAAATATTATGTACATACATAAACGCGTAACAAACATTAATGAGTAGGAAACGTGACATACGCATCTGTATAGTTTTTTTTCACTAGAGAATAACTTTTAAAGTAAGCAATTCGACAATTAGGACGTAATAACCGAATAAAATAATAGAGTTTAGAAAATGTAGCTGAAATAATAATAGTAATAATAAAGTGCATCAAGGATAGGGAGATATTGAATGCGAATCGTGAAAGATTCTTAGAGATTTCGATGGAACAGAAGTATAAAGAGTGAATCTCGCAGACACTTTAGAAGCTCAATTATCAGATGAACGATGTCAAAACCGCGGCGATTTTCAAAACGAAATCGCAAACGAAATGTACGTAAACAGAGAAACCTAGAAAACATATGGACAAACTAAAGTAAAAACTATTGGCACCAAAAGTCTATAGTGTGATAGACACTATAGACCTATAAGGTGATAGACGGCTAGGTAGGAAGTGTAGATAAATAGGACGGACGTACGCGAGAAATCACGATCGGCGTTATACGACCGCGCATGCAGTCATCTGCGGCGACGTAGTAGCGCTGTGGTGTTGGAAGTCGTTTGTTCCGTTTCTTCCAGATGAGTTACCGTCTCCGGTGTACGATTTTGATGGGAATAAATAATGCAAAACTGTGTCGAAGAACGACGTCGTCGGAAGAAATAAACAAAAAAAAAAAATGAAAAACGCGTAAATTATCGAACGCGCCGACGTATGTGAAGTTGGCCCACCGACTTCAAGGTGTAAACTTCAAACCTACACTAATATTTTGCGAGTTTTTTGCGAGAATTTGCGAGTCAGTCATTACCGAGTAAAAAACAAAAGTACCGAAGGGTGGGCCAACTTCACGTAGCCCACCCACTTTGTCCTAGAATTTCAAAATTTGTATCAAACGAAAGCTTTTAATTTGCGAGAATTTGCGAGTTCATTTTCAGAATTTGCAAGTCACCCCTCCACTCAGCAAACCAATTTTTCAACCGTGAAGTTGGCCCACCCACTTTGTCCAAGGACTTCGCAATTTGTATCAAACAAAATCTTTTAATTTGCGAGAATTTACGAGTTAGTCATCACCGAGTATAAACAAAAACCCAAATGGTGGGCTAACCTACCAAAATATTCGTAACTATAGAAATTCGCATTGTCCTCAACATTTATCGAATTTCTTTAATGTCATTTAAAAAATGAATGAACCATTGTTTTAACACCTCACTTTTCATTTCATTGTGTCAATCCGTATAATTCGTGCAGTATGCAAATTTATATATATGAAACTATAAAATATCAATTTGGATTCTTCAATAAATCCGTAACGAGCTATATATAATATGTTGATCTTCTCATGTTGATACTTTTTAATTCTTAGAGATAGATTTTTTTCCCATATATAATTATGCACGAATGGTTATGGTTTTCCCATATCTCATTAATCGATATCAGTATAGAATTCTAATATATTAAGGGTATACGTACATTTTTAAACATTTAAATATAAAAACAAACTATCTTTGTTTGATATATAAAGAACTCTTATTATTTATTAAAATACAATTAATATAGATAATATTACTTCTTCACTTTAGAAATGTATTAATTGTAACAAATGGTTAAAGATGCTTAAAATGTTTAATTCATTATTATAGTATCCACAAATATTTATAATCCTGAAAAATATTTTATATTGTTCCTTTTTTATTATTATCCATATTCAATTATAATCGTATTTATAAATATACATATATATATATAAAGACAATTAAAAGAAAAAAGGTTACAAATTACTAAATTAAAATATGTTAGTTCATAATATATATCAAAATAATTTTAATGTAATACTGTGTTATATTTGTGCATATATTAGCATATGAGGATTTAATACAACACTTTCATTTTGTACTATAGTAATTTTTTAGCCAGATCGTTATGAAGCTCCCATATATTTTTAAGAGCTCTGTAAATGTAGGTTACATAATAATTGCCAGATACAAAATCAATGGTAGCTACAAGTGTAAACCTGTAATAAAAAACCCAAAGTAACATCTAAATAGCACCATATATAAATAAAAATATTTATAAAATGTGTTTTAATTACTTCTTCATTAATGTTTTTAGTATTTCATGAATTTTTATCGATATATTAAAAATGTCAAATTCAATGAAAATATGTTTATTAAATTGTTTTGATGTTTTATATTATCTTTTTTTGTTATTTGTTTGAAACATTGATTATAAATCAATGGTTTGAAGTCATTTATTGGTAAAACTCGTTTAAATGTTCGGATTTGAGTACACTAACAATGCAAATATAACACATATACGATGAATATAATATACACAAATGACAAAGTATAAATTAAAAATTTAAACAAAATAATAAAATAACAAAATATAATAATATACTATCCATACAACATCAATGCCCAAGTCATAGCATAACACAATTCTCTTTGCGAGTCGTGACTAGCGATGGGCACAACCAAATGAAAACTATCGAATATATTCGGTTGTCAAAACTATTCGGTAGTGCCCATCACTAGTCGTGACCGCTGATCAATTTATTATATTCGAAAAAACCCTGGCTAATAATAGATATCCGATGGCGGGAAGACGGCGGCGTCGACGTGGAATCAATGGTAAACGTTAATACACGTGGGTTTTACATAACTTCTTATAATATAATAGTATATTATTTTCAAAATATAACGTTGTATAAAAAAATGTATAAAAATTACGTTCGTAATAAAAGAAAGAAAATGTTTTGAATTGTGCATATATAATATATGCACATATTTTTTTAAATTACAGAGTGCCAATTTGACTAAGTTTACCCAATTATTTTCGATATAATTTTTTATTAAATACTTTATTTAAAAATCATAATAATAATAATAATACAATAATTCAATAATAAATATTTCATTAAACTGGAAGTCAGATTAAACATTAAAAATACGCATATTCATTAAGAATACATAATGTTTTTAACATATATACAAATTTTGAAATTCTAGGACAAAGTGGATGGGGTACGTGAAATTAGCCCACCATTTGGGTTTTTGTTTATACTCGGTGATGACTAACTTGTAAATTCTCGCAAATTAAAAGATTTTGTTTGATACAAATTGCGAAGTCCTTGGACAAAGTGGGTGGGCTAACTTCACGGTTGAAAAATGGGTTTGCTGGTTGAAGGGGTTACTCGCAAATTCTGAAAATGGACTCGCAAATTCTCGCAAATTAAAAGCTTTCGTTTGATACTAATTTCGAAGTTCTAGGACAAAGTGGGTGGGCCAACTTAACGGTCAAAAAATGGGTTTGCTGGGTGGAGGGGTGACTCGCAAATTCTGAAAATGGACTCGCAAATTCTCGCAAAAAACTCGCAAAATATTAGTGTAGGTTTGAAGTTTACACCTTGAAGTCGGTGGGCCAACTTCAAAGACGTAACGCGCCGTCACAGAATTCGATTTCAACCGCGACGGTACAGTGTTGTACGCGCACGCGAACGAACGAATATCCACTTAAAACCCTTCCCGTCTATCGCGCGGGAACACACACGAAATTCTATCTGTTTTTTTTCGCGGTTCGACTACGTCCGTCGATGGTTTTTCGAATTAATAGTATTTTCGAACGCTATACATATATATACACGTAACGTGAACGCGTACGCATCGTATATCGTAACTCCTATATTTTATACATTTAGGTCAACGCGCGATTGTGTAGTATAGTATGTATGTATATGTTTTTTATTAATCTTTTCGTCGGTCCCCGAAAGCTTTTTTACGCGTGGAGAATAAACAACCGTTTAATGACCGGAAGACAAAGAGGAAGGAATAAAAAAACCGAACACCATAAAATTTAACGCTTTTCGGCGGGGACGAGGAGGAAAAAGCGCGAACGATTTCGAGTTAAAACTGATTTATCTCCGACACGGACCCGTTCACCGTAATCGTTTGATAATTTTTTCGGCGTGCCCGTATAAATAACGTATGTGAAGTTGGCCCACCGACTTCAAGGTGTAAACTTCAAACCTACACTAATATTTTGCGAGTTTTTTGCGAGAATTTGCGAGTCCATTTTCAGAATTTGCGAGTCAGTCATTACCGAGTAAAAAACAAAAGTACCGAAGGGTGGGCCAACTTCACGTAGCCCACCCACTTTGTCCTAGAATTTCAAAATTTGTATCAAACGAAAGCTTTTAATTTGCGAGAATTTGCGAGTCCATTTTCAGAATTTGCGAGTCACCCCTCCACCCAGCAAACCCATTTTTCGACCGTGAAGTTGGCCCACCCACTTTGTCCTAGAACTTCGAAATTAGTATCAAACGAAAGCTTTTAATTTGCGAGAATTTGCGAGTTCATTTTCAGAATTTACAAGTCACCCCTCCACTCAGCAAACCAATTTTTCGACCGTGAAGTTGGCCCACCCACTTTATCCTAGAACTTCACAATTAGTATCAAACGAAAGCTTATAATTTGCGAGAATTTGCGAGTCCATTTTCAGAATTTGCGAGTAACCCCTTCAACTAGCAAACCCATTTTTCAACCGTAAAGTTAGCCCACCCCACCCACTTTGTCCTAGAACTTCACAATTTGTATCAAACAAAAGCTTTTAATTTGCAAGAATTTACGAGTAAATCATTACCGAGTAAAAACGAAAACTCAAATGGTGGGCTAACCTACCAAAATATTCGTAACTATAGAAATTCGCATTGTCCTCAACATTTATCGAATTTCTTTAATGTCATTTAAAAAATGAATGAACCATTGTTTTAACACCTCACTTTTCATTTCATTGTGTCAATCCGTATAATTCGTGCAGTATGCAAATTTATATATATGAAACTATAAAATATCAATTTGGATTCTTCAATAAATCCGTAACGAGCTATATATAATATGTTGATCTTCTCATGTTGATACTTTTTAATTCTTAGAGATAGATTTTTTTTTCCATATATAATTATGCACGAATGGTTATGGTTTTCCCATATCTCATTAATCGATATCAGTATAGAATTCTAATATATTAAGGGTATACGTACATTTTTAAACATTTAAATATAAAAACAAACTATCTTTGTTTGATATATAAAGAACTCTTTTTATTTATTAAAATACAATAAATATAGATAATATTACTTCTTCACTTTAAAAATGTATTAATTGTAACAAATGGTTAAAGATGCTTAAAATGTTTAATTCATTATTATAGTATCCACAAATATTTATAATCCTGAAAAATATTTTATATTGTTCCTTTTTTATTATTATCCATATTCAATTATAATTGTATTTATAAATATACATATATATATATATAAAGACAATTAAAAGAAAAAATGTTACAAATTACTAAATTAAAATATGTTAATTCATAATATATATCAAAATAATTTTAATGTAATACTGTGTTATATTTGTGCATATATTAGCATATGAGGATTTAATACAACACTTTCATTTTGTACTATAGTAATTTTTTAGCCAGATCGTTATGAAGCTCCCATATATTTTTAAGAGCTCTGTAAATGTAGGTTACATAATAATTGCCAGATACAAAATCAATGGTAGCTACAAGTGTAAACCTGTAATAAAAAACCCAAAGTAACATCTAAATAGCACCATATATAAATAAAAATATTTATAAAATGTGTTTTAATTACTTCTTCATTAATGTTTTTAGTATTTCATGAATTTTTATCGATATATTAAAAATGTCAAATTCAATGAAAATATGTTTATTAAATTGTTTTGATGTTTTATATTATCTTTTTTTGTTATTTGTTTGAAACATTGATTATAAATTAATGGTTTGAAGTCATTTATTGGTAAAACTCGTTTAAATGTTCGGATTTGAGTACACTAACATTGCAAATATAACACATATACGATGAATATAATATACACAAATGACAAAGTATAAATTAAAAATTTAAACAAAATAATAAAATAACAAATTATAATAATATACTATCCATACAACATCAATGCCCAAGTCATAGCATAACACAATTCTCTTTGCGAGTCGTGACTAGCGATGGGCACAACCGAATGAAAACTATCGAATGTCATATTCGAATAAAAACTATCGAATATTTATTCGATAGTTTTCTCTGAACTATCAAATATATTCGGTTGTCAAAACTATTCGGTAGTGCCCATCACTAGTCGTGACCGCTGATCAATTTATTATATTCGAAAAAACCTGGCTAATAATAGATATCCGATGGCGGGAAGACGGCGGCGTCGACGTGGAATCAATGGTAAACGTTAATACACGTGGGTTTTACATAACTTCTTATAATATAATAGTATATTATTTCCAAAATATAACGTTGTATAAAAATTACGTTCGTAATAAAAGAAAGAAAATGTTTTGAATTGTGCATATATAATATATGCACATATTTTTTTAAATTACAGAGTGCCAATTTGACTAAGTTTACCCAATTATTTTCGATATAATTTTTTATTAAATACTTTATTTAAAAATCATAATAATAATAATAATACAATAATTCAATAATAAATATTTCATTAAACTGGAAGTCAGATTAAACATTAAAAATACGCATATTCATTAAAAATACATAATGTTTTTAACATATATACAAATTTTGAAATTCTAGGACAAAGTGGATGGGGTACGTGAAATTAGCCCACCATTTGGGTTTTTGTTTATACTCGGTGATGACTAATTCGTAAATTCTCGCAAATTAAAAGATTTTGTTTGATACAAATTGTGAAGTTCTAGGACAAAGTGGGTGGGGTGGGCTAACTTTACGGTTGAAAAATGGGTTTGCTGGTTGAAGGGGTTACTCGCAAATTCTGAAAATGGACTCGCAAATTCTCGCAAATTATAAGCTTTCGTTTGATACTAATTGTGAAGTTCTAGGACAAAGTGGGTGGGCCAACTTCACGGTCGAAAAATTGGTTTGCTGAGTGGAGGGGTGACTTGTAAATTCTGAAAATGAACTCGCAAATTCTCGCAAATTAAAAGCTTTCGTTTGATACTAATTTCGAAGTTCTAGGACAAAGTGGGTGGGCCAACTTCACGGTCGAAAAATGGGTTTGCTGGGTGGAGGGGTGACTCGCAAATTCTGAAAATGGACTCGCAAATTCTCGCAAATTAAAAGCTTTTGTTTGATACAAATTTTGAAATTCTAGGACAAAGTGGGTGGGCTACGTGAAGTTGGCCCACCCTTCGGTACTTTTGTTTTTTACTCGGTAATGACTGACTCGCAAATTCTGAAAATGGACTCGCAAATTCTCGCAAAAAACTCGCAAAATATTAGTGTAGGTTTGAAGTTTACACCTTGAAGTCGGTGGGCCAACTTCACAGACGTGTATAAATACACGAAAAATTACATTCGTATGTACGGTTACCCGGGAAACCTTATAGTAACCGCGTTGTGATGTTACGAATGCAACGAAACGGCGTTCAAAATGGACTGCGGACCGGGCGTGAAATTCCGGCCGTGTTCGAATTTCACGCGCAATAATTAATATCGTTACAAATTAGGACTAAAAACAAACGACACCGGGAAAACCTTTAAACGGCGCATCGGAAACGCGAACGAAATTCGTGCACGTATATACGTAAATATTCATTTTTTTTCCCCGGAATAAAAATTATAATCAAATTAAACGTAAACGCTCGCTTTTAAAAGAACCAAAGAACCCCGTACCCTGTGTTGCGAAATCTCCCGTGGCGTCATCTAATAATAATAATCGTGTTGACGAGGCACGTACGCGCACAAAACGCGTGTACGTTTACAAACGTTGTAGCTGTTTTGGCTTTTAAATGGACTGTATGTTAATGTTTTTTCTTTTGGATTTGAAATAAAAACAATACGGTTTTGTTTGCCGCAATCATTGCGGACTACTATTTTAGTAAAACTTAATACTAATAATTGTGGCACAAGATGTGCTGGCCAGCAAAGGGGAAAGAAAAGAAACTATTTCTAAATACAATGTTATTTACTAAACATAAACTAAATTGATATTAAAAAAAAAACCGTGCTATGGTGATGATGGTTGTCAGACGGTTGTGGTAGTATGGTAGATGACGGTGACGGTGATTGACGGTAGATGACGGTGATTGACGGTAGATGACGGTAATTGTCGGTAAAATAACGGTAGACGATGGTACAAATTACGGTAAACCGAGCGCACTTTTACACGACGTAGTATAATTAAAGGTAACGGTACGGTACATGCCGTGTGTCGGTCGGCACTGGTCGGGAACCTACAACTTTATGGTTATGCTAATTCCGCGTAGTGTCCAGAGGGAAGGGGGCACTGTCGATATCGATGATTACGCCTGAACAGTAGCCTTGCTTAAAAAAAAAAAAAATAATAATAATAATAATAATCCGGGTTTTCGAGTATATTTTCGCGTTTCACTGAATAGTACGACGGCACTATTTGTGTATATCGGACGACGTAACATTATTGTTTCAACTGTAACGTTACGTGCTATCGACGCGTCATTAGTCAGAAACCGGAAAAGCTTCCGGTTTGTTCGTCGCGATAATGTTAATACGATGGAAAAAAAAAATAACTGTTCGTAACGATCGTCCGGTAAATTGTAGATTATAATTAACATTATTATTCAAGCGCACGTACATAATAATGTGCGATATTATATATATTTATGTTATTTATAATAATAATGGCGAGTACGTGAACGCGTTTACTCGTTTGTAATACCTGCGTAACGACTGATGCCGACGCTTCTATTATTACTGCTACGGATACGTAATAAAAAAAAAAAAAAATAGAGTTATTACACCTATACGATCGCGTGCGCACGCGCACACACACTAAAATAGACTTTATGACTTGTAGAAATTTAATCTCACGACTATCGTCGTCGTTCCGAACGATTAAGAGTCGGACGATTATATATATATATACACACTCACACCGGCCGGAGCCAAAACGGTTCGGATCGGTCGTAAACGCGAAATAATAATAATAATAATAATAATAATAATAACAATAAAATAGTCCGAATTAGTATTCGTCGCTCGTAGATTTCCGTTGACGGCATATATATAAATATATAAACTATCCAGCACACGCGCACACGCTTACACGAATTCAAAATCGTGTCTTGAAACCCGTTTGGCACACGCGCGTGTACAAACCGCAAACGAATGTAATATATAAACGTTATAATCGGTCTGTCGGAGGACGGCCGAATAATATGTATATGACGAATCAAACAAGTCGAACTTAAAAAATATTTATTAAATGTATACAAATGTCAACATAATATTAAAAGAATTGCCTGAGAGCATGTTATTCGATTTCGATCTTTTTCTTTTTGTGTGTCCAGAATTATTGAAATAAACGTTTTCGTACAAGTTGTTGAAAACTCGTCCGTCGTCCCGTCATAATATTGTATGCACTGCACGTTCCAAAATAATTGCATTTGCATATTCTCGTACGGTTTTCAATTGTTTTTCGAATTCGAGTTGTCATAATTAAGGGGGGTTTTTTTTATCCGCGTCGACCGCGGTCAGTAAACAGCTTTTCATCTGAAAACTTGCAGAGGAAACCGTAAACGTTTGAATTGAAAGGGCAAGTGAGACGGAGTGCAAATTGTCCTGCGACCGTGAGTTAATTAGACGATACAGCAATATCGTGTGGAGTTTAATGGACGATTTTCACACGATCGCGAAAGGTCATACGAATTTAATTTTCTCCTGTAGATCGTGCTCGGTCCGTATCGCAGTTCTTCGCTCGACGAATCACAAATATTCGTCACCGTTCCCAAATGGATACCTACGCGAATATACTGTGCCCGACTCATGGCATGTCCATAGAGTTGTCGGTTTTTTTCACAATACCGTAAAAATATTATACAAATTTTAGTAAAAAACAATACCGCTGTTTCGGGACGTATTCCGCGCGCTGGTGAGAAACCCATACGTTTCCAACGACGTTCCGCGGGGCGCTGACGAATCCGTCGACTACCTTGCGAAAACTTCCGCAAAATGATTTTTTTACGTATGCGCCACAGCGATCCGGCGTCGGACGAGAGGAACGTCCCGTGAGTAAAAGCGCTTCTTGTTACGTCCGCCGTCTCCCGCGTGCGAACGCGTCATTTGAAAATCCGTCCGTCGTCGTCCTTAATGAAATTCGATTCGATCACGGCCGCGGTCTGGACGTGAGACGCGACGTCTGTCACCGCCGCCGTCGGCCCCGAGTATCATCCGATTTTCTTACCCTTCACGTCACGTCACGTCACGTTTTCCCAGCCGCGTTTTTTTTCCTTTCTCTCCATTTAGCAAAACAGATATTGGCTTCCCGCCCGGGCATCAATATTAATTTATTCGGAACAACGTTATGGCGGTTTTTAAAAAGGTCCGAGGGGTGCATTAACATAAGTTCCGAACCGTCGTCGTCGTCGTCGTAATATTCGTCGCTTCCTCTCGTCGTCGAACGTTCTCCCCTCGTCGCCGCATGCACGTAATATATGCCGTTTTCCCCGTGTCGCTCGCTCCGCCTATCACGGTCTCATCAATCAGATCGGACGACGGGTACGCGCCGCCGAGTGCGGCAGACGAGGGATTAACCGTTTCGCGTCCGCGAAATTTCCGGTAAAACGTGTTTATTCAATAAAACGTGTAGTGCCCGCAGTGTTTTTGCACGCCCCCTAAACCCCCGCCCGAGTCCGGGAACAGACGGGGTCTCGCGAAATCCGGTAGATCGCCAAAACAGAACGACGACGTACAATGCACGTGTATATAACATGGCGACGACGCGTTCGTCGAGACAAGATCGCCGTGTCGATTTTCCCACGCGTTTTCGTCGACGACGACGATTTCCCGGTTTACCGTTACCGTTTTCCGACCGTTGGAATCAACCGGACGCGTTTATCCGTCGCCTTTCGATCGACTCACTTGAACTGGTCGGGAAAATCGCCGTTCTTCTTCCTTGCGTTCGATCCCGGAGTTAATGTTGGACATTCGAGTCATTTTCGCGTGATCCCGTTTCCGATCTCCTGTTCCCGCTGCGTCTTCGCCCGTCTCGTACTGATAAAACGAATCGACTGACGGCAAAAAAAAAATCGCGAGTAAAATACGTGCGCGATCGACCCGTCTCGTAAACTACGCGATTCAGGTGTTTTAGGAACCGCAGGTTCACCGTTCCCGTGTACTCGAAACCCTTCGCGTTCGTAAAACATACCGGTTTTATCAATTGTATCTTTTCGTACATCTTCGTATTTCAATAGACGATCACCGTTATAACACACACACACACACACATATATATATATTTGTTTTTTTCATTTATTACCGCACAATCAATCACACCGCGTTATCCATCAATCGATTCTCGGACCGACGACCTCGAAAAACTACCGGTCGACAGTAATTCTCGTTTAGACCCGAACGCGACCGTTCGCCGTCGCACGATGCGTCGACCGTTCAGACATGAATATCCGTACACGCGTTTCCAAACGGTTTTCAATCGTCTGGCGGCTTGTTTTAAAAACGTTGTTTCGCGCAAACCGTCCGCCGACCGTACGAATATTATAAACCGTCTCGCGTGTCAAATGAATATTTTTTAAATCGTTCGAAATACAACACGATAGTGTATGGCGCGTGAAAAACGATCGTTTTCCCGTCCAGTGAGTGATTTGTCCGTTAAAATGTAACGAAATCGATGATGATGATGATGATAATAGTATATCGCGCGTAACGCAATGGACGATCAACGTGAGTGTTTAAACATACTTATTACGTTATTGTGATACAACTGTTTTGGGAGACGTGTTTACTAATCAACAATGCAACGTTTCCTATAATGTACTACGATAACTGGATTTATCTAGAGACGTTCGTTACGCGTTCACGGCTGCGGATGTCGTTTTAATTACCGTTGATAACGAGTCGGCGGTGCGCGTTACGTGATATTGTTCGGTCGATTTTCGTCGTTACGCGTAACTCAACGTTTAAACGACTCGAATGTTGATAACGTTTCTCGTTCTAAGGTGCTTCGAAAATATTAAAGTAAATAATAACGGTATATTTTATTATCATATTATTCACTTTTTTTCCATCCCGTCGGAGCCGGCAACAACTTTACGAAAATACGCTGACGAAGAAACACGTCCCCGAGGGAGTCGCGCGAAACCATTCCCACCCCCCTTCCGAGAGCAAAAAACCCCGACACTCTGCCATTATCGAAACGCTCTGTGAATCTCTACTCTTCTCTCCGTCTCTTTACGCGTGCACAGTGTATCGAGCAAAACCACAAAATCGTAATTTCCGATTACGTTCCGGTCGTTTTTTGGAAATTGCGGATCGTCCGTTAACGCACATTCGCGCGGACCAAAACGCGACCGATCACTTACCGCTACCGTTATTATTGTACTGGAGCGTTGCACAGTTATACGTTACGTGCGTGTAATTTATCCAATACGCTTCGACGATTAGGCTAAGCGAAACGTTTTTTATTCTCGTCTTTATAATTTATCGTTGAAAGCTTAAATGACACGTTGTTCGAACGACAGAAGACAACAAAAAAACACGCGCGCGTAAATATCGTCACAGCACGCACGCGTGACAGAGTAGAACCGTGTCTCGCGTCATCTGGTATCATGTTTTCCAATTAATCGTTTGACCCGAAACGTATACGACAGTGCCGTGCGGTGCGCGCGATATTTAAATTTCAGATGCGCGTACTCGACCAGTCTCCTACTTTCGAGACGAACACGTCGTAACTAACAACACGTTCGTACGCACGTACATGTTGATAACGCGATATTTCAATATCGTATACCTTCGAGAAATGTATTTTAATAACGTGTCGGAGGTGGTTTTTTTCTTTCTTTTTTTCCATAACGTGTTGTAATAGGGATTCGTTCGCTCGGTCGGCGCACAGTCGAAACGATGAATACTATCGGCGCGGGCGCGCGCGTTATAACCTAGAAATATACGACGGCGTTACCCGTGTACGTACTCGCACATATGAAAGCGCAAAAATGACTCGTGTCGAAGCGCGCGCACGCGTATTTTGCATACCAAGCGCGGACGTAAACGTCGTAACGCGTGTAAGATATCGAACCGGCGGCGGCGGCGAATTCGATTAAAAAACGTATTATTTATTTTGTTGCGTTCGGCGGATAACACCAATAACGAAACCGCCGGAGTCCCGTCCGGAATGGGCCCGAGCCGTTCCCGCGCTCCGGCATAAGCTTCTTGATTCCGATCCGATGACGATAATGAAATCGCCCCGTTGTCCGTAATTGAGTGGCGCGACGTCGTGTTACTTACTTGTGAGAGACCGAGACGCGCCACGCGACAAAGGAAAAAAGTTAACGCCCGCGATATTGATGTATGAGATCGTAGTTTTTATTTTATTTTTTATTTATTAACTCGCACTCCCGTCCCAAAACGTAACGTGCCGTACGGCGTAATCGTATCACTGGGAAAATTTGCTTTTCTTTTCTACGCGTACGCAATACGTTTCGTTTGGTTAGGATAGCGTCCTATTTGGTTTAAATATCGACTGCTGAAAAGCCAGTTGCATTATAACGCGAATTCTTCGTTCGGAACCGTTTAAAGATTAACGGGTTTTTTTAAAAATAATTTAACAAATTAATTTGTCATTGTATTCGTTAACGAACATAATATAAAAACTTGTCGGGGAATAATCATTTATTTACATCTTGAAATAGATTAACATTTTGGAGAGATGATCATTTCTACACATCATTAAGATTTTTTCCCTATTAAAACAATGGAGATATAATAACACACATTTCCGCGCTTTTAAACAAGTTTGAAAACGTGTTCACTTAATCTCGCCAATTCGTATTCAAAACGTCGAAACTATTCGTTGAACAAAGAAATCTCGAATATTTAAATTTTGTCTGTATCTGTAAGGTTTTACGTTTTATTCTATTTTCTGTTGATATATAATATTTTTTTTTTTTTAAGTAAAATTACAAAATATATCTCCGACGTTTACGACGTTATATGCAACAGAATATTTACGCATAGGAAAAAAATGTAAAATGGATTATAATATATGGATTTAGTTTTCTATTTTACAACTTTGAAAATGATAAAAAAAAAATAATAAATTTATTTCTCGAAATATAAAACTACGGTGTTATAAATTATCCGTTGACCGTATATTTATCAATTTTCAAATATATTACTTATTCAGCGCACATAATGTTATATGTGTTCGTTTTTATGATTAACGTGAAGTTTAGACGCATGAAAAAAAATTTGATAAATAACACGTACAGGTATAACGCCTATATAAACTATAGAAAACGTTTCGGTCGTACGTATATAATATGTTAAAATATTTTCAAATTTTTCGAATCGTCATTATATTTCTGAGTTCAAACGAAATAACGTTAAAGCGTTAAAAACGTTAATTAACGAGGGTTCAATTACGCGGAAAACTGTTTAGATTTTTTTCATTTTAAATACCTCAAATTTCATTTACAATTTTGCATTTTGCATGTTTTTTTTTTTTTGGAAAAAGTTTTCAGCCACACGACTTTGTTGACTTTTAATTAAAACGTCGAGTAGTTGTTTATACAAATATACCTAGGTGACGAATAAAAAAAAAAACGAAAACACGCTGCCCATTCCGACGGTGCACGGTTGAAAGTTTTTCTAACGGATCGCTGTAACGCAAATGTTTTGAAATTCGAACGCGGACGCCGAAGAAACGTCAGTTATTTTATAATCGTTTAAACGTAATGTGCGTAATTTTATCTCGTAATTCCACGAGAGCGGAACCATCAACGCCGGGTGTCGTGGGCCGACGTCGTTCCGGAATCGCATACGGTCGGTCGGTGTCGGCGATCAATTTGTTTCTTTGTACTCGCGTCTGCTGGACTCACCGAAGTCATCAACGCGCACGGATATGATCGACGTGACTCGTCGCTCCGTCGGTTCGAAACGTTCCGCCGACAATGGCGACGGGTCGGAGGTGAAACGTCGTCCACACGTTCGCCCGCGTTTGAAAATGCCCACTGTCGCTCGGACGTCCGTCGTGAACGTATGCGCGAACAGGCCCCCCACAATCTAAGCCCAATCTCTGTGACCGTTCCGACGTGTGATCGCGTCCGATCGGCCGCGGACCGTTTTCGTCACGCGTCCCCCCGCGGCGATTCGGACACGTCGAACACGAGGTGTACTCGGCCGAGTGACGCTCCGTCAGAAATTCATGATACTGACCGTTAGAGTACACCGGAACGCAGGTGCGGCCAGTCGCGAAACGATTACCGTGTTTACGGTCACCTACGATAACGAATATTCGTTTAGAAAACCTAACCGTCCGCCGCGTTTCGGACGACCGTGTCCGAAACGTATCGGACGCGATCCGGCCGGCACAAGAAGACAGGTCAGGTCGGGTCCCGAGACGTTAAACATGCACGACCGGCGCGGAGTAGGACGCCGACGTAACGCCGACGTAATTAATTACTCAGACGCGCGTGCAGGTGAACCGGGTGGGCAATTATTGTCGTTATTACCGTGCACGCGCATCCACCTAACCGACCGTTTTCTTCTTCACCGCGTTCGCCACGACGTTAACGATAAATACGTATGTGTGACGACGAGAGAGAGAAAAAAAAACAAAACAATAATAATAATAATAATAATAAAAGAAACGAGTGTGAAATACCGGTAGTCGTCCCGTTTCTCACCCGTCGCGATCGTCCTACACGTACACGAGCGTATAATTATTATTACCGTTGGGGCCGCGCGTAACCGGACCGGCACGCGGCGACCCGAGTGATCGTCTTTGTCCACGTCGGATGCTGACCGACACGACTGCGTACGAGCGACTGCATCTCCGTGGCTCCTACCTACCTAACCTAAGCGCCTATATACACACATACACGTACATCTTTGTCTGTCCGTACGCGTCTCTGGCCGGCCGGCATCCGTCGTCGTCGTCGTCGTCGGTTTTCGTTTTTGTTTTTCTGTTGGTCGCGGCGATCGATTTACGCGATTAACGCGTGCGCTCCTCGTTGTCGTACGCGATCGTCTCGCGACACATCGCTGCGAGAAACCCGTTGACGGGCGGAAAGTGATCCGCCGACGGACCTAACTATGGTCTGGACATGTCTCGCACGCGATTCGAACGATCGTCAACGTAATCCAGAAGAAACGAACGAACGTAAACGAACGTAAAGGCGTGATCACGTGAATAGATCGTGAAATCGATCGGATTTTTTTTTTTAGATCCCCGAATAATCGTTTTTAAAATCGTTCGCCTCGTCCGCGAAAAGAACTTGTAACGTTTCAGAACAAGTTATGTATACCTAAAAACTATTAATTGTGGATGGAGACGGTATTTTCAATATAAATACGTGTCGGGTGTTCCCATGGGAGAGGTATTTATTCGACGTCCGATTCCCGACCATCGTCGCCACCTTTCCGCCGTCACAGCATAATTAATTAGAAATATTCGATAAGAACCGAGTAAAAATATCATCATTTTAATTACGGGCTGGTTACGCAATACAACTGTGAATTATATATATTTTTTCTTTTACCTCGGCCCACTCTCTCGCGGTCGCCAACGTGTAGATTCCGTCTTCTCCCGTATTTTTTGTTATTTTTGTCGTGATCATTTATTTTTCCATAATGGTCAAATACCCCAATATGGAGTAGATCCAGAGAATCGTCCCCGTGGTGGAGGTCCGTCCACGGAGGGAGAGACGGTCGTGGTCCTAGGTACTCTAGGATCATGAGGTGAGTAGAGTAAGAGGGATATATATATATATGTTTTTTGTGGTACTTGGCCGGTACATTACGATTATTATTATTATGTCTTTTTAATTATTATTTTTTTACAAAAACAAAGAATTCAATACAAAAAATTTATAATTGTCTTTCCGACGTCTACGAGCGGTCGGAAAGCCCCTCGCGAGGTTAGTTATAGTAGATCACGTTTGTGATTTTTTTTGACTATCGTTAATCGTTCGTGAGTTATATATTTGTGTATTTGAATTCTTATTGTTGTTTTGAATTAATGGTGTTATTTTGTTATCATATTTTTTTAGGGAAGGTTTTTAATGCAGGACCATATGTCTATGCTTTTCCTTCTATTTAATTAAAGCTTTCATTTTCATATAAATAAATTACATTAATCGTTCAAACATATAAAATCATTGTATTTTATTTTCCTTTTATTTCTTATTTCCGTGAATTTTTCTAAATCCATGTACTCCGGTCTCCCAGATCTCGGTACATGGTTGGCGACCCTTCCAAAACACAATAATTATTGGAGGGTAGTCACTCGGCGCTCGATCGCGAGAAGTCGTAACGAACGAGACGTCGCAAACTTGTGATGGTTTAACGGCTTTTATCACATTCATCAACTGTAATAGACTACCGCCGGCTCGTATGATTCATCGTCGCTTTCAGATCAAAATAATAATAATAAAACTCTAAACGGTCTGTTTCGTTTAACCCGTTCGAATCGACACCTATTCGCCGTCGTTACGTTTTTGTTAAATATATTATAAAAATCAATTTTTAACCGTTTATAAAAGTAAATAATGACGTTTAACGGGATTCCGCTCGGTACATGTTGTAATAAAACATTAATATCATCCGTCAATGCCATGTAACCGACAGCGTATTTATTCATTATCAATACGCTGCTGTCGTCTGTCTCGATTTTTACTCGTTTGTTTAATAACATCCATGCGGTTTTAGTGTACGTATATTGTTTAAACGCG
The DNA here is from genome assembly GCA_019022885.1 of Schlechtendalia chinensis. Classification (NCBI taxonomy): domain Eukaryota; kingdom Metazoa; phylum Arthropoda; class Insecta; order Hemiptera; family Aphididae; genus Schlechtendalia; species Schlechtendalia chinensis. Next base: position 1,526,909 of record CM032347.1, read on the forward strand.
ATTTCGTTGTTTTTTTTTTTTTGAAAATTAATAATGCTATCAAAATACACCGTGTGGTCTGTAAATGCCTTTGAGTTAATCAATATTCAGAGATTACGTTCGCGCGCTACGGTAATATCGTTGTAGCAAGCACATCGATTTTATTTTAAAAAAAAAACTACGTGTATTGTGTTGCTCTCGTTCCGTTAGTATTTTTTTTTTTTTTTTATTATTTTATTTTGTATTTTCCGCGTACGCGATGCGCGTCGTTTTAAACGGAGTTGGGGCGTGAGAAAATGGGGGAAAAAAATTCTGACCGACGGCCGTATATTATTATGTTAGGATTCAGTCGGATGATTCGCAATAAATTTCCCGTTCAGTCACACGTGCATTTCGTACGTACATATTATGCATATATATATGTGTGTGTGTGTGTGTAGTAAGTACGTCGTAGTGCGCGTAAATTATACGCGGTTCAGGGTAAACCGGTAGTTGGAAATGAGACATCAAATTAAACTGACCTATTGCGCCGACGTTTACCTGCGTACGGTAACAAAAAAACAAAAAAAAAAAGGGAGAAATAAAAATACGACGCTACAATTAGTCAAAATAAAAAAATACGCACACACACATATACGTATTATTATTGTTTTACGGTTGCCGCGTCGATGTGCTTCGTACAATAGAAACGCCGACATATGTCGTGCAAACAAAGCGGTTCTAAAAAAAAAATAAATATCGAAAAAATACCGAAAACAAAACGACGAACTCAACGTCGGTAACAGCGTGTTACGTATACGTCTAAGGGTCTTACGATTCGCAGACACCAGGCTGATCTGACGAGATAGTCGTGTCCGGTCTGCGAGCGAAGCCGACGGGAAACGCGACGTGACTGTACACGCGAAACATAACACTTACACGTGACGCGGCGAGGGATAGGAAAGCAATGACGACGGGCCCGTTGTATTCGGACGACGACTAACCTGAGCATCGACGCTAGCGGTCAATGACAGTTGAACGAACGCCGGGTTTTTTGTTTGTTCGTTTTCGAACTTCGCTCACCAATTCCAATCACTCAAAAACCGTCGGGCCGACCGAGAACGCGACATACGGATTTGATCGGCCAGACGCGGTTTGCCGCCGGATCGTAACACGCACGTCGAGAACGTCCTATAAGCACTCGTCCCGTACGATTCGATACGCGATCGCGTGACAGAGTAAACGTGTTTTGTGGCTACCCTAACACTGGAACAGCGTGTTGTGTTATTGTGTCTCGAAAAACAACGACAATATATGAGATACGGTGATATACGAGTGCGATATATTACGGCCGACCGATATTATACAACGGCCGCCGGTGCACACGAGTGCGGAGTGCAGTCTACGACTGTATAATTGACGTCGTTTGGAAAAGTTACGGCTCGCTTCGAATACGACGCAATGTCGTGTTTTATAATTTCGTTTTATTCGTCGTGTATTAATTTATCTATTTTCGTTTCTATTTCCTCGGTCGTGAAACTACGAAAATTGGATCGAACAACGGTCGACGACAGATTATACGTATTGTCGTCGTTATTGTTTTGTAGGAAAACCATTTATTTTTTCCTACGCAGAATCGTTGAATCGTATTTCTTCGTTTCTGGTCGTCGTTATTTTCCTCCCGAAAAAAAAAATAAAAAACAACCAAATAATATATCTACAAATAAAACATAAAATATCACCCAATACGGTCCCGTCGTCGTACGAGTCGTGTGATCCGTAAGGATTCGTCTCGTTATAAAATATATATATATATATATATATATACATTTTTTTCCAGTTTACAGAGAATATAATATTTTATAGGTAATAATATAATATGTTATGAGGGGTTTCCCGTATCGTTGTATCTGTCGGCGTTTCTAAAAACCGCGTAGTAAAAAACAGAAAATACAAAATCTAACGGGGAAAAAAAAAGCAAACAAACACGGGACGACCGACAAGACACGAGGATCGATATTACGACCGGTCTAAAAAATCGTCGACGTACAGCTTTATCGACGGTACGGGGAACGCGTCCGTAGGCTTCGGGGTCGCGTTGGCGAACCGAACACGATCACGATCACCGACCTGGCCGCGTCGTCAAGGGCGTCGGAATTTCACGGATCATGCAAATCGCTGTGCACGCCCGCTCGTGCGCTCACGTGTTCTTCTTTACGTCCGAAAGCGTTTGCCTTCTTTTACGGTTATTGTCGGTAATCGACCGTGTACGTATCGATTTATAATAATAATAGTAATGATAATAACAACAACAACAATAATATACGGTACGGGTTTCTCGGGCATTCGTATTGTATTTTTTTTTCCTGTTTTTCTGCCGTCGAAACGCGTCGACGTTTTAAATTAAGCGGGCAAAAAAATAAAACAAAAGTCTACTGCTTGTTTATTATACGAGGCATATTCGAAAAGTAAGGGCCGTTTTATCATAAAAAAAATTATAACCATATGAAATAGGTTTTATTAGCATATTTAGTTCCCTACTAATCTACTTCATTTTTCCACATAATCGCCGTTCACTCCCAAGCGTTTTTCGTACCGCTTCACCAGCTTCCTTAACCCCTCTGCATAGAAGCTCGCCGCCTGCGAGTTGAACCAGTTTTCAACTGCGTTCTTAAGTTCCTTGTCATTCCTTGCACACAATTTGTGGTATCCAAGTTTTTCCGTGACAATTGTGTAGATAGTAGTGCGTCCAAGGTTAGGAAATCCATCAGCCAGGGCACTAATCGTCGACCGACGATCAGATCGCAGTTTTTGGTCCACCAGAGAAACAATTTCATCAGTTTGCATACTGGGCCTACCACTCCACTCTTCGTCATGAACATTTGTTCGTCCGTTTTTGAAATCACGACACCATTATCCTAACTTTTCCTTCACTCATTACAGTAGGTCCATAAACTAGGCATAACTCTCGATGAATTTCAGCAGCTGAAGATCCTTTTGCACACAAAAATCGTATTACAGCGCGAACTTCACAGCTGGCGGGAGCAACGATTATCGCGGACATTGTTTACTGTATGCACAGATAGGCAAATCACTACTGAATCAAAACAACGCGTGAAATAACTGCACGAGTAGTGCTCGTACAGATATGCACAAGTTTAAACGTGTTACGGACTTGTAGATTTTGAAATATAAGCGAACGGCCCTTACTTTTCGAATATGCCTCGTATTATTGTCCGACGATAACGTACGCAATACGTTGACGGGCCACCTGGGTCGTTCCGGGATTCGGTGTATCCACCTATCCGGTTGTTGTTATCATTGCCGTTGCGATTTGTAATTCGTAGTCGGTTGTGGGATGAGGAGGCTCTCGCGAACCAATAAAATATATACGAGCAATATAAATTGCATATTCATTTTGTAACTGTCGATCGGATTCGCTATCCGTCGCCATCCAGTTCTGCAACACGACGAAACGTATTCGTCCGACGTGAGATACGGTTATAAAAATAAACGACTCTCGCGAAACACACACACACACGCGCGTATAATAACAACAACATCGTACAACCTGTACAGTTGTTGTCTTATCGAAAATTAATTAAACGCGTTGCCGAACGATAACACCGCGCGACCGCAGTTACGCGGCCGACACCACACACCGTGTTTACCGAAACGTCGTCCAGGAAATTTAACACGGGGATGCTCAAAAAAAAAAGAAAGAAAATACCTTTATCAAACTGTTCACTAACGTCAACTATTATTAGTTGTTATCCTTTGTATGCTCGTGTGTGGACGCGACGGGCGGAAATCGCCGCCGATAATCATTGTTATTAAATCGCGCTGTTCGTTATTCATTGCTATGTTATTATTTTCGGATTTTCAGATTCTGAATATTTAAATCACACAGTCTTACAAACAAAAAAACGCCAGTAATACGCAACACACACTGCGCTGTTTAATATTATGAACTTTTTTTTATATCGGATAATTTTGAAAAATATCATAAATGATATAATTCAAAATGTAAATTTGTTTTATTGGCGGCTTAGACGACAGACGATGCCCGAGCACCCGTAGCCCCTAACCCCCTGAATCCGCTCCTTGCCTAACGAATACACTCGACGCGTACTACTGATGTTCTAACGCTATTTGTTCGTGAACGAGCGCGGTTTTCAGTTTCAATTTCACTCGCGTCGAAAGCTAACCCCGTCCGAACAAACGCTTTGGTTTCCTTTCCGGATAATTATATGTTATTATCGGTCGTTCGTCCGATTACGTCCGCCATTATACCTTTTTTTTTTTTTTTGAAAAAAGACAATCTATACACAATTTTGTACAATAAGTCGTTATGATAATAATAGTAAACGGTACAATTACATCAATTACTTGATGGCGGAAGTCACCCATTGGTGATATCCCACATATTAGATTAAATTAATCTAAGTGTAAGAATTGAATTGAATTTTGTATTTATTTATTTATTTTCAAAGAAGAGTAAATCGCGATTCCAATTTATTTTTAATGTGCGAGGCGAGTCGTCGGGGATACGATTAGAAAACATGGTTTGGATTAAAGGGTTAGTACTCAGTGAAAATTTACTGTGAAAACGCTTGTAATGCAGTTTTGCAATTATGTATGTTAGCAATTTTTATTTGTAAGTCGTTGTGTAGAGCTTTGTTTGGTAATGACGGTTTTGTACAGGAGTATTTTTATTTTAAGTTTGAGTTTGGATTTAAACAGGGGTCGGAAAAATTGAAGTCTAATATTGGCTATTTTTCATTTGTTTTTAAGGTGGGGGTGAAACGTTTGTCAAGTATAATACCTAGACATTTTGTTTTGTTGAAAACGTAGATGATTATATTGTTTAATTCAATTAGGGGACATATATCACGGTGAATGGGAAAAGGTGACTTGAGTTGACTTGCTCTCATTTATATCGATCAACCAGCTTTTGCACCAAGTTTCAATGAGGCTTGCTTGATATCGAAACATTGTGGGCAGCTGTAATAATGGCATTGTGTGTGGACAATAAGGCCGTGTCATCGGCAAAGTCTGTGTAAGCAAAACTGAGTTCGAGGGATATCGGAAATACGGATATTGAAGATGACAGGTGCCGTAATTACAGTCGATTTTCGACCGATGCGGTCTCCTCACGTTCGCGTCAAAAAGACGAACGCAATCGGTTTCTAGAACCGTTTCGTCCGAAGGTGTTCCACTCTGGGGCACCGCCAAAATACCAAATATCAATCTGTTCAATCCAAAACGTTACGCAGTATCCGATACATTGCTGACGACACACATGTCAACAATTATACAAGCAGCCCGTAAAAAAATAATAATACGTTATATAAATTTATAAAAAAAAAAAACAGATTTTCGAACATATCGACGGTTAAGCACAATTTTTTTCGAGTTAACCGAGTTATTCACACGAGATATTCCAGAGTGATTATTATCGCACAAATTTGCACATTACTTGCGCACAAAACGAATGGGATTGTGTTATGACGTCAAAATCAACAGACACTTTGCGCGATAAGATCACTTGTGAATTATTTTCGTTTCGAAATTTTCCGTCCGTAAGTTTGCGTGATGTAAAGCGCGACTTGAAATAACAAATAGACGTTTCGAAACGAATAGTAACAAAAGAATCGAGTGGGTCGCAGACAATTTATTACGCTCGTGTTCGTAATTTATACGGATATCGACCTAAATGTATAGTTAATAATGGTTTTTTTTTTGTTAAGGGGAGTTAAAAAAAAAAAAATTAATTAATTATGTTATTTTCCATACAGGACGAAATCAATAGGTATTCGGCCCGGGAGAGGGGCATGTCGGCTGCAGCGGTCGATTAAACGACTGTCGAAAAATCAGCCACCGGAACGGAATACAAATGTAATATATACGTGGATCGCGCAGGTTATCATTCTAGCGGATAACCGAAACTCCGTCCGATTGTGAAATTCGTACCCGTGCCTCCTATTGTACGCGTTTGTAATGCAAAACGTACACGTACACGTATATATAAATCGCGTTTTGATTTTTCCTCGGGGGAAACTATATATATATATATACGTACACTGTACAGTACTTGCGTATCTCTTGTATTTTCGATTCTGTATTTCGATACTTACGCGCGCAACCGGTTTCGTCGGGTTCCGAAGGTGAAACTAATTGGTTTGTTGTTACTGTACGATTTTCGGCGTGTTCGTGATCACGAAAACGAATTGGAAACATTAATTTTGATAAATGTTGTCCGGGCGATCTCGGCCCGGCAGACGTCCGTCGTTCCGTGACGAATAATTAATCGGTCGAGCGCAACAACGCCGATATAATAAGGCCCGAGAACGCGTCACGTATAAATATAGTCTGTACGTAAAAAGAAGAAGAAAAAAAAACAATTTTATACTTTACCCGTACGTCTACATATATACATATATATATATAAATATATTTACTGGTGCGCGTGCGAGTGCCACGCCAGTGGTAACTACCGTGATAATAATGCGCCGTTCGATTGACGTGTCCGCCGAGTCCGTACGGTAGGCGCGCGTACCGTCGACCTCGTCGATAACACGCAATCGTCGTCGTCGTCGTCGGAACAATCGTTTTGTATTATATTTTCCGAAACTCCGGTCGAGAAACGTTTTGGGTTTTCATCGATATCTGTCTATGGCACTCGGCGCGGACGAAAGATTCGGAGCAAGTCCCGTCAAATACCCGCGGCACGGAGAATATTCTTCAGCTCGCCCCCCACACATATTGCACAGTACAGTCCTCGCGATCGTCCGTACGTTTGTCTGACGAACGGTGTGAATCTATTCGTCTTCTTTGCCTTCGAAAAGTGATCGATTGTTATTTTCGCGTTTAATGTCGATTAAAATGTATCCTGGTGGCGATACGAACTTTTTTTTTTTTAAACGGAAACACTCCGTTTTCAGTTAGGAAATGTCGTGTACGGCCGAGCGTGATTGAAAAACGACAAAAAAAATCATCACGTTCTTACGGTTATCTTTTTTTTGAAACTTTTTAAATCCGCTTTCTACTCGGGTCTAACTATTAACGTGAGGCACATAATCGTCAAATATTCTAGACTACGACTTAGTCATAATAAACCGTCTAAACATGTATTTAAGATGGGGTTGAACGACAGTCCAGCCTGCATTTTTTCTAATTGTTTGGGCTATTCATGCGACTTCGACCATCTTCTTTCACACTGTCCGGCTATTATCAATGAAAGGGAGACTTTACGTAATATTTGTGCATCCTTTTATGTCGATATGTCCTCCCATAATCTATTACTATCCAATAATACTATTATCATTAAAGCCGTAATAAATTGTATTTTATGCTCTGGGCTTCTGATATAAACTTGAATTTTGTATATATATCCTATGTGTTTTATCTATTTATTATATCTATTTATATATCGTATGTATATATTATTTTATTATCTCTAAAACTTAGTTGTGTATAAATTGTTTAAGACTTTGATCCGTAATGACTTATTGTTAAAATTTCAATTTTTTTTTCTTTCAATAAAAAAAAAAACTATTAACGTCTGATGGCGACGATATCACAAATGTGTTACTGTAGCACATTCTACACGTGTGTAGGATTTGGTCGCGACACGTCCCGCTACCAAAACTGAACACCCGAAAACATTGTCACTGGCGAACGTGGCCGAATTATAACAAACACGATTCCTCTCCGCCCCACCCCCACTTCATAACAAGCAAATCGAAATGTCGTTATTTTACATGGAAATACTTCGAAACGTCGAATGGAAAACATTTGTGACCAACCGTTTCAGAGAATTTTCGAATTAAACACACGGTAACATATTTGAATAATAGCTCGTTTCCAGTTTTCGAAACCTAGATTACCAATGAAAAAGCGGTAAAGCCTCACGTCGCAATTAATTTCAGAGGTATTTTCACACGTTTTCGCGGTACTAAAACTTCCGGGTCCAGTCGTATTTATTCGTTATTTGTTTGTTCTGGGTTTTTATCGACGGAACAGCGTTAAAAAAAAAAAAAAAAACGTTCACGTTTTAAATGTTATGTTCGGAACGAACGGTAAAATATATTGCGTTATATGTCGCGTGTTATACATAACAATATGTCGGAAAAGATAATTAAAATTGAAACAGTATTGTTATTAAAATATATATATATATATATATATACATTACTATCGCAAATACACGTCGTCAAATGTTTTCGTATTATTATTTTAATGAATATTTTACGATAATAACGGGAAATCAATTATTTTCTGCTTCAATTTCTTTTTTTACATTTTGTTTTTTTTTTTCCAAAATAGTTATTTTATTTTTCGTTATATATATATATATATGTATTATACTTTCGGCGTTTGACGACGGGTTTCTGAGCATACAAAAAGAGATATACTCGATATAATCAAAAAGTTGTTTTTTTTTTTTAATATCCGTTGGTAATCGGTACGAGGTTTTTCACCGAGCTTCGGGGAAAAGCCGACTTTTCCACACAAACGGAATCCGACTCGATAAACTCGCAACATAAATACGATTATACATAGTCTTTTCTTCAGTAATTTAAATAAATTCATTTTTAAACGTGAAAATCCGTTCTTTTTGTACAATATAAATTATACGCATCGAAAACGACCAAACGAGCGTATTATTATTATTTTTTAATTAAACTCGGAAATAAATTAATTCCATCCCGTGTATACCCACTGTATAATTTTTTATAATTAGACGCGTTTATATAATACATAAATATATATACGCCCGTACTTAAGCACAATATCGTGTCAGATGTGTGGAATACATTACGTAATATACTTTATTCAACCGTTTCCTCGTTCAAGGTGATCCGTACGTTATTATAATATATTATACGATTTAATTTGTTATATCATTTGAATTGTGTTTATAATACGATTATGTACGATGTATATATATATATATAAATTGATCACGATACGGTTTATTGAAAAAACGAATCGTTAAAAAATATTGCTTACATTAAGTTGAATGTTTAAAACGATAATCACAATTTAAATATCAAAATTTTTCTTTGCTTCCTTTCGATACCGGTTACTTCGTTAACTGTTCGTGTATTAAATAATATTTTATTATATTATGTTTTTCAAATCAAACAAACACGACACCCCCTTAATCTCGGTATTTAAAATCACGTTATTCGCTTTGGACGGCAAACGGTTATTAATTTGAAAAATATTGATCGTTTTTTTCTTTTTTGAAACGCACTAAATATCCTTTATTCGCGTTATAAGCGGTTTTACTTGGACAGTGGGTCGAGAAAGAATTATAAAACAACGTCGACTCCGAAACTAGACGTTTAAATGTCACCTTAGTTGTTTCTCCTAAACGTCTAAAAACAAAAAAAAAAAAAAACGATTCGTTCAAAACCCGCCAGCGAACGCGACGGACCGGCCGCGACTGAGGGGTGTTGGTCTGATCAGCACATTTTTATAATGACCTTTTTATTCGCTTCATAAGCACGCGATAGCCGATTTTCACGTTAAATGTTATTCGTTTTCGACGTGAAACGTGGTATCGCTCCGTACGATCGCCCGGCGACGAGACGTTTGGTCCTGGATCTTCGATTTGACGAAAAACGACGATAAACAACGAGTTACCCGAGCCGAAGCCGAGTTAGCAACAGTACAAGTCCACGTCCAAAGTGTTTCGCCTGCTCATCGGCGTGATCAGATACAATAACAAAAACGCGACGACAAGCATATTCCGTGTCACGTGATTCGCGTAACGGTTGTCGTTTACAACAAACATCGTATTTTTATTGTTACAACCGATTGCGGCGCACGAACGTCCAACAAGCGCTCCGCGATTTCCCGCGATGTACGCAATCCGTCCGTCTCGCTGATCGCGTATTAATATTTACACGTCCGTTAACGATATCATTATTATTTTTTTTTTTTTTTTATCCTCGAAACCACCGCGTCCGAATAGTGAACACGACTCCGTAGAGCCCGTCGCGCGATCGCGTTCCAGAAAACCGTTCCGCCGGACGAATAAAGTGATTATGCGCGTCAGACACCGTGTGCTGCGGTGATACGGATTTACGGCGTTGCCGTTCGCGACCGACTAATACGACTAATTCGTGAACGTGGACAACGGCGAGTTGAACACGCGGTAACGACGTTGACGAATCGATTCGTGTGCGTCTGGTCGAACATAAGCTCTTTCTCGGGATATTGACGGCGAAACGCGTGGAAAAATATTTTGACGATATAACGCTTATTGCGTTAGCGTGGTTCTATTAAAAAAAAATTTTAAAAATCCCCCTCCCCCCCGTCCTTAACACTTAAAAAAAAGAAAAGATTGTAAATCCAAATGAATACCACCGAACGTATTCTATCGTGTTATTTATATTTATTACATAATCGTTAGTTGTGCACGGCAAAGTGGAATTGATATTTACATATATATATATATATCTAAACGGTCCGTTCGAATTCAATACAACGTTGTTTTAATCGACGATAAATGTATTAAAAATTATAATGACTATCGTCATTTCAATGAATATATTATTGTATATTGTTGTTGCGTAACGAAATAAACTAATTTAATTTAAAACCATTTTTTTTTTTCATTAGATTTCTTCGTTACTCAACATACTTATATTAAAAATATTAACATATTTTAACAGAAATTCGATATTAGAATAAAATAATAATAATAATAAAACGAGAGCAGCTTGGGATGACATGTTTTCGATTACACAAGAGATGAGGTCACATCAGTGACATGGAAAACCCTCGGGTTTTTTATGAATTTTAATTTTTTTTTACCATAAAACATTATTAATAAACAACAAGTAATAAAAAAGTTTTTCATCAAAGAACACAAGCCTGTGATTTTTCGTTCTATTTTGAATTTGACCGCATTACGCACAGACGAGGGAATTAAATGTATTAATTTTTTCCCCCGTAGTCCTCAAATCTCGCGTTGAGACACACGACGCGTTCTGATGAGAATTTAATTTGTATATATTTTTTTTAAACGTCTTTCTTACAACGAACCGATTCGCTGGCCGCGCAACAACAACCACGCGCGCGCGCGCGCGCGCCATAAATAACATTACGGACGGCGGCTGCGTGTCCCGAGGGCATACAAATATATAAATTTATGTATACGCTGCTATTTACACACGAACGTATCTCACGTGTATCATGCGTATAATAATAATAATAATAATAATAATAATAATAATAATAATAATGATAATAATGATAATAATAATTCTCCATCGTCCGTTTTCGAAACGGCTCTAAGAATTTCCACGAGACGTGACGAACGTGTACCGTTTCGAACGAGAACACCAATCTTTACGTTCGGCCGATGAAATAGGTCGAAAACGGCTTTTAACCGTGTTACCGCGGAAACGTAACCGAAGACGGTCCTACGGAGGTTTCGGCGAAAATTGTGTTTTCACGGTGCAAGAGAAACCAATTTGATTAAATCTCGTAATCGGGAAAAATCCGTTCGGGACGGTCCAATCGAAACAATTCGACCGGACATTAGTTATCGATTGTTGTCGTTAGTGTTTCAATTAACAATCAAATCGTTTAATGTTCAACGTCGCGATCTTTCGGAACGATATTATTTTTCGGGCGAATCAAGCGAATGTCGTGAACGTCCACATATTTTTTTTTTTAGTGAAAATTCATTATTCGCTTTATGTTAATCAAACAGTTTTAATCATAATCTGAGTAACTATTTATGAAACGGATAGGTTTTCGTCCAAATTGTGAAATTTATTTCATATATGAATAATTCTGGTATAATTTTACGAAATAATATATTTCAATTGGTTGATTGATTTGAAATCAGTGTATGATTATCGTTATTATTATTATGATTTTGATTGTTTTTATTCGTTATGTTACATATTGCTTGTTCGTGGCAATAACTATTGCGTAATACTTTGTTTTGAATACAAGCGTATCTGTCTGATAGACGAGGTGTTTTCGCCTTCCACGAACACGACAAGAACCCGTCCCGAATCTCATCAATCGTTTCACGCAAAGAGAACGTTTTATTTTTGCTTGCTCGGTCGGTAGTTACAAATGATGCAGAGTCTTGTAAACAACTACTATTGAACCGTTTAGAACCCTATACTTGGCGATAGTACTTATTTGCGCGATCAATCGACTAATTGAAGTATAATGAAATGGACATCCACATTGAATGAAATAAATTACGCGATATGGACGAAACTCGTTTCACGGAAAACTATGCAAATTATTAATACACGTGATGTTTGTTCGTTTCGTGAACTGTACGTCCGAATCCCGTGATTTCGTCGGGCATCACGAACTGGACGCCTAGCTCGTGAAAATAACAGCGTCGCTAAGTGGATACTGCGTTGAAAAAAACACCGTTCAAGACGGATCCGTCAACGGAATAAATTCGATCGCGTGTGCGTTTACACAATCGAACGGTCGAACCGACTAATTTTCGGTCGATTTTTCGAAACGTTGTGATATTTCGGAACACGCCCGTTCGCACGATGAAAATCATGAGCTCGCGCCGCGCCTTTTCGCGTCGTCACACTACTCGAAATAATTATTTTCGCGTTATAAAACAACAACAAAACAAAACAAAAAAAACAAAAACAATAATAAATAGGGCACCGTACGCGACGAGTCGTTAAGCAAAAAAAAAAAACAAATGATATATATTATACTTTCTCGCCGAAGATACAAAAACGCACGCACAATAATATTACACACACACACACATAAATATACATATACACATATATATATACACGCGCGCGCAACAACCTCATACGCACACACAATTCAAAGTCTCAGGTGAAGACGGAGGCGGATGACCTCAAATCGTGACTCGATTCTCTCATTATGGCTACGCGCGTCGCGCGTCGTCGTCAGGACTCGCGCTCGCTGTAGTTGGTCGTCGTCGTCGTCGTCGTCGTCGTACAGTAAAATATAATGTACTCGCCGTGTACGCTCGTATTGTGTGAGTGTGTACATATAATATATATACGTATACAAACCGTAACTCTCAGGTTCACGGTCGACGACAACGACGGCGACGACGACGACGACGACGACGACGACGACGACGAGACGGTTGCTCTCGAGACGGTCGCCTGAGCTGACGCCGCCGTCGCCGCCGCCGCCGCGCACCCAATAAAAAACTATAAGAAGCATTAGAACCCAACCGACAGGATTACGCGTGTGTTTTCTATGTTACAGCGTACGGACGTTTAAAGACCGCGGCAAAGACCGGAAAAATCGACGATAACGTTTCGATCGTGCGGGCGCTCGTCGCGTTGTTCCGTGGAAACCCGGAGATCTCTCTGTACGTTTTTCGAGGCGCCTTGCCCGCTCGTATGCGGCTGGTGTATGTGCGTTCCGGCACCGTTCGAACGTGCGACGTGCACGGTTTGCGAGATGATTTCTAAAAACAACAATTAAAAAAAAACGTCGAAACGCGCGCGCCGGACGAATGAAAAACAACGTACTCTCGTGGTCTCTGCCCGTGCCTGAATACGTTAGCCGTTATGTGTGTTATAAGTGTGTGTGTGTGCGTGTTGAATTTCACGAAGAAATACAAAACGACACGAAACGTATTAAAAACGTTTGTAAAGTAAAACGAAAAAAAACCGAAAAAAAACGAAATGATGTACGTCAATTATGTAATAACATAAAAATACATTTGAAACAAACATTGCGTAATCGCACGGCATTCGAATTTCTCAAACGTTATAACGTGAAAATTCGTCTTTACATACTATTATTATTATCATTTATTACCTTTTACGGAGTCGCGCGTGTTTTTAAATGTAATTCGTTAATGTTTTGTATTCAACGGTTTCGAAATTAATAACTATCGTTTTAATTATAATCCTAAGTTTTTTTTCTTTTTTTTAAACATTAAATCTGTTGAAATTGAGAATTGGGCAATCAAAGGTTAAGTAATCGTTACTTCGACTTACGCGTAATAATGTAATAAATGTCAGCGCACTAATGATACACGTCGGTTCTAACGTACGATTTCTCGAGGTTAGTTTATCTGTTCAGTTGATATTGTAAGGCCATTAAAAAGTAAACGTGATTTTAATTTCAACCGATATAACTGCTGAAATCGTTTATAACAATTGACCTTTAGATTGAGAGTGTTCAATTCCATTGTAGTAAACATTTTTTAGAAAAGTTTAATGTACATCTGCCGGTTGATTAGGGATCGAACGCAGATGGCACTCTTCAGATAATTTTTCAATTTCCCAAAAAGGTATGACGAAAATCCAACGCGAAACTATTTTTATTATTTTTTTTTTTCTAATTCGACGGTCACGTCGCGATCTTCAGATCTCCAAAATAAACTGACGAGTTTAAAAATACGCGGTGGTCAATTATCTGATAAAACGGAATGAACGATTGTTTCGACGATATGACGCCGGGACAACAATGGTTTCCGTCGAAACGGCACATAACGATATTTCTATCGTTTTCGATTAACGTCAAAATAAAACTATTTATAACACTGAACATTTTTAGTGAATAAACAATTATGTATTACGTTTACGCGTCAAATTTTTTTTTTTTTTATCGTTGCCGGATTTCCGTCCTACAAACGCAAAAATCGTAAATCACTAATTTGTTAGCGTTCGCGAGACGCGTATCAAACAAAAAGACGAATCGCGTCGGGATTTCGCGGACAATTGTATTATAGACTATATTTAGCGAACCGACGACGAACGTTTCGAAAAGTTCGAAACGATCTTCGGGGAAGAGAAAAAAAACGTGTCCGCAACGCTTGAAACCGGGAGAAACCGTTCCGGACCAGACGAAACGCCGTTGTGAAATATCGCGTACGCCCGTCACCCCAATGGGAATCTCGCGAGTGTCGTATATCTCACGACGTCGTGTGCTCTGTGCGATTACGTTTTCCCGATGACGGGGATTCTCGTTTCTTCGTTCACGTTTCGTCCGTCCGGCTCGAATCCGGTCGCCCTATCTGTTGTTCTCTCTTCGCGTCGTCGTCGTCGGACCGTTCGAAATGACGAAACACGATATTCCGTCACGCGCCGTAACGGAACCGGTCCACGAACACGGGACCCGAGTCCCGAAAACACGCCGTCACGAAGCCGCCGACCACCGCCGGACGATAACCGTTCTTGGAAGGAAGGAAGGGGGGCGGGAGGGAGGGTACACGAGTCGAGTCCAGAAATATTCACGCCGACCGAGTCGCCGTAGAAAAACGCGGCACGTAATATTTCGGTTACTTTACGGGTTTTTAGGCCGTCCGTCGTTTATAAACAACGTCGACGTCGTTCCGAGGACGGGGACTCGATCCGCGTGTTATTTGTGCACTGCCCACTCGGTCGACGCGTCACGTTCACAGTCTGTGTTCCGCGTTCGCCCGGAGATCATTGACGTGCCGCGCGCGCAAGTATTGACTGGATCCGATCGACGGACCGCTTTTCACCACGCCGCTGGTTTTCCGAACGTGCGTCGATCCGTCCGCTCATTCCGTACGAAAACAGCGCGCGATTAGTTTCGACTAATCGTGATTTATCACTTTCGGTCCCGTCGTCGTGGTGAGATCCACAACGTTCGCACCGTATTCCGAAGAGAACGCATTTTTTAAACACCACGCGAATACTTCTCCGATTCAAATACTTTCACACACGGTTTTCGGTCGGTCGCAATCCATGCTTCTCATACCGACATACACGTATCACTCGTACTTATATACTTACATATATATATATCGTTGAATTTAAAGGGCGACGCGTTTCAAAACATATTCTCATCGTTGTCGTCGTCGGCTCGACTATACGAGATGAAAAATGCGCGGACTTTACCGTCTGTGTTTCGAACTGCGCGGGATCCACAAACTCGTCCGTTCGGTCGCCAAATAATTACGCGAACCGCGTACGACGCGTCACGAGGATACGCGAAAATCGCGTGCGTTAAGACCAGTAGAGTGCTTTTCGGTTCGAGTTCGGAAAGTGCAGCGCGTTACACTCGGCGTGTAGTCTCCGCGGTCCATGACAATTTTAAAATTTTAATCGCCTCCGAAACAAAGTACAAACAGTACGGCAATATTCTAGGCCCTGCGCGCATTCATTATGCATACGGGACGTGGCTATCGAATAACGGGACTTTCGTTCTAAAAGCTTTTTATTAACAGTTTTTAATAATTTAACGTTTTTCACCGTCCGCACGTGTACTCGCGCTCACGTTCACGTCCGTCGCGTTGCGTCCGTGTTTTCGGTCGGCCGAAACAACGTGCGGAAACGTCTTTTCTTCCGGCGCCTTTGTAACGAGTCCGTCGATTTTATTTCCACACGTCAAACCCACTCGGTCCGTGTCGTTCCCTTTAACGCGCTTTTTGATTCCGGGACCGGCCGAAAGTCACGCGGAACGAGATCTGACGAACGATGTGGCGCGTTGTTCGCAGCTAACGTTCGGTAACACGACGGACGACAATACAAGTCAAGAGTCACTTCCGTTTCGTTCGCGCGAAAATTGATTAATTGTAATAACGCAAACGTTGAAAACGCGGTCATTTCAAAAGCGTGAGAAATGAAAATCAAACGTGTATACTCGTATACGAGTTCACCGGGACATTTTTTATCGCCCGGATAATTACGTCTACAACACGTCGCATTCAAAACACGAATCGAACTTGATTTAAATGCACCGTTCTTCGCGTGCACACGCGAGTTCAATAAGTCGTATTTGGAAAAAAATTAATACCAATCAAGTTGAATGTCGAAGGGGTACAACGCGATTGAAACGAACTTGACGCGACGACTCAGCTCCTGAACGGTATAATACGATATGTCGTCAGATATTTACGAAAAAACAATCGTTTTTCGTACGCCCGGTATCGTTTCCGTTCGGTTTTCCGCCGCGCACGTTCCACAATATTATCACGGTATGCCCGCGGTGTAAATTCCGTTAAACGCGAACCGTTCCGTATTGAACATTTTTGAATTATTCTTTTATTTTTTATTTTTTTGTGAATCGGATATTTTACGTGATACGCTTCGTATGGGTGATACGCGCGCGGCACACATAACGGACAAATCGCATCGTCTCGGATAGAACGAAATCCGCCGCGGGACCCACCCCTAATAAACATCGGGTCGTTAATTTTTGGAAAGCCTGAATTATTGTCGGTTGCTGGTATACGGCGCGTATCTAATAGGCCGACCCCGAAACGATATCATATGTATATATATATCGCAGACGTCCGTCGTCGGTCGAGGGTCAGATATCATCATTCGATCTAAGGGTCGAAAATCCATACGTCCCACAGCAAACTAATTTCGGACCCCTATTAATATATACGTATAAAGAGAGAGAGAGGGGGGGATAGAAGAGAAGTCTGACCGTGCGCGGGCGTAAACTACAAACGCAGACGAAAACGCGTTACAGTAGGATTGCCGCGCGAGCGCGTGCATTCGCGGAGCTCGTATTTTCGCGTCGACAATTCAATCGCGTTGAAAATGAAAACGACGAACGCGCCCCAGAGACCAGTTACACGGCCGGCCCAACGCGTTGTTCGCGCCGTTCGAGGATTTCCCACCATTATCCGGAAGGCGACTCGTCGGGCGCATCTAGTGAAAATAAATTTCCCCCGACACGAGCGTCGGCCCGGAGTTGGCGACGGCGACCGTTCGATGTGTTTGAACGGGAAATTTCGCCGCGACACAGTTCAACGGAGTCGGGAAGTCCGGTTATGGATCCGGACGACGCCCACGTGAACGGTACGTCCCGCGCCGACTCCGTTATTGACATCCGTTAACGATTCGACGATTGCACGGCGTTTTGTTTCGCGGGGGAACGGGATAAATCAGCTTCCACGGCTCCGCGAAGCTCGCGTTCCCGCCGCGTCGAGCTACAACGACGGTCCTACGACGACGGGCCCCGCGCGATAAATCACACGACACGCATGATATAATTATATCGGTACGTACGCGCCACGCACGTGTATATTTATCCGCGGAGGCGTCGGCGGTTTTTCGACGAGACGCGCCCCGCGAGATACACACGTCGAACGTAATAAATATAACACGATCGTCCTGCAGTAGAATTAATTTTCCAAAAAGACTAATAACACACGTGCACGCGTTTACAAATCGGTTTGTGTTTTCTGTATAAAGGTTGTCCCGCGGCGGTCTGAAAAACGCGATAAATTTTGTTTGGGTTAGTTTTTTTTTTCTGAATAATAATCGATAGAACCTACAATTATTGTAGTTCGGATGTTGTTGTTGTTGTTGTTTTTATATTGTTTATTACTAGAAATAAATTGTTTTCTATTTTAAAAATGTTGAAAACCGTCGCGAACCATTAACGGTCATTGACTTTCTCACGATTTCTTAAAACCTAACGGAAAACGTTTGAATTTAAGGGAATCGGGAACGCGTTTTTTTTTGCTTTGGTCTTTCTAAGGAATAATCGCCCGGGGCAATATTCGTCGGGACGTGTCGGGTCTCACGGAACGGGGACGAAACGTGACGCGCGTGTACGTCGGTGTGTTCTCGAACGGAATCGCAAGGAAACGGGCACCGACGACCGACGCGTTTCACGGGTCAATACTGGTGCGCTGTCGCGCGGTCGGTCGAGCTACAGCAATCGATTGGCGGGCGGCAATAGGTTTTCACAATTCGTATCGTGAGAACATATATATGTGTTTAATATCAGTTATGAAATCGATTTTGCCGTCGTTTCCATCCGTTTCGACAGGTCGTTTGTGCGTGGACCGCGGTCCACAGACTCTCGTAGACCGGCGGCGGGTGGACGGCGAACGACCGTGTTCGTCACAACAACGCACGACGGATCAGAACCTCCCGCAGAAGTTTCGGCCGCCCGCAAGCGCGATGTGGGGAAGAACGCGTTTTCCAGCGTTTCCGCTCGTTCTCGTCGGATACGCGAGATAACGAGCGCGCCGGATCGCACGCGTTTACGTGCGCGGTCCGCAGTTCACAGAGGTGAGGCAATTACGTTCTCGTTTCGTTTCCCGCGCGCGCGCGCACGATATCGTTTCGACGACGGACGTCGTACGGAATCGTAAAAACAAACACGTGCTGTAATGGATTGGTAAACATGACCCGGGTGCCGGTAATTATTAAAATGCGATTCGTACGGCGATAAACGGACGAACGGCCGCGTAATTGCGCCGTGCTTTATCGTGTGCAACGGAACGCGGTAACCAGGGCCGCGTTGCCGACCGCGCGGCGATATGACGACGGTACGTACGCGTTGTACGCGGTATCCGCGGGAAACGTCGAACCGGAATGTTCGGGCGTGCGTGCGTGAGGTGTATTGAAAACCGCGTGCCGTTTGTCCGTCGGTTTCGTGAACGGTACGCCACGACGACACAACCGTAACAACGCCATGATTGTCTTTCCGTTAAACAAAAAAATTCAGAAAACCGTGTACAAACAAAACGCGATTTCATTAGTTTATTGGGTTTGCGCTTTGCCCGAAATTAAATGAAAAAAAAAAAATTACGGCCTGCGATATGATATACTTAATAAAATTACTAAAATTATATTTTTTTTTCTTTCCACCACGAACACGCGCGTATCATTAAAAAAAAAAAAAATGCATTTGAAGATAATTATTGTGCGCACAGTAATCGTGTACGGAGAGGGGTGGAATGCACGCTATATAGGTAAAACTTTAAACATTTCTGGTAAACTAACTCTAATTATTATTCGTGAGTTGAGGCCATAAAAGCGTTTCCAAACTGAATATGTATGTGTGTATGTATATATTTTTTTTTTTGTTCATTCATTACCTTCACAAATGAATAATTAAAATAATAAAAACGTTTCCTGCACGTTGTACCATCATCAATACGTATCGTAAGAATATTATCGTTTGATAGTAACGCACGACCCGTCGATTATAACGTTACGGTATAAATTAGTTTTTAGAGTTTATTTATTATTTTTCGTGCAACGAAGTCAGTCGAGAGCCGTTCGCCGTGGGTCCGCCGTACAATATAATTCATCGCGGAAAACATCGCGAGATTAAAAAAATGAAAACAATCGTCCACGAGCGTTTAGTTTTTAAAATTAATTATTGTAATTTGTTCGGACCGCATTGTCGATGAGACCGGCCGGCGAGGATCAACAAACCGAACAAATCCTTATTCGCGTGCGTATCTAGGCTCTCGCGAAATCATTCGGAATCCGGATTGTCGTCTCCGAGTCGGACGGTTATAGTCACGTGTTGGCATCGGGTTGGCATCGTTACTGCTCGGCGAGCAGCGTTCGTAAAACTGTTCGGTATTTAGCCGAAATGCCCGCGGCAACGGACCACCGTGTCGGGTCTTTCAGCCAGCGTTGTGCAAAACAAATTTTTTAAGTTGTCCGACAAACGACCGACAAATTTGTTGGATAGGTTAGACTGATGCGCCGCTAGGTTCGCGAGAACGATCACGGCCGGCTGCGTTTCGTCTCGAACAACTCCGTTGCGCCGGACGATCGACGCGAAACGTTCCTCGCGTTCCTCGCCACCCCCGTTCGACCCGCGGACCGTCCGGGACTAATGAAATTTCGGGACGGAAATAAACGCACACGCACACAATATACGCCGGGGGCGGTTTTCGCGGTCATCGCCGAAACGGTAAACCTTGTCGGGCGCACCCCGTTCGCCGCAGCCGTCCCGAACCCCGTCGACCGTCCGCTCCGAAGTCCGCCTCGCGCGCGCGATAACTTCGCGTGTCCGAACTCACGGTACCCTCGCCCCGTGTACGTCCGGCCGCGACGTTTCTCACGTCCCGCCTCCAGGCGGATGCACGACGACGACGTGCCGTCTTGCGCGGTCGAAATTAGCGATGCGAGCGCGACGACGCGATATACGTGTATACGTGTGCGTGTGCGTTTCGGTCGAAAGGGGTTTTTCGTTTCCGACTGGACGGAGATGGATTACCAAGCCGCCGCGTAGGGTGCAGTTTCGTAATTTTTACGCCCTCCAAACGAAGACAAATCGTGTGTGCGCGCGTCTTTTACGCCGTCCGACGTACGCGTCGACACGCACATATTACTCGATATCCGCGACCCGTGTTAGTCGCTTATCCGGCGGCATCGATTTTCAACGGTCCCGACGAAACACGATATAGCCTGGAACATCCGGTAAATGTAGATTCTGCTCGTGGTTTCGCGAACGTTTGTCGTCAGACGCGTCTTCATCCGGGGAGCCCGGGTCCACGGCTGTTTTATGACACCACTGAGATCTGTTCTCCGATTTCCACGGTACATCAGGAACTCCTAAGTCCTCATGAATATCCACACACCACCACGGCTCCTGCAAGCTGCACCAAAAAAAAAAAAACAAATCAAAATCGGGTCCGCTTAAACTCGCATGCGAGTCGGTACTGGATTAATCATGGGAATAGGAGACGTTTGACAAACAAAAACATACAAAACGGAAACGAGATAAATTATTTATTTTGTATAATGACGACGTTTTTTTCCCTCAACAACAAACCGAAACCGTCTTATGACAGATTTACGAAAACAACAAAATAACGATTATTAATTGTTCTGTGATGTATTCAAATGTTTTACTTTAGAACTGGCATTACACAACTAGTAAACAATTAAAGTGTAATAAAATATTCAAATTATTTAGCTGATGAATTGTTTAACTTAAAAATGTGTGTAAGATTAAGTTTTCACGAATCATTAAAATTATTTACTTTATTGATCAGATATTCACTCGGTGTTTTACATTAGATTATTTTCATTTTTCTAATCGATGGGAAAATAACATTCGAAAAACAATACAAAACGTTGAACGATATTTTAAACATTTATTAACAACGATTATAACATTGAGACGTACTTAACACGATTCGTGATTAAAATAAAAATGAAAAACGAAAAGTGTTAGACAACGACGATTAATAACTAAAACTTTTAAGCTTTAAACGGTGACAACTGTATACTTGCACTAACGCGTAAGTACTAAATATTCTTACAACACCGTCTTCGTTAAAAAAAAATATATTTTTGCGATCCTCTTACAATTATTTTCTGAGTCTCAAGTGCGACCCTTGCGATCTCCAGTTTACACCGCTGCCCAACATTATACAACATGTCGTATCGTTGAGTTTTGGTTTTTTATTACAAACAAAATGATCGTGTCGTGGAATAAATCCGAAATCAATAGTATTATTTTTCTTTTAATCGGTAAAGCCGAACGGGTTTTGTTACGAGAGAACTAATATAACATCGACAATGGCTATGAATTTCGTGCATCGACGAATATGTCAATTGTAGTAATTTTTTGTTTCGCCAAATCGTTTGGAAACTATATAGTCGAGCGCAAATGACTTATCGGTCCGTACGGTATACAAATATGAATTCGCGGAGAGATTCAATAAATATTTGACCATACCGCTACGATCGTCGTTTGAAAATGTAATTTCGATTATAAAATCAATTGATCCGTATAGCAAACTGAGTGAATTCGAGTAATTCGAAAATTATCTATTAATTTGTTTTCGACTGACGAATTTGTAATGTAAACTATTTCGCCGTAGCGGTTTAACGGTAGTAGTTATTTACATAACTTCCAGCACTCCGGTGAATCCTCGCGAAACTTGTTCCCGTTAGGCAAATTGTAATGGAATTTAGTTCGTGTCGGTTATACGCGTAATTGCTAAATTAGTTAATTCTACTTAAAAGTTATCGGATATAATGTTCTATACATGCGTGGACTCGACCCGAATAATAATAAAATCATCAATGTGTACGTTACCGCGCAAAACGTTGTTCGTCGATGACGGTTACAAAAATAAACTCCGAAGATCCATTAAATTTAATCCCATTAACGGAGAAATATGAGTTCAAAGGTAAAATTTTAGGCGTAGGTACAGAGTACGCCATACAATATAACTCGAATCGTTATGATTATCGTCGTACGGTGATATCGTCACGAGTTCAGTGGATAGCCGATAATTTATGATTCCGGTTATCGTTTCGCGTTAAACACTTTTTAGAATATACCATACGAGAACGTTCGCGTTGGGTCGATCGTGTTTTCACGAGGCCCAAACATTAAACGCTCGCGTTGAAAACACGAGATATATTCATTGCGATTCATAATAATGTCCGCGATTTAATTGCGTCGGCGCTTGAAAATGTACACCGAGACCGAAAAAAATAAACACACCATTAACGGTCGACGGTCGATTATGACGTTTTAAAGATTCTTTTGTTCCCGTTTTCTGTTTTTTTTAAATTCTTTTCGTTGTACTCTTACGGTTTATTTGGTTTCCAAAAAAAAAATAATAAATTATAACAGACATCTCGGCAAAGGACGCGGCCGGAACAGCTGTGCTCCGACACGCGGTGCTCCGAATAGGCAATACCGATTCGGCCGCGCGTTGCGTGTTCGGTGCGATGTAACGGCCATAGCCGGCGGACGTGGCGAAGAACGTTTACGCGTTTGATTCCGGACGTTCGTTTTTCGTCAACGCAATACGCGTTTAGGTTAGCGGACTAATCGTAAGCCAGACATAACCCGTCGAAACCCGTAGAAAGGAAAAGTCGGTAGTCAACGTCTTGTGAACCGTATTGTACGCTGAATGTAAGTACCGACGTTCGGAAACCGTGTTGGACCGTAACGTTTCGAAGATCGTTGTTTCGAATAAGAATCGGAATGTTTTAACGTGCCTTTAAACGTCGACATCGCCGGGCCGACGGACGGATCGCGCGAAGTGTTTGTTTCACCGCGCGTTTCGTCCGCCGCGTCGATTCCCGTCAATTACACCGCCGTCCGTCCGATGCGAAGAGCGAACAGAATGATAACGGCGAACGGGACGAGCGATTTTTCACGTTTTTTTGTTTTCTTATATTTTTTATTCGAGCGCGCGTTCGTCCGAGCGGAACCCGCGCCGCGCAGACGACGACGTGAAAAACAAATTTAAAAACACCGCCGTCACGAACGATCAGCATCTCGTCGTGTCGTCGTACACCAGCGATTTCCACGACGACAAACGAAAAAATGACAAATAAAAACAAACGGACGAAAACCGAAAAACGCGAGAAAAGGGGAAACGCGCGCGTTTTCGTACCGCTCCGTGGACGAGAATTCTAAAAGCTCGTCGAGTCCGACTCGGATACCCGCGCAATACAGTCGAGTGTCGCAGCGCGACGGACAAAAACGGCACGGGACACACACACACGCCGTAACAGTAACGCGTTTAACGACACGCGTATCGGAAAATCGTTTTCTTACACCGTTTTCGAGTTTCACTACTGTACGTTGCGCGCGAGTACGCGTCCGATCGCAGACGAATGTGTTTCTGTTTGGCACGGACCGTTTATACGCTGTGATACGATGATAAGTCATGCTTCCGTGTACCGAACCGTGTCTGAAAAGCGGCATTGAAACGTTCGCTTCGGGACGGACAATATATAGCGACGGGCCCGATCGATTGCACGACGACGATGCGTTTCGGTTCGTTCGCATTCTGTCGCGACGTGTACGAACCGGACGGTTTTTATCCGATACGTTTTTAATAAAGTAGAAAAAATTCGCGCGGACGGAAATGAAACGTCTCCCACAGTCATTCCCGACCGACAGAGCATTGGGTTTGTATTTGGAATTTTTTAGTTATTAACTTTACTCTCAATTTATTTCTCAGTTGTTGTCTTTTATTTGTATCGACCTGATGATGACATTTTGTCGAAACCGGTAGTAATGAACAAACATACACAACAGCTTTTATATTTTCTTTCTTTTTCCTTAATCGACGTAATGCTCATTAGCTTTTTATGTATTTAAGCATACATTTATATATTTTTTTTAGAATATTAGGTCTGTATTTGGAATAAAACAAAATGAAAATTTCTAGAGATATTCTCTGTTGCGCCAGGTGAATAATTGTACGAGCCGAGGGCGTTATCGTTAGACACTTTGAAATCGGTTACTCTGTTTGCCGATCCTAAGTCCGACCGGCCTGTGCGTAGGCACGTTTACGTTATTTGGCCCGGTGCGCGTACGTGTGTGCGCGTGAACAGCTAACGACGTTATCACGGGCGCGTGCGCGCTGAAATTGGTGGGGACGGTCGAGCGACTAAAACGAGACAACGCGCACGCGCAACTGATCTCGAGAAAAAGTGACGCGCGAAAATTTCCGTTTTTTTTTTTTTTTGTTTTCTGTTTTTGTACCCTCTGTAAAAAGAGGTTTCACGTCGAAAACGAAATCTAAAACGTCGGACAGACACGTTTTGATTTCTATTCGTTTCTCGACGACTTTCACGCGGTTTCCCGAACGGATCGCAACGAACCGCACAACACCCGGCGGCGCTCTTTTTACCTTATCGTTTTTCGTCGTTTTTGTTTTTATCGTTGATTAGAAAAACGTCGCGTGGCCGTCGAGACGGTATTCGAAATAAAAACGTACGCCGCCTCGACGTGCCGCCGGGCTCGTTTCCGGTGGCGACATTTCGTCGTAACGCGCGCGCTCGTCGACGTTGTTCCGCGTTCTCTCCGGACGTACGACGCGCGCGCCACATGACACACACATATATATATAAATTGATACGTGATAACAATATCGCGCGTGACAGCGTCCAGGAAATTGATTTGCGAAACGTACGTTCTATCCGGTCTGAAAGCCACTAGTTCCGCAAAAACGGTAAATGCGTTTTCGTCCGGAACGTCGACATCAAACGTCAAAACATTGTCGCCGTCCGTTTGTGTACAATGTGCGCGGGTGCGCGTGCGCGAAACGCGTTTATTAACGTTTTTCGTTTGATAACCGTCCCTTACGGTTCTCGCGCGTACGACGTGCCGATATTTTCCACGAGAATCGAAACAACAGACAACGGTCGTTTACCGGGACGGTACCGTGCGGCTACCGAAAAACTGGCGACGAAAATTCGAGAAAACCCGTGCGCTTCCGGCGTTTTTTTCCAATTTTTTTTTAAAATTTTTTTTCGGGCGTATTGCCGCCATGCTAGCGGAAGCGTTGACCGATGCACCCAACATTATTATTTACCGTCGTTACCGCCGTTTATCGCGTTTATTCTGTCTGTCTGTCGTCGTCGTCGTCGACGAGTCGTCTTCGGATATACACTTATTATACACGTATATATATATATTTTTTTTTTATTACACGCTGTTACCGTTACCGTCGTCGATTTTATCGATCTACGTTTTTCCACCACCGTTTCCACCACCAACGACTGCCGGGCAATCGAAATAACTAACGCCGTTGTCGTCGAAAACGGGCTATTTTATGTTGTTATACTTTTATAAATATATATATATACAGTTCGTTTAGAGTTCCTATACCGGCCGGCAATTAAGTTGTATCCTAATTATTTGTTTTTGAATAGAAAATTGTTCATACCAAAATAGTCGTATCGTGATCAGAGTTTATATGTCCGAAAATTTCAACGTAAGACTTTTGCTTTTACACGGTCCGTCTCGTTGTATACGTGTTCGAAGTAACAATTATTTTCTGACGATTTTCCCCGCTGCTCGGATCCCGCCGACCGCGTTTCGAACGGATCGGCACGCACCGCGACGCGCACGGTTTCAATCGAAAATCTGACCTATCCGACCGTCCGGCCGTGCGCGTCTTATCGAAACCAAATGAAAAATCGCTTTTCGTAAACGACGGAATTCGGAAAAGTCGCGCGGCACCCCCGTAAATCATCGAACGCGCGCGGCGATTGTGTTCAAACGGGCGGGGTCGGTCCTTTTCACTCTTTTCCTCTAATCTGCCGACGGTTTTCGGAAAATTTCGGTTTTATTTTTTGGTCGTCTAATGCGACGATTTATCGTCGCTCTCGAAACCGAAACGACAACGAATCGCGTCGTCGGACGATCAGGCGCCCTGTCGTAAATGGCCGACACCCGATCTCCGCGGGCAACCAGCACCGCGACGTTCACTACAGTTAACGTACAATTCGTTTCGATTGTTTTTATTCGATATGATTTATTTATCGACACGGGGGGGGGTATAACACCGCGTGAATAATATATTGCTCTCTATACCCTCGTTTGCGGATAGTGATAATGGCGAAACGCGACAAATTCTTGCGCGATTGATATATATACGTATATATCACTTTACATTCAGAACGCACGAACAAAGTGTTTTTTATTCCCCCCCGAAACGTCCGAAACGTCAAAAATCTCGTGAGCGATCCACTGGCCCGTCCTCGCCCGTCGCCTCTGTAGACGTGTACAGAATTCGGAGTGGGCCGGCGCGTGAGTCCCGCGAGGGAAACAGATGCCCGCGAACGTTGTTCGGACACGCGTACGTTTACGAACAGGTCAGGTTAGAAGTAAAAAAAAAAAAAAAAACCCCCGGACGGTCGATTGTAAATAGTAATCCCCCAAGACGGCAACGACAACACGCACGAGTGACGAACGCGCGTATTGAACGCAGACGTTTCTCACGCGGATACGAATTAACGGATTTGTCGACCGGCGATAACGCGTATCGCGGACGCGTTCCGTTCGTTTCTCCTCTGCCCGGTATTTCGACGCGGGCCACGCGCAAGCGCGTTCGAAATGCCGAACCCCAAAGCGTACGTAATGAACACACACACACACACTCGTATTCGTTCGCACACGTACGCTGTCGCCGCCCGACTAATGAGTTACTCCATTAACGGTTGCCGTCCGTCCGGATCGGTGTACGCGTGTGCGCGCGTCGTATTAAAACGTACGACGGAAATCACCAAAAGTAAAACTATGTTACTTGTGATTATTATTATCCTTCCGGCGGACGACCGGCGATTTCCGTAAAGAGATTTTCGAAAAAAAAACAACGGTCCGATTCAACGCGACGGTCGACAATAACACAACTAAACGTACGATCGGACGCGTTCGGACGGCTTCGGTCCGACTAATTATACGACACGTAAATTATTATTTTTTAAATTTAATTATATTGAGAGCAATTGAAATACTACGTTTTCGGGTAAGAAAATGTATACACATGTCTTAGTTTTCGACAATCGTTTCCGGCGCGATCGACGTCATCAACGTACGTACGGTCTATTCGTTCGGCCGACTCATCAAATATATGTAATTTTCTTTTGTTTTTATTTTCCCCCGTTCGGATATCGTCGTCACGATCGGTTTGAAATGTCGCGGCGACACTACGACGTATTGCGATTTGCTTTCGCGGAACGTATTTGCGAAACGACGCGAACCACGCATAAACGGTCCGCGGAATATTTTACGACAATAAAATCGCCGGTGAGAATTAAGTCGGTTAAGTGTAGCTTACGGGCGTCATGCACACGTGATCGTACACAATTGATACGCGGCGTTTTCGGTTTGAACGCGCATTTCAACGGTACCGCCAGCGAAATTAAAACACGTTCGTTTACTCTCGCTTGATAAGACGTGTCCGAAATCGTCGCGTTCGTCCGTTTCCTCGTGGACATGTACACAGGCGTCCGTTATCGTTCCCCGACAAAACTCGACGCACGAAACGGACGTTTCGTTTAACGTCGTCCGACGACGTACGACGCGTTTCCATTTCCGAGCTAATCGTCGTCGAATCGGTCAGCGGCCCGGACTACGACGATTACGTTATTAATTATTACCAATAGCCGACTGTAATTGGCCGAGGAAACCCCCGTAGCCGTCCGTGGGAACCGTTCGCACGCGTAACTATTAAACCGAAGTGAACTCACGTGAAAACGACTGTATCCCCGTCGGTTCGGGTAAAAAAACAATATATATGTATATACATATAATTATGCCGCCGTCTCTCATCGAGCGCGTGTGTTATATAATTCGTGCACGCGAAGGACGCAGCGCTCCGCGGTCCGTTCGCAAAATGTTACGTCGATTTCGCACTCGCCCGGGTCCCGTCGGCGGATAATTTCTGGCGACGGTGTTGTTTTTAATTTTTTTTATTTTTTTTTTTGGTATATTCTAACGCGGTCGAGTATTTCAGGTTATTGCCGCCCGACCGAATCTAAACCGTACCGTAACGCGTGTACCGACATGGACGTTAATAATTCGTGGCAGATTTTTTTAAAATTTTTTTTATTCGTTTGACGAACGTTCCCGTGGAACACGTCGATAAAATACGTCGTTACGTAAAAAACAGAATTTAAAAATGGTAAAACGACAATATGTTCGCGATTTTTCATATTTTCGCTCCCGGTTTTCGATACGTTATCCTAAACGGCGGACGTTTCACGATTCCTCGTGACCGATCAATATATCGAAATCGGTTCGCCGTACACCATTATCACATCGATTTCGTATTAAATATATATGTGTATATTTTTTTTTAATTCATCGATGTTCGATCGTGTTTAACCGTTGAAAAGTGTACGTATTTCTTGTACCTGTTGGTCGGTCATTTCACACACGGGTATACTTACTTGTTGGACATTGTGCATAACATTATGGAAATATCCACCTGTTGGTCGTTTTATACGGAGATAATTTTCTTCGATTCGATCGCACGACATTTCGTCGGATCGAAAACGAAAACGGTCATGAGATCAAAATGCGCCTTGTCCGCAGGCACCCAAACGCAATACGGATACAAATGAACATCGAACGAACGAAATATATATGTAAATTGTGGTTTTTTTTCCCCCGCTTGCGAATAGTAGGTAAGAATTTTTTTTTTCTTAGAGCCGGCCAGAGAACTATGTACCGCCCAACGGTTGATTCGTCACGTCGGTGTTATAATATAACACGTGTAGGTGTATACGACGACATCGTGGGTTCGATTCGACCGCCCGGATCGCCGACACCGGTCCTCGGACGCGGCCGAAGTCGCGCGAAATAAACGTACTGTACATTGTTTTGCCGTCGTCGTCATATCGGCGCTCGCCAGACCTACCCGCGAAGAGGGGCGCCGATCTCCCGACGTTCAGGCGTGTCGATTTTCCGATGAACGTGATAAGCAAACGCCATCTCGTTACGTCGGCCAACGACGGTCCTACGCGTCACGTGGTTTTCGTCTCGTTTCACCACGGTCTTTGTTCTTAACAGGAATTCTCCCTTTTTCGCGCGTAACACTCGCCAAGAGTTTTCGCCGACGTCGCGATCTCTCACTCCATGTCTGGGTAGTGGTCCTCCCTGTAAGTAGTGGCATTTCTAAGGCGCGTAATAGTCCACGAGATTGCGAGCTACCTAATACGCCACGAAACCGACTGCCAGACGTCCCAACACCTCCTGGCATACTCGGCGAAAACGGCCCTTTTCAGGGCTACCATGACCCACGCGCTATCCGCGTAGACCTACAGCAAAAAATTAATTAACGTTCAATAAAAGAAAACCTAAAAACCAAAAGAAACTCCATTTTTCACGGTCTTGAACTGATCATTCTTGTACTCTCGTTCCATTAAGGCCTTCTTCCACAACATCCAGCCGTCTTTTCCTGGGTCTTTTTCCCATTGGCTGCCAGCCCGGGACCGATCTACTTATTTCACTTCTCCGCATCATGTTCCTCGGTCGTTGTCCGTTTTACCGAGCTGATGACCGATGCCGTTACCATTTCCTTCGCCGCGATCCTTTCTCGTCACCGTGAGTTGGTCATCCGTGTTTCGTTTCCGAATGTTGTGAGTTTTCTTTCGGTGGTACCAGCAGCAGCCAATGTTTCGCAGCCATAGGTAACCGCACGCCCTATTATTGTAGTCTCGCTTTGGGGGTTTTTTTTTTTTGTTGAGAATAATGTTGATTTTTTTGTTTTAATAATTTCGTCAATAATGAAGTGTAGATATAAATAAATAAAAACACAGGGTAACGATCAGAATATCGGTGACAAATTTTGAGTACAGAAAACGTTCACGTTTACGCGAACGTGAGTAAAAGAATCGGAAAAATTAAACGACGTTTTCCCAAAGATCGGATCAACAACAATTTAAAACGTCCGAACTACGGATAATTTGTCATATAAAACAACTGGTTTTGTGGTCGGCGGCGGTGGTGGCGCGGTTAAATGTTCGTTTTAGCCTTTCCGAAACAACAACAATAACGACACGTTAAACGCGCGCGCGTTCATTGTTATTATATTCGTTTATTTATTTTTTGTTTGATTTTTTTGATTTGTTTTTTTTTTGTTTTTTGGTTTCGTTCAGATTGATACCGCCGGGGAAAAAAACACACACAATAGAACACGCGGTTTCATCACGGCCGAACGAGATATTATTGTTGTTATTATAAATTATAACAAACGCACGCGCGCGGTCAGGTCATTTAAGGTGATTTATCGCTTCGTAATTACAATAATATCGGCTAGGTCATTGTTGTGTAGGAAAAACAAAAAATACGAACGCGGACGCCGTGTGCGTGTGCGCGTGTGCTCGTCCGCCTTAAATTATACATCACGAAAATACCGTCGCGGTGTATGAATGCGAGATATTTTCGTCCGGCCCGTTCGAGACGATGTTTATATTGTAATTACCATCATTATGGTTCCGTTAACCCGTCACACGATTCGCACGCTCGCGCGAACGTCGTCGTCCGTATCGGATTTCGATCGACGTAACGATTATAGGCGTTATCGTCGAGTGCCGTTGGAAGCGGCGGGTTCTCTTACTCCAATTTAACCGGACTACGGACGTAACAGTGCGCTTTCGATCCCGAAAAACCCGATCCGTCAACCGTCACGTCGCGCCGGGAAACGCGTGCGTTCCCACTGTGCAACGCGATATCGCATTGATATCGTTGTGATGTTTTATTGGAACATGTAATATTACATTTCATATTACTGTAACGTAAATGCGATATGTGTGCAACTGCGAAAGCTTGTCGTTGTGATAACACATCCCTACAACAATATTATTACACATCGGCGCGATGTTGCATAATTGACATTGCATTGTGATATTCGTGCAACATTTAGTCAACGTTTCAATTTACTGCAGATACATAAAATTCAATACAAATATTTGTAAAATAATGCAAAAAAGACGCGTGATTATTCGGGTTGTGAACCATGACCGCTATGTTCCTATAGTCTTTGGGAACCTAACAAAGGGACGCCTTACCTACCTAGCCTACACCTACAGATGAATTATATTTGAAAAACGAAGGTATATACATATTTAAATGAACACAAACTTATATTAATTTAAAATCGATTTAAATCTTATGAATATTTATATACAATTTTAATTACATATTAAATATAATTAATAAATAATAATTGTTATAACTTTATATCAATGATTGTCATATAATAATAATAGCCATGATATGAAATTAACAATTTTTTTTATCTAAATACCTATCGTGTTTTCGAAAATAGGAAAAACGAAATATATTTGCTTGTTAGCCTGGATGGTTTTAAATTAATTTAAAATTGATTTAAGCCTTTGATTGTTTAATATTGTAGTAATTTAGTAGGTATATAATATTGTATGGTCGGTGCGTGTGTATGTGAAACGGACTACGCAGTGTACCTCAGCACTTAGTCGCGAGCACTGTTATCTACATGTTGTATTTTTAGAACCGAATATTTTGTTTCTAGTATTTATATTATGCAAATAACTGCGTTCATTCAGCTTGAAATTTATTTAATTTAATGTGTGTCCGCGAGAACCATACTGAGTACTTTTTCTATTCGGTATATTCTTTTTTTTTAATCGCTATAGTATGTACCTTTATAATAAATGTTATCAAGTCGTAATATACTAAATTGTGAATAAATACATTACAAGGTAATATCCTAACAACCACATTATTGTGCAATATTGAACTTACGACCAATATTTCTCTACAGACTTTAGAATTGGAATTCGAACCTGCGCCCTCAAAAATAAATTTGAAATTATTGAGAATAGTGAAGAAAATTTCGTTAATTGACAAGTAAGTCACGTGTTTTCTACATGTTTATTTACAAATAACGTTATACCAGATATGTCATTCCAAGCTATCCGTTCAACTTCGTAATATGGTTATGTCAGAGTCCCGTAACAATTCAGACCTCGAAGTTAGTGATTGGCTTCAGTTGGTACAGTCGGTTACTCAACTCCATCACTATCCTGAAGCTTTCAAATTTGAGATTATATACCTATTAATAAGTTGAAAAATTCTGCAAGTAATTTGTTATATAGGTATAACTATGTCTATATGTTTATTAACACTACAAAAACTTCAGAATAATTAAAGTGTGACTTCAACCAGTAAGCAGTCACTATGTGTCAACTATGTAGTAAATCAGCTAATACAACTGCACCAGTCCTGAGATGTTACAATTGTTCAATGTTTGGTTATTATGTATTGTCATGTTTAAGCCAAGATGCAAGCCAAGATCATGCTTTAAATGTGGTTCCATTTCACATAATATACAAGATTGCTCATCAGCAGATACCAACAATAAGAAAGCCACCTCAAGACATAGTACATTCTGATTCTACTGTTAATTTAGTTCTAAACGTTCCTAATAACAAAGTAGTTGATATTTAAGACAAAGTTGATACTGGTAGCACAGTTAGTTTATTAAGATAAAAAATAATTCCTTCATTGTCACCACCACAAGACTATTGTCTTGTTTAATAGGAATAAATGTGTCCAATTTGGTTATCATAGATCAAATGTTTATTTATATTCTTTCACCAAACAATAATTATCTAATTAACATAAAAATTAATATTGTGTCTGATAGTACCATTAAATATGATTTGTTATTAGGTATAAATTTTTTATCTCATCCAAGAGTTATCTTAAGTGTAAATAGTGGTAATTTTGAGATTGACTTTAAACATTTAGGTATTATTCCTTTAATTTTTTTAAAGCATTTTAAAATTAATTTTGAAATTTCTTATTGGTAGGTATTTGATAAAAAAAAATAATAATAATGATTTAATTAAATTCTCAGTATAGAAGTAGTACAGGATTTAGAAATGGAAGAATCTTTATCTAATCAGGATAAAACAAAAGTTAAAGCATTATCATTATTTATTATTAGTATAATTAATATAAGTAGGTATTATATAAAACATAATAATAGGTGCTTATCTAATTTAAACATAAAAATGTAAACTGTAAATGTATTTAAATATAATATAAACATAATATGACAACAAAGTATAAAATTTTATTAAATATAGTAAGTATATTATTTAGTGTTTAATATAAATTAAAAAATATATGGTACAAATGAAAACAAAAAACTACCTACCTACTTGGTCTTAAATTAATTTTCAAAAAATGAATGACTCAATTCTGAAATAATTGCTTTATTTGACACTATGGGAATTAAAATACACTTACTTTTTATATCAAGATAAGATATTTTTTTTTTTTTTTTTTTTAGAGCTTTTAACATTTAACTATTATTACAGCTCGACAATTAGTATAACATATAAAGGTTCAAAACAAAAAGATAAATCATTAATGTACAATATACAATGGGTAAAACAAAAACATCCTTACACTAAGAACCCAGCAGCTTCAATAAAATTTAACACGGTAGAAATAATATAGATAGAGTTACAATTAAGAATATTTAGAGAGTTTATTGGAGAAATGTTATTATTATGGAGGAATTTGAATAATTTAGTACGGGAGACTTTGAGGGAAGGACACTCCATGACAATGTGTTTAAAGTTGCATAAAACTTCGTCACTGTGTCGAGTGCAAAAAGGAGAATTGCTTAGAGACATGTGATAAGCATGGGCTGGTAACAGATTATGACCTAATCGAAGTCTAGAAAAACGAACAATCAGTGATCTAGAGAGAAGTTGCTTGTGAAACCATGGGTTAGAGGGAATAGTAGGTGTGATATACCTAAACCAACTAGCAAACTCGGCAGGAACTGACGACCATTTATTTTGCCACGCTTGCTTGTAGTCGTTTTTTAATAGTGCAAGTAAGTCGAGAGACGGGATTTTCAGAATAGGAGGCCTCACAATACTCTTGGTAGATCTGGCGAGTTGGTCTGCTATCTCATTGCCAAGAATTCCAACGTGACTAGGAACCCATAGCAATTCTGCTGTTATGTCCTGGGTAAACAGGTAGTACAACAAATATTTAATATGAATAACGAGAGGAGAGGTGATCCCTGTGATTGACAAAGAGTTGATCGCACAAAGGGCTGATTGGGAGTCCGAAACAATAAGAATTTTTTTAAGGTTAAGAGATTGAATATGATTGAGGGCCATAATAATGGCATAGCATTCAGTAGTGAAAGAACACGAAAAATGAGGTAAAATATCGGAAAACGTGATGTTCAACTCGGGAATGACAAATGAAAATCCAGCAGAGTTACGTGACACTGAACCATCAGTATAAACCAAACAGAAGTCTGAAAAGTTTGATTCTATTAATTCAGAGAAAATATGGTTGATGGAAAAATTAGGCATGTATAATCTAGAACCCCTGACTGCGAATTCCCGAAATAGTGGAAGAATATGAACCTGAGGGTGAAAAGTAAGGACTTCGTACGGGACATCAAAGCAATACAACCGATTGCGTGGAATCAGGATTAATGACAAAAAAGGAGTGATCGTAGAAGCAATAGAAGTAAGAATTGGAAGGGATTTAGGAACATACCGCCACCTAGCAGCCAGTGATAAAAAGGATTTGAAAATCGATTTTGGATAAAAAGAAATATTTTTTAGCAAGAATTTACCAGCGAGTTGACGGGATCGAATTTCAATAGGAGGACATACACACTCTACTTCTAGACAAATATTGGGAGTAGAATAAACAGCTCCAATAATCGTACGGAGACAGGAATTTAATAAAGAATTCAATTTGTTACGATGTATGCGTGAAGCGGACGTGAATAAGAAGGATCCATAGTCTACTTTTGAGCGAATGACTGCTTTAAACACTAACAACAGTGAAGAGGGATGAGCACCCCACTGAGCTCCAGCTACTGCCCTAAGTAAATTAGACCATTTTGAAATTATGGATTTTAAATAGTTGAAATGAGGAACCCATCTAAGCTTAGGATCTAATTTCAACCCGAGATACATAATATAACTTGATGGAATGATTGTCTGCTGTTCCAAAAGTATAGGGGGAAAAACTGAATATCGTTTCCTAGTAAAGATCATAGATTGGCTTTTGTCAGGGGCTACAGTAAAAAATGAGGACGAAAGTATGTTATTTAGAAAGTAAAGAGCTGCATTTAAATAGTCAATAGCAGCAACAAGGGATTTGTTCACCGAAACCATAACAATATCGTCTGCATAGAATAAACATGAGTATTCATGAGCTATTAAAGTATTACTTATAGTAGTCATGTATATATTGAAGAGAATTGGACTGAGACAGCTTCCTTGTGGAAGCCCTCTGTAAATGGTGCGGGAACACTCTGAACCTGAAGGTGAGTAAATAGATAAATGACGTTCATGAAATAGGGAAAATATAAAAAAGCAGAAAGAAGTGGGAACGTTAAGGTCGTGAAGGCGAGATATAAGTGTTGGAATATGTATGGCGTCATATGCGCCTTGTATATCAACGAATGCGGCCGCATGAAAAGTTCGATCACAAAAAGCTTGATAAACAGAACCCACAAGTG
The DNA here is from genome assembly GCA_019022885.1 of Schlechtendalia chinensis. NCBI lineage: Eukaryota > Metazoa > Arthropoda > Insecta > Hemiptera > Aphididae > Schlechtendalia > Schlechtendalia chinensis. The sequence goes on from CM032347.1 coordinate 1,563,387, forward strand.
TAGAAATACATTCCATAGTACCTAATCCACGCCGGAATCCATATAAATTATTAGGGATTAGATTATTGGACTCGAGGAACCAATCCAACCGATTTTTTAAGATAACTTCTGTTAACTTACAACAAGCCGAAGATAACGCTATTGGACGGTACGCGGGCGTTTTTGCTGAAGGTTTAGGGATAGGGATAACTCTGAAGAATCTCCAAGAATTAGGTATAATATTATTTAACCATAAATCATTAAGTATTAACAAAAGAATATCGAACGCCTTGACCGGAAGGTGTTTAAACAAGAGAGGTGATATGCCGTCAATTCCCACTGAAGGGGACGTACGGGATGATATGGCGAGTGATAATTCCTGCCGATTAAAAGGCGCAACCAAAAAAGCGGGTTCAAGATTGGGTGGTCCTCTAATCATAGGTGATATGTCAACGGACGCTTCTGCTTCAGAGGGTACATAAGACGGCGAAATTTTATTACAAAACTTCTCAAACCAGTCATCGTTGGTGGGTCCGGAGGTTTGATTAATACAATTTTTGAATTTTTTTGCGGTAGACCAAAATTCAGTAATTGAAGTGGAGGGATTCAGGTTAGAACAGAATTTCACCCAAGAAGCCCTTTTAGCTTTCTTGAGGATTTTAGTTGTGCTGGCGCGTGCTTTTTGATAATTTAAAAAATCTTCGTGGGAGCGAGAAGCTCTGAATTTTTGAAAATAAAATGAGCGGTTCTTAACAGCCGTAGTACATTGGTTGTTCCACCAAAGAGGGCTTTTAATACAGTTACAATTGTATGTACGTTTCAGTGGGATTGATATTTTGGCTGCAGTTAATAATAAATTAACAAAACAGTTGTAGTTATCTAACGGTACGGGTGATAAGATAAAAGAGTTGAGGAGATGCGAGACATGAGATGTAAATTGAGTCCAATTGGCTGCATTAAAATTAAAGTTGTGGGGCATATTAGTATTTCTGGGGAAAACACGGTTGTAAGAAGAACCAAGAGGCAATTTGATAAGGATGGGATAGTGATCACTCCCATACGAATCGGGTAATACTGACCAAACACATGAGAGAGAAAAATTTGGGGAGGACATTGAAAGATCGACAATGGTATCGGGATATGGAGGGCGATTAATCCTTGTGGCGATACCCGTATTAAGTATACCAAGACCATAAGAAGACAGTGAAGAATAAATTAAATTTCCACGAAAATCAGAAACAGAAGATCCCCAGGCTGAATGATGCCCATTAAAATCACCTCCAATAATGGAGGAACGTGACATGAGTGAAAAAATAGCATTGAAAATTTCTGCATTAGGATTTGACGAAGGCGGAATATAAATGCACCATAGTTCGAATTTTCTATCTTTCATAGTAACTTCAACACCTATTAAGTCAATAGAGTGATGCTCCAACATGCGATTAGTATTCTCACAAATTGTGATAAGTCTAATATTCATAGACTGATGTGAGACAATAGCAACTCCGCCATAACCATCTATGCGGTCACGACGGGATATATGAAAAAAAGGAATACGCATATTGGACTTGGGTAAAAGCCATGTTTCTGAAAGAAGAGTGAACTGACATTTATTCTCTGCCAGAATAAAGGAAAGATCATTAAAACGCGCTCTGAGGCTCCGACAATTCCATTGTAAAATTGTGATGTTGTTGAGGGAAAACCTATTGTTCTTGCGTTCCATTCTGGATAGAGGAAAAGAAATTAATAATATGAGACTCGATTACCTTATTAAGAGAAGAATGAGAAGAAAAAGACGAAGAGGTGCTAATAAGTGTTTGAGAAATTTGATTGGCCAGAGAAGTAACCCAGGATTTCTCCGCGGGACGAGCGTAAGTATTCTCAGACATATATTTTAAAAATGAGCCATTTGGTGAAGAATACTCTATATTACCTGGAATTGAATAACTAGTCCGTTCGGGTAGAATAATGTTATTTTCTTTGTGTGGGCTTCTAAAATTCTTTCTTTTTTTATAACCAGAATGTGACTGTGCTATATTTGAGAAAGACTCATCTGAAACGACTATAGGAACACTGCTGGGTTCTTTAACATTATAATATTTAGATTTAGACACAGTATCAGAAAAGGTAGCTGACTTGTTCACAATATTATTTTTTAAAATAAATATCGCATCCCTGAAAGGAACATTTTCGGTAGCCATGATTTTTTTGATATTCTTCTGACGAGTCCATTCCGGGCATGAGCGATCGGTAGATATGTGGGATCCTTTGCAATGAAAACAAGAAGGATTGGTTGTTTCTTTTGTAGGGCATGTCAAAATGGAATGATCGGATAATCCGCAGAAAGAGCAGTTTGGTTTGCTGCGGCAGAATTTGGCAGTATGGCCATAACGGAGGCAATTTTGACATAATACTGGAGATCGTATACTGGGGGATACTCTGAATAAGACTTTATACATAGAAATTCTTTCCGGAAGAGTTGGTGAGAGAAATTTCAATTCAATCATTTTGGTTGATGTTGGAAAACTGCCATTTTGTCTGGACGAAATACGACGAAAACTTAGCACTTTAACTGTCGAATCTAAGCCATTCCAAAAATCCTCTTCGTGGAATCCAATGTCGAGGTAAATGATGCCGAAAGAGTACACCAAAGTTGACGGAATGTAAGCACGCAAGTCCATAACCGTCAGATCTTTCGAAGATAAGCATATATTGGCGTGAAAAATAGAGTCAAACGTGACTTTAACTCTAGAACCAATCGGATCGATACGTATAATGCCATTAAATTTATTAAAAAAGAGTTTGCCAACTTTTATGGGATGAAGTTTCCCAAAGTTTACTCCGTTTGTAGTAGACTCTACAATAATAATAGGCAGACCTTTAAAATTAACGGGAAAAGCATTTAAATTAGGATCGTATGTTGTATGTGATGAAAAGTCATAAGTAGAAGAGGTATTATTCGACATTATATTGGGAACAGACAAACCAGTATCTATCGCCGCTAAATCGGCAATCGGGTTGTTGCCTACGGAACTCGAAATGTTGTCTAATTCCATATCGTCGGAAGACTTATCAGCCGATACGCTAACGACACTAGCATTGGTAGGACTTCCCGCGATTAAATCATCAATTTCTAATTGAGTACCTGGTGGTAATAATTGAGGTTGATTATCGATAATACTCTGCAGACTGGGTGAAACCGGAGGTGACGACATATTTTTCGTCGACTTATAATGTTTCTTCTGGACATTTGTCCAGTCCGAAGAACTGACCATTTTTTAAAAAATTGACCTTAATTTTAGAAGTTGAAGTGTTGGGCTTATGGCCCGATCCACCCGAGGTGGACGACATACGTCGGAACGAACAAAATAATCCGTGGGAAACGAAAAGTATACTATTATTACACTATATAATAATCGCTAACGGTTCACGATAACACACACTAAGTACGTCTAGTTACCACAACGGTTGAAACCGAACTGGATAAGATATTGTAAAGATATTAGATAATAAATGTGTATTTACCATGTATGAATGTATGATTGTAGAGTCAATAGGGAACATACAAAATGGTGTATAATTTAAAAAACTTTTGGACACTTAATTTAATATCATTTGTAATGTTATTTTTTATTATATGACATATCACTATAAGATCATTATTTTTAAGACTTACAAACTTATCTTTATGCTGTGAAACGTTAATTACAATTTTTAAATCATTGAACATTATTTTTTCAATAAGCGTATTAGATGATTTGTTGAGTGTTGAATGAATGTTGTTTATTTCTTTTAGAATTATAATTGTATGTTCTTTTTGAGATTCAGATAAAAATATATTTTGTTTTTCAATTATTCTATTAAATATTTCTTGAAGGGGGTATTTGCCACATTTTATACATTTTTTTAATTCTTGTAAATAATTCTCATATTAAAAGCAACTAAATGTATCAAGGGATCCGTGAATTTTTACATACATTGGAAGATGTAACAAACTATGTACATTATATGATATTAAATGTTCCCCGTAAAGGGATGAATATAAAATAATAAATTTTTTGAATAAATTTTTCGCTAAATCATTTTGAGTTTGGCATATTTTACTACTTATCAAAATTTTAATACCACAGACCAATAACATAAAATGAGAATATAATTTTTTTTTCAGTTTATTTTTTAATACAACCGGATCAGAATATAATAAAAAAAATCTTAGTTCCGATGCTTTCCAATATTCAAGATCTTCTATTGGTCTTGGTAATCGATTAAATTCCGATGGTATATATGATCTAAGATTTTTTAAATTATTAGATATTTTTTTTCTGTCTTCATCATTTAATCTTATATCTTTTTTGCCTTTAACCCAGAATTCTATTAATCTTTTAGTTAAACCAAGACATACACAATGCATGTAGTCTAAACACACATCGTTCACAATATTAATTGGTAATAACTCAAGTGGACTATCATCTTTATGATAGTCTTCGTCGAATTTATTCCGAAATGATTCATCCGTTCTTAGTGGTGCATTTAATTCAGGGAATGTCATTCGATTATGTATGTATAAACCCTCCTGGGTACAGGATGTACAACCAAAATAAGCATTATGGCTTTTTACATTTTACAAAAATGCTTTGGCGGGCGAATCACAAACTATGTGGCTTATTTTAAATTGAAATTTAATATTATCAACTATTAAACTACTATCTAACAATATTAATAAATCTACTAAAAATGGATTAAAATACTCATTTATTGATGATGGTTTTGTCATACCATGAAATATACCAATCGGAAGCACATATTTCGTTAATATATCACTATCTATGATTGATATTAAAATTGGCCATAGCTGACTTTTTGAGCTTTTAGATAGCGGAAGGCCATCTATATTTATTCCTAACTTTATAATATCTTCACTATTAATTTTATTTATATGTTTTTTTATAACTGGAAACAACATTATTTTTATACCAAAATGAATATATGAACCTCCACACATATTAATTATTTGTTGAGTATGAGGAGTTTTCATTAATGTTCGTACATCTGTAGGAACATCTTAACCTTCAGATTTTATTATTTTTAAAATACTATTTACACAATTGTGGGATGGTTTATGGTCAACTACCCAAGATCGTAATTTATTGTGTAAATTTATAGATGATAGTTTTTTGGTTTCTTGAAACTGCAGAATATTTAATTGTACATTTGTATTTATTGTTGTGCTTACTATAGGACTTTCTACTATAACAACTTCACTAACTATATTTTGTGTTTGTGATTCAATGTTATCGGAAATTGTTACATTATCTTTAATGACAAAATCATTCTTGTTTTTTCGGAAAGGATGTTGGCAAACTTGATCATAAAATAAATTAGTTGTTTCATTTTTCTTTTTTTCCATTTTCAAAATTTTCTAAAATGGCCAGCACTTATATCTCCCAATGATTTTTTTTGTTTTTTTTTATTATTGGTCTAAAAGATAAAAATATAAATTAAATTCTAAACTTCAAATTTTTTTTAAGTTAACTAATATTTAAGTGCAGAACAGCTATTAGGTATAGGTAATTATTTAGCAAGTAAAAATACAAATGTCTTTGTATTATATAAATTATAATACAGGAGAGGGTTGGAGATTTACGTGGTATTATTACAAATACTAGGATCTATTTGAAAACTGGCACGTGTATACACGTGCCATCTTTTTGGTTCTTGTATAATTCCAAAAACATAATAATTTAAATCTTTTATTTTTGTAATTTGTTTCAATATTTATTTCCTGCATATTTATTGCAAGCATATAAACTAATAATACACATTAATGCACACTAAAATTCAACAGGATCAATCAACCTACCCGGCTCAACTGGATCGGTCATAGCAACGAGCAACGGGAATACTAACCTGGGCTCACAACAGTGCCTATATAATATATAAAAAAATTACATTATAATATATGATAACATAACTATCATATTGAGGGAACTTAAAATATGACATTGCTGGTTTGTACATTTTGAAACTTTGTAGGGACAACTCTTAATGATAATGTTTCAATAATACGTTTCCACAACATTATATAGACATCACAGTGGGATGTTACATTTGCAATACAAATTATATGTTCCTGGGATGTCTTGTAACATAAATTGCACAGTGGGTTGTATCGTTTTCGCCGGTTTCGCATTCACACGTATACCGTCCGGTGAGTGTGCCCGGTCGTCCAAGCGTGCGAGGTTTGTTGTGTTTGAAGAACTCCACGGAACAATCGTAAACCGAGTTTCGCTCAGAATCGTTTTATCGTTGCTCACGAATTCAAAACCACTAACACTGTTCTAAAATCTCGGGTCCGAGCGTGCTGCATGAACCGACTTCTAACGCTCGGTACCTGTTTATTTTTTTTTTAAACATCGATTTATGCCAGTTAGACCGTTTTTTAGCGAAACCGAACGAGTCCGTTGACTACTAGTGAATCAGTATCGCTCGCACGACCGAGGCTTCACGTGGTACGAAGTCTAACGAGTACGTTCACCCAATTTTAGCACGTTTGGAGTCACTCGAGTCCGGAGTTACATCCTGCTACGTAACTGGCGTGTTCACGCTATCCAAGCGCTATGCCACGCGGAACAGAGGTGCGCGATAGAATTTCGTGTTAAAACATCTGTGCTAGGAACTTAGTATACGATCCGGACTCTCTTGCGTGGCGATGCGTCAGAGCGCAACAGACAACAGTCCCGTCGTGAACAGCTGTCGATGGACATCTACAAACCGCTTCCGCCGTGCGTATGTTGTTAACACGAGACGCAGCTCCGTCGCCGGATGTCCGCAGTATCGTGAAAAAATGATTTTTTTTTTGGATTTTAAAATCGAAAACGAAATCGTTCGCGTGAATTTGTTCCGGGTCGCGAGCTCGTACGAGACGGTAGTGTACGTAGCTGAATGTAGCCGGAGACTCGAGTGACCGGACGTGCTCGGATTGTGTACGCACGCTCGTTAGACTTGGTGTTACAATGAAGCATTAGCTGTACGAGTTGTTCATGTCGACTAGAGCGATTTGGCTCGAGAACTTTATGTGCGGTGACGTGCGGTGTTTCAGATTTATCGACAGTGAAATTAAAAATTGATTTTTTTCGCGCTTTTAAAAATCTATATTTTCGATACGACCGCATTTCCAGCGGAAAATCTCTAGACGGTTTTCTCTTCGCGATTCAACTACGACAAAAACAATGTATAATTTTCTAAATGCACGAACAAAACCACAGACCGCGTAAAAGTACGCCGTCGATTAAGATAACAGCGTATAAAACGTTACGTACGATGATGATGATAGTAATGATAATTATTATTATTATTATTATTATTATTATTACGGTGACCGACGGTCGACCGTGCTCACGACGCGAAATCGATACCCGTGAGAGAAAACACGACCGCGAAACCGATACGGCCGAACACGAACGGTAATCATTTACCGTGTGCTTCATATCATCGGAGATTCAAGATACTCGTCGGGAGATACGGTTCTATTCCCGTTTATACGCGGTGCACGCCATCCCGATCGTCGTCTCGTCCTAAAAAAAAGCTAAAAAAAAAAATTATCAAAAAATATTAAACAACAGAGCGCACGCGTCGGTTTTCTCGTCGCTATACAACGCCCCCCCCCCCCGATCCGACGCGCGGTCTTTTTCTTTTCGCGAATCGACGACGATGACCTGGAGCTGCGCCTCGGCGAGACCCGAGTGGTCCGCGGAAGCCGTTACGATCGTTCAACGACACGCGTTTATCATTATAATTGGCGCGGCGTTTCGCGTACAATTTTTTACCTTAACACACCGGTCGTGTCGTTGTCGTTGTTTTTTTATCGTTCGCTACGCTCAAACGTTCGAATCCGCTCGAGCGTCCCGGACGAGTGACCGGGCGGTTAATGACGCGTGAAACCTAACATAACCGTTGCCGTACACGAGCGTAGTGATTTCCTGAAATTTGCGCGTCGCGTGTATGACGGCGAATCGTTGAACTAACGTCGACACAAAATGACGATGACACCAATGTACGGTGAATCCGTGACGCGGTCTATGAGGATAAACGCGAACAAGAGAGTCGTCTTTGGTCGGACACACTGCTGCGAATGGATTCGACTTCGTTGTCGGCGCCACGGATTCAGTCGATATAATATCAATAAGTCTACTCGTGACGGCACGGGACGAGATGGAGCCGAATTCGTCGCGCGAATACCGTTGCGAAACGTTTCGCGATGAAACGTGCCGCGACAACGAGTTTCGCGCGACGGGCGACGCGTTTTCCACGACGGGCACGTCACGGCGTCGTCACGCGGAGATCCCGCGGAAAATTGCTCGGAACGCGAAAACTCCCGCGACGTCGACGCGGTTTGTGTTCTCGTGGTCGGACGTTAAAACAGTCTTTTAAAAAAAAAAGTCAGAAACTCGTCGTTTCGTATAGGGTTTTAATGAAAATTGTCGTTATTATTATTTTTTTTTTTTATTTTATTTATTTTTTTTATGGTATTGTCGTCGTACCGTATGATACTGGAGAAACAGTTCGAGTTGAAAAAAAAAAAAACGTTTACAGTTGCGTCGAGAGAATCATCGAAAGTACGATTCGTACAATATAGCTCGTTGTACGGACGTACATTTACTCTCCACTCCAACGAATCTACAGTGAAATAATGTACGATTTGTTGATGGGGCTTTTTGTTTTCGATTTTCTGTGAACGCTGTGAAGCCCAAGAAAATAACTTTATCATAAAGTCAAAATGATTCGAATGAACCGTTCGGTTACAAATTCAACAGTTTATTTATAAAAATCGACCGTAATTTAAAAATAATAATAATAACAATAATATTTATTAAAGCTTTCATGGATTGAGAATTTATTAACTATGTGATTTTCGGAAATATACATGTGTTTTATAATTTATAATTTATAATGTTTTTACTCTGACGTTTCGGAACCGTTGCAGGTTCCATCTTCGGAGTGATGTAGTACTAATATTAGTATAATATTAGTTTCTTGTTTTGTATGATGAAAGGTGTAAAAACAATGTTAAAAATTAAGTTTACTTTATTGTCGGGCCCAATTGTAACAGAAGTGTTACGATTTGTCTAATTGAACTCAAAGTCGGAAACACGTGACGATAGAAACGCCAGTGGATTTTTAAAATGTGTGTTGTCATCGCAGACGTCATGAAAGTTGTAAATAACGAAATACGATCGGACATCGATCAACGACGTAATCTCGCTTGTCGTATATCTATTTTTATTGTCTGTCCTCGTTTTAATTTGAGCGCGTAACAGCATCACGGTTGTGCCATTATTTGAGTGTGGGAACTTTATAATTTTTATTTCTCTCGTAATCTTGTCGTAACCAAACGCCGGTAATATATTTATTATTATTATATTTATATATATTTTTTTTAACTCAACACGAAACGCGCGAGGAATCGCGACATTTTATTCCGCTCGCGTAATTTAAGCAGTTTTAAAATGTATTAAGGCTGTTGGGTACTCAATTTAATTTTAATTTAATTGTGATTTATCGTTTTCTTTTTCTTAATGTTTTCGTTCGTATAATTTTTATGTAAATAATTTTTTGTTCAAAGTTTATGTGTCTGTTCTTAAGTAATTGTAGAGCTGTATTAACGAACATTTAAAGCTATTAAAAAAAAAATGTTTAAAAAATCCTCCGTTCGGAGGTCACGACCAACGGCGATAACAACGATATTCCGATAATTATAACGTTACGGTGCCATTGCCGCCGTATGTTATACGAGGTGTGGCAATTGAATAACAAGACTTTGACTCAAAATACTTTTTACTGACAATTTTTAGCGATTTAACATTTTTCTCCTTCTATGCACTACATGGCTCCATTCGTATTTTTCATTGGTTGAAACAATGTCGGAAAACATTTTCTTGCAATGCCTTTAATACCTCTGTCGAATTTGTTTTTACAGCTTCAGCTGACTGAAAACGTATTCCCTTTAATGCTTCTTTTAATGTTGTAAGTAGCCAAATATCATGTGGAACGAGATCTGGCGAACAAGGGCAGGGGCGTGTTGTAACACTGGCGTGGCCGATTTTTGGCCGAAAACCGCTTAACAAATAAAGCATTACGAGATCATCCAAGAGTTGTTTCCCCACAATTCCGGCCGATTTTTTCTTACTCGTTCTCCGAGTGTTGTCAAGACTTGTAAACAATAATGTACTCGAGGCACCCGTTCAGTACGATTCAGTATTGATTTTCGAAATGTTATCGTCAGTCTTTGAGGAACACAAATGACCCCACACTCTGGTCGTCTTCAACTTCCTCACGACCGTCACAAAATCGTTTGTGCCACTCAAAAACACGTGGTCGTGACGCGACATCATTTTCGGCGCGCGCGATCGTTTTCTGATGCGATATTTTTGCACGACAATCGTCGTCCTCTGGTGTAATACATTTTCCGGCCGTCCTCTGTTTATCGTCGTACGGTTGAAAGCGTCGTCGTATCAACGTCATGCCGTGCGTAAGAAGTATCCGGAAAAATGACTTCGATTTCATATGGCGACCGAGCGAGATTGCGGACATTACGGAAATTACCAATCTCACGTTTTAAGACATGTAAGATGTCTCGTGTCTAAACAATTTTAGACGATTCGTTTTTTTTCCTTCTTTCGGTTGAAACGTCATTGCCGAAAACACTGTAAATACGGAACAAACCTTATTTTAATAAATATATATAATATATAATTTTTAAATTGTGGACGTTTAGCGAGGACTCGAATCAAATGGTAAAGTTTTGAGCATTGACCTAACCTAAATAGTCGCCTAATGTAACGTTAATTGTTATAAAATGTCGAAAAACTTCGTGTTTCGCCGTACAGCCGAGAAGCTACCATGTCACGTAGTATCACGTACGACAGTTGGTCTATTCATGCGAGAGTCTCGCGTGAAACGCGCTTAACGCGATCTCCGGATACGAGGTCTCGAGATCGTTCAATAATTATTATTATTATTATTATTATTATTATTGTTTGTGACGATCTAAAGTTAAAAGCATTTTGGACAGCCGTCAGATTGATTGAAATGCTCGCCGAACGGTACGTTGTTATTATTATTATTATAGATGGTGCGCTCTGTACGAGGCGTGAAAGAACGCATTAGTCTGAATAAAAGTTTACCGAGTTTGATGTTTACCGTATTTTGGAAATTTTTCAACGCTGAAAACGGCGCGTTGACGGCCGCTATTAATATTTTCGACTGATATAATAATAATAGTAATAATAATAATAATATCAACGATTTCGACGAAACGAAGTCCATCTGACACAAACCGTCCGAGCGGAACGAAATAGACGTATTCGATTTCTCCGAAAACGTATTGAAACAAACATTTTTGTTTTTCGAAAGTTGTTGAAAAAACAAAACGCCGATAATATCCGTTTTTACGCGTCGCCGTCGGAAATGAAACTATCAATTTGAATATTATTTTCAAGCCGACGGATTTTTTCGTAACCGCCATCACACACAAATATATAAATATACAAATATATGTGTGTGTGTGTGTATATAATACCGTAATATACTACGACGTGACGTGATTTGGAATTCGTTCCGCGGCAGAATATCATATTTTCGCGATGCCGAGGGAAGTTATATCTCCCCCGGCGACCCTTCTTGAGTCGTCCGTATTTTTAGTTATTCTATTTTAATACGTCATACGGATAAAATACGAATTACTGTGCTACAAGCCGCCGCGTGATAACTTACGATATTCGACTTGAGAATTCGCGTTTCGTATTTGGGTAAGACGCGGTTGAAATATCATATTATTCATGGTGCCGTTTGGACAATTAACGATAAAAATCAACTATTCTAGTTGTTTTTTTTTTTGCTAAAAAAAATAAGTTCTGGCGCACGACGATTATTGTATTGGTCATTTTTTCCCGTCGTCGTGCGTGCACGCGCATCGCGTCGAGGCACTCTAAAAAATCAACGCACGCAATTTATCACGCATACGGATTAATCGTCCACGGACGGAAAAAAAAACGACAAAACAAAAGACGTAAAAACGGGGAACGAACCCGCGGGAGCCGAGACCGGTCCCACAGGGTCGTCGTGGGCGCGGAAATTATTATACGTTTCTGCGGACTGCGTGGAGACACGCGCGAGTCACACGACACGTGGACGACTGCGATACACGGCCGTGAATCGACCGGAGTCGTTCGTGTTTGTGTATCGTAGTCGTCGTATATGAAAACGGTACGAGCGCTGAGCCGAACAGTCGGGATTAGACGTCAAGACGCGCTAGATGGCGGCGAGGGTCGTTACCCTTTGGAACGACGTGAAAAATGCGAAAAAAAATTTCCAGCGAACACGCGACGAACGCGAACGCCGAGAATAGCGAAATGTTTCGATGACCGCGGTACGCGGGGGTGTTGACAAATAGCGGTCGGATTGGATGGGAAACCTGCTGGTGCTGCCGGTGTGTACCTCTCGAAATGAGAATTAAATACGAGATTCAATATGTACATATATGAGTGCTCGTGTTACGTACGCCGAGCGTAAATCTGTATTTATGTGCGGCGTGGGGCGGTATTCGAAAAGATATAAACTCGGTGTAGTTATATGGACACGATAAATTGTCGTGTTGATGACGAACCGTCGCTCTTCATTTTCGTTTGTTTCTCGTGTCTACAAATACTTGTAACGATTTCGAGAACGAAAATTGCAACGTTCGTTGAAAACAATATATTCTACTGCATCACGTGAAAGAAAACTTCGCACGAAGGTGACGTACATTTTGCGGAAAGTCGAAAGTCGTGCGCGGCATGGCGAGGAAAAAATTTATTTACGTTCTCCCGTATTATATTTATTCGACATTATTTTCACTTAATTTCCCGTCGCTCTGTTTAGTGTTCGGTAATAACGACCGATGTCGTTTCTCGTGGGACACCCGGACGGAGATTTTTGAGTTGTATAACTGTTTGGAACTTGAAAGTTTTGAATTGTATCGGGAAAACGATTCTGAGCGAAACTTTAAACGCTTATGACATTTTTCTTCTTTCTTTTTGATTAAATCGATTATTTTCGAATTTTTTATAGGAAAACATATCTTTAGTCTTAAATTCAATTTTCAGTTTTTTGATACAAGTACGACAATTTTACGAGTTAAGAATAATAATAAAAAAAAATCGTCACAAAAATGTGAGCTTCAAATACTTTAAAAAAAAAATAATTCTGACTATTGATTTTCCACATTTTTTCTTTTTTAGTGATTGAATATTGTACGATATTGCATTAAATATTCAGACTTTCAATCGTGAAAGTCAAATTTTCGTTTATTTTTAAACGTAAAAGAATGTTATATTCATCCGAAATTGATTGAAAATTGACAGACGTCTTTTTTTCTTTTGTGTATATACATTATTATTAAATAAATAACTGGTACAAGTTTTAAATGTTTCGAAACATTATTTGTTCAATTACAAAAAAAAAACGGATTTAAAATATGGATAAAAAATCGTACGTGTCGACAAATTGAACGGTTATTCGTAATTTTTTGATGGTTTCTCGATGCGCTCGAAGAAACTATTGATAAAATCGAAAAACGTATCGGATAAATCATCAAGCATATACGATTGTCTACCGGAAAACGACGTTGAACTCGAGAACTGGATCATTCGTGTTATACGATCGAGTTTTCACAGATAAAATAATAATAAAATAATAAAAAAAAAAAAAACCTCGTCATCGTAAAACCAACACGTTCTTCGCGTCGCTCGGAGTCTAAACACGCGAAAAAAAAATAAGAAAAGAAAAAAAGAACACATTTAAAAACGTTATTATGCCGTAACTCATAAACATATGATGTGTATTTTTTTAAATTTTTAGAAAACGCGTTAAATGATGTACGTAAGCGATTTGACTTCGTAACACGCGACGTCGTGACGTATCGTTTTACATTATTGCGCCGTAACGTACGCGATGTTATTGCGCCAAGCACGCGCACGTGTTACTTAGCCAATCCGACGGAATTTTGGCAACGAAGTGATTCCCGAGTGTGCCACCAATAGTGCCGCCGCCAAGTCGGATCGTCCGTTACGACTGGACGTTATGCCGTCGATACGGTAATGTATTAACAACGGCGACTCGTACGTACGCATTGCGCGTCCGGCTTTTGTCGACACCGTACTCGGCGTTCTTTGAACAACAACTATACTTGCACGACGTTAGAAATGATATTTTACAACGGAACGATAAAAATGTCCGTTTTCGTCCATTCCGCGCGGGGCTTTTCACTAGAAACACGCGAGCGCCTTAGAAAAATGTGTATTATTTTCTTTTGGTTTCGGCCCAACGTGCATTCGAGTTGCTTATTATTATCGAAAACTGTGCGCACATGCGTTTACGCGCACCACCATAACATCAGTATGATATTTTACACACACGCACATAATACGTGTATCGTTTATGGTAAAATACGAATAATAATAATAATAATAATAATATCGGTATACGTACGCATTAGTATTCGAACAATTTCTTGTGTGGAAAAACATTTTTATTTTCTCCATTCTCTTTTTGTTCGCACGAATATACACCCGAAACCATAAACATGCAATAAACGTTTTGCCGTAATCGTAATCGTATATTTTACCGTGGGTGGGGGGTAGAGAAGAAAAAATTCAAAACATTTATTAATATTATTTTTTTTGTGTATTATACGTCGTTTTGTGAGGCGAAACGTCATTGTAAAAAATTCTACATCTCGGAAAATGATGTTATTGGTTTTTGTGGATCTTGAGGGAAGCGAAGAATGTACTGTTTTTATAACGATGTGTTATTAATATTATTATTTTTTGGTTTTCCAATATTTAGGGTGCTCGTGTAACGTCTAAATTGTATCTAGTCGATATTCCGTTTGACGCGTTTTTCGTACGTATATTTTTCTCGGTATGTCCGTTAAACGTAAAATAATTCAAAACAACCGGCAAGTCGCAAAATAATAATAAAAAAAAAAACTGTAAAATCGTCGGCATATTCGTTTTGGAAATTTTTTTTTTTTTGTATTTTGTACGAGCTCGAATCGTAATACGAGATGAGATATATAGAAACGCATAATATTTTTCATATTACAATAAACTGTTGCCGTCGCTGAAAATCGTTTTCCGAACACTATGATTCGTGATCGCTTTCAAAATCCAAACAATAATACAACTCTGACGTCTCCGAGCAATACACTCGTGTGCGACCCGAAATCCGAGTCATCGACATGTCGTCTACGTCTGTTGCGTTGGCGTCATCAAAGCGCGTGCAATTTGACCGGCCACGGACGATACCGTGATTGTAACCTAACCCAACGCGAGTTTTCGGTTCGATCGAAAACCTCGTCGGTGAGCCGGCCGAACGTTTACGGAACCGTGCAGTGGCTCTTTTGTTTTCTGTTCTCGTCCGAACGAACCCGGGGAATTCAAATCAACGTCGCGCGCGTGATTTTCCGTGACCGAGAAAGAAAACGCGCGGTTTTTATAAAGTGCACGCCGTCGCCGTCGTCGCGACGCGCTTGCGATCCGTAACCGTTTCAATAACAGTCCAATAATAAATAATGAGAAAAAAACGGTCTTTATTTCCATCCGTCGAAATGTTTCGTTCGAAACGAATACGATGTTTATTATACGCCGATCGCGACCGTTATACGTGCACTCGTACGCGCACACCAACCGACAACCGTTTTAATGTCGTTTAAATTCATGTATATTATACAGTCGATTGCCGGAGCGCGTGCGTTCCGTAAGAGACGAAATTATTGCTCGCAGTCTAGTACGTATACGCGCGCGACGAATTGAAACGTTTCTAATACCCACACAGGGTGTCCCACCACGTAGATCCGACAAACGTAACTATTTTCGTTTTGTTCAATATTTATGGACTTTTTGCGAAATCATTGCCAACCGGTGTGGTAGACGTCAGTCGTCGAATGGAATCGCGGTTTACATGAAACGTATTCGAAAACCGACGACGTGACACCTAACCGAGAGCGTTTTCGTTCGTCAAACTGTTTCTACGGTATCTCGTTAAGAAAGATTAAAAAAAAAAAAAAAAAAAAACCTTAGAACAATAAAAATCGTTTATCTCGATTGCCTCGTGATCGAATGCGTTTGAACATTTTATACGCGTTTACGGCAAACGCATAAGACAAGGGTCTGCGCCATCGCGTCGCGTCGTACGTCCGCGGGACACCCTGTGTACGCGTACACCTCGTACACCCAACGGTTATCTGCATTTTGAATATGATTATAATTCGAAACGCGTTATACGTTTAATGCGGTCCGTATAGTGCGACACGTACCAAGCGTTCCGTTATCGCGGGGTCCTCGTGTTTTTATAGCTTCCGACGGCGTGTTAATGGCACCGTGTTTGTATATGGTTATGATCGTTTTCGGCGAGCGCCGAGAAGAAAATCAAAATATAATAAACAAATGAAATAAATGTTGGCTCGGGGGGGAGAAAAAACGAATAAAGCCAACTGTCGTACGCGCGAACCGGGCGAAAAAAACGGATTGACGAATTGACTCGATGTCGTCGGAGTGTAGTTTTTGGTGAAGATACGACGCGATTTTAAAAAAAATGTTTTTCCGATTGATTTTTTCGTAATACGTGTTACGGGAACGTGACTGGTTCGAACGTGTTGGCTCGCGCCCGCCAGAGACCGCACTCTCCGGACGCACGACGGATAACACACGCGGTGACAACAGTCATCGTAACGCGAAGCGTGTTAGGTACCGGTCGTTTTGGACGTACGTATATTATTTTTGCCGATCGGTACGATGGCGTTTCGCAATATTTCTGGACGTCGTGTCCGCCGTTTGTGTGTGTCGAAATAACAACGGGACTGTCGAACCTTTTACGCCGATTCAATTTTCCTTTGCCATACGTTCTGAAAAAAGGAAAACGCTGAACGCGAAAGAGCGAACACCGCGATACGCGTGCCGGTAGACACGAGGAGTGTCGTTCTGCGTTCGAAATAGTTTCCGAAGCCGCGAAACGTTCCGCTCCGTTGTATCGTGATCGATGGCGGTAAAACGATTTAGTCCTGGGGGGGAGAGGCGAGTGTGATTTTTCGACATGAACTTTGATCGTTGAAAACACAAGCCATAGTTTAAGGACGTAAGGTCACTTTATTAAACGGTTTTATTTTTATTATCAAATTATTAAATCTATTTATTTTTTTTTGCCGACCCGCCCAATACTTCGTCTGTAGTATTAATAAACAGATTGCCGTGAAAACTATAACGCATGATAACAAAAAGACCATGGGGGTCACCTTCGTTATATCCTGGGCGTGCAAAGTGACCGGAACTCGCGTCGCGCGTCCGTCTTCGCAATCGTATACAGGATTTTTCAAAACGCTTTGAACGACTGCGATCAAACGCCGACGCGCGTAACGGTCGTTTAAGACCAACAGACCGTGGTCGACGAACGGGAACAATATTCACGCGTTGCTTACGAGGGCGGAAAAAAAACACGTTTTCCGTTCGGTCTTGACGCGTCGAAACGAAATTCGCAAACAAAAAAAATAATAAAAAACTAAAAAGTCTACGCGACCCACATTTCGACGTCAAACGCGCTAAGCTCGAGCACTCGTCCCGAACCATTTCAAAAGGAAAAATTATAATGACATTTTTTCCCCCTTGTCAAGCGCTCGTGTTACGTCGTCTCGTGTGTACTTAACCTTCGCCGCGCGGACGGTCGTACGTGCTCGCGGTATACGACTCGCGCGGTAATCAACGAATTACATTCCGCGGACGATCGATAACGTCCCGCGTGCACGTCGCACGACCGATAGATAACGTCCGGAATCGTCGACGAAACGTATGTACTTTTTTTTTGTGATTTTTCCGATTGTCAAACGCGTACTGGTCCTTTCGACTCCGCTTCCGTAAGACAATCCCTACGCACGAGCAAGCACGCGTGTTCATGGTTATGGAAACGGCTTTGCGTCCGACGACGGATTTGATTGTCCGTGCACCCACGTCCATTCCGTACGCACGTCCTCTTCCGTTGTCGTGACGGAAAACACTAAACTTCGTTGTTCGTCCGGTACGGAACGTCGAAAACTAATTTATTTCTGTTATTTAAAAATGGTATCGGAATTCTATTTCGTCCACTCGTGTTTCCGTTTCGTACGTAACGCAATTATCGCGGTGTTATACCGACGAATATTTTCGCTCGGTATTTCATCCATTTTATTGCAAACTAATCATTACATATTATATAACACGTCGAGACGAATTTCTCACAACGAAAAGAAATAATAATAATAATAATAATAAAACGTACAAAACATGATTTCAATTTTTTTTTTCTTTCCACCCCTCCGAAGTATTCGTTTGAATTTTTATTCTAATACATATAAATATGATGTTGTTTTTTTTTTTCAATTTTAATAAGTGCACGCCAAGCTTTTATGAAATTGAATTCACGGGAATGATTCATATATAACGACGTACATGTATATATATATGTCTACACGATAATATACACTGTTAAGAGCCGAAGACGCAACGACGTTGGGTTTTTATTGAATTTCGAAGTTAGCCGTCGCCACCGAATATGTATAATATATGATATTGGCGTGTAAGTAAGAGCAATAAAAACGTTATACCGTCAAAAGTCAGATTTTATTGTTCGCGAAATAATAATAACTCGTGTTTTGCGAATTAATACGGTCGTACGATACGTGTATATAAAACCGGATTTTTACGATACGTTTTTAATGTACACGCGCGGTCCAATAACCGTTACGAAAATAATTGTCGGCGAAATACATTGTGATTTGCAATCGATGCGATATCAGTTCGAAAAACGTGTAACGTAAAAAATGTATATTTTTATGAAAAAAATCTATAAAAAGCGTATTGTAACACGCGTGGACGACTTTACTCGGTAACAAAACAAATTCAATCGATTCCCGTCCGTCTTTCTAAACACGTTTTACAATGGTTGCGTCACGACAAAAGTTTATAACCGGATCCGCAGAGCTAACGGACATATTGTTAAGCTCCTTGGACGTGACGAATGAAATCCCTCAACGAATTATTTTAGAGTCGAAACAAAACGTAGCGAGAAGGCGCGGACGACGGCCCGAGCCCGTTACGACAGGCGTTCAGAGAGCGTTCAATAATTATTTCATTGATTTGAAACAACGCAACGTATCGGCGGTGCAACGCGTTAAGTCGGCACGTGTTTTGGCCCATGACTCGGAACGGAAAGCATTGGTTGACTTGGTCGCGTCCTTGCGACGGTCCGACGGTCTTATTCGGGTGTACGTGCCATCGTCGTCATCGCGCATCGTTATTGGGGGGCCGTGGCCGGAATAGGCGCACTCGTACAGAGACGCGGCGGACGATCGAACGTTTCAAAATCCGAAAATCGAATCGCGACTTGTTCTCGAACTATATCGCTCCCGATCGTCCGGGATATCGACGTCGCACGGACGGACGGACGGAGGAAAGCAACACGTTTCGTCGGGAGCGTGTCCGATCGGTTCACGTCCGTGTTCCGCGTGTAGATCGCAGTGGATCTCGACGGCCGGCACGCGGTATCGCCGAGAGAATTTTTCCGCGGAGGCGTCGACACACCTACATCGGTCGACGTCCCAACGCGGCACGTCCGGTTCCGGGTTTTTTCTCCGAGCGAAATACCAAAAACAAAACGACCTCGTGTCAATCGCGCGTTATGATTCGCGTCCACGCGCGTCACTCGAAATACCGCATCACTAGTCTAACCGACGACGTGCGCGATCCTTCAACATGAGATTCGGCCAAAAAATTAGAAATTTTATTTGATCGTTGTTTTGTACAGCTCGTGCACCCGAATTTCGCGGTTTTTTGTTTCGCCGTTTAACGGAAATCGCCACGAAAGCGGCACGACGACCAACAACTTCGTCAGAACTGGTTTCGTCGGCGTGAACGGAATCCGTTCGGAGCGGTGCGGAGCGGCTATGCTCTTTCGGCGTGCGCCGTACCACTTTTGGACGTTCTGGTCGAATATCAACCGCGAGTCCCGTGGTGGGTCGACCGTTCGGTTTGGTTTTTTTACGTTCCCGCCGGTACACAGTATTTATCCGTCTACCGCGAAACCCTTTGGAAACTTTTGATCCGATGGTTCGGCACGAATTCCGAACGTTGTATCTCGTCGAACGCAGCAGATAATCGGATTGATCGTTGCGCTCGGTCGGGAAACCGCAACGCGTACTGCGTCGTTTTCCCAAACAGGACGCGTGGGGTTTTTTGTTTTTCCAGTCGAGGACGCACAACACAATCGACTCGAGTGTATCATTTAAGTAAATTAGGAAAAAAAAAAAAATTAAAAAATAATAATAAAAATATACGGTCGTCGGTCTGAATCGACTCTAAAAACGATTTCAGAAAACCACCGACTACACCAGTCCCGTATGAACGTAATGTATACGTTTATATATATATTGTACGGCGGTCTGTTGGCGGTAATTTAAAAACGCATACCGCAGACGGTACCGAGCAGATACGAGCTTTAATTGCGACATCCCACGCGTGCAGTTACCGGTCAAAACCGAACGCGGTCGTAAAACATCCGATCCGCCGCGTTGATAAAACTGTTTTTGTTCGAGAGAAAACGTGGATTTTTTTTATTTTATTTTTTTAAAGAGAGAGGAAGGGAGATAATAACCAATACACGCGAGTATATATCGTTATGTGCATTGCCGTCGCTGGAAAAATTGATGACCCGGGTCCGTGTACTCACGCCGTCCGCATATGATTTGCGGTATTTCGCGTCCGGTATTGATTTCCGTGGGATCGGATTGAAACGACATGGATAACGTCGTCTCTCGACGTGCACGAGAATACGAAAATCAAATAGCGTTTCGGTTACGAATATAAGTGTTTTTTTTTTTTGTAAGAAATTTGTGCGACACGCGTTCGACACGAAATCCAAATGTTACCTTTCGTTCGAGTAACACGCAAGAGGCGTTGCGCGACCAGACGAACGAATGGCCGTCGCGATCAGCGCAACTCTCGCCACCGGTATTTCGGTGCCTACGAAATGACGCGAAATCGTTTTCGATGTGTTCTGACTCGAGCGTAATTCACTTTAGGCTCTGAAAAAGAATTCGAGAAAAATCCTACAAAACCCGTTGACGGAAAACGCGAAGTCCGTCGATTGTACTTTTAAATTATGTTTGATATTTGAACTGACAACGTCGAAATAATGACTTTTGATTTTGATGCAAATTAAAAGCGTCATCGTATAAACAATACATTACGTAACTACGCCCGTGTTTTTGGTTTGAATGGCAGACGGTCCCGAGTCTGGCATACATACGGGACCTCTGGTGCATTTATTGTGAAAATTCGGACCCGACTAGTGTATTACCTAAGGATACCCGAGACCGAATTTGTGTACACGCGAATTAATTTGGGACCCGACTACCTGTAAAACCACTTTGACCAGGGACCCGACTCGGATGTAGCCAAATATTTTACTTGTGAATATTCGTAACGATTTTTCCGTCTCGAGAACAAAACGACCCGCCGCCGCCGTCAGTCCCGCTGTCCGCTGACGCCGGACGATTTTTCGTGATGATAATTCAACGGTAATGTAATAAATGTACATTTGTCGTGTGAAAAATTAAAAACCGAAAAATTAAAAAACGCATTCGCGTTAACGTTTTTTAACGTCGATTAAAAACAATTTTCAGACGTTACGCAACCGATCGCGTCCGATTGATTCTGAAGAACACTTTACACTGAAGCGTATGTCCACGTACTCGTACGGTTTCAAATTTAAAACGATCTCAAGCAAAATAAAAATGTTATTTCGTCAACGCGATTACACATAGTACGTATTAATACAATGTATTTAAATTTATATCCTATACGTTTCATTCAAAACGGTTACGTATTAGTCAAAGTAATTACTCAATGTCTCTGTTTAGTTTCAGTCTGGACAAACACTTTGAAAATGTGCCTTTTCCTCGTTAAATAATTAATTTATGCCATTCGAAAATATGTCTTTGAAAATTCTCATCTGTCCCCGCGTGCGTGTTTGTTTTATAATCATCGAACTGACGTTCAAGACCAAATAAAATTTACCATGTGCCTGTAGACAATTTTTTTTTTCTAATAAATATGTGTTAATATTTTATTTTTTAAAGTCTGTTACGAATATCACGTGTATTTTTGAAGTAATTACTAATATTGAGATGACTTAATAATTCGATTTTACATGAGCTGTATTCGTCAAACCGACAAAGCGAGCTTACCGAAATATGCAACTTAAATATTTAATAGGTAACAGGAGAAAATCGGACGGAATGTAATTATAATTGTAATAGTCGTTTAGAATATTTGTTGTTTATTTGTTTGTACGCGTTGCTATGCATTTGAATATGCATTTTGATGTCACTTGATCAACATTTTAACTTGTTTGGCAAAATTGACAGAAATTAGGTGACTATGGTGAATTGTTTTTTCTTGTTGCTACGAGAGATAATAATCAACGACAATTGTGGGATACATATAATCACAACGTTTTATAATTTACAAGTGATATTTTTTTTCATAAGTGCGGTGCGCATAAATTCAGTTTATTTCTTATGAACAGATCGTTTCAATAAACCTTTTCTGTTTTACATTAACTGACAATGAATAATTCACATAAAAACGAAACAATTTCCCTTAATGGATATCACTGTATTGAGTAAGTACATTATTCGAAAATATGTTGAATGAATACATCGTTCGCTCATTTTCTTGTTTTCCAGCAATGTTATTGACCAGCACGACGTATTGGAACTGCCTGTATTTGGTGGCAAAAAGCAAAAAGCTCTAAGCCAACAGCGCAAAAAAAAAGTGTTGAACCCGATACGTCAGCCAGACACATCGGCCGCCAGACAACAGCAACGTAAGTCGACTGTAATATCTAGATATTTCGTATTCATCATATTCATCGACGTTCAGCAGGCCTTCTTAAAAATAATATCGATACGAACAAGAGGACTGGAGCGAGTTCAAATACATATAATATGTTATTAAACGATCACGTGATGCGGATTAAAAATTTGGAGAATAAACTCAGTGAGGCCAGTGCGAAAAATCATGTGAGTTATATAACATTGAAATGAATCGAATCCATACATTTATAAACACGCGTTATGTCGATTTAGGAATTGACAGCAGAAAACAGTTTGTTAAAGATACGGGAAAAACGGTATGAACACGCGTTGTCTGTACATGATGGTAAGCAAGCCAAACTACCACAAACAATTAAATCGTACGAAGAGGACATTCGCACGTTAAAATACAGATTATGTCAAATGAAAACGTCCTTCACGGAAATGGAGAGCAGATATAAGTCACAGACCAACGAATTACTCGTTTTACAAAACCAACGCACACGTAACTTAACTTTACCGAAGAAAGAAGAGCATAGTAAAATAAATAAATTAAATGATCGACTAGCGGAAGCCTATAATACAATCGAACAACAACAAAATGAAATTCTGGTAATCTTAAATGATATATGGTATGTAAACATATAATATGTTTAAACAAATGTACGTTTCTATTTTAGAATTTCAAGCAAAAAATTGAATTTCAAAATAAAACGCATAGGCATGATTTGGATTCGGAAAGTAGACGTTTCAGTGACAAACCCGAAAATTTAGAAATGGAAACTAAACATTTAAATGCGAGACGGGATTTTGCAAAAGGATCAACCGAAACCCCTAAAAATATAACACGTCGGTAAGCGAGTTTAATTGTTGTTCTGGAATATCAACTTATTCGTGTAATCGAATAGTGTCGCGAAACCAACAATATGTGGTCAAGTTGATGTGATCGGCAAATCGTTAAACCAAACTGATGGGTCAGTGCCTGTTAAACCGAAATTGCCGTGTAAAAAACATGAAGATAAAAACAAACCTTTTAGAAATCGTGAAAAATGGAACAAATATTGACGAACCGTTTCCATTAAGACAGTTGGTACGAGTATATCATGAAAAAATCATGGTGTATTCAAAGCGACAAAAAGTAAACACCTGTAAGTACAGTTCAATAAATATTTTATGTGTTTCCGCATTAGTCTTCACACGCGTCGAGTATTATACCACTATAATTTATTCGTCTGGTGTCCTAGTTTATTTGTCGTCCGTTCTAATATAACTACAATTTACTATCGTGATCACAATAGAGTCGTTTTACGGAACGTTTTGGACTAATTAGAACGAAAATCGTAAAATTTGAAAAACGTGCCATTCGACAACGGCAGTGTCTATATAAAATCAATGTTTGAGCTATAAATAAAAAACTCTGTTTGCATAATAAACACTCGTATAACGTAAGATTGGGTTTTTTCGATTTAAAATATTATTGTTGGTCGTAGGATATTTTCAAACTTTCTTTTTGTCGTACGATAAAAACCAACAGCAGTCTGTTGAGTTCAAAATCAAATTGGTTTTTTTTTTTTTTTTCAAAAACTTCGAACGCTTTTTTAACGTTTTTTATTGTAAATCATTTGGCGTCGTAATGTAAAATTGTTATACGCATTGTTATTTACACATGTAAGTAAATAAATAAATAAATGAATGAATATGAACAAAGTAAAAAACGCATAATAAGGTTTCTGTTACGTAGGCGAGGGAACTTATTGTCTTTATACGTACGTGTATATAAATTATGTGTTTACGTGCGGTCGTCGACGACCTCGTGGAATAATTTGGCCGGCAGTGACGACGACGTCACTACGGTAAATTCACCACGAAAATAACTATAACGGAATAATAATAATAATGATAACGCAAACGAACGCAAACGGTCGTCCGGGGGTTAGTGCGCATTGGCGTCGGACAAAAATCCTATTCGTTTTCCACGATCGAGCTCGCGGTCCGATCGTTTCGACGAGCGGGTAACGCGTTTCGCGGTGATCGGGTCGCAACGGTCGCTAGACGAACCGGTCGTCCGGCGGCGTTTCCGGAACGGTAAAACGTATATGGAACAATCGAATTTCGCGTTCCGACGATTTCGAATTGGATTCGCCGCAGTGTCCAACGATCGGATCGACGAATTTTCGTCCGGCGCGTTTGTTTACCGTGTTCGAACGGCCATGTGATGGCACGAACGCTGACGGACGAGAGGAAACGCGCGGCGGACGAAAATAAAACGTCGGAAGCGTCCTCGTCACCTAACCGCAAACGGATATTACCCGGCGCGTTATCGTTTTAAGTCGTCGTCGCCGCGCGCTTTCGATTCTCCGCGCGCAGCATGCGTCCGACGGAATAGATAATAAAAAAAATCACGTACGAACAAGTGGGAACATCGCGTCGGGCCGTTGTGCGCACGAGAACGGAATACGTAAGGTTAGTGTGTATACGTGTTGTATGCGCGCGCGCGCGCGTTCGATCGAAATGCAATGTCAAGGTCCGTGATTTCACGTCGGGTAATCCATACCCCCGGACCACCCGTATACGCGCCAGGTATATACCTGTAACGCATTGTCGTCGTCGTACGGCGTACAATAAATATGCCGAACTCACGATTTCCGTAACGACAATGATAATAATTGTATAAAGCATATACGAGCGTCCCCGGCGTAAATACGTTTTATTTTTATCCGTTTTTTTCTTCTTCGCATATTTCCGGTCGATAACGTCGTTTTAATAACGACTTGTCCCCCCCCGGTCTCGTTTCCGACGACGTCGGCGGCTGATTCGTTAAATCGACAATCCGAATAACGGCACACGGTCCGAAGCACGCGATCGCACGGGGACAGCGCCGATAGTTTTTCCCGGCGCGTTTCGGGTTCCAAACGACACGATGACGTTTCGGCGTATCGTTCGCGCGTTACGCGCGACGAATTCAATTCGTCGAGAACGCGCGTAGGATTTTACATTCACGAAATGTAAATTCCGTCCGCGAACACGTCGGGAGACGGAAAAACGAAACGTCGGGGGAGGACGCGTGATGTTTTTTTCTTTTTTTGCCGGGCGTGCGTGGACTTCGTAAGTATAGCGTCGTGAGCACCGAACGAGTAAGCACGTGTGTGTGTGCGCGCGCTGCCGCGTACGCGGTTTGTTAATTGTCGCACGTACGTACCGGTCGGCGAGCCGCGCTATAAAACGGGACGTTCGGCATAAAATGCAAATGAAAAAAACTATGCCCCTTCGGCGACGACCACGACGACGACGACGATAATAATAACAATGTCAATAACGTATACGAATATTGCGCGCCGTCGCGGGATGTGTCGGAATACTCGATGAAAAATCGCGACCGGACGAAGAAGTGTCCTCACGCCGCCCCGACGGTACGAACGTATACTACTTACGTATATATTTTTTTTTATTTCCTTTTTTTTATTATTCTGTCACGAACCGCGCCAGGGAATTTTCCGCGCATTCGCCGAACCGCAATTCGATTTCCGTCACGAATCCCTCGAAGAGCATATTTCTACACGTATTGATTTTAAAAACCCGGCGAATATTTCCCAAGCCTCGTGGGCTTTAAGACCCGGGCGAGAAAATCGTGCGACCCACGGTCCAAGTGTCGTTTTCAATCAATCAATCGGTCGGTGGCGGATATCTGTGGCGGGGGGGGGGGGATTTATTCGTTTTTATTACCTACTGGCTACGTTTCATAAAACAATACGAGTTTGTATAAAATAATTTTTTTTGTCGGGTATGTTCCGGCGTACTTTTTGATACCTAAATAAATACGTGTTTTTAATTATGAAAAACCGGAGGATTCGAATACAGGCCTAGTGTTGATGGAAGGGTAATTTTCAATCGAAATACCTAAAATGTCCGTAATTAATTTGAGCCGTGAACTTCTAATGCCGTTGACGGGGAAGTGACGGAGGTTGAACTCCACGATCGAGAGAGAGAAAGGGGAGTGGCAGGTCGTTAGCTCGCCGTTGAGTTTGAGTTCGCACCGGCCCCTCGAGACTTCGATATAACCGCCACCGCAATCAATATGACTTCGGCTGCCGCGCAACGAATTCGTACGGATTTGTCACGAGCATACGCGGGTATTAATATCGCTGAACCACGCGAAAAGCCCCTCGTATAAACTTAATTAGAAAAACGGTAACAAACGTTGCCGCCATTCGAAAATCGAAAGTCCGTTTCGGCCAGCGGAATAGGTCGGTGGTGGTGAACACGATTTCGTGAACGGTGTACGGATATCGGATCGGGTACGACGCATTCCGTTCCGGGAGCTCGGCGGAACAACGTTTAAAACGAAAAAAAGTCGCGAGCGTGTGTGTGCGATACCGGTTCGCGTGTCGTCGCCTCGTAAAATCCGCGTCCGCCACGAAATCCAACGTGCGCGCGCGTCACGGTCGGGTCAAGGGACGGCAGGCGGTTCAGTACTCCACCACGCCGCGTATTATTCACTAATAACGGGTGTGCGAGCACACACATTTATATACATACACGTAGGGTCGACGACCCGTCCCGCCGGGCGTGTAAAAGTATCGTTATTGTGCGTTATCACGTATACGCGCGAGACGTGTGATAAATGGCCGCGACGGAGTATATTACGTCGCGAAGTCGCGAGGCGTGGACGTTTTCCCGGGAGCCCGGAGGACTCGCCACGACACGTTACACACGTGCACACGCCGTGTTTTCGCACGAGGGGAAACGACTGGTATCGTCTAACCGTAATGACGCGCGTTGTTTTCAGTCAGTGACGTTACGTGCCGCCGACGACTCACGATCAGAAACGTCCGGACCGAATTAAACGCGTCGCAACGGTTCGTACGAAATCCGTACGTACGAATTCGTTATGACCAAAAAACAATGTCCGGATATAATTTGAATCCTTTGAACATTTCAAACGGGTCGACCTCGACAATCGCGTCTGTGCTCGTAACATCGCTGTAACATCTTCCGCACGTTTTAGTCGACTCTCTTCGTGGCGAGGAAACGGTTGTTTTACACGCGCGCACACATGATAATATCGTACGCGTCCGACATTCGCACAGACGCCGTTTTTTATTTGGTCGACGGTCACCGTTCATCGGTGAACTGTTTTGGACGCGGTGCACGCGAAGTTTCGACCGTCATTCCGCACCCGAACGTTGGGTTCGCGCGGTCTCCGGAGCTCTTACCAAACCGATCTCGGCGGGTTCGTTTCTGTTCGTCGTTCTGTATGGACGTACGCGTGTATTTTAGTCTATTTGAGTGCTGTCGTTACGGATCTCGGGTCGACAATTACATCTCGCAATGCGCGTAGAGTCGTATTATTTGTCGAGTCTTCCCGTTTTGGTCGTGCACGTCACGGAACACCGCGTTTATTACGCCCGTTCGACGTGCGATATCGTCTACGTAACCCCCAGGCGAGACGTAGGTATTGACGCCACGCTCATTAGCATGTGAACGATTCCAACTTGTCCTGTCCGATCGAAGAACGCGATTAATTTTTTTATTTACAAAACCCGTGTAAACAACAGCGTTCAAATTGCGTTCGTACGCCAAACGTGTAGACTGTAGTGAAGGGAAACGCGTCAAATTTTGATAGTCATGTTTGTCGCTTCGAATTATCGTACGTATTTAAACGTCTACGCAGTTGTAGTCGATTTTAATAGGATATATATTTACCGACTTCTGTTTGATCAGGTAGACATTAGTCAATAGTTGGAAGGCCGCGCGTGTCGAATTTGAGAGCGCTGAAACGAGTCCTGTCACGAACCGTTTATTATTGCGCGGTTATTACCAAAATATGTTTGAAATGCGTACAAGACCAGCAGTCGGTTGTTACGTTTGTAATCGATCCGGTGTCTTCGATGGTTCAACCGTTTCGATTTGTCGCGCCCGTTCGGGGTCGGTCGCAGCCGAGCAAGATAACAGCGAGTAATCATGAAACGCGCTGACGTTGGCGCCGGCTTGGCTCCGTCGCGGCCGGATTTCGAAGCGGCCCAGAGAGATTTATCACGCCGCCGACGACTCTGTCTCTCTGCCTCCTGCCGACCGAATGTCGGATTCGATATATCGCGACGCGCTATTAGACCGGGAGAGGACGAGAGGCGTGGATGAGGCGGCGTGATGAATACGACGGGTCGTGGAAGGACGGGACGGGCGGACGGGATATCGTCAAAAACCATATTTGTCGACGGGATCTCAACGGGCCGTTGCGCGAAGGGATTTCACGGTCCGCGAAAATGATTAACGACGCCGTTATCTCGACGACACCGCTGGCGCCTACATTGTATACGCATAATTTCCGTCGGGTTTGCTTTTTTCTTATTTTTTTTTTTTTTTTTTGAAAATTGCTTTTTTTACGTATATACCGCACGTGCACGTTATCGAACGCGACGTCACAATCAAATACTGTTTCGAGTCGAGAGTATAACATTCACGCGCCCGTTGTGATTAATCGTCTCGCGATCGATCGGCAACGACACGGAGTTACTAGTGTACGCGGTCGGCGTGTCTTTGGGATACGGTTCGTCACGACCGACAAAACACAGCGAGCCGACGGCGTTCCGTATTGTTGAGCGTGTGCCGTCGACTCTACGACTCGATCAATTCAAACGGGCGTTATCACAACTAACGGTCGCGCGGCGGCGTTATCGAACGTTATCGACTCGGATTTCCGACGCGAACCGGCCGGTCGATCGTTTCGTTCGAGCGAACGCGAACGTTGAAAACCGGTCGGATCGAACGTTCTTTGGGATGCCGACGCGTTACCCGACCGAAATCAATTTCGTATCGGTCGGTACGTGCGTTCGCCCGGTTTTCTTCGAGTCGCCCGAACGTTCTTCTCGGCACGCGACTTCGAACAGACAGACGAACGAACGTCTGTTTCGTCGAGAATTTTCCGCGCGTTACAGGTATACCGTTCGTACGGACGAAAAAAGTCTAGCCCTTAACCCGCTTCGCTATACTTTCGAGAACACTACTTCCGGCCAAGAAGGTGCGCGTGTTTCCAGACATATATCGGCTGCACGAGCCGATCCGGTCAAGACACAGAAAAGCTCACAGAATCGCGTCCGTTTGATCTAATGCGCTTTTGGATTCGTTTTTAAAGTGAAACTCCCTTACGGAGGGAACACAAAAAAAACGGAAAAACATTTTCGCGTGTCGCGCACCGGGCCAAATAACGTGAAACCAAAACGTCGCGATCGTCTTCTGTGTTTTGGCGCGTTGTTTTTTCTTTTCGTTACATTACCATTCATTACGCGCAGGCTGGTCGGACACGGGACCGGTAAACCAAGTAACCCGTTTCAAGGTATCTGACGGTGGTAAACGATAAACGCCCTCGGCTCGTACGCGAGGTGCCCGGGTTTCGTCCCCCGACCTTACGGCCAAGGGTACATACCACGACCCTTCTGTCAGCTCTAAGGCGCCGCTCGAGGAGGACGCCCCGGCCGGACTGAGTCCCGAACCGGGACGCCAATCGATCTAGCGCCGATCAACATCCGAGGCCTCCGAGATCTCGTCCCGCATTCGCACCGCAATGCCCACGGACGAATCCGCCCGGGGCCGACTACTGAGACGCTGGAGAAGCGTGTTCAGCCTAGTTTACCCAGCGGAACAGAGAACGTCCGGTAAGTTCCGTATACACTTGTGTTTGTTTCGTTCCAAAACAAACCTGATACGCTATCGGTCGGACCACTGTGCAAGAACTATCACTTGATGCGCACGCACGATTTGTTTTTTTTCTATCAATTCTTATTACGCACGTCTCGTGACGTATTTGACACGACCGCGGGTCGTACGCGGACATTGTACACGTCGTGTTTCGTTCGCGGTCGTGATAAATAATGAATAAAAGTCGTCCGCGCACGTTGCTTTTTACCGACGAGATAGCCGACGTGTACGACGATAACGTTCGTCGCGATGATTACGAACGGGTTTCGCGCACCGTTCGCGTTTTTTCGGGGGCGGACGACCAGTTCGACTCGTAAACGTCCGGCGACCGGTACGACGTCATTGACGTGCGAAGGTTTCGGACGGGTTCGATGAAAAATACACTCGGCGAACCCGGGGAATCGATCGATTGGGTGCGTTCGAGGTCCGCGGACAAACGCGCCGCACGGTAAAGAAAACAACGTGGTCGGTTGACGTCGGTGAGTCCGCGTGCCCGCGACCTCGTGCCGCTGCGTTCGGTCGGACGAGAAACCCCGTCGAAATTCCGCCCCGGAGTCGTGGACCGGCGCAATAAATATCACCGTAACTTGCGCGGCGGCGGCGGCGGCGGCGGCGGCGTGCGGTTTGAAGACCAGTTCGGCCATGTACAATTTATAACGCTCATTAGCGGCTACCGTCGCGGTCGCGTGTTCCCGTATCCGCCGCGGCACTCGTTATTGCTTGTTATTATTATTACTTATTGCTTGTTACTTACCACCGTCGCCGTGGTACGTTGTGGGCGCAGACGGGCGTACGGGCGAACGGACTGTCGGGTCCGGTTGACGTGCCGACGTCGCGACCGAATCGCCGCACGATCGTTAACGTAAAGGGGCGTAGGCGGCGGTCGTCGTTTATCGATATAGCGCGTGCGCCACGTCACGGAACGAAAATCACGTTCGTTTTGGTGGACCGTGTGCGCGTTATACGAGAACAACCAATAATAATGATAAAAAAAAACAAACGGTTTTTATCGTTCGTTTCGTTACCGTCGTCGCACGTGATCGGCCCACGAACTCCGCGCGTCAGATTTCCAACGGCGTGCCGCGAAATCTTCTCGATCTCCGAATCGTCCCGCGAACAGGAGCATGGTGCGTTTTACAACAACCGAGACGCCTTGACCACGCAATGGTCTCGAGTCGAACGACGCCCAACGACCGTGACGTTCAACCGAACCCCCCCAACACCATGTCTGTTGATTAATATGTTTTTTTCTTTTTTGTAGGGAGGGGAGGGTTATTTTAATTATACCGTCTACACGAATAAGTACGACAAGTGTCGTTAGCTCGAAAAGAGAAGCCGTCCACCGACCACACAAGGTCCACTCCGCACCGCTCGCTTTTTAATCGTTTAGGCGGATTGTTGGACATATGGCGGCGACGAAAGGTCCTTTACAAGAGGGTCCGGATGGTTTTCGATTCATAACGCGGTGCGTCAGCGACAAGACGGAGTATTCTATTTCGGGAGGCTTGTATTTTCTGGTGGTTTCAGCCGAGTCCCAGATTCGGACTCCGTATGCCCACAGCGGTTTCAGTAAGAGTGTTATACATGGTCAGTTCCGTGTGGACGGGCAATTTAGATAATGGATAAATCACCTCGGAACGCTAAGACGTACGTTCAATTTAATTTTAGCGGAGTGTATGTGGCGTGCCCAGTTTAGTTTTTGATCAAAGCGTATCCCGTAAATTTAATCTATCAATGGACTTTCGGCCCGTCCGACACAGTGCGTGGACGGTTTAGGAACGTGCTGTCCTCGGCTCCTTCGGATAATACAAAGCGAAATCGATTTCGATAAGTATACCGTTTGCGTAAGAGGTCCTGACGTTTCCAGTTCGCCTAACACCGGTCGCTTGAGAAAGAATCTGAACTCGAACCTACCCCTGCGAATTTAAACTTTGGCCGTTGCGGTTTATCGGATTTTCCGTCGTTCGTTCGGGACGGAAGGGCACGTCGGACGGGATCGCGGGGACGTGCGACACAAAGGTAAGTTTTCTACTGGAAAATCGCGAGAAATCCGAATTTTCCGTTGTTTCTGGCGTTCAAGTATCTGCAACGGTGGACGTGCATTTAAACTCTGTCCGGACGACGACGACGGTGGCAAACGATCCGTGAAAATCAAAACCGATTCGGCGATTACAAACGTACGTTTACGGCTCGGTCTCATCGCGTGCATAAATGTAACGTACGGAAACGAACATCGAGACGTGCCGTTCGCGACGGAAATGAACGCTAAAATTTGTTTTTCAACACGTTTTTTCGTCGTGTTTCACGTAAAACGCGTAAGAAGAACGTCGAGTCTCTGAGGATTTCACACACACACACTCGTGCGTTTCACAGTCGCTCGGTCCCTTCATCGTCCCCGTTCGGTAAACGACACGCCGACCGACGCTGTCGATTTATTGAATCGCGACGTCGTGATAAATGCCGGTTTCGAAAACCGCGGCGTATTACGATAAACGCGCGTTAGGTTGCGCAAAGCGAAACGAAACGGACCATTCGATGGCCGTCTGACGGCCAGACACGATCCAGATGTGTACGCCCGCGGTCCGGGCCTCTGGTCGTATATCGGTCAACGAGACAATCGAATGGGTAATAACGTATTTTACGCGTTACGCGCTTATACACGGGTATATATATACGAGCGTTCGAATAAGTGGGTTAATGATGTCAAAAGGGCACGCGTCGCGTCGCGCAGACTCGAATAAAAAACAATAATAATAATAATAATAATAAACAATTGCGATGAGTTATGATAACGAACGGATACGATAACGTCGCGCGGACGAGGAACGAATCGTATAACCCGTTCGTATCGTTCGATCGATGAAAACCGTTCGGAACGTACGAAATCTCGCGCGCGCACGTCATCCGGTTCGCCGCGGAACAATGCTCGGCAACGTACGGTCGACACTTGTGGTTTTTGTTTTTTAATGGTCTTTAAGGTTATCGCGATCCGTTTCGGGCAAAACCGTCCGACGTACAATCACGCGGACGGCGTATCGTGCGAGAACGTGATTAGGAAAATGACTGTTTGATTTTATTTAGAACACGCGCTCGAATATATATATATATATTTAAAATGAGTTAGAATACTTTTATTTGAATAAAAGTATCCGATCGGTTTACAAGACTTGTTGTACATCTGAAAAGCGAGAAAAAATGTAATATTATTTTCCGACCGTAAGTGGGACATTGAGGGAGGACTTAGGAGACTTAAGCACCTCCGGAAAATCGTCAAGCTCCCTCGGAAGGTTTAAGTCCCTCCACTACGCTCGTTACACGTAAACGCAGTAAATTATGACGGAATAGAACTATGATAGATTCCTATCGTACACGGTTGACATGTATGAAATGTACCGGACCCGAGCACTGCGTATTGCCTGTACGTATTTTGTATCGCGGTTTGAACAGAACAGTAGTGGCCGCCAGGTAGTAATTTGAGAATTTTTCACTTGAAAACGTTCGCTCAGGCCAATTGGCGAGGTGAAGCTCCCGCGTGTGTTTCCGACAATCGGTTTGCGTATACGTTTGGAATGAATCACGCTCGATAATATCGTGTGACGAACAAGCGCGAGTGGCCAACAACCTCGTTGGTTCGCCGGTCATGACGACCATTGTTAAACGACGCGCGACGCATTGTATTAATGCCATAACAATGTACGAAAAAAAAAAAAAAAAGCAAAAAACAAAAAACTCCTAAACGTCTAATAAGACGATTTTAATGAGTATTGTTTCGAACCGATTTCTGTCGAGTCGTGTACGATTTATAAATGGCATGAAAAACGAATACGCCGGTCCCGCTCCCGGACGGCCCCACGCGAACCGTTTGAAGCGAACCCGCCCGACGACCGTACACGACGACCGTGCCATAAATATTTATACGCGAATCCGGAGCCGTACGGATACGGCGCGACAGCCATGACCGACGATCCCCGTAACGATATTTCGTGTAATAACACATTTGGCGCGTAATCACGGTCGACCTTCCGGGGGAGGACTTTGTCTCTAATTTTTTTTTTATATTTTTCCCCCCGTCTTTTCGACAAACGTCTGGTAGCGTTTTAAAACGCTCTTAACACGTCCGATGATACACCGTCTCGATACGACGGCGGGAGGTTCGAGTTTTAATGAACTTATCGACGCGCCATTATCATATTTTCGACGGGATAGTTCGCCAAGTACCGCCGTTTAAAGTTTAGAAGTGTACACGGCAGGTGGAACGCGCTCTATTCCGTCTTGTCGTTTATTTCTACTCGCCACTATACCGCCGCGTGCTCCTGCAATATTCTCCGTCTTGCCGTAACTTTCCGTAGTAAAACCCTAACGGTCTACTAAAATTAAACGACGCCGCACGACGTACAATATCGAACGATACGTACGCAACCAGGCCACGTTAATTGTTTGAGTCTCGAATAGAAAAGATGATACGTGTATTTTATCGTCTTCCGTTACGCATATTTCGCGACGAGCGACCGAGCGGAGGAGACCGGCACGATGTGCACGCGTGCCGTTAAAAATTGAACGCGGAAATCGAAAAACAAACACGAATATGCGTACGAGCCGAAATGCAAGACGCGTTGAGTTTGCCGTCTCGGGAGCGTGCGTGCCGGCCTTTCGCGACGAACATTTCAAAACGGGCTCGTAAATTGTAAATTTGTAATATTAATATTGCACGAGCACGGAAACGATTACAAACCGTTTCCCGGACGGCCGCGATTGCGAGTGAACTGCGTAAATTTTTCACTCGCGTCTGAGCTCCAATCGTTTCGCGAACGGGATGTTCATTGAACGCGTATTTTACGCTTTTTTTCCACCCCTTTTGCCAAAACGTTTCGATTTTGTTCTATTACGTAAACAACGTTTTATAACGCAACTAAAAGAGTAAAACAGACGAAACCAGAAACGCCAAAAAGTTGTTCAATCATTAGTAGTTTTGTTTTTTTTTATTAATTCTGAACAAAGCGATAATTGTATTGGTTTCAAAATACTAACTGAAAACTACCGAAAATGTCAAAAAACCTGTAAAATTGTCAACACAAACGATATTACCCAAAACCCGAAACAATTTTTTTTAAATTATAATTTCAATACTTTGAAACATTTGACATTTTTATCAGTTATTTATTTTAATAGTATACACACGAAATTTCGTTGACTAATTAATTAATTTCGGACGAAATTCCAATAATTTCCGATTTTTCAATGTTTAAAAACTATAATAATTTTCAATTTTACGACCAAATGGATGAAACGTTAATACAAAGTTCAATCATATTAACAACACTAAAAAAACATCAAAAATCGATGATCAGAACTTTTTTATTTTTTAAGTGTTTGAACACACGTTTGAAGAGCATTTTGGTTAAAATTGAATTAATTCGCGTAAAAATACGATTTTCGTTCCGAAAACCTGAAAAATTTATGGTATTTGAAAATTATTAAAACCCGTTTGCGTTCAAGGACTGAAATTCTGAATGCTAAAGATACGTATTCCTAAGTCGATTCATAACATCCGAAAATATGTGACGACCGTTCACCTACAACGAAGTTTACGCGCGACGGCGAACAATAAATTATGGCGCGCCGTTCTCGCGGGAGAACTTTCGTCCCGTAATTGCATAACGCGCCGCGAAAGAGTTCCGGTCGTCGTCGTTTCCACTTCCGACGCTGCTTCGGATCGCGCCCGACCCGACCGGAATCGGCGCGCGGACGTTTACGCCTCCAGCCCAAGTCCCTCGTCGCTCGATTTTCTCTGTCCGGTGACGGTCCGCGACACTGTGGGTAACTGTCTGGAAACTGTGGGTACAGTCACGTCGTGGCGGACGGTTGGCCGGAGATCGGACCCGGTTCCGCGCGGATTCCGAAACGGAACGAAACGCTGATCCGTCTTGGACCGTTTGACGGGACAATCATCGGGGACGGACGCCGTTTGAGTGTGGAGTTCGCGTCGCCCGTGCGCCGTTCGTCACGACGCGGTCGAACGGTTTATACCAACGACCGGTCGACCGTTCGGAATTAGTCGGCTGTATCCGTCAAACCAATTGCGCGTCGAGTTGATTAATTTTCCACCGCCGAGTCGATACGACGGTAATCGAACCAGACGGGCCGCCCCGCACCGCCACGATCGTTTGTCTTTCGTTTGATTACGTCTTTGACTACGTCGCGCGTATACGCAAAAAGTACGTGTCGAAATATTATTAATAACAAAGACGAAAATCGTGACGCGCGACGGCTCGAACCATAATCGGTTATTAGCCATCTAAGACCCGTAACCGATAAGTACTGTGTCGATACCCCCCCGTCGAAACGTATCGCGGGGTACGTTGAATTTGGAATCTTGATTACTGAATAATTCGAAATCGAAATCGGTGAGAAGACGCGAAAATCGGAATATTCCGCCGGACGGTAAGCGGAAAATACGAATATGTCTCTGTGTAGCTGACCGTCGCTTTAGTCGTAGACGTCGTTCGTCAAAACCGTAAGACCGTAAGCGGTGGACGGATTTCGGGGACTCAGACCCCCGCGGAATTTTTTTTTTTTTTACAAAAATAATACAGAAAAACACTCTGACGGAGTGTAGGAAATAAAACGTTTTACGTGTTTATCGTGCGCGCAGATTATGTAGGCGCGAAAATATGCGTGAGGACTGAGTGGGAGACGCTGTTGATTATGTAAATCTGAAATGAAATCAACACGGCTATTTAAAAATACGCGTATTCAAAATCTTTTATTGCGTTACGAATAAAGAAAAAAAGAAGGAAAAGTGTCATTGAAACTTTTTTTCCGGCCACGGCCTCGCTCGGGCGTCGTGGGCGTCCCGGAGAGCAATAAAATCGCGTGAAACACAATGACGAATTTGTCGACGTTCGCGCGAAACGTATTCCGCTATAATAAACCCTCCGCCCCCCCTTAAAGTACGCCACTGACGTGATGACTTTAGGTGGACAACAGGGGCATTTGCCTCCAACCCATCCCCCCCCGCAAGAAGCTTTTTATTCTTTTGCTTAATGCACGTTAATTTCTGATCGTACAATTTGTTTTTCCCAATATAATCGTGTGGATATTCAGCTATAGATTTTCGATATGACTTATCAATAAGTAAATATCATAATCTGACCACACTAACACTTAGAAGTAATGGTTACGATCACATTAGGACGTTATCAATAACTATTTTATCGACGTTTTCAAAACATTAAGACAGGCGACAGTTGTTGACGTTGTCAACATCTCAATCGTTTAAGATTTAAAACTGATATCTATTTTCGTCATTTTAACATTAAGTTACTATTAGCATCTACTGTTGTTGGACTTTCGCGTTTTAATGATTTCAAAGTGAGGTATTCGATATTTATAAAAACGTTTCACAAGTACGCCACCGCATCTCTCCGTGCGGACCGTCGACCGGCCGACGGCAAACGAAAACGGTACGACGACAGTGGGTGCCGAAGTAGGACGAAAACACGGAGACCCGTTCTGGAATTATGAGTTTACGATCGTAATTTTTTTTTTTTTTGTTTGTTCACTCTCTCGTTTTTCGTCCACGGCGATTCGCGTTTGTTCAAGGATAAACGCGTGATGGATAATGTTCGCGGTTGTTGGAACGAACGTCCGCGGTAATATTTTCTCGGCCGAAAACCGAAATTCTCGGTTATATATATATATATGTATATGTATATGTATTTAGGCCTTGGGCAAAAATAACGAGTTAAATTGTCGTCCGAGGCTTGTAGCGGTTTCGCGATTTTTCGTAATCTGCGGCAAGTCAAATCGCACGTAAAATTAAACACGTGCAATAAAATATATACGTATATATTAATAAACGACGTTTATTCATACGAATAGGACGTTTAAGATTGTTTTTCCAATAAGAACTCTGGATTTATTATCGTTCGTTTAAAGTTTACGACAAAGTCCGCCCCCCTTCCCGTGAAGTTTACCATTCAATACGAATTATTCAAATAACACGCTTTGTTCAAGTCGTGACATTGAAAATACACCGTGTCGACTGTTATTATCGACTGTCGAGCGTACGGAAAACAATACTAACTGCATATTCGTCTGTACGACATTTGAAACGTACAACTCGACGTTATGCAAGACGCTACGTGCTAACGTGCTAAGTAAACGGATGCGTTATCGAACATTTCCGTTCGTCGTATTATTTACACGTAGACCATGTCTCCTACGCGCAAATCATAACCTAGTGACAGCGCGACGAACAAGATTTAAAATACGTTTTTTATCCGGAGATAATTGTGGGCTTGCGATGGTTTTTCCGTCCCGGTTAAAATTGCGCGGTCGACAATTGGACGGATTCATTTTCTGCGAGGTACGCCAATCGTCGAACATCCGATTTCCCGGGCACCCGTTCGCGAAAACAAATTGATACGTCCGGCGATCAAAAAAATACCTCGCCCGGTGGTCTCGAAAAGAAACCGGCCTGGAAATTCGTTTCGAAATCACACGTCTCCTCCGCATCCCTTGAACATAATCGAATAAACGAGAGTGTGTGTTTGCGAGCTAATGTCAACGAACCGATCGTTCTTTCGTATCGACTCGTCGTGTTTGTTGTGTACGGATTGTAAATAAAAACATAAAAAAAAAAAATACATATATATATATATGTGTGTGTGTATACTTCGGTGTCGTCGATATATTATACGAAATGTCTCGATCGGAATTTTTTTTTTCTCGATAAATTTGTCTAGATGTCATGATAATCTTGTTAAATCGCATGATTCGCAGTCAACGGGATATCTTGATAAAGATTTATTACAAGCGCGTTCGCAACGTCGTGTAGTTATTTCTATGTGTTTTTTTTTCCTTTTTTTCATAAAAAAGAAAAGATAATCATAACGCGGAGCCGTAAACAAGAAATATAATTGAGTTAGTGGGAAATTTAATATTATACAGTCGACTCTCGGTTACTCGAGAGGAATAAATAAACAAATCGAATTGTCGAGGAGTTGGAATTAAAGAAAAACACGAGAAATTAACATCGGAAAAAAATATATATATATACACATATTTATTACATTTCTACACGCCTATTACTTATATATTTATTGTATTAACGTATCGCGTAATTGCACATTAATTAAAACGCAATTTTCGTATTGAATCGTAAACTATATTTATGTAAAGAAGTATTTTATTTTTACAACACGAATAAGATACAAAATTCGCGACTACAACGTCGTTTACAAAATCAATATTACAAATACGAAAACCTCGGGCGATTACCCTCAAACAAATTGGATGTGTTTTTTTGTCATACTCGTAATGCAGGTACGGGTGTATCGACGTTTCCGCTGAACCGCGCGAAAAGCGAACCTATGCCCACGGTATTGAAATAACGATTATTGTTCATAAACCGAATATTTTGCGACGTCCCGCGGCCTTTCGGTCGGAGCGTCGTGTGACGGACCCCACGTGGAGGGTCGCCAACCCGCGGCCGAGATGTACAGATCGGAGCACGTGTGGTTTTGTTTTAATGATTTTTTCGATCATCATGTGAGTAAAATATTTAAGACAACAGTACAAAATATAATTTATTCGTACTTTTACCAACAATTTGATTACAGACAAATATTTCGAAACATGTCAATTCTTCAAACAATTTCAAACCGACTATTCAGTTGATTGTTATAATATTTTAAGAGATTAGACAACGAAGGATAAAATTACAAATGGTTACGCAAATAAAATAAACTTACAGAACTAATTACAGTTAAGGGCGTGGAATAATGCGTACGACAAAACAAATAAAAGTACCGGCCAAGATCCATAAAGTAACGTTTACGAACGTGAAGTCAGACCCGTGTTCGTGCCTCCAGACATCGGGCCAAACGATGTCACTCCGGGGTGGAATGTTTCTCTTCTACTCCGCCATAACGCCTATACACATCATGGGGCAAAACAAAACCACGTGGACTTAGTCCGGGAGGAGCTCTCTGTGTCAGAGGCACGACACGCCAGGACTGACTTCAATTCAGAAAGCGGTCCGGTATCGACGCTCGGCGACCGGATCGTTATCGGATCTCTGGCCGGTAATCATTCGCACGACCTGTTAATTTGACCGTCACAATTTGAAAACCGAAGAATCAACGATTAACCATAACGAAACAGAACAGCGACGAAATCGAAAAATCGTCCCGTATTCACTCACGTCGAGAGAATAGTTGATCGTCGATCCGCTGTTCCGACGTCCGAACGAAATCAACACGGGGTCGCGGCGATGTCGTCAACGATTGAGGGTCACGGCTCGTAAAGATGTGTCGGTTGACGTCGACGTGTCCACGGGTGTCCGGATAAAAAACGATTTCCGCGCGCAACACAACGTTCCGGCTGTTGTAACGAAGTGGTCGACATCGAAACCGTACGCCGTTTTAACGTCCGATAATCGAGTCACATTTTCGTTGTCGTTTATTGTTTCGTTATTCATTGTTCACGCGTGAATACGAAATAATAAAGACGCGTTTTTACTGTATCGGGGTTTTTCACGAAACGTGTCCGAAGGCGTTTTAGACATCAGTTGCAGTTACAATGAGTCGGCCGGTCGCGTCAGGTTGAAAATTGAACAAGTACATGAATGGGCTCTCACGGGGATTCAGCGTGTCATCAGTGCGTGTAAAGTGTTGAATAAGATCTTACACGTAATTTAAAACCAAACAAATTTTCGACAAACACTGTCTCGAAAAATGTAATTCAACGTCGAAACGACTCTCAAGCTCTTAATGTCGATTGAAAACGTATTCATCCAAGATCGACGCAAAAGAGACGATTGGATACCGTCAAAATATTCGAATATATGACGTTATAGTTTTGAAAAAATAGAAAAATCCAGCGAATAGTGTAAAATAAATAACGAGTTTCCGAAGATTCGACGACAAATCCACTATCAACGATAATAACGACCCCGTCGGTTACTGCCGATAAGGACGGTCGATCGACTCGAATAATAAATCGAGCAGGTGCTCACGACGGTAATAATTATTCGTCGTGCACATGACTGCTCGACGTTGAAATCGTTATCGTATAACGTGTATAAATCACCGTTGCGAATACATACACACACGCGAACGCGATATTATAACGAAACGTGCGCCGGCCCCGCCGAATTTCGTCAATTACACGGTTTTCGGATTTCCCCGTAAATAATGACCCGTTTGTCGTGACTCTGAAAAAAAAAACGACGCGCGAGACGATATTTCAACAACGGCGACAATCGAATACGTCGTTACGTTCAAATATTTTCCCCGCGCGTCGACGTGTATAATTTATTTGTCACACTTATTATTATTATTATCGTTATTATCGTTATTATCGTTATTATGTGCGGAGAATCATCGTCGTCACGCGCTGCGATGGCGGGGGCTCTTCCACTTCGCGGGTCACCGGCTCGAAAAACTCAAAAAAATAAAATAAACGAATAAATAAATTTAAAAAAAACGTCAATACGATGTATACGTCGGCCGGCTCGACAACGAACGCAACGGGTATTATTCCGTCGTGACACGTCGTACGTCGTTCGTCTCTTTTTCCCTTTCTGTTTCCGCGCGAAGTTCACACAAAGTCACGTCGGCGACCGTCGTCCGTCGATAATCGATCCGACGTAAAAACGAAAAGAAGACACGCCCGAGACCACGTCATTATTCCGATTACATTGTGACGGTTAAAATGACGCGAAAAAAATTAAATACTCACGCTGGCACCGAGTTCCAGGCCGGGCCAGATAACGTTTTGGCCGACGGCGGAAGACACGACGTTCCCGAGCGTCCGATAATGTTGCGGCGTCCGGACGGTTCGGCTGGTTCGGAGGAACGGGGCTCGTCGTGAATTATCGAGAGTTGGCTCGCGCGCTCGAGAATTAAACGATCCCGTTACGGCGATATCCGGCGAATGTTCCGGTAAACGTATTCGCTAATAATGGCTCACGGGCGCGTGGCTTATCGGAACCGTCGTTAAAAACTATGACGAGACTGTCCGTCACAAACCGATGATTGTAAATTTAGTTTATAAAAAAAAAAATACACCTACGAAAAACTTCGTAACCGGGACCGAAACGTTGTAGTTTTCGAGAACTCGCGCAGCCGGTCGTCGTCGGTCTGCTCGGTAAACTTTGGGAATCAGACGTTTTGCAGATCCTACAGGAAGTTTAACGCGACCGCCGACGAAGTCGCGCCGTAAGCGGAAAAAGGTATTAGAAAAAACCCACGACGTTTCAAGAATAATCACGCGGCGTGATTGAATTAACGAAATAACAGATCGGTGCGAAAATCGACGTGCCCCGAAGAACGAAAAATAAATTACGTCGACGCGACTCCTGACGGCCGAATTCGAAAATCCACACTCTCGGTATAACCGTTCAAATTACGCAACACCGTCAGCGGCTACAAACCGCGTGTTCCCCTTTCTGACCGTCCGTGTTTTTTTGTTTTCCGGGTTTATTTTTGAAACCGGCCGTTTTCGGCGTTAGGTTTCCAAAATTCAAGTAACATAAAACGTTTCGATTACGGTCGTCGTTGCGTGTGTGCGCATTGCGTTTAAAACCGAATCGTACGTTTTCAATACTGCTTGGTATTCGAACACTAGATTATGTCGCGTACGATAAAATCGTGTCTAAACGCCGGGGGTCAGACGGTGTGTCTCCGACACCCGGAATGATTTCGTATAACGGATTCGATTTCGTCACGACTATTCAAAACGTTTCGAACCTGCGCCCGCAAATACGGCCGCACACGGCGGACACGACGGACACCTCGAGACAACCGTCGACGTGCGGACGGGCGTGTGCGTTCGGGAAATTAATTTTATCGATACGCGCCGATCCGGATTCTCACGTCGTGGCGCGGCAAATGTACGAATTATTTTTGTTTTTTAAGTATTTTCCCCCGTCGCGGACGTCCGTTCTACGCGCGTGATATATTCCCGGAGACGTTCCCGTAGTCCGCGGCACCCCGTTCCGCGTAATTCCCTGCCGGACGTAAAATCGTTTTCGGGCCTTCTTAATCTCAAACGCGAGCGCGCGGAAAAAACCCACGCCGTCGCGTTCCGGGTCTGCTTCCCTTTGCTCTGTCCCATTCTCGTTTTAACGCGTGTCGGAAGCGATGAACGGGTACATCGCGATCGAACCGGTTAACCGGAAAAGAAAAACCGAACGAACCGAAACGGCATCCGCGCCGCGCAAACAAAAATACATAAATAAACGTTCGCGACGCCGAACAGGCCTCGGGACGTCGCACGCGTGTTCCGTTCGGGTCGTTCTCCACGTCCGTTTAAATCCAAAAACACGGGACAGACATCGTGCTGGCTGCAGCAGGCCGGACAGACAACGAGACGTTCACGCCCGTCTCGAACCTTTGCCCGGCCGTCGGATGATTACCGTTCTTCTCTCGCGATCGCGTGCCGCCCGTTTGTTAGTTCGACCGCTTCAAAGTCGGCTTCACCAGTGCGCGGTCTCCCATCGCGCGGTTGTGCACGTACGGCTCCCTCGGTCCCAGTCGTTCCGGTATTGATCGCCAATACATTCGCCGTGGTCGTGAGCGAGCGCCGAACGAAAATCAACGCGCAACGACGACGATGGACGGCCGTGCGCAATTCGAGTCGAAGATTTTTCGAGAACACGACGCGCGGTCAATTCCAGCCGCGGTGAATTCCACGGATTAACGAAATCTCAACAATAAGTACGAAAATTCGTAAAACACGTACGATTACGAATACGACGAATATAGGTTTTTTTTTTATCCTCGAGATTCGCTCTTGTTTGTTTTCGTCCCGAAAAAAAAAAAACGGTCGTCGGCTTTATCACGGGCGCCATGAGACAAAAAAAGTTTTGGGAACCGCTGCCGTAATAGATTCGTTACGAAAATAACTATCTAAGAGACAAACATTAATCGCGCGTT
Organism: Schlechtendalia chinensis; assembly: GCA_019022885.1. Lineage (NCBI taxonomy): Eukaryota > Metazoa > Arthropoda > Insecta > Hemiptera > Aphididae > Schlechtendalia > Schlechtendalia chinensis. Next base: position 1,607,943 of record CM032347.1, read on the forward strand.
TTCATAACGCTGAGAATAACTTTCTAACCGATTATTTCACCGAGAAAAGCGGAGACTTTACGGTTTTTTTTTTGTTTCGTATTTAATTTAAATTAGATATAACAACTTTTTTTTACGGTTTCGCCGTAAACTTTAATCCACTTTTTTTTGTCGAATAATTAAAAAAAAAAAAATGAATAACGACCAAAAAATTATAAAAAGCTACAAGAAAAACGACTGAAAAATATGTATGCGTATATATTACGTGTACACGTATTACACGAGGTCCTATAAAACACACTTACATTTTATTAAGAGCGATTTTTCCGCAAAATAATGTTACGATATGTACACATTAAACGAATAATTAAAATAAGTTTCATTATACCGTTTTTTTTTCGCTAACAAATCAAAACGAAATATTAACAGACAAATGTAAAGAGTCGTTTAACGTGTCGTTACGAGACACAACATAAATGTATTATATCGAAAGAGCGAGGAATAATACCGAGACCAGTGCTCGATCGAACGGAGGAGAAACGTCATTTCCCGACGTTCGGATACGACAAGGAAATTGATAAAAACCATTACCGATTGACCGGAAATAGTAAACGCGCCCGTTATACCTCCTTTAGATTACTTTGGCCAACCGACGTCCCTGTCGGCGCAGGCACGTTATTCCAAATTTCCAACATATTATTATTGTTATTATTATTATTATTATTATTATTATCATTATTTATTATGACTCGCGTACGACGTGCAGAAATTTTGCGTCGTTTAAAATCCATATATATTTATATGTATATACAATAGACTCAGCTTTATTGGGACACATCGATTGCGCGTTATTTGGTCCCAATAATCCGAAATAAAAAAAAAATAAACATAAAAAGTATGTTGGTGGTTAGTTACTGATTTATTAATACACGTAGAAAAAGTTAAAATTATAACATAATAAATATGTAAATACGTATATGAATTCAATATATATATTAACAACAATAATAGTTTTTAATACAAAAAGAAATACGTGTGTACGTGTTGTACAGTATATAACACGAACACGTACAGTGTATTGAAAACCATTGGGTCAGTGTCTCGTCCACGTCCGAACCTTTACCCTATCGTTTCCTTTTCCCGGTGTTGTCACTTGGCCAGAGAAGCTTTTTCTCGCCAAAACTGTTCTTGAATCCGCGCGACCGTTGATTTCGGTGCTCCTAAAATGTCCCGACGACGACGACGAGCACTATACGAGCCTAGTGGTGGCTGTGATTTGATTTTGTCAAGAATGTTTGCGCTACCGATAGATCTGTACGATTACGAAACGTATCGATTTACGTAACCGACGCACCGAATAACATTTAACCGCACATCACGTTTGAACATACGCACGACAATGATAACACACATTCAGTTCTAATAGTTCGTTTCGGATGTTGTCGGATTATCGATCGCAATTGATATAATATACACGATAAAAATGTCCCGGTTGTCCGGTGTATATGTATATATATATTAGACTAGACTGTGCGCAAGACGAAAACGTACAAAACCGCACGTGATCCGTCGAAACGGCCGGTCCCGACGCGCGTCATACTCACCTATACACTGTGTGACGATACGCTGTCGTCGCGAATCGTTTACACCTCGCGCGCTGTATAATAATAATAATAATAATAATAATAATAATAATAATAATAATAATAATAATAATAATAATAGTGATGATAATTCGAAAACGTTTTGCGACTCGAGAACGCGCGAGGGTGGCTGGTACGTGTACGTATACATCGAAATAATAACAATAAAACGAAAATATTTACGAAATAAGCCGCTAAAAACACCCGAAACGCCCTCCGGGAGACCTTCTCGGACGGATAACGTCCATTAGTTTTCGAGTTTATATTTCCCACGAGGACGGCCACGACGGGCTCGGCGACTCTGACCAAACAACTCTCGGAGGCAGTTTATTGAATCGCGTCTGACGTTTTAGTTCAATGCCCCAGTCGCTCGTTCGGCTATACATATATATATAGTGTTCTGCCGACCGTATTATAACCGGCGGATTTCCCGAAACCCTCGAGTTGCCATCGTATAGTGGCGTTTATCCTTCCGCGGATCGCCGTTTAACGCGTAGTTCCCGTTGTCTGCGCATGTCCGTACGATTACTCGGTTTGTAGATTTTCGGTAAAAACCGTTGTGCTGTCCGACACGTACCGTCGCGCCCGTTCCGACGTCAATGTGTACAAAATCGGTTCCGCTGGTTCGTTTCGAAACGATTGCCGGCGAATGACCCGCGCGTAAAAACGTTAGCGACGACGTCCGTTCTTCGGAAACGGTCCCGTCGGTTTCACGGCGGTCCCGTGACGATCCGCGACTCGAGGTGTTATCACGTGGATCTCAATCGAGTGCTAAGCCGTGGACGCCGGCGCCTTCTGCGGTCCGTGTGCCCACCCATCGCCGAAGCACCGAGGTCCGTGATGTGTTTTGGGGGAAAATCGACCGCCGGTTTCCGCCGTCGACTCACGCGCCAAACGACAAACGACCATTCGACTTCCCGGTCGTTTTCGGATCGAATCGTATAAATGTTTACGACGAGCCGTCCTGTCGCGGACGTGATATTCAGTATCTCGGCGGGACGCGTGCGAGCACCGATGGCAGCCGTTAACGTTTCGTCGTCGACAACCGACGCGTTATAAAGTTCGTCCGAAGACCGAACGGGGGCAGACGAGTGAACACGTTTTATTATTTCAACGGCAGTTTAGTTTAAAAAAAAAATATATTTATATATACCGCGTTGGGCGGCAACGTGTTTTCGACAACACGTGAACAACACGCTTTCGGTTCGTCGTGAAACACTGCCATTAAAATCTATGTGCTCGTGACGACGTGTAAAAAAACGGAAAAGGTCCCTTGCGCTGACACCACCGCCACGCTATCGAGCCGAAACCCCGGCTGCGAGTCCGTCCGATGTCGTAAAACGGAAAACCTAACCGTTTTTTCGTAGGTCGTCGTGACATAGCTCTGCGCGTGCATAACAAACACGCAGTCATGACAGTCTTCCAGCGCCGGTCACAGCGATCGTAGTGGTGATTTCACACCGGTAGCTTTACTGCCCGCGCATTACGCGCGCACGACGTTATTATACAGCGTTTTTATTATTCCGCGAGCACACGTAGTATATATATATGTGTGTGTGTGTGTGTGTGTGTGTGTGTGTGTGTTAACAACGCCGAGTGCGTTTAAGTGGTCCAAGGTCCTCCCCCCGCCCCTTCCGCCGTCTTTCCCGAAACCGTAAATTTTTTATTATCATTATTGTTTTATTTTTCCACGCGGCGCAACGCTATAAACACGGCACGAAGGCGTACGCGACATCGTTGTCGCCGAGCGTTTTACGGTACGTCGAACAATTCCGTCCTGGATACAATCGACCGGTGGATTTGGGGTGGGGGGGGGGGTGCGTTTTTACACCCCGAAGACCGTATCCGTCCGGCCGTCGAGACGCGGTCGAAATAACGAAATCACTAATCCGCGATACGCGTGAAAAAAATTAGCTTCCGCGTAAATCCGACGTTTTCTCCGACGTTGCCTTCCGGAGTCCGAGTGCAAACGCGTTTTTTGAATCCCGTCGTGCCAGAACCGTCGCACGGTATCGTCGTTTTTAACAGTGAGGTGCCCACCTAAACCGCCACATGAATTCTTCCGACTGCGGTACTGTATCGATGTAAGTGATTTCAATATAAATCCTAACGTTATACGGTTTTTCGTATTGTTACAAAAGCCAACTGAATTATCGGGTACACGGCTTATTCTGCTGTTATACACCTACATAAAATGTACTGCGGTTTAATATAAAAATCAACGTGTTTTTTTTTTTTTAAACGTATTCAATGAACAATAATAATAATAAAAAACATTATTATCGTTTACAGACTTCCACACGGCCCGCCAGCCAACCCGATCTTGTGAAATAAAAAACAACGTACACGTAGACCGTTAGAAAAAAATTATGTAACAAAAAATCAAATTATTTATATACCAATATTGTATATGGTCACCGGAATGGCACGACTCATTTCATTTTTCGTTATGTCCCCCCCCCCCCGGGACCATAGGGACTCGCCGACCCTCCCCACCCTCCCTTTGTGTGGGCCCTGGATTACAATAACCTCTGACGTTTTGCGAAAGAGAAAAAAAATCGTATCCATATATATATTACATGCGGTCGCCGTCCGTTCGACAATTCGGTGGAAAGAAGCCGTTCGTCGGATTTCGAAAACGCGTATTTACTTGCAAAACGAACCCAACGGCGGCGAAATCGAAAACGGTTGGACGGTTCGTTGTTCGCGTCACGTCGTTTACGGCCGCCGGCGATCCGAGTTTCGGGCTCGCGGGCGCGACGGGGACTCTGCGTTTCACGCGCGGCTCACACGCCGGGACGACCGGGCGCGACCAGCGACCGTCAACTAGCGTCATTCAACGGACAACACGCCTATTGCCTCTGGCCCGTCGGACGGAAGCGACGCAGTTAGCTAGTAAGCCGCGCGTCGTCATCCGACCAGGGGAATCCATTGCGTTTTCTTGCGCCGGCGGCGTTTACGAAGGAAAACCAAACAAACGACGAAAACATCGCGCTGACCCTTACGTAGTTTAAACGGCTCGTGGCGCAAATGCACGTGCAGACGGACTTAAACCTCGTCCCGCGCGGTTCAATAGCCGTAGTGTAGAATGAGCCCAGATACGTTTCAAAAACTTTTCGGACTGATTTCGAACTCCTTGCGTTCTCGGTCACGTTTCTCTTACTGTGATCATCCCGAGCGAAGACGTTGCGACACGGATACTGTTCGACACGTTCCACAAAATTTTATGTTTGGCGCGGATTCATCGCACAAAACTCGATTAGAGTGAACTAAAAAAATTGTACGTGATTCGTACGTTTTTCCAGTTCCGAACAATTTTACAGCGCGAACAGTTCCGGACGAAATATGTCCGTCCAAGTAAATATCTCGATTAAAATACTGAGCTACAAAACCGTGTACGATGTTTGGTTAGACCGTTACGTACGCGAAGCTGCTTTTTCGAAAATGAACTTTGTCGGTCAACAGACGACCTCGATCTTAACGACTTAATGGAAATTAATGGCACTGACTTAAATCCAGATATTAAGAAGATTGTTAAAACTAAAAAAAACTTCTTCAACAGCTTTGTTAGCGATTCTAATTTAGTGTTCTAATTACGATCGTTTAACACGAACAAAACGTGTATAAACATTTGTAATGCGTGAACAAAGCAATTGAAAGCGTGTTGGACCGCGGGAAGTCCGGTAAGTCTCACAACGGACCCCTGATCTAGATGCTCGACGAATCGGCCCCGCGGAAACGGGTGATTTTCCGAAAAACCCATCGCGCGCGCCGGTTCGTTTTGTACGGTCGTCGACGTAGCAATTATTATTGCTACGCGCGTACACATTTAAACAGGAAAAGAACCGAGACGTGGAATATCGTATTGAACGCGAGATAAACGTGTACAATAATACCGCGTGTCCGTTAAACATCGCTTGCCCGGCCCGCGGCGTTATCGTTATTGTTTTCACGGTCGCGTAAGTCGTGCGAATACAATTCGGGCCGGGAAGGGCGCGCGGTCATATTGTACGTGTGATATCCATACGGCGTCGAAGACGACCTAAGTCACGCCAAAAAACACCGTGTACGATAACAAAAAAAAAAAAAAAATAATAACATTATCATCGTCATTGTTTGTTATTGCGCCGCGGTATGTATTAGGACTCGTCGTGACTTTTTACTAACAATTTTCAAAATGTACTTGGAAACGTATTTTGAAAAAAAAAATATTTATATATACATAATAGTAGTAATGGCTGGGGTGTGCGTTCCACAAACGAAACGACTACCCACTTTGCTTTAAGAAACTATATTAGTGATCACGTCGACTCCGTCAAAATATACGTTGAATATATATATATATATATTTTAAATATAACGTGAAAGCCGACTTTTGATTGAATAAATTCACGTTTTCGAGAAAAAAAATATCGTCTGACATTTCACGTTTTACTGAAACTCGACACGTATTTTTATAATAACTTTCTTATAGCTCTAGTTTTCGAACCTCGAAGTAAAAATACGTAAATCCGCCCGAATTCCAGTAACACTCGTCGTCGGTCCCGTTATAGAAATACGTTTGATCACTAATCATAACGTTGTGTTTGTACGGACAATTTAATCGTTCGAATTCTCATACACGAAACGCTCGTCCGTACGCTATGAGTTTCATCACTAATTGATACGGCAACAGACGTTTTACCGACACCACTACTTCGACGAAATCCACATCGTTCCGTTTTAAATCATACCGTTGTACTTCGTTCCGCTGTCGTCGTCCGGTCGTCGTTTTATCCGGCTAGGGGTTGGACCTAAGTGAGAACCGCAAGACCCAAGAAGTGATTTAATAAAATATTTTTTTCGCGCTTATCGCGCAGAGTACGTAAAAAGTAAACGCGTTTATCCTGTACGTCCGTCTCAACTGGGTTTAGACCCTTGAAAATAATATAGTGGTTATTTTATGGACTTTTTTTTTTTTTATCAATTTGTTCGACGCCGGCCCACGACATACGGTACTGAAACGAAACATTCGTTTTACCCACGTGCCACTGAAACCAACACACGCGTCTTGACTGTCCCCCGTTCTATTGAACTCGATTACGAATTGAACGCGTGATTCTCTCGCGTCATCTCCGATGCGAAATATATTTGAAACGGTTGTGAATCGTATAGAATTTCGTTTTTCAAAACCATGTGCTCTCATACGGATTAAAAACGTATCACTGTAATACATATATATATACATATATATTTGCGTCCTTTAACGTTTAGCCGAGGACCCTCGGCTAACGTCAATTATCGAGAAAACAAACCAAACAATTATCAACTTCTATATAATTGAGTGTTTAAAAATTATAGACCGGATTCTACGGTATACGTTAAATGTTGTAAAAGTTAAAAAGTATAAGATTAAAAAAAAAATCAAACGTTTTCGATACATTGACATATATATATATATATTTTTTACAATCGTCACACGTGTAACTCACGGCGCTCAAATTTCGAACACCCACTAGTACTCGCAATCGTTTTCGCTCAAACACTTTACACCGTACTAGTGATTATCACGAACTGTTCGATTTTCGAACCGGACCAAACGCAAAACAGTTCGGTTCGAACCAAAGAAAACGAAATTCGTACCGAGTACGCTGTTGTTGCCCATCGAAAATTTGATCTCTAACACTGAACATCTATATTATTTATTTTACGAATTAACATTCACGTTAACCAACTCTTAAATCAAACGAGTGCTTGGACGTTTGAACTTGTCATCGAGTCGTCGGGTTCGATGTTTAAATTGTACGTTTCGGTAAAAACGCGTAAAAATCTGGGTTCCACGGTTGACGTACGCTGCGGACGTTGTTATCGTTGTAATCGCGTGGTAAAAAACAGTCGGCACCACGTGCGTCGTGTTCCGCGGGGTCGACATTTCGAGACGTAGAAAATTACACGGGTTCTGTATGAAAACCTTCGAATAACGCGCATAAATCTAATTTAATAACTATATGGTAATTTTTTAGAATTTTTTTTTTTTTTCCTTCGGTAAATCATATCTCGTAGATTTTCGCCTTAGGCCCGCGCGTCCTTGACGTCACGATATCGGCCGGAAAATAATTCGTCGGGGCGAGTGTGTGTGTGTGTGTGTGGTGTGTGCGCGCACGTTGTAATTTAAACGATTTTCTAAGTCTGAATTATTTACATATTCGCGATAATCGCTGGTACGTCGCCTGCTATTTACACCGTAAACACGAGATCGAAACGAAACCGCCGCGAACATGAATTATGGCCTCAGTCGGAGGTACCATACCTGGTACCACGGCATTATAAACACGGCGAAATAGTCGTGCGGTAATAACATTATTATAATTACGCTTCCGAAACGTACGTAGTAATAATATGGTCTCGTCTGTAAATTATCAAATAAAATTAAAAAAAACGTTTTGTTGAAAAAAATTTTAGCGTCGCACGACCGAGCGAAACTAACCGTTCCCCGTGTAGTTTTTTTTTTATTCGTCCGGTTTATAAACGTCAGCTGGCTTTTTTTTACAGCCCGATGTTTAAACATCGTTCGATGTGTTGGTCCAAGTCCCATACTTTCTACGCTTAACGTTTTCGTGTTCTCGGATCGTTGAAATGTAACGCGATAACGCAAAATTTCTATCGACAAAGCCGAACTCGAACACCGAGAGAATTAATTTCGAAATATCGAAGACGTTTAATATCGTTGAAACCCGACACGAAACCGACTGACGTGTCGTATCCAAGAAGAGGTCGTTGGTAGTTGTAAAATATTATTCCGGCGTACAATATATAATATGTGCGTGAAACACGATAACACGATAATAATCGATTGTCCACGGGCGAATTTTTGTATTTACGTTAAGAAAAAAAAAATGAAAAACGATATGATATTTCATTATTTTACCGCGATAAATATATTCAATATAATATATTAGACACGCCGTCGAAAATTATCATAGAAAACGTTGAGTTCAAACATATTCCGCGTAACGTACGAGTGTACGTTATTGTATTGAACGGCGCGAGACCGAAAATTTTCGTCTAGTTAACAAACGTTTACACGGAATACCCGTCGGCGATAAAAGGTTTTTTTTTTTTTGTTTTTTTCACTCGCCGTCCGATTACACTAGACGTATGATTATTATATTTCGCGTGAATAAAATAATATAATAAATATTCGTCTTCGACGGTTAGAAACGAGTCCGTCCGCACGCGATACCGCGCGACGGCAACGAAAACCGTATGTTTGTCGCGTACCAACTGTTATTTAAATTGACGTTTATACATTTTTTTTATTTTTTTTTTTTTTTTGTAGTAAATTGAATACGGAGGAAAACGAACAAAAAAAAAATTCGAAAACTTAATAATAATGATAATAATATATATTTATACGCGCAAACGTGAGGATTATAGTTACGAAATTGAAATCAACACGCGTGCGTTTTTAATATCATTATTAAATATTAATATTAATCTCTACGGATTTTTAATTTTTTTTTTGAAAAAAAAAACCCCATTCACCGCGTAGAGTGTATAAATTAAACAAATATATTTTTTTTTTTTCCGTTTTACAGAACTGGTAAAACGACATTATTAAATATTAAACACGTATTTTATTACGTTTGTGGCATTCGGTGCCACACGCGCGTCTATTATGAACGACGATATTTAGCTGTTCCCGAGAACGTATCCGTATTTTCGTGTTCGTTTATCGTTTGCGAGGGGTTTTTTTTTTGTGTGTGTATATGTACATAATTATTTGTATGTCGGCGGTTTTTTCCTATGAAAATTTGATCCGAATTCAAACCGAACCGTTCACCGCGAACATAAGATTATGTAAATCTTCCTTTCGCGTGACGCACAGATTTGTGTTTTCGTCCAGCCGAGTTACTGCGGGCGATCGTGCTCAGCAGCGAGCCAAATAATATTGTCATCGAACGGACGCGTTATAAAATCGTTTTATAATAACGACGGTACTCGGCGGTCGGGTACGGTGTCGATTGAATCAAAAAAAACGACCGATTACGGACGGAACGAAAAATCGATCATAATTCGCGTGGGGATTTGCCGAAAATCGTTTTTCACATGAGATTCTCACGAAACGATCTGCGAACGGAACGCGGACGTTGTTTGCCAACTGCCGGTGTTTTTAGCGCGCGTACGACACGGGACTAAATTTGTTTGCCGGACGTCCGGTACGGCGAACAAACGAGCGTTCGGTTCCGGTCGCAGTAGGGTTCGTCGGACAGGTATCGTTGTTGGACAACCGGGACACCTGGGCCCAACGCCCTGAGATTCATCTCGACGTGCCGCGGAACATACGTAACACCGCGCGGCGCGACAACGACACGGCGAAACAACGCCCGAACCGTTACCGGGACAAGCGGATTCGATTCCGATCGTCGTCGCGACGTCCGAGTGAACGCGTTTGACGTTCGCGAAATTCGCCAGAGTCCTCGGCCAGTGAACGGCGATCGCCACGAACAACGCGACGGACGGGCCGATATTAAAACAATCGATTTTAACGGACGGAAGACGAAAAAAAAAACGGATTATAATTTTCGGAGAGATTTATTTATTGTTGCGCACGCGCTATTGTTAGTGGTGCGCGTCTTACGGGTGCTGAGCAAAGTCGAGACGCCGGCGAGCCGATATTATATTGCGTTTCTTAAAATAAATCACTACGAAAACGTATATACACGGCAATACCGTATTATAAAATATCGTATTCTCATCCGTGTACAATATACGGAAATTACAATTTAAAAAAACGTACCGTACAGATTCGTTTTCTTCGAACGAACAACGCACGCACGCACGCATATGTATATATATATATACATATTTATAGAGAAAAAAAGACCCATTGATTATTATTACTACCGCGGCGCGCATTATATTATCATTTTTTTTTTTTTTTGTTACTAGTTCTCCCAATACGCGCGTTCCAGGTAAGTAGGTATATACGAACGGACTACCTGCAGTGATAGCCGTAGGGGTTCGATAATGTATTCAATATGAAAATTGTTTCGTATAACATCATAACCTGGTCTAGCCGGTCGGCCGTACGTACGCGTACGTATAAAAATACGTATCATAACAACGTACCGTTTTTTTTTCATTCTCCTCCCCCTCTCGTCCAACGTCTAAATGCCTGTGTGCGACGAATATCATACCGTGATGTGGTTCCCGACGTAAACGCCGGTTCGACGATAGGCAAAATAACACGATGATATCGTTGACGCGACAGAATATTAATTAGACCGTACGGCCATACGCGAATCCGCGGAATAGATCAAACATTTTTTTGTTTTGTTTTTTAAATAAAAGCGATTTCTTCATCGGCGTCCTTTACTGCGATCGTGTTTTTTTTTTTTTTTTTATGAATTTCAAAACCCAAACACAATACGTAACGTTTTTCGTCGGTTCCCGTGGTCGCCGTCCGTACGGGAATATTGTCAAGTCCGAATGGTGGAGAGGTCATGGAAATCGATAACGGTTTTACTCGCACGCGAAACCGGGCCGTGACGTTAACGTTGGATCGTCACGATCGCGAAAATCAACGCTCGTCAACCCGACAATCATCCACGAAATACGACACCCACCCTAACCTACCACGCACGCACGTGCATATACGTCATCATTCGTTGCCCACAGTGCCGGTCTGCCGGAACGTGAGATTTGAATGCCGTCACGTTTACTGTCGATCCGACGACGCCGTTCGGTTGATCTCCGTACGCTTTCGTCCTATCGATCGTCTTATCCTGTTGTACCGTGTTGTTCGTCGTCGACGGCCCCGAGCAAGAGACAACGGACCATCTCGCGTTGACGGCGATAACGATCGTCGGGGCTTACGAGCCTAACGTTCTGTCGAATTCGTGTCGACGAGACTCGACGAAACAATAACAGTCGGGCCATGCGTTTCGTCGCGGCCTGTCGGCCTGCGCGCGAAACGACACACGATCGCGACCTCCCTAAAAAGACACCCAAGTCGAGAGTTTTCGTCGATCGTGTACGCCCGGCCGCTTGTTTGCGTCGATTGCGTTCGGGCCCCGGCGCGAAACGATTCGACAAATCGCTCCGTCGGAACGAACCACGCGGGTTAGGCCGGGCGGTCCGCGTTACGTGATCGGAGCGAATCGCCATCCGGACTTCGCCGTCGGATCTCGCCATCCGGACGGGCGTCCGGTTCACGGAAAGAACGGTCTCGCCCGTGCGTTTAGACGCGTACACACCTAACCTAACCTGTACGGAGACCGTACTCGCACGAGAACGACAACACTTATGGCACGCCGTAGTTTCGACAATGGTTTGACGTCCGGATCTTAACGAGATCTTGTACGTTTCTGACACGATTGCGTTTCTCGAACAAGATTACGTCTCGATCAAATGAAACCTACCGGTTCTATGGGACACGTTGAAACGCGTTGTTACGATATCGATTACGAGTCGAACTGCCCGAGGGATAGGGTGGCGGGGAGAAGTAAAACCGTCCCGATCTCCGGCTTCAGAGACCCGTCCACAAAAACAGTTCTGGACGCGCCACGCTCCTCGTTCCCGCGGTTAGGTCACTGTCCTAGCCCCCGAGCCGGCTAGCGGTTAGTTCGAACGCGTTCACGCTGTCGAACGGAAGACGACGATCGCAGGTCGACACGATTGACAATGTGAAAAAACACGCACGCGTGCGCCACGTACGAACATTTGGAAACGTGTCGGCGCCAGGATCGGACTTGTACGAGTGTCCGCGTCGTCAGAATAGAAAAAACTAACTTCCGACACTCGTCTCCGCCGCGGGAAACGAAACCCACTGGATGTTTGCACAGGATCGTTTGTACACCGCGCGTTTCCCAAACGGACTCTCTCAGATCCCGTAACTCGGCCACATCGCTTTGTCTCGACGTGATTCCGCGCCCGGTTTCGTTTCGCCTAACGGCGCGATTGGTGATTTTCGATATCAACGGCGATCAAAAACGTCCAACAACACTGTTACGTAATGTCCGCCCGGCTAATAACAATTGTTGTTTACGTTCGAGCGCTCGGTCGCACGGCTACACGTTGCTGTTGTACGCACACGCTTTTCACACAACGAATTTTGTAAACAATCAATTATAAATCAATTTGCCTAATTTTTCGGATTGTTTTTTTCTTTCGTCTTCCTCTCCAAACAACTGCGCGCGAACACAATCGTTATTATTAACGCGCGTCGTTACGATGCACGCGGCGTTATAAAACATTACGTCGCGCGTTATCTGTATTTACAAGGCCATCGGATATGTGTCAGTAAACTCGGTTTACGGCGCGGGGGACCTCGACTCTCGTTTGTCCGCGTCGGCTGGCCTACAAAACGCGATACCGATTGCGAAAACACGAAAATCGAGCGCCGCGTGGTCATCGACGGACGACGTTCGCTTGTTTTCTTTTTTCGCAATTCCGTCTCAAAGCGTTTCGACCGCCACCGTACTGATTTCCCAAACGACGCGATAACGCTCGCTCGACCACGTGGACTCGATAATTTACAAAACGAATTTATACGCACGGGCCAATGTCGTATTATTATTATTTCGTTGACAACCTACACGTCGTACAGGTGCAATACGGACGACGCGAGCTTACAGGGTAACAACTGTTCTCCGCGCAGTGTTTATAGGTATATACGTTTACGTATACACATTTCGTATAATTATCGTATTTAAAACCGCCCGTTAATTATAGCCACGTTATTAATTATACGTGATAGCTAATTTATGAATATATCTATCCCGAACGGCCGCGGAAAGACGCGCGTACCTCCTATCCATCAGCCGGTTATCAGCTAGCTCGTATCTAACTATATTACGTAAATACTTTTAATTTCAATTGTATGGTAATGATATACGCGCGCAACATTGAAACAATCGTATACAATATGCGGCGGTGCAAAAAGAAAAAATATTTATATATGTATATACGTATTTCTTATTAAAATTAATTAAAGTACAATGTATAAGAATTCACTGCCACGTTAAAAACAGCATGATAATCGTATTTTATCGAAGACCGTGGCGTGTCCCCGTGAAAAGTGTGTTATGACCGAGGCTAAGTTGTTCAGCTCGTCAGATTAAGTCACGACGAACGAGTTAAGTTAAAAGGTCGGATTTTGTTTAATCAGTATTGAAAAATAAATAAATAAATAATTAGCGACGTGAAAAGTGAGACGAGACCTACCGACGTCTTATACGGTCTTCAATAGTGACAGACGATACGTCATTATGGCATTAGACGTTACGTCTATCGTGGCTACAGTTCATGTCAATTGAGATCAATCCGCGTGCCACGTAACGTACGCATCTGGCAACGGAACATTTGACGTCCGTGGATCCGTCGAACATTGCGGCGGGCAAGGGCAGGAGCGGTAATTTTTTCGTTCCGACTTTTCAATCGTTCGATTTCAAACGTACATCATGAACGTTACCGCGTATCCGCGTGACGTTCGAAACACAAGTGGAGAAGGACACAAAATAACGTTGTTTTTTTTTTCAAGTGAAACTTCTTTATAGAAGGTACAAAAAGAAAAAAAGATTTTTTACGCGTCACGGTCGGCCCGTCACGACACTTTTTCTCGAGATCAGTTGCGACCAATAACAGCGTGCGAGCGGACCGTCCCCACCAACTTCACCGCGTCTGACGTCCGTGCACCCGCACGCGCGCCGTGTTCACGTCGTTAGCTGTTTGCACACACGCGTGCACGCACCGGGCCAAATAACGTAAACGAAAGTGCGTTCTTTTCTTAACGTTACCGCATGCGCACGGGCCGGTCGGACTTAGGATCGGTAAACCGATTTCAAAGTATCTGGCGGTAATGACCGAGTAAACATTTCGTCGATAAACCACCTCGGCTCGTACAGTTATTCGCCTGGCGCAACAGAGAATATTTAGTAACTTCCATTTTATTTTATTCCAATACGAACCCAATACTCTGTCGGTCCGGGAATGACTCCGAAAGAAGTTTCGCTTCGTCCGCGAGCACTCTACTCGTTTGACAGTGTCGCGTTACGGGCGGAAATCGATGACCGTCTACGAAACGGCTGTTCCGGTTCCCATACGATTTCCCATAACATTTTTACGACGAAACGTCACATTGTGTGTCGGTGTTGTCGTTCGTACCCACGCCAACGGGTTTTCCGCAAAACACGGTTACCGTCACGGTAACCCGTAACGCGTGGAAAGCGCGCGCGCGCGCGCGTTCGTTAAAGTCTCTTAACGCGAAAACAACGACAACAACCGCTGTCGTCGGAGTTTCGCGATCGGGAATCGAAAACGATAATTCACGGAGATCCGGCCGCCTGAGGCCGCGCTCGCGTCACCGGTCTCATGCGACGGCAGCCGCGTTGCGTCTTGTGGCTACGCGCGTACATGGCGACCGTCTAGATACGTTACTGGTCGACGGACGATTGTTGTTTATCGACATTTGTTTTATAAAAAAAACCAACCCGCGAACGCGTTGATCTACACCGAGTAGGAACGTCCCGTCGTCCGCGAGACGACCCCCCGAGAACGTTTCCGGCCGTACTCCCCCTGTCTATCTCTTCCTCTCTGAGACCTGTCGGTACGTGAACTGCATACGAAAACGTGCTGGTGTCGGTAATTTGGCACACCAAACGAAATGTTTCGGAAAACACCGAAACATTTCGTCGGCCCGCGTTGTCCTTCGAACGTCGCACGAATGGACAACGAACCATCACCTAACCCGCGACATCGACCATCCGTTCCGAAAACGTCACTGTTCGGGCGACCGTCCCGTATACAAGTATACGCACGCTATTACTCGTCTGCTCACGCATCTCGTACACGACCGACGGGCGCCACACACGCCCGTACAGAATTCGTGTGCGTGTGTGTGTATATAATAATGATGATAACGACGTGCGCTGTGAACCCTGACGCGACGGGGTTATTACAATGTTATCGTCGGCGTGTTGCGTCGCGGTATCGTTGTTACGCGACGGTCTGACGAACGCGAACCGGCGTGAAAAACACGATACGGCGCACTCGCAGATTCACAAAACCGACCGCGAACGAATGTCGGTGAAAAATCCCCCTCGGTCACCGGTCCGACGTTTGGGTTCAGTCGCGTGCAACGCGTTGCAGATTTTTTTTTGAAAAATGTTTGACCGTACGGACTACCGTCATCTTTTGGACCCGAAGCGATTCTATAACCGTCCGTCCCGTCGTCGTGATATTTCGACGGAAAACGCTATTGAGACTACGGTACGCGTCACGACACGAAACATATTCTTACCGTGTTTTGACGTACGCGCGGCGCGCGTTATTTACTTAAGTCGCGCATCGTATTCGTACACGTTTCCGTCTACCAGACGCGTCGCAATGCGCAATCCCGGATCTAGACGAGCCCAACGTCAGTATGATATGGTTTTCACGAGACACCGTTCGGGACGTACTTTTTGCTAACACGATTTCGGATTCGGAGACGTCCGGTATTATTATAATTGTTTGTCTGTTCTGTTCGTGTTTAGGTTCGCTATCGAAACGTATGCAAATCCGTCCAAATGTAGCCGCCCTAATATACATATGTTTGTGTATGAACACGCACAGATATTATCAGTCCGATCGCGTTATCGTTTCGTCACGCGTGCGTTGTACGGCGCGGTCCGGTAAACAACGAAAAAAAAACGTGATTGTTTTTTTCTTCGGCGAGTCGTTCGACGAGAACGCGCGCGAAGAAGTTCCCGGGGGCCTCGGCGCGTTCGCGCGGTCCGTCTGGGTTCGGATAGGCGATCGCGGGGACACGGGTCGGGTCGGCTCGGGACCAGCTCGGGCTACCGGGACCGGCTCGTCGAGGACGTCCGTAGGCCGTTTCCTTCCGTTCGACGTTTTGCTTAGAGACATTCCGCGAGCGCGAACCGTCACGGTCCGTGTTATTCGTAAAATCGACACGGATCGTCCGTTGACGGCAAATGACTACAACGCGAATTTCCGTACGTCGCACGAGCCCACGAGACACCGAAGCGCTCCGTTTCTCGACGATTTTCCGGCGCAACGCTTATCAGAACGTTCCGTTTTCATGTGGAATCCTCTGCGGCGTCAGCAACGCCCGTACGAACGCCGCCATTACGGCCGTTAGACTACGTGCGTTCGGCACGCCGTTTATATATTATTCATCGATAATTCGAAGGAAATAAAATTTTTAAAAAAAATTACCGTGACGGAAACGGAGAGCCAACGGTATGAAATACGATCGCACGGTTGAATTCGGACGTAAATATTTTTGAAAAAAACTAAATAATAATAATGGTTACGCGATTTCCGGCGGATTAGTGCGTCGTTGTATTTTTTATTTTTATTTTTGTACTCGGACTCGCCTGTCAGCCCGCCGCGGTGGACGGAACACGTTTTTCCGTGTGTATATTTATGCAAATCGCGGGCAGCGGCCCGAGAAAAAACAATGGTGAAATCTATAATGCGCGTGCACGGACGGCACTACACGGTGTAGTGCGTTCGTAAACGGGCGAAGCTTATATTCCGGAATAAAAAAAAAAACGTTTGAAAAAAACGACGACGACGACAAACCGGTCGATCCGAAGAGACGGAAAGGATTAAGCGCGTACGTGCACGTGTATGTGGAGGGGCGAAATAAATTTTTAAAAAAAAATCACGAAACGCGTCGTCCTCCGACGCGTACGGCCCGGGTGTCTTTCAAACCGCGACGCTCCTGACGGGCCGATTTCTCCTGCGCCCGTATAACCGAACACGGGCCCCGGCGGACGGTTACGTACAACGAGAACGACGACCGAGGCCGGGCGACGGTCCACGGCGGTTTTTTTACGGGTCTTTTTTACCGGTTTTCCAACTCGACGAATCGAGCCGCGTCGCCCGGCGTTTTCCTTTTCGCTCCGGACGCCGAACGTTTCGCCGTCGGCGCGGAATACAAAAGTCGCCGCGTGCGAGACGACAGTCGCGAGATAGCGAGGCACCCGGTCATCACTTTATCGTCCCCGAAGTTCGAACGAACGAACGAAACCGTCGAGTTAAGAGTTAAATTTTTTTCTAAAAAAAAAAAACGCTAACGTAAGATTTTTTTTGACTCTCGACTCGTTAACGTCCAGCCTCGGTGTCGACAATCATAACGGTATTCGTGTTGTTCGTCTGACCAAGAAAAACGAGGTGACGAACCTCGCACGTGTCCAATGCGGACAGGTCGACAGTTGTGAAACGGTTTTTTGTTTTTTTTTCTGCGACTACGGCACGCAACAGAAATAGCGATTTGAGGCGCGTTATCGTTTGCCGTGTTATAATACAACCGATCTAACTGAATAATAACGACGAGTTTTTTTTTTCTCGAACGTTTTAATGTTACGCCGGAGACCGTCGTATCGTACAGATGTCGCACGGTCCGCCGTGATTGTTTTTAATAAACTCTTACGAAAAACCATCTGTTGTCACCCGTAAACAACCGGACGGGCGTGGTCATTAACGATTTAAAAAATTAGAATTCTCCGCTCGGAAAAGAGAAAAACAAACAACGTTTCATTTATATTACGTCGTCGTCGTCGTCGTTTGTTTTCGTTTACCTCTCGTTCTGTTTTTTTTTTTTCTACATCCTCGCCCCTCGTTTGGACTACCTCCGTTTTAATTCAGACGCGTTTTTTCGGTAATTCGTCTTGTTTTCATTTGGTTATGCGTGAACTCCCTACGCACCGTCCGTAATGAACTGACGGATTTTTTTCCTCTCGTAGTCCCGACCGGTCGGGACTCGCACACCGCTCGTCGACGCGTACTGAGACGGGTTTCGGATGCGTGTTGACGGTCGTTCACGATTCGTGACGAGCAACGGCGACTGGCCGGACGGTTAGTTTTCCCGTCCACAGTCATCGTACGCGGGGAAATGCAAGTGACGTTTTGTTTTTTTGATTTTTTAATCCAGGCATTGCGTTCCGTCAAAAGTATCGGACGTACGTACCGTACGTATATACATATCGTTTCTCTTAGGCGTCTCAATCCGGTCGAACGCTACATAATAATAATGTGTTCGTACGCGACGCGCGCACCTAACCAAAAAACTCGTGCGGAAATTGAAAAGGCAAAAGAAAAAAAAAATTGTTTAAAATGCAATTTACAAAACGGTCGAGTCTGCACAAACTACGGATATACAGCGTACAAATGTCGAACGTCAAAAAAATAAATAATTTATATTGCGCAGCGTTCGTCGGACCTAATGGAAATAGCCATTATTTTTTTTTTTTTTTCGAATTTTCGAGAAAAATAACATATTACAATATATGTACAACGAATTCGAATTTGAACGTTTAATTTTCCGTTTTAAAGTTTTTCGATTATTACTTTTTGAGTCATTTTAATAGTTTTTTCTCAGAAATTTTCGCTTTCGAGTTTGAAATTTCCATTTGAATAATAATCTAATGTGTCCCGCGATAACAAGAGAACGTTTTTTTATTTTTCACAAAATTTCGTAAAGTCTTTGTAAAAATTCCTTGTGAAGTTTCAAATTTGATTTGAATATTGTAATTTTGTAAATATATACGCATAACACTATATAGTGTTTAATAGCACGTTTGTTTTGGTATTATTGTAAATTGATTAATGTTAATGGGAAAAGGTAGTTGGAAAAAATGAAAGCTCAACAATGTAATTATTAATTGGTATTCGCAAAAGGGAAGGAACGAGCCCGTCGGTTTTTTTATGATTTCACTCGGGGAAAGTTTCGGTACCGGAGAAGAAAATTACATTTAAATGAAAAGAATATTAAGGTTTCGAAATTAAAACATCGGGTCCACGCAAACTTTTTGAGACCGTTTAGCGCTTTGCATAATATCGTACGCGGCAAGCCTTCAACTATAAATTAAAGCGGTGAATAACGGTTCGGGTTCTGTACCGTTGCCCGTAGCGTGATAAATATTCTCAACATCTTTTCATTGCCAATATTGACGGCCGAAACTTTCGAAAACGTTTTATAATATTCCGAATCGCTTCGGGAAAACGGGATTTCTTCGCTGTTATTTTCGATTTTAGCGAACATTTCGTTTTGGAAATATCCGTCGATTTACGGTTTAAACAAGTCGCGGTGTCGCGAACGCGTTTTTTTACAGGTCGGATAAAGTTCGCGTGTGCAGCCCCGGAATGAATGCGAATCCGTACGTTTCTACGGGTTTTAACGGTACTCGATACGCACTCGTATTAAAAAAAAAAAACGGAAAAACGGAAAAATCCGTCGTCCCGACGAATGACGTTTCCGATCATTGGATTTTCGAAGAACTTTGTTTTTATTTCGGAAATAAAAAACAAAAAAAAAAAAATGGCGTTCATACGTTGTTTACGTTACACGCATCGCATGTATACAGCACGGTCGCAGCAACGACGGTCGTCAAAAAACGACCGCTGATAATACAATATTATGTCCGTGGCGCCTATATCGAATCGTTAACGTCCCCGAGCGGACGTACACGTCCAGAGAGATAATGATGTACGCTTACGCGGAAAGAGAAAAAGTTTGTCTACAGCATCGCGCGTGGGACATTGTTTTATTGATTTCGCATTCCGTCCGGACTCAAAAAACGCATTAAACCGGCGTACGTATATCGTCGTTATTACGTACACACATACAGCGTATACGACGTTGCGGTCGATTTCTCGTGCCGTTTCGGGTTTTTATATTTTTTTGCTTTCGTCGTCGTCGTCGTCGTGACTTCGACAGACGTTTTCGAATCCGAGCACACGCACGACGGACGTGTGTATTGACCGTCCGAAAAAAATAATACGTCCGCAGGCTTTCGACCGTGTTCGCTCACATCACGTTCAATATTTCTTTTTTTGATCATGTCTCTCTACACGCCCGGCGTTTCGCGACCGGACGGTGAGTACCGACATTTATCCAGACCAGCGCAATCAAAGCTGGTCATCTCGTCCCGTCGGCTTTTTAATATATTCCCCTTCGGGTCGACCGACCGCGCCCAGCACTATAGCGGCCGACCACGCCGAACGGAAATAAAACGGAAATGACGCGCAGACGGGTTTACATAAAACCAGCCGTCGGGTTCCGTCGACGGAACGGTCTTTTCGTGTCGTTCTAACGCGTCTGTTCACCGCACGAATTGAGCACGGATCGTATATGTCCGTACGTGAGAAACAACGACAACGCGTACGCGGGTCTGAGTTACGTCACGCGTGGATGTCGACAAACGGCTGTTCTCCGAGCGCTTAGGTCGGGACACGAATGATGCAATATATTTTCGGTTGTTTCGTATCCCGTGACTCGATCTATATCCACGCGTGTTTATAGATTGTACACATAATACGTTTGTGCTATCATTGTAGAAGGGGCTGAGCGAGTCAACTGCGTTTTGTGACTCGTTAAAATAAACCGTTTAATCTAAGAGTCTACGACGTGTAGATTAAACAAACGATTGTAGCAGAAAAAATATGAGAACAAATTTTACTTCAACCCGTAGAAATAGAAAAAAAATTCAAATGTAAAATTTATCCTTAATTTTATCTGCTGCGTTCTATGCATATTGATCGTCGAAAGACTGACGTTTGAAATCAATTTTGAATATCTGAACGGAACTATTTTAAAGTTTCCCCAGCCCTTATCTTACGCGATTTCTCTCTTCTACACTGCGTTGGCTCGTCGGAAAACGGGAAATGTTTGTTCGATTTTTTTCACCCGTCGATTTTACATTGATTTATTTTCTCAAAAGTTTTTGTGTAAAGATCCGATACGGTTATGAACTATATCCCGTTGCCGCTATACCGCTCCTGCCGCCGCTTGTACGTGTACGGTGGACCCGCAGCGCGCCGCCGTAACTGAATTGCCTGCCCGGAGCGCCGACCTGGACACGGACAATTTTTACAATAACTCGTTAGATTTCTGCGTTATCGCAAACGAACACCAAAAAAAAAAAACGAAACGCCCAACGACATTTTTTAATTATCGTGCGCGAAATGTCGGTAGAAAATTACGTCTGTACGTGGTTACCGGCGAAGTATTGCCGGAACCGGGTCAAGTTATTTGGCTCGTGCGAAAGAATATTTTCAAAATTAACTATTATCGAAAATAAATTGAGAAATAACACGATTGGACGCTTTCCACTGTCGGTTGTCGCGGAACACGAACTCGTTTCAAAACCGAATTCCGACAATTAAATCGAAATAATTAAAACAATGAACAATACTAGATGTAACTGATATTTAGAAACGGTATTATTATTTATTTTTAACTATTTGCACGTGTATGTTAATACCATTGAACGTAATTGAACTCAATGACGATGTTACTTTATGCGTAAAATATTTTGGTTACGATGTTCTTTGTCATTCTGAATTATAACACGAGTTGATTTATCGTTACTATTTAAAAACCGTTTGATTTATAATTATATATATATATATTGATGGCTATGACCGTCCGCATTATCGAACGCGTAAAACTAGACGAACCAAATCCGTTACGAAGTCTAAACAACGGAAATTCGACCGAGTAAAATCGATGATCGACGGCGTTTTCCGGACGTTTTGACCCGGTGTACGATATTATATTATACGCTTTTTGTTTGATAGTTATTGCCAATTTTTCGTGTTCGCGTCTCTGCCGCGTCTCACTCGCCACGTATAAATCCTAGTTGGAATTCGACACGTTTTATGATCCGACACGCAAAATGACTTTGCGCCAATTGTCAGACTAATAAAATCTCGACGGTTTGTTGGCATCCAATGACTCGGCCGCGGCATCAAAACATTTCGCGTAAATTTTACGTTCGCGATAATTACGTCGCGCTTAAGACATAATATGCCCTCACGGAAATTCGTCATTCAAAATACTTTGTTCGCGAATCGCGATGCACCATTTCTGACCGTATGACGAACGTGCATATTTTTTTACCACTGAATAATAATAATCGAACATACCGTTTTGTCAAACGACTGCGATAACGTGATTTTATACGATTTCTGTAATCATCTTTAAAGTATTGATTTTTTTTTTGTCAAAACTATATTAATACGCATCTCCGAAACAAACAAATTCGACAGTTGTCTATAAGAGAATTCCAATTTAACGACACAAATATTTGTTATGGAATTTTATTTTCGAACGAAACAGCCAACTGTACACCTCTAACGAGGTAAAGTAGACGTTTACATGGTTTGAGAATGGCAAATACGTAACTTTAAAAAACGTCAGAAATCAGTTTTCGAAAAATTAACTCGTTTTCTTTTTCTTGTTTGAAACGTATGGCGTCACGATGGAATTCTCTCATAACCGTCGACCGTACACTCGGCCGGCCGATACTCAAAAAAAAAATCTGACTCGAAACGGCATGTAGATGTAACGTGTACCACACATAACAGACTGCGCGGTGCGTACCGCGATCTCGTTCCGAAGCCCGAGAAAATCATCACCGTCGGTCTTCAGACGACAAACGCACACGAACGCTTGCCCGCCGGCGCGAAATTAGAATTTCAAACAAAAAACAGCGTGTTGCGTACGATAACGCGAACGCGCACGTCGTAACGATATAATACGGTAGGCGCGCGATCCGTAATGACGTTCGCAATCGGACGCGACGAGGCGCATTCGAACGAAACGAAACAAACGTAAAAAAAAGTAAAAATAATAATAATAATAATAATAACAATACGACGGACGGTCGGTATTGTCGTACCGTGTTTGAGCCACGTTGCCACGCGGTTTATTCGGCGCGTTTAATAATAGACGCGCGCGTACACGCGTGTTCGTCACGAATTAAACGCGTCGCCGGCGTGCCATGTAAACGAGGTCGGATGATCATCGTATTTTTTTTACCGTCGGTTCGACGGAATGTATCACGTTGTTTTCGTGTCCGGCCGACGAGCTCGGGCGATTCGCCGGATGATTTCCTTTAATTGCGTGTTGGATTATCGATTATAACGGTCGCCGCGCGCATACGATGTCGGATCGTGAAAATCGCTCGCCCATGTCGAACGGCACAACTGTACGTGCGCGCGCGTTTTTTGTTCTGTTTACAATGCGATAACGTCTGAAATTTCACCAACTTCAACAAACGGTCTTGAATCGCGTAGGTCGTTTTTGACGAAAATTGTTTGATCCGTCGCATTCGAATAATTACGACCACAAATATTAAACGTCGAACCGAATCGAAAAACGTACGGTACAATAAATATAACTTTGGGGGGGGGGGGACGATTTTCGCACGTCAGCCGTTTAGCCGCTAGTCTTAACGAAATCCGATTTAATACGAATTCTCGTACGCGTCGAATGCTTATCACTAATTTCGAACACTTGAACCGCGTTTGTTTCCGCAGTCGATTCGTCACCGTTAGCGTTGAAGAAGCACATGAAAAATCGTATAACGTTCGTAAAATCGTGATTCGTCGAATAAAAACCCGAACGTTCCGGTTTTCTCGAGTATATATTTTCCGGGGTTTTTTTCGTTCGCGTTTTGATTTGTTTCTCGCGGCGTTTGGATTGTACAACAAAATAATGTGTCCGCGCGGTTAGCACGTTTTTCTTCGATCACGGCCGTCGAAATCGGTTCGAAACGCGTTATTTTGCCGGTGCGGTTTCGTGTACACGGGTACGATACATTCGATCGCGCGATGTCTTTGCGTGTGCGTCCTTGATACGGTTATTTTAAAAACGTAACTCTATCGCGTTATTACGTACGAAATATATGCCGTGCCATTACGACGCTGTCCTCGAACGTCGGAAATAACGAAATCGAAACGGGGGGGGGGGAAACGAAATGAAATGTCCGCGTTATATCAAACGACATTGTACCGATTCGCAGCGGGTAGAGAATCGAGTTCGAACGACAATGAAATCGCGTGTTGTTTCGTCGCGCAAAACGACCACGTACCACGCGCTTTCGGTCGTGTTTTAAACGCGGTGTCGGGTGTCGTGACGCGCGTCTCGGTGATCTCGGAGTCTCGTCCGGCAAACGCGCCCCCGGGGTTTCGGCGACCCGACCCAACCCGGATCGGCCGATTTACGTTGTCCGTTGTAAGCACGCGCGTGTCCCGGGCGACGAGAACAGACCCGGGAACGGTCGACGAGCACCGCGATTGAAAACCGTTCGCTGGTTCAGACGAGAGACGGGTACGGACAACGACAACGGGACGTGCCGACTGGTATTTGTTTTCTTCAAAACGATCGGAACGAACGTGCCACGCGGTACGGGACACCCGGAGAACGTATCGAATAAAACCGATTTCGAACGGCGGAACGTACGGTTTCGCCAAACGGCCGGGCGAAAACGACGCGAAAAATCGTCCCGTCGGTGGTGACGTCGTCGTTGTCGCGCGTCGTCACGTGAGCGCGCGTCTGAAATCGCGTTTAGACCGGCCGAGTGAGGACGAATTAATTCACGCGACCCGGCGGCCAGGCCACGTGATATCGATCGATCGAGGAAATAGTTCACCGCGCGTTATTCGTACACTGGGCACGGCACGGAACCAGACTCCATTACCGACCGAAGCCGCCGGGACAAGCGAATTAGTTTCGTCGTAACCGATTTAAACGCGTATGATTTCAAACCGTACGCGGCGTTTAATCGAATCCAATTTAATTGCACGGCGTCGGGACGATTGCGCGACTTTTGGAACTTGTGCTCTTGTCGAGATCACACGCGTCAATATCTCGTCGCGGACAGCTTCGTAAATTCTCTTCAGGGTTCGAATAGCTCGAGAACGTTCACGAATAAACCGGTACGCTCTACTGTCCTTTTTTGACATCGTCCGGTCGAAAATTCGCGACAGATTTTTCGGTCGCGTTTTACGTGAGGATTTTTTTTCTCGAATTTTTTTACGTGCATCGACGCAATTCGGCACCGTAAACGTCACGCCGAAAAAACACGAGCCAATGTCTTTCCCAGTTCGGGGAAATCAACATACGATTATTATTATTATTATTATTATTATCAAGTGACGTAGCGCGAAAACGACGTGCGTTTTCATAAATTTACATAGAAAAAACAAACCTCAATTACCGACTATGACGCGTGCGCCAAACGATTTGATGAGCGGTTGACCGTGGACGTTCGCCGCGGCGATCAAATTGGCGATATCCTCGACGGGTCGTTGAAAATAATAGTTTAACGAACAAACACTGCAAACACAACAACGCCGTTCTTATAGGAACGGCACGCGTGGTTTTAGACCGTTTTTCGTAGCGTGTGTTTTCGCGAAAAAATTCAATTTCAACGGGCGGTCGTCGTGTTTAAACGTAATGTTTTGCACGACGATTCTGTTTTGATTATTGTTATCATTATTGTTATTATTACGCGTCCTCCGGCCGTACGCGGTTTACTCGTCACGTACGCACAAAATGTACGCGCCGCGAATTCGTTTCGTGAAAACGCGTACGGGGGGATCCGTATATCGGTAACGCGCTCGAAACGTCCGATCAGATCCAATGCGGTTCGCGTTCTTTACGGCCTACCGTAAAAAAAAGGGGGTGGGAGAGGGAAAAAGGAATTTAAAAGAATTAGCCGCCCGGAGACGTTGCGTACCTCTTTAAAACGTCCACTCCCCCCCGCAATTCCGACCGACATTCTCGTGTACACAATTATCGCATGACGTTTATTATGATTATTAATATTATTTTGTCGCGTAACTTTCAAACTTTATGAACGCCGCGTGTTTTACGTCTTGTTGTTCTTGTTTCTTATTTTTCGTCGAAAAACTTTTTCGTATCTCGTTCGGCTAGTCGTTTTCGGGGTGTACATGGAACCGAGGAATGATAATAAATATTTTATTGAAATTTTATTACGTCAACAACAACACCAACAACAACAACAACGTCGGAATAGCTAGCCGGTCTTCCGCGGCGTCCCATTATTTTCGTGGTTTCGTTGTTACGGCGGTGTTCGATAAAAGTCGTTGTTTTTTCACGCCGTAATACGTGAACAACTCGAATGTCGACGTCCGTCCATAACGTTGTTCGCGGTGTCAAACGTGTAATTCGTGTAAATCGCTTAAGATGTTGTCCCGCGGAAACGTTAGGTTCACGTCATCGAAAACTATTCGTAAAACTATTCACGTTGTCACGCGGCGACACGGCGTTTTATCGAATCGCGTCGACAATATCACGAACGATTTTTAATCCCGTCGTATTGCCTGTACACGACGACCGCGTCGAAGTGCTTCGACTTCCTACGTTTCGGTTCATTCATTCATTTATCATATTTCGTGCGGTATTTTTCGAACAACAGATTTCTCTATCGCTTCGTGTAAAAAATCGAACGCATATCGTTGTAATACGATACTTGGTAGTTGCCGTTATAATCCGTGTGTGTTACAACCCTTCGAGTGCGCGGACACTCATTGACGACGAGCGTCATCCGTATTTCACGTCCGAACACGACCGGGTCTTGACGAACACGTCGAACTCACGGGTGTTTTGACGTCCAGTCGTGTTGATGGCCCGCGCGTGACTATGCCCCCACTCGGGATATTGCCGACGGCCGGTAACCGTATTGTCCGCCGAGTCCGGTCGAGCCGCGCGTCCTTTTTCAGCAGAAAAGTACTCCGCTTTCGGGTGTACGCGCCGTGACGAGTCTCGCCGGCAACCCGCTGATCTCGGGGACGACCGTTTATTTCTCGCTTCCCGTCCGCCCGAACTCGACGTTGGTTTTTACTCACGGTTTCGCCTTTTCCGTCAGCGTCCGCGGGTTCGACGGATCTCCCCGTCCGACCCGTCGTCGGCAAGTCTTTCGTAAAAACAAAACGCCTCCCCGCCCCGCTGCTCCGCTGCCCCGCACACCGCGTTTCGCCCCGGACGATCTGACGGACACGTCCGCTCCGTAAACAAACGCGCGGCTCGTATCGTTAACGGCGGACGGCATCCGGAACGCAATTCACCGCGAACAACATGATACGGCCGACGTCCGTGTTTTCTGTTTTCCGTTCGGTGTCATCGTCTTTGGCTACGTAAGCGGCGGCTTGGTGGGCGGGCGTCACGATTTCGGGAACAACGAATTTCCGTGGGACTCGTATTCGAATAACACTATCGATAACTGTTCGACGTTTTGATTTCACCGTTTGGAAAATAAATCGTAACGGACCGTGTGTTGTCGTTCTATTGGTCGTGAACGTTGTAAACGTCAACGCGACGTTCAAATACATAACTATGTACGTCCCGGAAGGTCAGTAGTATTGTGTACGGTCCACAGGAGGTGGATGAAAAACGTCGTCGACAGGCAGTTGCAGCGGAAGAAAACAAAAGGCCGGAAACGCAAACGTATTGTTTGACTGCGGCGGGCGGGCGGGCGGTTAGGGGAAAAATCGGTCAGCCCGTCGTCGTCGTCTTCGAAACGGTCCCCGCCACGGTCATCCGGCGTGCCCCGCCGACCCGTTGAACACGCGGACGGGCGCACTATTCTCGGTCCGCGTTCGACGCGGGTACGCTAAGCCCGCGACGCACGAGGTCGTCGAACTCCACTCTCCTCTGCCGACGACTTTATGTTTTTCGCGCGACCGCGTTTCTACAGACCCGTGGGGGGGGGGGGGGGTTTACACGTCCGCCGGAACGTACGACGGTCGTCTCGCGAGGGTCAGTTCTCCCCGTCTTCGATCAGAGAAATGATTTCAATTTTTTTTCTTTTTTTTTTGAGGTCTCCACCTTAACGATTTAGTTTAATAAATTCGATATATGTACGTACACGTGTATTATTTATTCAAAACATTATTTATTTCTAAATCTAATCCGTAGTTTTAGACTTTCTTTAGTTTTTTCAACACACGACGTTAATAGCGTTTTTGTTTTACCGCGGTCGCCGCTAACCGTTATCGTTATTGTAATATTCGACACGTCTCGACGAATACGTTCGGCGTGTACGCTCCTGTTTTCGTTCCCGCGGTATCATATAGACTTTAAACGGGATAACATTCCGATCGCGTCCTTTACGGCTTTGGCCCCTGCGCCGACGCACGGGTATAGTGTGTCCGGCGAACATAACAATACCGAAACAGGATCGATCGCCGGCGCGTTTTCCCGTTCTGCGTAATACGAAACAGAGAGTTCGCACCGTACCGGATTGTTCGGCGATAGCGGTTACCGTATCGTTACCGAGAAAGTCGAGAAACGATCGATGGCCGGTGTCCGTTTGTCGGCGAATCGTTAAAACGCTTACAGAAGAACATTCCGACGGGCCTTGGAAAACGTATAATTGTCGCGTTATAAACGTAGGAAATTCGGACAATTCTATTATACGAAATGAACGGCGATATCGGCCGTCGTCATCGAAATTATCGAGTATTGTTGTTACCCCCTCGAGTCTCATTGGACTGTTTTACCAGACGAGTTTTCCCGAAATTCGAGAATTCTTCTCGTGTCGCAAACGATATATTACACATAAACAGATATCCGACAAACGCAATTGGTTTTTTTCAAATTATTCATGTACTTTCTAGGGTAAAACAAACGTTCAATTTATTTATTTATCAATAACGTCCCGGAGAGCGAGAGCGCAGATTAATTAATTGAACATTTGAACGTAATCAAACGGCGAGTAACACATACGCAGACGTATCGTCTATAAATGATGAACGCTGACGAACAAATGTTAAGTGCAAACATCCAATACATACAATATACAGTTAGAGAAAAAGAAAAAGAAGTATACGTCGTTTTAGTAATTGAAAGTTTAAATTTTAATACGTAACGAAAATTAAAACGGAAAACATAATTCGGTTCATTAAACAACGGGAAGATAACATTCGATTGATCGGTACGTTTTGGCTATAATTTTGACGATGGTGGCCCGTCCCGAAAGTTGAAATTTATCCTGAACATTATTTCGTTGTTAAATATAACTCATGAATAAATGAAACGGCATTGAATAATCGTCGTTTAGCTGGACCGTCGAGACCGTGTGTGATTATGAGAATGCTTAATGCCGGTTGTTGGTGTATTAGTAGTTTTAAGTGTCATAAATCTCACGAACCGATTCCGAATGTTTTCGATTTTGTTAATCCAGTGTTCAATTGTGGCGTTCCGAATAATAGAAACGTGTTTTTAATTCAAGTCAAGCTGAAGGAAACTCGAAATAACAAATGGAAAATTTCGGTGTATAAGACATTCAATTAGTTCAAGTCGCGAATCGCTAAACAGTTTTGAAAGTTTGTTTAAATTCAAATGTTTTTCAAATAAATTGATGTTATTCAGTAGCGACTGTCCAATCACTACTAACGAAAAGATCGCCTTTTTTTTCATTTAGACTACAAATAATGTTTGATAAACGTTTCGAACACCGAAAGTCGGTTATAAATTACATTCGTAAGACGGTTATTTCGGATTTTTCAAAAACAAATATTTAAAATTTAATTTTAATTTCTTTTTTGTGTTGTAAAAAAACTAACTAAAAAAAAAAAAAACAACTAAAACGTATTGAACGGAACAAAAGTAATCTCCGTGGAGCACTCTGTTTATTATATTCATATGCTGCGACGGAGGCAAACATGTCTAGCGGATATCCGATAAATGCGATGACTTTCTGTTCAATATTTTTAAGGGGGTTTTTTTTTTCTTTCTTACAACAATACAATTATTGTATTTTAGATCCGTTCGATTCGACCGAAATAACGAGAACAAAAATCGTTTGTCCGCGGGACGCCACTCTTACGACGCGAGCAATTGTTCGGTTTTAAACAAAAAAAAAAAACCCGCCTGAACGCAAAAAAGAACGAACCGACGAACATAGGTGATGATAAACTTCGACGTTCGGGACGACGGTATACCATTACCGGTCGCGCCATCTAACCGGTCCGGTCGACGTTACCGCGTCGCGCGTAAACCCGTTTGCGGTCCTCGCGAAAAGCCTCTCCTTTTCGTCGATCGTTATTATTATCATTATTATTATTTTTATATATAATAATATATAATTGATTACGTCGCGGACCCGGATTAGGAAATCGCACGTAACCGACCAACGTATCATTCGAAATCCGTGTTGCACGTGTTCTGTCCGTGAACGTGTCCGCGCGCTATGTCACATTATCACGATAACAGCGAATTGTACCGGCGAGCCGAATCCACGTGATCCACGTGAACGGAGACAAACGCGGTCGCTCCAGTGCCGTACTACGAGAATGTTCGGTTTTCGTTTTTTTTTAAAAAACAAAACGTTTAAAACCTCAACTCGTATGGATTTCGAAAACGTAATGATGGGGTTTTGTTGCACGTACAACGGGTCAGCACGAACATTCGACAAAATGCGAAACCGCGATATTACTCGTCGATATTACTCATCGATATTACTCGTGCCGGGACGATCGACGCGTTGCAATCGTTCAGAACGGCGCGTTAAGGTCGGGCAAAAGCGTAGCGATTGACGGGTGTTAGACATCGTCTCCATACGCTTCCGTTCAAAAAGTAACGACGAATGTTTACGAACGGGAAAGAAAACCCGTTTTCGAATCCGTCGCACGCGAATGCCGTTCGAAGAAAACGGTTTGGTTCCTGTTGTTCGTAAAAAAAAAAACAATTCGCACACTTCACGTGCACGTTGGAACTCGGGATTCGACGACAAGCACACACGCGGAGCACGGCCGTAACAAACGCGCGGCGACGGTTTTTTCCGACAACCATCTGTTGTTTGCCGGATGATCATTTTCGATGTACGGTTTGGGTACACGATAAATAGCGCGTTATCGATCGATCGATTTCGCCGGTCGGTCGTGAGCCATGCGAATGACCGCGTGATTTAATTTATCACGAGACGCGACGTGCCGTAACAGAATAACATTCAAATCCGTACACGCGTGCGCGCGCGCGCGTTCATTACAGAGGTCAGTCAATCCGTAGAAAGTGTTACGAACGTGATTAATACGCGATTTTTCGTTTTTTTCGGTTTTTCGTTTTTACTTTTTTCTTTCACCTCCCCGTCGCGTACTCGAATAGCGTTGTGCCCCCCTCGCCCCGTCTGAATGCGTGACGTGCCGACGGGTCGGGCTCGGGGAGGAGACCGTTTTATGGTTTTTCGGTGACAGAAGCGAAAACCGAAATGATAAAGCGAAAAGTCACGAGAGAGCAGAAAGAAAACGCCCCCGAACCGAGCTAACCGGATACCGGTTACCGCGGCATACGGAGTCGCGATAAAAAATGGTACCTCGGTTCACGCGCGTCAATAATGATCCCGAGACGCGTAAAACACGAACGTTTTCTAGTCATTTCTTCCCCTTTCGACGGTTTTTGTTCGCACGCCGTTATGACACGTTTACGAACGTCCTCGTTGATTTCCTCGGACTACGTTCCGTTCCGTTATCGTCCGTGCGGCGCTGAAACCCAAACTCTTCGGCGTCAGACTTAACTGCGCGTGACGATTACAAACACGTTCACGGCGGCCCGCGCAATCGTTCCCAATCATCTTGCACTGACGAACTTCGTTCGCGCACACTCGGCCGGAAATCCTCGTTCGATCTGATCGGGGGGAGGAAACGTACCGTAAAATAAATGTACACGTAAAAATTAATTTAAAAAAAAAAAAAAAACGTTAATAGCAGTCGACCGTCAACGGGAGGCGTCTTCCGTTCGATTCACTTAATGTTATCGCGCGATCACTCTTGAACCCCCCCAGTCTCGTCGATCCACGTAGCAGATACGATTGTGCAGGCACGCCCGTCGGTCGCAACCCGACGCACGTTCGACAAAACCGTCGACAATCGGGCGGTTAGGCGGGCGCGCGACCGTTGCGTTCCATTCAGACTTGTGTTTCGTCAAATTCGTGTTTCGTTTTCGTGCGGTTGGCCGCAGGCGATACTTCGTCGTCGTGATGTGAGGTTATGCAACTCGCCGACACGACTATGCGCCGACAAGCGCTCGTCGTGCGCGCGTCAACGTTGTCCCGCACAACAACGAACGTGATGATTGCATTACGCGTCCGTCGAAACTGACACGGTACCGTTGCGCGTAGGTTGGGGCCGGACGGAGCCCAGGTTAGGGACGACTTCATGACGCGCGTTCCGAACGAAGTCAAGTCACGGCGGGACACTGCGTTTCGGACGGGAAAAAACAAACACGTGACGACAATAATTCGGACCGGACCGCGCGCTTTATGCATTCATCCGCTGTCAAGATCCCGACCAGAGTTAAAATTTTTCGGCCGGGGTTCGATTCGAACGACGACATGATGCGCCGTTTTTTACCTCGTGGTTGGGTTGGATGTGTGTAATATACATTCAAACGCATTTTCATTAGCTTTCCTCGACGTTTTAACGTTTGTTTTTGGTTTTTAATCAACGTTTTAAAACGGGATGTCGTCTATTTGTACAGAGAGAAAAAATACTAAAAGCGGCACCGCGTTGTCAACAAGTATCATTGCTCTCATACTACGTAAATATTACATCGAAAAAGTCAAAACGATACCGTCGCCTCGTATCGAAAACAGAGATCTTGATAAAGTAAAGAAATATTTTTTTTTTCCCCCGCGCTCGGATATCATAACGAAACGACAAAAACATTTTCAGGACGACCGGAAACGGAATAGTAAATTTGTTAATCATAAATCCGCGTTACCATTGTACCCCACGTCGCGCATAACGATTTAAAAGCGCGTTTTCCGTTTGCAATACGGTTGGAATGTTATATATATATACGACGAGACCGTTTTACGTTTGTTTGTCGGTAACGCGAAAAAGATTTGCAAAATAAATAAT
The DNA here is from genome assembly GCA_019022885.1 of Schlechtendalia chinensis. Lineage (NCBI taxonomy): Eukaryota > Metazoa > Arthropoda > Insecta > Hemiptera > Aphididae > Schlechtendalia > Schlechtendalia chinensis. The sequence goes on from CM032347.1 coordinate 1,641,227, forward strand.
CGCATTTAAACAACACGAGAGCAAATCAGATATTGTTTTATTATACTCGGGATAGTATATCGTTGCCGAAGGTACAGCGAGAAAAAAAATTCCCTACATTTTATTGCTTACGTCATAACGAACCGGACTCGACATGAGATTATGTGCAGAGTGCCTGGTCTGAAGTACGTCTAAAAGGGTTCGTTCGTTTTATTAAAAGACGCGTGCAAACCGAACGGAACGCGAGAACCTTCGACGGACCGTCGTCTGACCTGAATCCACAAAATATTATATTTCTATTTATTTTCCGCGACAAAATGAAAATAAGTTTCTAACCGTGCACACGTGTATTTATTATTTAAACAACGTATTACCGGTGTAATATTCTTGTCGCATATGAAAACGTACCGAACACTCTCGGCCGACGATACCCGTATTCGATTCATTCGTTGATATACTATATATATATATAAACAATTTTTATTCAAATACAATAAGTGTCCGTGTTTTTAAATTTACGTGCTTTCGTGTCGAACACGCGACGTTCAGTTTGTCGGGAAAAACAATAGTAGTTATTTATTTGTCTTTTTTTTTTTTTATGCGAAAATATTGTTCTCCGTCCGACACCGCCGCCGCCGTCTAGAAATTAATATTTAAACTCTAAACTAAAACGGACACGACGTGTTCGGACGGTTTTCGTAACAATAATGTGTAGACATTCGTCGGAATCGATCGTTTCGTGTCCAAACAAAAGACATGCGATGGCGTTACGAAAAACAAAAACGAAACCAAACGAATACGATAGTTTACGGTCCGCGCGAGGTGTTTAAGACGGAAAAGTTTCGCAAACCCTGTGGCGTCCAGTCGAATACACCGTGGCGTTGTCCGCTGACGTTCCTACGCGGCACGTTAGCAACCCAACCACCACACTACGTCCGGTTCTTAACACTCAAAAACAAAAATACCGATCGAACACCGTTTTGCGGACGGTTTCTTCTTCGGCAGGTTCAACCGCACTTGCGCCACACGACGGTCGTCCGATTTCTCGTGCACTCGGTTTTCTGCGTCTTACCAAGTCTCGAACGTCCCGCGACTACGCGCGCACGCCGTAATCGTTGTTTGTCGAATACCCGGCACACGCGTACCGTCCGGAATCGATCGGCGGATTCACGCGAGTTAATTATATATTTTCGGCCGTTTTGGGGGACCGTAGCGACCGACCGCCCACCCCGTGTCAGGGCTCCGGAAACCGACGCGTGTACCAACACGGCCTCGTCGTCGTCCTCGTTTCAATATTGTCGTTACGACTTGTCGAGTAACGTTCTCGGAAACCTGCGGCGGCGGCGGCGGCTTGTATTCCCGACGGGATCGACGATCGATCGATATCTCGCCCCGGCGCGTGTGCACACACGGAATTCGTTAGTTAGGTTCGTTCGTTCGTCCACTCGTCGTCGTCGTCGTCGTCGCGGATGTCGTTCTGCGTGGCACGAAAATCGAACGCGCGGGCCGAGTAACCCGTACCGCGTGTGCATTTGAATCCGTGAGGATCACGTTTGGATTCGATAATTGACCGCGGAAAACGTACGTCGCCGCTACTGCGAACGTGCTCTTGTAAACTGACGTCAAAATGTGTTGTCGGAACGGCGTAAAAGCTGGAAAACACGAATCGATACTTCCCAAATAGCCCAGCAGTCATATTCAGCGTACGTCGTTATTCCACACACCGTCGCCATTAAAATTTGACAACGGGCCTGTACCTAGACAGCCGTCGGTTACAAACACCTCGGTGTCGCATTAGACAAGAAGAGGCTGACCTGCCGGCCACATATACTAACCTACCAAACTCCAACAAGCACGTCTGTCCGTGTTATTTCCGTTACCGAATAAAATATCAATAATACATAAGAAACGTGCGATTTCGACGTACAAGCGATTACTACGCCCGCCACTTACTTACGCTTGCCCTGTAACTGTTCACCTACAAGCTTAAAAAAAAAATTCAAACTTTTCCGAAATAAAATATTACGTATAATAACAAACGCTCCATGGTTCACGCGCAATGAAAACGTACACAATGATCTCCAAATCGTTAAAATTCAACACCATATAAGAGCCCGGGCTGTAAGTTTCTAAAGCTCATTTCATAAATCAACAGGCTCACTCCACTTTAACTTACACACAAGTCCATCATCGCCGAGACGCCTAAAACGTGGTCGTCCCCACGATCGTATTGACTAATTTATATTCATTATTGTCAGCTGTATATGTGTTACTTATATTTTTCGTCTACACATCATTATTATATTATTATTTTTAATGTCCAATCAATATTAAATACGCTTGATACCGTTTATATTACTATTACTATTATCACAATCATTATCGTATTAAAATAACTATAAATTACCTATTATGTATACCGTATCTATAGATGTAGATAGCCTTCATAGGCTAGGAATGTCTAATTTTATGAATAAAATTTAAAAAAAAAACTGACGATATTATAGTTTCGAGTCTGCGACGCTGACATACAACTATACGAGATTTTTCACATATACATATTACGTGTTCCATGGTGGGGGGGGGGGGCCGGTGAGGGGAAATAAATTCCGTCGTGATTTACGATCCCGAAAGTCTCGACGCGTTAGGATTTCGATTTCCGAATTTCGCCCCGAAAACTCATCGTCATATTTCGTATTCCGACCTTCAGCCGTACCGCTTCCCTTGTCGTTTTCATTATCGCGTTCGCCCCGAATTGTCGTATGCCGGGCTAAGTAAAACGGAAACGGTCAGACGCATCGATCGTTATGAAAACATGTCGACGCGTTACACGTTCCGGGCGATTCGCGCGAGAACGAAATCCGTGTTTTATTTTAACGTTCGTTAAAAACAATTATTGCTTCCGCGAGGAGCTTTATGCGCCACGGGAAATGATTGTTTTAAAATAATTCGAATTTAATGATTTATGTGTTGCGCGCGGGCCCGTGCCGAAACTTCCATGGTACCCGTGTATAAAGTTTATACTTTTTTTATTGTTACGAAAAAAATTCGCAGTAATAATTTAATTTCGAGTACTCGAACTTGCCTTTAATACAATTTTCGCCATAATTTATACCGCCGGAGCGCATACACTATATAACACATCATAAACGTGTTGTTCGGCGAATACATTATTATTATTATTATTTTCCATTCCAAGTTTGCGAACCGAAGACGCGACGAGTAACACTAAAAGTCAAAACCCGAACAATTTCAATAAATTAATTTTTAATATACGGTATTAAAACGCATTCGTATCTCGCGTATAATATACTATTATTATTATTATTTATATCGTGACAATTATTACCGGGACTCGGTTATTTATGATTTTATTATTGTTATTATTATTTATTTATTTAAATTAGATGAAAATACGTTTCACGAATTTCACGAATAGAAATAAAAAAAAAAAAAAAAACGTTATTTTCCACGACATTCGATAGACATTTATTTTTAGAACGTTTTCGCCAAGTTCGTCGAATGTTGTTTTTATTTCGTTTTAAATGTATTTAAAAATGAAAAAACAACAACAACAACAACAATAGTGTACCTATCGAACCAATCGCTAAACAACACGGTCTGTCGATCGAATGTTTGTTTGTCTATTGTTCGTAATCGCACGACACGACATTGACGACCACCATTCGTTGTGATCTCCGTGGACTAAAAATTGACAAGAACACAATTTGTTTTTGAAAGAGTAAATAAAATTCACCGCGCAAAACGTTTCTAACACAAAAGCGTTCGGCACTACTTTGTCTTCGTCGTATTGATCGTCGTCGATCATTTACCGCGCAGTTTCCCTCGTTTTGATATGTATCCCCGAGAATAAAATTTAATTATCTAATAGCTCGAAAACGATTTGAATCACGTGAAACACAAATTGCTTTTTTCCCCCCGTGTAAATCATAAGTTTTTAACAAATTCGATTTAAATCTAATTAATATAGTATCGTTACGGGCAATTCGCCGGGAACCGTTTTGATTAATTTGAAATTCGAGTGCACTCGCTGAAAATCACTTAAACCGTATTACGCACGTACAACGCGTGTACGTTTTAACGTCTGAATTAGTACGCGTATAGGATGTATAACCATTAAATTTTTATTTTATTTTTTTAATAGCGTATTAGCCGTAGTAGTTCTTTTTAAAATCGGTATAAAATATTATTCGTCGATAAAACGTTTATTCGTTTTCGAGAAACTCGCTGAAACAAACAATCGTCGTCGGTGTAATTCCGCGACGAAATACGACGTGTAGTAAAAACTCGATAACCGGCGTCATAACGGTTAAGAGCCGTCTTCAATCGAACGAAGGGACAAAGCCAAATCGAATTTGAGCCCGGATTCGAACTCTGTGGTCGGAGTGATCGGCAAGACCTAAACGCTCAGACGCCAGCCCGATCGCATAATAACTTGATGAACCGACGTAGGAAAGAAGAGGAAAACCTAATCGAAAAACGTATCAGTCGGTGGTGGGACAGTAGTCCGAAAACTTCAAACTCGAATTTTTTATTTGTTTTTTTTGTTGTTGTGGTTGTTTTTGTTATTATTATCTTTCTCTCGTATTTCCGGTTTTGCGTTCGTGAATAATCTCGAGTACATCGCCGTGGTTTTGTTTGTATAGCCGTAAACGGCGAGCGCCCGGAGCGTTTTAATTACTGTGATGGGCAAAAACGGCAAGCACGGACGGCCTCACAAGGTATGCGGGCACACGTACTGTTGAAGCCGAACTCGTGTGCGGCGTACGACACGTGCGGTATATTAAACGCACGGTACAACGCTTCGGCGCCGCCGTAACCGCGGGTACCCGCCGTTATCGCGACAATAAAAAATAAATCCGGCGCAGTACGTACGGACGTTATTTTTTGATATCGGATTAATCGTCTTTCTGGTCACCGACGATCCGCCGGATCGTGTACCGGTGCTCGAGTTCGCGGACACGAAATCGGTCCGACTCCGTTTCCACTTACGGAACAAGAGCCGTCGCCGTCAGACGCGGATTCGGTGAGGGGCGAGGGGAGAGCCGTTGTTCAATCCGGCAAAAAATTCCTAATAAAAATATTCAACAAACGTTTTGAATATTATTCGTGTGTTCCGAACGCGCGAATCAACGATTCTTGGAGTTTGCGACAGACGCGATTGGCAATACCACGGCGCGCGGCCAGTCGTGAAACGGACGAACGATAGTCTCGATTTTAATATATATATATATATTTTTAATCTAATCTAATCTAATAGATCTTATAAAGTTTAGTGGAAAATCCAGCGACAATTGTTCAATGTTCGTAGAAGGAGAAACTCGATAGTAAATAGCAATCAGTAATGAGTATCATCACGTCGTGTATGTTTCTCGAATATTTTGTCGCATTGTCGTAATTTTTACAGTCCCGACCATTTGTCGAGTTCAAAAATATGTTTTTAAATTCAGTATACGCTTGTACGCACGTACACACACACACACACACACACATGCATACATATATTAGACGTATTTTATTTTTGAATGTGCAATATTCGCTCTCCCCCCCCGTAATGTAAATCTGAATCTGCACCTGGTCCCCCGTCATTTTCGATACGTTGCTGATGGACTTTTTGGATAAGTCACTCTTTCTTTCTTACCGTTCAATCATCCACGTCTCTACGTGCCAACCCGGTATAAAACTTGCGTCTACACCCAAATGTGCGTTTCTTTTCGCCGGTCGCGGTGTATTCGTAGCGTTAAAAACGCCGTTGCCTCGTCCAAACGATCGTCGTTGTGATTATCGCAGCTGACGAATGTTAACTAACATTGTTGATGTACACGAAAAGTTTTACGCGCTCGTGATGTTTTGTCGACAAATCGAATGTCGCATAATACGTATCCGGCCAATTGCGTGTTATAGTCGACACCGTGTTTCGAACGAGTGGTCGGTAACGTTTGTGACAAACTTAAATTGAAAAAGATTGTCTCAAATCGCGGTTCCGACGAACGTAGATATTTATACAATTCAGATATTTCTCAAACGTCAATCAGCCCGGCTATAATTCGTTATATTATTAATTTCGGACAATTTTATCTCCGTCTCACGCGTTCTAGACAAGACGGTATTGAGAGCAGTGGCGTAGATACGATTTTTTTCTAAGGGGGGGCGGTTTCAAAGGAACTTTTAAAAATGAGAATATTATTGAATAAATGAAATTTTGAATAAATAAATAGTAAATATTTCATAATAATAATTTATACTTACAATAAATGTATTTATGAATATTAAATTTTAGCTTCGTGTGCACAAAATCAATGAAATGATATTTCAAAATTTTAAAGGAAATGAACAAGCTTTTTAAGAGTGCTAAGGGGGGGTGTGAACCTCTTGAACCCCCCCCCCCCCGTATCTACGCCACTGATAGAGAGAGAGAATGAGTCGCGCTTACATTTTTCGGAAAACCGACAAAGGTCTGCCGGCGAATCCGAGCCACGAGTCGAAATCCGTTTTAACGCGTTCACGGACACCTCGCTTTTTCATATTATTCACGTACCTATCTCGGAAGATCACTTTTGTATAACCGCTATAGCAGTATTGACCCGATACATAATTTTTTTTTTTTTGTACCGTTTGATTACTGTTATAACAGTAACCGATACGTAGTCAATTCAATATACCGTTCAATAACAATTTAACTTATTTTCGCCAATCAATATAGATGTTTCAAAATGTAAAACGAAATAATTTCCTATATCTTGATGTCATCAACTCGATACAAACATATAAATCATAAGCGGCCACGTGCGCCTCGTCCCGCGTCCAACGTGAGAATAAATCGTATTTCCGTAGCGAAATCATTCGTTTCCTAAAAAATAAACAACGTTTGATGTCAACAACAACAATACGATAAAAACAAAAATTCCACCAGAACGTTTAAATATAGAACACGTCGTGTTTGGAATAATATTATTGCGTGATATTGTTACGTGCCCAATTATATATCCTCCGGTTTCGTTTAGTACCGTTGAAAACAGTACTGCTGATGAGCAACAGTGTCCGGTTTTGTGCGTTTTTTTTTTTACCGCTACAATACATCTCATGAAGTCCCATCAATGGATGATTTCTTCACTCAAGTCCTCAGTCCATAAAAACCCAGTTAATTTAATTTAATTTAATTTACTTATCTTATTTAATTTATATTATTTTATTTTATTTATTTATTTTATCTTATTTTTCTTTTTCTTATGTAACTCTACATCATCACTTATACTTACTGTAAAAACTTATCTTTACAGATCGTATAATAACTAAAAAAAAAAAAAAATTACCGCTACAGCGGTTAAATGACCAATGTAATAAATTCAATAAATTCAATAAATTCAATAAATCACCGCTATAACAGTAACTGACCGTGAACGTGTTAAACGAAGCCGACGTACCGGCGGAATTCCAACACACGTCGAAAATCAATATCTCCTCTCGCGTCAACTCGTCCACCACATCCGCCGTTTGACGTGGGTTCGGACAGAGCGGTCGGTCCCGTAGAATCAACGTCTGTGTATAATGTAATATATACATTGTACACGAAGTTTCGATTATGTAACACACGCGCGCACACACGACGTTGCATGTCAGGATCGATAACGTACGGCATTGCGTTCGTTCGAATATCAACGGCCTCGACGCAGATTGTAGACGATAATGTTGATCAAAAAAAACAAATCGTTTACTGTAATATTTGGACGACGAATCGTAAAATCTATCAACGTTTGGCGTGTTATCGAGTGTACGACAGACGGTGGCTGCGTTATCGGGCACGTAGTTAGTAGCGTGAAATCTAATTTTAAACAGCAGAGTACTCCGGGGTTAATAAATCTGGAACACCAACGTATCATCTAGAGAAAAATATGACTCGCGATCGTTAAAGCGTTATAAACGAGCGAGACGCATTATTTTTTTTTTTTTTTTCGTTCTTTCAAATTCGTCACTGAAAACGTTCGATTTCCGTTTCGCCGTCACGAAATCACATACTTATCTACATAATATATATGCGTATCGCGCGTCGACCATAGTCGGTATAAATTATTTATGTTTACCACTCGTAGTGCAGTACGTACATATATACGTATTATATGTGTAGGTGTTTTAAACGCGTGACACTCGATAATAATCGTATACATAAAATAGTTATTCAATTTATCGTCGACATTTAACGATTCAAAAAATAATAATAATAATATGGTATATTTGTAATCGCGCGCGCGTACCTAAGACTTATATTAATAACGATTATTATTATTATTATTATTATTAATATTAATATTATCGTCGTTTACACACGGCACGGTGCGCAACGAAATCAAGTTTGGGTACGCGCTGACGCCGCGGCCAAACAACTAATGACAATATTATACGCATTATAGACGCGATCGTAGTTACGATCCATTATGAACGACGATGATATGAGGCGGAGGAAAAAAATAAATAAACAATTTTTACAGCGTCGTAAATTCGCGTACGATTTAAATATTAACGACATGAAATCTCCGCACGAACGTACGTTACGTCGGTTCAAGATTAGATACGGCATTGCACACACATATGCAGCGACACGGTTGTCGTGTTCTCGTATTTTCATTTACAGACCGCGGCCACGGGTAATAACCATCACGCCGAAAGTTCAAAACGACGTGCGTTTCGCGTTCGTTTGCGGTGAATTCGGGGCGATACGCGAAAATCGCCGAACGGCGAACACCGATCAGGCGCGGATCCAAGGCTGGGGGGGGAGGCCAAGGAGCGATTTAAAGAATCAAGAAAGACAATTTAAAATGAAGTTGTAGCTACGGGATTTTTCGGTTTTTATCGTTTTCGATAACCAATAAAGATACCGATACCTCTTTTTATCAAAGTATTATATATAATTGTTTTCATATATGTATTGGCAGTTTAATTATTGAACGACACGTGAACATTAAAAATTGGTGGGTCACACATAATATGATATACCTACCTAGTACGGCTCTTAAATATCTCGAACATCTCCGTAGCGGACAACGTAATCGTTCCGATAGCAGCCGCGATTCGACATTTGACAAAGATACATAAAGACAGACTTTATTGCTGTATTTCGGTATATCGCAAACGATTTGCAAGAAAACGTTTTGGTAAAAATATTTCATTACTCGATGCGACAAAATGAGGATTGAAGTTGTTTTGATTAAGACGGGCTCCCCCCCGTAAATAAGTTCTGGATCCGCGCCTGACACCGATACACGTGTATTGTCGTACAAGATCGATGAGAGACGTATCGCGCGGACCCGAACGCACGGGGGGTCGCGTTACACGTGCGGACGTACGGGAAAAAAGAAAACAATACGTTACTCGTACGTTGTCCGTTGTAAGTTAAGTCCAGAGTGCCATAGAACGGTTAAGTAAATACCGTTTATTGATTTAAAACGAAATTAACGTGGTTGTTATGTTGTACGCGTTATTTTCAGTGTACCGGACGTTTCACGTAATTATTTACGCGCTCGTCCGTTATCGATTTTACTCCGCCGAGAAAGTAAATGAAAAAAAAATTATAAAAAAACCTTTAAACGCGGTAAGCGTACGCTTTGTGTGTTACGTCGATCGTGGACAGAAACACGTGTTTCGCCCGTTAACCGATTCGGACATTTTTAGATTTCCAGCGGACCGAAGACCGTATCATACCGTTCGTACGCCTCCCGTTAACTACTCGTTCGCGTATCAACGGTCCGGCAGCAAACGAACTAGTCGGTTCGAACTAGTTTCCTAAAAACAAAATTTGTTAAAAATAATACAACTTAAAAAACGACGACAACAAGAACCGTCGACACGCCCGTTTCGGACGTTGTTCGTATTTAAGAGCTGAAAACGTAACGCTAAACAGTGTACAACGGTCTCGACAATATTTATCGTATCCCCGTTTACGTTGAAAACACACTGTTGCAGGTGAGGGCTGTCTTGTCTTTTCTGCGCGCGTCGTTTCGATCGTATGTCGGTAAAAACACGGTGATTTTTTTTTTTTAAATTTTGTTTTGTTAAATCCGTACGTTCTAAAAAAAAGAAAAAAAAAAATTTACACCGAAATCTCGTCGTCGTTTTCCGCGTTGTTGCATAACGGTATACGCGAGCAAGTCGTTTAGCAATTACGGTCGGCTCTCGGCGGATCTCGCCCGACAATCACTCGTGGTCGACGAACCCCTCCGCGGGACAGATGGCTAATCGAAATCGAATACCAACCGTAAGACAAAAACCACGTCGTAACCACGTGGTACACGTTCGCGACGCCGCCCCGGCGGATGTTCGTGAAACATAATAGACCGTAACCCGGACCGAAGTGTTTCGGCGTTCATAATCTCGAATTACGGTCAGTTAAGCCGAAATCACGCGTCGACACGCGACAAATCAACGCGCGAGCGCGCACGTTTTTTCACGTTTTTTACAATAATACGCGTGTCGGTTCGTATTCGACGGCGTCCGCTAAACAAGACGTTCCCGGTCAACGTGATTGTAACCGTGTCTCTCCCCACCACCCCCGCAACCCGACTCGACGTCATCGCGCCGAGTGCATGATTTAGAATTAGTCCTCATGGAACGGACGGGTTCCTTTTTTTCGGTTTTTTTTTTTTTTTTTTTTTAATCGTTTTGAACACGTCGAGACCGTTTTTTAATTTACACGCCGCGTGTGTGTATTTTGTATTTTAATTTCAAAAACCGCTCATAAACACCGTTGATTTTTAATTAAACGTAACGCGGAATCAAACGTTTCGTAATTATATTATAGCAATGTACACAAATGCAAAAGGTGTTATATAAAAAAAAAAAAAAATATATATATATATTCCCCCCCCCCCCCCGGCTTTTAACCGGCACCGCACGTTTCAACGGCACGCGTAAAAACCGCTCGCAGAAATATTTAAATGTGTGCACACGTTTTTAATAGCCCATTACATCAAATTTAATTGCGTTTCACTAAGTTCGCGTATTAATTTTCTCTTTTTTTTTTTAAATTTATTACACGTACATACATAATTAATGTCACGACAAACAAAGCATTTATTTGAGATAAAAACGAAATTCGGTTAAACGATTTTCAACGCGACCATTTACGGAAGTGTCATATTTTTAAAATAATTCGTATAATATCATCCGGATACAAAATCGATCCCAGTCACAACGTTTTTATACGTGTTGTACTGAAATTCCCGAATAGACGTCACAAACGATTTCCGAACCGTTCGCACATTGTAACATAAATAAAACATTATTTCGACAATTAAAAATACATCGTCACGCGAATGGACGTACGCATTTAATACGTTTTGTAGATGGATTGTATATGATTTCCAGTCGTGTCCGTCGTGAGTTCCGCCCTCGGTCGAAACGGATCGAATGATCAGAGAGATCGGACGATCAACAATAACGACCAGCGTTCGAAGTGGCTGAAAATAAGTGGAGGGATGCATGCCTACGTTCTTATTCTGAAGTCGTCATATCACTTGTACTCGAGTTCGATTTAGTCGACCGATTTGACAAAGACGTGTTTACTATAACACTGTAATACTGTATAGCAAATAATTGATCGTATTGTGCACGATACACTAAAATAACGTCCTCGATAACTGATCGTAACGTTAAAAATCGTGTGTTTATTTATTGCGTTCGTATAAACATTTTCTTGTCGACGTGAAACCGTAAAGAACGACGTTCAGATACAACGAGGTCCGATTTAAATGAGATAAAAATACCGTTTTTATGAAAAACACCGACACGAACGGATATTCTCTGTACGCGATAATAATATTATTAACCTCCCCCCCCACACACCCGTCCGCTCTACTTCGACCGCCGGACTCCGGTCAAAGACGCGCGCGGGCCGATTCGTCCGTCCTAACCTAACCCGATCGCCGTGGAAACGCGGACGCGGCGACGTCGGTCTTCTGACTTTGAGGTCGTCGTCCACCGTACCGGGAACAACGGAACGGTGTTGTCGCGGTACCGGAGCGGGCGGCGCCGTTCGTTTCCACGGCTACATTAAGGTTTTTTTTAGGGTTATGGAGGAAACACGTGGAAAACGACGGTAGTTTATTCCGGCGAGGACGTAATACGTGCGCGTACGCGAAATATAAATCATCGGAGAAGAGTTAATTCTCGTTTTTAATTTATGACCGTGCCGTCTCGTACGTAATATGTCGTGTATAATACCGTGTTTGTTCTCGTCGCTTCCCCCCCCCCCCGTCCCGCTCGACCGTTCCGCGTTATAACTCTTTAAATGCAAATTTTAGATCCGCGAGGGCTTAACGTCGGACGACGCGATATATCCGCGCGATAATTTATGCGAGTTGTTGTCGTTGTTTTTTTTTCCCCCTCGTTCGAAGACACGACGATGTCGTCCGACTCGAGTACCGACAGACCGACAAATCCAAAATTATATGGTAACGCGCCGAAAACAAAGTTTTCGTTTTTAAGTTGTAGTTTTTACAACTAACTCGAACGGAACCGGGAATCCGTTTCCGCGTACCGACGAACCTGAAGTCCGTGGTTTTTCGGTCATAAACGTGTTCTCGTACAATAGACAGACACACATTTGCTGCGGCGTGGACGGGTCGGTCGGACATTACCGGGAGACGTCCGACCAACGTATTCATTGTCTGTTCGATAATCCGGTTTACCGGAAAGTCGACACGGCATTGACGCTAAACGTCCCCGGGTCGACTCAGGCGTGTACAGTCGGCTTTTGATATTCGCGATATTCGACTACGAGAAAACGTTAGTCTTCGTCTTCCTGTGCCCACGTCTCGTTCGTCGCGTTTACGAGACTCGCACGAACCAAGCACCGAATAAGCACGCCGCCGACGCGTTCGTCCGGCATGGTCTAGTGGTCAGGACAGCCAGGTGGCTCGGGTTCGATTCCCGGTACCCGAAAGTGAATTTTTTTTCCGCACTCCTTTCTCTCTACTGTTCGCGTTTTCGCGGTGTCGATTAACCGATCGAAACGTTTGATTTCGGGTGCGATCCGGCGTTCTGTTGCATTTGACATTTTTGCACAAACAACCCGTCGTCTAACGAATTTATCGTTCGGATACCGTCACACGAGATGATTTTTTTTTTTTTTTTTAAACCGCTGTATCATAAAAAGACGTTCTAATAATATATTGTTTTTAGACCGGCCGTCGGTCTATCTCGTCCGTACATATTCCGGTTTTTGAAAAAAAAAATTTAAAAAAAAAATAAATAAATAATAACCATTGACGGAAACGACGACGTCTCGTGTCACCGCGATAAGCGAACGAAATAGAAAATATATGATTTCACGCGATGCGGCCGTGTGACGTTTTTCCGGACGCACGTATGTGTGTGTGTGTGTGTGTGTGTGTGTTGCCGGAAAGAAAAACTATCCGTTCTGCTCCTCCTCCCGTTTCGGACCTATGAACGTTTTCGGCCGAATCCGTTAATCGCGCGGCGGCACGAGACCGTGGAAAACGCGGTTTTATATTCCCGTCGAACACTGCGCGCACGACAGAGTCGAAACGTATGTTTCTCGTAACACGACGTCTAAAAAATGACATAACTATAAAAAATATATATATATATACGCGCGCGCGCGTAACACAGTAACGCACGTTATACGGATATACCGTTTGTCGTATCATTCGAACGCGCGTATAAATAACAATAATAATAATAATATACAGCAGCAGAGCGGGCCGTAGAAATAGAAAATAAACGACTCATGACTAATGGCATGTGGTAATGCACATACGGCGGGTCCGCGTCTGGGGTAGGGAGCGGGGAGGTCTCTGTTCGAGAAATGTCTTCGGCGACGGGCCGACCAAAAAGGGAAACCGGCGGAAAGCGTTATTATTACGTGGCAAGTCTCGCGAGCTCGTTGGAAACGTACGTTCGATTTTCTCGTAAAACGAATTTTTTTATTTTTTTTTTTTGAAAACGCGTTTCCGATGTCTCCGCGACATTGACCGGAAGAAAAAGAAACCACGCGATTACGAATAAAATCCGACGTGCGGAATCATAAACAAAACCGACAGTCAACGGATGTTATCGGGGGGAGGAAAATGTCTGACGAAACGTTTTGATCGTTTTGGACGGCGAACTTCGTGTGTTCAGTGGAAACTAATGATTTAAAATTCATTGTATATATGTATAAACGACGGTCGCGTTTGTTAACTAAAATCATCGTCCAAACATTCGGTTACGCGCACTACGTGGACGGTTTATCGACAGTATTCGTCAAACAAGAAACACGGACGGAATCCGAAAACAACGTCCATAGTTGTTCGAGAGACTACTGGCGTGTCGGTACGACATTACTTTCGAAATTAAAAGAGTTTCGCCCGAACACGATCGGATCCTACACGAAAACTTTTACTTTTCTGAAAATACGAAAACTCCGACGAAAACCAAGTCGGATAAATTTAATTTTTTTGTTTTTTTTTGTTAAACACGTCAAGTGAGTAAAATACACGAATTCAGAAAACACGGGCGTCAAATCGATGAAAACGTATCAGGTTTCCGTTCATGTAACCGTATCTATTGACGATTGTGCTTGGTGATCACAACGGTCGCGAGTCGTTGAACAATGACATTGAATTATCGTGACTTCAGTTCGCCCCGGAAACAAAAACCGATTCCCGCAATAACACCTCTTTTGCTCTTTCGGGATGTCAGTCGAAACGTCACGAAACGCGTTTTCTCGGTCCAGAAATCGAACGAAGACAAATCCGCCCGGAGAATTCGCGTTTCACACCGTCCGGGCCGATCGGACGCGAAATTCCACGGCGGACGTACGTGCCGGTTTCGCTCATCCCGTATTCGCCATGTTACTCGTAAAGTTAAGTGAACAGATTTCCAAAACGTTATTTACGACGACGCGATTTTAAGTCTGTTCGATCGTCGTCGGCGGCGGAAATGAAAACAAATAGCGCGGCGTCGGAGAGGATTCTTTTTTTTTGTCCTTTTCGCAATGACAAAACTGTTAAAATTAATTTTGAATCGAAACAACGATTAACGTCGCACAATAAATGTAACGGAAGGTCTAATGTCGTTTTCGACTTGTTTTGTTACTGTCGTCAATTATAAAACTATTAAGTTACCCGCCTAGTCGGTTTCCAACGTTTTGGAATATTCAATGGTTATATTGGTATTCGGTAGAGTCAATAGTCGATTAATGGTTTTCTAATTGGCTCGAAGAATTTAGATTCCCTAAGTCTAAGTCAGGAAGCAATGAATATTGTTAATATTTATAGCCAAGATTTGAGTTTAACATTTGTCGAAGAAGTTGTACAATTCCAAAAATTTATCAAAACATTTCCCGATGATGAAATTTCTATGAGTGGTCTATTAAAAAAAATTATCGGAATCTCCGTAGCACAAGATAAAACATCGTCATTATCATTATTATGTATAAAATCTGAATTAATGACACAGATTGATTGGTCGGAATTAAAAAACGAGATATTTGTATCGACGAGAGTAAAAAAAAAAAAAATTATTTTGTATTGTACTATATTATTAATAAAACATTGTGCGTTTTTGTTATTATTATCATTAATTTTTTTAGTTTTTTAAACGGTGCGTTCTGTCCCTGCACCGCTACCGTCCCCCATTAAAAAAAATCACTGATAAGTTGTAACGAAACAATATTTAAAGAGAGTCTCTCCCACCGTAATTTTCCTCTCGGGTACGTGCCGTTAAACGATATTTAAGGAATTTCAGTCCGTAGTGTAAATTTAGAGACGGCAAGTTATGTTTGATTATATTTTACCATACGTTGAACCTTAATGGGGCCCTGTGCGTGTGCGTCGACGGCGACGACCACGTTTAGACCACGACCGTGGTTATCGTGTGTACGCGCCGACGGGGCCGACGGTTGGGTTTTCGGGGGAATATGGTAATCATGAACGTGGACGGGAAAGCGTGTCGGAACGGACAAACGACGCGCGCGCGCCGGAAATGATTAAAAAACACACGACCGAACCCGTAGAAGTCGTTCGGAAACCCCCCGTCGTGTCGGGACCGCGTCACACGATCGATTCGTCCGACACGTTTTCGTACGAGTTCGCGAAATCCACGTCGAAACTTTGGTCCGGCGGCCGTTCGTTCCCACACGCCCCGGGTCGACGTTATCCGACTGTTACGTTCCCTGGATTGTTATTATTGATATTATTTCCGTGTTCGCGAAACGCCCGCGGGCGACCGGCGCCGGGCTTACCTAAGAGCGGAACGAGCGCGGCCGATTCGGGCGGCAACATTCTCCCACGAAATAAAAGAAAATATATAATGGAAAGCCAACGACCGGATCGAAGTTTGTTTGCAACGACAGGCGAACTGTTTCCGAACGCGAGCCTGTTCGGCGGTCACCGAACTGTTCGGCGGTGAGATCATTGTCGTGTCGTAACGTGTTTGCGACTGGCGTCGAAATCCGTCGAATTCCCTAGCACCACGGTGCGTCAACAGCCGACAGAAACTTTTTTTTTTTTTAATGACGTAACCGTTCGTGTTTTGATGTTTCATATGTGTTTTTTTTTTTTAAATAATAAATTCAATTAACAACACATTCGTTTATGTATTTCGATCGGTTAAAAAAACAAAAAACCGATCCTATGAAAACGATGTGTTAATTTCGGAAAACATTCTAACGACGCGATTGTTTAAATAAAATTACATACCGTTTTTGAGCTCCTCCCCGATACCCGATCCGGTAAATTAATCGTCGTCTTTCGTCGACTAACGAACGGACTCGAATAAAATCGTTAATGCCACGGGGTCCCGAATTTACCGATGTTTCCCAGGGCCCCTAAATATCGCACTGCCGTCACCATAAATTCGTCTCGGACAATATTCCTCTTTCCTTATATCACGCAACGAACGTTTAATAACTTTCATTATTATATAAAAAAAAAAAAAAAAAATATATTAAAATGAGCGAATTAAAATTTTAATTTTATTGTTTCGGAGGTACCTAATCATTAATTTGTCTGAATATATATTATATATATATATATATATTTATACGACTTATCGTTGTCATTTACGGACGCAAAATTGAAAATATGGTATTTCGACTTTTCAATTTGCTTTTATTGCTTTCACCGTTATTTCATTTACATTGCAATGTGTTCAAAATACATTTTAAGTATTGATGTTAACGATTTATTATCTCGTTGGAAACGTATTTTTATCGTAACCAAATGTTGTTTCGAAACGTGCGTGTTGTTTAACACGACGGTGTCCAATAACATATAAATACACATATATGTTATGTAAATTAAATATTAGAAAGTAGGCTTGTTCCACAAATTAATTTTACTGGTTTACCAGCCGTGAAGAAAAAAACGCGTTCGAAAACATGTTGAAATATCTACAACGTTTGAAATGGAGTATAACGGAATGCTCTTCAAAACGATAACTATCCAGAATTGAACAACGAGTAAACAGTTTTCGTAACGCTTTCCAATATGCCAAAAGTGTCACAGTCATATCGCGTTAATTATTTAAATTTCAAAGTATATTTACTACGTATTTTCGCAGTTGCAAACGTTTCCAAACAATATATTACACGACATGAAATCGCGTCGCGTTCTACTCGCGTGCAATGACATTTCTAATTTTGACGTTTGTGAGGGTTCGCGCATAAAGTTTAAAATTATTATAATTTACAATGCACACTTTCATTAAAACATTGTAATTTGTTTGTAAACGCACACCGCGTACTGTATAATTCACAAGGCCGGGCGGCCGGTTGATTAATTTTGTTTAACTTGTCAAATTTAGTTAATATACACGAATATAAGTTGTGTTAATTTCAAAGTCACTTAAATTTTTATTTTTGTCGGAGTAATGATGATTTAAGTTGAAAGTCAATTTAACCCGGGCGAGAGTGAAATCTTTCTAATTAGCATTTAAAAAAAAAAAGGGGTAAAAAATGAAATAAGACCCCCTAAAATCGTACACAGTCTTCAATACTATTAGGTTTGAGTTATCAAACGGTCGAAACCATTAAATATAGTAACTGACATCATCTAAATCGTTGCTGATCAAACTCGATTCCGATACTTTTTTACACATACGTAATTAGCTCGGAGTTAACACGTTAAATTAAACAAACGATGACATTTTGAGTTAGAAGTTAATTTTTGAAAAAATCAACGTGTTAAGGAAACTCGATTACGTACACCGTTAAATGCTCGATAACGTAAAATAATAAACGAAAAAAATTGACTTCATATTTTCCCCGGTACGTTCTGCCAATCCAATCACAGGTTCAGCGCCGTCAGTTGACGGTCAAATTACGGCCGCCAAAATGTCAATTTTATCGACTGCAAGGCGACGTCGGACCGACCGTTTTTTCGTTCTCCAAACCGGAGACACTTGGGCGTCCCGAGAGAATTTTTCGGGACGTCGCGACACCGATCCCATAACTGTCCGGGCAGTTTCGGTTTGCCGGCACGTATGGCGAGACCAGACACATCACCTTACAGGAATAATGCTGGAGACCGTCGACACAACGTCGGTCCGTCTTACGACAAATCCACCGAAGCAAAACGGTATTCATATTATTTTACCCGTTTTATTGTTTTGTTTTTTTTTTTTTTTCCAGTGATAACGCGTCTTATGAAACCATTGCGTTTTGACGACAGTCTACCATGGTTAAACGTCTAAAGTAAAAATGTAGGAGACTTATGTTGTACGATAGATTTAACACTGTTTTGTTTAATGGTTCTTTGAAAAATATATTTATTATTATCAATTATGGACTACTACAAACCAGTTTGTCGACAATATGAAAAATAAAAAGCAATTGTTAAACATTTGTTTTCTTTTAAATATTTAAAGACAACCATACATTATTTTTTTTCTTCGACAACATATAATGAGGACAAATAGATTATAATACTATTAATATATAATATAACTAAAAAATATAAGCAATGACATTTTAGTAAGTACCTGTAAAATATAAATATAGGAAATTTATCTCAAATGACAAAATTTTACATTTTTCAGTCATATAAGTATTCTTTCAAGCGTATGTTTATGAATTATTAACTATAAACTAATTATTACTTGTTATACAATATAAAAAATAAAAAACCAAATATGATCAAAGAAATATTTGTTATTTTTATACTTAATAGATCCATTTCTTTAGGAGTGGCTTATATTACTCCCGGCTTAATATATATATATATATTTTTTTTTTTGTATCAAACTATAATGTGTAATGTAGACAAATTTATTAATATTTCAATATATACTATTTTCAATCCTTGTTATATTTTTAATTCTTTCTCTGTCGTCTATTAAAAAATTTCTTTTTCATGAATCTAGGTTTTTAATTTTGTTTATTTAAATGTATTATTTTTTAGTTGTAAGATGTATATTTTTT
This sequence comes from Schlechtendalia chinensis, assembly GCA_019022885.1. Classification (NCBI taxonomy): domain Eukaryota; kingdom Metazoa; phylum Arthropoda; class Insecta; order Hemiptera; family Aphididae; genus Schlechtendalia; species Schlechtendalia chinensis. The sequence goes on from CM032347.1 coordinate 1,660,641, forward strand.
TTAATTGTCAAGCTTTAATGCATTCTTGTACGTAAGCGTTTGTTTAAAATATATATATATAATATAATATTTAGAGTCATGAATATTGACAATATGAAAAATAAAAATAAAATGTCAAAAATTTACAACGTTTATACTTAAAATAAAAGTATTTTTGATTAATGAAACCACTACCATATAATTTTTTGTGTCGTCGAAAACATATAATGGGGACGAGTCGATTATAATACCACAAATACATAAATAATTGAAAATAGGTTTGTATACACTTTAATAAGTGTATGTAAAATATAAATATAGAAAACTCATCTTGTTTGATAGATTTAACACTGTTTTGTTACTACTTTGTTGGCAATATGAAAAATAAAATATTAGACATTCGTTATTTTTATACTTGCAAAAGATAAATTTATCTATTGATTAATACCACCATACAGTTTTTTGTTCGTGTCCTCGACAACATACATATTTATAATTAATACCACCACCACTACCACCACCATCACCATCACCACCACCACCACCACCACCACCACCATCACCACCACCATACCTAAATCCTTCAACACATCCTAAATCCTACAACATAAATAGGCTGAAATGTGTCTCGTAAGCCCAAAGGCCGTCCACACGAGCAACACACGTTTCATAAAAATCATATAACGTATCATGCCTAACCCTTCTTCACACATACAATGTCTCACACAGCACATTCGTTTACATACAAACACAACAACACATCATGCCGTCAAGATCATCAAAACCATTCTTATCCAATCCTTATCCAAGATCATCAAAAATTCAACACCTTCTGCAATATATAATAGGCTAAGACTGACATGTGTCCCATAAGCCCAAGAGCCGTCCACACCAGCAATAGCAATACAACTGCCACGCAACTTTTTTTTTTGTGTCCTCGACAACATATAATGAGAACGAATTGATTATAATACCATAAATACATAAATAACTGAAAAAATGTGTGTATACACTTCAATAAGTGTCTGTAAAATATAAATTTAGGAAACTTATTTTATTTTGATAAATTTTATAGTGTTCAATTATAGAAATGTTTTTTAAAACATATGTTCATTAAATATTAATTATAAACTACTTAGTATTTGTTGATAATATGAAAAATAAATAGGCTCAAACAAATATTGAATATTTGTTATTTTTATACCTTACACGCACATTTAGGAATACTTTATACTATTAATAGTTTTATTTTTTATTTTTTATTGTATCTACACAATATAGCGTAATGTGGACAAACTGATTATAATAATATTAATATTTCATATATAACGATAAATTGAAACGAAACATATGTATTGAATGAAATTTCAAACACCAATACACGTTGTATATGAGTATATATATAATCAGTATCGAAAGTTATTGTGAGAACTGTAGTTTGATTGTAATTGTATTTTCGTATTGAATTGACATTGTTGAATGAGTTTTCGGTTTAGGTGAATTCTATTGTATTAGATAATGTTTTTATTTGTGATTTTTTTTTTTTTTTAATATTATTTTTATTTAAATTGAGTAAGTAGGATTTCCAAACGAACAGAAGTTTAAAAGTTTTTTCAAATGTCTCAAGTCTGGTCTTGCTTCGACTCTGGTACAACTCACGTTGAGGTAGACTAAATTTACGAGAGCATCCACATTTTCGATACGATATAAATTGGTGGAGGACAAGTTTAAATATTTAAGATTGATGAGTGTATCCAAGTTCACTATTCGAGAAATGCAGTTTTCAGACAAATTCAATACTCTCAGATTCGTCAACGTGTTTAATCCTTCGATGTGTTTAATAGCGTTCTTGGACAGGTTGAGAACCCTTAAATTAGTGAGTGTACTCAGGTTCTCGATACGCTTAATTTTATTTTTGCCCAAATTCAATACTTCCAAGTGGATCAGATTGTCCAAGTTCGTGATAAAGTGAACGTTGCATCCATTGATCACTAACGAGTGCATATTATCAAAGCTGTTTATGACTGGAATGCCGTCGTACAACACGCACTTAACAAATTTTAAGGAATTCAAGCCGTTGCACAAGGGGAGACGATCGTCGTACATGAACGTATCGCTTACGGACAGATGTAAATAATTGAAATGACGCTGGTTACCTTCCAAGAACAAAAGCTGCATGGAATTCTCAACACTGACTGTGTCGTAGTCACATGGTTCGTCATGCAGGTCTAGCGCCTTTATGAGCATCGTTATATCGTTGAACGTTAGATGTTCTACAATGTTCCGGTAGTTGAGCACGATCACGGACCTGACGTCCCGCCGGCCGTCCATCCCTGTAATGAAACAAACGGGCCCGGTCAATTCGGCACGTAACACGAAACGCGTTCGTTCGAACCGAGTGTATTTGTCGGCTGTGGTCGCGGTCGAGGTCACGTTTTTGTTTTGGTTTCGGTAACGCGTCGCCGCGATTTTCGTCTCGTAGTACCCCGGAATCGACGACGACGTTCAACCGTTCCGACATGTCAACGTTGCTTTGCCGACGAAGTGACCGGCTTGGTCGAACACGACGATTTCCGTACAACCGATCTGTCGCTCTACCCATCACCCCGCCCTTCAAATCATCAACGGCAAGTCTTCTCTTCGAACTCGAAAATCGACAAAAGCGATCGCCCGACCTTCACCCGCCGGTGGTTCTCCACCCGGACAGGAAATGTACGACGATGATCAAATAACGAGAATGTCGTTGTTGAAACGATTTTGCCAATTTTCGAACGGTCGCCCCCCGTCGATAACAATCATACGAGCGTTTTATAACCGTCAATCGTATCTGATAAATATACACCGAGACGGATAAGAGAATACTGGAGATGCCGGACGACAATAACGTTGACTCTCTGCACGGCAAAACAATTAAAAATATCATAAAACCATTGTTTGCAATTGCTGTGTACATCGTGTACGTTATTTAAACAGTGATTCTACATGAACGTAGTTGTGTTGTTGTTGCCGTACGATAACAATAAACTACCGTCTTATCAAACACTGTACGTGTACGAGATACGCGCTCCTAACCGTACGTAATCATCGTTGTTAAACCAAAAACAACAAAAAAATCCGATCCACTACCGGTCGACGTTCCGATCGATCGACGTTTCGTTATTTTCGGTTTCGATTGGAATCGACTCTTGCCGCGACAACGACGCGCACGACGGACGGGTCACGCGTACAGCGCGTTGGTGGGACGGCGTACCCGGAACAAACGAAGGGGGATAACAATGGCGGGACCCCGTGTCTTCTGTTTCGTCCTGTTCGGCGACAAACGAAATTTTTTACCGTTCCGTACTCGGGCCCGTCGTCCCGCCGAAGCGGGAACAGAAGAGCACGTCCATAACGCGAACGTTTGGCCGGACGGCGCCATCTGTCGAACGGATGTGCCGGCGTCACGGCGGCGTTGTCGAAACCGAATCGCATACCTTCGACCATCAGATCGAAAACGCTAGAGATCACGGGTACGACGTGTAAATCGTGTCTAACCCAACACGCGCCCCGACGATCTAGTCGAGTAAATTATGAACCGTTTACAGCGATTGTCGGTGTGGAAAGGTGAGCGGGGTAGGGTGTGTGTGTGTGTGGAACGTTTGAACCGTCAAAACCCTCTACTCACCCGCTGGTCGATCTCGCACGATTTCCTCGGACGTCGTTTCCCGTCGATCGGTCCCGGCAACGTGGTCGACTCCTGGAAGAGAAACGCTGAACGAAGAGAACGTTGGCCGCCGTCGCCGTCACCCGTACAACACACAAACATCGTGCCGGCAGCGGCGGCGCGCCCTGTCCCGCGCCGCCCTCCGCGCGCGCACGATCATCCCGGGGCGCTCTCTACGCGCCGCGAACGACCGTCGGCCGCCATTTCTTTTTTGTCTTCCCGCGTCGTACGCGCTCGAAACTGCCGAACCGTTTCCTGACCGCAGACACAGATTTTCACCGTCACCCTTCTCGGGGAGCCCGAAACACAAACTATTGCGACGACGCGATCGTAACTCCGCCGGACGGTTTGAAAACGATTGGATTACGTCGATCCGAGAGATAACCGGCCGCCTTTGTAGTTCGTGCCGTTCAAAACGGGTTTATACCAATGGGTCTTTAACGATAATACTATACCGCCCAAACAAAAACAAAAGGAACGTTCACGTCCGAATGACCGCGATACGTCGGAGACAATAATATCTGAAATAATACGCTCCCCCGCGCATAATTCTAGGCGGTTATCGCTTTCACGTCCGTTGACGATAAACAACGTATCGTACGGTCGGGTTGGTTTTCAAATGCGATTCCACGTTGAGCCTGTTGAGTGTCGTTCAATTGTTTTAAGAAACGGGTGTCGAACACGGTATTCACGTTTTTTTTTTTTTTTTTTTATGTTCGAACGTCTCGAAATGCACGGTACTCTCGTTTAAACGTCTAGAGTAGAAACGTGGGAGACTTACGTCGTACGATGGATTTAACGCCGTCTTGTTCGGACAACAAACCAATTTGTTGACAGTTATGAAACATAAGGAGCAAACGTAAAACATTTGTTTTGCATTTTTTTTTATATTTTTATTAAAAACAACCGTACAATTTTTTTTTTTTTTTTATGTCCTCGACAACATATAATGAGGACAAATGGATTATAATACTATTAATCAATGTATAATATACGCAGCGACATTTTAGCAAGTAACTGTAGGAAATTTATCTCGAATCTTACAGCGTTCAGTCGTACAAACGTTCTTTCAAACGTATGTTCATTAATCATTAACTATAAACTAATTATTACTTGTTATACAATATAAAAAGCTAAATACGCACTGCAAAATATTTGTTATTTTTATACTTAATAGATTCATTTATTGAATCATACAATAAATTGTAATATAGACAAATTTATTAATATTTCAATATATATTATTTTGAATCCCTGTTATATTCTTAATTCCTTCTCTCCTGCGATTCTTAAAAAAATAATTACTTTTTTTATAAAAATATATTCATGATTAATACTACCACCAACATACAATTTTTTTTTTTTTTGGCGACAACGTATAATGAGGAAAAATTGATTACAATATACTATTAGTATATAATATAATTGAAAATTACCTGTAAAATATAAATGTAGAAAACTTATATCGAATGATAAATTGAACCGTGTTCAGTCATAGAAATGTTGTATAAAACATATGTTTATTGATTATTAACTATTGTACGCATTATTGAATATGTTCGAACTTAGAATGATATGTTGTAATATTTGAAAACTCTTTGGTCATTTTTGTTCATATATATATACATGCGCATACATTTACGAATGCTACTGTCAATTTCATAAAGGAAAACGTTTTCATTGACAATACAATTTTCCTCAATGCGAATCTGGTCGATACTTAATTTATTAAATACATCACCAACAAATTGGATTCGGTTATAACTCAAGTTTACAAATTTTACATTTTCTATGATGCGTAGATTGTCTACCGCAATAATCAGATTGTACGAAAGGTTTAAGCATTCCAGATCAGTAAGGGCATGTATATTTTTTATTCTGTAGATTTTGTTGTGGCTCAAATTCAACAGTTTGATACGTGATAGTTTGTCTAAATTCTCAATGTGCCTAATTTTGTTGAAGGACAAGTCGAGAGATGTCAGCTGAGTCAGTGTGTCCAAGTTTTCGATTTTCGCAATCCAGTTGTTACATAAGCTCAACATTTTCAGACTACACAGATCCTCCAAGTTGTCGATTTTGGTAATGCAACACCCGATGATCTCCAACGTGTGGAAGTTCGCCAGCGTCGTGCACGAGGGCGTGAACGTCTGCAACGAGGGTATCCCGTTGGTGAATTTGCACTCCACCAGACGCAGACATTTCACGGTCGCGTTCAGGAGCAGATACTTCTTGACGAGGCGGATCTCCTTGACAATCAGATTCAAATAGTTGAAATGTTCGTTATGGCTGAACAAGAAATGCGCCTGCTGTTTCCCCGTCACCTGGACCGTGGTAGACGGACACGGGTACCGATAGAGTCCCAGCGCTCTAACCATCGACATGACGTCCTCGAAATCGAGATGTTTCAATATGTGATCGTAGTTGAAAACGATCACGGACCACGCGTCCCAGCACCCTTCCGTCCTGCAAAACGAAACGTGTCGATCATTCGTACGGCCGACCGCGGGTTCTATTTTAACGTCACGGGTTTTCCCGTGTCAAACCAAGCGATCGACCTGGTTCGCGTCCGACCCGAGTCGAGACTAATGCGCTCTGCAGCCTATCCCGCCGCGACAAGACAAACGAAATCAAAAGAAAAACGACGATGGGCGCGTACAAAATAAGAACCCTACGGATTATTCCGAGCGGTTTGTGTTGTTCACGTGTTTTCAGTGTACCGTGCACGTGAAACCGCGTGGGCCGACCGTATTTAAATCCGCCACCCCCCCCCCCCCCTCACCTAACCTAACCGCGGCAATCGAAACGACCGACAATCTACGGAACACGTTCGGTCACCGGTGATAACGTATCAATATACCGGTCGGGTGGGAGGGGGGGACACGGTCTCGCGTCAGACGCGTTTCGTTCGACCGGCCGCGATAAAATAATACACACACACACACACACACGTATACGTATTACACTCGGCTAGGTGGGAACCAGGTGGGAGGGAAGACGGGCACTGATCCCCGGGCGTGATCCATAACGCATGTACCGTAACAAATGATCCAGGCCATTCCGGCGTAAAGTGTTTTGGCGATTTTCCCCCCGGAAAAATCCGAAATGTTCCGCCTCTGCGACTACGCTGACGTAACGTCGTGTCCGTGCTTACTGTGTCGCCGGTGCGTGCGCGTCGCCGTCCTGTTCCGTCTCTTCGTCGGCCATGAAGTGTGCGGAAATCGTCTGCGCCGGTGCGGCCCGGAGGGGCATGCGAACGGACGAACGTCGACGCATTCGCTTCATGGTAACGCGCGTAACTACGCGGCGCCCGCGAGCCCGGCCGCGCCACTATCCCCTGCCCGCACGCCCCCCCCCCCGCACCCGTTCCGTCCCGCCGCCCGTAGAAAACCGGTAGGCGCGCTCCGTCGGTCCACGCGGACGCGCACGGACGCGCACGAACGCGTCCCACGAAATCGGATCCCGACGGACGGCCGCGATTTGAAAACCGAATGAATTCGACACGCGCGCGCGGATCAAAGGCGGCAAGACTCTTGTTAAATTTTTTTATTAGTATCGTCTTAATATAATTCTAACTCTTATCCGTGACACTGTAGAAAGACGATTTAAAATGAAATTTTAGCTATGGGATTTTTCGGTTTTAAAGTTTTCGACAACCATTAAAGATACCTATTTTTATCAAAGTGTACACATAATTGTTTTCATATATATGTATGCAGTTTAATTATTGAACGATACGTGAGAACCTTAAAAATTGGTGGGTTAAATGGCACTTGAATATCTCGAACATCGCCGTAGAGTGATAATGTAATCGTTCCGATAGCAGCAGCGACCGCCACGCGATTCGACATTTGATAGAGATACATAAAGACAGACTTTATCGTTTTATTTCGGTGTATCGCAAACGATTTGCAAGAAAACGTTTTGGAAAATATTTCATACAAACAAACGGTGTATACGATCTCGTGCCTCTACGTCACGTTCCGGTACGCGTTGAGGGTTATCGACGACGATACGACGGCGATTATTATTATTACGAAATCAACAACAAACAACGGTTTAGCCGGCTGAAGTCGGCAGGTCCCCGATTGATCGTGCTACATCCGACGACGAATTACGTTTCAGTAAACGTTTCGTCGTAACGCGTGTCGGCGTTCAAACGCGCTAACGTATATAAACAAAATATATGGGTATTCATCGTTGGCGTGTACCGGTTCGGCCGGAACCGAACCCAAAAGAATAAAATTGTAAAATTGTAAAATTTTCCGGGTCTCAAGTTGGAAATCGCCTTACAAAACATCTCATAATACCCGTTGGTTGAACTCGATGTTTTGAAACCGTTTGAAAATTCTCAGATCATAACCAATAAAAACCCGATGTCCCTGTGATATTTATATAATTATATTGTCGGTTGTCACGAGTTACTCGCCAAAGTTGTTATCGTATGTAAATACGATTGCTTTGAACCGAGTGAACCAATTTAAACAGGAAACGACTGGGCACGCGTGATAATCGTGTAGGAAAGTCATCGGACTAACTAACACGCGTGTTTATTTACGTCGAAAACGCACGGACGGAAAAAACGAGAAAAACGGATTTTTATAACGGTGTAATGTCCATAGGGAACCCCGATGTTTTCGACGATGGTATCCAAACATTAGACCGTCGTATGGAGCGTTGAAAACAGAATAAAATATATTATATAATATAATATAATTTTTTAAGTACGAAAACGCCGCGCGCGCGTAGACAATTCAAGTGTACGCCATACATCGAGATTTAAAGTATATACTCGTTTTGATTATGACGAGAAAACTGACGTTTCACATTGGGAATTTCGTTCGTCAAAACCACTATTGAGTCGAGCTCGGTGTGATTTTATGTAATAGCGTTAAGAAATCGAAAGTCGATTCAAAACCTAGGACGAATCTCGAGTCCGGAACGATCGGAGCGCAGCGTTAGTCCTTTAAATAAAATTTTTGGTATCGAAACAAAACTCCTCGCCGATCTCGGGGAATCGATCAAACGTTCGAAATCGAATCGTCAACATTGACGGGCGCGACGAGAACGATTTTTTCGTTGACGGACCGTCGCATTTTCAACCGCGTTTCATTTCAGAGCGCCGGCGTATAAAATCGTATCGGAAAACGTTTGCTTATCGTATCGCATCGGTCACGATCGTCATGAGGACCACGCGCGCGTTACCGGTCGGACGCTGCGAGGCGCGCGACGTCCTTGAACCGTGGGCACGAGACGACCGTCGGGCCGCGCGCGCACGTCGATTTCGTCGTTCCGGAGCCGGGGCACAGCGGCAACAGCGCACGCACCTATCTCACCTCCTCGCCGCTAACTCGCCGTGTACGCGCGCCGCGTTATAAAACCGTATTCACAACGTGTACCGCGCATCGGACAAACACCGCGGTCACTGAAAAAGACACGTACGCGCGTAATGAATTTTGTTCATTTACCGACGTCAGCCGTAAACTTTAAGAAATCACCACACTCGACACTCTCCGAAGAGATCGGTCGTTTATTTTTTTTACCGTTTGTTTTCAATCTGGTCGGGTTCGGAAAAAGACGTTCTCGAACGTATTTACGTGACACGTGCACACCATGTAATGCCCGTGGCCGTGGGCGCCCATTGGGGTGGTGGGGGGGACATGTCCCCCCCCCCGGAAAATAAGTATAGTTGCTAAAATTGGTATTTTCACGTTGCCATTGTAAAGGTCGACGTTTTATTTCTGTTTTATTTTTTTAACATAAAGAAAAATATTTTAAGTAATTTTATAATAAATTTGTTTATTGAACGAATTTCCCTTCTGTTTCTTCTGTGATAATACAACAGTGAAGATACAAACAGTTAAATACAAATGGTTTAATTTGGTATGATTATTGGAAATTAAAATCAATATCATACATTGATGAAATAACACAAGACTACATTAAATTATTGAACCTAACTTTTTTTTTTTTTGCTTATCAAAATTAATAAATTATTTTGTCCCCCCCCCCTAAATATTATCCTATTGGCAAGCACGGGCGCGCTTCGTCAACGATTTTCATTTTGAACGCCGACAGTCGGAGACGTCGAAGTGCCGTTTCGCACGCAGCAAGATTATCCGGACGAATCGTTTTTTCGACATTTCCATTAAATACCGTCGACGATATTTTTGTCGATCGTGTATTTCCACGGAAAACGCACACGATCGATTGAATAATGCGCAAACGTCAATCGAACCTAATCGGGGGTTTCAATGTAATCCGGCGTGTACGAACGCGGTCGCTCCGCGTGTACATACGTAGTAGGATCAAAAAGTTGCCGGAATTTATTTATAAAAAAAAAACTATTTTTCTTATCAAATATCTGATTATTGGAATTAAAAGTAGACATTATTAGCTATCTGTAGGTTGTTTTGTCGTTAAAATTACATTAGTCTCATGTGAGACGTAATCGTGTTCATACGAAACGGAGTTTACGCATATTTTCAAAATTTGGTGCGATCAGGTCGTTTACGCATTCGAGATATGGCAAATGCATTAGGAATATCGTATGGTTCAGTTCAAAAAATTTCGAAAGATGATTTAGGAATGCGGCGCGTTTGTGCGAAATTTGTTCCACGCGTTTTGACCGAAGACCATAATGGAAAACGGAAAATCGATTGCCGCTGAATTTTTCGAACGTTCCGTAAATACGCGTAAACTTCGTTTCGTATGGACACGATTACGGCTCACGTGAGACTAATGTAATTTTAACGACAAAACCTACGGATAGCTAACAATGTCTACTTTTAATTCCAACAATCGGATATTTGATAAGAAAAATAGTTATTTTTCTATAAATAAATTCCAGGAACGTTTTGATCCTACTGCGTACACGTATACGTCCGACGGTACATTCGTCGTAAGCAGTTGAAAAAAATACGGCCGGACGTCGTTAATAAAATCAGTGTACCCAAAACATACGCCAGGGAAAACGACCCGCGGGCGACTCGACCATAAAATATAAATAAATATTGAAGTGAACCGAAGTTATCCGCGGCGAGATTTTCGTACCTGCGTCCCGACACGTGATTATTCTTTCCATTTTAATAATAATTAAGTTTTCATTCGATCATTATAAATCCCGATCGTATAATTTTTATTTTTAAATCGACGTTTGGACATTTCGATCATGGAATTTAGTGAAAACCCGTCCATATTACTTGTGTAATATAAATTATTGAAATACATGGAAAATACTGTATTATTAGCGTTTCCCGATAAAATATAATCAATTCCGAAATCAAATTAAATGGTGGTGTATTATCTAAACCAGTGGTCCCCAACCTTTTTGACACTACGGACCACTCGGATAACTTTCAACACGTCACGGACCACCGTCAATGTTAGACGTTATTTCTTCTCATAAATGAGAACCGATTTTTTCACAGATATTAGAATTTAGGTAACGATTGTCGGTACGTAATATTTGTGACACGCCCAAAGGAAGATTGAAATATTTTAAAATTCTATAGGCACGCCTCGCGGCAAAACCAAATTTGGATAGGGCGCTTGCCCTACCTTGCCCCCCTGTGGCGCGGCCACGGGCCGACACACGAAAACACGGCAAACCGTAAAAACGCGTGGGATTCGTCCGATCCGAACGGCGAGATGTCGACAACAACGTCCGCCGGCGTGTTTTCGAACGGACGCGCCGAGGTGCGCGACGCCGGGGGAAACGCGTTATGTAAATCGAATACACTACGAAACGTTGTACGCGTTTACCATTTGAACCAACAACAACTACAACAACAACAACAACAACAACATTCGTTTCGGTTCGGGCCGCAGGATTAAAAAAAAAAAAAAAAAAAAAACCAGACCCACACGAAACACGGCCGACGAGCACGTTCCGATACGCGTGTGCGTGCGGTTTCGAAACGTGTTTTCGGGGAAAAAAAAGAAAGAAAAAAAAAAAACACCGAAGGCGCCGTCGTGCGCACGTGACTAATGGGTACCCGAAGGTTTTGGTCTGCGCGCCGTGTCCCCCCCTCCCCACACACCGCCGCGGCCGGCGAAGACGATAATAATGACGACGTGCAGGAGGATGGAGGAGTGGGAGGTTAGTAAAAACGTTACGGGTGAACCCTCTTGTTTACGAGCGGTCCGTCCGGCTCGGCCTTAAAAGTGCGTGTGCGCGTACCCGTGAGACGGTGCGTACGCGTGCGTACAACGGAAACCGGTCCCACGCCGCGTTGTTGGGTGGTGCCGCCGACGCGGTCGACCGAGCAGATGTTCCGGCGTTTCGTCGTCGACGGGTTCCCAAAATCGTGGCGAACGTCTCGCGGGAATCGGAAAACCGACGCACGAAACCGTTTTCCAACAGAAATTCCACAACATACGAAGCGAGAACGCTTAAAAATCGATTGTACGCGGACAAAACCGTCGGCCAATCGACGACGTCGTAGGTTTTACGGTACGTCCCGCGGGCGAATCTAAAAATAAAGTGCCGAATAATAATAAACGTCAAAAATATAGAATTTTTTTTTTGGTCTCCGGGTGTGCCGGTCATAAGCGTTCGTTTGAGCAAACCGTAGTGAAGGGACGCTAATTAATTTTTTTTTTTTTAAATGTACAGGAAGAGCTCCATCCCCGTGCGTCCCTTCCTCGTTACAACGCCGGTCGTAAATCAATAATAACAACCGCCTGCGGTAATAATCGTTTCTAGTAAACGGTATATTTCGACGCTAAAACGTCGGCGACATTTGAACCCGTCGAGTTGTTTATTTTTTTTTTCCAATCGCCTACTTTGTACACACCGCTACGTTGTGTTTTATCACGTGAACGCGACCTTCGACGAAACAACGTGCTCGTCGCGTCACGCAACGATACGCGTGTACGCGTGCATTCGTGATGTTATCGAAAAACATTCCGTGATATCGTCTTGTTCAGTGGTGGGCAAACTTTTTTAATAGGGGGTGGCACAAATTTTAAGAAATTCTAGAGGAGGGCCAGAATTACAGTATACTTCTCGAACGTCAAAACGTAATTATGACGGGCCATATACTATCCGTGTCGATGGACCCTCGGCGGGCCGGAGTTGGCCCGCGGGCCGTACTTTGCCCATCATTGGTCTCGATGGCGACGAATAAAGGAGATAAGATCGCTACGGCGAAATCGCACGACACGCACGATTCACTCCGACAATAGCCGACGAGAATATAATACGTTCGGTAGGGGACATCCGAGCTCCCAAAAATATATCCTTCGGATTACGGCGCAAAAAATAACGATTGTTCAGCGACATTCGTCCGAATTCCGTTTTACAAAACGCATACGGGTGCCCACCACCGAATTGTTCAGATATATCTGAACGTGTTAATCGATTTCATTCGTCCGGCGCGACGGACATTAAATACGACGGCGCCATCTGCCGCGTAAATCGCCGCGCCGCGACGTCATTAAACCCGTTCACGGTAACGCCAACGCCATCTGTCCCGTGTCGCTCGGCCGCCATATTGGGCCCCGCAGTAGCACCCGAGCCCGGTCGAATGAAGAAGTGGTTCGGTTCTGACTTGTGCGTTCCTCGGGGTGATTTAACAATCAGATCAACGACTTCTTCTACGTCTCTGCACGTGTTAAACAATAACGAATTTGGAAGTCGTTGGAACGGTGATCGTATCCATCGGTCTATAAAGCACTTCTCTAAATCGAACCGAAACTAATTTTAACAAGACATTCGAAATGATTAAATACGATGTCCGAAATGGAATAAACACGGTGTTGATTTCAAATATTACCGAAAATTCCGAATTTCCAACGTTCAAACGATAATAAATGTTCATCGGCCGTATTACTTTCATGTGAAGCAATTCAAAATTACCCCTCTGCGTTCGCCCCAGCCACCGTGCCACCTACCATAACGTAAAACTCCGTACATCGTAGACATAAGATTAACTTTTTTTTAAAAATCTTAAAACCGACTTTGCAAAATGTGAGTGGTTCGTCAAATGAGCCGCCTGAAGCACGTACCGGGCGTGCACGGTTCACGCGTTTCTCACCGTTTCGGGAGGTTTCTGTTTCGTCGCCACACACGATTGAACCTACGTAACCGAACGGTTTTCACGGTATATTTCCGCCACGAACGTCGGCGACGTTCGAACTATGCGCCCGTCGGGGTTTTTTTGTTTGTTTGTTTATTTATTCGATCGCCAACTTTGCCACACCGGCCACCGCGTTTGTTCAACGCGCCATGCGCGTGACCGTCGACCATACCGAACACGCATACCCGACCGACCGAAGTGAACGTGACACGTTTCGATTAAACTCGTTCGCGGTAACGCCAGCGCCATCTGTCCCGCGGATACGGTCGCGAACTGGTCGCCGGCGATATCTCGTACACGTACGCAAAACGGCGGATGACCTCGGATAACTCGGATCATCGGTGGGGCAACGTCGAACAAACTAAAAATCTATGTACGCGATTCGTCGGACGACGCAACGGGGTTCTGTTGATTTACCATTTTTTTTTTTTCATGTTTAACCGACAGTGGTGGAGTGGATTGTCATCAACATTACTCCTCCATCACTGAAATCGTTTATTCAATCGAATTGCACGTTTACAATATATACAAATTAACAGGTAAATAATGTTTAAAAATAAGGTAGCATGCAAAATAATATAGAATGAAAAATTAGTAATTTTTACAGAATGACAAACTAAAAAAGATATTACAGAAACAAAGTGGATAAGAAAAATAAAGTAAAAACAAAGTATAAGTGCAATTTATATGAATGGCACCGTTTCGCGGGCCGTGACGCTGCACAGCCGCCCTGGATTGGCCTCCGCTGACTTTCTCTCTCATCTTCCTCTTTCTTCCTCAAGATACTCTCCACTGCGCAGACGAACGTACTCCTCAATTCGTCTGCGGCTGTTGATTTACCTACGTTAGCCTAACCGGTACGAGAGCAAAATTTGAGTTTTTGAGTTATTGGTGTCAAAGAATTTCTTCCCCCCCCCCGGTCTATTTTTATGTCGTACCGGCACGTCGTGAAGTTGAATAAAAACCCGTCCGCTATTTTTGTACTTGAACAAACTTTAAAGCGCTCTGGTGAAAAATATGCCCGTTTGATTACGTACAGCGACGATATGTATGTGTTTAGATTTACGGACACGTCACTAATTGAGGTTTCCGAAAACGTATTAAATTTTGATGAAACATCATCGTCGACCTTCGACAACATCTATATTGATTACGTATCGGCCGTCAATCCGTTGAGTTTATAGACCGCGCCTTTCAAGCGTTCAATAAAGATTCGGTTCGCCGCAATCGTTTCTGGACGACCGGCCGCCAATGTATTATATATTATTCCGGTAATTTTCGGCGATACGTGTCGAATAATTGTCGAACGTCTTCGGCCTATCGTGACATTCGAGTCGGGGGCGAAATTTTATTGATCGAAACGCAGGGGACCGTTATCGAAAATCCGACTTGTAGACGTTTTCCAGTCGTCCGAGGTCCTCCTCCGCTGTATATAAAACCGTGCGTTTTGTCGCTGTTTTTGACGATTCCACAGCACACAGGGCGGTCTCGTTTTATCTTTTATCAACGCGACGGGTCCCCGCGTTCCGAGGCGGACGTCCAACGGCGGTCTTTTTTTCTCGTTTCGTCGTGGTTTATAGCCGACGACGTTCCACGAATGCGTGTTATGCGTTTTGTTCGCGCGCTGCACCTGTCGGTTTCACCGTCGTCGACTCTTATCTCCTACCCCCCCCGGGGGTGGATGGGTCGGTCGGGCGGACGTGGCGTGTTCCCGCGGCAGGTAAAGACCGCCGTCGCCCTTTTGTTCGCGTTCGAATCCGGGGATTGAAAAAAAACAGGTCGAACGCGTTGTCATTGTTGTTGCACCGGCCTCGACGAAACGGACGGAGGAGGAAGAAACATCTGCGGCGTCGCCACGGCCTACAAATAACGATAAAACGATAAACGTATGCGAGCGCGTAATAAATAACGTGTGGGTCCCGTCGGAAAAACAGCGTCAGACGGCTGTTCACGATATAAATCGATTGAAAAATGAAGTGCCCGGTTCGAACAGCCGGACAGATAATAAGGAAAAAACGCTAACCGTGTTATACGTTCGTGATTCGCGATAGCGTTATTGAGTTCGGCTTGGATCGTACACTAGTTGTACCGCGAACAGCAGTTTACAACTATGAATTCTTTCATACGTCACATGACTCCTATTGCTTTTCGAGCGGTGGCCACGACCGTCTGGCCGTGTGATAAAAATACGTTTCGACGAAAAGTCGACGGTTTCAGATAATTTCATAATGATAAAACCATTCGTACATAACGTCCGACTAAACGTTAACTTGAACCATAATGAACGCATCAGGTTAATGCTCGTGTCAGCCCAAATGTTATCGAAAACCCGCCGCGATACTGAAATCAAAAACATAACGCAAGGTGGTTGCGACACTATCCTGTATCATATCGCGGAGCTGTTGGTCTATTGAATTTTAGGTCACGCGTAGTAAAACGTCAGGAATGGTCTACGCGGTGGGGAGTCGGCCGGTCGAAAAACGGGTTTGTGGACGGTGAAACGAAAACACACGGACCTAACCTCGTCCCATCAAACACGTATGTTTCGTGCGCGGTTATCTGGACGACTCCGGACGACCCGGCCGCAAACGATGTCGGCGCGTTGTTGCTGTGACCGAGTACCGCGACGTTCTAAAAATATGAACCCGAAAATAGACCGGGCCGAGTGACACGCACGGTTCGGCGGCCCGTTGCTGTCGTCGGGCCGGTCTCGTGCCGCGGCGACAGAAAGCACGCCCAGGACGGACAAAAACGGACGATGACGTTTCGTTGTGCGCGCGACGGCTTGGGCGAACGTTTTGGGATTACGTGGTCGTCGGAGAAAAAACATCGACGAACGGAATGAAGACGAGGGAAAACGAGCGGACGCCGCCGCCGCCGCCGCTGTAAGTTTCACACGTGTTTTAGGGCGTCGATTTTGATATTTCGAGAGCCGTTCCAGCGTGTCCGCGAGCGTGTCTCTCGTTCGTCGTTGGCACGCGCCTGGAAACCCGAAAACCGGGCGCAACGCGTTCTATTTTTATTGACGTGATTAACTCGTACAAGCACGCCGCACGGTACTCCGTCAACGATATTTGGAAATCGTACAAACCGATAAAAACACGTTACTCGAGACGACGAGTCTTTTTATTGATTACTGTTATATTATGCGACTGTTGGAAAACAACTCGATTCATAATAAGTATATAAAAAATGCAACAACGTATTTATTTATTTTTGGATGTATGTTTTGAACGAGATGGGTGTATCGCGCGGGTTTTCATCAATTCACTGGCGTACGGCGTTGTTTGTGCGACGAACATTCTTTTATTATCATTAAAAGCCACTTCGGGAACCGCTCAAGCTGTCGGATTCGCGCGCGTTCGGTCTTCCGAAGTCTCCCGGAGTCGGGGGCGTACGGTTTTTTAGCGATCCCGGCTCGCGAATTTGATTCCAATTCGGTTTGTTTCGACGCGTCCGCCGGTCGGCCCGTAACAGACAACAGGAGTTCCCCGTCAGTCCGGAAGGACGTGCACGACAAAACAGCGCGCTCACACGGTCCGATCCCGTTTTGAAAGAGGTTCGCGCACACGGGTCGGGTCCGAGATAACAATGTTCGGGTCCGAGATAACTCTGTACACCGTGAATTCTATGCGCGGCGGACGTTCGCCGTTCCCGGGGCGGACCGGATTTCTCGTCGAACGGTCCCGTTCGGATGGTCATTGTTCGCTTTTCGCTGATTAAAACGTAATTGTTCGTAAACCCGGCGTGTTTGACGATTGTCGAACGAACGCGGGTTAGAGAACGCACGAGATTATCCAACCCGAAAAATATTTCGGGTGGGGATGAGGACCATCGAAAAATGTACAAGCAATTTTTTTTAAAGTTATTTCCACCGATAGCCGTGACTGTCACGAGCGGAATTGGTAGAAATAATAATCGATTATTTTATCACGCGTAAAACAAAACAAAAACAAAAAAAACACTGAAAATTATTTGACAGTTAAAAAGGAATCTTCCTTTACGACGCACAGTTTACGCGTTGCACACGTCAGAGGTTAACGATATATATTACAAAATGTAAAAGATACGTTGGAAACAAAAAGAAAAACGTTTGAAATACGTTTTACCGAATCCACACGCCGTACGTATGTGCACAAACATAATATACACTACGATCGTAGTCGACGGCAAATAATTTACACGGTCAACAGTGACAGCGTTATAACAGCGTTTCGTGACCTGTGGTACCACACTGTGTCGGCTTTTACAGAAAACAATTGTTTTTCAATAATATTTCTCTAAGAATAGCTCATAAATGAAATTGTTCATACACCTGTTCGAAGAGGATTACATTATAGAACATCCCCGGAAGTTGTTTTAACTCTGCCCTAAAGAGCGCCTTAAAAGTCAAGGGTATCTGAAATTACGGTTATCGCATACAGTTTCTACTCCCTTTTGTGTCAAACGTATCTGCGCGAAAATACATTTTCCCGAGTGTTAATATATACGAAAACTAAACATAGAAATGATTTGAACGATCCGAGACCGAAAGTTACCGACGTGAAGCCCGATATTGACTCAAAACAACACCGACCGTCTCATTAAAGTGTATGACCCGTAATCATTATAATAACAATACAACAAATGATTGTACATGTATGATTTTAATTGTTATGCAATAAATGCTGTTTTCATAAATAATTACTTCCTGATTAAGGTAAATACCTACCCCGTGTAATAAGCCTTCTTGAATAAAGTTTTCGATTAGAAAACATTTGTTTTAAAAATTTGTACGCGATTTACAACATTGCGAATTAACGTCTTGCGCCAGTGGCGTACTTAGGGGGGGGGGGGGCTACAGGGGTCGATTGCCTCGGACGTCACATTTTTGGGGGCAGCAAATTTTTAAGGGTTTTGTTTGAATAATATTGCTACTTGTTTTTGAAATATTTGATATTCGATGTTTTATTTCACAGTTTGGATAACAATTATCAACAGGCATTAACCACTCCGTATATACCCTATAATGAATTGTATGTTATTGTTTTATAGTTGTAAACATTAAAAAATAAACATTTATAAACATTAACGTAATATTGATTTATATAGTTTATTTATTAATACTTTTACACAAAATATTAATGAAAGTCTCGTAACGTTCCGAAATTTGGTCGACCGACCGGACTATTAATAGAACGAACGATATTGTCCACGGGCCTGTCGCTGTCTCGTATACGCGTCAACCGGTTATACACCGTTCAAATTCCCCACTAATTTAATTATATCTCTTATCGGCGACCGCGCGGCCCGAAAATTGTTACGCGTGCTTTTGGTCGTCTGTCGTATACGAAACACTTCGTACGTTCAACAATTATTTCAACAAAAAAAAAAAAAAACGAGTGTTCCGAAAAAACAAAAACGTTCGGAGATTTGTTTTTGTTTTTTTCTCACACACACAACGTCGTCGTCGCCCCAGCCAGCCCAGTGTGAACGACGTCTAACTAACACGGGACCTGACAGCCGTATCGATCGCACGACGACCACCGTAACGACTTGGTCGATTTAGAGAAAAAACAAAAATCCTAACGTCTAATCGGCCGAAACGTCACGGTCTTGAGTGGGAAGGGGGGGCGGGGGGCGCGCAACAAATTAATCGTGTACCCGTGGCCACGAGATTCTAAACGGTCTGTCACGGTCTTGCGCCCAAAGACAGAAGAAAAACACTCGGAGAGAGAGATACCCGACCGAGAAACTTGTATTTCGTTCGAACGACGGCGCTCCGAGGCTGCGAGGCCGTCCGAGTACGCGTTTCCCGTCGTTTTCGCGGACGGTGACGGCGACGCCGAAGCCACCGCGTCACGTCGGTTGATCGTCCGATCGTTTGGAAAAGACGAAAAAAACCAAACCAAAAAAACCTTGCGTCTCGCCGACCCGACGGATTTCGTGAGTGTCCGGGTTACCGCCGGATCCGTTTCGATCCACGCCGACGACATATAAACATATGACAGCCACCACCTTCGTCGTTACCCGAGGCGCGGTCGGATGAAACGTCTAAATTTGCGAACGAACATCTAAATCCTAACGGAAACGTACCGTGTTAGGTTAGGTTAGGTCCGGGGGGAGGTTACCGTGGCCACGATCCCGCGTCCGCCGTCCGAACCCGTAACGTGACGACGTGCGCCGTCAACAAACCGTCTTCGACGATGCGAACAGAACTCGTCCGTTGCACCGCGACACGGAGCGCCCGATCCTCGCGGGACGTCACCAACGGTGTTGAGAAAAATATAGATAAACTTCATGCCGGTAACGCGTTTCGGTTACGATACACGATACCGCGGACGGTCGCGTGCGCGCGTTGGCGGTCAATAAATCGAAAACGCGCGTCGACCGCGAATACCGGTCGACGCGCGTTTTGTATTTTTTGTTGTTTACGACCGTCTCCGTCGGGACGGACGTGAAAGTCTACGACGATACTAATAATAATAATAACAACAACAACGACGACGACGACGACGACGACGACGACGCAAGACCAAAAGAAATCGTTTATGGAACTCGTTAGGTCGAAACGTATGCCCACGCGATAAAAACAATTACTTTAATGCCACGACAATATACATATATAAAATAGATTTTTAATAACATTCACGTTTGTTTTTCTCCGGAGTTCACGGCTAACCGGAAATTCGCCGCGGAACGGGGCACGTTCGAAATACGAGTATTATAGTAAAAAAATACCGAAAATCAAAGAAAAAGTCCGTACGGATAATACGAACGCAGCGAAACAAACACGATTATCGTTATTTACAAGACGGACTGTTGAAATATCATCGGGAAACGTTTACCCGAGAATGCGCTATCGGGCGTTCGATGAAATCGGTAGGAATAATTTTGTCGGTGTTCTCAACGTGGCCGATCATCGTTTTTCAACGTCTTGTCTTCCACTGTACGCGGCCGCCGTCTGTGCCGTTCGAAAACGCGAGCTCGTGATAAGCGTTCTTCCCCCGTGAAATTCGTTGAACACTCGAAACGCTGAATAACGAGGTAAATAAATACAAGAAGAATAAACCGATTTTTTTTTTGTTCTTTTCTCTCTCCGAAAAACGTTTTCCGATGATATTCGCTTAGAGCGGATAACTTTGATAGTTTGGGTTATTATTTTTGTGTCACGTCTCGCGAACATCACAGTTCGGTTTCCTATCGTACACACGAACACGTCGTAGCAATCGTACTCGTCGGCACCGGACTGTGATGCTGCTCATTAGATACCGGAGAACTGGTTCGATACGAAAAAAAGCGTTCGTAGACGAATTATTTTTAACTATTGGTTCAGGCGAGCTACGGAGACGTCGGAGTCGCGTTATTATTTTATATTTCGAATCAGAAGTTCAACGACGAATGATTTTTTTCTATTGTTACTTTCTTCGTACGGGTCATAGTAAACGGTTCGGACGAAGCACTTTAACTACGAAAATAAATATATATATTTGAATACGATATAAACGGTGTGGAGATGATTTTCGTACGAGATTACGATTTCTCTCTGCGCAATAACGACGACGAACGCGTACGATTATACTGAAAGCTCGCAGACGGAAAACGTTGCGCGATTAATGAACTCGACGACGATTCA
Source organism: Schlechtendalia chinensis (assembly GCA_019022885.1). Classification (NCBI taxonomy): domain Eukaryota; kingdom Metazoa; phylum Arthropoda; class Insecta; order Hemiptera; family Aphididae; genus Schlechtendalia; species Schlechtendalia chinensis. Next base: position 1,682,017 of record CM032347.1, read on the forward strand.
CCGATAACGTCGTCGGAATACAATATTATTATTATTTTGACAAACGAAAAGTAGAGAAAACGCGCAAAGGCGATTTCTGCAGCTCGCAGCTCGTACCGCGTACATGTTTGCCTGCGGCGAAGCACGACCGTTCGACTGTACACCTGCAAACTACATTATGTATACGGCATCGTCGGTCCTGACGCGATTTGCGGTTAACACGCGTTTCTGAAAACGTATTCCCAGATCCCAGATCAGGAGAGAGAGAGAGAGAGAGTGAGAAAATGATTTGTGTTGAAAATATATTAAATACACACACACACACATATATATATGTGTAGACGCGCGGGCGTGTTATCCGGGATTATTAATATCCAACGAAATAATTTGCGTGGAAGCGAAATTGTTGACTGCTGCTCCCGCGCGGTTCGAACACCGCGCCGGGATAATTTACAGAGAGACGTCAAACAAACAGACGCGCGATCCAATAAAGCCTGTAAATTGCGCACGGTAATGAATACGACGTGTATTCATAACCCAAAATGAAAATCTTATCACATATCACGTCGTCGAGACCGTATTGTCCGTAAACGTACGACGACCGGAACGTTTCGGCGCGTAATACATATATATATTATTTACGTTTCAGATGTACGCCGACGGGTTGGAAATAGGCAGCTGCGAGTTCGATATCCCGAAAACATTGTGCTCGCGCGGTAAATGAAATTCATCACGGCTTTTTGTTTTTATGAAAAGTCCAATACGATATGCGCGCGCGCGTTTCAAACAATATTAATATCGAGGCATTTTTTTTTTTATGTTCTGAAATCTCCGATAAACGTCACTGGTAACGTTTCGCGTGTGATGTTTCGATTTTTTTTCCTTTCTAATTCACTGTATATATATATATATTTCGCATTTGATTTCGTTCGACGCGAGGAGATTACGTCAAATAATCATTCGAACACTCACGCGCGCCACACCATAATCGACGAACCTTTGGAAATCGTTCGTATCACGCACATCGTATCTAAACGCTGACCAAATAAATGACAAATGGATTTTTGTCATTTTATTCAACGGCGTGTCTCGCGTGTGCGTACGCCAGATTCGTTATCCACATTACAGATATATACGCAAAACGCAATTGTTTCGAAACGGAATTCCGAAGTCAACCGGGAGGGGAAAAAAAAGGGTCGTTCGATCGACCCGGCTCGTACACGTTCGTCGTTTAATAATAGACGAGGTTTGAAAAAACGAAAATAAATTTCGTTTAATCGTATCGATAAATTAAACGCGTTCCGACACGATATATCGTAAACACGTGTAGGACGTATAACAACAACAACGACGTCGACGACGACGACGACGACGACGAAGACGACTACGACGCGAGCGGGGACGAGTAATCAATCGGGTTTCACGTGCGTTCTATTAGAAACCGCGGCGCTATACATATATATGTGTGTGTGTGTGTGTGTGTTGTCCGGGGTATGTGTGTGGTAATCACGCGGATAAATCAAAAACCCGGTTGATCGGGACTTTTTATCCGACGAATCGACGTACAACGTTTATAGCTCGGAAGGACGATTGTGCGCCAAGACGTAGACTCGAGCACGTTTTGATCAGGGCACCGTCCGTCCGAACCCAGGCGCGGGTTTTTGTTTTTTTACGCTTTCATCAAACCTGTCGCGGACGATTTTCGTAAAAAAATTTCCCTACGTTTAGGATTAACCTAACCAACGGTTGTCGACGAACCAATGTCGTGTCTCGAACAAGACGCTGACACGCGCAGGCCGTCGTCATCATCGCGTTGTTATCGTCCGAAAAAAAGTCGTTGACGTACGCGTAAAAACGACGGTCGTCGGCCACCGACAAAAACAGTTCGTAATACAGTTGGGTTTATTCGATTATTATTTATCGTTCTTGGACGTACCCGCACACACGCCGCCCGCGCATTTACTTTCGGTACATGCCGCGCGTACGTGTTATACGCATGGTCGAGTCCTCGGAGTTGTCGTTGTTTTTTGCCGTACGCGTTTGAAATTAATTAACGTTTTTTCCCCCCTCTCTCTCTCTCTCCCGACGTCACCGTTTTCCGTATATGCTTTCGATTCAAAAGGCGTCGCTTGTCACGTCGACGAAAAAAAAAAACCGGGGAAAAAACGTTTTTTCGGACGTGTTTAGAACCGGACAACGCCGGATCAATCGAATCGTTGCCTCGGGCCCGACAACCGTTTTCGACCGGAACAAATCACAAAAACGACTTCGCGTGCGCTCTCCCGCCAAGTCCTCTCCCGTACGTTATGCGTGTTTATATTTACGTAGGTAGTAGCGTGCGCGACGGTCGGGGTAGGTTTTCGCGGAGGCGCGGGCACGTCATTTCGGGGTCATTTTCACAATAACGGACGCCGTGGCGAATCTTTCAAAGACAAGGAGAGCGGACTCTGTAAAAACGACAAATATTCAAAAAAAAAAAAAATTTAAAATAAACGCTAGATTTTTAAATACTTTCTGACTCTTGTTTTCTTCCAAGTCCTATCCCCTGAATTCTAAATCGAGTGATGATGATCGTTTACCACACGTCGTCCGATCTGAACTATGGGCGGCCTGACGGAGACGTTGCAGCAGCGGTGGCGTGTTCGGATTTCGCCGACGGCGGCCCTAACAAATCGACTTCTACACGATCGTCGGACGTTAGAACGTAAATCAATTTTGATTTCGACCCGATAAATCGTATCGGTTTCGAATATCGGCGTACACGATTCATGTACCTACCGAATATCTGAATTCAAAAAAAAAAAAAAACGAATACAAACCTTTCTAACAGTATCGAAATTACGTTTGTATAAAAAAACGAAAAAAACACGTGATTGTAGGAATAGGGAGGGCAAATTACATAGTCCCGCACGAACGACCGAAACGCATCGGGTTTATATCGCGACGGTGAGTTTTTCGGGCCAGTGGTTTCGCTCGAAAATATAACGCGTGCAAGCGCAATTACTCGAGAGGCGCGTACACGGATTTCGACGGGGAATTTCGAACAGCGAAATCCCCGCGAAATCCCCCCAATAGTTTCCCAGAAAAACCAACACGTGTACTATAGCGAAACGTTTGTAAAACGTCTATGTGAAACGTAACGGTTTCGACCGCTGTTTACGGGTTCGCGGGGGAGAACATTTTCGAGAAAAACAACCGACGCAGTCTCTTCCGCGAGATGTCGTCGTCCCGACGAAGGACGGTCACCACGGCGTTTCGTTTTTGAACAGCCACGATGACCTAACCTGACCGTTAAATTATGTATATCTGTACACGTGCACATGCGTTACGCGGTCTTATGCAGATAATTAAAACACATCGCACATTATATGTGTATACGCACGAAATCAAACTATCTGCGAATAACACGTATTTATTTTCATTAATTTATAACACAAAGTCGTCGTGTTCAGATGGTCTTTTTTTCTTTCTTTCTACCGATAAGTCTGTTGCAAAGTGTTCATAATTAAAAGTTACGAACACACACACACAAAATAAAATGAACATCACAGTCAATGGTGGATTTAAAATAACCAAAGCAGCGTGATAATATACGAGCGACTAAAAAAATAAAATAAAAGGAGATAATTGGAAGGAATGTAACAATAGAAATAAACGGCTTTATAATGTTTTTAACATTTTAAAGACGGTTCATTAATTTTAGGTCGCACGATTGAACCGAGTTTTTGACATTACAATATTTTTAAAATCTTGAATATTACTCGGAGGCGTCCGCTTTGACTTTTAAAAGTCTTTGTCCGATTGCGGATTCGATATAGTTCGTTAACCGTTAATCGCGAGCAAACGACTCGTGTGCCATACGAATAGATAAGACGGTCAAGTTTTTATTAGGTTTGTTTTTATTTTCGTTGCTAATAAAACCGAAGTTTTATTGATTAAAGTTTACTCAGAGTTAATGTTTTCTGCGCGGTTTCCATGGGAAAGTTTGAAGTCCGTTTATCTCTGAGGAGAACACAGTCATGGGTAACACACACCTAAACGTGTTACAGATTTGGTTGTTCCTACAGTTGCGTGCAGATAACGATAATTTTGTTTTTCGACAAGATAGAACACCGCCGCGCTGGAAGTTAGAAGTTCGCCGACATCTAAACGATGGTGGATCGGACGCACAGGAGCGAATGATTTGGTTACCCAAACTTGGTCACCACGTTCCCCAGACCGAACAGTGCGATTTCTTTTTACCGGGCTACTTAAAAGATGAAGTTTATGTGCCATCATTACCTAAAGGCATGGACGAACTCAAAATTCGAATCACAGGCGCCGTGAATATCTTTGGCACAAGATATGATCAGCAACGTTTCGAAGAATTTTAATACCGTGTGGATTTTTGCCGGGCGGCCGGTGAGGGTCACGGCGAACATTTGTAATCTAACTTTATTAAAACTTGATTATTTTAAGAATATTTTTTTCCTTCGTCTCACTCTCGTATCTTCATTTTTTAAAAAAATATGATTTTTTGAATTCGGATAAAGACTTTTGAATCACCCAGTATATTATATATATAACGTTGCATATAACTTTTAAAATATTTAGATTTGGTATATTTCTTTCAAAACGATTTCAAAACATCGACATTGAACCGAAGATGTCTATGCATTTGGTTCAAGACACATTGGACGAGCTACATTTTTTATTTTTTTTAGGAAATGCTGACAGTGAGTCCTGTGACGTTTTTATAAAAGCAATCCATGTTATTAATACATCTGAATACTTTATTTGAATGTCGAAGACCTTTTTTACAAAAAAACAAAAAAAAAATAGTAAATAAAATCTAATTATAACCGTACGTTCATATTAATTCCATACTTTAACTGCTAATTTGTTAATCAGCTAAGGTCTCGACGTGTTTGCCGTAAACTATTTTAAACGGTTTTCGTTCCGTTTTCGACACAAAAGTAAAACAGGGTTTTATACAATCAATTCAAACACACGGAGACAACTCATTTGAAGCTCGAATTTAATTGGAGATAACGTGATCAGAGTAACAAGCGGATACGTTGGATATTCGCGACGAGGACACGTATATTGAAATCGTTTAAAATATCAGTAAATAAAATAAAAGAACATTTTCGAAATCCGAGCGAATGAAATAATAAGCACTTACGCTATTACCGAAGTAAGTATTAACGTTTTATCGACTAGAATCGAACGTCACGTTAATCGTAAGGTTTTACGCAGAAGTGTTTTAACGTATCCATCTTACGTCTTCCGGTGAATAATCTGTCCCGCCTCGTGACGTTTCGGACGTGCTCGGCAAAAGAAAAAAAAAAGACGTTTAGATTTCGTACTCAAAACATTTTTATCAGATCCGTTATGTATATTTTTAAATAAAATATACACGTTTGTGAAAACATCATTATATCGCGAGACGGAGTTGAAAAAAAAAAAAAAAATAGTCGAAAACACGTCGTTGCCCCCGTGAATACTATTACGTTCGGTACAAAACATCGTATGAATATTTAACGAAAAACTATTATTATACGACCCGTATTCGGGTCCATTAAATTATTCATAGAGCATCGAAGCGCTTGTAAGTGGATTGAACGAACGCTTGTGCACTCGTTGCTGGTCGAGAAACGCGTGTCGGAACCGGAGAATCGCCGTGAACACACGCCGTTTCACATCATTGCGTTCGTCGGGAAACCAATAATGACGAGTATACGTTAGGTTCTCGTCCGATCAACTGGTCCGCGTGGAAATACGAAATAACCTATTCGCGTCTGATAGGTACGACGTTAGCGTTTTCCCCCAAAAAGTCGTCCCGAGGGGGCCGCGCGAGTTGTCGTACGCGCGCGTGCACACGCGTATGGCAACATCATCGTTGTTGTTGTTACGGGTCAGGTTAGGTCGTCGGGGGGGAAGAAGAATCGTTCGCGATTTTTTACGGCACCCATTTTTTTCGTTTTTAACGACGTGCACGTACTCTGTTGAAGTTCGAAACGTCCGGACGTTTGGCACCGGTCAACCCCGCTCCGGCCGTCGTTATATTCGTACGTTACGGTCGATTTCCGTTGATTCGATCGCGACGACCGATTGTCGAGAGGTTAGGACGCGGTAGAATTCCGAGTAATATGTTCCATAGATTTTTACGCGACGCGTACGTCGACCAAAAAACACACCAATAACATAATTCAAACGGTTTTACGCGTTGTCCAGTCGAATGTAGTGTAGTTCATGTGTACAGTGTAAACGCTCTTACTAGACCGGTTTTATATTTTACACGCACGCACACACGTGTCGTGTCAACATAGTTTTTTTAATGTACGGCTAGTTGTTTAATAACGTTTCAATTGATTTACGCGCAATTACGTATGTTTTCCTGTTCGAAACGACGCGCGATTTTTTTTTTTATTATTTATTAACTCTCATTCTGACCCGTGTTGACCACCAATTGCTTTTGATTTATTTCGTAGAACGTCATGAAACGCACTTGTAATTTATGAATTCCTTAGCGTATCCGAAAACAACGATTGCTCTTGAATCGGTCGGAGTCGATCGAAACAGAAATGTCGTTCGAACGGTCGGCGGGTCCTTCGAGTGAAGTTTGAACGTTCATAAAATATAAACTTAAACGTCAACGTGATTGGAATTGGAATTTTTATATCGTTTACACAAAAAAAAAACGTGTACGTCCGGCGGCCGCGAACGTTTTCGAGTTCTCTACACGGTTTTCGAACCGACACGGGTGTTCGGGCCGTATTAAGCACGCGTTGTGTACGGGACGACCGAGAACGCGACTTGGGCCTCGTGAAAACGATAATAACGGTGATGATAATCGAACCGTGCGTGCCTCGAGTCGCACGAACGAAATCGGACCAGCTCGTTTTGGGGGTGTGGGGGGGCGTATACGTATCGTTGTTTGGGTGGGTATGTGTGTGTACGAGATACCGGTAATCGATATACAGCGCGCGTTCGATCAAACGTCTCGTGAGTCGGACGCACGCGGTATTTTTTCGTTTAACTCCTCGATATTTATATATATATATATATATCCGACAAGCATGGTCGGAGTTATTGATTTATCTACGAAAAAAAGCTTGAAGGCGTGAGGGAGAACCCCATCCAATGATGGCGCTCCCCGGCGTGAAGATAGTATGGTGTTTAAATTAGATCATGTCCCGTTGCCGCCTTAGCCTTCTGGGTAGGGTTTCCGGGAATAGAGTATGCTAAAAGGTTATTACCACGGTTTCTGAATTCGGAATAGAGTATTTTGGCCGTTTCTGTTATTTCGGGGACGTGGAGATCTGTGTGTGTAGGGTATGGTTTGAGATGTACGGTGGTGGGGAAGCGTAACTTCACGCGGTATAACGCGTAATATCGTGCGCGCACCCGGTCCGGACACGTCCGAAACAGGTGGTCCGGAACGTTGTTATCGTCGTCGTCGTCGTCGTCGTTATCGGCCATTAGGTTTAATTCGTTTATTTCGTTTTTTTTACACCATAACATCGGCTGTTTATTCCGTTTTTATTGGTACGTATTGTTTTGCGTCGGTCTCGTCGAACAATTCGAATCATCACTGTACGTTTCGATATTATATGAATATATTCGTGACTCGGACGGCAGAACGATCGCACCGCCTGCTTAAAACTTAAAGGAAAGGAATGATTATAATTGTATTCTTAAACGTACGAATAATTTAATTACCAGGGCCGAACGACACGTGCACAACGTGTGCGGTGACGCGCAGGGACCAAAAGTCGCGTGGTCCGAGATGTGTACGAGCGATAATAAAACGCAATCAAATCCAAATATATTATTATTAACGGGTTAGGTATGTTAGTGTGTACACGCGTTATTTTACCAAACCAGTGTCGTGTACAGAAATGAAGTATTTGCCAATCATGGTTCTAAACGTTTTTGGATAGCATAAACAATTGTTCATGTACAAGTGTGTACGAAAAAACGTACACGTAGCGGTCAACCCGTTAATCAATTTTTTTCCCCGATTCAAACGCACGTTGAAGAGCATTATTTCCGTTTTCCGTGCAAACGATTCGGTTTTTTTTAAAATTTTAAAATCGAAGACTATTTCGTATTCAAAATACTCTCTCCGTCACTGTACGCACATGTGTGTGAACGGCTCGTACAGACGACATTTTATCGGCCAATTCACCACCACCTTTTAAACAGTACGCCGCACCTGCGTAATACGCCGGGTGTTTAGACAAAGATCCATACGGGATAGTCACAGACTTCACAGCGTCTAAAAAATCGTCACGTTCAATAATACCGTGATCGTCTCGAGAGAAGCGTTTTCGTGCATATAAATACGTTTTGTGTGCGTGGTGTGCTTCTATAGTGGATTATTATTCTCAACGTTATTGAAACGTTGACAAAAGCATTGTTATACACGTTCCGGGAGAAAATCATCCGAAACATTGTGTGTACACCTGTCGTATTAATTTCTTCGCTCGGCGGTTTGTGCGGAAATCACTCCCCGAGTCCCAGGACACCGTATTATTCGACGTTTCGTCGTTCGAAAAACTTGCGAAATAAAAACGCAGCTCCGTAACAAGGCATACACGCGTTCTCGTCGTACGCAATTGGTTTTAATACCGTTTCACGTTGTTATTATTATTATTATTATTATTATATGTCATGACGACGAATAAAGATTTAAAAAAGTATTGTTAAATGAAGAAAATCCGCAGAATTATTGTAATAAAAATATGTAAAATAATAAAGAACGACGCGGTTTTTACGATCGGTTTTATGGTTTTTCTGATAAACATAAACCGTCCAAAACTATGCATAACACTCCGAATAACGATAATGTCGTACAACAGTTTCAAGTAAGAATTACGGGACGTAAAACGTGTGTAAAACGTTACCACCGCGCAATATGAAATTCGAAAGCGACATATTTCTCTACGTTATTTTATCGTTACGCCGACTCGTTTAAAATTCGTACGACTCTTTAAGAGGTCTTCGACGTTTCGAAACACGCGTGTAAAACAGTTGCATACGCGCGTTCCACGTGGGCGACGGACGCTATAAAAGGACTAGTCGGTCATACGCGTAACGCTACAACGTTCACTCGAACGACAACGACGACGACGATAATAGTGAATTTTTTAAGAGCGCTTTTGTCATAACATATATATATATGCGTGCCCGCGCGTTTAAACGTAACAGCGTCGTCGCCGTCATAAGAAACGCGCATTGAAACACGCGATACCATGGGTCGTGACGGCAAACTCGACCGTTTCGATTGTGCAAGCGCGCAATAAACCGAAAGCCAAAAGGCCGACGGAAACGAACGTCCGCGTTTTACACCGTAACGTCGGACGGCGTTTGCCGGGCGACCAAAGCGGGGACTTTGCTAAACAACCCCCCCCCCCAACGGTCACCGGGGGTCGCTCGAGTCGCGTTGTATTTTTATCCGTTCCGGTCATATTTGCCGGACACCGGAAACGGTCCGTGACGGCGGCAGAAGTTAAGCCGGGCCGTGGACGTGAAATAACGACGACGATAACGATAGTTACGCGTGAACATTGTTTGATTGAAAAGTCTCGCACACGATCGGTGTTAGTACGCGTGCGATTATGCGCGTCAAGTTCCCGGTGTACAGACAGTTCGAACGTAATGATGATAATGATAACGATAATAATAATAAACCGCCTGACCGTCCACGTTCCCCGCGGGGACAACCAAAACTTTAGGCTGTTGTACAAAACAGGTAACTGCGGCCTGCTTTCGTTTGTTATTTCCTCTGAAATCGTTAATGGCCGTTCCAACGTCACTCCTAAGCCACGCCACCGTTACGCGTGTACACGTATCCGTCCGATCAAGTAGATCGAACTTTGCGCGGACCCAAATCAATGTAAACGTTTCACGTGCGAAGAGAAAACTACGCGTTGTTGACGCCTTTGCCATAGAACAAAATCTGTTATCAAACACACGCTGGCGATGTGCCGTGTTCGACGTTACCTCGACGTTACGATGATGACGCGCTAACCGCGAAAAACGTTACTCGTAAACGTGCCGCCGCCGAGATGGTGTTTACGCGGTCTTGAGATTCGCTGATCGCCGTTACAGGCTTGGAGGTTAGACCGATTGATTGCAAAAACGTAAAGCGATAATACGACGGGCGGTGGTCGTGTGAATCCTAAACCAAACGCAAACAACGTCGTCATGCGTTTGGCGAGCGTAGCGTTTCCAATTCCTTTCCTCGCACACCCCCCCCCTCCCCCCATCAACATCACCGCGTTATAAAACTGTGATTGACCCCAAATTGATAGGACTCGATTCGCGACCGCGCGAACTGACTGCGGCGCAATTCACGTTTTGAAGCTGGACCAGAGCCGGTGTATCGCGATCGTAAGTCCGCAATTGTTTCGTACGCCGGGACGGTGGTAAAAAAAAAAAAAAACAACCGATTATAACGATTTTTCGTCGGCAAACGCGTCGAAAACGTAAAACGCTGTCGTTCGTTAAACGTGCAGTGCAGTGCGATATAGTTTGTATTTACCCGAGCGAAACCGACAAGTAAACGGTACACGCGGACGTGGCGAAGGCGATATTTCTTGGGGGTGTTGGACCCCCACCCCAGACGTTCTGTGCGGTCATCGCCACAGTCGTATTCACACGAACGCGGCCCGTGGACGATTGTCGTCAGGGTTTGCCAACGTGTTCATTTAAATTTATAAAAAAAATTAAAAAACATGACGTCCGTTGTACTACACATTTTACCGACCGACACGTATTCACGAGCACAGCTGCTGCCCCGGTACGCACGTCGTGTTTCGTCAAAGAAATCAATAAAATTCCTAGGAAACAACGGAATGCCGTGTTCAGTCCGCGGGTCGCGCTGCAGTCGAGTATCTAGTGTCGCGGAAACGGCCGTGGTACATTGTCGTGCTGTTTTGTTTTTTTTAAATTTTATTTTGGATTTAGAAAATTTTCGAAAACGTACCGCTAACACCATGTCACAACAAGCGGGATGCTATTTATGCGAAGTCCGATGGATATTTCCTTTGGGCGTCTGACACCAATCCCGCGCAGCTATCGTTCGTCAGTTGTCGGTGATCGCGGTGACGCGCGCCACTACCCAACCTGGCCCGGACGTATTTGTACCACGGGGTGGACACTGATAGCAAATTTTGGAGGTGTGAATGTTATCACTTTTAAAAAAAAAAAAAATAGAAACTATAAAATCAGTAGAATTGGGCAAACAAATAATAATATAAATCATAAACATAAAAACTAAAATCGCATATGATACGTAATTACAAAACCGTAGAAAACAGTTACCATAAAACACGTGAAATGCGTCGTGACACGATCACTCACGAACTAAGTCGCGTTAACATATTGTCACTCGGTAGTAAATATGATAGATTTTCCTCCGAAAACATGGCCGACCGGATCGACATTATCGACGTATTGAGTGTCCGCCCCGTGTTTGTGCTATAAAATCACGGCGACGCTCAGGGGCACGGGGGGGAGCGGTTACGTACGACGAGCATCGTCGCGATCGTTCGCGTACTGAAGTGATTGTATGGCACGGTACAGGATCGTCTGTGGAGATCGTCGGCTTGCTTACAGACGGATGACCACGCGTGACGATCGTAGAATCACCCGCGCTCGGTAATCTAAGTGTTCCTGACCAAACGTCCGCGCGCCACCGGTCTAAAGTAAAGTAGAGTGGAGTGAAAAAAATGAAATTATGATCCGCCGGAGTTATTTAAAACGCACGCGAAACGGCGTGCGAGAAGATGATATCTCCGACGAGGAATCGAATTTTCGGGTTTATGACGTATTCGCGTTTTTCCCCTAACGGTCACGGTTCTCGCATTTCGCGGTCGTTTATTTATTTAAAGTGCGGTTCGTGTCCAATTTTCGAAATGGAATGTTCCATAATGTACTAGCCGTCCCTTTTGCGCGCATCGCGGAAAGGGATTTGCGCGCGCACACACACACACACGACCGTGGACGTCATTCAAAGGGAATTGGACGGCCGCGCGTTTTCCTCGTCCCTGTTTTCTCGTGATACGTACGATCGGCCCGCGTCTGGTAACATAATTGCGCGGGTATTTTTCAATTTTCGTTGAAAACAAACACGGACCGTTCTGCTCTGAACGGTATCGTTTCGGAATTGTCGTCCGGGAGTAACGTTGAAACTACACATTTACGGCGTACGGCGATTAAAAAAAAAGCGGCGGGAAATTCGAAAACCCGAAATCACGTAGCGTTTCGCATTTCCCGTCAAAGGATCCGAAAACGTATTCGCTCTACCACCACCACCAGCACACTTTCTTCGAACCGTTCCGAAACAAACGCCGATATATATTTAGCAAATCAAAATTCTGTTTTTGGCGAGTTTTTTAAGATCGTCGTTAAGCACCCCGACTTTGTCCGATCGACGCCGATTCGCAAACTCTCAAAAAACCAATTCGCTAACGCGGTCGGCTTTTACTACCGCGCACGGCGTGGATTAATTTGCGGACCGACGTCCGATGCGTTTCTGCGCGGGAATAAGGGTGAGCGGAGGGTGAACTATTGAAGGGCGAATATTATACACCCCCGGCGAGCCAATCGTCGGCTATTTCGGGGCGTTCGCGACGAAACCCCTCGCCGAACCGTCGGATCGTCACTGCAGATGGCCGGTTGGATTTTACGACCGACTGTACGCATAACGGACTCTGTTGTGCGGGTCTATAATGATAATAATGACAGTGATAATAATATTTTTATCCCGGATCGCGTGCTATAGAGACCGCGCCGGACCACGCGCAGGTGACACGAAACGTGGCCATTTGCCCCGACACGGGACAAATAATGAACAATGCGCAAGACGCGCGGCGGAAGAGTTCGCGAAACAAAATTGACGACGGCGATTGAGACCGCGACATCGTACATTTTTTTTTTTTTTTTTAAATCTTTCGGCGTTTCGTTTCGGTTGGATTGTGACCTTCTGCTATATCTCGACATCGCCGTCTCGCGTTCGTCGACAACCGCTCTGAGTCAAACTCGAGTTTCGAATCACGAATTTTCGTGCGGATCGCAAGGGCTCGGGGGTCGTTTTTCGGCCGTCGATAATATGACACGTGAACGCGAAACGACGTAAATCTGCGTGGAAAATGAAAGAAAAAATTCGAAACCGGGTTCAACCGTGAGAACAGCGTCACGTGGTTTTTTTTTCGTTTTTCACCACGCTTTTCAAGTAGTCTCGTTCGGCCGTCGGTGTTGATGTCGTGCGGTTTTCTCTAAAACGTGAGCCGAAAAAAAAACTTTTCCAATATTTCGGCGAACGGTCATCCAGCCGAACGAGCGTGCACGCATAATAAACCCGTAAACCGCTGTGCCGTATAAGCCCCGCGGACCTTCGAAATCTCTTTATCGCGCGGTCGCGGGACGTTTCTCATACACGCGTCCTACGTCGGTCCGGAAGGGACAGCACACCAGCTCGGTCCCGCGGCCCGAAGGAGGGTGTACCGGCTCGGTCCCCCGAATTCTCGTCAGAAAATTAAGTTATTCGTTTAGACATTATACTTCATACATATAGCCAATGAAGTATACATTTCATTGCACGTGCTGACATTTTAACTCTTGACGAACTCCTCCCTCGAGATCAAGTTCTGAGGGTCATCAGGTCGGTAAGGAGCGCAATTTTTTCCTTCGTTTTTTTCTATTCTGCGGCCGTGCGGAGCTCCTCGTCCGGATGTAAGCGTCCAGGTTCGGTTAGGTTAGGTTATTATTCTGGGCGTGTGTGCCCGATATTGTGAAGAATCACGAATATCGAGAACAAAAGGCGAACCCACTTCGGAAGCGGCCGACGCGTGCCTCGCGGACATCGTGGATATCCGAGGACGCGCGAACGGTAACGCTTTGCAAACGTTGGTCTTTCGGTGGTTAACTGTCTTCGTTCGGCCGTCATGACCGAAGTCGGAGTCGTGTAGTGTAGTCGTGTGACGAAACCAGAAATATCGTTTTGTTTCGTTGCCGTTTTAATCAATAAAACACCCCGGGTCGAGAGAGTGGATGATAACCGTCACAGTCTGTTCAAAATCTTCCCAGACGGGCGACAAGCTTAATAACCGATCCGTCAGATAGTAACAATAAAAATACGCCCGACCGTTGTCCCGTCTCTTGTACAATCGGTCGAAAACCAGTCGTTGTCAGAACGACACCGTGTGTCTTTCCTCGGCGCTCCAGACGATATTTATTTTTCCGTTGTTCATAAATTTTTTTACAAAAAACACGGAAGAAGGAGGTACGCACTTTGTGTTTTATACGTTATATTTTATTAATTCTAAGCACACACAGTGTAGGTTTACGGGCAACATTAAAATACCTATAGAAGTTTGCTTTTTTTTTTGCACATCAGTCTTCCAAATATATGAATATTTGTATACGCGTCTAGTATTATTTAAATCTCAATTGAATATTGCCCTCTTTCGCCAATTCGTGTTTTAACACTTTCGAGTCGAATTCGCATAAGCAACACAAAAATAAAGAATTTACGAAAACCAGTATTTTTCGATGATTCGGTAAACAAAGAGAAAAAAAAGCAAAAAGTCAGGCGGGCGAGTCGACGGCATCCGTTAGGCCGCTGGCAAATCTGAATTTTTGGTTTTTTTTTTTTTTGGAACGAACGCGTAATTATAATCGAAAATTGTGTTTTATTTTATTGCATTCGTTAAATAATGTTGACCGGTTTTTTTCATTCAAACACTCCTGTACGCGTTCGTTTCGACGACAGAAACGAGGAAAAACGTACGCGATAAAAGTTCGCGTTTTGACATCGGAGTATATTATATTTTAACCCACGGAACGCGGCCGTCCGTCATAGTTATACACACGCGTACATAAGCGCGCGCGTGCGATTCGATTTCACGGAACGATATTTATTTAGTATTATTGTGACCGTGCCGAAAGCTAACAAGTCGCCGTTGACGTCTACGGGAGAGAGGGCCGGAGAGAGCGTATTGTGCGAATGCGTGTGCCGTACACGCTCCGCCGAATCATAAACTGTTTACAACGGCTCGAGAAAATTCGATCGATAAAAGCCCGTTCAAAATATATATATGTATATATTTGTATATGTACACGCGAGTACGTCGCGCCCGGTAAATAAAACCATTTGTTTCGTCGTGTTGAAATCGCGTCCTCGTATCACAGTATCTTCGAGACGGCTCCTGTCCACAGGCGTGCGCTCGAACAGTGGTGAACGTTTGAACGGTAATATCGTCACCCGATTTAAAACGTTATACGCGTTTATACGTTTTCGTTTCGTCGGTCCGATCGATAGAGAACGTTCGTCCGTATGATGACATGGCTCACGAAGCGCACGCGGCGATAACGGCAATCGGCAGCGAATCCCAAAATACAAATAAATTTGATTGTATGATAGTTTCGGTTGTCCCCGCGGGGAACGTGGACGGTCAGGCGGTTTATTATTATTATTATTGTCGTTATCATTATTATCATCACGTTCGAATTGTCTGTACGCCGGGAACTTGACGAGTACAATCGCACGCGTACTAACGCCGATCGTGTGCGAGACGTTTCGATCGAACAATAATCGTCGTTCGTAAATCGATTTCCACAAAATTTTATTCTATATCTAACCTAACGACGGCCAGCCAACGACCGTCAGCATCGGTTCCGTGACGGCGGCGACGTTAGGCCGACGGCTCTGTCGACGAAACGAAAACGCGGTTTTCTCGACCGGAATCGTTTTCGGGCGTACCACGCGGAACGCGCCGACACGTTATCGAAACGTGCGAACATCGTGTCCGGCGCAGATCCGCTCGATCCCAAAACCCTCCGCCGGTCGGATCCCGAAACGCCGTGCACATAAACAACGTCGTTATAAATAAGCGTTCGGAATACATTTCACGTGTGGGCGTGTGTGCGCGTGCGGTATGGCGGTATCGCGTACCCCTCTCGTCGAACGGACGGATGTGAGACCGTAAACCGTCGGCCAAAGCTTGATATATCGCGTTGTAGGGAAATGTACTGGAACTAAAGGCGCGCGCGCTGGCCTAATTCTTTCGTGAAATAACTGCGTTAACGGTGGAAACGACCGATTTCTGACCGGACCCCGTTTTCGATAATCCACTTCGGTCCGGCGTTCTATCAATGCAATGTATACACATTACAGTCCATTATCTAAAACGCGCGACGGACAGTTCGAAAACAGACTTTTACGCGGCCCGGATTACGTTGCGATTATCGTGTGAATGCGATATGAAAAAAAAAACCCCACCAAAAAGTCTAACGTCTAATTCACGCGTTTCGGGTTGATTACGAAAATCGGAGTTTCGGAGTTCGATCGATTTTCCGAGAGATTTCGACGGCGTTTAAAAGAAACACGGTTTTTTGGTTATTTATCGGATTTCGAAATGTCAATACTTCGACATGGATCGGACACAAACGTCGCGTATTCGAACGATAACAGAACTATCCGCGTGAATCTCGTGTCACCGCCGGACAACGACGACCGTTCCGAACGCGGTCAACAACAAAGTCGAATTCGTCGTATGTTGTTATCTCGAAATCGTTTGTATCGGACAAAACAACATTATAGATACGCGACCCCCTCTCACCCCATCACCCCTCCACAATCACCCGACCGCAAGATTTTTTTTTGAAAAAGGGTATCTATTTATCTATAAAAAATATTTTCAGTATAAAAAAAATTTCCCCGAGTTTAGCGCCCCCGTTGCGATGGCGCCTGAGGCAAACGTCTCGGTCGGCTCGCCCTTGCTACGGCTCTGGCGATCACGTTACGGTGTACGGCGGGCGTGCGCGTTGCGGTACAGTCAAGCGAGGTTCAACCCCGAACGCTGTGATTTATTGTACAGTCTGTAATAAATCCACTTTAACGCAATAACGTACGCCGTTAATTTATGATTTATTCGGTATTAAATAATCATATATATATACACACACACAAGTTATCGTAAAGTTTAAAACGTATGAAAGTTGTTCGTATACGCGCAATCGATTTTTAAAAATCTTACACTTCGGTTTACAAATCGGTAAAAGTTTGTGACGTAAAAACTAGAAAAAAACTAGAAAAAAAAATAGATCGAGCGGCATTTAATATAGATCGGATAAAAACCGTAAAGTTCAGATTATCGAAAAGCTAGTTCGAAGATGGAAAAACAATAGCCGAGTAAAGGGTTCGCCGTCAGCGTATTCACCGTACAAACGTATAAATCGTTCATCGGAAAACGGTTAAACGAATAAGTCAAATACAAACGGAATCGCATAAATCAAAAACACGAGTGCGTAAAAAAAAAAAATGAAATGAAATAAATAACGATTTCGCTTTCTCGAGCTGGGCAGGGGGGGGGGGTGAAATGAAAATGAGGCCCAATTGAACTCTCGACAATACAATTTCCAACACGCAATACGAACGCGTGTTATCGATAGGTTTTTCCGGGGGGTTTTTTTTTTTGTGAATATTTTATTTTCTTGTTGTTCTAACGAAATTGAAAGCAAACATGCGAGTGTACAAAATTCGGAATTCCCCCTCAAAGCGTATCCGATCCTGTTTGTCGTGTTGGCGAGGGGTCTGTTAGTTTTATTACTGTCTATTTCCCCCCACCCACGACTCTACGAGTCGTATAGTGTCGCTACCTAATGTCATTCATTTTTCGTCTTGGACAAAAAGTTATTTTAAACGATCGTGTTTCGTCGACAAGACAAAAGTCAGATTTTTCGACAAACAGATACGTGTCGAGTTGTGAAAAAAACATTCACGTCGAGAAACGATAGACTTTATCTAATCGAATCGATCCGGCGAACGGTAATAACCGACAATAATCACTCGATAACATGTTGAACCGGTGTTAAAACGACTAAAACCAATATCTCCGTTCCGGTTTCCAGATCGCGTGTTGTTGTTCCTGCAGTAATACACGTATCCGAACGACACGGAATCGTAATAACAACAGCCGTTATTGTTCGTTCACGGGTTTCAATTAATAACAATAATAATATTACTATTAGTCATAATAAGCCTCTAAATATAAATCGTACATAAAACTTGGCAACGTTTCCAATGTTTTTCTTTTTTGTCCAGTATCCTGCGAACTGTCTTCGCGCGTTAAACGTAATATGTTTTCACTGTGAGTTTTCGTTGAAATTAATGACAGTTATAATATCAACTCGGAAGGCCGGGCAAGTTGGCTCATTTTTTTTGTTTTACTTTTTTTAACTCGTCAAATCAAGCGGGTAAAAATAATATTTTGCCGTTTAACTTCAAAATGTTAACGTTGTTAAATGTATCGGGTCTAACGAAGTATACCGGACTCGAACGAATGCGTGATAACAACAATTTGCTACACGTGTATCATAATAATATAGGTCAACGAATCGAACGAATGTTTACGAACGCGTCAATCGCGTCGGTTTGTAAACGTTTCGATCGGAACGTGCGTAAGAAATATAGTATAAAACGGAAAAAAAAAAAAATTCTAAAAACGATACAACAATAATTAGTCGTGGGGTTTTTTTTTTGGCAATGAAACAAAACGTATTATAGTTTCCGAAAACGTCCGGTTACGTGTGTTAGTTTTTAATTTATTAAAATTAATGTAGCAAATTAGATTTGCTCGCGTATTTCGTTAATTAATTTAGGTATTTATAGAAATAAAACCGTAGCCAACGCGGGGCGAAAAGCAACGACTACGTGGGCGTTCCTCAGGAGGTGGTGGTGAAGGGGAAGTACTCGTCCCTCGCTCCTGGAAATACAATATCATTCGGGTTTTCTGTCTACGTCAAGTACGGGAACACGACTTTCGTCAAAATAATTAGAAACTCATAAAGCCGTATCGACTTCACGACCAGGTCGATTTTCGTGATATATAAACAAAAAAAACGAAAAAAAATGTATATACATACACGCACACGAGCATTACAGTTTTACGTTTTGAAGAAAACGTTATATTGCCGTCTGTCGAACGCGGAGAAAGTAAAACAATACGACCTCCATTAAAGCAGCGGGAACAATGACCAAACGGTTATGTGTACGACTGCCCGTACGGGATCCGTGTGTGTACCGGTCGACGGCTATAGAGGTTATTTTACGAGACCGTCTGGCCGACTGCGAGTAACTGAAATCCGAGTAGTGGACCACTCCGGACCGTTTCCTTTTGCGCTGCCCACAACGGTACGCGGAATAAAAACACCGTTTTCGAAAAACGGACGTCGGCGCGTTTATCGTCCTTTCGCGTCGGGGTGTTGTTTTTAAGCAATGACGCGCGATTACGTCCGTAGAACCGGAACGAAGGAAAACAAAAAAAAAACCCGACCGTAAACCGTAGCCGCAGAACGCGGTTTCGTTCGTGATAGTGTTCAGCTTGGCCCGAGAAACGTTTGTTTCCCGACGCGCAGACATCGAGACGACGAAGGAGAACGCCGTTTGGCGTCGTGACGGACGCGAGTCCAGTGCAGTCGACGATCGACCGATTAAGAATCCGATTTCACCCGAGACGCTAGGGTTAGGTTTTAGGGAAACCGGCGACCGCGCACACAAACGTTCGGAAGGCAACAGACGTCGTCATAATGGTTAGGTTTTTCGTTCCGTTTCCGGTCACCCGTGCGCCGCAGCCGACGGCAGGGAACGGGTCCGGGGAAACGTCGCCGCGTACACCTGCTCTTCCCGTCCTCGTCGGCGATCATTAGTTTTTTTTCGACGCGACAAGTTCCGTAACAATAATAATAATGATCATCATCATCATCACGCGAACGTGTACCGTACACAGGTGGTGGCCGGCGGCGGTCGGTATCGTCTTACACCGGATCTCGACTCGAGGGATTTCCGACGTCTCATATGACCGTTTTCGGACGTTATTCTGTTGTACACGTTTATTGGCGTTATTGTTTGACGAATTTACCGTAGAATTTTCGTGCATCTTACATCGGACGTTCTCTCTCGAGTCGAGCGCCGTTAGACATTCGATTATTCCATATACGATCATATGGAATATACGATCAGGAAAAATCGTGCGCAGTCCGGTCGAAACTCCGGGAGGTGCCTGAGACAGAATAACCGTGCTGGCTTGGGTGGGCGGGAGAACTACCTAACCGGTCTTATATCGAGTCGGACGCGTATTTATGGGACAGAGCTTCGGCTCTAGACGGGTTACAAGAGAGAGTACACCTCTATTACTTATTTTCTAGATTTCGTTTTTTAACAGCGCGCGAGCGTCGACGAGGAGCGTCTCGCCAATGTTTAACGTCTAGTTCCGCGTCCAGTAACAAATACCTAACCCAACTCGACTCCTATGTACACGTCCTTGTTGTTGTTCTTCTTCTCTGGTTTTTTACAGGTCTTTTAGGCCTACTGCCGTAATAACATACAGCCTCCATTCTCCACTGTCTTTTGCAGTTTCTTCTGCGTTCCCCCGATATCTTTAAGTCTTCCTTTAGTCTGTCCGTTCATCTTTGTCTGAGTCTCTTTGTGCTCGGTTTCCACGCTCAATAAGTCCTTCCAACTCCATACGTGCCCAGCCCAACTTATTCGCGTACTTTTCAATGTCCCGACAATGTTGGGTTCATTATACGTCCGTGTACATGCAATATATATATATTTTGTTGATTATGCCCGTAAGCGTCGTACGAGAGAAACCGGGGTTAAATTCGGGAATCGTTTCGGTGACACGTGCGACGGTCTGCGGACACGTGCGCCGTTCGCGCAAACGATACGGCGGGTGGGCTGTCGGGCGGGCGGGTGAGGAAGAGGGCGGACACGCGCTTTTTTATTTCCGCGTGATGTACACGCGCACGCACTTTAAAACGTTTTAGAGGACGCGCGAGTTCTACGGGTCGTCGCCGCGCGTTACGACATATACATACAATATATACGACAATACATACATATATACTTACTTACGATCATGTGTACACGACCAGTGCTCGGATTGGAAAATATAAAGTGGTGCGGCTCGTTTGGGAAATTTAAAAATTGCGTTCCAAACGAAATTTTCTACGTCACGAAACCTTCCCGGTTTCCACCGCTAACGTATAACCTGATTTCTCTATACGATTTACAGTGGAATGGTATTCTACAACGTTTTATACGAACGGACAACCAACAAACCTAATTAAATTCAAGTAAGGACGGTAAATGTAGGAATCGATCACATACGTCGGCGCGTGACGATCATCCATCAATGAAATAGAATTTTCAAAACTATTGGCCAACCGACGACGTTGTTTATCGACGATTTGTGCAGCCACGGGTAAACTACGGTTTGTACAGTATATCCGCGGGCAAATCTAAAAATAATCGCGTGACAATAAAGCGCGTACTCGATACAGCAAAAAAGGTGTTTAAAAACAATAAAAATATTAAAAATAATTATATAAAATGTACAAGTTTTTATCTACGGTCCGCGGGTATACCGGTTGGTTATAGGCGCTCATTTGAAAATTGTCGAAAAGGAACGCTAATTCTGATTGAATGTAGTAGTGGACCTTGGGTCTTACCACCCCGCCAATTCGAGCGCCGTGTACGACGACATAATGAAATGTATGACGAACACTGTTTGTTGTTGTCCGTTTGGCCGGAAAAAAATATGAATCGCGATCCGGGTTACGGTGACTGACCGTAACGAACGGCGACGTTAACGCGAACTGAAAATTCGTTAAAACAAAAAAAAACACGTTTTCTGTCCGGGGCGCTAAAAAATTCACGCGATAAAACGACGCCTACGAACCATGTAAACGAACAATACCGGTAACGAGACGGTCGAGGCAGTGACGACCGCCATCCGCCCCCTCACACGAAATATTCACGTGTTTAGAAAAAACTGAATCAAAAACAAAAAAAGCAAATACACATATATATCGACTTCGACACACGTTCAAAGGATCGGCGAATTAGTGCGCACGGAGAAGGCCAACTTATGAAATCATCAACCATTCCGCCGAGAAGCAATTTTATTTGTCATTCATTTTTTTTTTTTACATAAAACGATTAAAAATTCGATCGGGTCATTGATTTAATTTAATTTTTTTTTTGTAAACCCGACAATTGTTCTTGCCGCGTCGTCGGACGTCCCGCGGCCGTTACAGAATAATCGAACGCGCACATTTAATCGCACGTCTCGTCGAGCACCGGCGAACTCGACTGGAAACGTCGACTTTTTTTCAACACCGAGCGCACGTTTCCGTCCGTCCGTTCGCTCTCGAGGTTAGGTTAGGACGTCGGACGTTTATTTTTTTTTTTCGCCGCGGCGTCAAACTTCACAGCGTGCAGAACGCGATTCTTATGTCGATCATCCGAACACCGCGCGTCGTCCGGGTGTGTTAGACACCGCGCAGCGAAAGGAAAACGTACGTTTACGGTTCGCGGACGCCGTCGTGAAGTCAAATATAGTTTTGATTTTGTCAACGCGCGGACGTCTATTAACGTCATGCACCATGAATTACCATCGTACCAACGTCGCGAACAACAGGCGACGTTTACGCCCACCGGCGAAGAGCGATGCGTGCGCTGGACAACAACGTCGAGAATCGGCACGAAAAACAAATTTTCGTCGGTCTAATCGCACTAACGTTGACGAAATTCAATGAATAGATTAGTTTTTGTGTATTTTCATTTAATGTTTTGCTACGCGTACCGATTCGCCACTGCGAAGAATGTAGAACCGCCTTAACAATCGTTTTTCGCGAAATGTAAACTAGATTTTTTCGCTGTAAAAATACATACATATATATATACAATGAACGTTATTAATTTTCTCTGCCGCGGAAGGAAAACGGAGAGAATCGACGGCTCGGGCTCGACAGCACCCGGCGAACCGAACGGACGCGTAATTCGATCGGGCGGAGAGAAGTCGACGAGTGGCGGGGAAACCTCTCTCTAAAACCGTTTGTTTTTTTTTTTTCGTTTTTCGCTTCGGGGTCTCCCGCCGCCGCGTTCCGTCGCTAATTGGAATCGTCTCGCCGATCGATCTCTGTCCGGGCCAGTTTTCCCGAAACGCACGTGGCCCGACATCCCCTTTTTGAATTTGACAAACCGCGTCTCGCCCCGCGGCCGCCGAGCGGTTTTATCACTCGCCGAGAGTCCGGCCGGACCCGTTGTCGTTACCCACCTGGCCGCGATAAACGATCGACTTTCGGGGATTCCACTTTAACGACGTCATACGTTTATAAATATATATATATAAACTCGCGACGACGCACGTTGTACTTGAAAACCGTGTGCATATATATATTGTAGACGCTTAACGTACACGACGCCTTTGTAAAATAGTTTTATTAATTTATTTATTTCAGTATTATAACATTATAAAATTTTATTATTTAAAACAAAAACAAAAACCGTAGACCCGCGTGGGTGGCGAACCAAACCTGACCTATGATCGCCCAACAAATTATCCATCCACCTCCCCAGCACATAATCATGACTACGCCGCTACGTTAACGTAGTTCGTTAGTCGTTGTACGAGTATATTTGTATTTTTTACGATTTCGCTCGTCGGCAATAAAAATAACAATTTCTAACGCTCGTTAACCGTCCGCACGTGTTTCAACCGTACATCCGGTTTTCGGACCAGCAAATCGAACACCGTACAGCCCTCGAAAACACGGATTTCATTCTTTCGGAGAATAAATATAACGTTAAAACGAAACGTTTTGTTTTTGTTGTTTTTCGTCGTACTCGTCGATTGAAACGACGGCGGTCGAAAAACGTACCGCGCGATTGTCCGTTCAACGGGACACGACGTTATCGCACGCGGTTTTTTTGTCCCGGACGACACGCGTTACGACCGTTACCCGGCGGCGTCTCTCTCTGGTTACGACGGTCGAAAGGAATATGCTCGTCGCCGGTCCTCTTTTCGATTCCCCCCCCCATTCCTAACCTAAAAATGAAAACCTTTTTACGGGCACGAACGACGGACAGACCAGACATCGTTCGCGCGTGTTGTTCTCAGACCGTTATTAATACGGTACAGCGTGTTAAAAAACACCGCGGGAAACGGCGTCGAAATCGAACCAAGCGCCCGCAGCGACAACGTCCGACGATCTCGATGTGTTGTTTTTTTGTTTTTTTCGATCATCGAACGGTATCGAAACTATACACGCGATTTCACTTGCAAACCCCGAATGGTCGGGTTTTCGTTTTCAACACTACGTGAATACGTACGTGGGCATTTATACAGTCGCCCCCCCCCTCTCCCCATCCCGCAGTACGCAAAAAAAAATATTAAAACGTACAACTCTACCCGTTCCCATTCCATTCCCGGAGACTGCGATTCCGTTCTGGTTGTTGACAATACGTTACAAACTTTTACCGGCGAAAACCGCGACGGAATTGAAAACGGAACGTCAACGTGACGGGAAACCGATACTTGAAATGGAAATCAAAGAAAACAAAAACAAAAAGAAAAACACGACGTCTACGGCGACTGTGCTCTATTAATTCGCGTCTCGCGGGGATTTTTAATGGTCCGGCGAAAAGCGTTTTTATTTTTTTGTTTTCGGCGGGATTTTCAATTACACGCGTGCGCGCCGAGGGACGACGATAAGGGCACGCGTACCGAGTATTTGACGTGTTTGTCGAATTTCCGCCGACTAACACGGCCGGAACTGTTATTAGAAAACAATCAATTATGTTACATAATATTCTATTATTATCAACACTATCATAATTTTGACATGCCGGAAGAAGAAAAAAAAAGCGTTATCAAACGAAGCAAATAATCGGAATTCGATTGTTTTAAAAACGAAAACCCGACGGTGACGATAACAACATTCGGTCAGGTTAGGTCTCGAAATTTTTACCATACGCGTGAATTTCGCGTACGCATCGATTTTCGAAAATCAGTTGATTACGATTGTTCAGACGATATTAACCGTTCGTCGAGAACGTAAGACGGATTGTCGTTTTGTCATTAACAGTTTCTCGTTGTCCACGTGTTGCCCCGGAGGGAACGACAATTCTCGGTGGTCCGACACAACGACACATCTCGCGGGCTGGACGCGTTACGATAACATCGATCGCGTACACGAACGATAACAATGACACGACGATCGATTGAAAACTGTCCCGAACAGGCGGTTAGGTAACCGTGCGGGAATCACGTCCACGACGATACGACAACACGACGGGGGAGCGCGTCTCGTAGGACGTTTTTTCAAATCCTTTCGAAATTATTGTTTTTCCCGGTCGTTCGTCTCGATGTTCACGTGGTCTCCGACGGAACGCGACGCGTGCGTGACACCGGTAACAAAACGATAAAAAACCGCCCTAACGTATTCGGATCGTAGTTTTTTTCCATCGCTCTTGTTCTTGACGGCGTACGCCTGTTTGCCCGTTTACGCATAGTAAGTCTGTCCGAGTCGTGCGATCGATCGTTACGTTTTGGTCATGATTTTCGTCGCTCGAAGTTCGTCACGGAACAGCTGGTGCGCTCTAGTTTTCGGGCCGACGTTCGAACGCGTGCGACGCACGAAACCCCGACACTCCAGGCCGGTCCCGTCGCGAGCGCAAGTTCTGTGCGAAAATCGTTCACGTCTCCTCTGGTGAACGACAATAGGGTTAGGGGAATGATTGCGCGCGTTCCAAGGGGGAACGAACAGGAACGGATTACAACGACAATTAGCACACGTTTCGAACAATGTGCAACGAAATCGTAGAAAACAAAATATTGTTCGGCGCGAATGATTTTTCGCCGATACGTTTACGCGGTTAGGTGCGTTTTAAACCGCGTTTGTTTACCGTCGTCGGGTCGTCGCTAGCGCGGCTCGATTGGAAATTTTAAAATAGCGTTCCAAGTGATGTGCGCTACATCGTAACCACACACCCGCCAGTCTTATCACTGATATATAACCTAATTTCTAATCGTATTCATTTTGTGTTTCAGTTAAACAAATTTCTCTATACGATTTTTAAATACAATAGTGTTCTACGACATTTTGTGCACGTAAACCTTCAATAACAATTAGGAAAAGCGTACAAAACACCTACCTAAACTAATGTTGTGATGTCCAATATCATTTCGTGTAAAATATCAGCCGACGATGATACCCAAGTCCCCAAATAACATACGATATTCATGGAAATACCGTCACGGAATAAGTTATTTCTATACTCGGTGCACGTTAAGATCCGTCACGCGCGGACGCCCGATATCATAGCATTTTCAAAACGGGTTTACGGTTTTACAGTTTATCCGCGGATCAGTCTAAAAATAATTGTCAAACGATATACGAATAATAATAAAAATATTAAAAATAATAACATCAAATATGTGATTTGTTCGTGATTTTTTTATCAACGGTCCCCAGGTATACCGGTTATAAACGCTCCTGTAAAATTGTAGTAAAAGGACGCTATTTTTTTTTTTAAAAAACGTAATAGAGGTGCTCCCCCTCCTCGAATTCGAACACTGGTCACTAGAGGGAAAACCGAAAATCGTGTGTCCAAACACTCGCCGCGTTCATCACACCAGTGATTGGACATTCGCTTTGTTCGAATATCGATCAAGTCCGCGTACACATACATTTTTGTACACACATACAACGTGTCGAACTGTTTCATTCGCGAAACGAACTACGCTGTCGACGCGGTTCAGCTTGAGCGTAACGAAATCGGTCATATTGAAAACAAACGTTGAATTTTGTTATGTTTCGGCTGAACGCTCAACGTCGTGAGTGAAGTAATAATACGCATCGGTTTACATTAATTCACGTCGATTTACCATAAGCGGATCAAACGGATTACGGAAAACAATTATGTATACCCACTGTCAGGATAACAGTTGTGTTGAAATCGAAGACGTAGACATCGGCTTTTCGAAGACGGTGGGAAATCGACGACAAACGTATTGTGATACCGTTTCGACAGTAACGATGTATTTGACGAAACCCGAGAAATCGTCCGAATGAAAAAAATCAAGTCTAAAAAAAAAAAAAATAATGTCTCTCGACGACACCACGCGGGTTGTCGAAAAAACTAGACATCCGAACGTATTCGTTTCCGTCGACATTTATTACGATCGCGTGTTTCCCGCCAGTCATTACTCAAGTAAAAGATGTTCGGTGCGAAAATTCGTGTTTGTACGCGTTCAGACGCGTTCGATGGAATTCACTGGTCGGCGGGAGGAACAAAGCGACGGGAAACCGCGTGCCACGACAAACGCTTATCAAACGTGGTTAATCGACAATCTAGTGAACAATCGCTGTTTGTTCAGTAAGATAACACAGCGTTAAAACGAGTATATATATATCAATTTAATGTTTTATTTTCGTTGTTTCCCGCGCGTGAACGAGAAAATTATCCCGTGCACAATTGAAAGTCGAAACGCGCGACTGATCGGGTACGAAATTTCGAAACGAAACCGTGTACAGTAATCGGAAACGCCGGCCGACGAAACGGACGAAACGGAATCAAACGATTTCAATTAGGAAAAGCAAACAAACGCAAACCAGAAAAAAAAAAAAGGTGAGTTGATATCGGAAATGAATGCGATTCGTGTGAACGGGGAATACGTATAGTACGAGTGGTACGGCGAAAACGCAATTATGACCGTAGACGAATCCGTCGTCGAATCGGCCGTGCAAGACGAGGAGCGATCTCACGTCGGAATTCAAATTGAAGCGTACTTTACCGGCCGCGCTTTATGAAATTGCGTTTTTCGTCCCCCGGCAACGTTTCCTTAACCTAAAGGCTTTTAATTATTATCGCGAAACGCTTTGGGGCCGGGGGAAGGGGGGTAAAAAAATTTAAATCGCGTGAGCGCGAGACCAGTCGTCACAATATACCGGTCGTGTCGCGTCCAACGTCGCAAACGGAGTTAAGCCGGTTTCACCCTTAACAACGATGTGTTTTTTTTTTTCCGTTATATATATATGTGTGTGTACACTCTCCTCGTTGGCGAGCTCAAAGAATATAAGAAACCATTACGGCTTTAACAATGATCAATCCCGCCGGGGCCGGCGACTAATGGATTTCGAAAAAAAAACTACTATAAGACGTTGACAAGACGCCGAGAACGCGTGTTGCAATTAATCGTATTGGAAACGCTCTCGTAATCCGCGGATGTCGGTCATTCGAACACGCGCTCGAAAACGTCTTCAGCCCCCCCGGGGAGCTCGCGATCCGGAACACGGTGACTTTTTGACGTCGGCAAATTGTCCGCCGTCCGCCCGTCACGTTTCGGTTAATGATTTTAAGTCCGGTTTTCTCGGCTTCTCCTTCTCGCGCCGTCGTCGAGTTTTCGAACATCTCGTTCCGTCCGGACGACACCGACGACAACAAACGAACTGTATTCGTTCCCGTCGTTTTTACGCCGGCGATCGGAACAAATGTTTTTATTTGTCGGTACACGCCTAGTGGTCAGAGATTCTTCTTTTTCTCAAACCGTATTGTATTGCCGTCTCGGATACAAATTAATGTCTGCATACGATTTCAAACACGAATAGATTTGTCTGGACAACGGGCTTATTAAAATCGTGTTCCGACTACGTGCGTAATTTCGATTTCACGATTTTTCAACCGCCCCCCGATCGCCAACGACGTGTTGAACATTTCAACAACGCGGCCGCATCGTTTCACACCGACGAAACAACAAATACAAACCGATTTGAACGGCGGTCGCGGTTCAAGAACATGATGATCGATCAGATTATATATATATATCGTCGGCCGGACGTACGCGGTGTGAATTCGAAGTTTCGACATGTTTACGCGCAGTCACGAGCAGGAACGTATATTAACCACGGAATGCTGATTTTGAAGCAAATTTTAGGTTTAATATATTTTACTAGTTTATAGAATAGACTTAGTTAGCTGTAAAAAAAGTATTTGCCCTGGGTCGCGAAAACTCGAAACGCATCTCCGATTACGACCACCCGGAATTGACGACCGGCGAAAACACCATGTGGACGGATTGGCATTGATGTTTTAATGATCGAGCGACGAAACGTGATTTATCCGCAGCAAGAATCTATACGCGCGACCGTCTTCGCGGTAAACTATTTGTCGGAAAAACGCCTTGTGCGACGTTTCGTTTTATTTGCGCGTGTTTTTTTTTTTTTGTAAGCCGACAAAACGAGTGCGCGTGCAAGTATGATGGCGACAACGCGCGCTGCCGTGTTTAGCTATCGGGTTCTCTTAAATTTTATATGAGTGTCGAGTACATAAATATTGTTGCACGCTCGTGTTTGGTGAAAACGCGACGTTTTCGTATAGGCGTCAAATAATAACACGTAATTTATCGATAAAACTGTCGTTCAAACGTATTACACAATAATATATTGTATTCGCGTGACTACGTTCGGCGACTATTTTTTTTTGTGCCTACGGGAAAAAAAAAAATACTCACGCCGCGGCACAATCATTAAACTACCCACGCACTAGTCCACCGGTGTAAGCCGGTGACATAAGTACAAAGTACAATTGTACACGTTGAGTGTATACGTAAAAAACCGGCGACGGCCGTAACTACTAGACCGGCGTTTCCCAAACTTTTCCCCCTCAACAAAAATAACAAATAATGATAATCCGATTGCTTTGTTTTCTTGGCTAAATGTACGTGTTTTTATGTTGTAAAATTCAAAAACAAAAAGTCGTTTCTTCGATACTAAATCTGGTTAATTAGGATCTGTATTAGGCAGTTGGATTCGTAAATCCGATTCTGCTTGTAATCGATTTCTATATTTATTTCTAGTATACATACGAGTAAGAGAAAATCGTTTTTCACAGAGGTACGATGTCGAACAAAACGTGAATGGTCTCGTTGTTGCGTTCGGTATCAGTATTAATCGTTTCGATGTTTACAGACGGGTTCGCGGACCACCGGTTCGGGAAACGCTGCTTTAACCGAATGGTTGTGCGACGCGCTTTTACGCGTTGCAGAACCACGCGAACACACACGGGGTGTCTCCGTGAACGTTGTCGGTCCAAAAGAAAATCGCCGAAATCGCCGACGAGTCGAATGACGGAAAGCACTGTCGCGGCGACAAACTCGGTCGTCGCGCGTTCCCTCGTCAGCTCGTTTCGTAGTTGGCGGGGGTCGGACCCTGCCGTGACCCGTACACTCGCGGATACGGAATAAACGAAGCAGCCCGCGTCGAGAAATAATATCGACCCGTCCCGCGAACGAAATACGTCGCGTTCATCGTTTCCCGTTTTGCTCCGTGCCTACCCGGGCACATTCAACGCGCGTTGCTACGGTCGCTGACGTCCGCGCCGTGCCGCCGAATGCCGTTTGGCGAGGCCGGTCGTGTAGACGCGGTCGTTGGCACGTGCCAACAGACATCGCCCGAGTGTCGGTCCAACTTCAAAGAAACCCGTTAAGGGCAAACAGCGTGCACGTGCCAACTGGCGCCTCGCGCGGCTTTAGCCTACGGGTCTGACAACGAACAAATGCCAACGGCAATGCGGACAAGGTCTGTGCCTAATTGGGTTTGCCAACGTGGCATTCGGCGGCTTTGCCAGTCGGACGCACCAAACCGGAATTGCCAAAAACGAACCGATCGTACGCGGCGGTCGTGGCGCGACGCATGTTAGGTTAGACACAGGGCCTAAAACTTCAATACCTAACCGTTTATTTATACGTAAAAAACAATTACCCCGACGCCCGGAACTTTTATTGACACGGGTCCGTGCTCGTATCGAAAGTAATTTTTTGGCCGGGGGACATAAGTAAAGAAAATATTGCGTGTGCAGCAGCACAACACAAAAATCGTAGGCGCCGGTCAGGCATCGCGCGTATCGGAAACACCTATTCGGAGACAACGCGACGGACGTTTTCGGCCTGGTCTCCGTCGTTTTTAGGCCGACAGCTCGAAGAAGGATATTAACAAAGGGCCGGGCGCACGTTTCCGTCGACCTAAACACGCACAATGTGCGTCCGTCCGGACGGGACCGTCTCTCCGTCCGTCTCTCACGCCCCGTCCACCGTGTCCGATCGTCCTTTCCCGTCCCCGTTTTGTTTTTGTTTTACGAACCCTCCGCGTCTTTTTTTATTTTATTTTTTTGCGTTCGGTGTGCGATATTTCATTGTGGGGGGGGGACCGCACGCGGTCGCGACGTCCACCTCTGCCGCGGACGTTTCCCGCCGAACCCGATATAAATACTGACGCGAGACACCGCGCATATACACACGGCATGACGCGGCGGTGCGGACGAGATACGCGTGGTCGGAAGGAAGTCCGGCGACCGACGTGTTTTCCGCCGACAGGGACCTGTTTCCGGTCACGTCCTCGTATGCTCCCGCCGTCGTCCGATCCATCTACGACCAATCCCGTCTGCTCCGCGACCGCCGCCGCAGACGACAACAAAACAACAAAAAACGCTCGGCCGATCGACCGGAAAAAAAAACCGATCGTATCGTCCGTGAACGGTTTTTTTTTTCGCGCAGAAGCGCCGACGGGGGCGCTGAATTTTGAGAAATTGTCCGTACTAAACATATCGGTGTCGTCCTTATGATTTTTGTTCCTAAAAACGTACAGGGAATAAATCTCCAACACGGCACACGAAACTAATAATATATATACGTACGTATAGACGGTATTCACGTGGCACTGCCGCGTATAATGAAAACGGTTAGAATTCATTTAGGACGCATTCTCGCGTCCGGCTTCCGCGCAGTATTCACTCGTTGTCCGATCGGTTTCGCCGGACGGATAACAACAACGTTGTCTCGAACAACGTTCCGCGAATGTACGGAGAGGTGGAAAAAAAAGCCACCTCGCTTTATTTTTCAGTCTATAAAACTGCGTTTTCCACATCGTCCGAGCTAATCGGATACGGCGTTTGTTTGTCGGTTAATTTATTTAACACCTGCGTGTTACACACGCCGGGCGAACCGTACGCGTCGGGCGCGCGCGAGTGTTTAATTTCCTGACGAATCGATACGGTGCGCCCGAAGTTCGTAAGCCGCGTCATAGCGAAGTCGCGTTAATGCCCGTTTAGTTCGTCCCGTTTTGCGAGCACTAGCAAAACCGGTCGGACAACGGTCGCCGACGGAGAATAATAATATTACAACAAACGATTATTATCATTATTATACGGGATTTCGTCCCCGTACGGACGGATTTTTATCATTATCGTTATTGTTTTCCAATGCTTTATTGGACGAGTGCGTTAGTCGATGTGAACCGCGTCAGTCCGCGTCCTCCACCGTTTCCGGTTCTAATCCCGTCGGTTTCCATTTGAAAATGGACCGACCGTCATAACGTATCGTCGAAACTATTTCATAATGCGTATATATTACGCGCGCGATCCGCACTCGCAGATATTTACCGTCTCCTTCGAAATAAATCACATATCTCAGACCGTTTTCATTCTCCGCGGCGCGTTTAGGAATGTTCAATACTCGTACCGTACGCACAACATATTATATATTATAATAAAATGTAACTTATCTCTGCGCGCGCGCGCGCGCCCCCGAGCATTTAATATAAAGAGATTACTCCACTACCCCGTGCACGCGCATACTTTCGGAATAGAAAGAAATGAAAACGCACGACGTTATATATTAAAATGCGTACGCCGCCGCCTCGTACTCTGCGCAGGGCCGGATTTAGGGAGAGGGGGAGGGGGGGGGGTTGAGTGGACCGCAATCCAGGAGCTACCACAAATTCGGGGTCCCCACAGTTTTTTTTTGTTTACAACCACGGATAACAAAAAATGAAAATTTATTTTTCTGTTTAAAATTTTCATCAGACAACGCAATAGGCGTTTTTCAAATCGAAAAATCATAATGAGCGGTGTTCTGGAACCTAGATAAGACCGCGGTTTTGCATGGTCCGTCGATCGTAATGATATTATCGAACGCATTTCTAAATGTACACATGTCGGACGGGATTTAAGAGTAATATATGTATGTATATATATGTACATATATGTATACAGCTGATAAAACACCGAAAATAATAATAAAAAAAAAGGGATTTCAAAAAAAAATTTTAGAACGCCGTGTGGAATTCTTTAGCTTCTGAAATTGATAATAATAACAACCAAAAAAAACAAAAAACAAAAAAACAAAACAAAACCGGGTAAAATTTACATTTACTGGTCTTATACCGTACCCGAACTCAAACCGAATCTAGTATATCGTTTCAGACCGAAAACAAATACCTACACTATAAAATTACATTATCATTTTCTAATTCGTTATTGTACGTTTCGTTTCTTTCCCGTCTTATATTTTTCTGCACGTCGTCTGTTCCTCGCTAATTTTATTTTGTGTTTATTTTCAATTTTGTTTTTTATTTCATTGTGTTTTATTTCGTTTTTTTCCTCTTGTTCTCGTGTAGTTTTTCAGTCTATTGTTTAACGAATTAATTTCACTTGCATGCGTTGTACAACCGGTGAAATGTTTCGTCGAAAGACAATAGATGTTGAAAATATATATATATATATGTATATAACATCGTTAAAAGAATCGTCGAACGTTGCGTATAACAGGACGTTACGTTACGATCATAACGACGTTTTAAATAATTAAAACATTTTTTTAATTTTCTACTAAAAATTAATCCGAATTTCCACCACGAAGTTGTAAAACAAGTTAGGTATAATTTTTTTTTTTTTTTACAGAAACGAAATATAAATAACCAATGAAGCTTGAGTGAATTAAAACCGTAAACAGTACGTGTCATTATGCATAATTGGAAATTCGTTCGTTACGCATTCGCTTAAGACATTAATTTTTAAAAATTACTTACCGTCGCACTGCGTGTCAACGAACCCGGCGACGTAATTTCTAATTGAAATTTTCAAAAGCGATTTCAACTGACGCTTTCAACGCAATACGTTTTAAGGCGAGCCGCGGACACTTCGCGCAGGCCCGTCCGTCCGAATCGTCGCGAAACCGGTCGACGCGATTTCTAATCTACGGGCTCGCGGGAGCTGGCAAATCGATACGTTTCAGCCGCGCGAATACGGCAATACCGTTATTTACGTCGCGGCTTAAGAACTTCGGCGGCCGGGTCTGATTGTATTTTAGAGCCCGTTAACTTTCAAATCATGTATTATTCACTCGGCGTGTCTAGTTAACATCCCTTTTTATACGTTCGAATTATTTTTGAAGACGACGCATAAACTATTCATACAATAAGTATATACTAAATTATTTATTTATTAATAACGGAAATCAACAATAAAAATTACGAATATAAGCGGGGAACATATAAATACCGATTTTTAATTTAAACAAATCGTTTTCTCCGAGTCTTTGTTTTCACTTCTGCTTCTGACGTAAATCTGAACAATCCAACCGGTCGGTTACGTCCGCAGAGACCAGCCGAGTGAATTTTATGTCGTCTTGTGAACGTCCTACCTCAGACGTTTTCGATCGATACCGAATTTCGGATTTCCGCTTCACGGTCGGGAGGGAGCGGATGGAAATCCCGTGGCGAACGGTAAGACTATCGGTGCCGGCAGTTCGAACGATTTTCGACCCGGGCAGGCAATCCGACGAAGCCGAACTCGTCTGGTCTGTCCGTGAAATCGTGTCGGGGCCCGGGGGCTGCGGCTCTGCCCGAGTCGGTGGACGTTCCGGCGTCAAAACCGTCAGGACGCGCGAAGACGACGGATGACCGGCCGAAAACAAACGGGACACGTCGCGAACACAGGACCCAACCTCCCGCGGGAAACGTCCGAACGGGGCGAACAACCGTTTTGTTCCGTGCCGGCGTAGATTTTCTTTTTTTCTCTGCGTCCGTTCCGACGTATATAAATCATCGTTACTGTTGCGCCACCCGGTATGCCGCCGTACTATACCGTCTAGCGGCGTAGCAAACAACGTACCTGGAAAATTTGCCAAAATCCTTTCTCATCAATCATATTACGCGCGTGTGATATACGAGTGTGTGCACACGACCGGGAGAAAAAGAAAACGCGCGCGCGCGCGCGCGCACATAAAAAGCAATATTTTATACGCGGAAAATATGCGATTTTCTCGCCGGAGAATAAAACGTCAGTTTATGTACTCGCAAAATATATATACGTATACGGTTATGTATAAATAACCCAATTTAACGGCCGTCAAATAAAAGAATTTTTTATTATTTTAATCTACACGACGTAGCTAGCAGCCATCTGTTTTGAATTTTTCTATCACGAATAATTTATTCGATTTTTTCTGCGTTTATATTTTTAGCGCTTCCTCCCCCCTCCCTCCTGTTGTTCTTCCGAACGGATGTTTCAATCGAAATCGTACCGTTGGAATGGGTTTTTGCACGCGCCGAGTTCACGTAATAAACACGTAACGTCGACCGGTCAACACAATTATAGTGTGCGCGGCTAAAATCATGAAAATCGATAAGGCGTTCGCCGTTGAATCTCGAACGTCCTTCCGGCCGGTCGCCGTGTGTACTTTACGCGCCGAACCGCGCCCGGCGGAGTGCGTACAACGCGATCACGTGCCCGTACCGAACGACATTCCAAACGGAAATCGATGATTTCGTCGGGAAACGATCAATCTACGACGGCTACCGTATTCATAACATACGAGTAAGTACCCGAGACGGCGGACCGTTTGAAATCGGTAGCCCGCGAAACGACCTTCTGTTCTGCGCGCGCGTGTGTGTTGCCGCTCGTTAGCGGCACTGCGCGTTCGGCTGACGAACAGACCCGACGGCGATCCGTTTGCGAAACCCAGCAACGGCGCGCGCGCACTCGACGCGGTCGAACATGAGGAGATCTGTAGTCTGTTGGCCGGTCGGTCGGGTAGGTAAAGGTGAAAAAAACAAAACAAACGTATTAAACGTCGAACGCGTGCAAGATTACGCGATTGCGCTTATCGTCCGCGTCGTTTTGCGGACCGGAGGACGCGGGGTCGACGTTTCCGACACGTCGGGTACGCGCACGCGGCGGGACACACAACGTAACGTATCGATTTTACACGCGACGAACACATTATTTCAATAAACTAATGGACGACGCACAAAACGGATCCGTCACGGTTTATATTTATATATTGTCGTCGTCGTCGTCGTCGAATGTTTACCGTCTGCGTAATATTTTACAACGAGTAATTTGGATATTTATTATTTACACGTCGTCGTGACGTGCATTACTTACGACAGCGGCGGGTAAGCTCGCCGGCGATAAAACCCCCTCCCATGCGACTTCTCCGTTTACAAATCGGAAACGTTAGAGTAACGGCCGTATACGCGCGCCCCGTCTGTCGATCCATCTCGATTCGAAAGGGTCGCGAAGAAAGCGCCGTCCGACGGCGTGGAGCGGTTTAAATGTTTTTCTTCTTTATTTTGTATTTTTGTATTGTATTTTTTATGTCGCTCAAACGAACGTTCGCCGAAAACACCTTTAACGGTTTGTCGCCGATAGTATGCGGACATTCCGTCGAACATCACCACGGCGTTTTCCGGATCGTTTTACAACTTGTTCGCGTGGAAATCGAGCGCAGGTCCGAGCGCAGAATGGATTCAAACAAAACGGAGAGGGGAAGAATAATACACGCGCATACGACCGGAAGTAACAGAATCGATATTCTTAACTCGCGCACGCCGCTGGGGCTATTAAATTGTGTACGCGTCACCAAAAAATAAAAAAATAAAAAGTGATACATAAATGTGTTTTGACGTTTTTATCGCCCGCAGGCAACGAAGAAAAAACATTTTTTTTTTTTTTCCACAGAGTCAAATAATCTGGTGACGAATGAAATGTGGCTTTTGTCGACGGTCTCTCGACGAATTACAATTTAAACAGTCGCCAAAACCACGGGAATATTGTAAAAACAATAAACCGTACCCTCGTAAAACGCGTGAGGTATATTTAGAAAATTTATCACGCTATCAATGTTTCTCTCGTCTACAAACTCGAACGGGAAATCGCATAAGAGAAAAAAAAACCTCCCGTGTACAGTCTAAATTCAGAAAAAGATCAATCGACGAGTCGGCGTGAGTTCGAAACGATTGAACACGGATTTTCGACGTTATCGACGTAAACATTTTGAGAAAAAAAAAACTCGTTTCTACATTTTCACGTATACAATGTCAATCAATTATGCGGACGAATCGATACTTTAGAAACTGTCCAAAACCCGTTTTTTCGCATATTCTCTACTGTTTTTTGTTTTTTCAATTATCCGTCTTCAAGAAGCGTTCCGTTCCGGACGGATTACATACGATATTGTTTTCGTCTTCTTCGGAACGTCGAACGGATTATGTGACCGTGCTGAATTCCGCAATCGATCCTCGACGGTACCGGCACAACGGACCAGCACGTCGAACGACGTGTTCAAAACCGACAATGACGCGAAACGTTTCACCAAGTCCCCGCGCAATCGGATTGTTGCAACGACCCGAAACGTTATCCGTTCGTAGCGCGGTGCCTCTGTGCAGGCCTCCACGTGTTCGTAACCGTCAAGGCCGAGCCGAGTCGTATTTACGAACTACCCGTTGTGGTCGATGAAACGCGCGAGGGAATAGACTGAGACCGGGGTCAGGGGCATGTTTCGACGGCGGGTGTGGAGGAGGGGGATGGGGAGGGGGTGACGGGACAAAGAAAACAGACGCGTAAGATAGGAGGGGTACGAGGACGGCCGGCGAAAAAGACGGGCGAGGACGGGGACGGTCGACCCCGTACAGTTGGGAGACGAAGAACGAGACCCATTATTGTTATTGTTTAATTTCCGTATATATATATATATATATACACATCTCTTTTCCGATTATTGTTATCGTTATTGTGTGATTATAATGTTTACCGCGGCCTAGTCCGGTTAATAAATAGATATATCATAATGAAAACGCATCACCTCGGGAATACACATCGATAAAACATATAATAACGATAGCGATGATGATGATGATGATAATAATAATAATAAAGAAGACCGTCCGGTCGAGTTCTATCCACGGGATGATTGCGCCCTTGGGTAACGCTTGTTTTATCTTCGGGCGCCATCAAAGACGCGCGTTTATACGTGTGTATCTATATATATTATATTATATTGTACCAGACACTCGCGGCGTGCACAACTGCGCCGTACAACGGAGCTGCAGTCCAAGCACATAAATAACGTCTTGAAATATTGGGCGAAACACAAAAAAAAAATAAAAAATAATAATATATCGTCGCACACTCGAACCGGATCTCGCGCGTCCCGCGCCACACACGCGTCGTTAAAATTTATTATACACGCCAATAATGAACGGGATCGACGGTAAGGTTCACCAGACAATTCGGTCGATCCGGACGAAAAACGAATAGGCGCGTAAAAACAAGATTCGTATTGTTCGTTTTCTGTTGGAAACGGCGTGCGTGGTGTACGACTCGGCCGACAAGCGTCGTGTCCGTCGCAATAACGTACCCGTTACATGCGTTTCGGCGCGCGAAACAAAGCGGTCGACCGGTCGGCCGTCGAGTTTTCGACGAAAAAACGTCTTGTCAAAACCGTAAACGTCGGGCCGCGTACACTTGCGTTCTCTCGCGGTCCGGTTACCCTCCGTTCGTGTATACGTCCGATTCATTCGCGTTCGCATGGACCGCACTGACGGCAAAAACATCCGGTCCCGCAGTCATTGTCGTCGTCGTCGTCGTCGTTTCTAGGTTCGATCGGACGGACGAGCTGACGATTTTCGTGGTTTTTTTTGTTTTTCTGGCGGTTTCGGACGGCGGAGACCGACGGTTATTAGCTTGCGGACGATCCGAACAGCACGGCGAGGAACGTCCGTTGGAAACTCGGTTTTTTTTTTCTGTGGCGGTCGTCCCGCGGACACGTCTTCATCGCGCGATCCACTTACTCGGGTCGGGTTCCGGTTGTGATCGCGTTCTATTACTAAAAAAACAAAAACAAAAACGCCGTAGGTACGCGCCACTTTTAAAAATGGAAATTTTCGCGACCACCATTGCAGAACGCCGCGTTCCGCAATATCGCCGACGGGGGCGGTGGGAAATA
This sequence comes from Schlechtendalia chinensis, assembly GCA_019022885.1. NCBI lineage: Eukaryota > Metazoa > Arthropoda > Insecta > Hemiptera > Aphididae > Schlechtendalia > Schlechtendalia chinensis. Next base: position 1,720,902 of record CM032347.1, read on the forward strand.
TTACATATTGAAACGACCGTTTCGGTACGTAACATAACTTACGTTCGGCGTGCCGGCACGGACTCGGAACGTCGGCGGTTAAAACGAGGCGAACGCGCGTAATAAAAATCAGCCTCCTCATTACAGCTGGGATTTCGGTCGGTAATACGGCTGCCGCGTCCCGACGACCGAGGAAACGGCCGGTTTGTGGTCCATAACACACCTCGCACGTTTACGCGTGTTCGCCGCGAATCGCAAACGACATACACGGACGAAGCGTACAACACGAGAGATCAGAACAGGACCAACATCTCGGTGTTCAATCGCATTTTTAAACGTGATTCGAGCGCACACGTTTTCGGCGGGCTTATCGTGTACGGCACGTTATATATAAGGACGTTTTTGGTTTTTCTTTTTTTCTGTCGGTAAATGTAAAATTACCAGTACATGGAATACGCGTTCCCGTGTGATCGTTTGAACGTCGGCTTAAACGAACGAAAATAATGGTAATCGTTTTTTGTACGCTTTTACGGCTGGTTGTTTTGTATAGAAAATCGTAATTAAAACTTTTTTTCCCGGTGGAAATCGGTTTCCGAACTCGAGATTAAAGATCGCAAACTTCAATAACATAATTTGTTTTTTTCTTTCCTTTTTCGACGATAATTAAAAACCCGTTTTCATTTTGAACGACAAAAACGTTTACGTATTTCGAAAACGGAATTTTTAAAAATTATAAAAGCAATTTTTTTTTTTCTACGTCCTTTTTACCTAACCCGGTCCACTCACGCAAACCTAACCACAAACACAAAACACGGACGCGTCGGGTCATAATATTTGTATCGCGCGACGTGATGTTTTCGAACGGGACGATTCCGTCTTTGGCTATTTCGAATGAATTAACCCGAACAACAAACACGTGGTCGACGTTGGCAAGAAGTTGATGCGTCGCTGTGTCTTGCGTTTTATCTTTTTTTTTTTTTGGTCGGTATTAATATTAGACTAGGACGGCGGTTATTTTTAAATCGGTTTCGAAATAATAAAACGTGTCGTGTATAATGTGTTCGCAGGTGTGGAACGGCAACAACACACGGTACACGGCTCGGATCGCGTGTATTTCTATACGGTTCTCGTTTTTAATCGAACCGGACACACGACTCCCTGACGACATCGCCGTCATCATCATCAGCTGCTGGTCGTCGGCAATTGTTTACCTTCTCCTCGCCGTTTTCACGGAACCCGAAGCGCGCGCGCGCGCGCGCGTTTCGAATTCAACGACGTCGTCTTCGAGTCACGGCGAAAACAATGACAACAAATAACAACAATGCGTTTCGCGATTCGTCAGAACTCTTACACAAAACGATTGTCGTGTTCGGGATGATTTACGACGCGTGATATCAATTTGACCGGAACCGCCGCGGGTCCCCGTTCGGGCGCGCGCGCGTAAAACGATTAGAGAGCGGAGACGAAAATCGTTTTTTCTCCTCTCGTCACCGGACGGAAACTCTTCAAACGCGTCCCGTCCGTTTCGCTCTGTCCGCACCGCACGCGAGTATCACGTCGTTCCGGGCGTAGGACGGGATCGTCGTGAAACCCCCGTCGTAACGCGGCCGCGGCGACCAGGTATACGGTCAGTTCTCCATATTTTGATAAGAGAAAAATTTGATAACCGATTTTTGCGGATGTAGAAATACCAACATAGACAATTGAAATCCCGCGTTCCAAATGTTCATTAATAAATTCACTAACCTTTAATTAGTTGAAAATAACAATAAACGTTTAACTTTTTCTACAATTAGAACTATAAAATAATCATTATTACAAATGGTAATATTACATAGACAATACAATATTACAGTATCAGCCAAATAGAAATTCACTTTAAACAAAATTTTAAATCATAGAAAATTAAAAAAACTTATATTACATGAACATATGAAATATTATAGGTACAATAAAACATTTTATTACTGTAATGACCGTTAAAAACCGTTACACATCAAATACTCAAATACATTAATAACATACATTATTTCACATATTTAATGCAGAGTTGTACATTTATCAGCACTAAATTTATATTTGTATAATTTTATAATTTTGTGTGGTGGTATGTAACCTCAAACAAAAAAAAAAAATTGAAATTATTTCTCTTATCAAAAGCATGGAGAACTGACCCTATCCCCGGCAACCAATCGGACTAATGGAACGGCCGAAAACTTTTTACGGAATATTTCGGTGGACGGGGGACGGGGAAATATACACGATAAATCGACCGTGTTCTCGGTCCGTTAAACATCGTCGCCAATGCAGCGGTCGTCATCGTCGGAGACGTGGAATTCTCGCTTACATCCAATTCTATCAGCGACGACGATTCGCGGGGTGAAAACAATAACGACACAACGCCACTCGCGCGAACGTTGTCCCCGTTTCGGTCGTTACGCGAAACGGGAACGGGACGACAACAAAAGCAAACAACTAAAACGTCAAAATCGACGACGTGGCCAAAAACGGAGAACGCCGTACCTAGCCGGGTGAATACGACGGAGACGTACGAAAAACCGGTATGGTCTGGTGTCGGGTGTTCAATCGTCCAATGTGTGTGGGGAAAGTTCGACGCGTTCGCTTGCCAGTCAATTGTTCGTGTGAAACGAGTCGGGACCGAATGGAGTCGAATTATCGACCATGTGATTCCATAGATTATGGAATCGCACCACGGCGTTAGAAAATCGGAAAAAAATACTGCGCGTACACGAATTTCACGAACAACACGTATCGGCCGTGTACAATTCTCCACGCAAGCCTGTGAAGTAGTATAGCACAAAATGTTCCGTTCGTCAAGCTCGAACCTACTTTCTGATGACCAATCGGTTAACACGAAATAACAATTACAATAGCGATATTATTGTTATTATTATTATTATTTTTGCTTCACAAAATAGTTCGGCGTCGTTGTCACGCGTCGACTTTATGAGTTTCCGCGAGACAGAACATAAATTCTAAACGTAATCGTTTGTTTTCGTCCATGATGTGCGCCTTTCGCAATCGAACAAATTGGGAAGAAATGTACGCGATTAAAAATAACCCGTCTCGGACCATGCCGAACATTGATTTCACCCGTCCCGGACGATCCGAGGCTCGTACAGACCTCGTCGACGACGGCGTACGGGACGCGGGGGTAAAAAAAAATACGTCACCGGCACGGCCACGGCCAGACGTGATTTACCGTTTCCGACGCCCGTACCCGCTCACACGGTTGGGGACCCAGATAGCATAAATATATTCTAATCATATTCTTAAAATGTTAAATAAAAAATATTTAGTTTCAATAAATATTCTCAAAAAGTTCCCTAAATCTTTTTAAATGTTCTTATAATATTCTCAGAAAATTTTTTGTCCACGAATTTCACATTCTTAGAATATTAAAAATATAATATTATAGGAATATTACATTTATAAAATTAATGTGATATTATCAAAATAATATTTAGACAATGTTATTAATATAACATTTTAAATTCATTAATTTCATTATATTTAAAAATACTTCTTATTTTTAAGAAGCATATTTTCAAAAACTTAAATTATTGTAACTAAGTAAATTATTTGTATAAATTCAAAATATTATTAAATGTTTGTGTAATTATGATAAAATAATAATCATAATTATTTTTATAATTAAACATATTATATTAATTATATTTATTGGAATAAAAATAAGCAGAAATAAAAATAAAGATAAAGATAAAATACATATAAAAATAAAAACTAAAATTGCATAATTATATTTCTTTTTTCAGTTGCATTCTGAACCGTGCATGTGATAACCATACACCAAGTGGTACTTCAATTTCTTTCTCTGTGGTCATCTTGTACTTTATATGCATTCTTAATGAATCTGAAAAATATTTTAAATATAGAAAACTTATATTCTTAAAAAAATTGTTTTATTTATTGAAAACTAATTAGTTATTAAAATATTACCTATTAATATACGGTATAGCATCAATTTTGTGAATGGTTTCTTTTTTTTTAAATCCAATAAGTGAATAAGAAATAAGGAGTTTATCATCAAACATTCTTGTCATCATTCTACGAATGCTAAGACCTAAATTAGAGGCTACTGCAATTAGAGACAATTTTGAAACCTAAAAATAAACAATATAATGAAATACTCAATTTTCCTATATTGACATTTATTTAAATATTTTATTTATCTAATAATTAATAAACAATTTTTTCCTTTAAATCATAAAGTTTAAGTAAATAAAGTTATAATCATCATGTTTAGTCTTTATAAAATCTATAAAAAGAAACAGATAATTTTAATAATAGATAAGGATATATGTCCTTAATAAGTCTTTGTAATCACAACATAAATATCATATTATTCATTTAAATACAGGAAGAATTCAACATGAATTATAACTATGTATATTACTGAATACTATATAATTTTATACAAAACTATTTATTCTATTTAAATTATATATTTTTTTAAATTGTTAAATATTTGTTAATAATAATAATAATGTGCAAGAAATAATTAAAAAATATTACCAAAGTATTTCTGAACTTGGGTTCTTGAATAATTTTAGATTCAATGTTTGAAAGTTGTTCCTCATTAATAATTGGAAATATTGAATCTAAATCGACATCAGAATTGGCCAATTCTAAATTGTTTGTAGTTGGTCCAGAAAAAGTATTCATTAATGATTCAACATTTTTGTTATCATTTATCATTTTTAATAATATAATAATATTATTCAAATTATTAGTTAAATCTACCTATTGAATAAATAAAAAATAAGTAATTGTGTAATTTACTTGTGATAATCGTAAGGTAAGTTACTTATTATCTAAATTAAACGCATAGTCAGCATATGTATATACATTACACGCATACACATCTATCAAGGCCGTATCCGAGTGGTATTTATGGGGTCCGGATCCCCTCCCCTACCTCCGAAATAAGTATTTTATTAAATTCAGTATAATAAAGACTGAAAAGTTATAAAATATATTATGAAGCCCCCACCCCCGGAAAAAATTAAATACGGCCTTAACATCTCTGATACCTACATCATAAGTTATGCATTATTAGGTAATAAAATTAAATAAATACTTACATTCAAATTTGAAGAAACGTCGATTCACTATACACATTACAATCGTACAAAGAAAAAAAACATACAAACCAACAAGCCACGAGGTATGAATGATATAATTTTATTGGTGGGTGGGTAGTGATAACACATCAACAATCGTTGTTTTTCCTAATTAATATAATTATTTTTAGACAACAGCAAAATACTGTTGTGGTTTGCTGGCATATATCGGCCGCCAGTGCAGGCTACGTGGTGGTAAAATATAAATGAAGCCTAACTGATAATTCTTTCCGCTCCTTTGCAGTTTTTGATATTTTAAAATATTATGTGTAATATCTGTAGATATACGTATTAGTTAATAAATGAATTGTGTTATCGATCTGTATGATGTGTATTGTGTATACTGTGTAACATTTATTTATATTCAAATTTAATATAAAAGTATACATTATTATTGTAAATAAAATTATTATACTCGTATTATAAGCACTCTATGTCAATACCAGAATGCATCACATAATATGGAATTTTCTACAATAATAAATAAAAATATTTTTGTATTAAATAAACTTGATTTTGAAATGTTTTATTAATATAGAAAGGAGATCAAAAAATGAATATTTTTAAAATTATATACTTATAGTTTGTCACATTTACTTTGTCATCGATTAATTAATTCCTACCTATATAGATTATATGTGTGTCGTACTGTCATCTGTAAATACTATAATTACTATATAGTAATGTATATAGTAAGTATAGAATATATATCTATAATAATTATTAATTAATAATATAAACGTAACGATAATATAAATGTAAATAATAATATAAATGTAACGACAGAGGACAATTTCTCCACATAATTATAATTTATATTGGATACGAAGTCGTGTACGTGATAGATGTTGTATCCAATAGAAAATCATATTATTTTATAGAATATAGGTATAAATATATATATATATAATATATGCGTGTTTATTATATTATTGCAATGTTTTTAAACAAAATTTTAATTTTCATGTATTTAAAGTCATAAAATTAAAATCTTCTAAAAATATTACAAACGTCATATTTCAAAAACATCAATACTAAATTAGTTTATTAATATTAATAATTCAATATTTTTAAAATAATGATCATAGAATAGTTTAGAATCATTACAAACATAATATTATAGAAACATTTCTACTTATTCACATTATTAATATTTATAATTAAACAATACGTAAACATTAAAATAATATTATAAAAATAACATTAAATTTAAATGTTATCGAAATCTAATAATAACATTAACTTAAAAATATTATGACTTTGTTTTAAATCTAATATTATTATAACATAAATATTAGAAAATTGCTATCTGGGGAGTGGCTGCCCGTTTCGGAAAAACGTTCAAGTGTTTCGAATGAAGGACGAACGGGTCGAGCCTTGCCACTCGGCGAACACGTTCGGTCATATCCGTTACTACGGTGGAAAAGCAATGGTTTTCACGCGTGCGATCGTTTTTTAAGGTGCGACAATACAAGAACGTATTTGAGGGGAGGGCGACAGAAGCCTCCTCCCCCTCCCATAGATATAAAACGTTATTACGTTATTGTTAGATTACAAAAATATTGATTAGTAAAAAAAAAAAAAAAATTGGTGGTAAAAGTAAAAGTCATCGTATAGTCAACACTATATGGATTATATATATCAACATTTTATATCGATGATAACGGCGAGCGCGATATTATTGCATCGGGATTCAATATCAACGGTAAAGTCATAGGCTAATCCGTCGCTCACGTGTTTGTTTATATACTGCCGGTGAGTGTGTAACAATTAAGGATGGTAATTTTTTCGTGAACATCGATGTAATTGGATAAATTTTAAATTTAATTTGAAATATAAAAGAAATAAATTGTTCTTTGCCATAGTTGCATCAAGAAAACATCCAATTATAAATTATAATCATTAGGCTATCAGCAATCCTGTTGGATCAATGATATTTAAAATAAAATATATATTTATCAAAGTTATATATATATATAATTAGAAAATATATAAAATATTACAATATAAAAAAAAAATCTATACAAATATAATTTATTATGTTTCCATAATATGTACGATCGGTTTCGGTAAAAAACCGTTATTAGAAAACAAAAACCGTTCGCGTCCTCCATCCCCCCTCCATAAATTGAAGTCAACTACGTCACTGCGATGATATAAAAGACGGTTGTCTGCGAGCGCGAGATGACGCGAGAAATGAAAACAATCGATTCAAATGCGAGGCGGACGCACTAGACGTTTCTTTCCTATTGAAATAATTATTCGGAAACCGAATATGACGTGACCGAGCGTCTGCGCTCGGTGTGTGTTTGATTGTTTCGAATATTTAACGTTGAACGAGTGAATACTGTATCTCATAATACGTTATATACAAATGCACACGAGTGTGTACGTGAAATAACGTAGTGTAATAGTGAATCCAATTAATTCTGCGGTGACGACACGAGAACGGAGTCACTTCAAAGGTTCGAACGTGATTATCGTGATGTCGAATAGAAATGTAATTGAACGCCCGTCGAGAAAATGGAAGAACGTGTCGAATGACGTAACGACCAAATAAGCTTCGTCGACATCGTCCGGGCAATACGTCGACACGAAATCAAACAATTTATCGTCGTAAGACCAATACGTTTTTCGCTTCGCTCAAAAAATCTGCGTTTAGCAAACTCGGTTAAAACCAAATCAACGTTTTTCGACTAGCGATGTTTTTTTTAGATTATTCAAATCGTAGAGGAACCGCACTATTCGATTTAAAAGTTGGTCAACCCCAATAATTAATTCATAAAATACATAAGCGATATAAATGTGTTGAGTGTTTAAAACAGCATTCGTTGTTTTCCCCGTTTCGGACCGACACCAAATCGTGTTTAGTTTTTTCCAATTACGCGTTCGTAACGTCGCCAGTTTTGAACTTGATCTAATACCCGTGACTCGTCGACATTCGGGACTAACATTCGGGATCAATCCGGGCGCGCGCGGAACGCGATATTCTCGTAAAACTCGCAATCGTCGTCGGTGCGACGTAAAAAGAATAATGCGTACAAGCGCCGACCCGGACCGGAAAAAACACTGTCGATTTCTGTAAACCAACCAACGCGCGCGCATTATTTTTCGGCACAGCGTAACGACGTATTTGCCGGTCGTTTGGAATCCAAAAAAGGGTCCGTAAATCAGACGTTTTTATGAGGACGCCGTCGCCGCGACATCGTTTTCCGCAACGTCCCGTTCTCCCCGTCGGGTCTATTCCCCGCGCGCGCACGGGCGTTCATACGAGCGATTAAAAACGGTTTCCCGGCCGTCTCCGATAATTCGTCGGCGTGCCCCGGACGCCGGCCGAACGATTGTATTGTGCGCGCGAAGCGTAAACTTCCAAGGGAAACCCGTTCGTTCGTCGGAAACGCGGAAACGGTACGATGAAAAAATACAACAACAAAAAAATGAAAAAATAAAATAAAAACAACGAAATTCGCACCGACTTGATGGACACGGGAATCGGTACGTTCTCGTTCAGACACCGCACCGTAACGCTGAACGTTGTCGTGTTTGATCACGTAAAACTGAATAATAACGACAACAGTATTATTGATAATATACACGGCCGAGAGGGAAACTGCAGTTATACGGTATCGCGCGCGTCAGTAATATTACGTTGTACGTGAAATGACGCCATAAATCAAATGACCCCCACACGGCCAACGCGGAAATCTCGGCGAGCGCGTCGGGTTCGCGCACGGGATCGACCCTCGAAAACGCCAACCGTTGCGCCGGAAGACGTTATCCGGTCGGAAAACGCGCTAAAATAATTATCGTCGCGCCGAACCCCGCAGTCAGGATTTCGAAATGAAGGAGAGGGGGAGGCGAGGGCCAAAGCCAAAAAATCGTTAAAGAAATACTCAACAATTAATGATGATAGTTTTTGTTCACTTCTCTAACAACTGTATAGACTTAAATATTTAAATTCAATGACATTCGATTTGACAAGTTACTAATTAAGAGCACTAACACATGTTTCAAACGTATAAAATAAACTATATTTTATAGTCGTTTTGGAAGTCATGGCCCACCGACCGCAGAGGCCGGAATTCGCGATCGACTCGTCTACGTTTACGTTCGTCGGCCAGTACGGAACGTACGTGATCAGCCGGTGATCTTTGAACGTCCACCGAAACACAGCAACTAACAGTCATCGATCAATACGTGTAAATAATGTTATGTGGAATTCGTCGGAACGCGACAATGCGTCCGAAGTAAGTCATAAATAAATAATACATGAATAAGTCATTAGAAAACGGTTGTTATCAAGCCCGGACGCACGAAACACGCAAAAACCAATAAAACTATTAGACAATACGGTCTTGTATTTACAGTACGTATCGCTAAAATGTTTAAACGGTCGGTACTAAAATTTAATCTATTGATTTCGTTATCGTCGGGATTTTTGTATTTGTCTTTTCTTTTTTTTTTGTACCGTGTAGCAAATTTAACGACGAATTCACGTCAAAAAAAATAAATAAATACGAGGCGTGACACAAAAATAACGAGACTTTCTCAATAAAACCCAAACTATTAACGTTATCTACTCAGCGGTTATTGAAATATAGTCAGGAAACATTTATCTAAGAATGCTATCAGTATTAATGAAATCGGTATATTTTTCTTGTGTTTGTTTACCTTGTTATTAGTGTGTGTGTTCGACAATATTGCCGGAAACGTGTCAGACACAAATAGTCGAACAATATTAAATGTCTTGTTAAATTACACAAAACCGCCGCGGAATCGTTTCGAACGTGAAATGAAGTTTACGGGGGAAGAACGAAAGAATTTTGTTTTCAACATTCTCGTTTGTCAAAGACGTGGCGGAGCGACCAGGGCGATCGTCGTCTTCCCCCATAAACTCCGACAAAACAGTATCTAACGACGACGGTAAACAAAATTTATAAAGAAAAATAAACGCGTTCCGTCGGTACCGACGAGCGTTGTGAGAACAGACGTTCCCTGACGATATTCCAACAATCGCTCTACGCCGGTAAAACGTTAGTTAGCGGTTCGCGGGTTTTGTCGAGACGGTCTCGTTATTATTTGTGTGCCGCGCGACGTACGCGAATTGCCGCCCACGTAACGAACGGACGCGGGTGCCCGTTTCAATTATTCCGACGGCGTTTGTCGTATCGGCGCGATGACGTGCGCGTTGCAATCGCGTTTACATTTGGTATTCGGTTACTGTTTGTGCGCGCCGCGCGAAGTACGCCGGCGGCCGTTTGCCGTGTCGCGGGAATTTCATGACGACGCGTCATGCACGCGCGAGTGTTGTGCCCGAGACGACCCGCGGCGGCCGCGCCAGTCGTGTTCGCGGGAACGCCCACGGAACAGCGGACGACTTCGCACACGACTTCGCCGAAATTCCGCTGTTGGTCCCGTGAAAACATCCGGTAGTCGCGACGACAGACAAGTCGTTATCGAAACAAATCGACAAACGAAACACGTCTTTGTCTCGACGATTAGGTTAATCAAAAAAAAAAAAAAAAAATGTAAGATTTTCACGCCAATTCACTTTACGGTTAGATTAACGCTTTACACGCGAACGTGTTAGTTAAAAAAATCAAAAGTTTGATAATGATAACTTTATGCGTTTTCCGTCTGCGCGAACGTTCGAACGCGAAATATCTGAGATGACGTGTAATCGTAACGTTTTAAACTCGTTTTTTTTTTTGAACTATTCAATCTCGAATATTATTGTTGTTTTATATGAAGAAGGGAGAACGACGGTAACCCCCCCCCCCCCCCGGATGGATTACGCCGGTAATTCTATCGGCCGCTCGCGCGAAACAACGTTCGCAAAGTAAGTATATACATTCACGCGTTACAATACACTGTTAACACTACATATTCACCGGAATAACTAATTTCGCGTCGCATTGTTTTTTATACTCTGTTCGATAACGAATTATTTGCTTTCCGACTATGTGTGGTACGCGTGAATAAAAAATAAACCCGACGAATACAGACCACTCTAAATAATTGAATTCCGAACGGTCGAAACGAATAATGGCAATTTAAATAATAATATGTCTGGATTGCGTGCGAAATAAATGTAAATGAACGGGAAACTATATATGCCCGCGAAAATTATACGGTCATCGGCCGTAAACGAAGAGTAGTGATTTGATCGAATTTCCAAACAAAAAACAAAAAAACAAAAAAACAAAAAACAAAAAAAATTTATTCGAAAAGTCCAATAAAACTCGCCGCAATACGCGTGGAATAATGCGATTAAATTGAAGGGCACGCGAAATTCCCGCGTTCCGCTTTTGATTCACTTACGAATATTGGACGGTTTTTAGCCTTTGACTTCACGTAAAACTATTTTCTACGGAAACCACCCACACGGGCGTTTTCTTATTAAATTTTGATGTTGTCGGTCGCGTGCGCAGCAAGGACCGAACGAACCGAAAACGATCAATATATCACCGTCGCGTACTGCGTAGGCCGCGGAGAGTACACCGAAATGGACGTGTCTAGCGCGTTTTTCGTCGTTCCCGTTGCCGACGACGTTTCTCCTGTTCGAGACACGGTATCGCGTCCGACGATTGGATTTCGTGTCGTTTCAATCGCATTGTGCGATGTCGGAAAACGTAAAAATACGTTCCAAATGTTACACAAGTGTACGATCGAAAATACAATCGAACATTTCACGTTGTCAGTGGAAAACACTCGGGACACGAACGTAATCGTCAGACTTGAAACTTCCGTGCAACGATATTGCCTATACGACACGCCGTCTCGCCCAATAAACCGGTAACCCGTCAATGTCCAATACCGTTCGGCGGTAATGGTTTTTACCGAATTTACAAAAATTCGACGTATCGCCCGTCGCGCGCATGCAAATCAAATCGAGTTTCGCAAAAACATTTTAATTACCGGATGCGGCGATATCCCGATTTCCTTTTTTTTGTTTTCTGTAGAAACGGCTTTTGTTTTTTCTATAATTGAATGTATAAAAAAAAAAAAAAATAATAAAAATGAAAGTTTACGAGAAAACGAGATCTATAGATGTTTGTTCAGGAGAACGTACCGCGGACGACACAATATTTTGGCTTTTAGTCAACATCCGCGTTTAGAAAAAAAAAAAAAATACTATTTTAGTCCGTCAAAGGAAAAACACGACACATAAATCAGTCAGGCCTAACGCGAAACGTAAATACGAATTATAAATTAAGCGCGTCGGAGCACATTAAAAACAACACTCCCGAAACGAAAACTGTTTGTTTTCGAAACGCATAAGTACGAAAACAAAAACAACAACAACAACAAAAATAAAAAAATGTCAACGAAAAGAGAACGGACTTGTCGATACGAGAAACCGGCCGTGTCGAACGCATGCCGTTCGCGTACGACATCCGTTCGGACGGTTTTCGTCCGGTCGGGACACGTCTCGTTTTGCAAACACAACGAAAAATTTACACGCGACATGTCGACCCGCATACAGACACAATTTTATCGTACACAACATAATCTAGTATTTAAATCTTCTTTTTTCTAAAGGCTAAGTCTTGTCATAGCGAAAAAATAGACTTCCACTTTTCTCTCTTTAATGCTCGAGTCTTCATATGTGGATACCCGTTGCATCCAGCCATTCCAATCATCTCTCCCGTGAATGTCTTTCTCCCTTTGCGTCCATTGATACTTCCTTCCATTATGTTGGTTATGAATTTAAATACTAGTAGTTGAAAATATATGATTCGGTTTTAAACCCGCCACCGAAAATGTGTTCCTGCTACGACCTTGCGTATGTACATACGTATATGACGATAATCTCAGACTAGGCGCGAGCTAATCGTTTCTTCCCGGCGAGCGGGTCCGTCACAAGACGATCTGCGCTTCCGGAAATCCCCCACTCCCTCACGAGTCATTACGCGATCGTCACGCAGAGAGATGTCCGCGAGAAGCTCTTCCGGACCCGTTAGACGTTCGCGACGCGCAAAATCGAACTTTTACGTCGCGAGTAGAGGGTGAAGAACCGGCCGTTTAATAGACGGCGAGTTTTGGATTTGGGTTTTCAGTGGCCGTGTCGGTATCGAAACCGGAGGCGACGATAGCGGAAGACGTTCGAAAGGAAATTTGTTATGTTACGGGCCAATATTTAACCTGGAACCACAGGAGCGACGAAAACATAAAGAGACCACGTATAACAGACACATACCCGCCACTATCAGGAGAGGACGGCCGAAAACGGTTGGGGCATGCGCGGACGGTCGGCTAATCGAAAACGTATTCATCGATGGTAGACCCGAGCAGCGTGCCAGAGAGACGGACGGCGAGAGGTTTCGATGGCAGGTTCGCCGGTCGCTGACGATCATAATGACGGTAAAAAAAACGAATGCCCGTCGAGCCGTACAGACGGTCGTCACGCGGCGACCAACGGAACCGAACGTAATTGTCACTTATCGGAGACGCGCGTTGCGTGCGCGCTCGAAATGTTAATTGGACGTCGGCGAGCGGACAATGGCGATCCGTCCGGACGACGAGTCGAAGACTATCGACGCGCCGCCGGGAACGGGAAACCGTCACGTGCGAACCGCCCGTGATCAAGTCGAAATTCCACTTAACGCTAAGGCCGTCGCCGCTGTTTCCGGATACCTAACGTCACGTTTCGTTTCGTCGCCGTCAGACGACCGTGATCGCGATCTCGCGGAAACGCGCGCCCGGCAGTCGGAACCCTAGCGACCGACGTGCACGATAACCGCTACGGCGGGACGGGGAAGTCACGGCAATTTCCGATTTTCCTACACCGGCTTCCGTTTCGACGGCGTAACCACGGGCACTCGCCTTTAAACTGTCGTTAGCATTGCGCTCTACGCACCTTATCGCAATTTCATGCTTCCAAAGTTATTCGCATATTTAATTAAACGGCGTATATACATATATATATATACATGTATATTCGTTTCTTATGTGAAATTTAACTTGTATAGCGAAAAGAAAATATGTATTCGAGTAGTGTGATTATATCGTCTCGGGGTACGGTACTTGGAAACGAAACGCATTCAGAATAAATATATACGTGAATGGTGTAATATAATCGATAATAATAACAACTTTTTCAATTTTAAATATAAATAAAAAAAAAAAATACAATTTTACGCAGACCTCGTCGCCGTTGCCTATGGTGACAAGTTTATTTGAAATAACAACTGCGAAATGTAATTAATTTTTTTATATATCTATAAAATTGTAATTTATACGTTATACGAATACTAAAAAAAAAAAAAAAAAATATTTCGAGTTGTAAAAGCAATCGATTGACATTACGATTTTATATAATATTATAACGAAACGCGAATTGCCGATAAATGTGCTTTTATATTTTACTAAGAAGCTCTTTATTGCTTTACCCTGCTGCAATCTCGTTATTATATTGGTATACACTCGTCGACTTTCAAAAACGTTTCGAAGACAGACAAAACAGCAATGTAACGAATAAACAAATTTTCTGCTTTGAATGCATGTTTTGTACCTCCGGGCTCTAAAATATCAAATTATAATACCTACTTTTTATTTTTAGAACCTTTCAAAGAACTGATATTGTTTTCTATCTTATTGCATTCTAGAAATACGGTATTTTCCGTCATAATAACCCATGTACACGGTAAACCGTGAAAATACGAGCGCGTACATCGAATGTGGTAGAAAATAATACGGAGATCTCGGCGAGAATAAAAAATAAAAATAATGATAATAACAAAAAGGTTTTTTGAAAAAAAAAAAAAATTGGAAAAAAAATTAATATACATAAACGTATTCCTACGAGCGTGTAATAAGCGGGTGGTGAAAAACGATTTATATCGAAAACGAACGCTCGACTAACGAGCGGACACTCTTCCCGTCGCCACCACCCCACACGGACTGTTAATGATAACTTTAAATTCTCGCACGAAGGTTTTCGACCCCGAAAATGTTTTCGGGCGTTATAACGAGATTCTAAGTGTTCAGTCCTATCCTAATTACCTAATTAATGATGGTCGTAGATAAGACGGTTCCGCGTAACCCTAAAACGATATTATTTTTGAAGGCGCTCGAACGGAGCGCCATGACGGCAATTTGTACGAAAACACAAATCAAATGCGAATTACCAAATATAAATTGATACTTTGAACCCCACTGCACATAATGTGCATTAAACGCTATTAAACGCACCTGGCTCGCGAGCATAATATTAAACGATATACGCATAGACACATTGGCGTTATCAACTCGCTCGGAACAGCTCGGCGTATGTCTCTCGTCTTTATGATAACCGAGTTGAATAACGGGAAAAAAAAAAATAAATATATATATACACACGCACGTCGTATAAGCGATCTTCTGATACAGAACAATTGTGCAAACGGCTTCGAGATTTACGACCGAAATATAATAATAAAAGTTCGTCGGGTACGTACGTCGTACGTATATATATATATATCATCGAAAAATATATATCAAGAGGGATAGAAGAAGGGGTAGACTTTGAGTCTCGGTCGTAACTTATTCGACTGCGACGTTTTCGACCTTTCGGTTTCGCTGAACCGTGACGATTAAAAAACGCCATCAATCTCCAGTGCGCAGACATGGCGCGCGTATAGGTAATGCCCAACAGCCGACGACGTTCAGACGTTCGAAAAATCGTTTTCGTTCTTTTCTGGAAGTGTTCCGCAGAGTCGGGTTAAAACTTCGATTTATAACGAAACGTGTGTACGAATCGCACAATGTACAATTGCGCCCCGAAATCGAAAACGCCACGTATACGGTACGTCCAGGAACGATATTAAAAAAAAAAATTCTGGGGGGGGGATGTAGTCTTTAAAACTGTATTGTTTTCCTTCTACCGGCTGCAAATGGGCTATGAAGTGCACCAAAATGTTTAATTTTCATCTTTTTTCCGCTATAACATTTTAACTCGTGTTTTTTTTTTTTTACGAAAATCATCGACAAAAATTCACCCACGCTCCAAACATTAAAATTGTATATAGAAAAATAAAAAGCCGGCAACTGCGGCAAGTCGCTGTAAACTGTCTGACGTGATAAGCTTTAATATCTGCAACGACTATAGAGAGTAATGGACTGTCGATTAGAATTAACGATAACAGAACGTTGATAAAATATATAGTAGGTAGGTAGGTTCTTGTTTATAGTTTAACAATAATAGAGATTTTTAAGTAAACAGGAATATCTTTGTTTTTTATCGTTTTAAAATAATTTGGAATATTAGTATATTTCAGTCGAACAAATTAACCGAGTGCCTATCGAAAGTCTAATAATTGCCGAGTAAAAAAAAAAACGATTATTTTTAATTTTTTGTTTTTTTTTTTGATAATTGTGACGCGCCGCCTCTGTACTTCCGTATCAACACACCTACGCCCGTCTTCTATGGGTTCGACGAGCAGGTCCATGCCGTGACCTCGTGTTGCGGGCTATTCGATTGTAACGTTAACCGCGGCGTTTTAATGTTTCGAAAATACCACTACGGTCGCGATCCGCGAAATTCCGTACGACGACGCGACAAGAGTGACGCGGAATTCCCATGATCGATGACAACGATCAATACTCACGACGGATACGACGCGGGCGCGAACAGAAGGCGACGAAGGGACCGTATACATACATAAATCGACGGACGACGACGTACGTTTTAGGCGCCCCCCCCCGGTGCCAATATCAGGACGATATTCGTATTTCCCTCCTGCCCACGTCGAAGCTGTGTATACAGTACGAGTATACGTGTATAGTGTTATATATATTATGGTCTAAGCGTACGTCGACTTCGGGCGCGAGAATCACGTAATCCGTCAACGAGGTCCGTAGGGACGTCGTGTGTGTGCGGCGCGTACATAAATCGCGTCTTGCTGCGGGAGCGCACCGACAGGATACGAGGAAAGGAGGAGGCGCGAAGCGGTCGACAAATATTTCCGAGGCCTCGGACCCGCCGTCAAATCGAACGGGCCGAACATCGTCTCGAGGAACGGCGGTTTTTTAGCGCCACAAACGGCGACGGCGAATCCTCGTACGGTGGGGAGGATGGGGGGTGACTCGGCGGGCTCTTCCCCCCCGGAGACGGATGGCCCCGGACGGAAACGTTTCCATTATTAAATCGACCGGCTGGTTTCGCGCTCGCGATCCGTTTCCGTGATTTCTCGTCACGAACAACACGTGACACAGTACTAGGCGCACGGAGACGCGGCCGTTGACGTACCCCGCACGCCCCACGGGAGTCGCCAATCGATGTGCTCGGAGGGCCAACGTCCTCGTCCGACTTACGGCTCGAGCCACGCGTGCACCCCGGCGGCTTTCAGAACCGCGTTCACGTCGGACGGTTTTTTCCTCCGTGTGTCTCGTCGTGTTGGCGGTGCGCGCGACCGGGCCCGAAATCGATACGAGTCGTACGACATATCGCAGGTGCGCGCTATTTTTTTTTTTTGCTAATTTGCTAACAATAATTAGATATCCTGTTTATCACTTGAAAACTGAAAATATACAAATAACTGCAAATCATCAGTTTACAATAAAAGATCTAGTTTTCGTCTCGTTACTTCTCGGCAAATCGGTCAACAACTTTATCTACGGATATTTCCCTGCGGATGTCCGTGCGTACGCAGCCAGGTGTTAAACGGTCGTCGACGAGAATCCTAAATTCTCAAAAGTCGCGATTTTCGGCGGTGACCGGTTTCTTACGTCCCGCTACCCCGCCCGAGTCAAACCACGCCACGTGGGCACGCAGAGCGACAATATTTATTGACCGGGTATCGGGTAACGGTAAGGTTACCGGCAGGTTTTCGTCGGCCACCGGAGCTCTATTTTTTTAAATTTTTTTCTCTTAAGAATTTCTTGGTGGACGGGGGGCCCCCCTCCAACCGCCGGTCCGCCGACACGGTGATTCGGTACCGCACGAAACCCGTAGACGTATACCTGTATTTCGTTACCGCGCGCGCGGTACATATTTCACCCGTTCGTCCGTATGAAAACACAAATATGTACACTATGCCGTCGCCTCGTGACTCGCGCGGGGTCGATCCAATATTTGTAGATGACTTCATAAATGAAATATGTTATCCAATGATGACGGGCGAAGCATATGATTCGAAAATAATGGCCGCAGTTTCCTTGTCCCGTCGACGACGGGGAGTTCGTGATTTCCCCCCCCCCCCCCCATCGGTCTGTTTTTTTTTCTTCTCTTTTTCTCTTTTGTGCGTGCGCGTTCCTTCCGCTCCGCCGTACTCCGTCTAACGAGCGCCGTTCGCCCGGGCCGTTCGCATTCTCTCTTCCTCGGCGGGACGTGGATGGTAAACGTGCACACCGCATCGGCAGCCGCGAGGCGTGCGCGACAACAAATTGCATCGGTGTAATCGGGCTCGCGCCGAAAGAAAATAACGCCGAAATCCCCGGTAACGGAAAACGACGTTCTAATGAGAAGCTTTTGTAAACCGTTCGATGCCGGATAGAAAAAAAAAACAAAAACGCCGAGCAACGCGCGTAATCCGCGAGTTATTCGCGGGCGGTTGTGTAAATCCCCGGTTAAGCTTCCCGTCGAGTATTCCTCCGGACCGTTTGCGGCCGAAAACCTCGTCGGTCGGCGGCCGGCCATACAACGTAATTAGTGTGATCGAACTCGTGTGGTTGGGAATACTCGGACCGAGGAAAATGAAGTTCGAACCACATTTTTTTTTGGTATAATCCCCCAAAAAAAAAAAATTTAATTTTAAACACGAAATATCTATACTATTTTTTTTTTTTTTTTTTTATAAATTAATAATAGGTCGACCAAGTTTTAAACGACACGAGCACTTGGATGTTTTTAATTGATTTAAATTCGAGGTTCGGGTTCGAATAAAAATATTTGAAAGTCGGTTCGGGTTCGACGTCGAAAATCTGGGTTCGTCACATCACCGAACACAACAGTATTGATATTGTCCGACGACTCCGTCCAAACTCAAACCATACGCATTTAGTATCGATTTTCCGAAACACGACGAATCGAATGGAAGACAAAAAAAAAAATGTTTTATATTTTTTACCTCTTGTTGTATTTTTGGCAGAAATAACCGTGTCGGACGAAACGTTAATTGTGTGTTGATTGCAGTCGACACACTAATTATGCGTTGCGCGCTGATAATGTATACGCGCAGCCACGATACTTAAAAATAATACGAATTAAAAACGAATAATAACCGTTAAGCAAACACTGCGCGCGTAAACACGCACGCACATAAATTTCACTAACAAACGGTATTGTCGGTGTATCAAACGAGCCAGTCGGTTTTACGTTTAATTAGGCTAAAGACAATATAATGCTATTATGTTATATTTGGACGCAGCGCACGTTCTCGTTGCCGATTTCACGAACGGGACAGGATGGAGGGCGGAGGGAACGATTAACAATACATATTTTTACCGTATATGTACGCAATAACTTTTGTTCTGTTCGGTATTTTGACCTTAAAATAAAATAATGTTCGATTTCGTTAAAATCAAACGTTGGTTATAGAACGGTCGTAGTTTCGCGTTTTTTTTTTTTCGAGGCTTATGAAAATGTCGATATTATTCGTCGGTGGTGGATGGCGACCACAACACAGTTCATTTGGAAAATATTAAATGTTATTGACGTAACCCAATTAAAAGTTGTATGTTTATGAAATGACGATATCGATTGAAAGACAAAAAAAAAAAAAACAGAATACAATTTTTCATTTTTCATTTCGATTTCCTCGTAATTAATGTTAAATTGAAAATATGTTTTATTCCAGCGCTGACGTGCGATAATCATTTGGAAAACAAAACTTGGAAACATCCGTTTCCCCCGTCGCCCGTAGAGCGTAATATACGTGCGTGGTTACACGGAAATGAAAAACAACTACCGAAA
The DNA here is from genome assembly GCA_019022885.1 of Schlechtendalia chinensis. NCBI lineage: Eukaryota > Metazoa > Arthropoda > Insecta > Hemiptera > Aphididae > Schlechtendalia > Schlechtendalia chinensis. Next base: position 1,740,939 of record CM032347.1, read on the forward strand.
TCCGGTAACGTTAACTGTTCCATTATCACGTGGTACGTTCTCGACCACGAGAAATACAATTTATTTAATGGTAATTTATCATAAGCAATTGGATCGGGCGCGCGGCGTAAGACGACGCGATCGCGTTAAACAACGAACACACGATACCTCAGTCGTAGTAAATCGTCCGGCGTACGTGATCGGCGGTAACACTTTAAACGTAAACACCGTGGTGTATGTCGTTTATTATTATGGACGAAAATTGCACGTGGCTTAGTTGGGAAACTTCGAGTTTAAGCCATTGACAGATGTCGTCAACGACAAAGGACTTGCGGTATAGCTGTATTTAGTCCGCACAGTGTACCTGGGGACCCAATCTTTGACAACTGCTTAGGAAATTGTCGTCAAGGGGTAGTATACGCTACATGCCGAGAAACGATCGAAATCGGTCGAGGTCGCCGATTGAATTCTTCATCGACGTACGCGTTAAAAAGAAAACCCCCCTTTAGTTATCACGTCGATGATTTGTAAACAAATTTTCTCACTCCGTTCAAATTGCAATGTTCACAGACCACCTCCAGACGACTTATGAAATTTACAAAAAAAAAAACCGGAGTTAACCTGAACGTTCCGGTGACCCGAAAACTTCTTGGACGTAAGAATGTGGCCAATGTAGGAGGGTTATATTTTTAGCGCGTTGATTCGATACGAAAGCGTGTACGCCTTTAAAAATAAATACGTTTTCAAAAGACGTATTCACAATAGTATTGTTATAAATATTCAATCGTTCTCCCGAAATATACAATGCATATTTGACGTATTCGTTTTCTGTCAACGTAAATATAAATTTTCAGTCGCTACGTTCACGGAAATGTCTTCGTACGATATTTCTCCCCGTCTGTACTGATTTGCAGACTGTGTGTAAACATTCGCGAGATGGCTGTTTAAGGTCATCTCGTTGTCGTTAATTATTCGTTGAATCGAATCATAATCGCGGTGATGATAAAAACTAACGGCATTGTTGCCGAACATTGTTAACGTCCGTTTTACTCGTCACCACGGAGGCGTAAACATTACAAATATAACACACACACACACACACACACGAGTATTATACGAAAATGAAAAACAACGGACGAGATCCGAAATCGTAATTGTCTATGGTCACATTATATATGGTGTTACTTAACCGCGACGTCGGTATATTCCTTTATCGCGAGTTTGCTTTTATAGCTTTCGACGGTATTGCTATGTGTTCATCGATGTTCGGGTAATATGATTATTATATAACGTAGACAACAGACGCGAAATGAACGGAAACGTTAAAACGGGCCAACCGCCCACCGAAGCATATTAATAAAATAAAAAAAACAAACAAATAAATAAAAACGAACTCGTCGTATTCGTTAAGTAAAACGACTTCGCGTACAACAGTCAATACAATGAAAAAACAACTTAACGTCACTTTGATTACGTAAGTAACAAAAATATAGATACGAAACTGTGATAAAAAAAAAAAAAAATGGTCTGGCGACGGGGAAAAAACCTCGTTTTGTTCGGCTTCCGCATTGAAATACTCAAACGGCGGCAATGGGAGTGATATTGAAGTAGTTATTTCTTATTTTGTGTACAAAAAAAAAATAAATAAAAAAAAATAAAATAAAATACACTATAACTTTATTGATAACACATTTAACTTTGAAATGAAAACAGATATATTTATTTTTCGTGTGTATATTCATATATAGTAATCATATTTTTACCAAGACATTAATGTTTAATGGTTCAAAAGGAGGAGAACCAAACATATATAATAATAATACGTTTGAAATGTTATAATTCATTTAAATGTTTCTCGTCCCTTTTTATAACATGTTTTTTTTTTTTTTTTAAGAAACTATTTCAAAACTAACAAAATAAATATAATAATAATAAAATCGCTCATCCCTAAACATAATAATAATACAATGGATATTTCGTATCTTTATTGGTTTCGAAATAAATTAAACCGACATTTTATATTTTAAGTACAAACATATTACACGAACACAGAACGATATTTTATCAATTTTTAGGTACAATTCCGTATTCCCAAACGTACATATACGAACATAACGCGAAACGATCAAATAAAATACGTTCTGAAAAAAAAAAAATAATCAGAAAAATGTAAGAAAACACGTATCGTTTCGAAATCTGCGCGCACGCATTATTTATTTATTTATTGCATATGCGTATCGTTTCAAATCGAAATATCGTCATGCGATATGCATAGTCGAGGACACGCCTAATATTTGTGAAACTCGTATTTTCCAACGGGCACAACGACTTTAGAGGTCTAACCCTTAGATCGATTAGAAGGGGCTTTTGACTACCGATTTCCGACAATGCGTTTCGCACAAGGCGAATGTTAGTTACACAACAGCATCTCTTCGCCCCGCGTCATGAATTTAAACGCTAATTGTTGCTCGGGGAATACTCACCGGACACTGAAAACATCAACGCGTGCGAGTATGAAAACATCGCGCGAATTGATAGTTTCAATCGGCCGTTTACAAGTCCGAAATTGATATAGCTATTGCGAACAACGGACGAGAGTGGGGGATGGAATCTATTTAGAATACGACACGTTTAATTATTCCGTTTTCGGGATTACGCGTATTTTCAGCATTTCACGAACCGCCCACGTTTCGCGTGAATTCGCGTGGTATAACAGAGGTTAGATTGAATTATTATAAGCGCTGCGAGACGTTGTAAATGTATATTGCGATTCGGAAAAGAAAGATTTAAAAAGCCTAGCCAGACGCCAACGGCGCCGGCGGTTTCCTCGGATAAGCGAAACGTTCAAAAAACGTCATTATTTATTCACTTTGAATTCCTTTGTAACGTCGTGTCGTGTGTGTGTGTGTGCGCGCGCGCGCGCGCGTACTAAAGGAGCAACGTCACATTGAAAATACCTGTTGTACAATCATACACCCGCACGTTTTCCTTTTCTGGAAATAAATCCACGTGTTTTTCCCGGGAATCATTTTATCCGTCATCAAATCACAAACACGTACGTATGCGTTCATACTCGATTCACGCGCGAGACGTAATTTTATAATTTTCTTCAATTTACGCGAATTTCGACTCGCTCGGTTTCGTGCGCGTACACATCCCGTCCGCCCGATCGCGTCTGTTACCTCGGGCCGTTCCCGTCCGTGATGCAAGAAAAATACACGTCTGCCTCGGCCCGCGTTCGGATCGAGACATCTGAGCTACGCAAGTCTCGGTAAACTCAACGTCGCGTCGCCTGACCGTCACCCCGGGGAAACGAAAAAACGAAAATACCGAACGAATGTCATTAATGGTCGGTTGAACGTTCGCACGTAGACCACACACGACCGTCGTCATTTGTTTCGCGGTCGCCGACTCGACGAACCCGAAGTCTCTCGGACCGCGGGATCCGAGGCCGTCGCGAACGGCCGCAAAGCACACGTGCGACACCGCGACGACCGGTAAACGGACAAAACGACCGTAACACTTTTCAATACCCGTCGTACGGTGATTAAGGACGTTTTTATTTCTTTTTTTGTTTCGAAACGGTAATTTCTCTAATAAACGAAATCCGGAATAAAAATCGTCGCCGGCGTTTTCAACGTTTTCGAACGCTTTTGTTCGCGTACGTTTATTGCATTTGGACTAGATTTTTACAAGCGCCCTCCCGTCAGCCTAGTCGCGACGACGGTCGGTCGTGACCACCAGCTCGTGATTTCCTACGAATGAATTATAATAATTTTTACAAGCAAGTAATGTTGTCGCAACGTTGTCCGTTGAACGTGCGAACGAAACGTATACTGTTTGTCGCTATTCGCGTTTTCTCGGCCGAAATCGATTATTTGCACAATTCCCCGCATTCCCGGCGAACACAAGACGCGGTTTCACCTTCAAGGTTTGTTGTGTGCGGCATCGTGCACGTATCTCGGAAGACGTTTTTTTCTTTCCGGATAGTGGTTTCGCGTAAAAGTAAAAATGCTCGCAGTGCTTGTTTTCGGGAAATTCGTCTTTGTTCAGGACCGTGTATATGATATTTTTTATTTTTTAAGTCTTTTACAAACGATATTATCGTTCGTGTTTTCAAAATAAATTGAGGTATACTATTTGTTTTGCGTAAAAGCACAAGTTTTTTTTTTTTAAACAGCGTGTACCATTAAATCATTTTTTGTTTTACGGCGTGGATGGTTTGAACAGTCATATCCTCGAGTCAACGTTAAACGATGTGACGACAAGATTAATATATTTTTTTTTTTATATAAATCATTGTTTCTAGTTTACAGGTTCGGTACTGAGCAATGATGCATTAGAAAAACATTTTTTAAATAACAAATTTACGATTTTAATGTTTCCGTTTTCAGTTGAATTACGGCGACTGTGAGTAACTTTTCACGGGCAATTATTTTGATCATTCACATAATAATCGATTTAATCAACGGGGAGAAAAAAATGGTCATAAGCGTTTGAAATTTCACCCGTTATTACCGCGATGTGAGTAAAATCGAGCTCACTAACATTAATTTCGTTATATCGTTAAATATAATAACGTGCTGGAGCGTCATTTGGATTTGTTTTTCGAATACGATTTACCGCCGTTTCCGAAACGATAATAAAACTCCAAATACTCCGTCTAAGCCGAATCGAGAAAATTTTTTCTTAACATTACATACACTATTAAAATAACGTGGCCGGATTTAATATAAGTGTCTACCTATACATATATATATAATTTTTTTTTTTTGTTTTGTTTCGGAGGGATAATAATACGTCGCGGCGTCCGGTCTTATGATATCAAAGGAGAAACAAACTATAACGATAACACGTGGTTAGGGATGGTGAAAACGTTTATCTTCGTTAAAAATAGACAATACGATACGCATGTAACGTAATGGCGTGTGTTTTATGTGAAAATACAGACCATTCTTTTTGTTTTTATTTTTTGTTTTTATTGATTACAATTACGTAGGCACGTCGTGAACGTGTGCGGAATACGACGAGAAAAGACCATGATATTAAGATAAAAGAAAATCGATATCGACGATAAAAATACCTATGTCTGGGCTGTAATCGTATATTTTATTTCAAAATCTGAAGAAAAAAAAACATTTTATTTTAATGAACGCGCGCTGAAATAATAATATCTTCGAACAATCAATTTACGATTGTAAAAAAATGTGTTATAGATTAAAAAAAAAAAAAAATAGTTGTAATTTTCAATGCGCGAAACGTGTTTTGAAATCGAAACACCTTTTCGACATTCGTTTTATACCTTTTCACGAAACAACCGGACTCCGATTTCAAACCGTCAGCGGCCGACACATGCACGCGTCGTTTTAAACGTGCATATTACAAACGTCGTTTAAGTCTTGGCGCACGAAGGGAATAGTAAACCGACCGTCCCGCGCGATCTGTGCACGTTTTTTTTTTTTTTTAAATATTTTTGTCGAAACGAATCCACGTCACACTGCTTTTCGTCTACACAAATACATCATTTTAATCCCGTTCGTAACGTTGTCGTTTGGCATTCTCGTCAACGCACGCTCGACCCGCGACAATTTATTCCTACGTCCGTGCGAGTTGTTCACGAACGAATATCACTTTTTAAACTGATTAACACGTCAGTCATAAACGTCATAAACGTTGTTAACGCATTTTATTTTATTTTTTTTTTTTTCGTCGACATTAGTTTCCAAACTGAAAGAGTAGAGAGCGCGATTTAATTATAAACTGTTTCGTATTAAAAAAATAAAGTTAAAATATAAATTCGAGGAAAAAATAAAAAAATAGAAACACGCGTATCGAACAAGTTTTCAACTCGACGATTATTTCATCGACGTCCGCGTCCGCGTGTACAAGTCCACCGCGTTGTCCGCGATATATGTATACATCATTACGGCCGTATAATAATAATAATAATAACGCTGTTAAATTAATATAGACGCTCGCGAGACAATAAAAATTAATTACGTTGATGAATCGCAGCTCGATTCCGAAAGAACAAATATTGCTTTGCCCCCGTACTCTCGACACTATTAATAAATCCGGGATTCGAGCCAAACGCACTCGCATCGTCATCATAACTCGAGCGCTGACGAGCCCCGAAGTTATTTCCTGTTCGAAGCGACGAACGTCCGTATATTCACGTTTAGGACGTGTGACAGTCGAGGATATACACACTTGTCGTCTAATTATTATCGTATATTTATAGCCACTAAGTATGTGTGTGTACGCGCGAGAACGAAATTAAAAAACAAAATCTACTATCGCCGCCGTGCGTAAAAACACTCATAATTGATTTTCTTTTATTTATTTTTATTCTTAACGATCGTCGTATCAATGGGATCGTTGAACGGGTCCGCGTTCGTGACGATTTCGGGAGAGAACGTTTTCTTATTTGGTAAAACAATAGTACGCGTGTTTAGGCGATTTTCGATTTTGACGTTTTTGAACTGTTTGTACATTTTTTTGTTTCGTACGAATTTATAGTTTTTAACACGTCCGGGACGACATTATTTTCGTACGGTCGGACCGTGTTTCACAAGAAATTGTTTGAGCGCGACGGATTAAAGTCAACAACGATAACACCAAACATCGTCGACCGGAAACGGGTTCGACGTTTTCGGTAACGTCAAATTATTGTTCTCTACATATCTACGTGGTATTTACATTTGAAAATATCGTACGGGACGACTTTTTTTTATCTCGCCTCAGAGAGAGGGGGGTTTTTTTTTTTATAACATCAACTCTATACGAGATCGTTTTGAAACGTATTCGTCCGAACCAATCCGAACTCCTGGTGTCTATAACAATTCGCGGTGTTCGATATAAGAGTATTTTTGGAATTATGAAGTATTGCACGTGTATAAGTTATTGCCGGGCGGAGAGCGGCCACTTGTGTGTGATCGATTGTTAAAAATTCAGCGCGGGCCAACAATATTTTATCGCGATACGCGTACGAGTGAGTACGTTTTTTTCACGTGCCTCGACGTATTATTCTCGAACGGAGGCGTGCTCGTATTATGATTATTTTTCCGATCCGACTTCGTAATACCTCTCGGCACACCGGTCAGCACACCGACGAGTCTCTTTTACTCGCTCGCAATTTTTCTTGGGGGGGGGGGGGGAAACCGGTCACGTTCAAATTTCTCCGAGGAGGTATGGGGGACGGGAACAAATGTAATTTTTAAACACAAAACAGTACCACCGGAACGAAACGTTTCGTAAGCTCTTTAAAAACGCGTATTCGAGTTGCGGATGAGTTATCGCGTACATTATCGTGCGTACATCACGCGTGCTCGGTATGGAATCGCTATAAATCATAATTTGCGTACGACGATACGTGATGGGGTTGATGGGATTTATCGGGTTTCGATTCGAATGCGGTGCGCGGGAGGTGGATTAAAAAAAAAAAATCTGGCGGTTAGGTTAGAGACAATCCACGTACACGTCGTCGCGACGGCGTAACAAACGCGGAAAAGTTCGGTCGGGGTTTGTCCGGAACGCGACCGTCGGCGGAACCTACGAGACACAAGAGAGTCGAGCGATTATTGACGTCGCGTCGTGTGCTCTTACTGTCTTATGGCCAACACAAAACGAGCGTGTGCTCCACTCGAACCGACTCTCGTAAGATTACTCCGAGCCGAGATTCATTATTTACGAAACGGTACTCGACGACGCGCGCGATTGCGTGAACGGTACGTCGTCGTCGTCGGTCGACTCGCCGCGATTAACCCGCTCGATAATGGACTTTTGTTTGCCTTAGCCGGGCTTCGTCGTTCTCGAAAAACGTCCGGAACGCGGTGTCGGAATCGAAATCCGTTTGATCGTATTGTTATTTTGCTATCATCGTCGTCGTTTCTAATGTCCCAGCGTAGGCGACGAAACCGCGTATTGCGGTCATTTCAAATCGGTCTGCTCGGTCAAATTACCGGACATTTTGATTAATTTTTTTTTTTTTTTTTACCCGACCTTAATTAAACGTGGATCGCTCTACGCGTTACGTCGCGTATAGTAGTTATAACGCAACGTTGATAAGGATAATATTCTCGAAGTTTATACATTATTGGTGGTGTGATGTAACTTATGACCGTGTTCGATTGTGATAACGGGCGATCCGTACGAATTAGACTACGAGCATTCTTTTACATTTTACCGGTCTTGAGTATTAGAACTCGCAAAACACTAATAACAAATTTAAAAAGCGTACGATAATAATTTATCGTCGTAATGTTTATTCATCGTATAAAATTATGAATATTCGATTGAAAAAAAAAAAGGGGGTTTTTCTCATCATTTTTTTTTTAGACTGCTGGTCTTTGAAACCGATGTATAATAATAATAATAATAAAAAGAACACACGCACACGCACACAAGTCGGGGGTAAAAGAGAATTTCAATTACGGAAAATGTCGCAATATTTACCGTCGCGGACGAAACGTTTTCAAATGCGTACGAGTATTTTTATACGTAATAGCCGTCGTTATATATTATACGTTTATAATAATTATTCGTGCGTTTATAAATAACTAACCGTCTCACCGCCGCACAATCGGATCAGGCCGTTACAGAAATAATGACAATATAAACGTCATCATTACCATAATAGACGCGTCGCGCATATGGGACACTTAACGTGGGGTTGGAGATTTAATCTACTCTTAAAGGCAGCACGTCTATTTCTATTTGAATGCGCGCGATTTATATAACGAAAATAATATGCATAATTTATGTACTTGTGTGCGTGTGCGTGTGCGTGTGTGTACAGGTAAACACACGTAATATTATACGCGTGTTTCCTTTCGAATTTCAAATGCGTATTATAATATATTTAGTTTAAATACACACACGACGAACTGCGTGTACCGTCCGTTCACGTGAATAATTTATGGTTGCCCGCGGTCCAGTGGCGTACTTTAGGGGGGGGCAACAGGGGCATTTGCCCCCCCCGAGAAGTTTTTTATTCGTTTGCTTAATGCATATTTATTTTTTATTATATGTTTTCTACAATACAAGCGTGTGGATATTCCGTTATAGAATTTTGATATGACTTATCAATCTATTTATATCATAATTTGACCAAATTAATATTAAAAGTAATGGTTTAATCACATTAGAACTTTATCAATAACTTTTTTTTCCACGTTTGTAAACTTTACATAAGACAGGTGATAGCTGATGTTATCTATCTTTATCGTTTAAAAGTTAAAATTGATATCTATTTTCACCATAGACATTATACCCATACTCGTAAACAGAGCATGGACGTAGTTCCATGTTTTAATTTATTAAAATTAATCAATTTGTATTTTTATAGATTTTGACATATGCTTTTGCACCATGCATGAATAGTTATATTAATTAACATTACTTTGTATGTTTACATTTAGACTAAAGCGTTACTTAATATTCATAGGCATAGAGTCATTCAAGTTGATGAAGTTATTAATTACTAAAAAAAGAAACTTATTGGTAATAATGTTATTAAACTTGCTGCGGTCTCTGTTCTTATTTGACATTCGCGAAAATCGATCGAGATCGATTTTATCTGCGAAAACCGAAAAAATAATAAACGGCATTTAATCGTTTCATTCTAAATCGGTTTTTTATTTTTTTTGTCGGGTCGTACACAGTCGTATTCATGCTCGTTTAATGTTCGACGACTATATTTTATTCCGATCCAGACGTGTCATTCGGTAAATTTATCGAAAACAACTTTATTTGAAAATCAATACGTTTTTCGAGACTGTTGAAAACATTTCGAAAATAACATTATTCTATACAAATGCGGTACGAAAATCTAGTCCGTGTTTATATGATTTTATAAACTATACAAGTCAAGTAACAGTCGTACGTAAAATCCGTATTAGACATTTTAAAACAGAATATTCAGATAAATTAGCAAATGGTGAGATATATGATTTGACGAGAGCGCTATTTTATTAATAAACACCCGTCAAAGATGTTAAAGGGCCGATAATTTTGTTGATGAATTGAAAAATCGTACGTTAATACAATTGTAAACCAAACTGTTCGATTACCAAAACGTTGCGTTTCGATTTTCCAGTTCGGTTGAACGGTGTTTTATTCGACATTTGCGACCGTAAACTCCTTCGCAAAGTTATTACTCGATATTTTCAACGTTTATTTATTCTACACGTAACGGCTGTTTTTTTTTATTTTTTATTTTTTTATGAAAATGACAGTTCAAAGTCATGCGCAACAGACGCGCACGCCGACAAGTCTGACGGATGTATAAAAACACCTAACACGAAATTGTATGGTACGCCGAATCGATCGGGACATTGATTGATTTAAGTACGACTTGGCGTCCAACAGGACTCGGCGCGAGCGTACGGGCGTACCGATCGGTTTTCGTACGGTACAACGACGTTATTGTCGACGGATTGAACGAACAAGAATTTCGGGAAGTCTCTTATGTGTTTAAGCCGTTAAACGCCGGATTTTTTTTTTTGGGTGGAGGGTGGGAAGGCACCACAAAACGGAGGCCTTCGCATAATAAGATTTTCTTGAACGTCCCAATTTCAAACACATTACAACGAAAATCATCGTTTTTAATACAGTAAAAAACATCACGACATTCGTATCGAAACACCGTTAGTGCGTAGTCAAAAAATATATGGTGACGAGATCTATAGAACGGTACCAATGCAATTATAGTAGTTTACATTATTCAAGTGCCATATGTGATTTTAAAATAAATTGCTTGTTGTTTGGATACGACTGGAGCATAATCAATCGTATTTACTGGTTTATTATTCGACACAATTAAATTCGTTCGACCCGTACTTTTGAACAGAATATAATTTTTAAGTAAATAATAATACGATAGATACGTTCGAACGCGCTTGTACGACACGATTTCACGATGTCTCTTTCACCGCGTTTTATTGTGCGATGGATTAAACGTTATGTGTCAATGACGACTTCACGTGCATTGTTCGTCGTCGCGCGCTCGGACCTCAAATTATTCGACCACCCCCCCCCACTCCCCCGTACGAACAACACGGCTCCCCCGCGGACGAATATTTCCGTTCGGGTCCATTTAAAAAAAAATATATATATATATTTCATTATACGTGTACGACCGCGATAGTGAATTGTGCACGAATAAAACGTGGTATTTTTCGGGACGGAAACGAACAATTTCTGGTAAATACGGGCCGCCGAAACGACGATTCGTGAATATATACGAGCGGATTATTGTTATCGAGCCGCGGGGGCCGCGGCGATATAACGAATTACTTCGTTGTATATATATATATATATTTACATTGCGTACGCGTCGTGGACGAAACGAGTCGAATGAAAATGAATTCGGACTATTGACCGTAACGTTGAAAATCGATTTACTGCCGTGTTCGTCGTTTTTAATAACACGGTCGCATTAGCATAATATATATATATATATAATAACTACGTCGGCAAAACTGTGTATGCGTTTCGAGAGTAATTTTTTTTTTTTTTTTTGAGGGGAAGGGGGAAATTGTGTGCTTAAAAAATAACGATTATAACATTCGAAAATCATTGAATATTTGTATTTTGCGCGTTTGCGGGTTTATTCGTATTCGTCAGAAATATAACACGCGTTTGTTATGATAAATAATTTCATAATTTACGATTTTACAATCGGCCGACAAGAATGTATGTATTATTTTATTATTCCCATTAATCAAATAATATTTCGGTGTTTCGTTAAACGCAACAAACAGAAAATATCAACATTGTTTTTATTGTTTTTTTTATACGCAAAATATTAAATAGTAAATTAAAACCGTGTGTAATCGTAGTTTTCTATAATTGGCATGCGATAAATGTGAACTTTCGATTTTCAATTACAATTGTCCGTTATTTTTCTTCCTGTCTGTCTCGTTGCTACTAACCAATAATAATAATAATAATGATGACGAAATTTATCAAAATATATTTTATCATCGACGAAACATTTCAATTTTTAATTCTCAATCACGCATTTGCTTCCCGTTAAAGGAAATCTCGGGAAAATTCGAAATAAAAATCAAATCACACAACCGATTGGGTGAATGATTATGAACCGCGTAATAACGACGTCGAATGACGTGTATACGAAAATCCACACGAGCTGAATTTAATGAACGCTGTCGGAATTATTATTGCCGAGAATTCCGATAGACTACGTGTCTCCGGAATAAATATTAAACTTTCGAAATACACTTTCCGCATGATTATTATATCTTTTCGCGTCAAATGGACCGTTTGAAGTTTCGCGGCCGTAAATCAAATTTGTTATTTGCCGTCGGAATATATAATATACGTATATATGCGATAGTCTTGTATTACGGTGAATACGAATTTGACCTGGAGTCGTGGAGTCGCGCTGTAGTAGAAAAAGATAATAATAATAATAATAATAATATTACAATATTCGTTAGTGTTCGCAGACGACGACGACGACGACCGACCGGAATTGTTATAGAACCGCGTCAAAAATAAAACGGTTACTAAGCGCGAATTGAGAGGCAAAGGCGATGATCCGCACTAACAGACGTCCCGTGAAACATATTATCTTATGACTCGACCCGGTCTAAACTACTGATATCGACCTTTGGCCTACTGACTTGTTGACCAAACGCTTCACCCGGACATTCGAACTCGGACCTTCGACATTGACCCTACCCGACCAAACCAAACAAAACCTAACCCAACCTAAATCTATCCTTACCTAATCTTAAATAATAATTCGATGCGGGTGGTCTAGGGAGGACCAAGGCTCGTGTGCCGAACTAGGTATTGGATTCTACGCGCTCATGGCGTTGGCGTGAACGAGAAACCGCGGATCCCGCGTCGTAAGTTTGCCCACTAACGAAGACTTCGGATCTAAAATTTTTTTACAACTACACGATAAAAAGAAATAAATAAAAAAACAAACTGATTGAATAATTTCAAACTTAAATCTGTCGTTAAATATACCTCTAGTATTCCGATTCCCGTCAACGTGATCGAGATAAAAACAATATTTCCAGCATCGAAAATCATATTGTAAAAAAATTGTCATTTATATTGTGCTGTTAAAAGAAAAATTTGTCGACGGACTGGGAACGAATAAAAACTAGTAAAAAGCATACGCGGAGTGTCCAACGCCCAATCTACGTGTCCAAGAACAATTTTACGGACCTAAATATATATATGTATGTATACGTACGCGCGAGTAATTCTGCAGTTCCGGGCGTTTTGCCGCTAATTCGAAAGATTTATAAAACAAACGGCTTCGGCGCATCGATATATTAACATTTTAATCTAAACGTATCGTTTTTCAAATCGGTGCGGTCCCTTCGCGGCGAGTCCGTGTGGTGCTTGTGCTCTGGCATTACGTTTATATTCGTTTAATCTAACGCGGGCGATCCCGCGTATATATAATGTATAGAACATATATATATATGTTCTATATACACACACACACACACACGTATACACACTAAAAGGCCAATCCTTATGAATTTATGGGCTAACCAAGGTGCACACCCCCTCACCGACCGATAATGCCCTCGTAACTTCGGTACTAATGAGCCCGCACGGCGTCCGCGACTTCCGGACGATGTTTGGAACAACATCAATGTATTTAATGGTTAACGTACGCCGCGCGACGTGGACCGGGCCGGGGAAGAGATCTTCCGGCAAGTCTGGTTTATGTAATAACCCTTCGCGCGGGTCGTAACGTATATATACGTACACGTGTGTGCGTGCGAGTACGTCGCCTCGTGGTGTACGGTCGTACACTTGGTAAGGAATTTTAGAAAGGCTTAGAACGCGGAAAATTATGCGAACATTTAACGGGGGCGGCTCTTTAAAACGTACACGCGGCCGGCGCCTGGACGGTCCCGTAATGTTTTACGCGAGCGCTTCGTCCCGGAAAGGGGGGGAACACACCGATCGGTTTCCGTGAGTCGACGCGAGAAAAACGTTGTTCGTCCGTCGTGTTCGCGACTTTGCATCCGGTATGGTTACGACTCGGCGGCATAGACGCAAATAGGGGGGGGAGGGATAGGAAGGCTATGCCCCCACCCTTCCTACAAATTTGTATAACCCCTCCGAAAATTGATCGCCGTCACTTGTCAGTCAATATTGTATTATGTATTATGATTTTTTTGTTTTTCAGGGTTTTGAATCGGTGGTACGAAAATCTCATATAGAGTGTTTCGGATGGATTTAGACTTCAGCACCCCCCAACCCCTCGAATCTCCACGCCCGATTCTGTACGGGCGCGGGGCAACACGCGAATACGGCGCGTCTTCTCTTTCGGGACGATATAGTACAAATGACCATGCACGCTACAAAAGGAAAATCCCGACCGGGCCAGACCGGAGCAAACGGGGATCGAAAATCAAATCAGTCTGCCCGCACAGACGTGTCCAAGATGTGATCGGACTAATAAGACACTGTATATGCCGGGCCGTTCTCGTTGGGGGACCGCGGGATGAACAGGAAAACCGCGACACGCGGCCAACTTCGGTCCGCCGGCAAAGGAGACGGAGAAATGACGCCGGACGGCTCGACGAAGAGAAGGTTCGTCCGTCGTGGGTTCGCGACCATGTAGTTTCCGACACGGTTATGACCCGACGGCGCGGGGTGAAGTCGAACGGGGTTTTGTACGGGCCGCGGAGCGACACGGAGTATTTTTCGTTTTGTTGATTTGTTTCGTTCGTTTCCGGTTGTTTCTCTGCGAACCGGAAACAAAGAACGAGAGCAAAAAACGAAAGCAAATTTACTCGCGGCGTATCACGAACGGACGGGGCGAATCGAATTTATTGAGCCCGGGAGTCGCGCCGAGGAGATGATAAATCATTCGCTGTTGCGAACCATTCGAATTAAAATCAAACGGACGGCAATAACGTCGCGTGATCCCCGGCGCCCGCGCTCCAATGTTTACATTTCGTAATAATAGCCGGTGTATTTATGTATACATTTTTTTTTTTTCGGAAAGTAAACTTGCACGGTGTCCGAAACAAACAACGGTTGATAAATGCACGAACGAATAAAACCCGTCCGGCCGAACCACCTGCGATCGTCAACCGTAGTGGTTTGATAACGCTATCGCGAGTACGACGTCCGTTTTCGCTCGTTTATTCTCCGAGATCATGTTCTCGGCGGCGGGCTTCCGAGATTGTACATTAGAGGAGGGAAGCCGTAATAGATTTTTTTTTTTTTATTATTGATTTTTCGCTTGACGAATTGATCGCGGTATTTCGCGCGAACAATGTTCCGTGTTTCCAATAGTCGAAATGTAAATCACGCGCTCTCGAGAAACGTTTCCCTGGCCGACTACCCTCCAAACCATGTCCGGGTTTTCCGGTCGTGCGGGGAGGGAGTGGGGGAATGCTAAATTTGGAACGGGGGGACGACCGCGGCACTGATGTTTTAACGATACCGTTGCCCATAAATCGTGCGCGCGTAATAATAATAATAATAATAATAATAATAATTATTATTATTATTATTATTATTATACGTGCGCGCGCGAGGGACGGAAAGAAAACCCGCGCGCTCTTTATTACCGGCGATGGGGTATCATTCGTTTCGAAATCGAAATTTATCACGTGCTACGCGCGGAGACGGGCGCGGGCCGCGCAGATTGATACAGAGAGAACGTACGTATCGTCAACAACGACGTGGTCCGACCGCCGCGTGTATTTATTTTTATTTTTAGCGCGCTGCGCACAGCCTCGTTTCGATACGCGAGAGATATGATATTCACTCTGACCCTTCGGGTTGTTCGAGCGAACAAAGCTATTGACGACGACGACGACGACGACGAGAAGAGGAATTAATTATAATATAATAACGGGGCCTGTTTGGATAACCATTACGCCATCGCCGCCGCCGCAGCACTCTCTCACTCCCACGGGCCGGTCTTCCCGTCGCATTATTCGTTTGTCGTCACGTATTGTTTTACAACGGTAAACCGCGTCAATCTACGGTCAAGCCGAACGTCTTCGCTTACAATAAAACCTCCCGTTACGTCACGTACAGCATTGTGAATTTGGGGAATTTTTTTTTAATTTTAGTTTTCGCGTTCGCGAACGGTCGACGGGTCCGGCCAACGATGTTATCTCGCGAAAAATGTGAAAACTAACGCGAGTTATTTAATTATTCGCGGTCGTCGTGAACTCGTTGGAACGCGAACGAGTATCGTCGCGTCGTTCATATTTCATGATTGCGATTTTGTAGTCTAGACGGATTTCCGGAAATAAAAAAAAAAAAACCGTACGTTTTTAGACGTTTTGAGATTTTTCTCGATTCACGGGAATATCTCGCGATACTTCATAAATGCGTTGAGTATGCCGGGTATGCCGTTGTGTTTGTGCGGCACGAGCAGCTGTACGTCCTCCCGAGGTACACGTTTCAAACGGAAGAACTCTTCAACTCTCCGCAATGTATTCATGTAGATATACGTACTCCAGTTAAGTACTCTGTACGGAAATCCATTAGACCAAATGTCTGATTTTCTGTTTTCCTGGGCCTATTATCACTGTTATCATTATTAATCCACTCGTTAATTAACAATATCATAAACAAAAACGAGTGTGTATAGTGTGTTACGATATCGTCTACCGAATACAGAGGAATTCGATTACCAAAATATACGGTATCTACATAATATATACATATGTATGTGTGTATGTTTGTATATGTATGTATAGGCATTATCATATATTAACAGTTTTGAGTTTTGATCGCGCGCGGTTTTAACTTTTAAACGCGCGCGCACGTAACAGTACGATCATAAACGATATTCATATATCCGTACGACGGTTCTGTTCTGTAGTAGTCGAATAATGATTTTCCAATCGTATGTGTGTGTGTGTGTGTGTGTGTGTGTGTGTGTGTGTTGGTGTGTGTTTCTAATCGCCTAAAAGTTTTGAATTATTTTATACGTGCGTCTGTTAATATTCATGATTTGGTTTTGGATTGTTTTCTTTCCACAAATACTACACCCACGTATATTCGGATCAGTGAACACGTCGAGAACTATTAGCAGGCGTGTTTTGTTTTCACGAGTTTTTTTTTTTAAAAACGTTGTGTACTGTACACACAAACAAAACAAAAACACGATATTGTTCATACCGTTTTTTCGACGTGTTTTTATAATGAATAATTAAATTGCATTAGTCATATAACACAATTATTCACTCGATATATACACGATGTTTTCCCGAGTTCATTATTTACAAACGTTTCGTTAGTTCGTTTTACAAAAAAAAAAAAGAATCTTTTCGTTTTTTTTTAACTTTAATATTCCTACTTCGATTAAAACGTTCGTTACGAAAATGTCCTTAAATCTGTGTATATATATATAATAATAGGTAATTATTTTATGTTTTTTTTTCATTTCTAAAGTACACAATAAAACATTAAAATGTACAGTATTTGAAGTTTTATAACGAAATTATAGCGAGTAACTTTATCGGCGCACTTATAAAACATACATATATAACGTTCACTTATAAATAAAAATAATAATAATATCGTACTGATAATTCCATACTAATGTTCGGACACGAGCGTTTTCAGTTTTACCAATAAATTATCACAATTTATTAGGTTTATATAAACACTCGTGTATACTCACACACACACACACACGCACACACACGCACGCACACACACATATATATATATATATATATAATATGTTATCTTGGTGAAATTAAATGTAATACGTTATGGACCACGATTCGTACAATCGTTTGTTCTATCCCTGTTTGGGACGTTACCAAATAAACATATCGCTTGGCAAACCGTTTTTACTCGGATTATATTCTTTATTACCCGGAAAAATATTTATCTGATGTATAGTAGCCCAGATTAAATATCTAACCTAGATTTGTTTGAAATTTTCGTTCTCGTCTTCTAATTTCCTGACAACGACAAGAATTTTCTGCTTTAATACTCAAATTTCCTCCCCGTCTTCGTTTATCCTTCACGCGAGATTCTATCGGTTTATCTTTATTTCTAACAATAAAACAAGACCGTAGTACCCACTCTACTAGATCGCTTCTAATTAAAATCAAAAATAGTTTTTCCCGAAAACATAAATAAAAAAAACACGCACACATATACACACACATGTAATCCTATAATATATTTAAGTGTTGCATTAACCCATTGTTTTGCTAAGAGGGCACATTAAAATAGAACGAAATGGATTCTTTTAATGCCGTATGATAATCTGTATACGACCCGGAAATACATATATTAACAAAATTAAAAAGCGGTGGGTTGAAAATCGGCGTACATTTAAAACACTGCCCCTGTCATCCAAATATGCAAAGAACATTTTAAACATTAAAAAAAATGTTTGGTTTTTAGTAGTCTGAATCTTATCATTACGATGTCAATCGAACGAATGTAAAACAATTTTGGTGAAAAAAAACACAATTATTTTTCTTACGTATCGGTTTTTATATAATTTTGCTTTTCTTTTTTTAAAAAAAAAAAACTGTAAAATCAGTTGGACACAACAATCTGAAACCCTCTTTGTGCTAGCCTCTCATACGCACGATATGTGTTACGCTCGTTCAAAATATTTATTCAGTCGCCTTATTATTTCCTTTTCAAAACCAGAGATTAAAGAATACCCAGTCATGTTGGCGGAAATTTTCGTTTTTTCCCCCTTTTTTTTTTCATATTATTTATACGTCAAGAACAGCCGCCAACTCCGGAATCGACCCTCCATTAATGTGAAACGAGGGCGGCGAGGGTACGAAAATGTCCCGTGGTTAAATGGACAGAAAAGTTTTTTGTCAAAGTAATTAACTTTAATTAAAAAACATTACTGCATTTTTGTATTCTTTTTTTTTCGTACCGTATTATTATTATTCAAAAAAGAAACATCTTTGATGATGACAATCAATGTTGAGGAACCCTGAACGGTAGGACGGCGGGGAGGGACATGGTCGAGGTAGCGATTAAACGACTTGGCGAGGCCTGGACGAATTTCGAGGTTCATTAGTGTTTCGAAAACTACGGCTATTAATTACGACGATGCGTTATTCGGATCAGTTTAATTTTCCCATAAGAAACCCGACATTAATCCACGTTGCTGCGTTTTGTTTTTTTTTTCCTTTTCTTTTTTCCCGGCCTCTCGAAGATTAAATTTCCCGTTCTTTCTAGATTGATACTTATTCGCTCCATTAATAAGACTTTGCGTACATATTGTTCGAATTACACAAGTATTATACTATTATATAATTATTATCGGGGGTACCTCTGAAGACATAACAAATGTACGAGAATTACGTTTTTATTCCTTGGTCGTGCGTAATTAATAACGGCCGCGTAATAAATTGGCCGTTATTTTAATTTAATTTTTTTTTTAATTCGTTCAGTTAATTCGTTCGTTTAATATGAACGTTTCAACAACAACGAATTGGACGAAATTGCATGTTGTTGTTGTTATTTTTTTAAATTTAGATTTAGTATAATTATAAGACATAACGTTGTTAGTTACCGTACCAGAAGTTTACAAATACATTTTATATCTGACGAAGTTTCGTCGAATGAGATCAAATGACATTATGTCCATATTGGACGCAATGGAGTTGCTGAGACCCGTACACTTTGAAGAAATTATAAACGATTTCCCTTCAAAACTGCAAGAAAAGTACAATTTTAATTCATTTCGTATTTATTTGTTATTTGATTACGTACTATTAATGTAAGCTGAATGATATTAAAGTTATAGCTTATGAGTTTAAATTTAAGTTTTATGTTGAAAACTTTTGCTTTTGACAATTTTATGTTATTTCCAAACTATAACAAATTTCAAATGTAATTAAATACGTACTGTACAGAGACTGAAACCGTGTGCGCTTGGGCGCACATTGTACGGTACAAAAAGTTAAGCGCACGGTGCGAAATCGGGAAGTGCAGCGTTGTACAAAATTTATCAAATGTCTGAAGTATATTTAATCGAATTTCCATTTCAATAACCGATCCGAAACGATTTTCGCGTACTGCAGTTAAACGTTCGTTACATTTGTGTAACACACGGATACATGTTATGAATAATAACGCGTTAGTAATACATCTTACAGAAATAATCAAAAACAAATGGTGTTTTGATCGGTTTTTCGGTCACTTTTAGGGACGCTAACGTTATGTTGTGCGTCGGGGGTGTCGTCGTTCGTAGATCCGTCGCTGGTAAATATCAACCATCACAGAAAATCGGTATACCTCGATCGGTTACTGTTTGGCATGAAAAGACTTTCGTTTGCGTCCGACTGCGCGTACGAACGTTAAAAATGATATACGAGTTTTTTCTTATTTATTTATTTATATATATTTTTTTTAAATATAGCAGTTTTTATGTAGATGTTTTTCGTTCACCAAAAAGCGAAATCCACAGCCCTCGTCCCGTCGTCATCGTCGTCGTACGCGGGTGTTCGTAAAAAGATAAATAAAATTACCGTCCTGACTTTACGATGCCATTTCTGGGGTTTATGACGAGAACACTTTTATAATATAGTAAAATCACAAGTGTATAATATTATATTGTATTTCTCTCTTTTTATGATTTCTCATATCTTTATGTGTGTGTATATATACGTATACACTCTCTCGCGGGTGATTCCCCTAGTTTCGGATTCTTGACTGCCGACGCGTACACGTACACTAAACAACGCTGCGAAATCCCCCAAACATATTCGACGACAAAAACGTCATGCACAGGGTGACTTTTTTTTTTTATCACGAACCGAGCTGATACAAATAGTATTTGTTATTTATTTATTTTTTGCAGACGATTTTTTTTTACGTGCCATTTTATATTTGTTCGTCATTGAAATATTTTCAATATACCATATTCGGTATACGGAATTTTGATTTTTCAACGACAATCTATCAGCTAATATATTATGGACGTTTACACGTGTCGGTCTTTAGAGTTCGATGAACATTTCCCGAGTAATAAGCATTTGAGTTTAGGACACGGCGAGGTGTGTGTATTCATAAGCGAAATATGGAAATTGAAAATTGATTTATTTCATATATTTATTTATAATAGTTCTATAGGATACCTAGTGTAGAAAAAAACGTAGGTTGTCGTTTGAAATCAAAAGCTCTTTAAAAGTTATAAGGAGTGAAGATCGTGAAAACGATCTACAAATAATCCTTAAATGATTTAATAACGAATACGAAAACGCCGAGATAAAATGTGTTTAAAATTTTAACAGATAATCGTTGGCTAGTGGTAAAAAAAAATATCACCCTGTATATAATGTTATGTTTTGCAAATAAAAGTACATATTTTTCTTCAACATAAACGTTTATTGTTTTTAATTTTTCATCTCATTGGACGATGCATTTTCGGTTATATAGCGTACAACAGCGATAATACGCAGAAAACGTACTAAAATTACAAGCTTGTTTCGCCTTAAAATGTAAAAACGTATAACGCGTACATAAAACGTTGTATATTATTCTTATTGTATTTTTATAAATCTTAAAAACGTTGATATTTTATTTTACCTCCGACTACAAATTGTTATAGTACTGTCGAATACATATGGCTATTAATATTCTAAATGGATACTAAACGCATTAATCATCAGCGGAGTAATTAGGGTATTTCATTAGACGCGTTCGCAATATTAAATATTTTTGAGTTGTGGCAATTATACCGTTTCGCGACACCGAAAACATCCCAGTGAGAGTTCGGTTTTTTAGTTTAAACGATTTAAACGTATTCGAGTACAATAAACACTAGATAACAAATCGAAAAATAAAAATAATTGAGATAAGTTATGTAGACAAATTTTTTTTAGAAAAAAAATTACAATTACATACAAGCATTGTATGGTCCAGCAAATCAGATTTTTTTTTTTTAATGTATCTATTTCAAAATTTTGACAATTCGAATTATTATGCGACGCCGAAAACGTTGATCAATTCACTAATTATCGTCGAAAATACGCCCGAAAATTGCAATTTCCGAAAAAAACTTTAAATAACTTTTACTTCAACCCAAAGTGACGGAGGAGGGGGGGGGTTGTACTTTGAATTTCACGCAGCGAAAAACGAATATATATTAAAACGTATTTTTAATCCACGAAACTTTGTATATACTTAACATAAGTAGGCAATATCCCGTCGCCGCACGCGCGTCGATATCCGCGTCCGCGATCGCAACGATACGTGTATAACAGTGCGAAAAAACAAACGTTAATTTAAACGTGAGGGAAAGGAAGGGAAATCGTGCGATGATGATAATAATAATAATAGTAATGATGATGATAATAATAATAATAACAATAATAATAGTAAAAAAGGGGTTAGTCCTGCGGAACGTCACTGATTCAAGTCGTGCGCCGCGGGGGTAGTTCGTATAACGGGATTTCGCGAGCGTCACGGCTAAAATCACGGTTCCCGGTCTTTTAGCATTCCGGTCGTGTCTACGAAAAAAGATAATCTGTTCGATACTTTTTCCCGTGGGATTTTTTTTTCGTTTTTCCTTCTCGTTTTTACGCTTACCATCCCCTCGCGGACCCTCCGCGTCGTCTCCTGTCGCGCCGGCTCGGGCTTACATCGCGGGCCGCGTTGCAATCGTGTTGTACGCATGCCGACAATAAGGAAATTGAAATTTTTCCCGTTTTGTTACTCAAAACGATTCGAAATTCCGTTTGTAAGTATAGTGTTCATTCGGGTAAGTAACGGGTGACCGAAGAACATTTTCTAAACGTAAAACAAAACCTCCCGTCTTTATATATATATTTTTGTATGTATAGTATAACTTTTTAAATCGTCCCATCATAACTATTTATTTTCTATTTCGACTCTCGACCGTAACTGTATGTTTTATTCGATTTCAATACGTCTAACAGACATAATTTTATAGTTTAAACTAGCGAGATAATCGAATCGTCGATTATTACGTCCCGCCAATACTTTTATGATACACGTAAGCAATTCGAAATATGATAATATTGTTTTAATTGTATTCTGTTTTTTTTTTAAATTTTAAACAAAACGATAAAAATATTACACGAACGGAATGGTAAATCACCCGGTACGTCTCGTTATATTCTCACGTGTTTCCCTTGAAATCTCAACAATACCCATCCGTTCAATTAACGGTTAAACACAACAATAGTATATCATAAAGCGCGTTACGCGCGCGTGCCCTAAAATCTCAAGTCGTAAATGTATAATAGATATTGATTGTCCGATATAAATAATGTCATAGTGTAGCGTGATATCAACGGCTTAGAGATTTCCCTGAAAACGGATCGCGGAATTCGGAATTGTACGTATCATATAACGTACGAAGGGCGCGACAACAGTCGACGGCTGTAATGTGTTATACATTAAGCCAACAGTCACTCGACAGTATGTCGAAATCGTCTTCCGCCGCTATACATTACACTTTAATAATATATATATATATATATATATATATATTACATACTGTCTGTTGTACATCGATACACGTAATCGTAATCCGCTCCCAATACGCAGCGGTCCCGTATCGTTTGGGAATCTAAAAGCGCGAACGGATCCGTTAAAAATCGTATTTACCGGCAGATAAACGTTGAAGAATTGTGCGGAGGCCAATTTTCGATTTATTATTAATGTTATTATTAGCCAGCGATTGTCTGCCGAGATTTCAAACAGATTTTAATTCCGTGTTGTTCATTCGTTATCAAATCGCTTAAGAATTATCGACAGATACCAACATTATGTCTCCGATACCCCAAACAAACACAAATTTCTTCCGTCTGCGAAAAGATAATTATTATTTTTGTTTTAAACATCTTCGTCACGGAAGTCGATTTTCGCGTTGTTCGACAGAAACGGTAATACACTTTTACGATAAATTTGTACTTGACACATGTTAGTAGATAACCGCCTGGATTAGAATGGACGTTTAACTACCGGTCTTAAATATTTCGAAAAAAAAAAGAAAAAAGCGTCTCCGAGAGGATAAATTCTCAATATTAAAACGGTCCATCGCCGTGTCTTATATACTTATTTGCTCGGAAAATATTCATAGGATTTTAAAATGGTGTGTAAATTCCCAGAAACTATCACCCTACAAGCTTATGATTCGAATCGTGGGTTGCCGTTTAAAAATCAAAAGTCGATTTAGTTATAGCAAACGAGGGGTAAAAATATTTAAATTATGAAAAAATATAAGTACAACGAAAACTTTCTAAAATAAAAAATTATTTATATTTCCAGTGATATAGAGAAATCATCCTGTATACAGAAATAAAAAGTATGTTATTAAAATTAAATTTAACGTACCTATTTTTGTTATATAAAACGTTTTAATCGATAACAAAAAAAAAAAACCACTCGTACTGTGATTATTTTTCTTTAAAATGAATATTTATAATGTTATTCCATTGACTCTCGTTTTAATATTTTGTTTAAGAGTGTCGTGTTTTTTTCCTTTGTTTGTTTTTAATTAGAAAAATGTATACTATATTTTATAGTTATAAATAAAATTTCATTGTCCAAAGATTGCGCTTTTTACTCGTTAAAACGTTACTTTCGTAATCTTTGTCGGAAAAAAACAAATAAACAATCGAAATTAAAATCCCCAAACGATTTCAAATAACGATACGAAATGTTATTGCGACAAACAACAATAATATTTTTAATATTATCAGTTTCAAATATTTTAAAAACAAAATTCACTCGTATTATCTTACATATAATTCTTTTTGTAAAGAGATAACAAAGGAAAATGAAAACTCTGTATATGTAATATATATATATATATATATATATATATATATATACATACATATATATATATAGTTTTAACGAATTTTCTACAATAGGTCCGGTAATCGAAAAAATTTCAAATGCAAATCGTGAAATTTAAATTAAAGCCTTGTCGTATTGCAACGCTGTTTTCTAGAAATGATATTACGAGATTTCCGGTTTTTTCTCTCGTGAAAATCACTTACAGTGTAGTATAATAAATATATTTTTTTCCCGTATATTATAATAAGTAGATAAGTACGCCTTAAGTGAAAAAAATTTGAATATTCGTTCGTACAGCGTTTAGAGCCAGCGGATTTCCATTTAATTTCGCACGCTCAAATTTAAAGACAGCAATTTTAACCCGCCCGTAACTGGTGGACTATTAAAAAAAAAAAAAAAAAAAACCCCTCGGTAACCGTTTTAGTTATATTCTTTCATTATACGGTATACGTACTTGTCCACTTTGAACCGGAGTTCAACACGATAGACAGATAAAACGTGCGGGTACACGTTTCGCGCGATTTATTCGCATTTCAAATAGATTACACAGAAAAAACTTTTATTACGTGATTACACACTTGTCGTCGTACGAAAATCGGATTGAATTCCCGCATTAATGAACGGCGAAAATCATATAACTTTCGACTCGAGGGGCGTGCGTATGAATACGCGAGCGTATTTATACGTGGCGGAACGGATAATTGATACGAGTCGAGTCGAGTTTACGACTTACGCATGAAATAAAATCTCGACGGGATAGTGTACGTGAGCGTCGGATGGGGCAATGTAAGGAAACTCGACGACGCGTCGAAAACCGAACACATTTTTAACCGGAACGAAATGTGTACAGACGCAAGACCCCCCCAATTACAGCGATTAAATCTCCAGAGCACTCCGCAATCGTCGTCGGCCCCGAACATTTCGGCGAGTTCGTTCGTTCGTTCGTCGATCGGTTGAAATCACGCGACGACGACGACGACGACATCACGTCGGCACGAAATTCGTTGACAAACGTTCGCCCGGGAGTCTTATGTACCTCTTTCAAGTCACCGATGCTAACACAACATCGAAAAATTAAATAAAAATCGATGTCAATTCACATCTAGGTTGCCTATCAAACCCCGAATACAAACTAATAGCCATTACGCTATCAGGAATCCTGCATGTATATTGAATTATAATGTTATTAGAAAACAAAAACCGTTCGTTTCGTCCGCCCCCCTCCCCCATCCCATAAATTGAAGTCAAATACGTCACCGTACACGTGTATTTATTTTTCTATCGAGCGGACCCGTCTCATGATAATGTTATGATGTTAGATTGATCGCGTGCCTTGATCGAACGTTTTTCGTTTATTGTTTTCTCGAACGTTTGCGCGTTATGAGCGTACGCGTTTTTGCCGACTCCGGGAGGGCGAAATCCTCTCCGCCCCCCCACCTCTCACCCACTACGCGTCGTAATACGGCCGTACGCGAAAATAACGATCGCGTTCGGCATCGCGGCGACGATGTCAGCGAGACGCGCGTTTACTATCTCGAAAACGGTACCCGAAGGATCTGGACGACGGGTGAGACGGCAAAGCGATTCGGCCGAAACTCGGGCAAAATAATTGAACGGGGTGCGTTCTGTGAAATGAAAAATCCGATTAGAATGTTTGGACGTCAAGTCCAATTTGGAAGCCCCCGCATGAGAGAATACGTTTCCGTTTTAAAACGTTCGAGTAAACCGATGCGACTTGTTACAGTCCAACGTGAGGGAAGGGATGGGAGTTACCAACCAGTCGAAGCGGTCATTTTTCGACCGATTCACTTGATTTTAGTACACGCGGTGTGCAGCGCGCCGCGTCGACTTGTTTACGGTCGACCATCACGATTTTCCAGTTCGCGTTGTTCGAAACGCACCGTTCTCGTCGAACAATCGACAACGCTTGCGAATGAATGTCTTCGCGACGATCCCGGACGTTTCCCGTCTTCCCGTCCTGTTTTCCTGCGGAACGGTCGGCGAACGGTGACGACAACACCGCGTACGTTATTGTTGCTTCGCGAAGTATCGGCGTGCAGCAGTTCGTCTTGCGCCTGCCTGGTATCTCGACGGTCTTACATTTCGTTCGCCGTTCATTTAGTCGATCGTTTGCCCTGCTCCGGTTCCGATTCCGTTTAAAGAACTTCGTACAAGAGTCGCGGTCGTCGTTCATTCGTCTGCAGTATTTCGCCGGGCGGGACAAAGGCGAGAGGTTAGTCGTCTACCTCTCATATCGGGGCCAAAGTATCCCGCGACGTTCGTCTCGTCAGTCGTCGGCTTGTTCTCGACGCGCAGGTCCGAACAGTTAACGTTCCGTCCGGGTCGACTGCCAAGGCGAAGTCGGTGTTTTCGGGCTTTCTATTACGAATACGCGCGTATAACGACGGGACGCTCCGGGACGGCGTGTCGCGTCGACGAAACAACCACGCGTTCGCATGACGCATACCACGACACTCGCACATTTACTCATATATTTACTCGCACTAATATTATTCGGGACAGTCGTTTCGCGCGCGCGAATTTCCGTATAAATATACAAGGTATACGTCGGCGTGATACTAACGACGACGGCGCGTCGTACCGGGGTGTTTGGTCTGGAAATCGGTATCGGTCCGCGGATGTGTTTTGTGTTCGGAACGACGACGATGATGCGCGCAGAACGAGGCTGAAACGAACAGCACCCGCTGCATTCGGACGAGAGCGCGAGTCGAAGACGATCGGAACACACGTATCAGAAGATTCCGGTCGAACGTGTTTACAAACGCGAATTCGCCGACAGACGGCCGTCCCGACATCGGTCACGTCGTCTACCGCCTACCGTTTGATTTCCTACGACGCGTTACGTTTGTACGCGAACGCGTTATTGACACGGTCGAAAACCGAATACCGTTCGTCTTGAAACGATATCCTCGTCTACGTCGCGGAGAACTCGCGTATTTGTGTCCAAGGTGTACATCGCGAAGCCGTGAAGCCTTCCCGGGGCTTTGTTGAAACACGTCGGGTACGGGCATCAAACGGAATCGAGTCGACGAAAACTACAGAACACTCGTTCTGTTCGTTTTGTTTTGCCGAGTGCGTTTATTTGGCTTTTAGCGTCGTTAATTTTAGTCATAATGAACAAACAGTTTCTTTTTTTTTGTTGAAATGTATCGTGTGTGTTGTGGAGAACTCGACCGAATTCAAAATACAGACATAATAAACAGAAAGGCATGAGACTTGGGAGAGAAAGACAAAAAATTTTGCAAAGCCGGTTTGCTAGAAAAACGAAAAACGAGCCGAGAAAAATCTCGCTAAAACCCAAGTCACGTCCGTATTCCGGGTTCAATTGATTCACCTCGTCAAGGCTTTTGTCTGCCTCGGACAATGCTGGGCCTTACCCGAAACCCCTACTTGGGCGGCGGCGACGGTTTACTCCGATGACGATTGCAGCGGCTGCCGAAGTTAAATTACACTAAAACCAGGTGCTGTTAAGTTGACTTTTTACCGACGTGCGTCGGTCGGCTAGTCCCACGCACATCGAGGTTACGTGGACGGATCCGAAAACAAATTGCGCGTCGTCGTTCCGGACTGGCGAGCGTCTGGGCGTTCGCGGACCAGTATTGTCCGCCTTTACGGGCAGACGGTGTTGGTCCGGTCGGAAAGTTCGTTTTTGTTACCCGACGGCGGGTCGAAAACGTCGTCCGTTTCTCGAGGCGAGCCAAAACAAAAAAAAATGTGTCTGTCACGCGCGAGCGAACGTTTCCCTCCAACACACGTGAATACGTTTGGTGTTCGTCTCTCCGCATAAGATCGTCCGTCGGACGGCTTTTTTTTTGGGAGGGCGCGACAAACTTTACGACCGGTGACTAGCGCAGACGGGGAACCTGACGTTCGAAACGAAATCGGAAACGTGAACGAAATCATATACCACGACGCCGTAACGTCATAAACATGAAATAATACGATCAGCGCAGAGCAGCGCGAATGTTGTTCAAGCGTGTCGATCGATTTTGACGGTGTTCGATCTCTTTTCTCGCTGTCCTAATCCTATCTATCCCCGTGTAACTGACGAGCGCATCGAACGATTTATGTTCAACGGACATTTGAAATGTTTCACCCGGCATTTTCGTTTTTCCATTATATTTATTTCGTATTCGCCGCGAACGTCGCGTGTCACGTCGACCGTTATTATTCCCCTTCGCGTCAACACCGACTTACCGTTTCGTAACCGATCAACACGAAACGTACGAAAAAACGCTCGCGGAACTGTTGACATCGAGCGCGCATCATATACCACGTAACAGAGTGTTATATTCGATGGCCGAAAATCCAGTGCTCGAATTATGGTTGTGGTGGTTGGTGGTTGGTGGTTGGGGGGGGACTGAACTCCTCTACCACGATTTTCAAAGGACCGGTGTATCCGGGGACCGTAGATAAAAACTTGTACATTCGATATCGTTGTTTTTATTATTATCAATACGTTATTGCCAGTGGCGGCTTTGGTTCTTTGCCTAGGGGGAGCGGGGGGGCCCAATATTTTTTGATATACATATATATATGTGTACTTATATAAGTTTTCACGTTCCGATACCATTTTCTAGGGAATGTCATATCCTTTTTATAAAATATTGTTTAACAAAGAAGTTATAACGTTTTACGTTTTTCATTCTTTTTTAAAGCTGGTAATTTTTTTTTTAAACAATATTTTACAAAAAGGATACGTGACATTCCCTAAAAAATATCGTCCTTTTCAAAATTGGTAATAGGTGTTTCAAGTCTAATTCTGACGTAGACCCCACATTTACTGTTTCACGTACTGTAATTTTTTCGATATTTCCTACGAGATAGACGGAGATAACAAATACGGGTGAGACGCCTCTTAAATATATATGAACACGTACACAAAACATGAACATTTACTATTTATTACTTTAAATAATATGTAACCAAATAATTATAGTAAAAATTATTGTGGTCATCTTACCGATTTTTATTTTTGCAAAAAAAAAACATCGATTTCTACTACAGTTGAATTTATTTTTTTAACTTATTTAACTCCAAACTAACCGAAAAACGACAACGCGTACTGTCAAAAATTAAAATGTAAAATGTCATGGCCATGCCCCCCCACCCCCCGCACCTAAACGGCGCCACTGGTTATTGCTGTGTCGAGTATTTACTATAGTGGTCTACTTGTCACGGAACGTTATTCGTATGTCGGTTGACAATTATTTGTCGACTTACCCACGGACACGCTGTTACAAGCCCGTGGCAGCACGAAACGTCGATAGACAACGTGCCGTTTTATCAGTTATCAGTGATAACGTCGCGCGCGACGGATCTTAACGTGCGCCGAGCACGAAAAACAACCTATTCCGCGTGACGCGGTATTTCCACGAACAACCGGTATGTTCTATTCGGGACTTCGGGACGACTCCGGGTGTCGTCGGCTGATATTTTACACGGAATGACTTCGGACATCATAACGTTAGTTTAGCTACGTGTTTCGTACGGTTTTCCCGATTGTTATTGAATGTTTACGCGCGTAGAATGTTGTAGAACGCCGTTGTGTTAAAGAAATAAGAAAACGGTTTAGAGATCACGTTATACGTACATATGCTGGTGGGGTGTGGGGTTACGATTTTGTGATGTGGCGCACTACAAATTTCCAATCGAGCTCCACCACTGTACGTCTTCCGGTTTCGCCTCAAAGCATTCGCTTACCTGAAGTTACCGTCGCCGCGGTCTCTGTCGGTCCGCTCTCGTCCATTCCTTTTCCGTGACCGAATCCGTACGAAAACGTTCACACCGCGTCGGTTCCCCTATCCGGATCATTCGTCCGGCCGACCGGACGTTTCTCTGGACGCCGTTTCCGGAGGTCGCGCACGGCCGCCGACCCAAACGACGTTCGCGTCAAAAGTCAATCCACGTCCCGTGCGTTTATCTCGACCGCACGTCGTCAACGGTCGCGCGAAACTAACCCTCCGCCGGTTGTGTGCCGCGATCTACCGGTCGAGTTGTGTTCGCCGCGATCCCGCGAACGCGGTTGAAGCGTATACCGCGCGCACGCCGATCGCGTTTAAATCTCACCGGTTGGCGCGAAAATCCGCAGCCCGTCCTCGTACGGAACGTTGCGGGTCGAGTACCAGCCGTCACTCCACGGTCGTCTGAAACGTTGCCCAACCTACATTGTGACGCGGTTCTGAGGCGGGTGATCCGCGCGGTCCATACCACCGACTGGTCGGTGGGACGACACGCGTCTCTCAAACGTCTACGAGGTGTCCAAATTTGTCCTAATTCCTCGTCGATTACTCGGTTAGCTTAAATTCCAATTAGTATAATACACATCAATAATATCGACTCGTCGGTAACTCCGATGCTGCGTCCCACTAGTTGTTAAACTAAGAGTATAATGCCACATAATCATGATTAACGAGTGAGGAGTAAACATCATTGGTGGTTAATTATTTAAATCAAACATTTCAATATATTTCAAATGACACATTGAATAATAATGATAACTATGTTAATATTTACACTTAAAATAAATACAAAATACGATTTAAACTTGTTGCATAAAAGTAAAAAAATAAAATAATTGTGCATTCATTTTGATAATATCTATACAAAAAAAAAATTAACACATTTTGCGCCGATTATTTTTTGCCCATAAATAAGCTAAACAATTTGTTTGGCGTGCTGCTAGCTCGCCTTTTGTTGACATTCGATTCTTTTGGTTCTTTCAATACGACTTTCGTACTGCCCTAAAACAATAATATGAACAACAATATTGTTTGTAAACATTTCATCAGTATACTGGCTGTACACATTGTTGACATTACAACGTAATATATTGCAGTCTACAATATAATATACAGAAAGAAAAAAAAAACTGAAAAAAACAATTCTATAGAAATACTAAACCACTTTTAAAGAACGGCCTTTTGGATTTAATTCAAGTCTTCATTCTTTTAAAATTCACTCTGACATAGACTATTATAAGTAACTCACTTCAGTAGTTATCATTTAGGATCCACTTTAACTTACAAACAATTATTTGGTTGCAATTTGTAGTGGAAATAAATATTTTTAGCAGACACTTACAAAATCAGCCTACACAGAATTTCAATTGTGTTGTCTTTCGGTTAAAAACACTTATTACAGATTCAAAGAGAAAAATATTTTCAAGGACAACCATAGCATTTTTGTATTAGTATTGTGTGTCAAAAAAAGTTATTGCCTATTTAAAAAAAAAAGCCAAAAACTTTAAATTGTGTAACTTCTTTGGCTAATTTTTTAATTTGTTATAAATTAGTATGAAACATTAATTAGTAACAAAGGTTCAAAGAAAATAAACAATAATTATTAATTACCGATAAAGAAGCACGGCCACCATTTTTGCTAGGAGTCGGAGGGCCTGGTTTTTTATATGATGTCTGAAAACAAAATTAAATTAATATTCTAAAATAAAATAAAATAATAAAATAGATCTAAATTACATAAATAAATACCTGATTTCTATCTTTTTTCTTGTTGCGATCATTTGGAATAAGATTTTCACTCTCGCAATCACTGTAATTGGCTAAAGTCTAAAATAAATAAATACATACATTTTACTTTAGATTCCATTATGTTAAAAAAATAAATAAAAGGCAATTAATTTACTTTAATATCCTCTTCTGTGATCAATGAGGCATTTGGCAAGTAATTGGTCTCGACGGCATAACAACTTCTTAAATGCGGTGGACAAAGCGAGTTGCGGGCTTGTAGTTCTGACAGTCTTTCGTTGTATTGTTTACTATTGTTATCATTCAGTCTTACTCTACCTTGTTTCAAATCGGCAAGGCACGAGTGGTTGAACATTTCGCCTTCTTCGTCTTCTTCTTTTGGAAATATTTTGCCTTTAACAAATTAAAAGGTATACACATGTTTTAAATGTCAATACAAGGTAAATGTATTTATGATACATTGGATAGAATTAATATTTATATTAATATAATAAACAGTTCCCTAAGCTATTGAATCACTTAAAATTAAATTGAATTTGATGAAAATCATGCGAGTACAAGATAATTTTTTTTAAATGAATGAGGTATAAAAATATTTCAAGTATGTCAGCAGTGGTTACTAACATTAGTTAAAAATATTTGAAGAATATGAGTGGTCAAGCAATAGATCCATAGACACATACTATTAATCAAAGCATTATTATCTTATAGAGTTGTACATTAATTCAGTAAAACTTATTTAAAAATGGTAGTTAATGTATGTATGTTGTGTTTGTCAATTGTAGATATATAATATTTCATTATAAACTTTAACAAGCAATTTTCGAATATAAAGAAAAGAATTAATCGAAAAAATAATTATTATTTTTGTTTTAGATTCTGAAATCTGAGCGAAGCAAAACATTGGTTTTATAATTAAGTGTGTGTGAGAGTGTTATTTTATTAGTCTGAGCATACTTTTTCTAACAGATAGAATACTTTAATTCCATCCATCTTATTATATATAAATATATATAATTATTTATTTTTAATTATTCACAGACGATACATTATCATATTTTTTGATTTTTAAAATCGAATTTTGGTTAACAGATTTACATTATACATATAAAATATATATTTAATAAGTTAGGTTCGATTATTTCAATTTAACACTGTATGTAAATATTTATGTTTTTACAATAAAAACCTAATAATGTATTGCAATATTAAAATTATATTTTACTATGTATATTCCAAAATTAATAGAATTCAACTTGAGTAAAATGATGCCATTTATCAGTATGACAAAATTAATTTAAATAATTTACACAACTTTTTGAAACAATGCACGATCATAAAATATGAATTAGTATATTGGAATTTATTTTAATCAAATAAAATTTTTATTTAATTTTTAACAATTTGTTAATTTGTCCTATTTTTTGGAATCATTGTTTTAATCGTTTATTCATAGACACAATTTTAGTTAACAAATATAACTTTCATTTCTTTATCAAGCATTTTATTTGATTAAACTGAACATTTTTTTTTTTAAATTATTAATATTAATATGCAAAAATATTAAATAATGTTAGTTATTTGTTAGTAACGCACCAGATGATAAGCTGAATTTTTTACCGATTCCAGAAGGTACATTTCGTTTAGAAATATCTTGATTAGAATGAGTAGTTTCTTCAACTAGTGATCTAAAATTATAAATAAATACAACAAAATTACATATTATATATTATGTAAATTAACAATATATTGTCTCCATTTATGTAAAACACATTATGTCAAAATATGCATTTTTTTAGCGCTTTCCAATTATACAAACATTAAAAGTTTTGAAATATAACGAAAACATTTTTTTTTTTTTTGTGATAAAAAGTAACATTTTCTTTATAAAGTTACATGATTTCATAAAAAGTAATATTTGATAATTCCAATTTATAATATATATTCTTACCTAATTTGACCTGATGAACTAGACTTTGGTAATGTAAAAGAATTATATCTTGGGACATTAGTTGTCTACAAAACAAGTAATAAATTACCATCAATGAACATTTAAAATTAATATTCAACAATGAATATCATATCATTTATACATTTTTTTTTGTGTACTCACAGTTTGTGAAAATGTTGACATTTCAAATGGTAAAGACATAGTGGATTCTCTTCTTTCTTTTTGTTGTAGTTTTAAATACTTTTCACTAACTTCCCATAACTGCTGACCAAGTTCTTTTATATGCACTTCG
This sequence comes from Schlechtendalia chinensis, assembly GCA_019022885.1. Taxonomy (NCBI): domain Eukaryota; kingdom Metazoa; phylum Arthropoda; class Insecta; order Hemiptera; family Aphididae; genus Schlechtendalia; species Schlechtendalia chinensis. The sequence goes on from CM032347.1 coordinate 1,775,467, forward strand.
TCTTTTTTTATCTAAATAAAATGTCCAACAATAATTTAATATTAAATGGGTATATATATACACATATAATATAAACCATACTTTTTCTTTGTATTTCAACAGTTTAGTCTCATAATCTTGGTGGATTTTCGTTTCTAAATCTTTGCAAAATTGTTTCTACGAGAAAAAACATTGATTTTGTATAGTAGGTATTTTTACTTTTTTTCATTTCAACTTTACCATTTGTTCTCGTTTTCGTTCAAATTTCTTTTCATACTCCGATGTTACAAACTCTTGAGTTTTTTGTTGTATTTTTGTCATTTTATAATTGCACTCAGCTTTTAATTTTGAAATTTCACTTTCTAAATGTTTAATGGTTTCTTGTTGCCTGAAATGAATGTTCGTTTTCAATATTTATAGAATAATGTGGTAAATAATATATATAACTTAATTAAATACATACGTGTTAGACTTGGTGAGTAACTCATCATAAGCTTCATTTGATGCATATTCATTCTTAATATTTGTAATTGCTCTTCCATTTCCTTGAGTATTTATGTTAATTATAAACATTTTGAGTGCCTCAAAAAGCTTTTTTAATCTTTCAATTATAGAGTATTCTTCATAGTTTTCAACTTGTGCCAACTGAATACCATTTTGCTCAATGAATGTATCAGCAGAAGTTATTACTTCCATTAATGAGTTTTCATGATGGTCTTGTATAGGTGTGTGATGATTTAACGAATTTGAATAATTCTCCAAACTTGTTTCAAAATCGGTTTTTTCATTTTTGAGTACTAATTTAAGTTCATTTTTGATATTTTTCAAATCATTTATTTTCTGATAGATATCTATTAATGAGTCATTCTTTAATTTGATTTGATTTTTAAATTCACATTGTTTGTGGCTAATTTGTTCTTGATTTTCGCACAATTTCTTATCCATCTCAATGATTTGTTCATTAAATTCTTGACGTATATTATTTAACAAAACTTTCAATTGATTTAATTCTAACTTATTTACTATCAATGATGCATTTTGTAATTCAATTTCTTTATTTTGTCTATCATTAGCTTGCAATTTATCTTGATTTAATGCCAAAGATTCTTTATACATGTTTGTCTCTTCTAACAAATTATTGTTTTCACGAGTCAATGCATTTATTGTTTCTGTCTGTTCTTTACAACATTTGTTTTGTTCTTCTAAATCTTTTTGCAGCATAATAAATTGTCCTTGAACTTCCTGTAGTTTATTTGTTGCATTTTCACACTGTTCAGTCAAATCATGTTGAACATTGTGTAAATGTACTTTAGTTTCATTTAGCTCTAATTCCAAACAATTTTTTTGTGCGATTAGTTCTTCTAATTGTGTTTCGAAATTGAACAACTTTTTTAAATTCAATGCCAAAGTAGTATCTTTTTCTAACAAACAGTTTTTAAGTGCATCTATTTCATTAATTAAATTATCTTTTTCTGAAGTTAACATGGAAACAACTCCTATTTGTTTATTAGTTTCTTCTACCTGTGTTTCCAAGTCAATATGTTTACTACTTAAACTCTCTTGTAAGTCACACAACTTTTTCTCCATATCTTCAAGTTGTTGCGTTAACACTTGACATGTGGTTTCTAACTGTTTTATAGTTTTCTCAAATTCTATTTCTAAAGCAACCTTCTCTGCTTTCAAATTGTTATTATTTTCTTCATATTCAAGCAATTTTTCTTTATTAGATGCAATAACACCATCCATATTTAATAATGTATTCTTAAGTGTACCTATTTCACTTATTAAGTTATCTCTTTCCGAATTTAATTGAGCAACGGTTTCCAATTGACAGTTGTATTTATCATAATATTCATTGATTTCAACCTGTTTTTTATCATATTGTTCTTGCATTTCTGTATAGTTGCTCTTCATATCTTCAAGTTGCTGCGTTAGTTCTTGACATGTGGTTTCTAACTGTTTTATAGTTTTCTCAAATTCTATTTCTAAAGCAACCTTCTCTGCTTTCAAATTGTTATTATTTTCTTCATATTCAAGCAATTTTTCTTTATTAGATGCAATAACACCATCCATATTCAATAATGTATTCTTAAGGGCACCTATTTCACTTATTAAGTTATCTCTTTCCGAATTTAATTGAGCAACGGTTTCCAATTGACAGTTGTATTTATCATAATATTCATTGATTTCAACCTGTTTTTTATCATATTGTTCTTGCATTTCTGTATAGTTGCTCTTCATATCTTCAAGTTGCTGCGTTAGTTCTTGAGATGTGGTTTCTAACTGCTTTATGGTTTTCTTAAATTCTATTTCTAAAGCCACATACTCTGTTTTCATACTGTTATTATTTTCTTCATATTCAAGCAATTTTTCTTTATTAGATGCAATAATACCATCTTTATTCAATAATGTATTCTTAAGGGTACCTATTTCACTTATTAAGTTATCTTTTTCCGAATTTAATTGAACAACGGTTTCCATTTGACAGTTGTATTTATCATAACATTCATTGATTTCAATCTGTTTTTTATCATATTGTTCATGCATTTCTGTATAGTTGCTCTTCATATCTTCAAGTTGCTGTGTTAGTTCTTGACATGTAGTTTCTAATTGCTTTATAGTTTTTTTAAATTCTATTTCTAAAGCCACATACTCTGTTTTCATATTGTTATTATTTTCTTCATATTCAAGCAATTTTTCTTTATTAGATGCAATAATACCATCTTTATTCAATAATGTATTCTTAAGAATACCTATTTCACTTATTAAGTTATCTTTTTCTGATGTTAAAAAAGCATTGGTTTCCATTTGATAGTTGTATTTGCTAATATAGTCATTGATTTCAACCTGTTTTTTATCAGATTGTTCTTGAATTTTAGTATATTTGCTTTCCATATCTTCAATTTGTTGCTTCGATTTCTGGAGCAAATCATTTAGTTGCAATTTAATTTTATCCAGCTCAGATTCTAAATTAAGTTTTTAAAGTTTCTGATTTATCAAATTGTTTTTCATAGTCAAGAATCTTTTCATGTAAGGACTTCAAAGTACATTCTTTTTTAATTGAGTACTCTTGAAGTTTATTGGTTTCATTTAATAATCTATCGTTTTCTGCATTCAATAAACTTATTGTATTTCTTTGTTCATTAACCTGTTTTTTTTGTTCTTCAAAATCATTTTGTACTTGAGTTAATTTTTCTTGAATTTGCAATACATTATTTTCATTCAATTGCAATTGTAAAGTTAAATCTTGATTTTTATCAGTTAATTGTGTAATAGCTTCATTTATTTGTAATTCTAAAGATGACTTTTCAGTTTTTATCTCTGCTAATTTTTGTTCTAAACTATGAATTGTATTACTACAGTCATACAGTTTTCCTTCACACAAATTAAATTCATATTCCTTGTGTGACAAAGTATCTTCAAGACATTTTATTTGATCGCAAAGAGATTCCTTTTCACAATTCAATTTTACAATAATTTCTCTTTGCTCATTGCACCATTTAACTTGGTTTTCAAATTCAATGTGTTTGTTGTTTAAGACATGTTTGATTTCATTAATTTGTATCTCTAAGTTGTCATTAGTAGTTGAATACTCCACGTTTTGTATTTTAAGCAAATTTATATAATCTTCTTTTTTCAATATACAATCATTTAACTTGTTTAATGTATCTTGTAAATTAATACATTGATTTTCTGTATAATCAACAGTTTCTTTCAATTTATTGTTCTCTTCAATAATAAAATTAAATTGTGTAATCTTTGAATTTAAATCATTTTTCAAATCACTCAAACAATTTTTAAGATCATTATTTTCATTTGTGCTATCCTTTAAACAATCGTTTACATTTTTTAATTTTTCACTCAACTCTTGATTAATAACATCCTTCTCATGAATAGTATCTTTCAATTTGGTTTCAATTGAAATTTTTTCCATTTTTGTAGAGTCTAATTCTTTTTCTAAATGTAAAATTGATGACTTAAACTCATCTAATGTCTCTGTAAGTGATTTCATTTCATTTTGGACAGTAATAGAATGTTTATTAGCACTCAAAACTTGTTCTTCTAACAATTCTTTTTCACATTTCAAATTGTTTACAATTTCATACTGTGCAAATGTTAATTTAAGTTGGTCATCAAATTCCTTTTGTTTCTTTTCTAACATATTTACCACCTTCAAAGACTGGTTTTTCAATTGAATTATTTCTTCTTCACGATTGTTTAACTGAATCACAATGTTATTGATCTGTTCGGTAAATTTGTCTTGTGAATTCTTAAGTTGTTTAGTGGTTTCATTCAAATTTGTTTCAATCATTATTTTCTCTATACTCATAACACCGAGGTTTTCTTCTAAATCTCTTATGGTAGAACTATTATTTTGAAGACTTTCTTCCAAACTTACAATTTTTGTGTATTTTTCCAATAAACAGTGGTCAAGAAACTTCAACTTTTCCAATAAATTAACATTTTCCGTTTCCAAAGTTAATATATATTCTTTTTGTTTACTATTTAGATTAATTTGGGTATCTAATTCGTTTCTCTTAACAAGTAAATGATTTTTCAGTTTTGATAACTTTTCTACTTGTGCATTTATTTTGTTATCATAAAATTGTAAATTGGTTTTAAAATTTAAAAGTTGTTTATTAAAAGCAATTTGCATGTTTTTCATAGTTGAAGTAATTATTTGTAAATTCTTAGCAAGTAAATGATTTTTTGATATTTCAAGATTAATTTGTTCAGTCAGATTGCTAATATTTAATCCACTTTGAATAATTGTATCTTTTAATGATACTATTTCATTTTCCTTGTCTAATAAATATTGATTGTTTGATTTTAGATTTTCCTTGAGTTCACAGTTTTCCAAATGTAAATGAGAAATTGTTTCAATTTGATTATTGGATATAACTAATTGATCATTAAAATCATTCTGTTTTTCTTTTAAAGTATCTTTTAACTTATCAAAATCCATTGTAAGCTGGCTAATTTCATTACTTCGACTATCTAATACATTTTGCATATCACCAATTTGACATTGAAATTCATCATGTGATTTTTTCATTTGTACTTCATTTATTTGTAATTTCTTTTCTAACATAGTTTTTTCATTTAAAGTCGTATTAAGCTCTTCAGTTAACTTATTTACATTTGAAATAAATTCTTCAACTTTCTCCTTTAAAATTACAATTTCAATAGATTTTTCTTCTAAAACACCATTTAAATTACTTACAATATCTTCTTGGCTACATTTCTCAGATTTTAATGTTATAATTGTATTTTTCTGAAGATTCATCAATTCATTTTGTTGATCTATTTGATTTTGTTTACATTGTAATATTTGTTCAACTTTTAAAACAGTGTTCTTGACATCTTTTAACTCATCAAGATGATATTCTAAGCAATTTTCCATCTCGCGATTTTTGTTACTAAAAGTTTTTTGTTGTGCTTCAATCTCGGTTTTTAAATCTTTCACACAAGATTCTAATACTAGTTTTTCTTGGTAAATTATTTTCAGTTGTTCTTCTTGAATACTAATAGTTTGATAATTTTCAGCCATTTTCTCTTCATAGAAAATAATTATGTTTTCTTTATCTGCCAAAGTTTCTTGAATTTTTTTAATATTATTTTCCAAGGCAATGATATTATTATGAGTTAGATCTTCTGAATGTTTAAAATCTTCAATTGTAGCGAGTAAATTGTTAACATATTTGTTATTTTCTTCATGCAAAACCTCAATTTCTGTATTAGTTTTGCTTAAAATTAGTTCAATCATAGTTTTCGCCTTTTTCACATTATCTACTTCATCTAACAATTTTTTGATATAATTTTCTTTTTTATCCAACTTGGTGCGGAAAGATTCAATATCATATTCCTTGGCTTTAATAGAATCTTTCAGATGTTTTATTTTATTATCTAAATAATTATTCTTCTTCTGACATTCTTGAAGTTCTTTTTTTTTATCCAAGAATTTGTTCATCAGTTTCTCTGTATGTGATTCACAGTCATGCAATTGTTGTTTTAAAGATATTATTTGTTCATCTAAGTCTTTAACATGATTTTCAGCCTAAAGAATGAAATACAATTTAGATACGAATATGAAAACTAATGATTTTACATATAAGTAAATGTATCTTAGCAAGTTATTTTTAGTAAACTTATAAACAGTTTAATTTAATTTAATTATAATAATTAATAATAAAGAATGATTGATTTAAAATATACTTGCATTCGATAAGTCTTTTCTTATTGATTTGTACTTATGCCTATACTTTTCTTTGTCATGTGTTACTTCTTCTAATTTGAAACAATTCAATTCATCAAACAATGTGCTAATAGGAACATTTACTTCTTTGCAGCTTGAATTTAAAGGATTATTTGAAATTGATTTATTACAAAGTTCATCTTTTAATGACTGCAATAAAACCAAAATAAATTTTAATAAACATTTATTTTATCAGATTATAATCAATTAAACTTAAATGAACAAAGGTTTCTTATTTTACAATTAAAACCAAATAGTTTAATAACTTACAACTATTTCTATTTCCTTTTCTTCAAGAGCTTTTTTAAACACATCCATATTTTCTTTTAATGCCACATTTTCAGCTTCAATATTATCAAATGTAAAAAGAAGATTTTCATAATCAGAAGTTGTCTTTTCAAACTAAATAGACAAATAGATTTATGGTTTAATAATATAAATCATTATTGAAGCCACAAGGTTGCAGCAAAACAATGTAATTGCTTTTCTTATAGACACAATGAGATACATATAATTAATAATAATTACCTTTCCATTAAGATCTTTATGTTTATTTTCAAGTTCAGTTATTTGATTCTTCAAATCATTATTACTAATATTCAAATCAATAACATCTTGATTTAATTTTTTAATTAATAAAGAATAATTTTCTATTTTTAAATTATCTGTAGATTCTTCTTTTGGTTTGGAAAATTCTTCAATTTCATCTTTCAAGAATTGTATTATTTTATCTTTATCTTCTAATTTATTACCTAAATTAAAATTATACATAAGAACAATAGTGTTAAAAAAATTAATAATAACTTATTTTAATTTTTCTTTCTAAAAATATATTAATTTATTATAAATAAAAACATGTTTTTATATTACTTACTAAGTTTAATATTCAAATCTTGCAATATTTTAAGATTTTCAGCCATCTTATAGTTTTCTTCACATTCATTTTTATAATCCTCAGTAAGTTTAGCAATAAGTTTTTCTTTTTCTTGATATATTAAGGATTGTGACTTGGGTGACTAAATTATAGTTCCTCAATTATTAATTTAATATAAATATACATAATACAGATAATTTATAATTTAATTAATTTTTCATTCAGACAATAAAAAAATCTAATTTCATTATACATAGATTCAATAAGGTCCATGGTTTTATGTATAAACACAAGAAAAACAATTTCTTAAAATGGATGTTGGATACTTATTTTAATTTTTATCTACGTAATAAATTTAACAGTTTGAATTATAATTTTATATCTTAGCTAAAAAAATAAATAATATTACTATAAAAATATATTATTATTAATATTAGATAGTTTTAATAATTACATAATTTTACCATAGTTTAAAAATTTGAAGTGTCTTTTACAAATTATTTAAATGGTAATTTTATATTTAATATTTTGAAGGAACCATAATTTACTTGAAGGTACGACTCAACAAATATTACAATAGTTGAGAATTAGAGGTAAACTAATTATTTTATTTAAATATTATTACACAGTTAGATATTAATGTTATATAATATACTCGTATAAATATTATTACCTCACAAAATTCTTGCAAATAGCTTCGCTGCATTGATTTTGATTTAATTGGCGTGACATTATTTGAAAATATTTCTAAATATATATATATAATAATTATTATTAATACAGTAATACAAATTACTCTATATATGTTTACCTGAAACAGAATTTGAAAGTCTTTTACCAACTGTAAACATTAATGCTTCAGAAATATTATTTTTGGTGAATAATGTGGACTGTGTAGCTTCCAAAAATGTTGCTAGTAATATTTGTTCTTTATTGTCCATTCTTTCACTTAATTGATCTCTGAATTTGTTGTTTGTACATTTTAATAATGCGTGTAGTAAAACTATGACACAAGTATAAATTGCATTTTCTTCATTATACAAATCTTCATATTTTTGAACTTCAAACTCTTGGTAATTCACTATTTATAAGTATTAAATAATACATATATATCAGATTAATTTAATATATTTTAATAGAAATATCTAATTCTAATATTTTAGAACAAAATATACCTTTTATAGTGTTGTAAAGCTTTTCATCTCCTTCAATCTCTGGGAGAGAACATTTAAAACAAAATCTATAAAATTATAATTTTATTATCAATTAATTGAATTGGAAAATATCTATTAAATATATTAATTACAAGTACCATTCATGAAAAATACATCAATTTTTAAAGATAAGCTTTCTAAAATTAAATATTTTTACTGATAAAAGTTAATATGTCCTGTAAAAAATATGGTTTAATGTTACATTTAGTGAAAAAGTATATGTTATGTTTAAAAAATTAATGAACAGTAATAAATAATAATGAATTTCAATACTTACACATTATCAACAAATTCTTTGAATGAATTGTTGGTTACAAGATATTTGATGCTCGAGTATTCATTTTCTTTAAAGTCATCAAATAAGCATACCTGAAATTATGATATATATACATTATACATTACAATTAATGTTCTCAATCTGGTGCTTATAAAATTAAAATAATTTTATAATTTTATAAGTCGGAAGCAGATTCATTTGGTGTTCACAATCACCAAATATGCAAATCGACTTGAAAGTAAGTACATTTCATCACTATTGTTTATACTTTGATCTTCGCATGATTGCTCAGATCACAGTTAACAATATTATTTCTTTTCATTATCATTTATAATTTTAGCCACAATAATTATATATTAACATAAGTACGAGATGTGACAGAATATTAAGAGCATTGTTTTTATTATAGTTTTAGGATAATGCTAAAATACATATAAAAATGTTTTTGTGTATTTTATATAAAAAAGTCATTATTGTTTTGTATTTTGTATGTACTAATTAATCGATTAAAAGTTACATGAGTAAGAATTGTTATTTTGAAAATACTACAGTAGAGGCTTGCAATTACATCATATATTTATTATGAAATTTCAATATATGAAATACAGGCAAGTTGTGTTTTACGAAGTGAACGATGATTTTTAATTACTTTGTTTTTGTACATGACCATACATTTTCACACAAAATACATGTGGTCAAAAAACATAATATTTGAAACGCATTCATTTACTGACACTTGGAATAAATCTTTTTTTTTTGAACGAATTCGGTTTGTTTTGAAACATTTTATAAGTTTGGGCGAAATAACGTGGTGTTAATACGAAAACAAAAAAAACAAAAATGTAAGCAGTTACCCAACGGAGAATCAACTTTTCGAATTTGTCCATGTTCAAAGTCTATGAGTTCGTGAAAACCCCAATCCAAACACCGAGTTAATAATTACAGACGTCCGAGTTTGTTTAACGGAAAAATGCGCAACAAAACATTCAAAGAAAAAAAAAACTAAAACGTAAAACCGTTAGAGAAACGCTAATAGGTGATGATCCTCTATACGCATTTGTACGAAGTCGTTATGTTGTTGAACCACTCGGCGTTATCAAATGGCCGTTAATGGAAAAAACGTAATAGGTACGCGCACGGAACGACGTACACAACAAAATGTGTCCCAAGGAAGTTACAACTGTTGTGGAACTGCTTTGGAAGTAACCGCGATATGAGACCGTGTTGTCAGTCCGTATTTACTGGAGATACGGGATTCGACAGTGTCGGTCCTTTAAAGACCTAAGACTATCGTTCCACCGACACCGTTGTGCCGCAAATCGAAAATATTCTACGAAAATTTATACTCGTTTCAAAAAAAACTTAATGAATTTGCGCCCTGTAGACGATCGCTTTAAACATTACATTTAATTATACAAGACACTAAACACCGTTGTAATAGTAACACTAAATTTGCAGTAATTTTACTTTTTTATTCGGCACGTTATGTGATGTTACGACTCGTATTCGCGTGAACAGTGCTAAAAAAATCCGCATCATATAACAACAACAACGACGACGACAAAAAACGCATCGTTTCCACGTGTATACGCGAAAGGTTGACCTTTAAGGTCGATTATTGACTCGTGCCTAACATTTTTACGTTCGTCGCATATCATAAAATATATATTGGAAAGAAATCGTCGACTTGCGTCCGTCGTAAGGGAATTAATTTTAATTTCGTTTCCAAATGCCGATTAGTATACAGTATGATTAAGAAATAAAAAGCCGTGGGCGTGTGTTATATCGATCGTGATTTTACGGATCTGCAAATCAATAAGAAATATAAACAGACAGAAATACGATTCAACCGAATTATTTTGCGCACAAACTCGTCTTACTTGCTCGAGAAAAAAAACAATCGTAACGTTTTAAAATTCAGATCAACAAAAAAAGCTGATTAACGTGTCTAGTACGAATTCGCGTCGTATTATAAACACAACTCTTCCCGTTCAGTCGACGCGTTGTGACGGCAGACGAACACATTTTGAATACTTCAGGCGTTTTTTCTCTTTTTTTTTTTTTACAGGAATTTATGTTTTATACCAACGGGTTTATGTTCACGAGCGCGCGTTATTCCTGCGGTTCGATTTCGGGCCACTTACGACGGACGTTTCCGTGTTCCGGAACGCACAGTTTTCGTACATTACGGTCCGGCGTCCATTTCCGCCGACGTTTTCCCCGATTCACCGTCCCGAACCCGTGTTCCGGCGGACGGAAAACGAAATCCACCGACCCCCCGACGACGTCTCGTCCGGCGGTCGGGCGTCTGCGCGAACCTCGACGTTCGTTGTGCGCGCGCGCGTGTGCCGTCCGCGGCAAACCACTTTGACGGCGACTGATCGTTAACCTTATCAGCGCGCACCGTTACAAACGTGTGATAACCGGACGACGACGACGACGGAGGAGGTTCGCTGCGCGACGATTTCCGACCACGCCGGACGGTAGACGGGCCGGGATCCCGTGATACTGTTTTTGGTTCCGCTCCGTAACGGTACGTACGATCCGTCGTCATCAATGAACCGCCATTAACACGTTACGGGGAACCGCCGTTATGTACCGCCCGCCGGCCGACGAGCTGGTCGTTTTTGTCTTGTGTTCGTTCGCGTACGAATATGTCGACCCTTCGTCGTGCCCATAGCACCTGTACACGTCGCGTTCGTTTTTTATTTTTCAGACGTGAAACGCGCTCGGACGTCGTTGTTGCACTGCCGCCGGCCTGTCCGGAACACGCCCGCCGCAGTCGTCATGATCGAATAGCAATTATAACCGCACCCGGTAAACGATGGACGTCGGCATGCACAGCTCTATCGGAAACAGGATGAGGATGTGGCCGAATCGTCAAAGAATCGGTTTGCGCATACGGTCCGCTTCGGCCGGCAGAGACAAGCGATCTGGTGAGTTCAGATTACGTGTATACATCTGTTTGTGCAGTGGGCGTATTCATGTATATCGTTGTTGTTGTTTTATTTTTTTTTTTATTCTTTTTTTTTGTAATTTAAAGAATTGAGAAATCGATCGTGGGCGTTTTTGTTCGACAACCTGCGACGTAACATCGATGAAATATACCAGATATGCGAATCCGACGAAAATGTTTACGAATGCAAAGCGAGTTATTTTCATTTTTAATATTCAAATTTTTTATCGTATTGCGTGTTTAAACGTTGATTTCGATTTGTTTTTAGGAAGCAATTATGGTCTTACAAAATTATATACATGATTTCCATAGTCTCGTTGAATGGTTTCGACTGAAATGGGAATACGAGCACACCGATCCACCTCAAAGGCCAAATTTTCTTGCGTGGGAGATCCGAGGCGCTTCCCCTAGGAAGGTCAGTTTTACGTTCTACATTGTTTTCTTATTTTATTAATTGTCTACAAATTGTTTAGATGCTTCAAAAGCCCTCTAGTACTTCACCTGGATTAACTCGAAGGAAACTGGAGTTTTTGTCTGAATCAATAACTGATAAAAGTATTATCATTTCTACTCATCTAGAGGATGAAGAAATGATTAAAGAACATATTTCAATTAAAAAAATGTTCACTAATCAATGTTGTCAAACCGACTTTGATTCCACTGTCACAGGAACAAATTTAGATACATCTAAAAAAGTGTTCAAACCTATAATGAAACCAGTTGCTAAGTCTTTGACTTCAGACTGTAGTCAAAAGAAAAAAATCCCGGTTCTTGTTCCTAAACCCATAAAAGTTTTGAAATCTAAAGAAGATGGAAAAGATATGGCAAAATCGGATTTATTAAAAAAGCCGTCCACATCATCGCCTCGCTTGACAAAACCTACTTCAATTACGAATGCAAAAACTGTTGGGAGAAATAATGCTGTATTGTCCAAAGGAAACAATGACAAATTGGACGAGAACATAATTGTTTCCAACGATAAAGAATATTCCAGAAAGTTACAGGCTGTTGATAACATAAAAGGTAATTTAAGTAATGGAGACAAAATCATTCAAAAATCCAATTTAATAAAAAGTAAAAGGAAATCCTTGGAATGTGCAAATGCAATTAATGAAATTATAGAGAAACCTGAAAAATTAACTCGTTCTAAAACATCGATTGATTTGAAAGCTCCAAAAGTTTCAAAGCGTGGTATCATGAAAGGAAATGATGGTTGGGAAACAGTCATTAGATCTCGTCGTAGCAATCCACTGACGCAAAGTTCAAGTAATATAAAAGTCAAATCGCTGTTTGATGTAAAAAAACGTTTCCAAGTACCATCCACAGCTAGTTCCATGCCTACTTTAGCTTTAGATGTAGCATCTAGCCTAGTGGAACCAGAGACTAAGAGCATGTTGCCAGATAAAAATGATCGGCCAATCATATCCAATGCAGTGGTTTTTCCAAAAAAAAAACGCAAACCAGACAAGCCACCAATTCCAAAAACCAAAACAATTGATCAAATGAGGAAAGAAATGTTAAAAAACGAAATCGAAGAACGTCGAATGTGTGATGAAGAACTAATGCGTAATAGGCAATTCTTTGATGAAGAGATGATGTTGGCTAGAGAAATCAGGGAACTGGAAAACGCAGAGAGTAGTTGTAGTGACGACATGACACAGTCTGATCGTTATTCAGACCTTTTAGATAACATGATATTGACGGAACGCATGTACACAATAAATGAAATAAAAGCATTGATACAATACGGTAATGAGAGCGCCATTGATTCAATTGCAATGCCGTCGTGGGATATAAGTAGGTCTACAGAATCTATCAAACAAACTTATAGTGCCAGACAAGCTAAAGCGCATCAAAAACGTCAACAATTGTTGCAGGACAAATCGACTAAAGTGCGGGAACTTCTTAAGAAGGTAATATCTTTAAATGTGTTTTAATTGTTATCGAAAAATATTTGAATGTACATAACATCTAAAAGGAATTTTGTTCTTATTTTAAAGGTTGGGGAGAGAAAAATGTTGCAGAGTCAGTTAATCGACGTGAAGCGCGTTAATATTGATAAAAAACTTAAACGCGCCGAGGAAAACCGTAAGTTGCATTTACAACAAATCCAAAGAAAAGCACATGACGAAGAAGAAAAACTACGTGAAATAGCTTTCATTAACGAGCTGGAGGCACAAAATCGACGACATGATATCCTCACTCTCTGGCAGGAACAGGAGGACAGGTTGCAGACAATACTAGAAGAACGTAAGCGCAATCAAGAACGTAAAGCTGCTAAAGAGGCCGCCGTCGAAGAACGTTTAAAAGTGTTAGAGGCCGAACGCCAGGAACGTATTGAACAAATATTGGAACGAAGGCGGATAAAAGAGGAACGGATTGGTCGGGAGCAACAAGAAAAAGAAAAGGAAAGACTTGAACTGGCCAGAGAGAAAGCGAAGGAGAGGGAAAACAAATTGACGGCATTGTATGCTGCGCAAATGGCTAGTACCGAAGAACTGCAGAAAAAAATTCAGCAGAAGCAAAAGGAATCGGCCAAGCGACATGAACAAAATATCGAGCATATCAGGCAACGAGCCCTTGAGCTGGGTGTTCAGAAATATGACATTGATATGGATAGATATTGTCCTTCCTGTGAAATCTTGGTATGTATTATATATTTTCGAACAATTATTTATTTTTTGTATCTGGAACAAGTTGGTATTATTTTTTCGTATGGATGAAAAGTTACAATTATTTCAACTCATATTTTGTAATTTACATGAATCGATCCATTCATTTCTATTATAATTTTAAAACATTAATAAAACGTATAAACATCGCAAACACAGTCTTGTTTTAATAACACAAAATTAAATACATTTTATTGGAATAGGTAATGTTTTAATGAAGTTTCAGATTTCATCATAAAATTAATTTTGTTCAACATTTAACGTGTTTAGTTTGAAACTGCGATTGTTTTACACCACCATCTACAAACGAAGACTCACAAGGGACGCATAAGGAAAATAAAAAAACAAACAAAAGTAGAACATTTCATAGTGGATAAGTTTAGTCAGGACGTGAAAAAGAAGTTAAAGAGAGTCAAATCGTTTGATACCATTTCATTGGACTCAAACGCTACCGATGAAAAAACTGATAACAAATTGAACATGAAAAATAACCGCAAACGATGCATGAAGTTACGGCACAAAATTTTGACCAGGTAATATAATTCTCAATTACTTAATAGTAATTTTTTATAAATATCTAGTCAATTTATTGTCCATGCAGGAGTAAGAAATTTGAAGACAATTCATTAAAATTAGATACATCATCAATAGACAAAACAACTATAGAGATCTGTGTTAAGGCCATCGATAAACATGTAAATGAACTGAAAAATGAACAGGGGTCCAAAAATGCGCTGAAAAACTTGGAAACGAAATTATTATTTTTGGAAAAACGATCAAACGAAATCCCAGTATGTTGTGTTAAATGAAGTTGCTATTAATCTATTGAACAAATGTAAATGTAATCAATAATTTCTGATATTTCAGTCTAAAGATTTTCAATCATTAGTGTCTCGAAGTGATGGATTGACAATTTTAAACAAAATACTTCTAATGGGTTGAATGAAGACAAAAGCACCAATACTTCAGAATTCCTTATCAAGTATGTTTCGAAAATAAATTATACTTTTTAAATTCGGTTGTTTTATTTTTTAAGTTGTATTTGCATAGTATTTAAATCATTTTCTTTTCTTTTTTTTTTTTGTCACACAATTGCTATTAAAATGTCTTAAATATAGTATTATTGAATTTACTTCATATTTTCACGTACATAATAAATTGGTAATGTTAATGGCACATTTAAATTTCTATTTACACAGATGTGTGATGAAGGCGAATAAATTGTTTTTGAAAGTGTGCAATCGCAATGAAACAAACTCTAAAAATGTGATATTTTCGGAAAATATATTTACCATTTTAGATTTACTTACAGCAGAATTAAATGTAATTATTATTATTCCCACGGTTATTTATTACATACATTGGATGTTGTAAATACAATTTTTTTTTTTTAGAAAATCGTACCTGATATTGGAATTGAATGTAATTTCAAAATAAAAGCTCAAACAGATTGTGCAATTACTGGACAGTTATTAGAATTATTAGTGACTATCTTCTTGTCATTTAAAACTATAGGCGAAGAAGACAGTGGGCATGTTCATGACTTGATCAGGTAAGATTACAGTGAAGAAATAACATTGTATCGTTAAAAACATATCTTATTGACCTATTGTTTTTTTATGTTTTCAGTTATATATGTTATATTGGAATACTAGACAAGATTGTACAGTTTTTTACGTTAATACGAGATAGTTACCCAGAAACCAATGGTCATCTGACCGATTTTGTGATCAATTCGTTATCCTTTATCGGGAGCCTCTCAGAATTCAAGTGTGTAATTTCAATTTCATCTGATTGGTTTGATTATAATTTAATAATGTGATTTCAGCGTTGGCGTGTCAGTTGTAAAGTTCACTGAAATCCTTCAAAATACCGAACTACTAGGCGTAATGCCCGTCTTGTACAGCGTACTGTTACGTGACGACTGTGGTGCCAATGGAATAGGACCGTCGGATTTACCTGCTGCCACATTAAAAGTTACCAAAGCCGTATTTAAAATGTTGACGTCGATTGCTAAAATGGATCCAGAAACATTCCAAGTAAGATACGGATAGACACTGGAAGTCAGGACATTTTTTCTACGATTTATAAATGCGAACAGAATTTATAATTGTTATTTGATTCAAAACCGTATTAATAAATTTTATTTTTAATTCAAACCTAACCTTAATTGGAAAAAAACATACATCTTGTGGTTATTTACTACTAAAAAAAAAGTATTTAAATATTTTACAGTGTTTGCACTTTGTTATATTTTAGGAAGTGCTTAAGGCTGAAAGTCTGTCCGTTCAGTTCCGGCATATAGCTAGATATTTATTATGGTTTTGTTCAGAAAAACCAGAAAACAAAGACATTTTAAACGAAGTCATTGTCGCCGTTGGATTTTTTACTTTGAACAGTTCTCAGCACCAGGTAATCGTACAATACTTGACTTTAGTAAACGTAACAACGCTAGATTAGATCGCCAAGATGAAATTACATTTCCATGTGTGAGGGTAATCATAATTGTTAATTTTTTTTAGTCAATGGTACAATCCGGACAGTCGCCTACAGTGCTGCAGTTGCTCTGCACGTTACCATTTCAGTATTTCAGCAATCCTACATTGACTTCAATACTATATCCAACACTTTTGGCGTGCTGTTCGAATAATTCACATAACAAAGTACTGGTGGAATCGGAAATATGCTTTGACGTACGTATTTAGATAACTAGTGTTGTGTGCATCGAGTTGTAAAAACACGATTTTGTATCTTTACAGCTACTCGAAGAATTTCGGAAGTCCGAACAAAACCAAAGCATTCAAATCATTCAATTGATAAATTAATAAATGTTTCCGTGGTCGTAATAATTCTCTTTCTCAAAACTAATTCAAATAACACATGCAATACGTCTGATACTTCGACGAAACATGTTTCTAACGTTAAGTAAATTTAAGAGTACACTAGCAAGTGGAATTTAACATACTAGTCTGTTAACCATGTGATAAACAAATTATTATTATGTATTTCTCCAGTATTTAAATCGTTTAAATTATATGTATTACTAATATTGAATATTTATCATTATTGTAGAAGAAATAATTTCTAAATTGTTTCCTCCCCTATTTTAATGGTTTGTTGCAATTTATTTAAATATATATTATGTTATCGATGTGTAGAAATATTAAAAAGAAATAATTATAAAACGGTGATATTGTTATTAATTATTATCAATTATTTATAATATAAACGGTGTCTAGCTATTTTTTTTTTTTTTTTTTTTAACGTATTTTATACGTAACACGTACATTTTTGTTGATTTTTTTCAAAAAGCAATTTTTGTTATCGCCCGTTTACCGTTACGCGGATATGTTTTCATGACTGTGACTTGAATTTATCGCACTTCGACTTAGGGAACGTGTGAAGACCGTTAGCGCTGGTGGCTTAGTCCTCAAAAACCGTGTCGTTTTCTTATGGTTTGTTCGAAACGCCGTAGCCCCGGTTAGGCGAAAAACAATTCCTAAAGCGTCAACGAAAATACGCTAAAGAATATGATTCCGACCTGTCGTTATTAACGTCGCCCGGCGCTGGTAAAAAACAAGTCGCGCCCTTTACATTTTTTAGTTCGTCCCCTTGTCCGTCGGAAAACCCCTTAGAGGATACCCACTTTCTGACCAGTTCTTCGAACGGATGGCCCGAAATGAAACGAAACCGGCCGGCTCCGAACTATTCTCGAGTGTGCGGTGCAAACGCAAATTTGTGCGTTCGACGCCAAAGCCCTGCAGTCCGAAATGTACAATGTTGTGCACATCCGTTTTTCAACGTGGAAAACAGTATTCCGAGCGTGCCGGCCCGCAACGATCACCCCATACGTGGGATACGGTTCGTGCCGTTTGACGTGCGCTTAAACCGTTGGTTTCTAATACAAACGATGTACCGACCCGGCGCCCACACGTAATTTTATGCGGTGCAAGTGCGTGTGCAAAAACGGTTCTCCGAACAAATGTTTTGATTGCGTCCGATGTGAAATACTTCTCCTGTACCGTGTTTGTACGGATGAAGACAATGAAGTGTGTCGAACCAGTTCGTTTATACGGACGCGTTTTCAAATGTGTTCACCACGCGTGCGTGCGTTTTCCGTTGTCACGGGAATAACCGGACCCGCGGGGCAGTACGTTTTACGTTCCGCGCGACGTTTTCGACCGATCGCATTCAAGACTCTGTCGTAGAGCCGGATGAGAATCGAAGAAAACCGCGCTTTTAGCTTAGGGCGGGAAAATGACGTCTTTACAAATTACTAGGCCCTAGTGGCTACTCATACTTTATTCAAGCTCCGAATACTTAGGAATAATTTGGGTCGCTACATCTCGACGATCATAACGACTTGAAGTTTCCACCCCGTGTACGAATTTGTTATCAACGTTAACGACGTCCGATAAGAATCTATTATCGTCCACGACGTCGACAGATCTATTTCGTCATGATCTACTAAATTTATGTGTAACAAGTATAACGGAGGGACTTAAACTTCCGATGGGGTGTGTGTGGGGGGGGGGGAGGGAGGGGGCTCGACAGTTTTCTGTGGGTATTTAAGTCCCCCAAGCCCCTACCCCACCCTCAATATCCGCCTATGGGGCTTCAACGGGCAACTAATGGCTCGTGATCGTTGCCGATAAAAGTTTCGTTTTAAAAACGGTACAGAGTGTATCGTCGTATCGCGATCCGCCCGGGACGGGGTTTATTTGCTTTTTTCGTCCAACCCGCCCGCCCGCCACGTCCCGTCTTAGGCGAAATGCAATCGTGTTAAGTGAGCTCAGGTGTTGTAGTCCCCATTCGTCCGACGTTAATAATTAAACACGTTCGCGTTTTCAACGAGACTGCCGCGAAACTACCCCGTTCCCGTCACGTGAACAACGTACTTAAAACGCGTACGCGCGCGCCCCGCCGTAATTGAAAAATATGGTCTTACGGTCCGGCACCCGACGACGTCGTAGTGTCTCAGCCGGAAAGGTGTCGTTCGGGCCGCCGTTCGAGCCCACAAGACCGATTCGTTTCGACGAATCGTGTTGAGAACGAGAAACAAACGCAAACGACAATCCGATCGATCCGCTCGGGACGACATTAACCGGCGCTTTTCATTCAAAATTCTACGGTCGAAAACCCGTAATTTACTGTCGTCTGTAACGTCCGGTGTTCCCTGGGATATCGGATGTGTACATGGGCGCCCATTGGATAATATTTAGGGAGGGACAAAATAATTTATTATTTTTGATAAGCAAAAAAAAAAAAATGTAGTCTTGTGTTATTTCATCAATGTATGATATTGATTTTAATTTCCAATAATCATACCAAATTAAACCATTTATATTTAACTGTTGTATCTTCACTGTTGTATTATCACGGAAGAAACAGAAGGGAAATTTGTAATTACAAATAAAATAAATTACTTAAAATATTTTTATTTATGTTAAAAAAATAAAACAGAAATAAAACGTCGACCTTTACAATGGCAATGTGAAAATACCAATTTTAGCAACTATACTTATTTTCCAGCAGTCGTTTCTCGTTACCCGTTTTGGATTGAATTTAAAACCGGTCGGTGCGTCAAAAATAGAACCCCTAACGTATTCACAGTACGTTTTCGCATTTCGACGGCGTTGCAAACGTCTCGTAACAGTATTGTCCGCGTTGACATGTCAATGCTGTCGGTCTGTAGTGATAACACCGAACGCAGAACAACGATTTAATTCGTTATATTTTTTTTTGACCCCCCCGGAAAAAAATGTCTGCCTTGTATATCCACTCTGGGCGTATACGACCGATCGACTCGACCAAATTTTTCTACGCGTGTTTTACGTTCGCGTCCAAAAGCGGTCGAGAGCACGTACCGCGGGCGTATAATCCGTAATTATTCGAACGCAAATAAAATAAAGTCGATCAAAATGTACTCGGACAACGGCCGGTTTCGTATACGAAATAAATATTTTCAAAACAAACGTAATCGAAACTAATAGAAACGTCGAGTTTTTACACGCACACACAAATAACGTAACCCAATCTTCCCCCGGAGGACTTTCCGGCGGTAAAACGTATCGCTTTCGGGTCGCAATCCTTTCAAAACAAGATATGCCCCGCGCAAGGTCGGATGCCGTAAATTGCCGTCGCCCGTGTTCGGCGGCTGCGTTTGAGACCGTCTCGACGGGTTGAAAAATCGGTAGGATCGATTTCATGTTCGGACGCCATGACAAAACGCCTCGGCGAAATTCGGTTTGTCTACGACGAAACATGACAAAAAATTACGAATCGCGCTTCTCGGCGAATTCGTCGAGACCACTTCTCCGGCCGTTAATATCAGTTACCTAGCCGCCGATATGATTCGTGCTTATGTGTGAACACCGTAAACGTATAAGTTATCCTGATTCTACGTACGATTCGATCGTAATGTTTAATCAACGTTCTAAGCTGATTTATAGCAATAACCTTAGATTATATATGACGCAGGGTAATAACAAACCGCATGGCAAACGGCCGATGCAAAACAAAATATTATCAGTTAAACTTTATCGAAAGTATGATTGAAACCACGATTATATGGTCTTAAATCGTGGTTATGACTTACCGCGGTTATGGGCTTTTTCAATTAACACGGTAACGGTTATCGTTAAAAGCAGTGTGTAAATTACAAACCTTAATTAAAAGTGTATATCCGTGGTGTGGTCTCAACGTTTATTGTTCGCGCCGTTTCAGAGCTGATCACATTTAGTATGTTTTGTTTCGTTTTGTTCTTTTTGTGCGTGAAAAGTGTAAAAAGTCGGTGCAGCCAAGACGAGAGGGAGAGAGATTAAACGCGAACAAGCTGCTCCGAGGTGTTCACAAAACATTTATAACATGCGATGAGAAGAGCTTCAGAACTTCAGAACTTGAATCTCAGGTAATACTTACCACTCAATAGTTAACGACAATGGTTTTAGCCGAAAAAGCAATGCGTTTTCCGTTATTATTTAAATTCCGTTGAACTGGCCGGTTAAAACGTTTGCCCGCCCCATTATGTTCAAAAACTGAAATGACGCCACTGCCCAACCGACTCGTCTCTCCCGTAATGGGGTTGCGCGAGAAAGTTTTCGTCGTTAC
This sequence comes from Schlechtendalia chinensis, assembly GCA_019022885.1. Lineage (NCBI taxonomy): Eukaryota > Metazoa > Arthropoda > Insecta > Hemiptera > Aphididae > Schlechtendalia > Schlechtendalia chinensis. Next base: position 1,796,805 of record CM032347.1, read on the forward strand.
GATCCAAATGTCCCAGCGACATCCGCATGCGTTTGTTTTTATGGGACCTTCGGAAAATCGAATTTCTCGTGGACGGCCGTCGTACTTTCGTCTGCGGTCGCCGTGAAACGTCTAGAAGTTTTTTTTCGTTTTCGCGCGGATATGTTTTTGGCCGGCGGGGGTCGGTGGAAATTTCCGACACCAAAACGACGTCGGTGACCAAGAAGGGTTGGTCAAGGAAACGGACTCCGTCGATCCGGGGGATCGCAATGACTACGATCTGGAGACGACAGCGAAATGTCCCGCGATCGGTTCGTTCGTGTTTCACGTCGTGCACGTGCGCCGACAGAAGCGCGCGGGTGTACGCGTGGTCGGCGCTACAGAACACCAGACCCTACGATCCCGAACCGCTAACGCGAAGTCCCGTGAACACGGTGTTTTTTTCCCCGGATAATTTTATTGAAATTTTAAAGCGACCCGAAAACGCGTGCACGGAGAAAATTAGCGTTTTCTGAACGGAACACGGACGCTCGACGTGCGGGTCGTCGGACGTCGGTCACGTACGGACCGTCTCGGACGGTCGGGCGGAAACGCGCGCGAAACACGAACGGCTCCGGGCGGAATGACAATAAAGTGCATACCCGTGTACGGGGTGGGGGGGGGACGTTCCCACGGCGCACGGACCGACGGGCGCATTACAGGTGTCGTCCGTCCGCCGTCGTACACGATCACGTTTCGCGCGCGCGCGCGTCATTAGCTTCCGCGGCCGCGTGCATCGTTCGCGGCAACACGAAGTTAATCGAATGCGACCGCGCCGGCAATTCGTACAACCCGAAAAAACACGCTTCCTGGTTACCTCCGTACGTGTTCCCCCACTCACCCCTTTCTATCCCGGGTGGGCGCGTTCGGCGGGGTTTTCCGGTACGACGCGACCGTCCGTCCGTCCGTTCGTGTCCGTTCCGGAGCGTGTGATTTTCGTCCGTCGTTCGGGTGCGCCGCAGGTGCGCGGGTCCAAAGTCGTTTTTTAATAATTTGTTGTTACATCATTTGTATTTTTTTTTGTTTTCGTGTTTTGTTTTACTACGCCGGTCGTCGTACACGCACGTGTATCGCGCGACGACAAATTATTTATGGCCTCGGGGGAATAAATTACTATACGGTCTAGAAACGGAAAACCGTGAACTCCGAAACGCGGTCGGAATACTCGAGACATTTACATTTATTTTGGTTTTTTTTTTTTTTTCATTACGAACTCGGAGTACGATTGTTTCGCGACGATAGACCGAATCGTCCGTGTTCGGTCGTAGATTCGAGAATATTTCCTCGGACGCGAATGTACGACGAAGACTGTGTTGTTGTTTCACGTCGTCCGTACGAATATACTCGTTGTCGTGTCATAATCAACAGTGCCTACTTCCCGTTAAAGAAAGCTGAACAAAAAAAAATTATCGTTTTATACTCGACTTTGGTGGTCCCTTTGGCTCTGCGCGTAAGCACGACGGTTCCGTTCGTCCGATTCACTCGTATTGATAATTGTCGCCGACTCGTACCATCATAGGATAATCGCCGTCACCATCGACCGTATTTATTTATATACACTATGTTTTGCGATACAATCTACGTACCAAATCGGTGTTACTCATGAATCGTAACACTAAAATACCGTAACCATTTGAACGTGCATGTTTTCAGTGCGCAATACAGTTTAGACTATTGCGGAGTCCACTTGTCCACGGCGATAAACGGACGCCATAGTTTCTGTGAAATCGCTACGTTTTGCTCGTCGGCTCGCACGGAAATCGTTTAAACGAGCATATTATACGTTTCCAAGTGTTTCGGGGGTGTATCAACGAACTGATGTTTTATACGCGTTTTCGTACCAAATACGACGGTATTTTTTTTTTCGGGCTCATTTGGAATGATAGTCTACACCAGGCATATCAAACTCAAAGTATCAAGTGGGCCAAATATATTGAATAGTTTACTATGCGGGCCGCTCACAAACATTTAATGGAAAAAAAATTATTTTATACAAATTTTTCAATTTTATTCTTTACAAAATTACAAGTTTATTAAATTTTTTTTTATTTTGGGCCACGTGTTTGACATGCCTGGTCTACACAGAACCCAATCGCGGGTATGCTTGGCCACATAGACAATAGGCGTATTTCGAAAATAAATCTCTAGTCGTTTTTTTTTTTTTTGTGTGTGCGGATGAATTCCGTTTAATGAATTGTTAACGCCGACCGTTCATTGACGTGATAGAAAACGTACGTGTACGCGTATTATTACGATATAATTGCGGAATAATAATCGTACGGTGCGTGCGCAGCAGGTGCTTTCGAACGGGGGAGGGGGAGTGTTAAAAACATTAAAAAAAACACAACAACGCGGCGTTTATAATAAACGGGGATTCCACGCGCGTACGGGTTTCGGTTTCATATCCGCGTGTTTCTCCTCCGCCATAGAGTGAGTGTCCGCCGTCGTCGGATACAAACAATATTATTGTTGGATTCGATTTAGAGATTATCGCCGAGTGTAAAAACACAATACGATGTTTTGCGGGCGTCGATCGAATCCGACACATCCGTATATAACGCGGCGTGTACGTCGTGCACAAGCACACGCGTCGTACACGTACGTATAATGTTTATTTCATTATCGTTTTTCTCTTTATTTATTTGTTTTTTCGGCCCCATAGGGTGTAAGTTTTGTTTTGGGGTCCGCGTGACGTTCGAATAAAGCGCTTTAAAACGCACGCCCCACGGCGCGCGGGCGTCGGGTTTCGCCGGAGGCCTGTTATTATAAATAAATCTGCCTTTTACCGGGACGCGTTAACCGGCATTATTAGTATTACTTCCGGGCTCTGCGATCGGTACGGCGAACAAAGCGCGTTCGTTTGCCGTTTTATCTGTTTCGCGCGCCCCGAACCCGAGTGGGTTTCGCGAAATCGCTCGCGACGGTTCCCGAAACCAGCGAAACCGATTCGCCGGAAACGCGCGATCTACGCGATTCGTAAAACGTCGGGTTGCACGATTGTAGAAAAACACTGGCGCGTGCGTTTTACGCGACTATTTAACCCGATCGATCGGACGCGTCGAAAAAGAAATCGATCGACACCCGCTCCGGTTACGGGGACCGTCGGAACGGAGGAAAAATAATAACAACGATCGAAAATCACACCGAACGGTAATCGCGTCGGGCAGCGCCGACACGTCGGACGGCACGGCCGTCAACGGGATAATTTCCCTCGGTCGTTCGCCGACCATTGTGTTGCGCACACGGCCGTCGCGCGTCGTCCCTCCGCGAGCGTACAGTTTTGTTAAAGCGTTCGCCCCGATGGACATTGTTGTCGCGCCGTCGCGCCTTGGCAGTTTTAATTTGAAGTTTCTCGGCTCGGGGAAAAAAATAATAATAAAAAAAATAATAATAATGATAATGATAAACTACTATAAAATCGGTACTGAATGAGAAAATAATATTTTTGTCGCGCGCGACACGATATGTACGCGTACGTGCGAGTGTTTTTTTTATTTTTTTTGTCGTCCGTACCAATCACGCTGATGGGGGAACGCGATTGTCGAGCAAATTATAGGGAATCGCGTCCGCCGCGGCACAATAACGTAAACGTTCTGCGCTTTTCTTTAATCAACATCCGTCCCGGAGACGACGGGCCGCGCGCGACAATAGGCCGAAGAGCGCGCGCGGGGATCTTTTGTCCCCGATGCGTTTTCCCGCTTTCCCCGTCGCCCTTCGTTTTGCACCTCGCCTAGCCGCGTCAGCCCGCGTCCCGTTTTCCCGCAGAGCCTTTTGTAGTGATTTTTTTTTTTACTTTCCACTTGTTCGGCTCTCGTCGCAATTTTCGAGTCCGTTCGACATTGTCGATTACCGTCGGACACACGACACTGTGTAAATCGACACGGGTTTTATTTTACTGAATGATATATCAATAAATCTCGTGCCCGGCGAGCACCAGTATATATATGTGTGTGTATGAGGTATGGCTATTAAATAACGAGACTATAAAGACTATAAAGGAATAAAATTCAATAAAACAATACCGGTTTAGTCGGTCTACGTTCGATAGCTTATTTATGAACCTAACCTTATTCGCATTGTACGTCGAAATTATACCAGATAAAAAAATTTTAAATTTCTGGTGAAAATCGGAAAACATGCGAACGAACGTTTTCGTTTGTTGACGGGATGTATTTGGAGATAATATCATGTCACGGCCACGCAGAAAGTGTGTCTGGTGACGTGAAGGGACGAAAAGTCGCGTGGTCCAGACAATAAAATCGTAATATCTTATTATTAACAGGTTGACTGCCGCGGTATTTTTCGGGACCCTTGACCGGAGGCCGTGCGCGCGATATTTTACCGAACCGGTGCCGTGTACAGAAATGAAGTCGTTGACAATTATAGGTCTAAGCTTTTTTTGGATAGCATAAAAAAATATGAACAATACATCGTGCACAAAAAAAAAAAAAAAAATCGCGCGTGAGTAATTCAACCGATAGAGTAGTATTAGGTTTGCATTGGAATGAAATAAACAAAAATGTATACGGAAGTTAGTAAACAATCTCTGTTGCGCTAGGTAACAAATAAATGTAGAGCGGAGGGCGTTTATCGATAAGATGCTTACTCGGTCACCACTGCTAGTGATACACTGAAATGGGTCTCACTTGGTTTCCTAAGTCCGACCAGCCTGTGTATACGTTGTAATTTGAAGGAACGAAAAGAACCGCGAGAAGACGGCACGGGTGCTAAGAGACGCGATGAAACCGGTGGGGACGGTCTCGAGAAAAAGCGTCGTGACGCGCGAAAATCTTCTTTTTTTTTTGTACCCTCTATAAAAAATGTTTCACTTCAAAAAAACGTACCCGTTCACGTCCAACGGTAACTTTTTTTTTTTCCCCCGGCCCGTACGCCACTCATCGAGTTCGGTTGGCCGTTTCGGTTTGTTTTTGAATTTCGAACCGAGGACCGTTTCGCATTTCGGAGCCACTAGCCGCCACCGGCGTCTTTTCGTTTTCACCTCGTCGCGTAAGTCCTACTTAAAAACACGACGACGACGACGACGACGACGACGACGTCGACGACCCTTTGCGTTTTTTTTTTTTAATACGCGTACGCTCGGTAGTACGGTCGCGATTTCGGCCGTTCCGCGTGCGGTTACGCGTACTAGACGTTTCGCATTATATAAATAACATTACGTATGCAATGGCGAACCGTGACGGCGGGGGCTCGGATTCCGCGGGTAAATATTCATTAGCCCGTCCCCGCGCGCGGTTATTGCGCAAATAAAAACCGACGCGATCGTCGGAATAATCATCGGAAACCGCCTTGTCATCCCTTATGTTCGCGTTCTTCGGATTATTATTACTACTACTATTACTATTATTATTATTATTTATTATTATTATTTTTTTTCATTTCCATTATTGGCGCGGTGTACGGTATTCCGTCGACCGCGCCGGCACGTCGTGTATATATATATGTATGTGTGTGTATATATGTTTATATTTTTATGAATATACGTTTCGTTCGACGGACATTTAGGGGAAATCCATAGTTCTTCCGAGTATTGTTTTCCGCCCGACAGGAGTCTTGCGGTTCGACATAATATATTATTACGGACGACAATATCGCGGTGCGTGTTTTTTATCACAACACCATGATGATATAGCGGTGCACGTGAACGCGCCGGACGATATCGATTAATACGTTCCGCGATCGCGTCCGGACGAATATCACACGCCTAATTAACGTTTTCAGAACGTTTCTCGCCCGTTCCATATCGTTTTATTGCATACGTTCCGGGTGAAGCCGGAAACGAACGTATTGGGTTTAAAACGATTTTTTTTTTTCGGTCGCTTTGGAAAATAGTGTTTCATTAAACTCTCGTTTTTTTTTTTTTTGTTTTTTTTAGATCGGACACCGTAAACAATACTCTGAACAGGTGATTTTCCTAAGTGTTCGCATAGTTTTCCAAAAAATACGCGACTATGTTCACCGCGATTTTGTACGTTATAGAGTTTTAAATAGGTTATTTTTTATTCCCGTTTCTGTTTCATAAAACGTACGCTTTCGATTTCCGAGATCGTATTCAGTGTGATAATATTTCAGGAAACTGAAAATATTTCCCCGGGAAATTGAATTAATTGTCATTAAATCATTGTAAAAATGTAGTGTTTGTCCACGAATCGTCCAAGGGGCGTAGTCCGTATTAGTATTATTGATCGAAATTTTCTCGTATTGTGTACAGAAATTATTTTTTGATACCTTAAATTTCATGAAATAATTAATTTAAAATAAAATTTAAAAATTTAATAACTGCAGTGTGAAAATATATATATCAAGAGAAAATGAAAACCGTTATTTTGTGAACATTGTTTAATCGTTGATAATAATCATATATTTATAAAATATATGAGAAAATATCTTTTTTTTTTTTTACGTAAATCGTGAAGATTACCCACCGCGTTTCGTGTTGCATAAATTAATTTCGTATTTGAATAAAATTGTAATTAAAATTCAAAGTACCGTTCGTTTTATACTGATATTATTTAATAATTTTTTTTTTCATAAAGTTTACACGAAATACGTAAACGCGTTTAGAAAAAAAAAACCAATTTATTTAAAAACAATCGAACGCGTGCATTTCCCAACTACGTGATTATCGTCAGACGATAAGATACGTTGTACACGATCATGATTTGAACGTAAGTACTTTATAAGCATTAATATATATATATATATATTACGGTAATCAATGACGTTCGTCCCCGTCTGTGTGTCACAACGATTTTACACAATGTAGATACAGTCTTTCGAGTTTCATTGTAGCCCGTTGTTATTGATCGTACAGCACTACGAACGTGAAAACGTATACGCGATCCCAATACAATGCGTATTTGTGCGTACACTTGGCGCGCCCGAGTATGGCCGATCGTTATCTGCCCCGACGATCCAAGTCGTTATCAATAATAATAATAATAATAATAGTAATAGTAATAATAATCGGAACCGGTGCGCGTATAGGGCGCGCGCCGTCGAGGCGACGGAGGTTAAAATCACTTGACGCGCCGCGTAAAATAAAAAAAAAAAAAAAAGAGCATTAGAATTATATTTTTTCCCCATTATTATACACGGCCCGTCCCGGTAATCCCGATCAAAGCTCCCGTGCGAAGTGCAAACATCTGTTGGCTGCAGGGTGAACGTTTTATCGAACTCACCTTATCAGACCCATATGGTAACGGACCGTGTTGCCCGTGCTGCGTGTACGTTGTGTACGTTTTACGCGAGCGGCGAACGGCCTACCCTCGTCGCGGCCGACTGTAATCCGGTTATTCGCCGAGACGGGGTTATTTTTTAACGTCTCGCCGAGACCCACGCATTCGCGTCCGCCGACAAATCTGCACGCGCGTACTCTCGGCACTCGGTACGTGAAAGCCCCCCCCCCCCCCCCGGAACGAACACTGACGAAACGCCGCGGAATCAAAACGCGCGACGCAAGCCAACGGTACGAATGGTATCGGACGGGCAAATCGATTTTGGAATCGGCCTTTCGCTGTTTGACGAATTCGAAAAACGATTCCGAGCCACGCCGGTGCGGTTAGAATCGACGAAAATTACACGCCGCCAAACCTTTTATCTGTATCGACCGTATTACCGTTTTTTCCCCTCTCCTTTGCGCTAGTGGGAAAATCGAAAAACGTGTCGAATTCGCTACCGAAAAATAACGTATGCACAAATCATCCGACCGTTGCCTCCTGAACGAAATAAAACATGCCGCGCTCAAAATCCGCTCTCGACTATACCAATACGTTTCGGTTGACATGTGTGGTCATATTTTTCACGCCGCTCGTAGAAAAATCATATTTCGTCGTCGAAAACCGTTTGGTTGTTATTATCGTTGTAACGTTCGTTTCTTTAATCGAAGTGTGTCGGAAACGCACTTTTTCCGCTTTTTTCCGAGGCAATCGTGGAAGTCGGATTTTCGATTAAACGGGGGAAAAAATTGAAATCTCTTTTCGACGGTCAGTTACTGATCGAAACATCGAAAACGGTTTTCTGCAATAACCCAGAAAAAAAGGCTAACGAGTTCGGATATATGTTTTTTTTTTCCCCCCGGATGAAATTCGGTTCGTTCAAAGCGATCGGATTTTCGTTTGGCCGTTTCTTAACAGTACGAAAAATACGCGGTTTCCGGTCGCGTAAAAAGGCGATTTCGCCGTTTTTGTAAAAACGTGTCAAGTACATACACGACGGCCGTACGAAATCGCCGAAGAGCGTGTTGTTAAATCGTATTAAACGACGCGAAGTGTAACGGGGTTCGGTATTTCACCGTGGCCCGGTAGCCGACACGAGTGCCGCAATATTGTAATAATATTTACACGCGTTCGGAAACGAGTCTGAGGCAAAAAACAAAAAAAAAACACACGTTCAAGTCATCGGTAAATATTTATTCCTTTGTTTTACTTTTTTATTGCTTTCGAACTTCGAAACACTCGCGGTTTCTTTCCGGTATTGAACAATCCACCCCACCGCGTACGACCCGGCAATTTCAATTCCAGCACCTAAAACAAACGGTCGTCGTCCCCGCCGCCGTCTCTTCCGCTCCGATCGCGAGAATACGAACGCCGCCGCGACCATCCGTGCGCGAACTTGTAAACATTGATTCAGCATACGCGCACGGTCGTCATGCCTGCCGATCCATCCCTTTTTCAGATTAGCAGCTATTTACGAGGGGTGGTCTCTCGGCCACTTCGTGTAATCAGTAGGTTTAGACGATATCTCTCGTCCGGATTTACGCCGTCTTACGTCCTCCGTCCTCCCGGATCCGTTTTCCCGTGGCGAACAATCGTAATTATTCGGATCCTCGGTATTTTATGTGCGAATGTTTTGTTTCACTGCGTCTGTATTCATCGACATCGATATCGTTATCTGACGAGATAACGCTATACGTTTTTTTTTTCTTTTTTTTTTTTTTTTTTCGAAACGCTTGTTTTGTCGATTCGAACTTTTTCCACGGGCGTATCTCCAGGCGATTTTCTCATACGTACCGTAAACGTTTCACCAGAGTATACTGTTACACGTTGTTCGTGTATGGAAATTCGTAAATCAAAAGAAAAATCGTAGAAAACCATTGGCCAAACACGTTAAGAAACGATTTTACTATCGCCGTTCTCATAACGTTCTAGCGAAATAACTTTTTTCGATAATTTCGATAAACGAGTTCATCGAAAAAACAAATATAAAAGGTCCCGCGGGGGCTGCTGCGGACGTCGGTTCGAGTGGATCGCTCGGTCGGTTGTCGTTGAAATTGTGTTGGTACATTCGAAAGTAACGACAGACCATTGCGTTTGAAAAACGATTCCGACCGAAACTCTATGTTTATTTATTATTCTTTGTTGGTTTTTTTTCAAACTCAAACTTCGCACACTTCAAAGAAGAAAAAAAGTATGACAAACGATTTTTTTTTTAAATACCGTTGAAATGTTTTATACGTCCGAGCTTGTAATATCGACACGACTTCTACAAGACTTTAAAATAAAAAAACAATGCTCACGTCCAAAACGGATATCCAAACGAATTTACTAGTTTTTTTTTTGCAATTTTACGACAATTTTTCCTCACGCTCGAGAAAACTTTCCGGAAAATCGAAAAACGTGTCACTACCGATCAGATACGATTTGTCGTCGGAACACAACGCGTGTCAAGATCATCCGAACACTACACGAAAAAGTGTTTGTTTACCGATTTTTAATGGATCCTAATCCACGGCTGTAGATTTATAATGACAATTATTAAAACACACACACACGCACGCGCGTATACGAGGACACGTCAACAAACACTCAAAAACCTGTTCTCGTTGGTCTTACATCGCCCGTTTTCGCAGCACGCAATCGTACAATACATGCTGTTGGATGGTCCGTAAATGTACGTGAATCGAGCACGTTATCGTCAAACACATAAAGCAAGCGAAATCGTCGGACGGAATAACACGCGCGTAATAACCGCACCGCGAAATCGAACACTAATGATTCATCTACATTCAACCACGCGGCGGCGCGTTAGAAACGATAATAATATACGAAATATCGTAAAACTGGTTGAAATATATTGTAACGTGTATGTTTTTCGGTCATCGATACGTATTTTAATAATCTGAATCGAAAGGGTTTGTAACGAGCTCAATCGTTTTTCGTTTTTTTTTTTTTTTTTACCAAACTATGCATGTATATAGTCTGACAGTATGCATATTATTATGTGTCAACGATGGCGGGCTTTAAATTAAGACATTTATATACCATTATACTTAGGGGAGGACCGGTCGTGGCACATTTGCATCCAGAGCAACAAAGAGATTATTGCTTTGTGATGGGGTTATGAGGGTGCATGCAAATAAATTTTTAAATTCGACTAATGTACAAGGGGCGTATTCGGAGTTTCAATTTTTTATATTCGCCGTAGACGTCCTAAGAATAACATTATATTATTCGTAATTCGATACTACATATGTATATAGTATAATGTAGTAAAAAAAAAAAAAACATATATACACACGCATATAATAAAAACGTCATTAAAAATCAATCAGCCGTTCAAATTGATTTAATAAATGAAACATGTTTAAACGCGTCAATCTGTATATACTTTAAAGTAACATTCGGGATTTTGATTATTATTATTATTATTATTTTTTATTCCAATGTCCTATTCCGCGTATTTCGATCGATCTCGTATTTGATATGCAAATAACGTTTGTCTATAAATTAAATATAATTCGATTGTTATTTATTTATTCGACGTCATCGTATTGGAGTGTGTTATAATGATTGTGCGTGTGTGTGAGTGTATATATATATAGCACTTTAAAAGTTAAAATAATTCGAAATGTTTTGACGGTAAATACGAATATATATATGTGTGTGTGTGTGTGTTAAAAACGAATTCAATACGGTTGAAATGTATGAAAATAAAACCATTCCTGTAGAATGTCGTCCAATAACAACGATTAAAAAAAAAAAAAAAACCGGAATCGACGAAATTAACAACGTTGCGGCTGTCGAAAAATAACTCTGACAAATCGATTTCAATTGTACGTGTTAATAAATCAAAAAAAAAAATATGAAATATTCCACGAAAAAACAATATGAATCACGCGCACGGCCGGATAATTGAAAAAAAAAAAAACCAGATTTTATGCGGTTCGTGTTACCGTGGTTAACACGTATTTGTGTGGTTCGTCAAAGGTTAAAATATAATTCAAACGAAGTTGGGAAACGGTGAAAACGATCCGAACAAAAACACGCGCCGTGTGTTTTTTGTTTAATGCTATTAGAAAGCAATTAAGGTTAGCGTCGGGGAAAAAAAAAAAAATCACGCTCGCGTTAATCGTACGCAAATAGCATTATTTGTATATATTATTGTATCGAGGGCGGGCGAATGCGCGGAGCACATAATGGATTTCGTAAGAATTAAAATCGTGTGCGGCAGTTTCTCTATACGAACGTGACTTTTTACGAATGTTATCTATCCGTTTCGTGTCTTGAATAAGTGCAGGCAATACGGTCCGACGACGGTCGCGCCGAGAGAACAATCGGAGATCACGACACGAAAAACTACGGGTTCGTGTGAGTTACGCGTTGAGAAAAAAAAAAACTAACAAGAGAGGTCGTTTGACGCCGGCCGGTTCGGACAGCGTGTGAATTTCGATCATCGGACAATCTTCGGATTTCGGATTTCCGAAAACCCTCGACGCGAGACGTATTCGGGACTCTTCCTTGGCTTCGTCGTCGTCGTCGCGGCGGACCCTGTTCCGTCGGTGTTTCAAAAAGCCCGCCAGTAAAACGCGCAGACCGCGTGTTGGTGTTCCGTTCGCGTTGAATTTATCTCCGGATTAGCGTCGTCTCTCAACTTTCGGCGACGACTTTGTTTTAATTAAAACTGATCCGCGCCGCGTTCTCGCCGGGCTTACCGCGCAAATCGTTTTTAATCGAAGATGTTTGCACACCGGCGGAGGATCCCGGTCGTCGTCGTCCTCGTCGTCGTCGTTCGACCGGGTGCGCCGGCAAAGCGAATTTTTATAATCGAGTACGTGGTTAATAAACGACGCGCGCGGCGTAACAGGTACGCTGCACGTAACAACGTTAAAACGCTTTCGGACGAGAAGGAGGAAAACAATATTTTTAATACGTATTCGTCGCCGTCGTTCGGGAGATTTCGAAGGAACGGTGTAAATTAATATGTATATATTTGTACGGCGGGGAAAAAAAACACCGTAATATATATATATATATAATACGCGACCAACAAGAGTCGTAAATTATAAAGTCGGCTTAAAACGTTTTCGTGTCGATGGGAAACACGTGACGCCGCTACTACACCGGTAGCTGTGCACGTTACGCGTACTCACAGGACAAAATGCTGCCACTTAGCCCCGGGGAATTTACACGGCCGTTTCTTTTGACGTTTACCCTTATTCTCGCGATACATAAACACGAGCTACTTAACTCAACACTGCCGTGCGCGACCATGTACACCTACTGACATTTGCCCCCTATGTGACGGTACGTACGACAGCAGACAAGCCACTGGGCGATGTTCGTTCCAAAAATACACGACCCGACCGTCGCATTAATAATAATAATGTCGTCTCCGTGGCACCAAACACACGCATTTCCTGCGACGTCTCGAGTGCTCGTGTTTCGAACAGACCTCGCGTTCACCGTGTTCTCAATCTCAATCACATCGTTCCAACGCCGTACGGGATGCGTATTTACGCGTGTACGCGTACGTTTCACGGAAAATATTTAAATACATTTTTTTCTACTTTATTTGGAGATTTTCCGCACGTTCCTAATATTCGTTCGCGATTCAATTGTTTTCAACACCACACCTCTCGCCCGTCATGATCACGTCGACTTTTCACTTTTAAATGGAAATCTACGTCTGTGATCGATATGAATTCTCAGTAGAACACATATTTTCATGGGAATTCGCACATGTCGATTTTTAAAATCCGACGAACGTTTGAATGTAACGACACGATGAAATGGAGATGTACCGTATATTTACGCTCGCGGAGACGCTGTCGCAGAAACGTTTAAGCCCGGCAGCCAAATCTCCAGTCTCGCCTAGGTAGGGGTGTCGGGCGGTACTTTCGAAATGATGATATCAAATGATTATAACATTTTTTCACCAAAGCATTTTTGTTTATTTATTCGAGCGTATATAAAAAAAAAAGTAGGTAGGTTACATTTGTCACATTTGTTTTTTGAATAAAAGGAGTATAATTTTGAAAAGATAGTCATATATACATGATTAAATAATGAACAAGAACAAGCATCGGAATAAAATTTGTTCAAAATCTTGACAGATGATCGTCGACTCGTATGATAACGAATTTATTCCGATATTGTACACGAAATCGATTATTCGCAAACGATGTATTCGGTTTTTTTTCTCGAAAATATGTTCTACGATTTTTCGTCTGTATTTCAGATGAAACGAATCATTTTCAACATAACGTTAAACTTTCAAAACCATTTAAATCATATTTAGATACCAAGTGAATTGTAATATAAACAGTACAATAAAACACACAATCACTCGTTTTGCGCGAATAACGAATACGTTTTCTTATAAAACGTTTTTTTCGCTGTTCCGCTTAGACTTAGAGTTCTGTCACGTGTGTACTCGACATTTTTAATTTGAATAATATGCGAGGGAATTTGTTTATGGTTGAGTAGTCATCCGGTTACGCGTCAACGAGTCCACCCCCGCTCGGCGCATTGAGTTCCTATATGCGAATGAAAATCTTTTATGCGAGTTCACATTAACATTTTCATCATAGTGCTTTTCCACACACCCGCGGGCCCGCCGAGTCGATAAACTATTCTTCGCGAACTGAAAATGAATGGTAAAATTGTTTACTCGACTGCAAATAAGGCGAAAATACGTATACGTAAATGCGCGTCACTGTCAAACCTTCCCGTATGTATGAACACTGGCAATCGTACAATATGCGTGTGTATATTATTAAAAAAAAACAAAAAACAAAACAATACAAGTACTGTAGTGATAATGACGACGAAAAATAAAAATATTGCACAACAAAATGTATTAATAATAATAATAATGGCGGGGATAATCTTGGACAAATCGAAAACTGAGCGAACGATTGTGCAAACGGCTCCGTGAGCTGTACAACACGAAGTGCCGACGAGAACCGATCGAGATCAGGACGTGCACGAAATTCACAAAATTCGTTGAACGTCCGAATGAGGCGATCGCCTATACGCGGCACAACGTGCGAATGACGGTTAAGGTGTGCGTACGATGGGAATGGTGATCGGAACGGACAAAGGGACGAGAGCAATTTATACGAAATCCCGCGACCGCGAATCGAGTAAACGAACGAGAGATTATAGGTCTTGCCGGAGAAACGGAATGGTACAAATCAATTCGGACAGTAATAGATCGAATACTACGTAAACAATAACAATATATCTATATATACATTGCTGCAAAATTAAAAAAAAAAAAAAATGTAAACAAGTATAGTTAACGTCCGTTGTCGTGTTTAAAGAATAATAATAATAATAATAATGTCAAGGAGAATATTTGTGTTTATCCGTGCGCAAGAAGTTTTGTCTTCTGAATTCATTTAGGAGCTTTGTCTTCCCTCATGGTACTTCACCCTTGGTCTCCCGCGAGTCCTCCGCTTAAACCGAATTACCGAGTTTTTCTATCGCAGCGCGGGGCCTTGGGGGGAGAAGACCTTTTTGGGGCGGCGAATATAAGCCGCGATGTTTTTTCGTCGTCACACAAAGTGGACCGTGCAGGCCGCTCGGGAATATTAGCAGTCTCGGCTTATACATACGTATATACTTGACGGGGAATAGTAATGCTCGGGGGACGGTCGAAAACAAATTCACGTCTAGTCGAATTAAAAAAGAAAAAAAAGAGAAGAAACGCAGCCGTATAATATTTTCCACGGTCGTCGGTACGGTTATTCAAATAGCGTAAAAATCGTATCGTTCTGTAGCGTTATTTCCACGACGTCCGTGGCTTTGCGTTGCCCGTCGACCAGCTCAGCGGCGCACACAGAATTTTCATGATTATAAAATTAAAATTTTTGTGCTCATGATAATTTCCTAAAAAGGGCAATTTCGTAGAGCTCTGTGCAGTAATATGGTAACAAATTGAATAGTTTATTTGTGCATAGAAAATGAATAACACATTTTACTTCTCAGTTATGTTATTAACAATTTATATGATCAACGAATATTTAAACAACACAAAATGTATTGTTTCATAAATGTAATCGCAATCTTTTATTTTGAAGTTTTTCCCATCTCGTTGATGATTTCGTCTGGAGTTACGTCCCTGTGAATTTTTAACACTGGTAGACCGTTAAGTCTGATTCGTCCCCATAGTTATTCGTAAATAAGTGTTTAATACGTCGTATTGTTGAAAATGAACGTTCTCCCGTGGTTCGGATAACTTACACCAGTACAGTATTATCACCGAATAAATGATTTTCGATGAAATCAAATTTTCACATCACGTAATTTTATTAAAAATTATATTTGTTTATTCCCGTAGTATCATAAACGCATCATCCGAATGCAACGTCCATAACTCATATTATGTCGTAACAACCATGACTATCAAGTATGCCGCCGACTGTAAAACACGGTTAAAATCAATTGGACAACGGGGGGGGGGGGGGCTTGTGTGCGCCATTGGACCAGCTTACAAAACGTGTGGAAATCACATGAAAATCTGACGACGAAAGCCTTTTCGTCAAAACGTCACTGGCGCGGAATGTAAATCGTCTTCTGTTGGAACGACGACGATTTAAAACAATAATTTAATGTATGAGACGCGCGGACAAATAAACGTAATCGAGTATTTTTTTTTTTTTTTACAATTTTCTTCTACGTCTAAAAACAAAAACGTCGGTTTTATGCTCCGTCCAGATCGTAAATTACTATCGGTCAGCGATTAGGAAGAACGATGAGGGGGAAGGAGGGGTTCGGTAGGTGAGGGATACCGGGGCTGGAAAGTCAAAACACAAGTTGTTTATTAACGCGGACGTACTTAACAACGCCTCGTGTATACGTGTTTTCTTTTCTCATTTTTTACGTTACGGGTTTTTTTTTTTTTTTTTTTTTTGTTGTTCTTTGAGCACGCCGTTCTCGATGGACCGTGTGATTTATCGTCTGGGTATGATTCGACGGTGCCCGGATGCTTTTTAACGTTAATCATTGCCGCCTCGTGATTCACGACTGGCGCCGTATTAAGTGTAGCCGGTGGAAGCTCTTGGCCAGACAAGAGTAGCGGGGCAGCGGGGTTAGTGGTAGCGGGTAATAGCGGTAGCGGTAGTGGTAATGGCGACGGCGACGGCGACGGCGGCGGCGGCGGCGGCGGCGACGTGAGAGACGCGTGTGACTTCGCCGCGCAGCGCACGAAGCCGGGAATTTTTTCTCTTTTCCCCTTTTCGCTGTATATTTCATTCGTCCAGTAACGTTCAGTTGTTTTTTTCGTTGAAGTCATCGATTTCCGTACATTTTATTAACGGCGTGTCGTTTTCGAAATGAATCGTTTGTTCGCGTCGCGGTCGTTTTCGTTCACGTGGAAAACTTGCAACTTGACGATTCACGTGTGCCGTACGATCTCACGGCCGTTGTCGATTTCAAAACCGTCCGGCGTTTTAATTGGAAAACGTTCGGGCGGCGTAAAAAGTAAACAACGACACGCGCGCGCCGGCCGCGAAACGTTCGCGGAACGAAAAAAACGCGACGGACGAATTTTCAAAAACCGCCGCGGGCAATTTTCACCAGCGGGGGACAGCTGCGCGACGACCGGGTCCCCGACGACGCGCGTCGCTCTTTTTCTGTTGTTTTTTTTACCTCTGTCGCGGGGCCGGCCGATCGGATCGCATTTAATTAACGGACGATTTACGCGGTTATCCTAATCCCCGCTCTAAGTCACGGCTGTTCGTCACGGTTTTCGCCGACGCCACGGCGGCTAAAGTAAACAGCCGCGACAGTTTTTTTAACGCCCTCGCCAAAATATTAATTTTAAAACCCTCTCGTTCGCGTGCGTTCGGCCGGCTCCGAGGATTAGTCTCGAAAATTCGCGATTCCGTTGAAAGCCGTTTTTCGTTTCGTTCCGTCTCGGTTTTTTGGTTTTTTTTTTTTTTTTTTTTGTTTTGTTTGGTTTTATTTAAACCGCCCTCGGTCCGAAATCGGATTCGAATCTCGCGGCCGAAAACAAACACGATCCCGGAGGTCCTGGGGATTATTAGCGGCGGCGGCGGCGGCGGCGGCTTCTTTCCGCGACGATAAAACGCCGGGCCTCGCCGAAGAACCGGAGAAAGCCGTGGTCGTGGGGAGGGTGGAGGGGACGACGACGACGACGTAGGGAAAACGCGATCGGCCCGTGTGTTGTCGTTGTCCGGACGCGAGGGATGCCGGCCGTCGGAGGGACGGAATTAATGGTAAAACGCTTCCTCGGAATCGACGGTCGCGGTTATTGATGATGGTCCGACGACTTTCGATAAATCTGTCCATTACGCGGTTACCGTGATTGTTATTATTATTATTATTATTATTATTATTATTATCAACGATAAATATGCGTTGTATACGTGTGTACGTATATGGTTTGTCGGAAAGAGTGAGTGTGTGAGAGAGTGTGAGCGGGAGAGAGGGAAACGGGGGAGATATTGGAATCGGAAGCGAAAACCGACGTTTCCGATGTGCATTTGCCGGGACCACGACCGACCACGGCGTTGTTTCGGACAAAAGATTACGAATTTATTGACGGTAACGATTGCGCGGGAAACGTGCATTTTCGCGTGTCACGCGCGCCACGCGAAATGTACCGACAACGTTTTCGGCGTTCGTGTTGCGGTCGCGACCCGGCCGATTGATTTATCGGGACCTTTTGATCGTTCTCCTTTTCTTTAGCTCTTATTTCCGGTCGCTTTTTTATGATCCGAAATATGTCAGCGTGTGGATACATACAGCACTAAAAACCAAAAAACTGTATTGCTCTTATAAAAACCAAAATAATACAAAAAAGCATATCAAAAATATACGAAATCAATAAACAACATACACCGAACAGATTGTAAATAATAACAAACGATCGTACACCGACGGTCATAGGTTATATTAAAAAAGCTGGTATCGGAAAATCGTGTATGTATCTGTCTGATACGTATTGATAAATATCGTTATTTTTAAAAATCTGCTTCGTACATTTAAACTTTTGCTAAAACCATTACGTTTAACTTAACATTACAAATAAGTAATTCTTCTAATATTGAATTTATATATTTAATTTTTTTTTTTTTTTGTTGTTCGTGTAATATCTATTTTAATGTTTTCCTATATCGTAATGCATACTACGATTACTTTCCAAGATGTGTTTAGCAAGATTAGATTTGGGTGAAGATTTTTTAAACTTTATTTCTGAAATAGTTTTCCCAACGTAAAATTGATTACAATTACAAATAAGTCTATAAGCTCGTCAATTGTCATAATTGATAGAATTTTTATTTGTTATTTGTTATTTTTTAGTTTTATTATTAATGGTTTGAATTGAATTGGTTTTTAGTTTTAAAAGCTATTTTTACGTCATTACCATTTTTATTAAAAATATTAGCAAATTTACTCGACAAGAAACCACTCGAAGTTGTTTATCGTTATCCCCAACACGTACGCGAAAGGGCGAATCCGTCGTACTCCCGACAATAAATCGTTCGAAATTAAACATACGAGGAAAAAATCTTTGTGATTAAATTAACGCGACGCGCTAATGCTAATCTCATCGAACAAAAACGACCGCGAGATCGTAAATTAATTTTCGATTACTTCGAATAATTGAATATAAATATATTATATCTGAAATGGCGAAATCGGAGAAGAAAAAAAAAATACTACAATAATAACAACAATAATAATGACGATTCGTGATATCGGAAAACGCAAAGTACGATATATTATAGAAAAAAAAATCAAACGTCGTTTGTGCGCGACGGTTTTATCGACATTTCGAACATTTCGTTCGACGTTAACGGTGTCGGAAGCACCGAGCGTGACGTATATAACAAATGCGTAAATACCTAATTATCGAGTGACGCGCGCGAAAGCGTATTAACTTCCGAACGGTCTCTTTTTGGCAACCGAAATACATCAATTACCCCGAAAAAGCCTCGAGCGTCAAATTATATACATATATAGACTGGTATAATTCAAAGTCAAAGCCATGACGGAAATTCGGTCCCGTTAAATCGTATTACACTATTTACGATCGATATTATAATTTTCCCGGGGCTGAACGTTAATTATATTACTACGAGCGATGATATTCGTCGTACGACGGCCGTCGTAACATATTCCCGTGCTGGCCGGTTGTTCAGTCGGGTAAAACGCGCTCGGAGAACAAATTCTACGTGCACGTAATTTTATTTTTTTTTATGCGTTCAATCGTCCGTTTTCGTTACAAAATATATATACACGCACAGAGTGGAACCTCGATAACTCGGATCGGCCGTTAAAAAAAATTCAACGACTTTTGTTTTGTTTATTTACTCACATTATTCTGAATATATGTATGTACACAGATTTACATATATGTATACATTGAAATTATCAAAAAAAGTATTCCGTAATAATAGCTAAGCAATTTTTTTTAAGATGGCACTATTTTTTTTTTTTTAGAAGAAACCGATCATTTTTTATTGTTTTTTTTTTTTATTTTCGGATGAGGGGACCTATCTGTAAAGTTTTCAAAAATTGAGTGCAGAGAAAATCTCGTTGAGAATTTCAGTGCGTTTCTCCGTCTTGACTTCACAAAACCACAAGATAAAGCTGTTTCAGCATTATTATTAAATATCGACTTTCGTTAATATTTATCGATTATATTTCGACCGAAATATCTTTTTTCTTCTTCTCCATCGCTTCTATCCCAGCTATTTGTGGTCGTCCATCTGTGTCCTAAACCGCTATTTGACACGACCTCCCACATCATATACGCACACACCAGCAGTCTTCATATCACACTCAATCGCATCCAACCACTTCTTTTTCGGGAATTTTCTCTCCTCATGACATGACCAAACCATCTCAGTCTATTTTCACTCATCTTATCCACAATCGGCGCTACTCCTACGCTTACTCTTACACATTCATTCCTTATCTTACCTTATCTTGTCACTCTCCACTCATCCATCCAAGCATTCTCATCTATGCTACACTCATTCTCTGCTCTATTTTCTTGTCAACCGCCCAACACTCTGAACCATACAACATAGTCGGTCGCACTACACTCTTATAAAAACAATATATACATATATACCGCGCACACGTCTTACGTTGTACGGTTCGGCTGTAAGTGCACATATATTTTGTATTTAGTAGTAAATTTCCTGTCCATTGTCAATAATCCCTAGCGAAATTCACGGATTTTACACACGCCATCGCCAATATACACACGGGCGTGATAATAAATGTAATAATAATACGTTAAGAACGATTTATGATGGTGATATGACAATATTCGCGCGGTATGCTGTGAAATATCGTTTTTTCTTTTTTTTGCGTCTACCGTTTTTTAAGTGGTTGTATGGTAGTTGCTCGTAGATTATATATATATATAGATTGCAACAACGTTGCTTTGTGTACCGTATAGTTTTGATGCGGATTTTGTTTTAGTTTTGTCATAGTTTTCGATAAAACATACAATTATCGACGGTCGTAGACAAATCAAAAGACGAGAGAACAATTCTCCGAGGAGGCAACTCTCCGTTAGAAACAAAACAAATCACAAGTTTTTATAAGATGACGAACGCAGTGGCGCGAATCTCAAATATTCGGGTTGATTCGAACATCGTTGCCTCCTTTCTTTAAAAATCATCAGACAACGCGTCAATAACGTCCAACCAAAATTGATCATCAGCGACGTTGACCGTGTTCCGTATCCACCGGTAACGAGGTATTCGTTCGGAAAACCAAATATGATACGGTCTATTTTCGATTTGTTCGCGTCTAGCGTGCTTTGGGTCGCGATACCACTCGAAGTTTCAACAATAAAACCGTACAAAAGTGTAACGATTCGTGTACGGTATTGTGCGGAGAGTCTGAAACAATATATTACGGAACGAAAATTAGACAGATGACAGTGTGGCGAAAGGGTGTGCGCCACAATAGACGAGGTGCGGTGTAAAAAAAATAAAATAAAAATAAAGAATTTCACTCGACAATTTATTGAAATGCGGTCCATTAAAAATCAATTGTTCTTCACGGTGAATTATACACGGTTTCGACGGACGGGGACACGGAAAGAGACGAGAGGGTGGCACGCGTAATTGTGATCGTTGCGTACAACACAGTGCCGCGCGCGCGCGTGCATACCGTATATATTGTTTCGATTGTACATTTTTTCACGTGTACAATACTCACTGGAATAAAATAAAAGCCTTTACTGTCGGACGGGCTCGTACACGAGTGCTGTACATGAACAGTCTCCGATCGAATAATAATAATCGAAACGGTCTATTTTTGTTTTGTGTGTTCGCGTGAGGTACGAAAAAAAAAAACCCACCCCTCCCACGTGCATACGCGCGGGGGATACGCGTAAAAGAAAAAGAGGGCAGTGTCGGCCGACGAGGTAAAGGAAAAAGCTCATATATATATATATCTATTCGGGATTTCCATTTATGCGTAGGGTGGAAAGCGGAAGCCATCGTTCCGCCGTTTTTCCCCGAGTGCCGGAAATCCATTTTCTCTAATTGCTGTTGCAGCTCCGCGTCGTTCCTTTGAACGCGTATATATATATATATAAACTTGTCCGGGAGAGAAATCCAAACAATATTCGCGGACGGACGGTTAGGGTGGATACCACCGTGCACGTATATATATATATATATCGTTTGAAACACTGCCCGACGTACCTTTCTCGTTGCTCTCGTTTTACAGTTGTTTTTCAGGTGTTCGACACCGCGTCGTGCGTAAAAAATATGCGCGCGCGCGCGCTTACGGCCGTGAGCTTCGTCTATATACGCGCGCGCACGCACGCACGCACACACATATACAAGGGATGATTAATGTTTTCTATTTATTTTTTTTTTTTCCATATACGCGCGTATACACCGTCCGTTTCTGACGTCATTGCGCGTTGACCAGGTGTGGGGGTTATTGGGCCCCCGGGGTCGATTCGCGTGACTCGGCAGATGATACCATATCGGATAGTGATCAAATTAGGTTGAATAAAAAAAAAAAAAAAAGATAAAAAGAAATACTAATCATGTATATACCGTCGGTAATTCGACCGACGAAATAATTAACCGTAAAAACACTACCCCCCGGCCGCGGCGGTAAAGTCGACTTTAATGTTTATAAACGCTGTGCGCGTATATGCGTGCGTGTGCCGACGCGGGTAGCGTTTCGCGTGTCGAGTAACGAAAAAACAAAAAATAATTACCGTTTATCCGTACCGTTTTTTTTTTTTTTGCGTTTTTTTGCGTTTTATCATTTCGATTTCCGTAATACGTTTTCTATTAATACCGTTCGTTTGTATTGTTTTGTCTGCGAACGTTTTTTCGTGCAGAAAGAGTGTTCGGACGCGACGCGCACACGCGCGGTACTTTTATTCGACACGTTTTTTCGATTTTCCCTGTAGTCGGCGGAATTCAAGACGACCGAAAAATTACGATAAACCCCAATCCCCACCGATAAAATCGTCGACATTCTCGTGTTGTTTAAATGCTCGAAATTTAATACAAGCGCATTATTTTAACAACACGTATCGGTATTCGTCGAACACAATGATTTGTCCATTGCTTTCCGATTCGAAACGGTAATATCATTCTAATTTTACGGTTATGAATGAAATCACGAAATACCATTTATTTACATTTAAGATAATACAGTACTACTGTACTTAGGTTATAGTTCAGTTACCATGTTGGCGCGCGTGATTCGCGTGTGTATTATTTGAACGAGAATTTGATTTTACGTGTTTTCAACATATTATTGGTTTTTCGGGACGGGACGTTTGTGATAAACGGGAACACGATAACGATGAAACTGCACGCGTTGAATTTTCAAAACGAACCAACAACTTTCGCCCGAAATGTGTATTACGTACACCAACAGAAACAGTGGAAAAAAAAAATTGTTCTGACGGCACTTTTGGAAAGACTAAAAAAACAAAAAAACAAAATATATAACTACTCTATCCCGACCAATCCAATACATTATTCCACAACGAAATATTTAAAGCGTTTAATTTTTCTACGGAAAATATTAAGAAAAAAAATGATTATTCGAAGTTCCCATGACCTTAATAATTCCGTTCGAATATCGGAATGCTGCAATTCGTATACACACACATTGTACGTTCGCGACTGTAAAACAAGCGAGTTGTTTAACAAGTTGAGCTAGAAGGCGGAAATGTCATTGGACGGTCATCATACTCGTTGAATAGGTTTCTGTCGATTCTCGTTCGTCGTGATTGATAATCGTGAAAAAACGTACGCGCCCGTGTTCAATGATCTAGGCAAGTGTGTTAATGAACGGCAAACGGTGCGTCGGATCCACCGTTCGGGTACGTCCACGCGTTCGACATTGGAAAGTGTACGTGTTCGTAAATAACGGTCTAAGAAACCCCCGACGATAACGTTTATCACGATACCGAACATCCGGTTGTTGCCTTCGGCGCGTGGTGCGTACCAGCCGACAGCAACAACGCGCGCCCCGACGTGATAATAATAATAATAACGATAACGATGACGATGATAATAAATAATAATAATGATAATAACAAATGATGTTTCGCGTGCACGGCGCGAGCAATAGAGTTTTGAGTGAAATTGATGGGTCGGCCGTCGGACGCCCTGAGATTCTGGCAATGTGAGTTTGACATTGAAATATGAATTGAAATTCGGCCAAGGGAACTGCGTATTATTTCGCGCATCGTCGTTTGCACAAAGAAAATTTTTCGGTTTTTTTAAATTTTTTTTTTTTTCGTAAACCTTTCCGCCGACGCGTTGATACGCTCGTAGTGTTTTCGCCGCGTACGACTGCGCTGGTTTTCGTTGATTGTACGTCATGCGCGTCATACGAGGCTACTTAACGCGTTCGTTCGACTTACTTTCTTACGATGGGTTTTAAATCATTAAATTCCATTCGCTCGTCGACTTCCCTGATAAACGTCCTGTAGAGTAGAACGTTCGTCGAACGCGTAGAATATATTTCAAATAAAAACGTAACGCTTTACCGCGGCACTATGTCGATCGATCAGACCACATTGCAATCGTTATTGTTGTACGACGGTCTTAATCGATTCGTCAGTGCGAGTTCTTTTTCGCGTTCCATTCCGTTACTCGGTAAATCGCCACACAAATGCGTAACGTAAACGTTCGGAGATAAACGGTTATTTCGATTTTCTCGTTTTTCAACCTATTTCTATTTTAATTATTTTTTTTTTCCTTTGGACGGATCCCAAAACAACGAACTACACTTTTATCACGGTCGCGCGTGCCAACTGGTTTTCGTGAGAAATCGCCTTCGACCGCACGCACGCACGCACGATACGTGATTTATACAGCTGACGTGGGAACGCGGTTTAGGCGCTATCACGTCGTCATCGGCTTCGAAAGTTTCCTCGCTTTCGCGAGCTTTTGCGGCCACAACGTTTTAGGGAAAACACGTCCGTGTACGAGTATAATAGAATACACTGTTTAACACGCGACTAACTGCAGGGCTAATGCACCGTGAGGAAACGCTCGTCGTTCGTCGAATGACGAGGGGTCCGTTTTCCCGAAGCGACCCGACGTCCATAGAAAACGTCCGCCCGAAACCCATCGCCGCGGCCGACGAGCTGAACACATATTTTCACAGAGGCGTTCACCGAAGTTTGCGACTGTACGACGCGCGCTTTGTCCAAACGGACACGGAAACGTAGCATATGGGACGCGTAGCGGCGGTTTTCAACGTTTTTTTGGTTCGCGCCACCCTAAAAATAAAATGATTACGCCTCCCACGAATAAATCGACTAGAATTTCGGTATTGTTTCGGTATATGCTACTGCTGTTGTCGGACAATATATACGTGTCGGTCGTTACGGTCCGTGAATGTTCGGGCGAAATTTTCCGAAAATATCAATATTCACCAGCTAAGTGCTTGCGCGTCACGGTTCGGGAACGGCTGGGACATAGGAAAAGTTCGGAGCGTCAACCGGTAAAGAGAAGCCGGTACTCGAAACCCACGTGTTCACGAATGACGTTATTCGAACCTCGTGTCCTGCGACCCGCCGACGCGCACGGCAAAAAGATGAAAAACAAGTGGAATCCGCTGACGTGCACACCGTACCACGTCGGCAAATTCAACTCGAAAACGCTCCGAAACAACGTGCCGACTCGACGTCACCGCGCCAGAACGCCCTTCGACCGGCGGACGCGCCTCGTCCAAAAAGCGACCGGCCGGGACACCGCGTAAGCCCGTTCGGTTCGCGTTCCTCGAGACGGAGTCGGGCAACCGAAATCGCGGTCCTTCCGAGTACGCGCGACACGGCTAAAACGGGAAGGGGGGTGGTGGGGGTGGGTTGGCGACGGGAAGCCGGGAAAAACAAACAAGAAACGTACGTGCACGTACGCGTTACGACCGCGCCGAACGGGGTCCGTGTTTTTACGGGCCGGGACCCCGTCGACGGCGCGTCCGTTTCCCGTTGTTTTCCGTCTCGGAGCCGACCCGATAATAATAAATTAACGACGACGACCCAGCGCGGGCGACACGCACATGACGGTTTTATGCGACCGTGTGTGTGTGTGTGTGTCCACATCGCCCGTCCTGCCGATCGTCAAAAAAAAAAAAAACGAAAAAACCGCGACGACAGCGTACACGCACATAATATATTATGTTATTACGGGGCCGGTCGAATAGCGCCGGGCAGACGCTGGGCGTTTCCTGTTTCGTCTCCTAATCTGACGCCATCTATCACGTAAGACCACGGCGTGTCGTCAACGTTATCGTCTGCGGAGATTTCTCTCCGTCTCTCAACGTCTCTAGCCCCCTCTCTCTCTCTAGATCTTTTCGTTCGCGTGCACGCAGCCAAGGCGGACGCCCCGATTGAACGTCACGACAAGGACGACGTGTCGTCGTCGTCGGTCT
This sequence comes from Schlechtendalia chinensis, assembly GCA_019022885.1. Classification (NCBI taxonomy): domain Eukaryota; kingdom Metazoa; phylum Arthropoda; class Insecta; order Hemiptera; family Aphididae; genus Schlechtendalia; species Schlechtendalia chinensis. The sequence goes on from CM032347.1 coordinate 1,822,985, forward strand.
TTTATCTCGTTCGGGGCCGCGGTCGCGCGACACGGGTCGGGTTTGACCCGTACGCGATCGTATGTTTTTATATATTCCACGACCCGCCGTTATCGTCGGCACCATCGCGCGCGCGCGGACGTCGCGTTTCGTGCAGACGTTCTTCTATCTTTTTTTACGTGTTTCGTCGATTCGGACATGGTTTTGCACCCTTCTTCGCCACGTCGTTGTTACCCGACGGAAAACAAAGAAACCATATATATATATGTTTGTTTAGACGAACATTTCGGAGTTGTTCGCGTTGACAAGTGTATATATCGAAATTATTGTATATTTCTTTGTTTTTACAGCTAAAAACTGAAAATCGGCCGTTGATTTTCTACGGTTTTTCTTAAAAAACGACGGTTGAATTTGTTCGGTCCGCTAATAATTAAAATATCAAACGAAATCACGTCAAACGTAAGTCATCGCGTTTATCCGAGTGGCGTATACATGGTCCGCGGGTAAAATACGTTTTAGAAAAAATCGGTAGCCTTAAAAGAGTTATAAGAACGGCACACGCGAATCGTAATGTTCCGTATGAACGCGGCTGGCCCGAGAACAGTAATCGAAAATTCGAACGGTGCGCCGCGCGCGTTCACGTCGTGATCCCGTTCCCGTCCCTCGCCGTCCCGACCCGGTATTCGTATTCGTATGGAAAAAGTGAAATTTCGTTACCTCGCACCCTTATCGACACGTGTTATGCGCGGACGGAGGTGACGTCGCCGCGGCAGGTTGCGGGGGCCCGGGGAAAAATCGGCGGCTGTGGGACTCGAGAAACGTGCGTCCGGGCGCGCACGCGTGTACCTCGGCGAAGAGTAACGCGCGACGACGAACCCTTCCGGTCTCCGATTACCGTCGTCGACCGTGTCCGAGATATTAATCATCGAAAACCTCTCGACGTCACGGCGCGACGGCGACGACCGCGATTTCACACGACCCCAGCCGCCGTCGGCGAGCGCCGTCGCCGTCGCCGCCGTCGACCCTCCCCGGCGGAATACTTCACGTTTCGGGCGCGTGCTGCGACAATAAAAAAATAATAATAATAACAACGACGACGACGACGACGGCGCGATCGAATAAAATAATACGCCGCCGGATAGACTATTATCGGCAATGACTGCGTACGCACGTATACGTATATATATGTACGCGTCGAAAAGGCGGAGGGCCGATAAAAAAAAATTGATAGATCGCGCGGCGACCGCGTAGATCGATATACATCTATATATATACGTATGAGCGGACGTCCGCGCGACACGTGTCCGGCGAGCGTGCGGACACCGAAAATAATAACAATAATAATAATTAACGTCGCATTGTGTCCGTGCGTAACGCGCGTCACGTGGCGCCGCCGTAAACAAATGATAATTCCACGCGGGCGGGCGCGGACGAGACGGCCGCCGTCCGCGTTATTATCGCGTAACGCGCGCGCCGCACGGAACGTCTTTCGCGGATACCTGTGCGGATACACCCCCGTCGGTTCGCGCGGCGTGTGTGCGCGCGTTTGCTTTGAAAGAAAACAATAAATAACAATAAAAAATCGTGACGATACCGATAATCGATGACCCGCGCGGGAAACGCGTTTCACACGGAACGCTACGCCCGCGTTATTTCCGTCGATTAATTTTTTTTTTTTTTTTGTTGATATTTTATTCATCGGCCGCGTACACTTTGTGTACACCTCGCGCGTCACTTCCGGAAACGCCGTTCCCGACGCCCTTTCGTTTCCCGACCCGTGTCGCGTACGAGGTGAAAAAAAAAAAAAACAATAACGACAACAATAATCCCACGCCGCGTTTCCGTTCGTTCCGGTCCCGAACGTCTTCGGCGAACGTCCACGTGCCGACGGGTTCCGCGCGATCTCTGGCGAAACGCACGAAACGCTTATTATTAGTGTTTATTACGCGTCGGCGCCAGTCTTTTGAAATACGGTTTTGCAAACGCGAACGGTCGGACCGCTCTCGTAACACTTCCGTCGGACGTACAACGGCCCGAGAACATCTGTTGAGATCTCGATGTCTACGCGAACGGTCCGGGACGAAACCGGACAAACTAACCCTCTCGCGCAGGAAAACCTGATGGCGGAGAGCCTCGGGACGTACGGGACGGACGCTGTACCGTGGACCCAGAACAGCGTTTCGCGAAAGGAGAGATGCGTATCTCCGACGGCGGAGACGCCCAAGGAAGTCACGTCGGAGAATATCAAATTGTGCCGTTTTCAGTAAATCGGGTTCCACGGCTGCGGTCTGGTACGTTCGTTCAGGAGACCGACCACGTAAAAAGATAGTCCGCCCGGGGTGCGACGACCGCGAAAGCGAAATCGTCTAAACGGTACCAGGCGAGAGGTCCCCCCCCCCCGTCGGTAGGTCGGACGCTCGACACCCCCGTTCAATAAAGGGACGTCCGTATCGAGCCAGCCCGAGTCAGGCGCGGATCCAGAACTTATTTACGGGGGGGGGGGCATCTTAATCAAAACAACTTTAATCCTCATTTAATCGCATCGAGTAATGAAATATTTTCCAAAACGTATTTTTGGAAATCGTTTGCGATACACCGAAATAAAACAATAAAGTCTGTCTTTGTATCTTTATCGAATGTCGAATCGCGTGGCGGTTGCGGCTGCTATCGGAACGATTTATTGTCCTCTACGGAGATGTTCGAGATATTTTATACTGTAGGTATATTATATTATGTTTGACCCGTCAATTTTTAAGTTTCACGTATCGTTCAATATTTAAACCGCAATACACATATGAAAACGATTATATGTACTTTGATAAAAAGAGGTATTTATCTTTATTGGTTATCAAAAACGTTAAAACCGAAAAATCCCCTAGCTACAACTTCATTTTAAATTGTCTTTCTATAGTATCATAGATAAGAGTTAAAACGATACTAAAAAAAAATTTAACAAGAGTCTACGGGTGGGAGGGGGGGTGATCGCCCCTTGGATCCACGCCTGGCCCGAGTAAAATCGCCACCGGCTCCGGTGTTCGCGGCCGTCGCGCGCGTGTGAAAACGGATTTCCGAAAAACGGCGAAACCGGAACGATGCGAAGCGGGGCGTCCGAATATTAATTCGATTCGGCGTTGTTATAAAAACACGACGTGATGAATGACGCGGAGTCGATGGCGCGCGCGCGCGTATGTAAAACGGTATACGGACAACCGGCTGTCCGATTAACCATAACTAACGCGCCGTGAAGCGTCGGGCGCCGGCGCGGGACAGCAGCATCTGTCGGTTCTCCGGAGACCCGGTCGCGCCGGACGGGTGTGGGGGTCGACGATATGAGTCACGTCGCGCGCCAAACCGCCCGCCGACGTGCCCGACGGCCGGTTACCGATAATTACGAGCCGCGTGTTTTTCCTGACCCGGGCGAGGAGCTCGTCAGAAAACGCGCGCGCAGACTTTCCCGACGGGTTCGGCACTGGTTCGACGGTCGAAGAGTGACTATTGACTTTGGCTCTGGGGGAAACCTCCCCTTCCCCGTTTTTCACGCTCCAGAAACGGATACGACGGCCGTTAGTCCCACGGTTCAGACCGCTTTCTTCTCCCGAGCCGTCCGTGCCGTCGGCAAGTGGCTTGCCGACAATAATCGACTCGGCGGGATTCGAGATCCGTCAAATCCGATACGCCGTTTCGTCCGGCGGCGTGACCGACGTCGACCGACGTCGACCGACGCACTCCCTAACCCGTCGACTCGTCGTCCGATAGCCCCGGTACTGATTGTACGCGGCGGCGTCGACGAGATGGGTCGTTCGCACGCGAGGCTTTCGCGCGGGCGCAGGGTCATCCTACGCAGTCACTTCGCAGTCACGCGAAGGACACCGCCACGGTTGGCGGTGGGGCGTGTGCGCGTGCGTACAGATTGTTTGCGCACACGCGACGTGCGTGCTTTGTAACGTGCGCGCGCGCGCTAATGGACGGTCCGGCTCGTTGACGTATTCGATTACCGCGGTACATTAACTTTTTGACGTTATATCCGGCCCCGGGAAGATTTTCAGGGGTGGGGGCGGGGGATCGCGTTTCGGCGAAACGACGTGCAAAACGGGTCCGCCGAGCTACCCGCGACACCGGTTCGTTGCCGTTTCCCCGGACGTCCAAGACTTTGGCTGGGAACCGCCGAGATTTCCGTGGGACGACGCGCAAAAACAAAAACCCGATCCGACGTACGGATCTAACCCGCGTGTCCTCGTTGTCGTCGCGCAATGCATATATGTGATGACGGACGATTTTGGCTTTTTTTTTCCGTTTCGTTTTACAAGTCGCGTCGCGTTCTGAGTCGAACTTCTTTTATCTCACTACTCCCCTATTCGGAAATCCGCGAATCTAACGCGAGAACGTTTATTTTTCGGGCCTTTCCAAAAGTATTTTCCACGCATCTCATCGTACGAAAACAAACTATTGTTTGCGTTGTGTTATCATTCGCGTTTCACCGCGGTGTGCAGTTCAACGGATTATTGATTGGCACGTCGAAACACACGTACATACGCCGTTTTGTTTTTGTTACATAATTAGTATTCGTTAATTGATTCAGTGGAGGTTATATGTGTAAAAAAACCCCTCCCTCCCCCGTATTTTTCGTATTAAAACATCATTGATCCGTTAAAACGTTTTAAGTATTCGAGGAAAATACCGTCGATGTTATTCAATTCTGTCTTACAATAAGTGCCGCTTGCGTCGTCCGGGACGCGAAATCGTGGAAATTTCGAAAAAGCATTTAAACATATTGGATTTAGGCGGTGTACACGGTGTTTTTGGTGTTCACGAGCAGGGCGATTGGAAAACACTCGATGTGTGTATACGTTATACGAGATCTGTTCAAAAAAGTACCGGGACAAAATATCATTACGGCTAATCTAGACGCGATAACGCTTTGAATTATGAATACATATATATTCTCCGCGTGTTAGTGAACATTTTAAACAAAACCCGAAGTCGCCATCTCATCTCAGTTTAATCTTACACATATCCTAATTGCATAAAAAAATTATAAAATTTCATAAAAATTTCAGTCACACGACGAGACTGTGATGTTTTTTTTTTTATGAAATTAGGATCAGCAGAGTGATTTTTGAGGTCTTGACGATTCGTCGTTCATTAATTTCGGACATGTCGAAAACGCCAAACGAAACAAAACCGACTCGATTCAACTATGTATAATATTAAACTGAGATGAGATAGCGACTTCGGGTTTCGTTTAAAATGTTCACTTATACTTATATATATATATTCATAATGCAGAGCGTTATCGCGTCTAGATTAGTCGTAATGATATTTGTCCCGGCACTTTTTGAACAGACCTCGTATACCTGTTCGGACCGGATTTTCGGAATGTGAATATTGTTTGTTTCTGAATTAGCCGAACAACTTAAACGGCATAACGACGTCGTAGATTTATCGGCGCGTGGGGTGGGTCTAATCATGGCGAATGCCGTTGGAATTAGTGTCCTCAATGTTTTACCAGGGGGAGCCCGTTCGATTGGAAACTGTGTGTGTGCGTGTCTGGTAGTTAATTCGCGAATTTTATATAATTTACTTAAACCGGAAAGGGTGAACAATGCGGAACCCTCTCATTTCGGCCGGATAAAAAAGGCCTTTTGTCGGCAGTCAGCCGCGCAGAAACTATGTGTCCATATGGTCCGTCCATTCATGGAGAAAAAAAAAAAAGTTTCTCCTGGAATACGAGTCTAAACGGATCGCCTTCACCCTTTATAACGTTATTGAAATAACGTGATTTATACGCTAAGAAGTTCTACGTTTTTTCGCCCAGCACGATCGTAACGGGTTCGAAAATCCGCGCGTGACGATATTTCAAAAAGCGAGACTGTCGCCAGCACGTCACAGCCCTTCCGTCGCGCCGCGATTCTTCTGTACGTTTACGATCCGGTTCGACCCGCGTTGTCACGCTATTCAATTCGATGGCGTTCGTCCGACACGGACGTGCCACGGGCGTAAACGTTCGTTTACGACGGTACGACAATTTCGCGATGTATTTGTTGTTTCGTCGACAAGACGAACGCGGTTCGACCGCCGCCAACACCCCATCCACACAAGGCGGCCGCCGGACGTCGGAACGGCCCGTGAAAACAACGCCGGACGCGCGTCGTCGAGGAATTTCGTTTTTGTCGCGATGAAAAACAAAAAACCCCCGTCACGACCAGGCGCGGATCCAAGGGGGGGCCAAGGGGCGATCGCCCCCCCCCCCGTAGACTCTTGTTAAATTTTTTTATTAGTATCGTTTTATAATTCTAACTCTTATCTATGATACTGTAGAAAGACAATTTAAAATGAAGTTGTAGCTATGGGATTTTTCGGTGTATCGCAAACGATTTCCAATAATAAAACGTTTTGGAAAATATTTTATTATTCGATGCGACAGAATGAGGATTAAAGTTGTTTTCATTAAGACGCGCCCCCCCCTTCCCGTAAATAAGTTCTGGATCCGCGAATGGTCACGACGGAACGATCGCCGCCAGCGGGGCCCGTCATTCGATCGGGTGCGCGCGTTTTCCCGTCGCGTCGTTTCGGCCGTCCGGACCTATTTGTAGGCGCGCGACGCGCCGAGAGTCGGTCTCCGGTGAATTTTTCAATCACTACTACGACCGACCGCCCCATTGTCGTAACGACGGCGTCGGGGCCGAGTTGAAAAATATCGGAAAACGCGTTATTGCGACAGCGATCGTTTAGACATATTTTCTCGATAACGCTCGATTTTATTCGTGGTTGTGTACGACACGTCTGAACGCACGAAACAGCCGATTGTATTTTCTGTCTCGGCGTCATCGCAGTACGGAGACGTTTTAAAGAAAAGAAAAGAAGAAGAAAATCGAATAGACACACGCCCCCGGTGACGGTGACTGGCGAATCTTCCGGGCACGAGGACGCGAGTCGATTAGTAACCATTTCTTCGGTGTGCCAAAGTGTTCCGTCACGCCCGTACACAATATACGTACACGTATACGAATTATACACGCGCGTCCTTTTGACAAGCCCGCGACAAACCGGGTTCGTGACAACCGACGGCGTTTTCACCGACACGCATACCAGCCGAGTCACTAATAAAAACGTCGCGGCAATCTCGCCGCGGGATCTCTGTCCGGGAGACCGAAAACACGCGCTCGCGGCCAGCCCCCATACGCTTTTTGTGATACCCTCGGCGCGTTTTTAAGCGTGCGCGGCGTGTAATAAAAATAATCCGAAATTATACGTCCGCGTCTTAACGCGTACGTGGGGTGCGGCTGGGTGGGGTTTCTTTTCGGAGAGGCCGTGTGCATTAACGTTAATGGAAAGTCCATTTTTCTCTTTGACGAGATAATGTATTCGTGATGGCCGCCGCGCCGAGAACGGCGGCCAGAACACCGGCGGCACGACAGAGAGAAAATATAAAAAGGGTATCGTGGCGGCTGACTGCCGTGACTGGACGGAATGGTCGAGCGACACCCGAGTAGAGACGGATTTTCGACGGCCGACCCCGTTTCCGTACGCCTACAGTAATGATAATAATAATCTAATCTCCGACGGTAATCAACCGTCCCCGCGCGGTCCGTTCCCGAGTCACGAGCGTCTTTTACTCGGCGGTCGAATCGTGGGCTCGAGGGCGGGCCGGGGGAGTACGAAGCACGTCTCTGCTATTCACCACAGACGGACGCGGCGGACGACATACAAAACAACACTGTTGTTGACGCCATTCGTCGGTCCGCAAAACGCGACTAACCTCCGCCGTAAACCGTGTCGATGACGAACTTTTCGAGCGCGCTCGCCCGGGCTTTTGTACGTTTAAAAGGTCCCCGACGCCGCAACGGACAAACAGTGACTCGACACGACGGCAACTCGGACGGGATACCGGTCAGCTGTCTCGACGTCGGGAAACGTCCGCGAATACGTGATCGCGTTGCTCACGCATTCGATAAGTCGCGTCGCGAAACCGAACGTGTCCGCACGAATAAGGGTCGTGACGCGAAAACACGCCACCTCTCGCCTACCATCCCTCCCCACCCCAACCCTCTCATCCTTCCTTACCGACGGAGTACGCCACTGCCCGGACTTTCCGCTGTCCGTTCGCCGTCCACAAACCCATTTCGTATTCAAACCGTTCGTACGTTGGAAGTCGAGACGTGTAAATAAACCTTTTTTTTTTCTCTCGCCCCGTCCCCCCCCACTCACGTCCGGGGTTATACTTATTTTCGCCGAACCGTATATATATATATACGTGTACGAAACGATCGTCGCGGCGTTATAATAATAATAATAATAATAATAATAATAATAATACGGTGTGTGTAAGAGCTGTCGCGCAGAAGGGGATCCCCCCGGTCTGCGTAGTGCGCGCGCGGTTCTCGTTCGGGACCGCAAAAACACCGAGCGGTCTTTATTACGGCGGCGGCGGCGGGATACGCGCCGCGCGTTACGGTGCCCGCGCCGCGCGACGGCGGACGGGAAGTGGGGCGGACGACAACGAAAATAGCGGATAGTCGCCGGGAGCTAAAAGCATATCTGTGTAATGTGCCCCGGGCCACGTGCACGTACACCGCCGCCGTAGTCTCCGCCGGCGCGCCCGACTCCCCGTCGTCGTAGTCGAGGACCTCGTACGACGTACACGATTCAAGGCCGCGTCCGAGGGGGGGTGGGGGGATCCACAAGCCTCGAAATTTTTTCAATGTTATACGAGACGTTCGTGCAAAAAAACAAAAAAAAAAAAACCTTCACTTTCGGCATGTATATATTAGTACATTCTTCTATTAAGACGACCGGCAAACGTGCCGCATCGAACAAACGCATACTAGATAAACGAACGCGTTAAAACGTAAATTCCGGTATAACAACGCCCCGCCGGAAAAAAAACCAAATACGAATACCTTGATACGATCCGACGGGTTGTCGTGTACGCGTTAGGATAATGAACTGATCGTCGTCGAATCGATTCGCGAAATGGGAATGTCGAAAAGAGACCGCGAACGGAGAAAATTCACGACGCGTGCCGGTGGTCGGCTTTATTCGTCCGTGTGTCGGGCCGTACGCGCGCAACACGGTCCCGGACGGTTATCATTATCGTCGCGGTCTAATTATTCGGTACGAAACGACGGCGGGCGGTCCTCTACGCGCGTATTATTTCCAATAACAATAACGATAACGATAATAACGATAATAATAAATAGCGAGCGCGGGAAGGGGAGGGGGCCGGGGCAGGTACACGCATACGCGCGGACATCGCCGCCTCCGCGCACGCGACCGAAACGTTCGGCGACGGCTGCCGGCGGTATCAATTTCGCGGGCACAATGGGGTTATCGGCGGCTGCCTCGTGCGGCATTCGTTGTGTGTACACCGTTAAAGGCGCACTTTGTTTTCCCGCCGCAGCGTACCCGATTGTTTCCTGTCGCGCGCGCACCATGACACACGCGCCGTGCTCGAAGGGGCGCGCGCCCGGAAAACGATCCGGCGAACGTTTCTCAGGCTCCGCGCGCTCGCGTCGACCGCGAACCATCGAACGTCGGCTGGCTCGGCGACACCTAGCCGACGGATAACCGGTTTGTCTGCAAAGGTTAGGTTAGGTTAGGTTCGGTCGACTGTCGTTTGTTGGCCGGCAGTCGTGGGGACGGTTTCGTCCGATCGTTTCGTCACAGCTCCAACAATATATATATATGCGTTCCGTCCGACCCGAATCGTCCGGGATTTTGCGGGCTTCGGGTCACGTCAATGGTTCAAAATGCCGTCACCGACGAGAGGTTAGGTTAGGTACGTCGTTGACAATGATACTGTCGGTCGACGTCCGCCCGTCAATAATGCATTCGGCTCGTGGGGTGGTAGTTGCCGCTGAAAAAAACGCGCAAGTCAAACAAAACGTCGAGGGGAGAGGAGGAGGAAAAAAAAATTCGCGGAGATTGGATTTAATTTTTCATTTGGCCGCCGCCGCGGTGTTTGCCGAACTCTCCGGGATGTTCGATAATTAACCGCACGGTCTCCCCGGGGACGGTAACGCGCGCGCATCACATGCGTTCGTACGATGTCTGTTTGTGTTTTCGTTGATGCGGCGTTTCGGCGCGACTTAATCTATTGACTTTGTGCTTGCCGGCTTTCTCGTTTTGTACCCCCCACCCCCACCCGCTCCCTTCTTTTCCTATTTCTGTTTCTGGGGTCCGTCCCGGCAAACGCCGTCGCTCGCGCCCTCGCCGGGAACGGTCCGCGCGAACCGAGTCGTTTTCGCGGTAGACGTTCCGGCCGGAAACCGGCTCGCGAACCGAGCCCCCGTCGTTTCCGGTCAGCCGCGGCCCGGACAAACGGTTTCCGGTCTTTCGGCGGTCGTTCGCCAGCGCTTATGCGCGTGGCGCGTGCAAAATGTATCGTCGTCACGTTTCAAATCAACCGTTCTTGACCGGCCGCCACCCCAATCGAAAAAAAAACCAAGTTTTTCGAGTAGAATACGATATTATACAACGGTCGGCGGTGGATTTTTCAACGTGAACATTTGATCGTTGAAAACATAAGTCATAATTTAAAGACGTGAGATCACTTTATTAAATTATTAAGTCTATTTTTTGTTGTTGTTGCCAATACTTCATATGTGACAGGGGCGAACGCAGGTTGAAAAAAAAAATGATACCGAAATTTGTGAATAGTTTTATCAGATTATCGTAAACAAAACATATCTACATTAAATAATTCTTTTATTATTATTAATCAATCGGTAATAATACATAATAACAAAATGGTCATTGGGGGGTGATATATTCCCCCCGCTCGCAGAACGCGGTCGTGTTTAATTCACCGATCATCGTACATAGACCAGGCTCGACCGTTTAAACACATCTAGGCGAAATCAAGATTGTATAAATACAATATTTTCTCTTAGGCGTAAATTATGAATGGGTGGGTGGAGGGTGAGCTTCTAGTAATTTATCATCGGAATATAAAATCAAATACGCTCCGTTTTTTACAAATTCGTAACGTGCCGTTCGATGTAAATAACTACACAGCAACAGAATGTTTAGATTCGTATTTTGCATCGCACCAATATACCTGTGTCGCCCACCCCTCGAGCCGGTCGCGTTACCGGTGGCGTGTTGGAACTAAATTCGCGGAGAACTCAAGTCGGCGGTCCGCGGTCAAGAATGGTGTCGCGTAAACGTTTCTCGACGCGCGCGAACGAAACGTCTCGGTTCCGGACGGTTTTATCGTCGTCGTCGTTGTTGTTATCGGCGTTATCGAGAGAGCACGACGTCGTCTGATGGGGTCAGAACGGCGCGGGAACCCGCCGCACATGTCACCGATTCGCGGGTGACGTATATATTTATATGTGTGCGCGCGTGTATTGTTTAAACCGAGACATACGTACACGTCATAATGATAATGATGATGCTCCGGTTTTTTTTTTTTTTCCATAATAATATCCGTACGATGAACTACCGTCGTGGGGTGCATTTGATGATGCAGGGGGAAGTATATCGTATTTCCATGCAAAGCATGTGGCCCGTTGTTGTCCACCTCATGGGAATCGGTCGTCTGAATTCAAAGCCACCGGAGACTTTTGATATTTGAAGGGGAGAGAGAGAACGGGCGGGCGCGCGCTCGCACACAGACCGCACAGAGAGAAATAAAAACGTCAAAAAAATACCGACCGTCCGGGGAAAGAGCGGAGTGACTTTGACGTCCCGGGACGCGACGTCACGAATTCCGAACACCGCGGCGACGAGAAAGGAATGTTGCGCGGAAATCGGTGCGATCTGGTGGTGGCGGTTCTCGTAGAACGTCGAAAACAAAAACCGGACTTGTTCGTCGCTTGTTTTTTTCGTTCGGACAAACGCGTTTTTTGCCCGAACCGCGTCGAAGTCTAGATTTTTTAACGTTTCGCGACGGTTTCGCGCGCGGCGGAAATGAAGAAAATCCGCGCGACGCGTTGCGGGAGGTCATATAATATAATATAATATATATATATATAGAGAGAACGCGCGCGCGCGCGCGGGGGTTAGGTTCGAAAAGGGTTGTACGGGCCAATGATAATTGAAGTATCGCGGATTAATTCGAAATTCCTCCTCGTTATCCAAACACTCGGTAACCAGATTTTGTTTGCAGACAAACAGAGCCCGACAGTCCAAATTAAACGCGCCCGCGCCCGTACTATACACATATATACGGTTTCCACACGCGGTGACGGCAATACCACCAGCCGCCCGATCGTAGTACGTATATCATGCGCACGTACAAGTATAAATATATGTGTGTGTACCGATTGCTTACGCAGTACGGTTTCCCAGCCCGCAATAAAACCGTTTTACGAGTGGATAGGATCCTTATTCGTTTTCGACCGACTGATTTCGTCTGCGAGATATCGCGTTTTTTTTACGATACGCGTAATTATTATTTATTTATTTATTTTTTTTTTGGATCTCGCGTCGAAAAAAACACAAAAAGACTTATCGCACGCGTAATAAAATATCGTGCGCGGGTCGTAATAATTGTTTTTCTAGAAACACCTCCTAGTCGAATGCGTTTTGTTTACCGGTCGGCGATATGGGGCTAATGGTAACGGTAAACTTTGACCGCCCTGGTACATTCTAACTGTAATGTAAAACGTTGATTTGACCGTGTATGATTTTCGGAAACGTTTGCGGATACGCATTTTATCGGTGCTCCCGTCGTCAGACGGCGACTGACCGTGTACGAAACGACGCGGCGCGCGCGTTAATGTCATACGTACACGCGAGCGCACGCGTGCTTAATCGTCCGGACAGAAAAACACGGAAACGCGCGGACGGAATTCATGAAATCGAACGACGCACCGTCGTCCGGGATTTAAGGTTCAAGCCGTCACGGAATACGGGACGTCGGGGTCAGAGTAACGCAATAAGCACGCGTGACGACGACGTGGACGATCGTCGACCGGGGAAAACGATCGTGTGCCCAGAGCGAGACACGTCCGCGCATATTTCGATTCCCTGACATTGTTTTCGGATACGTCCACGTGTGTAGTTTCGGGCTGACGTTTCGGACTCATTTCAGGGTCCGTCGTCAGAGCGTGATTACTCGGTCGAGTGTCGTAACTACACTCCCAGCGTCGAACTCGACGTCACAACCCAACTCGAAAGCTATACGGATATACCTGAAAACAATGTCGGGAAATCGACAATCCGCGAAAGCTACAAACACGTTCACGTTTCGATTCGTTTCGGTCTTCCCCAAGACAAAAGGCTGTTTAAGGTTTTACAAACAATACATACGTTATGTTACGGTCACGGTTTAATTCGAAAAAAACGACTTTACGCGACCGTGCAATATGTGTGTGCGCCGTGTTCTTTTCGTCGCGTTTCGTCGCGCCTAAACGACGTTGGTTTCGAAAAAAACAAAACGTAACGTCTACACCAAAGGTTCATACTGTTGTACGGGAGTCACGTCCCTATCACCACTTTAAGATCGAAGTGATCTTGATCGCGATAAACGCAACAACTCGAATGCAGTTTTTCGAAGGATACAAAAAAAAAAAAGGAAGACTTTTGCGCGTCACGACACTATCTTGAGATTAGTCGCGCGTGCGCGGTAACGTTCCTTGGTGCGGCCAATAGCGTGCGAGCGGACCGTCCCCACCAGTTCCATCGCGTCTAGCATCCGCACGCGCCGTGATCGCGTCAGTAGTTGTTCACGCGCACGAGCGTCGGGTCAAAAATAACGTAAAAAGAAAAAAAGCGCCACGACCGTCCACTCGCGATTCTTTTCGTTTCTTCAGATCACTACGTGCGCACAGGCTGGTCGGACTTGGGAAACGGAGTATCTGGCGGTGGTGACCGAGTAAGCGTTTTGTCGATGATAATAGAGAACGTTCGGTAACTTCCATATTATTATTTTATCCCGATACAAACTCTGTCGGTCGAACGACTCCGAAAGATGTAATCACGCGCGGGTTTTTTTTCTCCTGAATGCTCAACGAATTCATTCGATCGGTTTAAATGTACATGCTGTCGAATGAAACGAATTAGCGTGTCGGTAAACGACGTTCTCGGGATCCAGCTGACGCACAAAGCGCGACGGTTGGAAATTACGTTTTCGCGGACCGTTTCGCGGCAACGCCACCGCCGCCGACCCGACGGAGAAGTCGTGGCCGTGCGCCGGCCGTTCGACGCGAAGTCACCGACGGCACACCGTTGCGGACGCGAAAAATGTTAATAACGGTTTTCATTCCGCTTCGCGACCAGAATCCGGATTATTTCGCCGGACGCGCGCGCGCAGTGTACCGGCAACAGAACGTCGGCGCGTGTTTATCGCAATCGACGAGCGTGATTGACAAACGCGCGCGGGCGCGGGGCCGAGACAATGGTACCCAGGTCCACGTCCCCCCGGACGGTCCCTTCGACGTGTTTTTGACGTCGTCGGAAACCCGTCCGCGCGGCCCGGGGGGACAGATGGCCCGGCGACGACCGCGTCACGGTTCACCGCCCGCGCCCGAACCGCGCGTTTCTTCATTTTTTTTTTCTCTCCGATCGCAATAGGTCGACCAAGCGGAGCGAGAGACGCGGACGACCGAGGACCCGGTCCACCGCCGAAGTCCACCGCCGTACTCGGATCCAGTCAAACCGAGTCCAAAGACGAGCTGCAGTCCGATCGGCTGTTCGTCACGGCAAACGATCATTTGGAGTTCACGCGTAAAAAGCCACGAGCCGATTGCCCGCGGAACAGTCAAATGTTCACGCGTCATTCGCGTTACTAAACAAACGCGTCGGAATAACTTTCCGTATCCGATTTCGACGCAGAAATTATCAACGACGAAATCGACCTGTCATTATTATCGCTGTCAACGTGTTCACGTCTTGTTTACCGTACGGATAATTAACCACGGTTCCCGGATTGCAACAAAGTCAAACTATGGGTGTCTGTCGACGAACCATGTCACTCGTTTACGTTTTCAACAAAGCGTGACATTTAGACGTGCGTCGGCGATACATAGATACAACAAATTCCGCGACGTGTTTTTCGTTCGGTAAACACGATTCGAATATCGCGTCACTCGTGTAAAACACGTACGTGTATGGAATGCCCGAACCTCGGGCAAACCTCAAAGACACGCGGACGTGGTCGACGTCGCGTTTCCGACGGTTGCCGGTATATCATTTCCGAATTCGATTTTGAAATAAGTCCGTGGGACGAAATTCGTCGAAAACTACTGCTCAAAAACAAGAACTTTCCGCCGAATCTTAGTTTCCCTGCAGTCTTATAATTCGTATTTCCTGTATTTAATATGACATTTCTTTAACACGAAACGTACGCACGCACACAGGCGCGGATCCAGAACGAAAATTTGGGGGGGTAATTTTTTTAAGTAATTTATTAACTAAAATTAGAAGCTTATTAATTATTGTAATTTTTTTTAACTGAACGACAAAGTTGTTTGTTTCAAATTAGGGTTAAATCACTAACAATTTTTAACCTCTTATAAATGACAATTTTCGATGGAAGAATGCATGCGCCGTCTCGACCGATCGAATGGCGCCGCGTTCCGTTTCGATAAAACACGATTAGAGCCATGGGACAAATAGAGGTGATACAAAGAGCAAAACCGTTTTGTTCCGGCCCGTCACGTGTTTCGGTTTTTCATTTCGTCCGCGACGCAGCTGCTTCCAAACCAGTGCTGCTCGTTTTGGTGCGCGCTTTTCCCACGAACGTCCCGCGACTTCGCGTCCGCGTTCTTCCAGAAACGTATTTTTTCACGTTTATATTTATGCGACAACGAAGCAGTACGAGCTTCCCGGCGTACCGCGACATCAAACCGTTCTCGCGGCGCGGCAGTGACGGGACAGCTCGGTCGTCTCGTTATCGTTCACGCGACATCCGCCCGATACACGTGATAACGACAAACATTTTAACGCGTTATTATACTCGCGCCGTAACAATTTTTTAACGTTCCCCGAAAAAATATGAACTATTATTGTACGACGAGATTTAAAACCCGTATAAATAAACGATTAAGCGTTATTTACGATCGATTTTTTTTTCTTATATATAATATACACGAGTTTCGAAATCGTCCGGAACGTTTTTCAAATGATTTTCGTCTATCTCGTTCGAAAATTCATTATATACACACACACACACGCATGGCTGATAAATCATTATTCTTGGTTTTACATCAAGAATGTCTGCTTAATGAGGCGATTTATATTATAAATATAACATACACACACACACACACATACACATATACGGCAATAGGAAATCGAATTTTATTTTCGTTCGTTCGAATCCACACGTTGTAAATTACGTAGATAAATTGGCAAGATTCCATACAAAGTTTATTAAACCGTACGTGGCTTGATGATCAAGCAGTCGTGTTTTTCCGTACACTACGCGCCAGCACCATATGTACACATCGCATATGTATATTATTTACGTCATGCGGATCGATCGTTTCCAATCGTTTCCGCAGTCTATGGCATTTGAATTTCTCGAAGAAACGGCTTGACGTCTTCGTCGTGCGTTCGGTCCGTTCGTTCGAAAAAAATCATCTGTCTCACAAAATTATGTAACAAAATTATGCCCGCTTAGGTGCGCCTTATCCGTCGCTACCGACTTGCCGAGAGCAACGGACACGCGTTCGAAAATCGGCTCCTCGCAGTGTAAAACAACCGTTCGCTACGTAAAACCCGTCTTCGCGGCGATTTCCGAGCTGCTTTTCCGTGCGCTTGTGTAAGCTATCAGTAGCGACGAGCGACGTGTCGACCGGATACGATTCGCCGACACAGACGACGCGTGACGCGTTCGTCCGAAACGGTCTACGGGCCGAACGACATCTTACCGGTTGTTTTTATTGTACGTACGTTAACGTTTTTTTGTTTTTCTTCTTTACGCGTTCGAATGATCTAGAACATTGAGCTAGGTCGAGGACTCGTACCGACAAACTAGTTCGTTACGATCGACGTGTTTGACGCGTCAAGGTATTTTTTTTTATTCTCTCTCTCTTACCGGGACCGTCCGTTTGTTATCGTACAGATATTATAAAACGACTCGTTGAAGGTCGATATTGTTTTACATAGTCTTCACCGCGTCGTATCGTTTCGATCGACCATTCCAGTTGTGCACAACGCAGAGCGTGATTTAAATAACGATTTATGTTTATATAACTTTAGGAGCGTGATGATTTCTAGTCGCGGGATTGCACGCGCACGTACTAACTAAATACCAGTCAGGCTAGCCTAACCTAACCGCTCGTTACATCCAACGACGGTTTGTCGAAAACGTAATCGCGTAAAATCAGCGTACAATTATTATTCGGAGTTCGTAGGAATAGGTTTTGTGATTAATGGGAACGGTTCGTTTTCCGCGACCCACAATGTCTCGTACACAAAAACGTTCCGAACACGCGCGGGCGGTAATCCGTTGTTTTTATCGATTCGTCGGACGGTTTTTCAGAGTGTATTTACGTTATTGGACGTAAACCTAAAACACGTGCACGGTTCAAACTGTCATAGACGCACAGACCGTGTACAAATAATACGTTTCTCCGTGATATCGCCGCGTGATCTGTTAACCGATTCGTACGCTATACCGGTCTTAGAAAAGGGGTGGAAATGGATAGTATATTTTATTATCGAACGTGTCGTATAATTTATATGGGAATAAAATGTTCGTTTCGATTTCATTAGCATGACCTGACGGGCATGAACATAAAAAAACAGAAAAAACTAAAACGAATATAACAAGTATCAACTGACGAGAAAATAAAAAAAATAAGAACTCGAACACGCATAATCAAGGTTGGACGTTAATTAGTTGAGATTGAGTTACTTTTGATCGAGTTTCTTAACGTGTTACATTTTTTCTTCAAATCGGTTTCCAACCTAATAAATGACTAATTCTTAGGCGCTCGACGCGTCGACTTTACACAAAATGTATTTGAACGGTATTGAATTTCGTGTTCGAAGGACGGCACAAACGCAAATCATCCGAAAGCGATTTTTACCGTTGTGCGCGCGGACGATCTGTACAGGCACCGTGAAAAACCACACCGGAGACTCGTACGTAGACGTATTGTGATTCCCCGCGCTTTTTTGAACGGCAGACTCGACACGGGACGTTCAACGTTCGTTTATTAACAGTCGCATGGAAAAACGGTTTGCCTGTTGCGTGATCGATTTTCGACTTTTGAAGTCAACGAAAAAACAACGACGACGACAACGAAAGCGCGCCATATATTACATGATTTTATTTAACGTGACACGTTTAGCACGGCGCCGCGGCGCGCGATGTCTCCCGTCATTACGGTCGTTCGATTACGTACGCCAACGACGTAAATGTTATTTATTGTTTCACGCGCACGCGGTTTTGCGCTCGGCGCGGGCCATGTGCCGTTCGGATTTTCAATCCGAACGCCGCGAACCCTTTTCTTCTTTCCGTTTACCGTTTTTCAGTCCCCCGTGTCACTGGACCGGAATAAACAACCGTACACCGTCACAACGCACTCGTCGCGCGGCGTATTCGCGTCCACAATTAACGAAGAGTGTTAAACGATTGGTTTTTTTATTCCCCTCCCCCGATTGTTCGTATCGAGACTTGTGTGTCCGCGCGTATCGTTCGCCCGGTCAACACGGTCCGGACATTCATCACCATACGCTATCACGTTGGCTTCGGTCGTTACGACGTAACATCATAATCATACACGCGTTGACTGTGCGTTTGAAGTTCCCGTTTCCTGGCCAATGTCGTCGGCTGACGTTCGTGAACATGTTTGCTCGTGGTCCGCGGATACGAAATTTGTTATCGACGTGGTCGCGTCGACGGGTTTTCGGCACTCGATCCACGCCGAATACTCGGAGAGGCGAACGACGATAAACTCGTCAAATCGAACCGTTGCGATCCGACACCCTAAGGGACGGTTCCGACGCGACGTTCACTAGGCTGGTTCGAACCGAAAGGTTTTACACCGTTGACCTAGACGGTTAGTCGGCCACGCGGAGGAAAATATGGGTCGCCGCGCAACCGTTTTATCGGTTCGACGGGCTCGAGAGTCACGTAAAACGAGTAAAACGGCATTACTTCATCAGACCCGCCGTCGTAACGTCGACGCGTCGGCGGAAAGTAAATTTTAAACGGCGCCGTCTCGGGGAACGTACGACACCGGGCGGACGGTCCTCGCGGTGTCACGGCCGAAAGGGTTGTCGCGACGATAAGTGGATTACGTTTACGAGCGCCCGTCGTCGTCGTCGTCGTACCGCAGCAGCTATAAACAAATTACCCGACCGACGGGCGATCCGATTACACACGGGGATAATCCCGAACACATCGGTCTCGGAACTCGCAAATACCACGTATAACAATATTATCTACCCTTAATACTATATGGTGTGTGCGTGTGCGCAGATGGGGGTTCAAGGTTCCGAGGTCTCCGTGAAGAAATATCGGATATCAGAAAAACGTAGTTCTGATAACACGGGTGAACGGCCTACAAGCGTCATGCACGTAATAATGCGTGTACGTTAGACTCGTAAGGATTTGATCGTGTCGTTCACAGTCACGACAACAGACGACGGTAGTTATGTGATGAAAAAATTTATTTTTTCAAATGCCCACCGCCCCCCTCGCACCGCGGAAATTTAGGATGTTGTACGAACCGTGTACGTGATTTCGAATTGCTGTGCGTGCAAGCAACGAACGCGAGTTATTTCATTCCTACACGTAGTTGTTATCGACCCGTCGACGGACGGAATATTCCGAAATATCTGTTATCCGTTATTGAACATTGACGGAATACAATAGAGCCGCTCTCGCGTTTTTCCGTCCGTCCGGCGAGACGGCGAAACGAACGGGATAACGTTCCCGTCACGAGTCAAACAACGCGACGTACGCCAACGAGCCGGATTGTTGTACCGCGCCATACGCCCCCCCCCCCGCGGTACACGTTTGATATTTGAATGGGGGGGGGGGTTGAGGGTTCAAACCCCACGAATTTTTTTGTTTTTTTTTTGATAGTTGATATTATAAATCGAACGTGTTTAGCTGCGTTTAGACACGATTCTATCGTACACGACGTAATGTAGTATTTACAGTCAAACGGTTTGAAAAAAATGTATTATTCGGTTTTAAACCCGCCGAAAACGTATTGCCGCGTATGCTTATATGACGTTATCGACGCGCGCGCGTTCTGACACTGAACGCTATTCGATCCGTAGCCGAAACGTTGTGCGCGAGTAAACACACTTTCGCTATCGGCCGTCGATCGTTCGGTCCCGGACGTCACGCGCACGTTGCGCACGATACGAACGAATGACGGTCGTCAACGGGTTTTCTCGTGTTCAAAAGATAGACCGCCGTACTGTGTTTTTCAATAATCGTATTATGAGGCCTGCGGTTCGATCGCGTCGGCCATAATCGCCGTCCGTCCCCGTCCGAGAACCGTCTTCGACCCCCCGCCACCATGATATGTGAAGGGGGGGAGGGCCCGGGAAAAGAAAAACACAATATACACATGTTAGCGTAAATAATTTGTGTTCTTACTAGATGATTTCATTTGATGAGATCGGGTCACTTGGCGCGGGCAGGCGGATGGACGCGTGAGTTTGGAGATAATAATTTTTTTTTTTTCGATTTTATATTAAATCGGCGTACGTGCGTTTCACGCTTGTTCCGGGGCAACTAAAACCGGCGCATACCCGATGTTTCAGGTAAAAAATCAAACGTTAGGATTTATATGAAAACCGTCATAAACACCACTGACAACTGACGACGACGAGGGCCCGGATTTATTTACCGTAGTCGAAAAATCCATATGGGCACGGACGAGACAAGAGAGGACGCGAGACCGACGAATCCCCCGGCACAGTAATTAACGTGGTCGTATCGCGCGGCATGTGCGCATACTGTTGTTCGGCGTGATCGTTCGTTTTATTTATGTTTTCGCGGCGTGTTAGAGAGAACAGAAAATCACTCGTTTCGCGTTGTTATCTATTCGCAACAGATGTCCGCGCGCACGACAAACGAACGCGAAAAAACAATTATCGCGTTTACGCGGATCGTCGAAATAACCGACTCGGCAATAACACGCTCGGCGCGTGGGACGGGGTTCGGGGGAAAAAAAAACTAACGAAATCGCGTATAATTTTTACAATCGTACGCGCGAACGGTACGCGGTGTCCGAGTGTGGTTGCAGCTGCCGCCGGTCCAGAGGGGGTGCATCGGGTGCATCGGGCGCGCGCGAGTGTTGAAAACGATACTCGAACCGGTAACACTCCGATGCCGCCGCGCGACCTTCTTCCTCCCGTACCACGCCCCACACGCGCCGGGCCCAATCGACCGGAAATTTAATATTGCAAATTATTCGTTTCTTTATCATTTTGTTTTGTTTTGTTTATTTTATTATTTTTTTTTTTTACGCCCCCAAAATCCGAAAACAACATTTCGTATCAAACAGCTCGGAAAATTCGACTTTTGTACGTTATTTACTATAAATAGTACCTTTTGTACGCGTACAATATATTATTATTTTTACACACGCGCGCGTATAGACGTATAGAGGGACGATAAAAAAAAAATAAAAAAATTATATTGTCGACGCAATTATCTAAACGACACGCGGACCACGACGGTGCCGACTGTTACACTTCGATTTGTGTGTGGTTAGCGCGTGCGTGGCCGATAAACGTCGACGAGGTACGGACGTCTTTTTTTTGTTTTTACAGAAACTTAACGTTTAAACACAACGCAAACGAGTCCGATAAATATTCGAACCGAACTGTACAGCGCGAAGACCGGGCCGCTGGGGAAACCGAATTAACTCGTAACGGTCGGAAAACAACCGGGGGGACACACGTCGACCACCACACCGACTGGTTACGGGGATAACGGGCCGGTGCGATTTTAGGACGACGGCGCGCGGCAAAACCGTACGGCTACGGGGTTCATCGACGAACGAGACGATGATTAACACGCCGTTGCCAACTACGGTGTGGATCGATGTGATTAGGACGACGTGCGACGTCCAGCGACACCGACGTACGTCACGCCAGCCCCCCAAGTTTTTTGAAATTACTCTGGTTGAAATAATCGCATACAAATTCTGTAAACGATCATACGAATTCCATACTAAATATCTGTGCAAAAAAAAGAAAAATGTAAATTTCCAATAAGAGGGGGCTGGCATTACGTCACGCTAGCCTCCCAAATTGTTTTTAGTTACTCTGGTTGAAATTATCGCATACAAATTCTGTAAACGACCATACGAATTCCATACTAAATATCTGTGCAAAAAAAAAATGTAAATTTCCAATATGGGGGAGCTGGTACTACGTCACGCCAGAGATCCCGACGTGGCCTTAACGTGTCAGCCGCGGGGTTGTTTCGAATATGGCCCGTCCAAACAGGTGCGTCGGCTCGCGCACAACACGACGGTAAAAAGTCAGCCTCGGGCTGACCTAACCTCACTACTCGGGTGGCGGACAGATACGTGTTACCGAACGTTTCTCGGACGGCGCGTTTGGATATATTGTCTTCGGTTCGACGACGACCAACAAAAGGTCCCCTACTCGGGTCGTCGCCAAAATACCTATAACCGACTGATCAAACGCGTATCGTTTTTTTTTTCGTTTAAACGCTTTCTAGCTTTGAAATAATAGCTGATTTCTGAGTTTCGTGACACGTCGTTTCGCTTCGTGTCGATAACGGCGGTCGTGCCGACGATGACTTGGCCGGGGTCCCGTCGACGGTGCGAGACGACCGAACAACGTCGTCTCTCTTTCCGAACGTCAATATCTAATACGCGCGCGCACACACACACACGCACACAATGCCTACGTAACGCGACGTGTGTGTGTATATATATATATTTATCGACGATATTTTCTTAAAGGAAATGAAAAAAAAAAAAAGATGTCACGCCGCCTTAAATATCGTATGCGCGATATTACAGTCGTCAAGCCGCCGCGAGTTATTTGTGCAGCGCCGGGTTTTGTTGATCGAACACTCGATGTCCGCGGCGACGCGCCGTGAAAAGACGACGTCGGACGGGTTTTTACCGGCCGGCCGCCGCCGCCGCCCTCCTCTTCCCGCCGTCGCGCGTTCGAGTGGCCGCCCCGTCGCACTTGTCGTCGTCGTCGTCGTCGTCGGCGGCGCGGTGCCTTTGACGCCTAACCTCGCGCGGCATCACCCGCCCGTCGTCCGTCCCGCCCGCTCGCCTCGCCGCCGCCGCCGCCGCCGAAAACGTACGCTTTCGTTTCCGTTCGTTTCTACGCGACTGCGGGCGGCTTCTTTTGGCCTGCCGATCGCCACACCCTGTACGCCGCGCGCGTGTTTATAATATGCGCGCGAGTACCGCCCGACGTCGAGACGAGGGACGTCGTCGACTTCTCGCGGCGTATATTTATACACGTGCGCACGTGTAGTGATTGTGACGCGGTCGGGTTAAATATACGTTGTTCGGGGAAGGTTCTCGTCCGTCGGAATGGTGTCCGCGTTAGGAATAGTCGGAACAAATAAGTCTTAGTCGCCGCGACCGACCCCAAACGCCTTCTGAGTCGTGGTTTCTCGACGTTCCGGGGCCCCGTGCCTCCGTCGAATCCCTCCCCTCGCCGCTATGCCCGCGACACGGCCCGTGTTGGTTGTCGGATAAATACGACTTCAGCGTGGTTTTTTTAAACGTCCGATGCGTATACAGCGAAACAAATATCGTTATTAAAATTAAAAATGTTCGAAACGAAATTTTTTTTTCCCGATATAATCGAGGGATTAATGTTTTCGCGAGTCATCGCGCCGACGGACGGTACATACATCATCAAATCATCAAAAACACTTTGTCTGCCGGTGTAAAGGCCTTTCGGTCTGGTATGGCGAACGGGCCTCAGGCCGCGCGCCGAAGCAAAGCAATCGTTACGGTCGTAATGCCTATCGATCGATCAACAAAAGTCACCAACGGAGTTTAGAACGCGTGGAATAACGTTTGATCGACAGTCCGGGGTGAGACGGGACCGTTACGGTATTTTTCCAAAGTCGTTTTTCGCGATCTACGGACGTAGATTGTGCGGGTGCGAACGCGGTTAGGTCCGGTCGGCTGTTATCGTCGTAGCGCCTAGTCAAACAAACCGAATGGGTTATCACGGGATGTACCGTTTTGAACGTGATCGTCCGGGTGACGCATATCGTGATAGGCGAGCGTTGGCGCGCGACAACGCGGACAGTCGTGACGACATAAGAAATCGACCGAATTATAAATAGATATTGTCGCGATCGTCTTTTAGAGCACAGGTTCTCAACGTTCTCGAGATCCGTGCCACCTTTCACACCGTTGTACGAGGGTCACCCCCCCCTCACCGTTGTATGATTGAAGTATGATTAATATAGGTTATATATTTATATACGTCACGACTCATGTTGGTTATTTAATCAGTATAAATGCAGTTTTTTTTAAATGTTTAAACGAATTTATTTGTACAGGAAGAGATTACTATTAAATACAAATAGGCGTAATCGTAATATTTATTTATAACTATCTAACTTTCTAGGAACGTTCTAGATGACGTACGTACTATATATATACATATTTCAATAATTAGAAATAACGTTTTCGTGTTTCGTGGTTTTTTAAAAAACGTCACGCTCCCCAGGTTGGGGACCAAATGGATACCTGACCGACCGATCCACGAACGTACGGATAGCTACCACGACGTCGAGGCATCCGCTAAGAAAGGATTTTCCGAAATTCTACCTCTGTGGGGTTAAAATCGGATTTTTGGCCTGGCCGAATAACAACTACGGTGAGCGGAATACGTAAAACACTAAACACCGGGGCAAACGAAGTCGCACGGGATCGCTATGTCGTTTGCGGAAAATAAAAATATTCAAAACGGATCGATGTGACCCGGGTGGCAACGGTCACGGTACACGTGCGCTACACCAGTTTGGACGCGGTACACTAACGGGCGGGTTTCAATGACAAGTCTTATTTTTACAAGTCTCCGCGGAATTCGCGTCACACGACGGTAAACTTCGCGGCGGTAAACCCGTAGTTTCCGCGTCGCGTGACACGCGCGCGCGTTACACGACGACCGTTCGTAACGTATTTGATACGGTGGACGTAAACGGCGGAACGATAACACGATCAAGAAAAAGACTTCTGTGAAACGGCTGCGTCGTCTGGCGGCCGGGCAGGGGAACGGCTTTGCCCCGGTCCGGTGTTTCGTTACCCGATCACAAGTCGGCGCTCTTGACGAACGTCAATTGCCAAACGCGTTTTATTGTCGTCAGCGTAACTCGGCGCGTCACGAAACGTTTGCCGCGGTCCAGAAAAAACCGAAACGACCCGCGGCCGTACGACTCCATTCGAACGAAACGTACTTTCTTTAGACGTTACATGTCTCTGGGTCCCCTTCAGAGTACTCTCGTGCCCGACGCGCACACTTATCCCCACGGTGTTTCCACTCGTCGAAACAGTCCTGGTACGTTTGTTTTGTTCGGCCCCTTCAGCTCATTCGTCGCGTTTGCCGTGATCTCAAATCGTCTTCCTTTCAGAGGTCTTTTGAGTTCGGGCAACAAGAAAAAGTCACAAGGAGCAAGGTCATGTGAGTAGGGTGGAGGGCAAGAACGGCGATCGAGTGTATGGCCATAAACTAACGAGTTCTGAGAGCCGAATGTGCTGGAGAATTGTCGCCAATGGAAAACCAGTCGCCGCTCGTCCACATTTCTGGTCTTTTGCGACGGACTGCGTCCCTCGGACGTTTCAGAACTTCAATGTAGTAAGTCCGGTTCGCTGTGGAGCCTTAGGTGGGGAAGTATTAACATCACCGGTTAGCATCGGGAAAACGATCGGCATCACCTTGACACTGGATCGAACTCGGCGTACCTTTTTTCGGGTTCTTACGGTTTCCGAATTTCCTTTCCTATATAAGTCTAATCTCTTTCATTTAATGCACGATCTATGCCATATTCTCGTCTACGCCACGCTCATTCTCTGCGCTATTTTCTCGTCGACCGTCCAACGCTGTGAACCGTACGACACAGTCGGTCTCACTACACTCGTGTAGAATTCCTCGTTGGAATTCTCTTGTCGCGGGCGCTTACATAAAAAAAAAAAAAATAACAATAATTATTATCACGCGACACAATGCGACGATAATAATGAAAACCGCGCGTCTCCTCGTACACACGTACTATATATATACATAGTACATTAAACACTATTATTAGCACACATTTTTATTTTTTTTGTATTATTATGTACGCCGAGTAGTGCGTATTGTGTGTGTGTGTGTGTGAGATAATATAAATCCGGTGCTGCTGCTGCTGCTGGTGCTGTCGTCGTCGTCGTCACCGAGGATTACGCGCGAGACGAACCGACGGTCCGTAAAACGGTGGCGTTTTGTCATCCGTCGAGTTATTATAATATGACATTATTATACGTGCCTACCCAAACGCACACGTTTATATTATACGTGTACTATACACACGCACACACGCCGCGTCGTGTTGTATTATTATCGTTGCGGTTTAAACGGCGCTGCGGTCCGTTCAGCGTTATGTACGTTACAAACACATTTATATAGTGCGCGCTCGCCGTTATATTGTTGTTGCCCGTGTAAATGTTTGCTTATCGAACACAATAAAAGACACATTGGATTTTCGGCCGCGGCGTTTTTTTCTATTCCGTTGCGCCCCGTCACGCGCATTGTCTACGCGGCGGCGTCGTCGTACGTACGTACGTACGTACGCGCACGGGCATAAAGTGCCACCCGCTCGTCGTCGACGGTCGCCCTATTGTCCGCGATCCGTGTTTAAAAAAGCGAACTCAATCCCGTCCCCCTCTAACGTGCTTTTCGTACCGAAGGACGTCGTTTCTGGACGGGCGAGGGCCGATGGACGGCGTGGACGCCAAAGTCGTTTTGACGGTTTTCGAACGGAATGCTGCGAGACGACGAACAAAACGATAACACAACGTACGTTGTACGGCTCCCGACCGGGTCCGGACGGATTTTTACGTCGTCGCGCGACAATAACGTAACGCGACGCGTGATAAAACGGACGACAACGATTTATGACCACGACGGACCCGCCGGGTTGAAAAACGACACGAAAAATCCGACGGCAAAGCGGGCGCGAGGTTAGGTTGTTTTGGCGAGCGCGCGCTTCGGCGGAGGTTTCCAGCGAACGTCGTGGGAAAAAGAGTTTTACCGTCCGTCTTGTGGTCAAGACAATGAGCGTGTCCGCGTTTGTCGGGGTTTCCTCCACGCGGTCGTTCGCACGTCGACCGACTCGTAGTCCTGGCGACTGACGTCTGGACCTAACCTAACGCGGTCGCGCGTCGTCGGCACATCGTAACCTAACCTGACCCATCCACCGGTGTCGTGACCGCGTCCAAGTCTCTCGCTCAAAGGTGCAAGCACGCGTCGTCCACGGACTCGTATACGGTCCGCCTGAACGCACGGGAACCGGTCCTCTTGGGAATTCGCGGGCGACGACTACCGTGCACCGTCCGCCCGTAAATCGTTTCGTAGTCGAAAACACGACGACCTTCGCGTCTGTTATCCGTGCGTGCGTGCGTGCGTACGCGTATGACGTGTCGTACGCTTCGCAGAACGCGCGCGCGTGACCCCGACGTACGTCCACGTTGCAAACGACGCCGCTGCCGACGGGGTCGATTGTCTTCTCTCGAGCCATCGAGTGAGTATGAGGGCGGGGGGGAAACACAAACAGTCGTCGCGTCGTTATCGTCCGTCTCCGATCGCGTAACCGACACCGCGCGTTAGTTCGTTTCGCCGATCGCGTTGACGTGCACTGACACGTTTCCGGTTAAGTTGTCCCGCGGCAAAGGGCGCCGCCGCCGCGCTCGACGTGTGTCGACGCGCGATTCGGAACGATCCGCCGACGTACCGCCCCACGAAACGCGAAAAACTCTCGTCCTAAACGCACGAGAATAGAAATCCGTTTAACCGTGTGCCGTCGTCCCCTTCGGACCCGATCGCGCCGGGACGACGACGACGACAACAAAAAACCGTCGCGCACAATACTCGCGCGGTTTTACAGAAGAAGACAAAAAACCCGCGCGGCTGCGGCGTCGCGATCACGTGGTAAATCCATTTACGTCGCGGACGCCATTTTCCTCCAGACCGACGTACGATAATAAAGTCGGGCGTGGGGGGCGGGTAGGGGTTGGAGGGGAGGGGAGGGGGAACCGGAGAAGAAACGTATAAAAAAAAAAACCGCGGCCAATGGAAAACGCGAACCGTAATAACGCGTGCTACGGCTTATTTTGTATCGCGTCGTTACGTTATGACGAGAACAGACGCGTATACGAATCGTACGACGAGGGTCCGGGAATCCGTCGTCGGCCGACAAACGCGCACTCGTTTTGGACCGCGAACAGGTGCCGTTTTTTTTGTTAACGTTCCGAACACCGAATCGCCTTTGGCGTGCTTCGTGCCGCTTCTCGTGGACAACCCGTTTGGACGACCTCCCCCCCCCCCGGTGGTGGTGTTCGTCTTTTTTCGTCACGCGGTCGGCACTCGACGACAAAAAAGCACAGTCCATCACCGTTCATCGCTATCACGTGAACCGTGTGCAATAAAGACGTTGTTTTTTAAAAGCGTTTGCGTTGCCGGACGGGAACATACTTTCTGGACGACGTACCGCTAACCGGGGGTTTGGGTGCGAACACGGTCGTTTTTTATTCTAAAACGGTCCGCGATCGACGCGATTACGGAATATATATAACGGAATCTTACACTTTCGAACTTGGTCACTCCAAAACGATCCGAGACCCGTCCGCGTACGTCATGTGCGCGCGCTCGCGTGCGCGTGCATAAGGTGCTCGAACAAACATAACGTACAAACGCACACGACCGATAATAAAAATATACTTGGAAACGACGTTTTCCCCACTCGTACACGAGTCGTGATAGCGCCGCGTTCGCCGTTAAATTCCGATAATATCGATGGCATTCAAGTCGGAGCCGCGATCGCTTATATGCGAGTCTGCGGTATTTTTTTTAAATTTAATTTGCCGGATATTTATGACAGCGGTTATCGGCGAAGGGGTTGGTGGGAGGAAACACAACAACGTTCGTAATGATTTACGTTCGTTATCGGAACCGCATCGGTCCCGCTCACTGCCGCGATATAAAACCCCAGCGAACCGACGACACACGACACGGTCTTGTTTCGCGACCGACTGGGTGTTTTAATAGAACGTTTTTAAAAAAAACCCTTCCCCCCGTTCACGTGACACGGCGCGTCGGAAATTTCCTTCGAGTTCGACGTTTGAGTCGCGGGCCCGTTCATCTCGGGCGGTCTACGTACCTGCCGTAAACCCAAGTGTGTTATGGCGTGTAAGACCTGTCGACAATGGGCGTCCCCGCACACACGCGACACGTACAGTACCGTCCGGTCACCGACGAACGCGCGGAAACGAACGGGACGACGAGAAAACAAATCGCCGTATTAAGATAGCGTGCCGGCATAATCTTAACTTGGTCACGGTACGGTGTTGTTACGGGTGAGTATTAACATCCGTACACGTACAGTCGAGAACGTTTTGTCGACGACGTCACGCGTCGCGTCCGGTGTAGTGTGAACATAAACAATGGTGGTCAGGTTAAGTTGAAATCGTTAAATCGATATTTCGACATACGAAAATATAACTGCCGACATAATGTTGCGTATTCTCCTTGGGTTCGTCTTTTTTTTTTTTTAAGTAAAACTTCTTTACGGAAGGTACGAAAATAAAACGATTTTGGCACGTCACGGTCGGCTCGTCACGACACTTTTTCTTGAGATTAGTTGCGCGTGCGCGTAACGACAGCGTACGACCGTCTCCATCAGTTTTCACGCACCGTGATCACGTCAGTAACTGTTTACACACACGCACCGGGCCAAATAATGTAAGCAAAAGTGTGACCACGGCCGTCTTATCTGTGTTAACCACAATTTACGTGTTCTTTCCTTTACCGCAACCGAAGTAACCGATCTCAGAATATCTAGCGGTGATGACCAAGTAAGCATTTTATCGATAAACGCCCTCGGCTCGTACAGTTCCTGAATTTATTTACCTAACGAAACAGAGAATATTTAGTAAGTTCCACATACATTTTTGAATATCAAACACGCCAAAATCAAACGCCGAACGTTGTCGGGATTATAGAGCACAGAAAGTAAAACAACAATGTCAGTCAACAAATGTAACACCAACGATTATGTAACACCAAGGAGCATTTACGGACACATCAAATCACGGTGTCAATTGAAATAATTCCAATACAAACCTAACATTCTGTCGGTTCAATGATTCCGAAAGAAGTTTCACTTCATCCGCGCGTATACTCGTAACACGCACGAACCCAGACCGAACGTCTTTTGCGAGTTCCGGCAGCTTCTTCGTCCAGCAATAACGCCACCACGGCCAAATCACAATCGGTAACTATATTTCAAATATATTTATATATATATAATATCTATAAAGAAACGAATATCTCAACGACCACCAAACAACTACAGCGAACACCGTGCTCGCGCGCGTCGGTGCCGGTTGCTGCGCGGTCCGATGTGAATCGTTACGTGGCGGTACGTGCAGATACCGGCATAACGAAACTCAGTCGCCGTACAATGTGACTAAGTAATATAATATATATATATGATTTCGTATAAAATGTATATATTGTTGTGAGCACCGTTTTCACCGGTTGTTGTGTGCCGGGTTAATATCCCTGCCACTTGTTGTATCGACCCGTCCGGTTGAGTCCGTTGGGTCGAGGAATTTGACAGTGTAAGGGTCCTGGTATGGTGAAATTACTTTTTACTCCGAAGACGTGGAAGTCAATAGAATATTATTGAGTCGGTTAGTATATATCTGTCATAATGTAGTTTTTTAGACCCCCCTTGAAAAAATCCTGGGTGCGATACTGATATATACGTATAAATATAAATTATCTTAATAATAGAACTGACACCGTGTGTGTTGTTACATCGGAACACGACTGTCGTCGCATATTCGAATACGACCGTGCGACGGCAGTCGCTTACGCTTAGTCAGCGTACATACCGTATATGAACAAGGGGTTCATACTCTTATTTGCCCGGATCTGTAACGATTTCAAACACATCACCGGCAAAGAAACCGGCATTTTAACGACCGCCGAACAACTACAAGAGAACACCGTGCGCGCGCCCCAACAAACTTTTTCGGACGTTCAGAAAACGTACGGGTTTCGAAGACCACCGGTCGGGTCGGACGTCGCGCGTTAAGGACGCGGCGGCGGCGACGGCGGCGGCATCAAAGTGTGATACCGTTTGCCGGTGACGGGCGGAATAAAACGCGGACTGACAAACAAAAAGGGTTGACCAGGTGTTTTTATCGCCGGAAGTTTCGATTGTCCGCGTCACGTAGTAGTATTTTGGCGGCGGCGGCGGTGGTGGTGGCGGTGGTGGTGGCGGTGGCGGTGGTGGTGGTGGCGGCGGTGGTGGTAAACACGTCGAGGAGTCGACGCACGTACGTGTATACACATATATATATATATTATACACGTACGCCCAACGGCGCGGCGCCTCGTCCGTGTCGCACACGTCGATTTTTATGTCCCCGTCCGGCCGGATTTCGTGCGCCGCCGTCTGTGCCGCCGTTTTGTGTCCGTAGCCGACGGCGCGGGCCGCGTACCCGTTTCTGGCGCCAGTCTGGACGCGCGTACAACACGCGGCCGACGACGAGGGGAGACGAAAACAGCCGCGCGGGCCGACCGCGAAGACGACGCGACAAAAGGCGCGCGCGGGTGAAATTTTATTGCGCGCGTACCCGAACGCGACAGTCGGCCGTAAGGCACGCGGACGAGGACGACGTCGGCGCACAGACGATGTCTCCGTACGGCCACGACGACGACAGTGAGTATCACGCGCGCGTCGTTTTCTCGATTTTTCACGCGGTTACGATCGGGTGCCGGGACGATTGTCGTCGTCCGGGGACTGTTCGATTATCGCCGCTCGGCGCCGTCGTACTCAGGGGCGAGGGGGGAGGTTAGGGGTTATATCCCCCCCCCCTCCATTGTCTATTTCGCTGATCTACGGAAAACAACTTATTGGTTGTAAGAGCTGTCGTTGCTCAATACTTTTTATTAGTTAATGGCCAAAAAAGTACAAAAGCTAGGCGGTTGGAAATTCCGTTTGGAATGAGCAATCTACTTTCCGTGTATTTTGATTTTATTTTTAAACACGCGATACGTTTTTTTCGATTCAATGGTGTTTTGTTAATTGAACGACTTGGTATTAGCGTGTTATAATTTCAATTCGTTTTGATCGTAGAACAATCTATACAAATGTACACAATCATGATTATGGACAGCTTGAAACATAAACATTTGAGTTTTTGGTATTACCATGACGATTCGTTAAAATGTATTATTACTATTTACTTATAACATCCCCCCCCCCCATTGAAAATTCCTGGGCACGCCACTGGTACCACGTGTACGAATACCACCTCCCGACCTTGGACGGCTAGTGCGTTATCGTCGCACTACACCCGGTCCGCGCACGGATGTCATCACGACGCGACGTGGGTTTTTTTGATTTTAATCGGTCAAATGGGTTTTTCCGTCCCCGGAAACGCACGTGGATCGGGAACGAACCCCGTCGAAATAGGCGCGTGTTATCGAGTATTAAGGAGTGCAATCAACGGTGACCGTGACGTTGGCGATTGTCTGACGTTCGGAACGGTCTCGGTCAGGTACCGTTTACCGTCGATAATGCCTGTCGGTTTAGAAGTCGTGACGTACGTTTGGTTAACAGTCCTTTGGTAATGATGGGTCGCGGAATCCGGTCAGTGCCGTCGGGCGGTATACGCGGAGAACCAGTCGGACGAGGCGTTTAGGTGTTTGTATTTGTTATTCGTTTATTTTCTCTCGCCTTTTTATGTTTCCAAACAACGGTCATCACGAACAAACCGAATTTCGCTTTGTCCAATCTTGTCCGCGGTCCGTTTCGTTTCGATATATTTTTTTGTTCGTCTCACGTCTATCCGTTTTTTAACGCGCACGCCGACGAATCCTTCGCGAGATAATTATGGCGCCGCGCGCCGTCGTTTTTGAAATAATGATAACGATAACGATACGGCCGTACACGTACATTGTTCGTCGTAGCAAACGACCGGCCTTTCAAAACGTCCGATCTTGGACGGCTCGATTTCGCGGATATGATCGCGACGTTGACGCGAAACACTGCGTTTAGGGTTGTACACGGTGAAAGTTTTTACCGACATGCGAACACGCGGTTATTGTGTACTTTTGATTTTTTTTTTACTTTTGTTATAGCGCGTGTCTCTTTATCGGCCGGACGGGTTGATAATAACTATACGCGTTGTACGTACGTTTTTATAACGGCGTATTTTCGTCGAAGGCGTTACGTCAGGAATCGACGAACAGACGGTTTGATAAGCCCACGAAACACGTGTGTGCACGAAGCACTATATAGTTTTCATCAATATATATATGTATCGATAAAAACCGTTCTCCGTTGTTCCGTTTTGTTTATTCGAACGAATTCGAGCGGTTTTTAAACAGTTTTATTTTTAAAACGTGGTGATATATGTGCATGCAGTTTTTACAAACGTAACGAAAATCATATCTAATTGAGTTTACTAACTTTACCAGAATATATATATATATAATTTTATTTTTAATCGTTGCAACGATGCAATTGTTTTTTCGGGGGGTTCTAGGGGTGTCGGACCCAGACACTCTGTAGTGATCCGTATTCTAGCACCAAAAATACTAAAATACTTTTTTTTTTTAATATTAATTTGTTGTATTTTTTAATTTTTTTGGACCCCCTACAGAAAATTTTTGAAAACCCGCCACTCGGTACACGCACGGCAAGACGTGCGTTGTGCAGTGGATACACGTGATCGACCCGCTGTCTAACGCGAACGTTTGGACGAGGTGGCGAGTTGGCAACGTAATTTTTTATCGTATTAACGTCAAAGACAATTGCGTTTGGTGAGCACGTAGAGCGTTATTTCCGACCGTGCGACCGAGGATCGGGCTATTGTCGCCAGGCGAATGGCGACTCCGTTTTTATTTTTTATTCTTTCGTTTCCAAGAGGACCGTTCTCGTATTTGAAATCCGCACTCGCCACCACCGCGTGTATCCGTGTAATACCGACTTTTTAGTCATGTTTATTAAAAACGGCAGTATAAAACAAACAGTCGTACTCGGCGTGTTTAACGTTTTCCAAACACTTTTCCGGTAGTAATCGCGACGGGTGTTAATATTTTAACGTTACGTGATATTATACACACATATACATTTATATATAATGCATGTATATCGTCGTTTAAACAACCGACTCGAAAAAACGTATGGTATTTACACGGTCCGTTCAAAGTCATCACCCGTTTATCAATTGTATCGTAACAACTGGTAATACCAGTTCAATTATATCCTTATTACAAACATAAATATTGTATTTCTACATGATGTTCCTAATACGTTGAATAATTTTACAAACGTACGGTAACAACGAACAGTGAACCAATGCAAGAAATACGCGATCGGCACACGACGTTAACAACGAGTTTGTACGCATCGTGTAAATATCGATATGTACACGATTGTTTACTAAATACAATGATAACGTGTTGCACAGTCTACTGCGTGGTATTTTTTTATTTTTCCCGTGCATAAATATGATGACTTTTTTTTTTAGAAATAACGAATTTATATGTGTATATAATGTAGATATTTTAATGATCCATATTTTTTTTTTTTGTGGGAAGCTGCGCGCGGTACAACGTATATTTTCAACGATAACCGCGAAATCAATAGAGTGTTCTACTTGATGTTTTTATTGTGTTACGTACATGTATTATGGTTTACAGCCTCCTTTAGCGTCGAACCCGTATCAGCGTAGTGAATACTTTTACGCTCGAGCATTCGATAAAATATTTTAAACACAATTCGTTAGCGTTGAGTGCGACAACTGTTGAATACATTCATTTCGTCAACTCCTTTCAGAAGTGTATTATCGTGCGGGTTTTGTCGATTTTTAATCGTTCTTTGCACGGCTATTTGCGATGTATTAAATCATCTTCGTTTTCGACATCCGCTAAGTAAGGTTTACTCAACCACGCCGACCGCCAACAGCTCTGATCATGTTCATGACCTAGACGTGTCAGACGAAATTTTTATCTATAAAAACACACAATAATACGTACGTGTGTTGTTGTTGAGTACCGTCATAAAAGCGTGTCTAGACGATACATCCGTGTAACAATTTTATTTCTCGATCTCTCCGTCGTATACATATGAAGTTTTATTGTTTTATCAATATACACACGTTATAAGTTCGTAGTTTGTACGGCGTACGTACGTACACGCACATCAACATCCTCTCGCGGTCCGCGAGAAGAAGTTCTAGTGCGTTCGCGTCGTTCGCACACGTACGGCGTACACTTGTTCGGATATATAATATGTACAAGTTTTACGAGAACCCTCTTTTCCTTCTTTACGCGGCCCGCGGACCATATATTTTTTAAAAACGTACATACTTATATATATATATATATGTGTGTGTGTGTATTTCCACTTTTAACTCTCTCGCGGCGTCTTTTCTACGGCGATCCCGCCGTTGAAGTTTATTATTATTTTTTTAAATTACTATATATCCTACGAAACCCAGAAGTCATATATATATATATACTTGTATTGCTACGCGCGTGTGCTGAAAAAAAGTAATAACACAGAAAAAGTCACTCGGGGGACTCACGCGGTGCGTAGAATCCCTTTCTTTGATTACACTCCCGAAAGAAGATATATATATATATATATTTATTTATTTATTTGTTTTCTATCTTACGCGAAACTATTTTCGCGTTGCACTCAAACAAACGAATGCCGTAGTATGTATACAACGCACATAGGTACAGGTCGCTAGTACGTTTTGTGATATTTATAAAATAGTTCGTGAAACGAGAATCACGATAATATCGTGTACGTACTATTTGTATAAATATTTTTTAAATACTATGCTCAAATTGTTTGCCGAAAACGGATTTTGAACGATTTCAGATAATAAAGTTGTCATTTTAATTACAATAATTCGATTTTTGTCCGACCGAGAAATGTATCGGAAGTGTCTGGCGACTGGCAAATGTTGTACGTACGTGTAAATTTTTTTTTTATAGTGATTAAATGTTCTACGTACCTTATTGCACTGTGAATATACTATAAACATATATATATATACAGTATATTTATCCGAGGGAAATAAAATGTTGTATAATATTTGTCTATACTTTTAATACGAATTTAGTAAAATTTGTACGTATAACGTTTATACAGAAGTTCATTCAGTACACAAAAAAATCTATGTTTTTACGCGGTTCCGAGTAATATAACATGTACGTGTGTATATTTGTAAAAAACGCGGATAGAAAAACCGTGACTTTGCAGACAATCGTCTCGTTTCGGTCGTCCGGGATACAGTCGTATTGCATTTCGCGGCGAGCACGCGATTGTTTTTTTCACGATCAATTCGTAAACTACACGTACACAACAGAACGTTTCGAAAAAATGACGTATGACTTTATACACACATAAACGCACAGGCCATCGTCGGTACGTGCGACGATGTGTTTCGTGTTCGATTTATACGTGTATGTATGTCTCGAAACTTTTCAAGCGCAGCTGGTGAAACCCCGTATCATTGTAAAACAAAATATTTATAAAAGTTCGTCATTTCGTTTAAAATTTAAAAGTATGTATAGAAGAGAGTTCCCTTCGCGCCCACACGCCCTTGTTGCGCAGCTGTTTTTTTTTTTTTTTTTTATGAGCTTGCAACATCCACTATCGGTTGTGACTCGAAGATTAAACGAGATATACGCATTATTCGTGGCTAAAAACGCGCGTGCCTGTCTTTACTTCGAATTTTCCACGCGTCTTATTATCGTGTATACTTTCCTCATCCCGTTTTCGTGTCGATTGTACACGTTACCGAAAATCCGTGCGTTTAAATATACTGTTGTCACGGCCTTCTAATGTACTGGTCCGTTGTATTTTTTAAGGCTGTCGAGAGAAAGCGGAAAAACGGTTTTCCTCGAAATATCGCAAACCTAAATAATGGCCAAAACTTTTTATCTTTCTTACGGCGAGGTCATAAATTACAATAAAATAATAATACGTGTATAAAGATAGTTATTTAAAAAAAAAAAACCTGACTAAACAAACCTGACTAAATTCAAATTATAAGATAATTATTAAACCGTGTAATTTACCTTATGTTTCACAAGTGCACAACTTATTGTATTGTATCTTTCAGTAGCCGAATCGAAATATTTCTTTTTAACCTTCGAAGGAATGCTCGTCGCTAATAATATTTTGTCTATCGTACGAGCTGGGGTTACTTCTCACGGTTCTCAGGTGAAACGATTTTCGACTCCGAGCGAATGGCGAAAAACGCGTATTGCGTTCCATTTGGTCTGTTTTTTCGTGTACAGGAAGAATATGCCCCCCGCCACCGGTGACAACCCCGTAGTTGCCACACTGTTCGACGCGTTTTTCGATTTTCCTAGTACTCGATTCGAAAACAACCCCGTCCGCCACTAATTCGTTTCAGACGCGGACAATTGACGTGCGCGAAGTTGGCCCACCCATTTCAAGGCGTAAGCTCAAAAGATATTTTGCGAGTTATTTGCTAGTCGATTTTCGGGATTTGCGATTCGGTACCATTATCGAGACGACGCTCTTGTTTTTTTTTAAACCGGGTCATCTTTTGAACGTTCTGTTTGGTTCGGGTCTTCGTGTATTTATAGCGAAACCAAGTGAAATAAGGTTCTGTCCGGTAAACCGTTCATTGTCAACGACGAAGCAATGGTACCATTAATTCTTGAAGTTACTATTGAGGCTATACAATTCCGTTATCGATCGTAATTAATCAATATCAATCACGTTTTATTTTCGTAATTTTATTATTAATATTATTATACTAATTATGGCGAATGCAAATCGACAATCGTGTACAGTCGTCCATCAAAATAGAGTGTGCCAAGTATGAAGTAATTACAGGAGTACAAAAATTGATTCTTAATCGCAACGGTATCATTTGACATTCAGTTTTCGCGTTTGCGAACATTTTATTCGTTAAAAGTTAGGTTAATAAAAGGTTTATTCGTACGAAATGTCGTGGAATACCATTCCGTTGAAAATCGTGTATGGACAATTGAAAACATAAAATAGGAGAATACGGTTAGAAATCGGGTTACATATATATATTGATGACGGTGTTAAAGGTTTTCCGATACGGAACGTTTCGTATTGAGACGGTATTTTTAAATTTCCGATTCGAGCCCGCTGCCGGTGCTCTGATAAAGAACGCGAGACCGTGTGTCCGTGTTGGTGACGGCGTGCACGACGGACGGACGACACACGTTTTGAAAAAACCCCGGCCGCCCGACGTGCGCGCCGCCGCGGTCGGATCGATAACCGCGCCGCGCCGCCGCCCGGCCACCGCCCGGCCGGCCATTTTACGGCGCCCGTCGCGCCAATGGACGGCCACCGTGGGCGCGGTCTCGGCCGCGGAGCGGTTGCGCGTGCGCGCGCGCTCGCGCTCGCCGACGGGCCGGCGTCCGCGCGCGTTCGGCCCCGGCAGTACGGTTGTGTAGTGCGGTGACGGCGGTACGCGCGCGCCCGTGCCCGACAGTCCACGCGCATTGCACAACGGCACACGCACCGTTTCGCTCCGGTCCGCCGCGCGGTCAGTCTCGTCGTAACAACGTACGCCGGCGGTGCGCGCGCGCGCGCCAAGTGGTCACCCGGTCCCTCGTCATGTGACCGCCCGTCCCGGTCTGTCCCGAGAACCGCGTATACCGCCGCATACCCGCGTACGTACCCGTCACACGTCGTTCCGCGTCCGTTTCCGACATTTGCGGCGCGCACGCGTCCCGACGCCGATCGGTTGTTTTTATGGTCGAACGGGCGCCCACCACCACAGTGAGTTCGAGCGCGTGGGCGCCGGGACACGCGTGGTCCCAGTATTGCAGCCCGTCCGCCGGTCCCACGCTGGCCACCCTCATGCCGTCCGCCCTGCACAGGGGCCCGCTGCGAATATCGCCCGTCAAGTCCGAGCCGTACGACATGGCCGCCGACATACCGCCGTCGATAAGTAAGTCGCACACACCGGGGGTTGGGAGTGAGACTAGATTTCAATCCAACACACGTTAGAACGAAATCGGTTTTAATACGGAATTAAAACGTCACCTGGTATGTTGTTGGAAAAAACGTACGGCGACGAAACCTAGAAACAGTACCCCCAACGTAGTTAAAAATAATCTCGTATCGTTCGAGTGCCGATTCAAAAACCTAACCGAAGCGTGATCAATTAGTGTACTTAGTTCGACATTGGTAACAATCGTTTTCCCCCGGCTTACTTTCGAATAACATATATCACGCCGCAGTAAACCATAACGTAACCCCCCCCAGATACGTTGCACATCGAATGCACTTGTCACGTGTCAACGCGTGTATCGGACGTGTGCAATCGAAAAATGGGACCGCCGCCGCCGCTTAAGACGGGCCCGGGGCCTTCTCACGCGCTTCTGAAGTCCGCGATGTCCGTCCGCCCGATTGTTCTCATTCACGTCCACGCGCGATACTCTCGCGCCTAACTGCGGAAACAGCGTTTCGACGGTGACGGGATGGGACCCTCGATAAACATGCGTGCTCAGTGACATCCGACTTGACTCGTCCGTTTTCCGCGGGAGTTAAACGACTCGTAACGTCGTGCCATTGTGCGCAATCCGTGTATGTTCCCGAGTATTCGTCGACGGTGTGCGTTACGACGTATGCGCAGGGTTATGCGACGTTGTCGTATTTTAATGCATTTAGTCGAGGTTTTCGAAAAATACCCCAAAACGTGTCCAGACGTTTTTTAGTACGGAAAAATCGTTTATTCTAATCCGTTATTTCATTTCGTTTCCGATTGTTTGACCGGTAAACGTTTCGCATCGTATACATTGAACCACGTATACTCGATTATATTTCGTTCGTGACGACATAGTATTCTGAAACATGAATACACTGTACGGTTTATTGAAAACATAACACCATCGGCGTGTATATATATATACATATATTTGTCGGAACGTTACGTGCGCGTAAAAACATTGAAACGGCCGAACATCTTATCGTTTTTATGTTAATTATGTGTAATTATACGGCCGGTGTTCGTATTGTAGACAATAGGGGAGTTTTTTCAACGCAAGTCCAAAACGTTTCGAATAAACACGAAATAAGTTCGTATGAAACAAAATATTATTCATACAAAGCGCACACATGTTACAATATATTATAATTATTATCCGTATTATACTACTAGGCGGATTGATACCGAATCGTATTCTCTATTTTAAAAAAAAATAATAATAACTATCGTTTTTGCGTGCATTGACATTATAATATGGTTGAGCCGTTTCACCTATTGTGTAAAAACAATAAGGTAGTAATAATGTATGGTTTATTTCGAAAAAAAGGGGTTTCGAAACCTAAATGTTAAAATTTCAAACGTTATAATTTTACGAAAAATATTCGAATGCCCAATACTCCTTTTGTATTTAAATCAATAAATGTGCAATACAAATAGCCTGCTAGTTATTTTATTTGAATATTCGAGAATGTTTGCAAACATTCTGGTTATAAAATTCAAATTCGAGTTTTGCATACAATAAATAAATTACAGATAACCAAATAGCTCACAATGACTCAGACTTTAGACAATGTACTCAACACTATACTTATATAGTTGATTATTCGTATTTTTATCACGTTAAATAGTATTTATTCTCTAACATAAACATTTTGGAGACTATGTCTAACTGACTGGCATAAATACTGTATAGACAATGTTTATAAATTAATTCAATTTAAAATAATTGTTCAAATTTTATTGTCTTTATTGCATTGTTAAAATTCAAATCATATTCAAATAGAATTTATACATTTATACATACTAAGTACCTATATATATTATTCATGATTTAGAAATTTTCAAAATTCATTTTTTAACGTATTTAGTTTTCATTTTATACGTACTCCATCGGTATTAGTAAATGTTAAATTACCTATTTATGTATATATATATGGGCAGTATTGAAATAGATAATGATTACAATTTTATAATTTTCAAAGCACTGCTACAAGTTATGAAAATTATAATCAGTTCTATATACAATGGTATATGTTGTAGTAATAAGTAATAAGTTAATGATATAGTCAATTAGAAAATGTATATATTCGATTTTATAACATAATAATATACATTGTCTATACTACATAGAAAAAATGTTCATAAAAAATGTACTATTTTTAAAAATTCGTATGATATATACAATGTTTAGGTAAATGGCTGTTTAATTAATTATATAGCAAAAAAACATTTTTTAACGAATTATATTATATTGGTATGCGGATATATATACATATGTATATTAATCGTGATGACCGAACTAGCTAGAATAAATCGAATTGTGTCTTATATAGGTAGTTTTAAGTCATGTTATACATCAACATGT
Source organism: Schlechtendalia chinensis (assembly GCA_019022885.1). Taxonomy (NCBI): domain Eukaryota; kingdom Metazoa; phylum Arthropoda; class Insecta; order Hemiptera; family Aphididae; genus Schlechtendalia; species Schlechtendalia chinensis. The sequence continues at coordinate 1,864,505 of CM032347.1, forward strand.
ATGCGAATATCGTAATCCCTATGTATGCGTGTTATTGTTAAATATACACAAATTAACAATGTTATCAATCTAGTATTTTCATTTAGTACGTTTTATTACTTTTATAAATGTATATATATTTTTTTTTTTCATTAGACAAATAACACAAATATAACGACGATTTTTTTTATTACGTTTTCTATACATCCGATTTAATCCTTAAATACGGTTTTGAAAATAAACAGTACCTTAATACAGGTACTTATTCGTGTATATATTGTAAATGTACTGAAGTTTGAGAAACATTAAGATATACTCGTGGATAACGATCAACCGGCAGATTTTATTAACTTACCCAGAACTCTGAGCGGCAGCTCATAAAATTTATAGAGGTTACAATATAAATCATTATTATTTTCATTTATTGCGCACGGTGTACGTATAAATATATATTATTTCATAGATTACTTCAATGGTTGGCGTTTTGTCTAATTTATACCGCAGATAATATCTTATACAGCTATTTATATCATCATTTGAAATTACGTGCGCTCAGTCTTGGCAGTGAATTTATGTATGTGTATATATTTAATATTTAAATCAATGTGATTTTTTTTTTGAACCGCGAATTTTTTAAATTGATCATTGTGATCTTCACAATTCATAAACAACGTGCGAATAATTATTGTATATACGTATTATACAGTACACATACAAAAAAAAACCAATGTATAGAGGTATTCGAGTTTTTTTCTGAATTTATAAACTAGTTCCCGCAGCAAATATATATACGAGCATATTATATATGTATATCTGAAAAATATATAACTATAAGAATTCATGTTATATTATTATAGACATGCATATATTTTATTGAAAATATATATGCTTACAAATATAATCGTGTGTTATTATTGTAATTATTAATGTTATTTCGATACGAAATGGAATTTTTTTATGGCACGATCAATAAACTTTATTGAATTTTGGCAAAAATCTAGTAGCTTAGTGGATTAAATATAAAAAAAAAAATATATATTTATATATATAAGTGTAAATTACATGTTTATAATTTTTTTGGTCTTATTGTCACTACATACCTAAACACGATTTTTTCTAACGTCTGTATATTGTAGCGAATAAGGCCATAACCGCGGTAAAAATTGTCACCGAAATCGGACGAATAACATGTAATTATTCTTTTAATCGTTTTCGAATAAAATATGATGAAATGTCGTATACGATTTTATAGAGCCGTACTTGTTTTGGTCCGGTTAATTTATGTCATTTCCTTGTCTGTACTTATATAGGCCTATATTATATTGTGTACATAGTACCGATCCGGTTTCACTATATATATACATGTATGTTATGAGGTGTTACATTTTGAGTTGATAAAATACGCAGTTTATCAAGATCGGCAGTGAATTTAAATTGATTATAATATTCGAAATGCATAAATTAAATCTTAACCTACATTATTATAATAATTTGAACTTTGAATTATATATACGTACTTATGTAGAAAGAGAGAGGGATTGTACTGCAATCTATATTATGTGTTTAATATACACTCGCGACTGCCATACGAAGTGTTCAGATGTATTTCGCGTATATAAATTATAATATTATGTATGATAAGTATACATAAACTATTTACGATCAGAACGTGCATTACTCAATTATGTATAATATATTATATAATTAGTGTACGTGCAAATCAACTTGTATCATTAATGTTCCGTACGTTATAATGTTGTTTGTAATAACGAGACGTTATTCGAAGTTTCTATACTTGTCGTCAGTAGCGTTTATTTATATATTTTATTTTTTTTTTTTTGATTGCCGACTGACCTTCGGGCCTTGAGTTAAATAAAATAATCAGAAAATAAATATGAATAAGCGATAAATATATCACAATACGACCAGTAATAAATCATTTATCCCACCAGCGACAATAGTTTTAAAGTATCCGAAACACTCGTGACGTGTACGTAATATTATATTAATAAGCATCCGGAAATTTCGGGCTGGAAAGGACTACTGTAGCCCCTCTCCCTCCATGGATACGTCATGGACGAATGTACGAAATGATCATCTCAATGTATATTATCTGATCTCTCACAAACCACGTACTTTTCAAAATCATAATAAAAATCGACTCCGGTTCGTCGTCACCGTTGATTTTATATATTATTATTTACTCGACAAATTTAAACATACGACTGATCGTATTTAAAAAGAATCAAAGAGAATTAACAGCGCGTTGTATTTATATGACATACAAACATATGTACGCTGTATAGTAGAGATTATTTGAAATATCAACACAATTTTCTGTACACGATATTGTTGTACGTTTTTTTTTTTTAATTTTTTTGCTACGCGCGTTTTTAAAACCGACTTAAACTGCTCACGCTCGTACATTTATACTAAACCAACATACGATTACAGTGTTTACGTGATTTCGATTAAAATAGCGTACTTATGTGAATCCTAAAGAAAACAATATTTGGCCGTACGCATACTATGTCTGGTGTGATATAATATACATAGAACGACGAAATATAATGTATGCTTTTATGTACGCGATTGACGGATTACCTGTAATATTATTATTATCATAAACGTGATATGAGTGACGGGTGACATTTCTGTCGCGCCCACTTTATAAAAATAATAATAATAATAATAATGATAATAATAATAATAATAATAATAATAATAATAATAATAATAATAATAATAATAATGATCGTAATCGTTTCGTAAGCATATACGAGTAAAATAAGAGACGGGAAAACAAGGGTCAATAAAATAATTTTACAAGTTTAACGTCATCGCGTTCGTATTTTCAATTCTATATATTATAATAAATATATATATGTATATTACTCCACATTATAGGACAGTGTGGGACGAATGGTCTTGTATTCCGGTGTGTGGTGTTAGTTTTTTTCTCCTTTTTTAATACGACGAATAAAAAAAAAAAAAGTATGTATATAAAAGAAAAACTAGTTTCGGCGCCGTCTTTGTGATTCTTCCGTCTCCATCGCACGCTTTTTTCTCTCTCACTCTCTCACTCTCTCTCTCTCTCTCTCTCTCTCACACCTCACACAAAACACAAACACACACAACACACACACACACACACAATATCACGAGTCTCTTCTTCTTTACATTTATACACACGCGCGTAATATATAATATAATACAGCACACGTATATTTATATTGTACGTATAAAATCGTTTTCCGTCTCGCTCTTTCCCTCCACACACGCGCATAGCATACAACGTACACACGAACACTCCGTTGTTTATACATGCTTACGTATACACACGCACGCACGCACGCACGCACACACACATACATACATATATATTGAAATTAGCGCGGCATCGATCGTTTATTGGATTAATTATGTGCGCCGGGGCACACATTAAAACCACCGCCGCAGCCGCCGTCGTTCGGAGCCTCTCTCCCTATACACACATACACGTGCGTGTGTGCGTGTGTGTGCGTGCGCGTGTGTACATATTATATATACGTTTACCGTCTTGTTGTCTTTTTTACCTTTTTTTTTCTTCTTCTTTCTTTCCGTTTTTAATGACCGTCTCTCATTGTTTTATCGTCTGTCGGCCGCGCGGACCGTCAACACGTTTTATATTATATTATTCGAAAACACTACCTATACGGTATAATATACATAATACACCGCCGCCGAAAGAGCCGGGTAAATGAAAAAGAAACATATATATATATGTAATAATATTATAAGAAGGATAAAACGAATAAGAAGACGCGGAACCAAACGACAAGAAAAATAAAAAACCGAAATAATAAAAACCCATAAAAATAAGACTGCACCCACTTGCCGACGGCGCAGACGCCACGCTCCACGCGATATATGTGTGTGTGCGTGCGTGCAGGTCCTTCTTATTTCTCGAAAACGATTATTCGGGTTATTTTTATTATTATTATTATTATTATTTATTTAAACGCTGCGCGCGCGTGCGTTATAAGTATACAGTGCACTACGTTGGCTCTCGATTTTCGGACGTACGCGTTATCTATACGTTCGGTGTTTACGGTTTTGTTGAAGTACACGATTAACGTTTGTCACGATATACGATAAAACGCAAAAAAAAAATTCGAACGGTTGCTGGGAACGTCCCGTTGGACGCGACGACATTTGATTAGGACGGATGGTACCGAATGGTTCGTGTGATATATACATACGTATTTATATTTGGGATCGCGTACATCTTTTTTTCGGAAAATGCACGTGTTGCGCCGTGAAACGCGGAGACCGAACGGATCGATCGCACAGACATTATCGTTACCGACAACACGAAGCGTCCGGAAGCGACGGATGACTAACCGGCGGTTCGCGAAAAAAATTTAAAAAAAAGCGGTTGACGAGCGTCACGAGGAGTGGTCCGAGAATGTTGCTCACTCGTTCGTCGACGGACCGTCACCAGTGTTTGTTTTGCTCGTTGACGACGTGCTCGTTTCGATCGTTTTGCGCACGACACCGTTTCACGAGCGCGCGTTACGCAACGGCGCGATTTGTCGTCTCCGAAATCCGTTCGGCGCGAGTGGATCACCTAACACGTCCGTGTGAGGTTGGCGGCGCAAAGTTAATATTTTTTCAATAAAACCTTTCCGACAAATTTGTCGGTCGTCGTTGGAAAGGTCCCCCGAAATTCGTTGGACCTTAGTTTTTTTTATATAAATTTTTTTAAATGCGCCACCAACTTTACACTAGCGGTGCATTTAAAAAAAAACTAAGGTCCAACAAATTTGTCGGGAAAGATTTTATTGAAAAACATTAACTTCACGTACGTTAACCTAACCGTGCGAGCGGTTCACGTTCGCGTCGTCTGGTTTTCTCGTCGTACCCCGATAAGATAAAGACCACCGGACAGGCGTTTATTATTGTCGACGATGAATCGGCGACACGTTATAAAACGGTTGTCGCGCACGCGTGTCCGTAAGTAATGAAATTCGTACGCGAACTCTTGTGACCGACGCTATTGTATTTGCATGGCGTACCGGTTTTCGGCTTTTTACAATACGCGTTTTCGTTCGGGACGCTCTCGTATTCGGTTTTTTTTCGTCTCTCTTTCTCTTTCCCTCACACACACGCGCTCCGACCGGCCGTATACAATACATGTACAATTAAAACGCGTGTGGTTTCTTCCACTTTTTAATTATTATTCAAACGCGCGCACGTGATGAAACGCGGCAACATAAAAATATAACCGCGTGCGGCGCACGTCGCAAAGAGAGTGTGCGTGTGCGTGTGCGTGTGCGTATTACGCGACAGTGTTGTTTATAACGTGCGTGCACACGTATATTGTTACGCGCGTGTGCGGAAAGAAAACGGGTGGTGGTGGGGGGTAAATGAAATAAAAAGAAGCCGCCGCTACTCTTTGAGGGGGCCCCCGGTCCGTTGCCGCCGCCGCCGCGCGCGCACGGTGGCCGCGCGCGCGACCGATTTTCTCGTGGTCGCGTACCGGCGTGTCCGGGGGGCCCCCGTCGTACGCGCGGTGATTTATCGGCTTACGAACCGTGTCGCGTCGCGTTCACGTAGTCGTCGTCGTCCAGCCCCGGCGGGGCGATTCTTCCGACGGACCCGGGAACCCACCGCCGAGAAGTGAACGTTACGGACGCGAAACAAGATTTGCCGAATCAGCCGAGTCGTAGTGCGAAACCGCCGTTTTTCTCGCGAACCATCGATCTTGATCGCGATAGTTGACGGGCGACGCGCGACACAACTCGTCAAACCGTTCGTGTACGACCGAAACGATATTTGTACGTTTTCGATTAATAAGAACAATTGACCGATCGTTGTTTGATTGTTTTTCTTTTTTTTTGGTTTTCGAGTCGTACGTGTTTTTTTTTTTTTACTATAGTTACCCGTACACGATCAACCGCGACATTTGTATACGGTTTAAAAAAAAAAACCGAAAACCGCATAAACGCTTTGATTTATTCGAATCGACAACGGTTATAATATTCGTTTTTAATTGATTCGTTTCAAAAAAAAAAATATCGATTATTTTTTTTAATATTAATTTAAGATAATCATCAACCCGACCGGTATCGATCTTATCGACAACCCAGTATTGGTTCAAACAAATGACTTCGTTATAGAATATACATTTAATTAATCGACAAATCAACCTAACCCCCCCACCCGTACTTCGGCGTGTGAATCCATCGTTTTGTTATCTCGACTTTCCTGTGCGCACTTCGTCGAAACCACGCGTACCGTATTTCTGGTTCGTTTTGTTGATTCGCCCGTGACCGTCAGAAACACCGCGTTCTGGACGACGACGTGTTAAATTATTTCGTCGGGAGGGGCTCGGGGGGGATGGGTGGCCCGCTGGACGGAACCGGCGGACCGGTTTTCGCGCGGACCCGTATGAGAAAACCACGCGATTGCGTTTGCGTTCCTACGCTCGCGTTCGTTCGCGCCGCGACGGTCTCCGGAGTTCGTCGATTCGTGTTGTTGTTGTTGTTGTTGTCCGTAGTGCGTGCCGTTCCGCGATTGACGAAACCCTTGGGCCCCCCCCCCTGGCCCTCGAACGATCGGGTACGTTAACCGCGCGCGCGCACGCACGCACGCGTAACCACGGCAAATCAGGAGACGGCGACCACGATATTTGTATTTGTGTGTGCTTTTACGTACACGCAATGTCACGACGCGAAGGACAATCCAAGCCAACACGGTCCGCTCTCGTCCGAAAACCGATAAATAAAAAAAAAGTACCCGTCGTCGACGTTTCCCCGCGGTTTCGTTTTCTTTCGGAACGTGTTACCGTGCGTGCGTGCGTGCGTGCGTGCGTGCGACGACGTCTAATTAACAAGCGTACGCGCACCGCGTAGGCGACAGCGTCGAACGGACGGGACGGGAATCGATTGGACCGCGTCGGCGCCGGCGTTATCGGAAACCGGATATTTCGTGCGTCGTGTGCACGTCGTAATATATTGCACCCCGTCCGGCGGCGGCGGCGGGTCGCGTTCCGCGGGTGCGGTTTACGGGGCACGGACACGTCGCGCGTGAGTGTTTTCGGATCGTCCGCGTTAACGTGCGTGCGTGTGTGTGGGGACACGATTCCTAACCTCTACGCCCGTACGATAGCCGCCACGGTCCGCCCGCCGGTGGTTTCGTCGAAGTCTTCGGAACGGTTTTACAAACGACACGGTTACGGGGTCACCGTGAGTTCTCGAAGCGGCCGATTTGGATACCTCACACGACGACGCTCGCGAAAGCAATCGGACAAACGTCGACGCGAACGTCGCCCGACTGTCGACAACCAGTGTGTCGGATACACCGCGACGGAGAGGGGCGAATAAAAATAAAAAATAATAAAAAATCCCCCGATCCAAGGGAATTTCTGGTTTCGCTGACCGCGCAGCAGGTCATGAAATCGCGAGTAGTACCCGTTTATATTTGCGTGCGTAATTATTGTTTATGCGGAAACAGTAAGCAAAAAAAAAAAATAATCCCCTCGCGTTAAATTTCGAACGGAACGTACATATATATATACGTGTGTATATTTACGGTAAACGGAAAATCATCACTTTTTGTTCTGTACGCGGTGTGCGTAACACATAAAACGAGTGTTTCCGTATTCGGTTCCAAACAAACGAAACACGCGTACGGTGTTCCGAACGACGCCGACGAAACCTATCCGAAATCGATCGTTCCGTAATTGTCGAAAAATTGCTGTTACGTACGGCGGCGGGTTTCGCGGACGGGCGCGACGGACGATTCAACGCGTTTCGACATTACACGACGATTTCATTTCGTTTTCATTCTCCGCGCGACGTTTAAACGTCTCTGTTTTCGAATACGATTGTCCGCTGCGAGTTGGCAGCTCGTCTGACACGTCTCGTTTCGGAAGTAGAAGAGCGTAATTTCGCCATTCTCGTTACAGTCTCCAGTTGGTTACGGAAAATCGATTTTTAAATTTTTATTTCGCGAAGCGTCGTCGCGACGTTATTGGTTTTTCAAAACACGGATTTCCGTACGGAAGATCGTCACACGCGTTTTACGGTTTATTCGCGCGAAATTATTTACAACGCACGCGGTTTTTACGGTATCGCAGAAGCGAAATCCGCGCGAGTGCACGCCGTCTCCGTTCGTACGTGAAATACGTGGACCGTTATCAGGTACACGCGTACGTTCTTTAACCGTACACCAGCCATAGCGCGTCCGAACAATAATGCTTAGGACAGCGTCTGCGCGTACGTACCACAACGGTGACGTGTATTATGAATTATCGTAGTCGTCGTTTATACATTTGTATACGAACGGCGGCCTCTCTTTTGAGGTGCGCGACGAAAACAACAACAACAAAAAATACACACCGCCGCGACACGGAGCATCGGACACGCGTTTATAACACAAGTCGAACGGACTATAAATTGTTTTACGCATTTGCCGCCGGTCCACGAACAGAACTGCCTCTCGGTTACTATTTTTTATCACTACGTTTTACCTTGTTTTCCGCGCTCGAGTTATCCAGGTCAACGTGACGGTTATGATCGTCTTTCCAGTACGCGCGCCGTCTATCAATAACGTGTCGAGGACGCGACCGTTTCGTAAGCCTTCACGAGTTGACCCATACGGTTTTTTTTCCGATCCGACCGCCGGGAAAGATTGTCGTTTCCGAATCGCGGATCCAGAACTTATTTACGAGGGGGGGGGCATCTTAATCACAACAACTTTAATCCTCATTTTGTCGCATCGAGTAACGAAATATTTTTCAATATTTTCGTTTGCGATACACCGAAATAAAACAATAATGTCTGTCTTTGTATCTTTATCGAATGTCGAATCGCGTGGCGGTTGCGGCTGCTATCGGAACGATTTATTGTCCTCTACGGAGATGTCCGAGATATCTAAGAGCGTGTAGGCATATTATACATTATGTGTAACTCATCAATTTTTAAGGTTCGCGTATCGTTCGATAATTAAACTGCAATACACATATGAAAACAATTATATGTACTTTGATAAAAAGAGGTATTTATCTTTATTGATTATCAAAAACGTTAAAACCGAAAAATCTCATAGCTACAACTTGTACAAATTGTCTTTCTATAGTATCATAGATACTAGTTAGAATTATAAAACGATACTAATAAAAAAATTTAACAAGAGTCTACGGGGAGGAGGGCGATCCGACCGCCGGGAAAGACTGCCGTTTCTGAATCGCGTTCACGCCGTGCGTATCGTACGCAGTGGCGATCGAACGGGGGGGGTGGAGCTTTTTGTTAGTATGTATTGGTTTTAACGGTTATAACGTTTGTTACCAATAGAAAAAAAAAGCCATTATATATTATTAAATAATAAAAAGGTTCACGGATGAATCGGCACAAAAAAAAAAAGAAAAAACAGATTTAATAATGTGAATGATACATTTCATAACGTCGTTTGACGGTCGCCCGCGGGTCAGCCGTTCCGTCGTCCGTCGCAAATCGGATTGGGCTTTCCGAGCGATTTTTTTATCGATTTTTCCCGTCGGAACGGTATTTCCGTAAACGGAACGGTCGAACGTTTTGAATCGTTGTGTCCGTCAGCGACGCGGGAAACTCGGTGTTCACGCGTAGCAAACAATACGGTCCACGGAGTCGTACGCTCGTAATGATTTATCGTCTTAACAGGTCGATCCAAAACAAATTCGACATTTTGTACGCGCACAAGACACCAACCGAATATTTCATCCGCACTGCCTATTTGGCACGCACACGCGTACCACGCGTATTTTCCTCGGCAAAACATATATCGTGTACGAGTGCAAGGATTTGCACGATTTGTCGATAAAATCACGATACACGGACAATACGATAAACGCGCGCACAAACAAATGTGTAAAAAAAAAAACAACTCAAGCTTTTCGTCAGAACAGTTGTCACTCGTGTGTGTACGTCAAGTTGCAAACAAAAAGATATCGCTATGTTATCGGGATGCGTAAGATTTGCCGTTTAACCTAATCTCTAAACCGATTAAATATCTCATTATATTTATTGGTGGGGGCAGGGGCGGACTGAGACTCTGAATGCCCAGGTGGGTAAGTTTCCAAGAGGCCTTAAACTAACGTAATTAATACAAACAAGCGACTTGATAAAATAAATAACTTGATAATGTATCACATTAAAAAAAATTATTGGATCAAAATAAAACCGACTTCGAAAAAAAATGAACTAAAAAGTGTGAAATAATTCACAGAAATTTTGATTTTTCGATTTCGGTTATCGACATTTGGCAACGATTACGGTGTGATATGTGAAAGATACCCACTGTGCAATTCATGTTACAAGACATCGCAGGAACATATAATTTGTATTGCAAATGTAACATCCCACTTAAATGTCTATATGATGTTGTGGAAACGTATTATTGAAACATTATCATTAAGAGTTGTCCCTATAAAGTTTCAAAATGTACAAACCAGCAATGTCATATTTTAAGTTTCCTCAATATGATAGTTATGTTATCATATATTATAATGTAATTTTTCTATATATTATATAGGCACTGTTGTGAGCCCGAGTTAGTATTCCCGTTGCTCGTTGCTATGACCGATCCAGTTGAGCCGGGTAGGTCGATTGATCTGTCTTAGACGGTTGAGCCGTTCGGACGAGGAATTGGTAGTGTTTTGGGTTCTGGCGAAATAATACGTAACTCCGGAAGTGAGAATATGTTTACTGATTTATTGAGTCGGTTATTATAATATCAATAGATTATCTTAAAATTACTAATGAAATTAACAATTTGTATGTTGGCACATCGAAAACACGACTGACGATGCACGTCCGATTCGGTCGTGCGACGGCAGTCCAAAATGCTTAGTTAGCATTAGAATATTCTCAAACAACAGTGGTTCATAACAGGGACGTTGAATTTTAGTGTGCATTAATGTGTATTATTAGTTTATATGGTTGCAATAAATATAACAGGAAATAAATATTGAAACAAATTACAAAAATAAAAGATTTTAATTATTTTGTTTTGGAATTATACAAGAACCAAAAAGATGGCACGTGTGTATACACGTGCCAGTTTTCAAATAGATTCTAGTATTTGTAATAATACCACGTAAATCGTCCAACCCTTTCCTTATCTCTTGCGACTTTACTAAGAATTAACGTAACGACGTGAAAATAATTCATTTGAAATCGTTAAATATATCAGTGGACCGCGATAAGCCGCACTTGTCATAACCGATGACCAGAGCGGGATATTGCGTTTTTAATTCGCGTAATCTAAGTAATAATTTTCTCAAAATTTGAAAAACAAGTTCAAACTGTTGAATACCACAAACAAGCTCTTCCATACCGCGATCACACGTCACTTTCATCCCGAACGTTGAACAAACAACAGACTTCGCGACACGATTAGAACATCGATCATGTCATCGTTAAAAAAAAAGTAATTACAAATGTTAATATTAAATATACTAATTTCTAGAAACGCACGCAGAAATTGTTTTCAAGGTGTGGTTAAGATAAAAATATTACAATTCCTCCTTCCCTATTAAAAAAAGTATCCTACAATATAATATCCCATACGTCTCTTAATACCCCAAGTAATTTAGCAGAAAACCAATATTTTTTAATGTAGTTTTTATGACAGTAATCTATATTATAAAAAAATTTAATTTGTTGATATAAATATGAAAATTTGTATAGTATTAATTTTTTTTAAAAAAGTATTCAAATTACCTAAGTAAAAATTAACAAGTGAAAGCAAGTTAAGTATTTGATTTTTTTTATATTAGTAAAAAACAAAAATAAATTGTACTATAATATTGCTCTATTAACAAATACTGATCTATTTTAATGGATTTTCATGGAAAATTGATTTAGAGTTTAGATTAAAAAAAATTGTTAATTTCATATCATTGCTATTATTATTATATGACGATCATTGATATAAAATTATAACAATTATTATTATTAATTATATTTATTATGTAATTAAAATTGTATATAAATATTCAGAGGGTTTAAATCGATTTTAAATTAATATAAGTTTGTGTTCATTTAAATATTTATATACCTTTGTTTTTTTCAAATACAAATCATCTGTAGGTGTAGGCTAGGTAGGTAAGGCGCCCTTTGTTAGGTTCCCAAAGACTATAGGAACATAGCGGTCATGGTTCGCAACTCGAATAACCACGCGTCTTTTTTGCATTATTTTACAAATATTTGTATTGAATTTTATGTATCTGCAGTAAATTGAAACGTTGACTAAATGTTGCACGAATATCACAATGCAATGTCAATTATGCAACATCGCACCGATGTGTAATAATATTGTTGTAGGGATGTGTTATCACAACGACAAGCTTTCGCAGTTGCACACATATCGCATTTACGTTACAGTAATATGAAATGTAATATTACATGTTCCAATAAAACATCACAACGATATCAATGCGATATCGCGTTGCACAGTGGGTAACAAATACTCGTATTAAAAATCTTTTAGAATATCGTAATAATTTTTCTATTGGGTATATTATTTTGTGTAAGCCAATAGGCCATAATAAAATAAACAGCTTAAGGCCCAAGTAGAAAATGTCTAAAGGGCCTGGGCGGGTATGGCCTCTTACCCGCCCTGCCAGTCCGCCCCTGGGTGGGGGTGTTTTTTCGATGGCGAGGACAGTAATGAAATGCACGCGACGTTGAACGTACGCCTAACAAAATACCACACGGATTCATCATTTATCCGTCGACTGTTATAATAGCGTAGCGTGTCCGTTCATAGTTTATACACCAATAAGACATTGTGAAAATATTACCATCGCGATGGCATTGTTATCGTACGTTTTTCGGCTCGGCGGGTCTTTTGCGGACCAATTTGCACGGTAGGCCTTTATTGTGTGTACCGTCACGTCATACGGCGTGTATATACCAAAAAAAATAATAATAATGAAAATTTTGTCTTATGCCCACGTGTATCCTCCTCCGACACGCCGCCGTGTATATTATCATTATCATTATTATTATTATTATTATTTATTATTATTATTATATTATTATATATACCATGTGTAAATCGTATCCGTCGGCGGTATAATATAATACACGTGTTTGTGCAACGTATGTATATTGCAGACGTATCGTTTCACCGCAGTCGTATAAAAATACAAACGCGCGTAAAAATATGTTATAAAACGATCGTCCGTACTTGTATAATTGTGTTAATTTTTTTCAAGACGATTACGCGCGTCCCGCACTTTGCTGCGCGCGGAGGAATTTTCGTTCGTTATTTTTTTATTTCATTTTTTTTTTTTTTTTACGTCCGTCTCGTTTTTATAATATCGAACGTATGTATATATATATATATATACACACGCGAGCTATTATTGTTTGTTTTTTTAATTGCCCGCGTGCGCGAATGTTTCTACGTGCCTACACGGAGCGTTCGAAATTGTCTACGGGGACGTATAAAGACGTCGGAGAAACCGTTCGCCTTGGAACGTGCGCGAGCGACCTTCTAACCGTCACCGACACCTTTCGCCGGCGAACGCTTTTGCCGTCGAACGGTTCCCCGCGACGGAATCTTCCCGGGGTCCTGCCCGACGACTCGTCCCGTCACAGAGTCGTCCGACCGTATTGCGCGCGGCGTGCCGTCACGACGTCCTTCTTGTTGCGTGTACGTCACGCGGTTCCACTCCAGCTTTCGTCGTAGCGTTGATATTTCCGGAACCACGTGGTAAATCCGTTTAGTATGCGACCTACCTGTATTATCACTCCATCGATTCAACGGTTTTTTTTTTTTAGATAATACGTCCCTGACCTACTCAAACCGTCTAAAACCCAAACCTAACCTAACCTTACCTCCCTCGTCGATCTTTTATTTATTTTTTTACGGTAGGTCACGCGTTCGGTAGGTCACATATTAAACGAGTACCGACCACGTAGACCACGACAAACGTCCATGTTGGACACGTACGTACTTTCGTCCATGTTGGACACGTACGTTACTTCCGTTCGGCCGATAACGTTTCGTTTTATCTCCGCGCACGTATTTGCGTACGATCCACGTGGCGTCAACAGTTCGCGTTTTCGCCGGTCTACGACGACGGCGTGGCACAGTACCGACCAGACTCACGGTCGTTCGACATTACCGTCTGTCACTGTTGCGCTGCAAAGCCGTCGGACGAACGCGAGCGTCTTATATCGGCAGCAAGAGGTTTTAATGCCGTTTGGTCAAACGCGTTAGGTTAGGTTAGGTGACGAAGCGTTCCCGGACGAATGTTTCGACGACCGCCGCCGAGCGGATAACGGTCTCACGGGTACCACCGACCGGGTATGGGTTCTAAAACAAAAAAAAAAAATTAAATAATATTCGTGTCGAATCGCGCCGGTGCCAGAGACGAGAACGTTCGAACGATGGCGTTTTCGATTTGCTTCGTGCCGGCGGACGACAGAGTGTGATGTTTTCGCGAGCCGCGGAACCCGATGTTCCGATGATTCGTATTCCGCGTGGTGGTCGAACACGATATGGTACGGTTGGGTTAGGTCACGCTCAGACCTAACCCGGTGGTCCGACGAGCTTTTTACGCGCGCACCGTGGTCGCTCCGTTTCGCGCTCGCGACGGCCCCACCGCCGGACACAACGGAACACGTCGTGACGGTCCGGGTCGGAAACGGTCGCTTTTTCGCCCGGTCGCCGCGCCGTCGAGATTCCGGTCCGGCACGCCGTCGATCCCCGCCGCGTGCGGGTACAAACATGGCGGCGGCACATCAAAGAGACGATATCCGTCCGCCCGAACGGGTTCCGGACGGACGCGCGCTTTTGACTCCGCCCCGGAGGGCCGTACCGGCACGCGGCCAATAGGACGGCGGCGACTGCACGCCGCGACCGCACGCCGCGCCCGCGGAACGCGCTCGCGCACGTGCGGCGAAGTGGCGTCCGACGGCTGCGGCGGCGCTCCGTCTCCGTCGACTCGCGCGTATCACGACTTTTCTACACAACGACGATACGACCTGTAGGACGTCGTACGGCGGTGTCCACTGCCTTTGTCGACCAAAACGCGGGCCGACTTGGCGATTATTTCTTTCCCGAAATCCCCCGCGCTCTCGTTTCCGGCACGGTTCCGTTTCTGTGCATTACCACACGGACGTCCAGACAGTTAGAAAAATTGACGTGAAGAAAAATCGATAATACGAATAGATATATACGTATATATCGTGTGGGAGAAGTAAAAGCGAATTTGTTGACGGCGAGCAGTAAAACGGGATTTTTTTTTAGTCATGTGAATGCGTTTACCGAAATTCATCCGTTTCGTGGATTCCGATAATGTTTACGTTCGAACGGTTTGGCGTCCGGAAACGCGTCGACGGATCTCGTAAAGTTCCTACAGCCCGTTAACAGATGGCCGGCACGCGTACAAATACAATTGAAGACGCAGACACGCGTGGGTACGGTATTGTACGTCGGCGACGAGTGTTTTAGAAACGCGTTGTACGCCCGCGTGCGGGGGCGGACCGGGTCCCTGAAGGCCTGGAGGCGGGCGAGTTTTCAGGAGGTCTTGAGGAGCCAACGCGATCGACGCGAACAGGCGACTTCAAACGAAACGGATAACTCGGATGACGGCGAAACACAATAATCAAACCATAACGAATAACGTAACGCGAGTACGTAGGTGGACTGTGATTCCGGTCGTGTGTTGCGAACGAGAATAATATTGATGAACGATTGGGTCCCGGACGGAAAAATGTCGCGGAAAGCAAAAATACGGCCGACCGCGACGTCGGGTTAGGTTAGGTTAGGTTTCCCGTAACGCCGTAACTCGTCGGACGAACACTGACGTCATCTGCGCGATTCGATCGACGCGTGCCGCGTATAGATTTAATTTGAAATCAGGCGTTCTGTTGTTGGATTTTTCAGAACGGCGGCGGCTGAGCCTGTGCGTGGGCTGCGGCGGCGCGATAAACGACCAGTACATACTGAAGGTCGCGCCGGACCTGGAGTGGCACGCGGCGTGCCTCAAGTGTGCCGAGTGCCATCAGTTTTTGGACGAACATTGTACCTGTTTCGTGAGGGACGGGAAAACCTATTGTAAATTAGACTATGTCAGGTAAATATGCGCGTGGTCGCGCGACAGCGGACAAACGCGAGCGCGAGTCAGGTTTTCGGGCGAGCGGTCGCAACCCCAAAATCATCCGTCCTACCGGTCGTCTCGTTCGCGATTGACGATTTTTCGTCGGCCCGGGGTGTGCGTGGGGTTTTGTTTTTTCATTTTCTTCGTTGGATCCCCGCGAACACGGTCATTCGATCTTTTATTTTCGGAACGCCGCCGAGTAGGGGGTTTCGCTCTTTGCTTTTATCGATCACTACCCCGTGCCGTTATGTTTATACACATACATTTATATTTATATTTATATAGACGACGTTTTGTGACGGACGTCAAATGCATCTGCACGCCTCTTGTTTTCCAATGTCTGCCGATGTTTACACGGTACTCATACCCAATATTCTCGCCCTTCGAGTAAATAAATCGGCTCCGGGGCCTTCCGCGACAGATGACATTGTGTCAATATGCGCGCGCGCACACACATCGTATTATTTCCAAAGGGTCACACGCGAATGCCGCCAAAGTACGTGTGTGCGCAGCGGCTTTTTTTCTTTTTTTTTTCGTCTCCCACACGAATTGTGTTTTGTCGTCGTACGCGCGGAAGCGGTCGGGTTGGGTCTTGTGCTTGTTACCGTGCCGCGATTCCGACTGCTCAATTGTCGTCTGTTTGACGTGGAAATTTAAATCGAAACAACAACGAATCACCGCTGGCCCTCCTACTCGACTTGCTCCGGGGCAAGTGACCCCCCCGCGAATCGAATTGAACGCGCCGATCGTTTTTAAAACGTTCGGGACGGGGGTCGGGAGCGTAAAAGGCGCAACCCCGGCGGGAGGGACGTCCGCCGCCCGTGCTAATCCTGACCTAACCTCGGGTCGCGTCCGTCGGCTCTTTGACGTGTTCAGACGATTCGGATCGGGTTTTACACGCTCGTCCGCCTCCGGGTCCGCGCACGTGTGCATACGAGAACGCGCGCGCCGTGTGCGATCTCGTTGGGTGGCCCCGGCGCAGAAAACGGATCCCGCGACGTCGTCCCCCGGCACGCGGTCGTCTCCGGCGGGAGTTGATAACGTTTTCGGCGACGTGGAATTTGTTTTTTTTTCCGTCGTCTACGTTTTTCACGCGAGGCGCGACGCCGTTTTCCGCGTTTCAGATTGTTCGGCACCAAATGTGATAAGTGCAACCTGAGCTTCGACCGGACCGAGCTGGTGATGAGGGCCAAGACCAAAGTGTATCACATGGAGTGCTTCAGGTGCAACGCGTGCAGCCGACAGCTCATACCGGGCGACGAGTTCGCGCTGCGCGACGACACGCTGCTGTGCAAACAGGACCACGACCATCAGCCGGGCGCGAACGGCGTCAAGAGCAAGATCGCCGCCCAGCTGCAGCAGCAGAGCAACGAGAACAACAACAACAACACCGCGCTGGCCGACCACAACACCAGCAGCACCAACTCGTTGCACCACAACGAAGGGTCCAATTCCGGTCAGTAGCCCGAATCGTAACAAAAAAAAACATATCCCTCCCCCGTCCTGCCCGGGTAAAACCGCGTCAATTCGAACGCGTTCGTCCCGTGGTCTGGCTGGAATTTCGTGACCGAAACGAGGTTCGCGGTCGGGCGGCCGGCAGTTCCGACACACCCCGCTGTCATATAATAAACACGTCCGGGCTAGCTAGTCGTCCCGCGAAAACCGTATTGCGTATCGTCGCGTGTGCGTAATGCTCGTCGAGCCGACACCGTGATGGGGGGGGGGTGGAGGTAAAAGCGTATTATTGTTATACGTAAGAAAAAGTATAATAAAAAACAGACCCCGCTCACCCAAAGAAAATATGTACGTTGGCCGAGTAGAGGAGGCGGTCATGTTTTATGGGTTTCTACTCACTCTTGACGAACTTCGGTCAAAGCGCGAAGGGCGAGAATACGGCGCGGCGGGCGGGGGCGTCGGGTGGGAGAGGGACCGCCGCGACGAGTCATTAGCCTAATGGAAACGGCCGTGCGGCGCGTCGTCCCGATCCCGTTCGCGTTTGTACCGTTACCGTTGTCTCGTTGTCGTCTTGTCTGTCGAAAAACGCGGCGGCCGACCGGTCGACGGCGATGAAAAACCCACGCGGCTCGCCGAAACGTCGGTAACGCGCCGGCGGAGTCTCCGTCCGGACGGGACTCGCGGGGACGAGACGCGAATTTTTTTCGTCCCGTCGAGAACGCCGTACGACGCGATGCCTAACCCTCGTCGTCGTCGTCGTCGTGACGGTACGCGCGTATACGTATAAACACGTACGCGTTCGAGCGTAATGCGTGTAATATCGATTACGCGTCAACGGAGACTTGACGGGAAAAAATAAAAATAAAAATAATAAACGCGGGGGTGGAATATGTGTGTGTGCGCGTGTGCGCGTGTAGCCGAGGGAGAGGTACGAGTTTAATCACGTTAAAAGCGTTTTCGGATGGTTCTTACATAACGGCGGGTGGGAGGGAGGCAGAGGGTGTGTGTGCGTGTGTGTGGAAGTCGTTTTCCGTACGGTATCGCGGACACGACCCCTGTTTACGCGGAACGAACGCGCCGAACCCCGCCGTCGACGACTGGGTTCCGGGGGGAACGGCGCCGATAAAACACCGGATGCAACGCGTAATTAAATCAGCCCGGGGCGAATCGAGTTAGTTTAGCCGGTCTCACGATCGGACTCTCGGCGACACGGGTCCTCCGCGCTGTTCTCGACGTTTTCGTGTCCGTCCGTACGTGTACGTACTCTATCTGGCCGACGGAGGAGCAATCGACTGGCATCGTCGTCCGTCGTTTCGTTTGGTACTTCGCTCGGGGCTATCAGACGTGGGCGATTGATAACGTAACGCGTATAGCGCGATACGGCCGGTAAGCGTCTGGGCGCCGAGCCCGGTCCTCGAAGACGGTCGCCAACCGCATAAACCGCGAACGTCCGTCAGAGTGGTCGATTGCGAATTTCCAAGTTCGTTTATCTCGTCAGACGTGTCGATCGATGTTGAGGACGACGTTATTGTCTACGGGTCTTGACGACGAGTGAGAAGAAAGCGCACAACGCCTTACCCGTAATCGCCTTGTCTGTCGAGCGGTTTCTGGCCAAAAACCCAACGCCAGTGCGACGACATCCCCCCTCATCACCATTGTTCGCCGGATCTCTCGTCGTTCCGCGTGACTTTCGGCCGTTTACGAAACGCATTAAACGGGACACGAAATCGCGAGTCAGTCGAAGGTTTTTGCGAGAAAAGGATTTTCACCAACGGAAAATACGAACGGACCGATGTATCCGGAACGCGAACGGGAGTGTTATAGAAGGAGAAAAACGTCGCAAAAATTGTCGATGGAAAGTCTCGTTGTCCACACGTGCCACCGCCGGAACGGGGAAAGACGGAAAACGAGCTATAAGTCGCATTGTCTGCCGCGGCCGATTATTATCATTATTATTGTTGTGTGCACGGGCGCGCGACATCCGGCGAACCGTACACTCGGTATTTATATTGATTGGCATTTTTTCCACCGTAATCGACAATAAATCAAGGCCGATAATATTCCCGATTAACAACGTTTTTAAATAGCGATTTCGACGACTCCGCGAAATCAACGTGATTTTGTAGAACTCTGTTTTGAGACCGACTCGCTAATTATTACGCAACGACACATCTATAATCGCGCGCAATGTTTTTTTTTTATCGGGTGTACGCGTTTTGTCGCGCGTTGCGATTTCCTAGTTTACGCGACTGCGAAACGATCGCGTGAAGTGTGTTCCATACAAAAATCGTTGAAAATCATCGCGTATATTAGAACAAACAACAACGAAACTTAATTAGTTGGATTCGAGCGGTTTGTTTGGTTTAGTCGATATCTCGTATGACGGTATGCACGGTATAGTATTAAAAAAAAAAAAAATATATATATACATATGATATGACACTCGATGCAATTCGATACGGTATAAAGTAATCTGCTTAGTCTGTACATAACACGTTGACTGCAGTAAAAGGCAACGCGACAATATTATAATACGGTCGGTGGTGGGGGGGGGAGGGAAAGACTCAAAATTAAGACACGATAATACGGAATTATACGTGTAGACGAGCGTACAATTGAATGCATACACCGCGCACGACGGATTATTGTGTTCATTATTAATACGGTTAAATACGTGATCGGAATTGAGAAACTCGTTTTTTATTTTCATTTTTTTTTTTTTTTTTTTTTAGTTAGTTACGCGTACCGTGGACCGTGCAAACGATAATCAGCTCCGAACGCTATAATCCGTATTTTGTAACAGTCTAATTTTTCTTAACTTTGATCGCTACTTGTTCGGATAATTTGTCCGTAATAAAAAAAATAAACACCTCAAATCAAATTTCACGTTATGTACAAAAATTATACGAAATTGAATATGAAGCAAAAAAATGTATTGGTCTTACGATTGTTGTTTTGTTCCGTCTGTAGAAGGAGGAGTGCTCGAAACGTTTTATTCGTAATGACTTTAGCCTAAATCCGAATTGTTTTCTTCACGCGTGGTCTCGCATAGTAAACATACCATAGTTTTATTTTTAAAATACGGATATATCGTTTGTGTACCGTGAAAACGATTCGTTTTAGAAGAATATCGCGTTTACGGGGTTTAAAGCGTCGAAAACAGCAAATTATCATTTTCTAGTATTATACGTGTATAGAAAATATATCAAAACGGTTACGTACGATCCAAGGCCGTACCTAGATTTTTTTTCGGTGGGTAAACGGGGATCTGTAATAAATTTTATAATTTTTCAGTCTTTTTATACTGAATCTATATCTTAACATTTGTTCTGTGGTTCATTTGCTGATGATTATGATAGAATATATTAGTGTTTATACAAAAAAATGGTTAAATGTCTCGTACAATATAAACGAATTTCGGAGGAGTGGTCCAGACCCCATAGGCCAACGACCTTAATTTCAACGTTCGACTGATGCTGGACGACGAAGTTCAAGAACAGCGAAGACCGTGTGTGACTCTCGAGTTAGAAAGGCTTTTTCCGGTCGTGGCGAGAGTGTCTGTTAATAATTTGCCGACCATTGAGTTCAGTCCCGTGTTGATAACGCTTCCGTTCAAGAACCGACGACATTTTTGTGAGAACCGTAACGATAACGCCGAACATTGTATTCGCGAGGTCAGGTTACCGTACGACAGACGACCGCGTCCATCACGGTCTCTACGCGGCCGAAATGTCTTCGTATCCGGTAGTCGTCTTGAACGCGCGGACACGTTTTCGGAACGACAAACGTTCGAACGGCGCGAATTTCCGTCGTCGCCGAGCAACTCGAAAACCAGTCGGTCTCGCGAACAATACGGCGCAACGCGGCGAAGGGGAGAGCGACAACGACAACAATACGACGGAACCGTCACGTGGCCGCCGCCGATGCCAACGGTCGCGGAACGTCGGTTTTCGAACACCGCACACGCGCCCGAACGGGGGGGTGGTGGGGGGGGTTCCGCGCGCCACTCGACATAATGGTGTGTATGACACGCGACCCTCGCCTTCGGTTTTTCCCGTTGCCTCTCTGTTGTGCGCGCCGCGAGTCCCGTGACGTCTGACACCCCCCCATCCACCCCACCGCAGTCGTCGTCGTCGTTCGCTAGTCGGTAACCGCGCGCAGGAGCAGCGAACCGTCAGGGTCAGGTCAGGTAACCGGGGAAAAATCCCAGGTTTTTTCGTCCGACAAATACGTACGATCCGTACGCCTGACCGACCGCGAGACTCGTCGGCAAAAGTTATCAACGGACACCTGCTAGTTTCGAGACTAGTCGGCCGGTGTTTTGAAACGGGAACCTAAGTACAGGCTAGACCTGGCGCCGAGTTAAAAAAAAATTTGTTTTTTTTTCTACACACCGAACCGTCGCTCGGTGGCCGGAACGTCGAGCTGAAAGAAGCCGTCAACAACGGACACGTGGTCGCCAGGCGGCGTGTCGATCGATGATGTTGACGACGACGGAGGAATACGGAGAACCCGAGTGCCCCGGCACGACACGTGTCTGAACGACTGTGTAGTAGACCGCGTGTAGAAAAACGGTGTACTCTATTTTTACTTTGTGTTCCGGCGCATTTTTTTTTTTTAAATATATATTTCACTTGTTTTAACCGCACGCCGGAGGAGGGGACCGCGTCCAAGGAGTTCGGCACAGGGTCTTTCCGTCGACCACAGGGTCTCGCGACACCCGGGCGCGTGCGTGACGGTCCCCCGAGGACGGATATTGTTTTGTGTTTTCCCTTTCCTCGCGGGGAGGCCGCGACCGCGTCCCGCGTCCCGGGGGACGTGACGGAAGGCGAAATAATAATCATTCTTACCCGCCATAGCACGCCCGCGTTAATGGCGTAACGCGGTTAAAACGCGATAATTTTCAGTTTGCGTCAATTAAACGTGCGCGCGGTCGACGTTTCAATCGCATATCGTCGTCCCCGCGTCACTCTGTTAAATGGATCGCTAGCTGGCCCTCTACTCGGTGGGAGGGCGGCGGGCGGGTTTGTTTTTTTAAAGTCTTCCGCTCGCGCCGTCCGATCGGTCGGTAAAACGAAAAAAGATACCGTTAAAAACCGATAACAATTTGGCGTTTCCCCGGTCGAGAAAACACCGGACCCGGAACGACGTTTCCTCCGGACGGTTTTGTGATTTTCGCGGACGCGAACGCACGTTACACGGATCGAAAAAACAACCGGTTTTCGGATATTTCGCACGCAAAACCTTTACGCCGCAGCGATGGCCGGCCTGTATATGATTTAATGGTCTTATGATTCGTTTTCCGCAAACGATTGTACGCGTCGTACTTCTCTCCAATTTCGAACACGCCCGTCGAACATAACCCGCTTGTGCGTCTTTGGTATTTTCGTATCACGATTTAGTTTCGATATCGTCGATTCGCGTTTTACGTCGATCTGCGTTTAAAGTACACACAGACAGAGAGAGAGAAAGGTATTCACCGACAAAAGTCGAGAGTTTTCATTAAATCTAACTTACGCCGCGCTCTCGTTGTCCATCGTGCACGGGCACATCACGTGCGACACCGACCTCCGGTAATCACGTGTAATTTTATTGAAACACACGCGCGGATTTCGCGGTCGCGTTTATCGCGGACACGAGTATATTATTATTGTGATTATTATGACGACGATTAACAACACGCCGAACGGTGACGGTCGGCCGGCGGGGTCTGTCGTTTACGGTTTATACTTTCGGGCGATAACGATTTACGCGTTTTCGTATAATGTTTTTAGACGACTACCCCAATACACCGTCTCCGGACAACGCGTTAACGTTTTCGTTGTTATTTTACCTCGGCCGCCCGACAGACGTGCACACGATAATGTTTTTCGGGTACGCGGCCGCGCGCGTAATTTCGACGGAATCAAATAATAAATAACTCGTCTCTTTGTTTTCCACGAACGGTTTTATAACGATTCCCGTACGAACGCGACCACGAGAAGAAACGGGACTCGATGTCTATGTACCTAACCTCCAACAGATTCTTGTAGTGTTCGTTTGTAGCGTCTTAACGTCGTTTACATAACGTGTGGAAAAAATTATTTTTATTTTCTTTCATAAATTGAAATCGATGAGGTCGGATTCGTTTCAGTCGTTTTAACGGAAACAATTTGTTGTATTTACAACAGTCTATTAAAAAAACCGGAAGTTTATTTTTGAAATTTGTTGACATGGTTTAAACAATGGTTAAAAACAATTTGAAAACACGTATGTCGTCAAAAATCCGTGTTATCGTTCGGCGGTTAGAAACAAAAAAAAAAAAACGAAATTCTCGAGTACAATGACGATAACGTACACGCTGTATGTGTTTAGAGAGAGAGAGAAAGTCGTATAAAACGCAAGAAAAATTGTTTTTATTTTTTTACCCGAATTTTCCTCTTCCCTTCCCCCGGGGGATTTGGACGTCTAGACCTTCCAGACGCGTCTCAAAAAGCAGTGTTTATATACATGTATATATATATATGTAGAGATCCGCGCACATAAAATATTTAACTAAAACGCGAGCGGCGCAAGGATAAAAGAGTTCTTACGCGAAAAATAAACCGATAGAAAACACGTGCCCAAAGCTTACTTTGGGTTTTTTTTTTTTAGGAGAAAAAGTTCTCGCGCGTACTTATACGCGTATATACATTGTTTATATACAGTGTCTTAAAGGAGGGAAAAAATACACTGTTTCGCGACAGGTGTATTGTACGACGGGCCGCGGCGTAAGCACAATGCTTTGGTATTACGCTATATACACTTTTCCTTCCTGCAGGCTCTAAATCCGCGGACTTATTTTTTATCTCGGGCGTTTTTTCTTATTTTTCTCATAAGGACGAGAAACGGAAGCTTTTAAAGACTTCCCTATTCTCACAGTTTTTTTTTTTCCACTATTGAAAAATGCTCGTCGCGTGTAATATACGCAGCAGCAGAAAGGAGAAACAAAAAAAATCTATTGTTTTCGTTGGTTTTCGTCTCTCGGTCTCAAACGCGGTCACGTGGTTTCGTATCACGAACGCCGTCGTACCCACGAAAACGCGCGCGAGCTGCCCGACAGCGAGAAATCGACAAGATCCGATCGCGCAGTTCTCTTGAATCGCTTTTGGTGTTTTTTTGGTTTTTAAATTTTTTGCCTCTTAATATACGCGGCGCCGTGCGATCGCGATGTACGAAGAAATGTACTCGCCCCCGGGACGGAAATCCAAAACGATGATTATTTTCGCAGCTGTCGCGGGTGATGTTTTTCGTCTTCCTCCTCCGCGCCCGCAGACTCACGGCTACGCGGATAGGGTTGTCGACCGTGCACGTATTATTCGCGCTCGCGCTCGCCATGGGAACCGGACCACTTGTGCGGTCTTCCCCCGCGAGGACCGCGTGTTTACACTTCAGACACCGGCGTCGACGCACCCCCCGTCGCGGGCGGATTTTTATCCCGAAAATCTCGTCTCGACAAACGTCGTCGTCGTCGTCGTCATACCGTTACCGGGGTTCGGTGGTGTGGGGGCGGGGGCGGGAGAACCAAGTAAACACGGCGTACGTCGTCGCGGTCGCGTCACGGTTGTGTATGTCCCGTTTCAGACTCGTCGGAGTCGGGCTCGAACAAGTGCTCGGGCCGCGGCGGCGCGGACGGCCCCGGCAACAGCCGGCTGGGTTCCGCGGGCAAGGGATCGTCGGACGGCAAGCCGACCCGCGTGCGGACCGTGCTCAACGAGAAGCAGCTGCACACGTTGCGCACGTGCTACTCGGCGAACCCGCGGCCGGACGCGCTCATGAAGGAGCAACTGGTCGAGATGACCGGACTCAGCCCGCGGGTCATACGCGTGTGGTTCCAGAACAAACGGTGCAAGGACAAGAAGCGCGCCATCGCCCTCAAACAGCAGATACAACAGGACAAGGTACGTACGGCTCAGTCGGTTAGGTCGGTTCGTTTCGCGTTCGCGCGGACACGTTTAAAAAACGCGGCGCGTGTCCGAATACGAACGACGACGACGAGAACAACAATATAATATATTATCCGATGTATTCTCGAGTTTCCATTTAGCTTGGAAAAAAAATAATAATAATAAACGAAAAAAAAAACCGAAGAACCGGTTATGCGCGTTTCTCGTGACCGTCTCCGTGCCTTCCGATTACAATGTCGCCATCGTGTCGCCCGTTTGGCGCCGCCGCGCGAGATATTACATCGTATATTATTATATTATCCCGCCGCCGCCGTCGTCGTATATTATTACGTGTTTTTCCACGCCCGGCGCGACAACGTTTCCCGCCGGCGGCGATGACGCCACCGCCGCCGCAGTCGTTTTTTAAAAAAAAAAAAAGGTGTTATTTTTATATTTAACGTTCCCCTGCCGTTGTTATCTGCTCGAGACGCGCGACGTGCACGCGGGTACGTGCACAACGAACGCGTCGCTCTGTTCACCATCCCCGAGCCCGACGTGCCGTGTATGCGTATGGCGTACACGACGACCCGGACGGGGTTAATTAAAAAAACGCGGACGACGTAACGCGGCGGCGCCAACCGGGTCCGCAACGAGGTCCTAGAACGGACAGCACCATAAAAAACGGATAATTTTCCGTGTCGTTGAAATCGGAACGTGTGTTTGAATTTGAATTTCCAGTATTTACGTGTTTCGTGTGCGTTCGTTTAGATAAACGATTATATTTCATCAGGAAACGCTAATAATACGGTGTTTTCCGTGTGTTTCGATCTTGCCGCCCCCCCACTCACCGGGAACTCTTACGGAAAATTATTGTTGTCGTCGCGTCGTCGAAACGTCCACGTGAACGCGAGAACGGTATTTTTACACGTCGTCGCGGGCGTTCGTCAAATCGGTGCGGCGCGTATCAAAAATAAAAAAAATAAAAAAATATATAGAAAAATAAAAAACGTTTGACGGACCGGCCGCGTATACCCGTCCCGAAATATCCAATAGCCGAAATTATTTTTGTCGAACCGTCGATTTCGTAGGCGGTTTGTTGACGGACTGCCAACGACTTGGGCGGTGGGTTTTTGTTTCCCCCCCCACCCCCACCCCCACCGCCACGCGGAACGTTCGGCTTTTTATTTTTTTTCCGTTGCTTTTCAATCGTTGCCGCCCGGCTGTCGTCGCGTTGTTATGACTGCTTTTTGTTTTTTTTTCCCTCGTCCCGCCACCTTTCCGGACTCCCGTACAAACGTCAATACAAGAGACGGCCGCCGGCCGACACGAAAAACACGTCTCCCCGTTCCCGAATTCCAAATCCAAACGTACGCGTGCCTGTCGTTCGTATTCGCGTGAACTCCGCGTTCCGAAAACGACGACACAAACGCGCATCCGCCCACCGGGTTATCCGAGAGACAAGTCGCGGCCGTTGTGTTCGCTATACTTATACGTTTTGCTTTTTTTTTTTGGTTCGCGTCCCGCAGGACGGTAGGAAAATGGGCTACGGCAGCATGCAGGGTATACCGATGGTGGCGTCGAGCCCGGTGCGGCACGACAGCCCGTTGGGCATGAACCACATCGAGGTGCAGAGCTTCCAGCCGCCGTGGAAGGCGCTGTCCGAGTTCGCGTTGCACTCGGACCTCGACCGCGTGGACACCAGCCAACCGCATTTCCAACAGCTCGTCAACCAGGTGCGTACGGTACATCGAGTTCAGGTTACCCGGGCGGGTACGTATGGAACGTGTGGGTATGGTCGACGCCGATTCGCCAGTGACGTTTAGGTGCAATGCTCGCGAGACGGAGGCGCGAATCCATCGCTTTTTAACGCCGTACGCTCACCGGCGCGCCCGTGACGAGTTCACCTGACCTAACCGTTTGTGAACCACCGGTACAGACTATGGTAATTACGATCGAATATCCGCAGGTTTCCGTTCGGTCGTTTGACCAAATGCGACACGAGCACGTGGTCTTACACGTGGAACGAATTTTTCGCGGGATATTCTGAAATTCGTGTACGAAACGACGGGCCGTTTCCTTAAACCTAACCTTATTGTTGTTATTGTCACGACGTTGCGTACGATATCGCATGACGACGACGACGACACTCTATGCAGCGACGGGCCGAAAAACGTTGCGTAAGACGGCCGACCGTGACGGTCCGAAGGTTTTTCGGTTTTCTGTCGCGGGCCGTCACGAAATCGTGCGCGCGTGTTGCATCGGTCGTCGCGTACCTCCTCGGCCAAGGATAATAAACGATCATGATAATAATAATAATAATAATAATAATAATAATAATAATAATCCCCGGCGGATTATCGGAAAGTAACGACCGGCCGCAGCCGACGTACGACGTTATCTTCTACGTGTATACAAATACGCGTGTACCGCGGCGCTGTCGACTTAGCGCGGGATTACGTCGCCCGTGTAATTACCGTGTCGTAATAGAGGCAGCAGTGTTGTTGTTGTTTTTGTCGAAGTCGTCGTCGGCCCAGAGAGGGTTGCCTCCGCAGAGAGAGAGTGAGTGGGAGAATGGACCTCGTCTCGACGAATCGATAAAACGTCCGACCGAATCACGACGTTTTCCAATCGGACGTATCGCATCTCGTCGGAACAAACGGGTTCTTCGGGAACGGTCCGCGTTGAAAATCGAACGACGACGCCGGAGAAGCATCTGACGAGCGAGACCGGACGGAAAGACAAAAACCGCGCTTATAGTTGTCGGGGGGGGGGGGCAGTGAGTACCACGGTCCCGGGGGTGCACGGGCAGGAAAAACGTAATATGCACACGTTCAAAATTAGAAAAATAACGCGAGTCGTCGCCGCCACACCGTACTAAACCGGCGTGCAGATGATTTGATTTCTTATTCGCGTTCGTTTTTCGTGACGATCCATTTATTTTCGTACTCCATGAGTTCGGGCCACTCGGCGTGCGGTAGTTTGAAAACGATAATCTTTTTTTTTTTTATTATATCAAAATGCGGCCAATCGGCGTACTCGTGTTTCAGACTAAACGAAACCGCGTGCACGAGGTACCTTTCGTGAGACAATAACAACAAAATTAAACGTTATAAATACTACAACGACAACGTGGGCCCGTAGTTGAAAAATTCACGCTTGGGGACCGGTAACAACCGAACGGTTTTTTTAACGAGTCCGGAACGTTCGTGGGCTTCACATCGAGTCACCCCCCCCCCCCCCAGTTGGGTTCCCTCGCTCGTCCTGACTCGAGTCCCCGACCACGAGATCGCGGTGTTCGTGATTTCGAACCCCTTCCCACCAACCAGACACGGAGGACCGGTCGCGATAACACGACGCGTTGTTGTCCGCAGATGCACGGCTACGACATCCACGGGCCGCCGCCGCCTCCGATGACCCGGCTGGACATCGACCCGGGCCCCGCGGACATGATGCACCCGGATTCGACCGACTCGTTCGTCACGTACCTGGAGAGCGACGACAGCCTGCACAACGACACGTCCAGCCCGTGATCGCGCGGCGATGGTCTGCGCGATCCACGACGGGGGGGTACCGGTCGTGTGTTACTACTGCCGTACGCCGGACGCGACCGTCGCGGGTGAGTTTGCGCGTGCGATCGATAATCACCGTTGCGTGTCGCCGCCGCGCCCGTTCTTCCTTCACGTTTCCTCCGCGAGCCGTCCGCCGCTCGTTCTTCCTCCACGTTTCCTTCCCCGTTCGGGTCTCGCGAAATCCGTCGCCGTTACAAATGAATCGGACTTACTGTGGCCCCGTACGCTTTGTCGGTGAAATACTAATATCGGGTTTTGTTTTTGTTTTTGTTTCAGGTCCGCACGACACCGCTATACTCTAATCTCTATAAGCGTACATTATTATCATTATTATTATTATTACGATTCGTTTTTTCTCTTCATTATTTGTTATACTTCTTTTCGTTTCCCTCCCCCCCCCCTCGTATATAATATTACACACACACACATATATCTATATGTATATGCAACACGAGGCGCGTAAATATTCATGAACACGCGTGTCACGGTATAATATATATAGTACTACCCCGTAAAATGTTATATTTATTATATATATTTTGTTTTTTGTTTGTTTGTTTGTTTTTTTTTTTTGAAAATGAAAATCCGAATAATCGAAGAAACGACGACAATTATTATAATATTATCGCGTGTGAATAATAATAACATTATTATATTATACATATACATATATATATATATAAAATTGTTGTATACGTTTCGTGTAAATAATAACAATAATAATATAACGAGAAAATAACAATATTTTTTCCTTATGTTGGTTTTCTCTCGCGTTTTACGCGGCGCGCGTCTTCGGTTTCCTGGACCGCCGTACCCGAACCGAACGTACCACGGTACCCGTCGACGAGTGGGAAAAACGCGAGCGTACGTGGCCGGGCACGCGGAAGAACACGCCGGCGGACGAACGACCCGACGGACTCGAGGTAGCGATCGAACGCGCGCGTGGTCCGGACCTGGTGCGTTTTTACTGGTTTCCGCGCGCACGCGTCCGTCCGTTTTCGTTTGGTCGTTACGCTCCCGGTGTCGGCGAGCTACGCAGCGATGGTGGGGAGGGAGGGACGGAGGGATGGCGGCGACACTACCACCACCAGCCAGGCACCGCGTATCCGAAACCGGCGGACGACGGGGACGAGGCGGCAGGGCGGCGACGACCACGGCGCCCAAAAAAGGGTCGTGAAAAATGTATTTTCCGAGGGCGTACTCGGAAAAACTCCACCCCGTGCTCGGCTCGTCGCCACCCCCATACCCCCGCCGCGCGAACGAACCCCGTGCGATTGACGGACGTGATCGCGCGCGCACGAATACCACGTTCGCAAAGTGATTTGTACGACGACATGATTTCCCGTGCGGCGAAAGCAATCGCGTCACGCGAACACTAGTTTTTTTTATTTTGAAGTTCGAAAACCGTTCGCCAGCCGGTCGACTCATCAAACTCGACCCAAAAACTCCACGGAAATGTCCGTCATCCGTATTTTGAATCGTTTACCAGCGGTCACTACGAGTAATTCATACCGTGTACCAGGTACGTTAATCGACGGTAATCGTTTACGGGCCGCAGTAACGTTACGCACGATTCAAAACCGAAAGTTGAAAATCGACCGAATGGTTTTTGTTGTTTCGCTCAAATAGTTCGTATAATTTTAACGACACCAGACTTTATATTATTCTGGTTCGAAAATAAAATTGCTTTTCCAAAGGACGTCTAGAATTCGTTCGGCCGGTATTTATTATTAGTGCGTGTACACGCGACAGCGGGCCGAAGAACAGGACACGCGGAGGCGAGACGCCGACAAACGGCCGGCCGCGGGTAAGACCGACTCGCGTACGGCCCGCCAACCGTTTGGTTTTTTCGTAATCCGGTTATGAACCGCCGGAGAGGTAAGTAGTTGTTGACGATCGTTAAACCGGGCGGCGGCGGACGGACGGACGGGACGCGAGAAGACGTGGTGGAAACGGGACGCGAGGCGGCCGGTCAGGTTCTTACGGGACCGTGTGGCCGGGGCGAAGAAGGCGCGCGGGCTTGTGCCTGTAGGGTGCAAGCGACTGTACCGCGACCCGGAAAACCGAAACGCGACCTGACCCGATGTCCTACGTCCGAGTGCGATCGCGTCCAACGAAACGCCGCTCGTTCGAATACGAGTGTAGTCCGGCCGCGGTCGGGTTACTATAACCTGAACCGTGGCGCGCGCGGATGTAGAGATTTCGCGACGTAACTTAACCCCCCCCCCGTGTACTCGCCACTCTCGTCATACTCGTGACTCTTAAGAAATCGTAAAATAAAAAACAAGTAAAACCCAATACTCCAACAACACGGTTTAACGATATCAACGAATCAATATTTTTAACGAGAACAATGGAACTGTTTCGTTGTTTTGAAACGCTCCTAGGTCCGGAGCAGCATCCGAAAATAATAATAATAACAACAATAGGTTTTTCCGACTCGTCCTTAAGTCCAATCGAAAACCCGTTTGAATATCCGGATATAAATTTATTATATTAATTATTCAGGTGAACATTTTTTTTTTTAAATAATAAAAAAATAATAGTTTTCAACAATATAAAATAATTTTCTCGACAATCAAATACGTCTGGCGGAACACGCTTTGGGAAACGCTGCTCTACGATTTCCTAGATAGAGCGGGTTGGGGACCTGGGCATAGACCGCCCTGCCGAAAAAAAGTCACGCGGACGTTTCGGTGGGTATAAGCCCGTGTACGAATACGTCGAGAGTTTTCCGCCAGAGTCGTTTTATAAATGTCCCCGGGGCTCGTGTGTCCTGCGCCGTACGACGCGCGAAAACAAAACCCAGTTGTCCGGTATGGCCGACACCGGAACCGTTCGTGATCGGCCGTGACGACATCGCGATCGTGCCGTGACTTACGAATCGGGTACAAGACAATTGCAGTCGGTCCGGACGCCGTTCGATCCCTATCGTTGACCGGACGTTTTACTCGGGGGAAAAATCCCTAATAAGGATCACCCGACAAAGGTTTGGAATTGTCACGAATCCAACAGTGCACACGTTTTTTTTTTTTTTTGAGCTGTTCTTGTAATCGATAACGACGACGACGGACGAGGCGATAGCAATGCCGGGGGAGGGAGACCTATCCGTCCACGACCGATTTCAACGTGATCCGATGTGACGATACAATAGATTTCATAAAGTCCTGGGGGGGGGGGAGAAGTCCCGGCGATAATCGTTCAACGAGTTACGGGCGTGTCTCGTGCGTGTTTCTTACGTGTATACCTGTCCCGTCGTTTTTTGCAGCCCCCCCCCATTTATCAAGTTCGAAAATATCCGTTTTCAATCAACTCATACGCTCGTATTTCATTTCAATAAACACACACACACACATATTAGACAGGTATTTTGTGTTTGAATGTGCAATATTCGTCCACCCCCTCTCAGGCGCGGATCCAGAACTTATTTACGGGGGGGGCCATCTTAATCAAAACAACTTTAATCTTCATTTTGTCGCATCGAATAATAAAATATTTTCCAAAACGTTTTATTGGAAATCGTTTGCGATACACCGAAAAATCCCATAGCTACAACTTCATTTAAAATTGTCTTTCTATAGTATCATAGATAAGAGTTAGAATTATAAAACGATACTAAATTTAACAAGAGTCTACGGGGGGAGGGGGGCGATCGACACGAGTCGATTCGTGACGTCTTTGAACAAGTGTCGAACGGATCCTCGAGTAAGTATGATGGAAATCACGGGCCGCCGTTTGAAAACCAAAAGTCGACATCGTGCTGTGACTCATTGAGCGACACGGACGTCACGTGTGGAAAAACGATAATAGAACGGAATACAGCCCGTCGTCTCGTGATAAAAAAAAAAAAAGAAAGAAAAAACAATCGCGTATTTACTCAGTGGGACGTCATTCGAGGGGGAGAGCGACTCGTGCATTTGTCCCGGTCGTTCGATCTCGAGTCGGCGTTCTTGAAACGTTTTTAATTGCCGCCAAAATTCGTTACTAATGTAAGTCGGCACGTCACGAAATGTTTGCCGCGGTCTATAGCGCAAATTAAAAAACGACCGTGTAGTACACGTATTTATTACGTGTTTATTTATTTATTAAATTATTTATTTGGGCGTCAGAAAATGTGTTTTTTTACGAGCATTCGATAAAGTGTTTTCAAACACGATCCCGATTGACGGATTGCGTACGAGAAATGGAGAGAAAAGATCAGGACAACGAATCAGTCGTAGAAACAAGTCGGCGGAGGTGGATGTGGTGGGCCGAAGGAAAATCGGTTAGAGCTCGTCGACGTGAACACGCGGAGGTTTGTCCGGTGTGCGCGTGAAGAGACGGTTAGGAGACGGGCCTTTATCAACCGCCGGTTTCGACTAAAAGTCGTCGTCGCAGAAAACGCGTCGCGTGTTTTACTATTATTTACACGTGTACGAATTGTTTCGAAAAATGTGCAGGTGGCCATTTGAAAATCAAAAGTGTAAATCCGTCCGTGGCGTTCGTTAGACGGAGATAATATTTTCGAAACGTCCACAAACCTAACGCGAACGATCGATGAATTTTTTTCTCGATTTTGGGAAATCGCGTACTGTACGAACGTTTTTCGCAGAGTGTTTGTTCGAAAAATATACGTTTGATATACAAAAAAAAAAAAAAAACGTGCCTACAATACAATTGTGTTATGTTGTGTTGATGATATTATTAAAAAAAAATAAAAAAATAAATAAATATTCTTAACGCGTCCGTGTGTAATTGCTGGACGGCGGTACAATAATAAAACTCCGTTCGCCGTTTATTGTGTTACGCGCGCGCACCACACGTTTTATAACACGTATTGTATGTATATATATATCTGTCTATAATACGTTCGTATAGAAAAAAATTTACGCGGCCTGTGTACACGTACGAGCTGCAGGCGGCACGTCGTGTCGGTACACTGTCAAACAAAACTTAACAACTTGTCGTGTGCGGCCGCAACGGATATAAATATAATACACGTCTACCCCGCCGATTATTATGTCGGCCGTGCACACACACACACACACACACACACACACACCTTACCCGGACGACTTATTCACGCGCGTGTAATATAATATCGTTTTTTTTTTTTTTTCATTTTTTTTACGCGAGCCCGCCCGTTCGAATGATATATGGACGTACGTTTTAAAAACCGTGTACGACGGACGTTTCGTATTGAGACGACATAACACGATATATATTTTTAATTTTTTCTTTTTTTTTTTTTTTTGGATGAGAGGTGGGACGATAAAAAAATTTTGTGATTTCATTCACCTTCATCTGTTTATACGTCCTTTTACAGCACGAAAACGGAATCGTTTTAAACATTGTTGAACAAGTACTGTGTCGAAACAGCATAAATAATTGCAATTTATTAATTTTTTTTTTTTTGTAACAATAGAATGTAGACGAATGCGTGTTGTCTACGACACTCGCCCAAAGTCGATAATTTGATCTAAACCCTTGCCGGACCCGTTCGAACGGTACGTACGGTCATCGTTTCTCAACTGTTTGGTTCATCGACACACGTTGATGTTCCGCGTGTTCACGACGATTAATTTCACTAACAGGCCTCTTGTGGTTTGTGTATCGGATGGCATAATCGGATCGAGAAAACGAACGATTTACATTTTTGCTGAGGCATTAGCGTAGGTAAGCAGTGCTTTTGGGGGTTTAGCCCCGACGAAATGTATAAAGCGTTAGCGTTCATACGGAATTTTTTAATTAATGTACTTAGAACAATATATGCACAGAGTGTTTCTGTACTGAATACCGTGAATTCGTACGCACACTTAGTTGGGGTGACCCAAATGACGAAAGCTTTGATATAAATGTAAAAATAAATACTCCATGATATTGCCTGCGAGATTCTCGTACGAATCGATACATCAACATTATTTTTGTTCGTTTTCACCCGATTTTGACGCCCGCGAGACGCTCGTGACGCCCGATGTCGCCACGACGAAAATAGTGATCCACCTTGGATATGATAAAAACCAACAAAATATGAACGGACCGATAAACGGTGTCTTAAAGTGATAAGATTGTAACTGTCACTAGTTTATCGCTTGTCGTACAAATTTTTCAAAATATTATACAAAAACCCGACCTATGGGGTCTGTAGCACCTTAGCAACCCAACCCTCCCCTTGGCTACGCTACTGGCCTAACTGTTTGTGTGTTAGAAACCAAAGGGCCCAAGACCGTCTTGGTTCGTTTTCAACGAACGCTTTACACTCGAACGAAAGTTTGACCAATGACAACGAAAACAATAAGTTCACAGGTCTCCGCAGGGACGGATTGGGCCGGGGACTTGTAGCTAAATTAGTGCAAGTGACTGTACTGCATTCAGACGGGGTAAATGTAAAAACGAAACGTACATTTACATTGTACAGCCGTCGCCTCCACTAAGTTTGATAATATATACGATAATATATATCCGAGTCCGTCCCTGGGTCTCCGTAAAGGCGGTGGGCTAGGTCGGCTCTTGTTGTCCGGCGTAGGAGAATACGCCTGCTGTGTATTAGTCTTAAACGGTACGCCGTTTATTGATAACAAATCAAACAATTATACGTCGTTGTATTAAACAATAAAAAAAAGGCGCTGCGTTCGCCTGCGCCGCAGACGAAGCGTCGGATGAATTCATCCGACCTAACCTCTAACGCGCCCAACGTATGCGTATCACTGGCGCACGTCTAACCTTGCCGTGTAGATACGCGCGACCGGTCGTGAGTACGATCGCGGCACGGCGGCGGCGACGGCGATCTTTGTGCGGACACGTGTCCGTGAACGGCACGGTCGTAAAACGGTCGGGAAAAAGATGAAGACGTGTACCACCACGTTTGTTTGTCGTAACTCCAGCCGTCGTCGTTTCATTTTTCGCCTGCATACACGCGCGCGCGCGAGTTCGTGTACCTATCCGTTTTTATTGGTGTTGTGATTTTTATTATTGTCATTATCGTTTATTATCGTTTATTATTATCATCGTTATTCAGCCGCGACCGCCGTACGCGCGCACGTACTCCCGTGTGTACGGACGGCATTATTATTATTATTATTATTATTGTTATTCGGGAAACCGTAAAACACGACGTAACGCGTACGAAACCGCTTCCGGACGAGCGCGACACGAGCCGAACAAACGCGTTCCGGTAACGGATCGAAACGAGACGAACGTGTTTTGAACACGAAACGGTCGCGACTCGAATACGGGACGTCCGTTGGGGCCGGAACAAATGTTTCGTCGGCGGACTGTCAGTGCCTTTTAACCTGACCTTTCCGCGCGGATCGTGTTACGGTTTTTCGGACAGCCGGCGCGCGAAGTCCTCCTGCGTTTTCGCTCCCGGCAAGCTTTGGGTCTCGCGGTCTGGCGATGTTCGCGTGACGTTTTTCTTTCCGGCGGCGATGTCTCGGACCGTCCCCGCAAAGCCATGCGAACCGGAGTGGACGGAAGACACTTCGGAAGTGTACCACCGCCCCGGTGTACTCGACCCGTTCGCGACAATTGTATCTCGAGCCGATGTACGCTCTGTCTGCCGGTGCGCGTTTGCGTGTGCTATTTTTCTCGGTGGTCACGGACCAGCAACAGCGGGGGGTCTGCTCGCGCAATGTTTCCCCAAGGCGTGACATTTCTGTCCCACGTCCGGCCAGCCGACTGTTTACCATCGTTTATTGTAGAAATAATCAACGACATCATAATTGTACCGTGCGACTGCGACCCAGGGGTCCCGTCTCCACGATCTCACAGTATTTTATAATTAATTTACGATTTAAAGGCCATAGACCTCTTCATCTTTGTCATTCACGGCCCGGCTGGTTACCCGCCGGCCCTGATTCACGTGCAAGAAAAAACCGTTTTCCCAGGCCGGAGATCACTCCCGCCGCCTTGGACATCCTCGTACGACGGCCTTTTCACGTGCTGGTGTCGCCGCATTATCCACCCTGGACAACTCGTTCCGACTCACGCTCCCTTTCGTCCTGTTCCTTGCGCGACCGGATATCCCTCACCATTCGACGAAATGCGCGGGCGGCTCCTTTGGCCGCAACACGCGAGGAGATCTGGTCCGTGAAATCCGAACGTTACGTCGGATACTGGACGGGGCTGGCAGCGTACTCCGAGCGTCCGGCGTATCGCGTCGTGACGGCTCTCGAATGCCAACGCACTCGTCCCGGCCGTCTGTTCCCGGAGCCTGGTCGTCGTCGGTCCCGGTCGGCGCGGTCGCGGTATCGCTCACTGGACCGATTGCGATTTCTCGTCCCCATAACCTTGCTGGTGTTTTCTCTCGCGTAAATCAAGACGTCCGGTACGTCCGTCCACAGGCTGGTGAACGGAACAGGGGCAATCTCGAATACACGTCCATTGGGTCTTACCAGAAATAGACGTGTACATTTCGTTTTAGCGAAATGGTCAGAACCACAATTGTGTACTCGATCTGACCGCCGCGAATTCATCAATACCAATAGTAACGGTTAACGTCTGTGCGCGCGCGATCTGCAAACAAGGTCGACCAACGCAGAAAAAAAATGTCCGAAAGTCCAGCGACGACGCCCGAGGCAATAGCTACGGCTCTGGGGAGGATAGGGGGCAAGTGCCATTTCTTTTTTATATTTCCATGTGCGTCGACGACTAATCGTAATCGTTCGATAAAGAACGGCGAAAAAAGCGCAATTATTCTCTACGATACCGTCCGTCCGTCGATAGGTAATTTCAACGCGTAAAATCCTTAAACGGCCCGCGTCGTCTTCTACCAAAAAAAACGCGGACGGCG
Organism: Schlechtendalia chinensis; assembly: GCA_019022885.1. Lineage (NCBI taxonomy): Eukaryota > Metazoa > Arthropoda > Insecta > Hemiptera > Aphididae > Schlechtendalia > Schlechtendalia chinensis. Next base: position 1,902,320 of record CM032347.1, read on the forward strand.
CACGGCGGAGCGCGTAAAAAATACGTTCCGACGCGTGACTTTGGCGCGCTCGTACGGCGGCGGTACGCGCACGCACGCGCCACGTCGAGCTCGGCTCTGGAGGGTTGCGGGGACGGGGCGCGCCAGGTATTATTAAATTACGCGCGCGCGCCGCCGCCGCCGCCGCCGCCGAGTTTCTTCGCGCCCCTTGCGCGCAAGCACACACGCAAGCGCACACGCGCCGCCGCCACCGCGATAATGGACGACCGGAGCGCAGCTTTTAGTACTGATTATAGGGTGAACGACGTTTCCCCCACACACCCCCTCCCTACTCTCCCTCTCGGTTTCCGCGGCCCTGCGGCGAACGGGCCCGAACGTACCCGGGCGCTTTTACGCTTAATACGCTCGCCCGTCCGTGTCCCTTCGCTAAAAGCTTTCTCGCGCGCGCCCCCCGCCCGCCACCACCCCCGCCACCGATTATTATTACCGTTAAACAAGCGAAGGGTTTTTCGTCCCTCTCACACTGTTTTTTTTTTCCCTTCCCTTCACGCCGCTACGTGTACACACGAGACCGTACGCGAGATTTCCTTTTGTACGTTTTCTCGTTTTTCAAAACCCCTTTTTACCACGTCGCCGGCGTACGCGCGTAGGTAAGCGTAACGAAAAACAACAACAACAACAACACGTACACACGAACGAAACGATTTTCGCTTTTTTATTATTAGCATTAGTATTTACAAAACGCAGACGGCCGTACTTTAACGGACTCGAGATCAGGCGCGGATCCAGAACTTATTTACGGGGGGGGGGGAGGGGCCATCTTAATCGAAACAACTTTAATCCTCATTTTGTCGCATCGAATAATAAAATATTTTCCAAAACGTTTTATTGGAAATCGTTTGCGATACACCGAAAAATTTCATTTTAAATTGTCTTTCTTTAGTATCATAGATAAGAGTTAGAATCATAAAACGGTACTAATAAAAAAATTAACAAGAGTCTACGGGGGGGGGGGGGGGGCGATCCCCTTGGATCCGCGCCTGCTCGAGATCGACTCGTGCGGTTTTTTTTTCCGGACTGTCGCCGCGCGATCGACGACAATGAGACGACAACAACAAAACGATCGTCTCGCGCACGACCGACGATCCGAAAACGCCGGGTTTATGGTTTCGTACGATTCTATTTACATTTTACACGATCAACATTTCATTCTGTTAATTATGAAATGACATTTGAAATGAATTTTATTCAACGATTGACGATTTAATGACAACGTTTGCACGCTTGCATTCGATCCGACGACTTAACGAAATCGTCACGGGAGAACAATGGAATGCCAATGTGACGAACTGGCACACACGTCTGGAAGACAATTCAATCAGACAGACGAATTTCATGATCAATATTATAGCGACTCGTATGACGCGGATAACTTGGCTTGCTCCATAGTTTTTTTGTTTTGAAATTACATAATATCGCGTAATATCTACAGAGCACGAGTGTGTACGTACGACGCGTATTTTAAATTTATGCGTTTCGCGAGACGTGTTTTTTATTATTGTTTGCGCGATCCGCCGCGACATAATTATTATTGTTATTAAGTGCGTTCGTTTCTGTTAAACGCGAACTGTTCAACAAAAACGTCACAGAGTAGACGAAAAACCTCCTACGCCTTATCTCTGCGAAAGCGGAGTACTGTGTGAACGGAGATGACGTGGGTCATCACATTCGACCCGCACGCCTTGGCTCGCCCGCTGGCCGGCTCTAAGGTTTGCCGGCAGTGCCGCCGCAATGTTGAGTTGAGGTGCCTACCTCGGCGGAAACGTGGCGGTTGTGAGGCGAACGTCACGTAGTAACGAACCGGAGGAACCCACGCGACTCGGGGCCTTGGACGACGCGGGATCCGACCTCAATCGGTTGGGTCCTGCCGCCCAACTCTTGGATTGATAACGACTTACCGCGAAAGAGGTGATAACGATAGACCTGGGCCGAACAAACCCGGGGAACGTACCGTCGAACGCGATTTTTGTTTTTGGTTTTTTTTTGGTTTTACGAAAGTTTCCCTTCGTCGGCGTACTTCGAACACACGCCGTAACCGCGATATTCAGACCGTCCTGAAATCGCCACGTCCCGTGAACAGCGAAACGAATCCGAACGATCCGTGTCGTCGGTTTAAATACGCGTTCGCGTTCGCGTGCTAACCTAACCGGTATCGCGTCCGGCAGACGAGAATCGCATTCCGGTCCTCTTATTGTTTTTCGGATTTTTTTTTTTTTTTGAAGTCCTAAACGGTCTCCGCCGTCCGTTTCTATTCGCGACGTGAATCGCTGTGTATCTCTGCGGTCCGCCCGACGCGACCGCGACAATCCGACATCGTCCGGGAACGTTTCGTCAGAAAACGCCGAGCGCCGTTCGTCAATGTACGGGACGCAAAAAAACGGCAAACTCGTAACTGTTGTTCCGTTCGTCGTCCGAAACGCGAATTATTCGTGTCGGTATTGTTCGAAACGCGCGACGTGAACGATCATCGGATTCTGCGCTACGATTCGTGTGGATCGCGGTCGATTATTGGTTACGCTGCAGTACTCGAAGAAAACAAACATACGTGTGTGTTACGTACGCTTGTGAGTCGTTTCTGAAATCGTCGCCGTTTTTTACTACGAGTATCGTTCGTTTATCGCCTATATTTCATGCTCGTTTATTAATTTGAAAACAGTGCCACTAGAATTATGCAAAAACAATAAAAAATGTAATAAGTAGTGAGATAATTAAGACCGGTTTCCGTAGTCGATATAACGTGTGTTATACGGTAATTAAATCGTTTTTTTTCTTAATTTTTTTTAATTTTTTTTTTTATTGGAATCGATTAACGAACGATGCAATCAACCAGTAAGTTCGTATCATATTTTACATAGGTACTAATGAACTTGAACGGATCAAGTTCACGTAGAAAAATAGAACTTGTTCGCTCATAACTAGTTGACGTTTTACGCGTAAACGTTCCAAGGTTGTAATGTCATTATGAACGATGCACATTTCTGCGCGGCTTCGTTCGCACGTATCAAATATATACTCGAATCAATAATGATTTACATCTATAACGATTACGACATACATGTTCGCGTTTTCAGAGAGCAAAATCGAATATCGTCCGGATAGCTTAGCCGGATAACGTTCCCTCTGTTTGAATACAGTATACGTGTGTAACACGAAATATTGAAAATGTCATGTTATATAATAACACGCAGTTGTTAACGAGTAGAAATCAAACGTCTTTCAATGGGTGTGCTGCGATTCGGACGGCTATAAAACAGCAATGTTTATTATAACGTCGTAAGGTGAACGAGTTTATGGGGATTTTTATTGAAAAATTGTTTTAAAATTTCTCACGTATATGTTTCCAAAAGCAGCCAATTTTAAGTGCACGTTATGTTTTAAATTTCCATATCCGACAATATTATACATCGTTACAGTAAATTTACTCGCGATTTAATATCGCATAATAATAACCAATCGCGCGACACCCGTCTAAATTGTTTTTTATCATAAATTGTACAAATATATGTTTATATATATATATTTTTTTTTTTACTGAAATTTCGTTCTCTCTCACTCTTTTATTTCCTTTCGGTTGTAAAAAGAAATAGAAACGAAAATGTGCCGTCGGGGAAATCGGTCTTTTTTCTCCACCGCTACTGTCATCATTACATTGACCGTGTGCAGAGTGCGCGAAACATCTTTTTTCCTTTCTAAATTAAATTGTTTTTTTTTTTTTTTTTTTGTTACAAACGTATATGGAAAAACTCCAATAATACAAATGTACCATGTTGCGTACTTTAATAAAATATAATAAAATTTAAATTTAATAATATAAATTACATTAAAATTGAGATTTTAATAAACAAATTAATTAACCAGTGTTTTACCTATTAATATAAAATATACGAAATACTTGTTTGGCTATACATTTTTGAAATTTCATTAGACACGAAGTTTTTTTAGTCCTTAATGAGTTCTTGATGAATTTATAACACTTATAATAACGCATATTTTTGAACTCCGGCAGCATTATTCGTCTCTAGCGTGTTAACCAAACTGGGTAAGATAATTATGATAATTAACCGTAAAAAATTATTTTCACACATTTAAAATAATTAAGTTGATTAGTTAATGGCAGAACACGTTAACTGTTCAAGTTGAAAAGTTGTTTAAAAATTATCTTTTAGACTCAACTTTGACTTTTTAAATAGTTAATGTCCACTTTTATTATAATACATATATATTATAGCAACAGCACGTCAACGATCTTTCGTTTTTGTTTTTGTCTGGCCGATTTTTTCCATTAACGCGTCCGAAATACCGTTAAAACGGTTCGCGTACACTACACGCACACACACACACACACTGCCACTGTTAAGACACTGTAGTTAAACGTAATTACAACGAGTAACGATTCGCACACAACGGTGAGCTATGTATATGCATACAGTGCGGTGTCGAGCTGATGTATTGTAATAATAATAGGACCGTAAAATATTGTGTTGAAAGTTCCGAAAGAAAAGATAACATATCCTTTGTATCACATCCAATTACGTTAAAAGGACGAAGCGATTATGATTTTTTTTTTTTTTTTAATGGCTCTTTTAACGGATAATTTTAACGAAACGTTTAAGAAAATAATAATAAGTCGTTCCGTATGAGCACACACGCGTTTTAAATATATATTATTCATTGATCGAGTACTGTTGTTATATGCGTTTTGTGCTGGTTTATTTTGATATATTTCCATGGCGTGAAAGACTGTGTTCGGCAGGCGAACTTTTTACTCATGTCCTTGACTCGCGGACGGACGCGATAGATTTACAAATCGACCGGTTTGTATTTAACGCGTTGAGACTGTACGCCGCGGGCGGTATAACGTCAAGTCTAGTGATTTCGCGGTCGAGGGATTCTTTCGGAAAGGAACCGGAGACGAAAAACCCCCGAGAAAAGGCCCGTCGCGCCGTCGGGAGATGTGAAACGCGCATGAACAAATCGCACGTTTCCGTTTTTGGAAGTTTCGACGGTCGACGCGTGAAGGCGACGGAAAAATGCGCAAACCGTCGTTAACCCGGCATTCCGGTCGTACGATTTTTCGGGTCTAGCCGGAAACGTCTTTGCCGTCTTGTCCGTTGGAACGGGCCTGTTCCGACCGGTGGCCGTACCGAATGTTAGTGCCGGCTTGCCCCCGACCCGCAGTGGACCAGACTGTACGTAATCGTTTCGTTGCCGATAAAACGTACGGCCTATTTGTATCACGAACGACGTACGCCGGACTACAACTATTGTTGTGTACGGCTCAGGCGAACGTCCGCGACGTTCGGTATACACGTAACTGTTTGTTGTCGGTCGTTGTTGTCGTTATTATTGTGTTCGACAACGTTCTACAAACCGATGGAACTCGAGTGATGCGATACGAAATGATTTTTACATTGTATCGTATCAATCGTGGCGATCGGCGCACGCAATAAAAACAAGTGCAAAAGGTACGACGAAGCTGCAGAGTGAACAATAACATAGGTCACGAAAATCGCGACGGTCGGCGCTACGAAACAAAACAATTATCAACGTTCTCCAAAACACAGACGTGCACCACCGCGATAACTTCGGTCGTCGACCTCAACAGGGCCCGTTTGGTCTTCGGGGCGAACGCGCCATCGGCAACAACGCCGGATTCAAAGCGGAACGACGAAAACGGTTAGGTCGGGTTAGGCGTCGGAACCCATTCCTATTGCGACTTGACGGCCGGACCCGCGTGCCAACCGATCGGTTCGATACGGATTTCGGTTCGTTTCGTTTTTCCGTACGACGTGTAACACGACCGGGCGAGCCGACGCGCCGAGTGGGATTTAAGTGGGACCGGCTAACCTAACCGGCAGACGTCTCGGTCCGGTGCGCTCGTCGCGCGACAATCGGATTATACACGAGCGCGGTTGATACGAGTGAACGGGGACGTGCCGGGAACGGCAACGGGAGACGACCGGGTCCAAGGGACGAGAGCAACAGAATAGGAAAAAAATATATATATAGAAAGAACGTTTTAATTCGATTTCGGATCACCTCCTCCCCTCGTCGTCGTCGTCGCTCGTCCCGCGCGTTCGATGATAAATAAAATCTTCGGTCTAATGGACGCGTCGCCCCACCGACGTACCGACGAGTCCGAAACGACCGCACGGGTAATCGTCCGTCCGGGTTTTCTTTTCTGTTTTTTTTTTATCTTCACGCCCCTCCGCGCGTGATTACATTACGCACGACGACGCGTTGTTTTTCGTTTTCGGCTTTCTCCGGCGTGCGTCCGAAACAACTTTGCCGATCGCTGCATAACCTAACCTAACCTTAAACAACCACTTACCTAACCCGTTCGACAATCAGCGTTCGCTTCGGGAATCGCGAGAAACGACGGGACAATTGTTTTGGTAACCTGTGACGAAACACGAATATACATATTCCGCGCGACAATCCGGAAATCGTCTGATCATTTGGAAAAAAACGAGACCAAGAAAGAAAAAAAATAAATCTCGTACGAACGAATATCGACAACGTCCAAAACGTTTTGTGTTTGAAATCGCCATTAAATGACGGCGTAAAATCAACGTTGCGTACCGAAGCCTACCGACCGTACGCTTTCTATTAGGGACCTTGCTCAAGAGGTTCGGCTGGACTCGGCCACTCTTATCCCGACCGAATCGAATTTCAAGTGCTGTGTGTGTTCGTTTTCCTCCCGCCGGGTCTTGTGGTCCGATTATACATCTAGCGCACAGCTTCTCAAACTTATTTCACCCCCGCCGGAATGTTTTAACTGTGTTACCATATGTTGCGCATCTCAAAAAAAAAAAAGATAATTTTCTGTGGGCCTTCTGCTACCGCCCCCCCCCACCCGTGAAGATCACGAGCGCCCACAAAGAAGCGGTATCGGGCACTTTGAGAAAGAATTTGTTATCTACACCCACGGCCACCAACGTGTCGGCCGAGGTAGGTAGGGTCCGACGTGATAGTGACGTTCCACGCTCCCGTGGTACCGACTAGGTTTTAAATTGACGTCGGTCGATCGTTACGCCCCTGCGGCTATTCTTCGACTCACATAACGTTGTCGGTTTTTATTATTATTTATTTGTTTATTTACCGCGTGACCGTTAGAAAAGCTAGAGGAAGAAAAAAAGGCGTATTATCTCTACCGGTCGCAATAACCTCGGGTCGCACGAAATACCGATTTTTCTCAATATATTTTTCGCATTATATATTACGTGCTCGTTTATCAAGAAAGTACATTTACATATATATATATACGCGTAAAAAAGTGTTTTTTTTTTCATTCTTATCCTTGACGGTACATACCTGTGTACAATGTACAGTGCCGTTAGGTTTATGGAGGGGACGAGGACGAGGCCCTCCCCTCGAAAAGCGATTTAATAAATTAAAAAGCACGCCGACAACAGAGTGGTTTTAAATGTCGACAAACGTACGAACGAAATCTCGTACGTTCCAACCGGGGGCCAGACGCATTTCGAATCCGCGCACAATTAACACTCTGATAGACTGATCGACGAAACGTCGTGGAAAATTCAACGTTTCGCGATATGACACACGAGCACAGCGCGAATCGAATCATACATTATTTCACTTTAAAAGGTTGTTTTAAAAGGATGTTTTGAATTAACGTTGCACAGGTTCTGTTCTATCGTATTCTAGACGTCGAAATGAACCACGCCGCTCAACAGCGACGCTCTGCACTGTGCGCACGTTTGACGACGCGCGGCCCGAGTTCGGCCGAAGTTCTCGAACGGACACATTGTACATGGACATGCACGCATCAAACGTGGGCGTTTTTCTTTTGCTTTTTTTTTTCCATTAACTCGACGTGTGAACTTCGAGTTAATTATTCGAACAGAGTATCTAAATCAATTGAAATTAGCAACGATATATACGTGACGGAAGACACTACGGTAAATTGTTAACGTTAAAGTATCTGAGACGATACGAGACGTCGGGGAGGGTCCTATAACTCTTTTTTTTTTTTGTCGGTCATTAAAAACTTTTGAACTTTTAACTGCGTTAAGGTCAACTTTTCTTAAAGTCAACGCTTAATTTTCAATGGTAAAAATACGAAAACATAAGTCACTTATGTATAAAAAAATTAATCAATTAACTTTTCCGACCTTAGTATATACGAGCATATAGATGTATGCAGTGTCGCGATCAGACGTCATGAGGTCGGCGTGCAAGTTCTGTTCATTCGTGTACGAGGTCTGTTCAAAAAGCGTCGAACTTCGTCTGTTCTTTTTTCGGGCAACCGTGGGAGCCAGACCGATAAGACTTGGCAGCTTGTTATCTCGTATAACCACGATGGCGAGTAACGATTTTCGTCCGATTTCGGACAAGTTCAGTTCGCGACAGAGGGTCAATATTTTATCCTGTCGTTGTCGTATTGTAATTCTCTCGTCATGACCAAACGCGCCGAGCGGCGGCGGTACTGCGTGAAATTTCGCGTAGCGCTCGAGCCGAAACTGTTCGCGAAATGTCGACGCAGTGCCCGCGGCTCGGTGCGTTCTGTCGTGGCGAAAACACGGGAACACTGTGTCGACGTGTTGTACAACAAGACAACACACGGACGGGAAAACGTTGCGCGCCGTCGTCGCGATTGTCCGAGAACAAAAACCGCCGAGTCCTATCGACCCGGAGCACGAAAAATACGGTTCGATACTTTTCGCGCACGCAAACAAACGACTCGTATCGCGTCCCGCGGTATTGTGCATTCCGTTGCGCGGACGAATCATAGTTAACAGAACCGTTTCAATGGGTCCGGTTTAGCGGGCCGCGTTAGGCCGATACGTGCGCGCGTATACCGTATACGATGCGACCGACTCGGCGCATAACATCGTATAACCTAAAATATCAACAACACGAACCGTCGTACGGTCGCGATCACGATAACGCGTCGGAAACGTTAAACGCATCATAATGTATTTTTCAACAAATATATAATAATAATAATAATAATGACGAAACGTTGATTGTGCACGCGCCACCCGTCCCGAACACCGGCCGCCGATTAACGAATCCGGACCGTTCCGTGACGTGGATCGAGATTTTATAAATATTTTACAAGTGGAAAAATTGTCGCACAAAACGTTGAAAAACTATACCGTCTCGGCGTTACGCGAACGCTGCCGCACGTACAGCGACGTATCTTTGTTCGATCCGATTTTTTAACACCCGCCCGGGCGGAAGGCACGCAAATTCTCGGATGTCTACCCGTTCCGCTCGACGACCCGCACAAACGCTTCTTCTCGCGCGTTTTTCGCGTTCGAATTCGAATAGTCCGCGCGCGGATGTTTACGGGACGATACTTGAGTCGTCGATACGGTTTGTCCGAACGAATCGCAGGCGATTCGAACGTTTGCTGGTGAATTTGCAGTCGACGCTAACCGGGATGTATTTCGCACCGTTTCGACCGTCGAACGCGCGCGCGTACAGGTAGAGACTGAGGCCAAACTCGCACGGACCACTCTAGAACCACGTTACTACCGCGAAATGGCGGTCGCTCGTGGTTAATTTATTCGAAACGTACAAAATAATATGAAAAATGCAATTTAACTCAGACGGACCACCTTTCTGCCGTCAGTTTCGACTTCAGTCGCGTCGTGTCGACTGTATCGCCCACGAAATCGCGGTCGTCGGTGGTTGAGCGTCAACCACTTACCGACCACTTGCCACCAGCACTACATTTTATCATTATTATTGTATAATCATTGCTATTTATATGATCCATACATATATTGTTATGATTATTATTTTACGACTAGTGTTATGAAATTCGTCGATTTGTTGAGTTGGTCCGGTTGTTATTGTTCAATAGTACATGCTCACGAGTTTTGTGTTCGATACGAGATAAATTATGACCGAACAAAGTGAAAACGACGCGTCCGACACAGAATTGTTTATCGAAGAATTGCATAATTCCTCTTCAAAGTCCGTTTTTACACTAAAACGTGTAAAACAGAAATAAAGAACTTATTTATATAAAGTCGGTTCGGACTTCTAACGACCACAAAAAAATCGTTCACGAGTGGTCCGTGTGAGTTCAGCATTAGCCTTGACGCGTTTTGTTCTGGCCGGCGTCGGTCGATCTCGTACGTCCGGGGCAATTCGATCCGACCCGCGGCAGCGGTCACGCGAATTCACGGTTTCCGAAATGATTACGCTGTCACGCCGCCGCCGCCGCCGATGCCGATTTCAGGACACGATCCACACGAAAACCCACCGAGTATATATATATAAATATATACTTGTACGCGTTGATCCGTCCGCAATTCCCTCGTCCGCGTCGGACCAAAAAACACGAAAAGCCACCGCGTCACGCTCGAAGAATGCCCGGCCGCCGACGTTATCGCGGTCTGCAGACCGCGCACGTCGACGGGCCGACGGACACGATAAACGTTGCGCGCGCAAGACGACTCTCGGCCGCGCGTCCGTGATTTTATTTTCGAACAATAGACAACGTTTGACGCGGGACGAGCGCGAAACAAAATGTCGAGCTGGACGACCGTTTTTTATCGCGCGTACACGCGTCGGCAAAAAAAATCAACCGGCGTGGCGAGGGGGATTCGCGAAGGTTGTCGTTCGGACGGTAATCACGCGGCGGGCAAACGATGACGGACGTTCCCCCCCCCTCCCGATTTCGGCACCTAATCAATTATAAAAAAAACACGCGAAAAATCACAGCAACTCGAGGTCGTTGACGAAATACGCGTAACAACGCGGATCCCGACGGGGCGATCGCCATGCAGATTTTATCCCGAGATGGTTGTTTGTACAACAACGGAATAACGGGAAAACGCGTGTAATCGCCGTTCGAGCATTACAACCGTGATGATGATAATAACAATAAAATAAACAAAAAATAATCGCACGCGTACACGGATTCGGCGTATTGTGTCGACGCACGATTCGTTTTCAATTGTTTACACGCACGTGCACGATTTAACGATTGATTTCCGTCGACGATTTTCCGCCGTCGATTTTCGGGTCAACAACGCGCCTGTCAAATTGTGGGTTCGATCCGAGTGTGCAATTACACGCCGCGAACTGTGCAACGAACAGCGAGCGACGAAAATGGTGTTGTTGTTGGGACTCTGGTCAATTTCTTTCCTTGCGACGTTTTCGCAAAGCTGGACGACCGTAAGTACCGTGTTAGTGGTCCAAAGACCATCTGCAATATTCCCCGTTCCGGCGTGAAACAATTGATTTTCGTACGCTTTTCTTAGCGGCATCAAATCGCCGGACGTTTCAGGGTTAACTTAGACAACCGAATCGTTTTTTCATTCCTCTCGACCGTGATCGCGAAATCGGCAACTTCATCAGCCCGCAACACAACTCGATCGCCCCATGGACGTGCCTTCTTTTTGCTATATCGTTTTTCCCCCGTGACCATCGTACGACCTTCATGTTTAAAACGATCCACGCTCTTTCCTATTCATATCGATCTACTTCTATTGACATACGCGCCGCCAGTTCTCGTCTTCTCGTTAACTTGAAGTCCTAACTCTCAACACGCTGTCTTATTATGTTTGCTTAGTAATAATAAATAATATAAAATTAATAATTAAAAAAATCTGAACTTCGTCTTATAAATTACAAAATTCTATCTCTTTTAGTACAATCCGTCGTTGACGTATATATTGCGTTTTCAAAAATTAAAATTTTATCCAAATATCACTGGAAACTACACGATCAACCAATACGATAACAAAGAATACATTAACGGATATTTTACAATCAGCTCGTCAAAATTAATCAATAAAGTAAGTATGAAACTATTTCTAAAAACCACAGTCGATCCACGTTTTCGTTTGTATCTCTACGTGATTGTTATAGAATAAATGAAACTCTTTAATTACGGTATTACTTTATAACACGCGCTTTCCATGCTATCCCGTACATATATATAGCCAAAACGACTCATTCATTTACAAGACTCTGTTCAACCACATATTTATACTATGGTTTTAACAATTCAATTTCAGTTCAATTTCGTAACTATGAATCACAAACAATCGTCCTGTTGTTTCGAGTTATACTTTTCAACGGGAAGTTAATCGTTGCCGACCAAACTAAAACAGTTCGATTTTCGTTTCCGCCAAAACTACATTTCTACCTGACATTTCAGGTTCAGTTTGTTGTTGCGTCACGTCTAAACGTATAAAATCCTAAGTAAATTACTCCCGCATTCGGGTACTGCCCGAAATATTTTAACCGATTATTCGTGAACAACTATTACGTACCTATTGTTTTTCGTTTATTACAAGACGAAAAAGACTAAAACCTGTGCACGAACTTTGAAACGTATTAAAAATAAACGCGTGGAAAGAAAATCATCAAATCCATTGCACACAACAGTATACTACAAAAAGGTGGTATTCCTAAAGCTGCTATGCGGAACAAAAACAAATAATTACAAATCACTGTCACTTTATGAATATTTAATCGATATATATATATGTGTTTAGACATTTCAATGATTTAAGTATTCAAACAAATGTATAAATTAAAAGTTTCGAATTAAATATTTTAAAAAAAACGAAAAACGAAAAATGGAAAACCGACCGCCGAAAACTTCGAATGCAATGCAAAAATATGGAATGTAAAAATTTAAATTTAAAACGACTGTCGTCTTACGTAGATCATAAACAATTAACAAGAGTCCCGACATACATAAGTGACGAAATCAAATGGATAGTTAGGAAAAAACGGTTTTTAAAATGAAAACCGTCCGAAAGCTCTGAACAATATTAAAAGATTCTCGAACAATTACAGATATAGATAGCAATATAGATTAGATAAAACCTCTTTTTTTTTTTTTTTTAGTTTTGGCGGAAACGTAACTTTTATTAACAAACCCAATGTCGATGGTTTATTTTGTCGGATAGGAAAATTATGTGAATAGAAAAAAGTCGACGTCACAGACTACAAGCGATTAATGTGTTTAAGAATGTCGTGGTTATCGACCGTTGCAGTCCAGAGGGCATCAACTGTGAATATTTCCAAACATGGACGTTTCCGGACGCGTGCCGGGTACTGCAAGACAAGGACCAGATATGGTCTACTTTGTACGGTGCGTTCGATCCGCCGGCGCATTGTCCGTTAAACAAAGTGAGTGTTCGACGAGCGCTCGTTTAGAGTTTTTTCGGAAATTGTCGGATTTTCCAACGTGATTACATAATCAGTATTAACTGCGCTGTGAGCGTATTTATCGTGGGAGATATTTTTGTCCCCGTACGGCTTATTTTTATTCGTGCGTTTTAAAACACGTCGGAAAATCGGGGAAAAAAATTAGAGTCCCCCGAATCGTTTAGCGCGTTCTTACACACACACACACACACTTATAAACACGACGACTTGAAACGTTTTCTGTTTCCGCAGACGTATTATCAGATGAAAAACGCGACAGTAGAATTAAACCAAGCTATCAAATGGTATCCCGACGTGATAAACAATCACTGGAAAGTGACGCAGAAATTGTACGCGGACGACACGCTGGTCGGCAGCTACATGATGCACATGTACGTGTTCAGCTACAGAAAGAGAAACGCCAAGACCCAATCGCCGAAAACATCACACTAAACGTTCGATTGACCGTCGCCGATCATACTTATTGTCGGACTCGAAAATCACAAGTTCACGTGTCCGGAACGTCCGCACGCTACTGTTTCACCGCCCGCTGTCGTTGTTTTTTCTGTTAAATTATTTTCAGCTTCACTGACCAGATAGCGTTTATGAGAAATATGTTTACAATCGTTAAATCGATCGTATTGTTGTGTACGAAATTATTTCACGTTAAAATGGAGTTTTCGCGCACACACACACAACACACACACACACACACATATATGTACACTATACACGAATTGTTATTTAAAAAAAATAGAATTGCCTACCTAAAACGCCTTTATTTTTTTTAATGAAATGTATGACACGAAACATATTAAACAAGTCCGGAAAGCTATGCGTGCGTGATAAAACTCCATGTTTCTACGCGTTTATTATAGTGTACGTATAATATCGCATGAAAAAGAAAAACAAGTATTGTTCGTTTTTATGTGAAATAATACAATAATATCATACTGTAATACATGACAACCGTTCACGCGATAGCCGAAACTATTTCAAACTATTCGACAACGCTGTCATTGGATTCCCGTCTACGCCGTCGTATTTTTGAACAATACAACAATATATGTGTAATAACAGGTAATTATTTTCCAACTGATATTATCAATATCGATGTGACGGTAATCACAACACCGTCAATCGACGGGACGGGGCGGACACGACGAAGAGAACATAGAAACCTAAATTTGAACTAAAACAAACAATCGAAGGCAATCACGGAAAATGATTTGGTCGTCGTGATTACGACAACTATAACATATTAATACCAACGACAACCCGTTGAATAATTGTTTGTTTTTAACGTATTTGCCGTTTCACTAAAACGATTCCAATCACTCGTTTATTTATTAACCTAAACCATTTCGCACGTCAATAAACCCAAAACGCTACAACTCGAGTTCAAAAAACAAACCTCGCGATATAGCTCTTTGTTTATATATTAGCATTGTTGGATTGTCACGATACTCGTCGTTAGCAATTTTACTGATTTAAAAACAATTTAACATATTCCATAATATGTTTTTACGGTGTTACTTAGTATCGGTTCATGTCGCATTGTACAAAAAAAAAAAACCAATTGTTTACTAAAAATGGGAAACACTGATAGAGTCCGTTCATTGTGACGAGTTTATCAGAACTTATCAGTTATTGTAAACAAAGTACAATGTTTTAACAATCTACTTCCGTCATGTCGCGAATTTTCATCTGCCAAACAAACAATGGATAACAAATTAATAACAATGGACCTTCGACCGTTATAATATCACGAATTGTTCGATTTCACGTTATTTAGAACGTGTTCTAAGCCGTCGGATTAGTTATACAGGTGTCACATCAACGGCGCACGTCGAACCAGTAGAAGTCCTTAAAAACGCTAAAAACATTCCAACAAAACTGCATTAAACCTTTCAAAAAGTTCGATTATTTCTATCGAAAAAAAATGTCACCGTTAAAATTATTTTTAATCGTTTTCGTTGTGAAATGTATGGACATTGTGATGTCGGTGAGTACTGAATGTAACATGTATAACGACAACGATTTCTCTCGGCGACAACTTTTTTAGTTCAACCCGTTGTTAACGTACACCGTTCGTTTTCACAAAATACGATTTCATCCCAACATATCCGGCGACTATACGATCAGCCAGTACGATAACAAGGAGTTCGTCAACGGGAACATAACGATAAACTCGACGAAATCGATCGATAAAGTAAGTGCGGTGCACCGCGTTTCGAATCGTACGTGGCTCTCGTTTTTATTTATGCACGTGTTTTTTACGTTTACCGCTGTGCACCTTACTGCGGACTTGAAGCCGAGACGTCAAAACGTCGTCATCGTTAAATGTCACGTTTCAATCGGTTACACTCGACCGTAATAACGGTGTTGTTGTGTTTCGAGGTTGTGGCGGTTTTCAACCGTTGTAATCCGGAGGGGATCGACTGCGAATATTTCCAATCGTGGTCGTTAACGGACTTATGCCCGAAATTGAAAGACCCTAATCAGCTATGGTCCAATGTGTACCGTAATTTCCATCCGCCGTTGACTTGTCCGATGAACAAAGTAAGCCGATATAAATTATATCGATATTTTGGTTTTTCGAAAAATAATATAGTTAACGTTCACGAATTTATATTTTCAATTTATAATAATTTCAAACATACTTTGAAGCGCTGCTGAGCGTGTCAATGATTTTTTTTTTTTTTTTAACTCGCTAAAATTGAGTAAGCCAATTTTGTTGAACCGAGTTAAAAATTAAAATGCGAATAGACATTCACACGTATCAGTCGATAGAGTTGAGGTAAAACGATTAGCTTCAGTTAGTTTTTTTGAAATTATCATTTTTCGTCAGTTTGAATATCTTGTAACGCACTGAGAACACGGCGCTCGTCTCGAATGCGTTTAGACGACGGTTGACGCATCTCAACCTTCGTCAATGAAAAATTCAAAATTAAATCAGTCGGTCGAAATCAAAGTGAACGAAAGAAATAAGTCAATTTCAACTTTTCGACTAATCGTCAATGCTCAGCCATGCTTTGAAGTATAAATTCTTATTGTACCTCGACATTTTTTGCGACATTGGTTTTCCGCGTTCAGATAAACTATGAGATCAGAAACGCGTCCATAGACGTCAACCAAGTCGTCAGACTGTACGCCGAGGCGGTCGACTACCAGTGGAAAGTGACGCAGACGTTTTACGCCGGCGACATAAAAATCGGCAGCTACACGGTCGACGCGTCGATATTCGGCTACAGAAAACGGCCGGCCAAGTCGTCGAGACATTGACGTTGCGTTGAACGCAAACACCGAAATTTTGCACCCAAACACGATTGTTAATCCTCCGCTCGTTTACGTCGCGCACCGACCCCTCCGGGACGTTCACGTGATTCCGATATCTGTCCGAAATATTCGAACGAACTACTGCGGGTGTGTTGTATCGCCAGTCAGTCGGTCTGGCTGTTCCGCCGTCACATTGTTATTCAAACGCACGTATTGATCGCCGTGTCATACAACGATGCCGATGTTATTACTAATAAAATCTGTCTAACCTAACCTAACCTCGTCCGTCGTCTGTTCATTCAAACGGTCGTGACAAGTTGAAAAACGCTTTGCGTGTGACTGGATTGGCCCGTCCGCGACGCCGTGTCCATGACGCACGACGCCCGTGATTTTATATCGCGCGTTAGACCAAAACGTATACAAATCGAAAAGCCCAACGAAACATTCGAACGATTACGACATGTTCGATTCGCGACTTACCGTTACAACGACGTGCGCACGGTTCGGGTAAAAAATCAATTGAACAATTGTGTTGCCAATAATCGGAAATTCAAAAATATTGAATATCGTGCCGACAATTCGAAAGTACTCGAACACGTACGAATCGATCGTCATCTCCGAACAATGCGTTTGTGAACAATCGTAACGTCACGTTAAAATTCTTTTTTTAACATCGTGATAATCCGTCACCTTTATTATTATTGTCATTGTGTTGATGTAAAATACGAAAATAATATATTATCTTCGTTCAAATTGTTGCCGTGTAATGTAGCAAACAGCGTGAGCATAAAATTTAGTATTTACAAATTATTTCTTATGGAATTAGTAACTATAAAAAAAAAAGTACGGTACGCACGTTGTACCAATCGACACAATAATAATAATAATAATAATAATCAAAACGATCATTTTCTATTTTCCACAATCTATTTCCGTTATACCATCGGGCGTGATAACGCGGACACCGTTTTTGTATCGGTCGAACGACCGACATAATGAGTCGCGACGGCGTCAAAACGATAACAACAATGGACCTTCGAGTGTTTAGCACGCGTTTTGTTAGATCTTGTACACCTGCGAGATCGAACGGATTTGTTCGCATTTTCTCGATGACGACCTACACGGTTTTACCACGGTAGTCCACTGCCGCTCCGGTGAAACGCACGAGGTCTTTGTATTCCCCAGCTGTTAAAATGGAATCGATTGACGACGACGTGATTAGACACCACAGAGTAGGCTTGGCCGTAGTTTTGCGCGAGCGAAAAAAACCATCACGATAAAAAAAAATGAATACGATTTGTACAAATCGATGAATTCCTCCAAGAGTTTACGACTCGAAGTCGTCATATTGAACGCGTTATGATTATTAATTATGATAAATATTACAAACGTAAATAAACGTAATTATCGTTTCGTTTGTGCGAGGTAGCAAACCGCACGGGCAAATGTCACACGCGCTCCGGTTTGGCTGTACAGACAAGTCTGCTTTTTTTTTTCCGGCCGCCTGTCCAGTCCCCGAAAACCGCGGCAAACCTAATCGTTCACATTCCGGAACGTGAACGCGTTACGCGGCAGTTGCCTAACCCAAACGCCGTATACCGCAAAAACAAATGAAATCCCCAAACAAAACAAATGGTATTGTATTATACACACGTAATCGCCGTAGATGGAAACGTAGAAAATCAAAAACGGCGTAAATACGTGTACGACCTGTTGAAGACAAGGATCGGACTGTTTTTCCTAACGCCTCTATAAAAAAAAAAAAAAAAAAACGACAAATAAGTAAAAAAGAAGTTTCTTGAATGCTCTCTGGCTGTTGTCCTCTTCCCAGTTCCGTCCACTAAATCCTGACCGACGTTTTTCAATTTATTCACGATCGTCGACGTGTACACCCAGTACAGTAATGGACCGGAGCCCAAGGACGTTCGGAATATCGCGGTCTTCCGTCACGAGTGGTGTGGAACGCGAAGACGCGGCATCACGCCATCGGCAGACGTTGTATACCGAAGCAGGCCGCGGACAAGCGAATACGTTACCGGGTCACCACGGAGGTAGAGGTAGAGTTTCCTCCGCGGAACATCGATGGATTATTGTCGGCCGCATACCGGTGTACACGCCTACGGGACCGTCTTACGTTTTTCATTACGAACGAATAGCGAAATTCGAACCGAAAGACTACGCGTATTTTTTTTTTAGTTGAACGTTTGTCCGCGAAAACGCTACGGGCGGTGGCGGCGTCGGCGGCGTCGGCGGCGGCGGCGGCGACCGCGGTGACCGCGGTCCAGTGCGCGACCGTCGCATCGCTCGTCACCACGTATCCGTCCGGGACGCGCCGCACGATCATGTTCCGCGACTCGTCGTCCGCCGCCGTCGCCGTCGTCGCGTTCTGCGGCCTGTGGTGGTCGTTGGACTTGCTGCAGCCCACCGCGGTCTCCGGTACGTTCTTAACCCGCGCGGAAACCATTCGGTCCGGACGGTTCTCTCGTTTCGTCCACGATAACCTAACCTAACCATTCGTCGCTGGTCTGTTCGGATTCCCCCCGAGAGGAACGCTTTTGTACGAACGGCGTTTCGACGGCCACGGGAACGACGAACCCGAACGATCCGAACCGTCCCGCGGTATTTTTGTTTCATGTTCTCGCGGGTGCGCGCGCGCGTGCAGCTCGTCTGGCCATCGAGACGACGTCCAACGGCGACAAGTACAAAGTGGCCGAGTACGACACGAAGCTCACGATCGCGTGCCACGTGGACGCCGACCTGGAAGAAGCCGACGACCCGGCGCACACGTGGAAATGGTCGGTAACCCCGTCGACGTGTACCGTGTTTCGCACTGGGGTCACCCGAAAGAAAAAGAAAAAAAATACCACCGTCTCTCGTGGTTTTTCTTTTCTTTTCTTTGTTGGGGGGAGGGGGGGATTTTTTACGATTTTTTTTCTCTCTCTCTTCAAGGTTTAAGGGCGACAACCGCAGCGCCGTCCGGATAACGGACGACTACGACAGGGTGTACCAGATCGACGTGTCCGAAAACACGCTGACGTTCAACCGTTTCATCGGAAGCAACGCCGGTCGGTACACGTGCAAACTGTTCGACGACAACGACGCTTTCGTCGACGCGAAGGTGATTTACGTCGCCCGTTAGTATTACAGCGTTATTTTTCTTTTATGTTTACATTTTTTTTTTTAATACAGCCGACTCGACGCTTGTGTTTTCTCGCTATCACGTTTATCGGTTGAATGGTCGCGTGGTGCGTACGAATTTTTTCTGTTTCGAACGACAATGCAACGCCGACATTCATTCGTATCCGATTATCCGGATTACGTATCGGTTCGTCGATTAACAACAAAAAAAAAAACAACAATTTAAAAACTCTAAACCGTGAACAGACGATCAAACTCGGACAACATCGACGTTTACGAATCATTTTTTTAAAATTTTTTTTTTAGATACGTATAAAACACTGGAAATTCGGGTTTTCATCGTCTCGTCCGAATGATACTGTTCAATCGTCGATCTGACCTTTATACAATATTTCATCGTTTACATGTTGTTATCGTTCACCGCGTTGCCGACGAACCTTCCCGATAGAACACGATAAAACCGCACTGACCGCTTTCACTTTTGTTCCGACTGTTATTACCGTAATGCTGGGCGCAGTCTTATAAACGTACACAAAAATGTGTACGCTCGTTTTCGATACGTACGTTATGAATAGCTTTCGTATTTGTGAAACTCATCGTTTGAACGACGAGGCGATATATTCGTTACACTTTTGTTCTATTAAACCACCACCATTCGCTCGTGTAGCGTATACACAAAATACGACACGTCGATAAAATTCTATTTTCTAAGAACGTTTAACGTGAACAATAAAACGTCAAAAACTACTCGAAAACGCTTTTGAAATACAATAAAACAATATTTACACATTTTCGATTGCGCTGATTGTCCGTCCTTCCCTACTCTACTTTCTCTTAGTTTCTTCGTATGAATTAAACCATTGGTCCATCGTTATTTGTTGCAAATTCCGTAAGACCCTTTTCTCTGATATCCTTTCCAATACCCCTTCGTTAGTCATCGTGTCTGTCCAACTTGTCTTAAACATTGTTCTGTACCACCATATCTCAAAAACTTGTATTATTCCTCTCTGTTCTTCTTTAACAATTGTCCACAGTGTCGTCACTACATGCGTACGTTTTTACTGACATGCCGATTAGATGCTGCCTTTGCTTGGCATATTCGCTTTATTATTATATCCCTTTTACTTCTGCCATACTCGGCTTATGATACTTCCCAAGTATCGGCGCTCTTCCACTCGCTCTGGTGTTCGATCACGCTGAAGATGAACTTTAGTCTTTTTTGCATTCGTCTTCGTGTTCAGTTGATTAAGCGGCGTTTCTACGTTATACGTGAGAAAAACGTATAAAATCTATTGGTAACGTGGTTTTTTGTTTCAACAGTAAAACCTTACGTGAAACTGCCGACAACCGCTACGTTCAACGAAGGCGAACGAATGGAATTGGAATGCATCGTGCACGGCGTGCCGACGCCGGAGATCAGCTGGATATTCGGTAATGCACGGCGACGGACGACGCGTTATCCGGAAACGCGTGCCGCGTCGAACCCAACGTTTTGCAAACCGCATCGGCATTGTGCACACGTGTGAAATTTATTCGGTTGTTCCAGAAAACACCACTCTCGTGCCTTCCGGCCGGGTGTCGTTCTTGCCCGACGCCATAACGAACGTCAGCAACGCCGTTCTCGTTCTGGATCCGGTCGCCGCGGAAAACAGCGGGAACTTCTATTGCGCCGGAAAGAGCGCGGTCGTCGCCAAGCCCGTGGTCTCCAATCCGTCCAGCGTCCTCGTCAAAGGTAACGGCAACGTCGGAAACGGGCCCCCGGTAGGACGTCGATCGTACATTGTTCGCCAGTAGGAAACGGCGATTTTTACGGTTCGGGTTTATGTCGAGGAGTTAGTGACAAGGCCGCGAGACACGCTCTAAAAAGTATACTTTTTTTTTTTTAATTATCTCGATAGAAAAATGACTCTTTTTAAGTTTTCGAAAGTTTTACAAACGATAATTATAACATATCGTACACGCTAAAAATATGTGAGATCGACCAGTGGACTGCGGTTAAACTGCGAAAATAGACTTTTGGCCGACCGCCTGTACGTAAAACGACCAACGTAGCCAAAACGGTTTGTAAAGCAAAGGGGAAAGGAAAGTTCAGTAGAAACCTAAATTTTTTTTTTTTTTAGATAAAAAACAATAAACCCTGAGTAGCGTACATAATAATTTGATAATCGATTACGTTTTTAGTAAAATAAAAAAATACGAGTACGTAAACAAAGTCACGTGGTTCCGTAAAAGAATTTCTCCGTTTTGATTGTTTGCCATTTACGCGCAGAAACGACGGCGGCGGCGACGTCGACGGCGGCGGCACAGGACCAGGCCGAATGGCTGGTGGCGGTCGACCTGGCCGAACGGCGCGCGGTGGCGGCCGAACGGCGTGCGATCGCGGCCGAACAACGGGCGACGGTGGCCGAACAGCGGGCGGCGGCGGCCGAACGCCGGGCGGCGGCGACCGAACGGCGGGCGGAGTCGGCCGAACTGCGGGCGACGGTGTCCGAGAAACGGGCGACGTTGTCCGAACAACGGGCGGTGATGGCCGAACAGCGGCAGATGGACGGACAATGATATGCGTTTTCAATCGATTTCGTTCCGTTTTTTTACCGTTGTTACGATAACGGCATTGGAAAAGTATATTTTTTAAATAATTCATGTATCGCGGTCGATTACACGGGAAACTTTTTTTTCGACCATCGTCCGTACTATATATATATATATATTTTTTTTTTACCATTCAAATATTATATTTCATGATTCAAACAAATAAAGTGTACCCTAAAGTAACGGGAATTTTTCGTTGGTAACACTTAGAACCGGATTATTTATTGTAAAGTAAAAAAAAGTTGTCTTTTTCGATTCGTGTACGAAATATGACCGCAAGGAGAGGAATTTAAAAAACGTATTGACACGTTGGGGACCAATGCGTTTATCATTGCACGGAGTGTACTTTGAAGGTGATTGATACGATTTTTCCTGATCGAAATTCCCTTTAATTCCTGACCCGCGCACGTATGTTAGAGATTTTTTTACATTTTTGTTTATCATTTATGTGTTGAGACTGCGACTTTCGTGTGCCAAGAAGAACAAAAAAAAAAAAATCTACAAGACCATATAGCCGAGAACGTTGCGCGTGAACGTCCGACTGCACGGCGGCTGGCCAAAAAAAAAAAAAATGAAAACCGTTAAAAAGGTGTTGTGCGACGTATCGTATCGGGAAACGACCGCTGGCAAACGTGTAAAGTCGTCTGATCTCCGACGACCGGCGAAGGGGATCGCCCGCCGGCCACGCGTGCGTACTCAAAATTGTACGTGAAAACAAATAATCCGACCAAACGGACCGGTTTTCGTCCGGTCGTTGCCGCCGCGCGCTAACAAGCAATCGACCAACGCGAAAACGGGCGTGATAAGCGGGGGGTGCACGATAAACCCGCGGCGCTTTTCCGATCGAAATGACGAGGACGACGGGACGACAGACAAACGTCTACATCGTTTACGGTGTCACGTCGAACGATTGCAGATAGAATCGAAAGATTTTCATAAAAAAAAAATTTCGCCCGAAAACAAAACGTACCGGGGCTTTATCGTTTCGGGGGGAGCCGGGCGATCGTACGTCGTGTTCCGTGTTTTCGTTAAAACTTTTACCGACCCTACATCGTCGGAGACGGGAAATAGACCCAGCGATGAAAATAAATCGTTTAAAAACAAAAAAAAACACGCACGCGCGCGAACCAGAATTTTTTTTTTTTTTCATACGAAAAGCCAAAGTGAAACTGATCGCTTTTTCGACGGCGTGCGTCGATCAAAACGACTCGAACAAACGTGAACACAAACAAACGGCTTTGGGTCGAACGCCGTGTCGGTCGAACGGAGTCGACGGGCCAGGTTTTTTAACGTCGAGTTGGGTTCACGTGGGCCGCCGCTCGCGAACGTTGATCGATAGCCACGCGATGAACGGAATGCGCGCGCACTCGTTACATCCCGTGTACACCTCCTCGTCGTCGTCCGACAATTTGTTTAATGTTTTCGTTTCATCTCGACCGAACCCACCGTCTCCTAGACACTATGCTATGTATTCTGGTACCGAAAAATATCAAAATACTCATATATCGATTTGTTGTATACTATTTTTTTTTTTTTTTTTTGACGCCCCAAGGAAATTTTCAAAAAACTGCTCGTACCTGGGACGGCCGCTCGTAGTTCGGAATTCGGTCTCGTTTTCACAGAGGGCGTTAGGGAAAACAGTACAGCTCCTCGTCTTTAAAAGGTTCGCCGCGCCACCGTATCGTCTCGCTGTCGCGCACGTTTCTCGTCGTGAAAAACGAGAAATCATGAAATCACGGTTTGCTACTAACATTTCGACGTCCCCTTCCACGATACGACATTTTGTGTGCGCGTTTAAAATACTCTCGTCGACACGACACCAACGAACCAGAGCCCGTTTTCGTGTGTCGCGTAGCACACAGCACACCGTGCGGTAGCAAAATACAAGTGTGTCGTAGCAAATTCATGTGTGTGTGTGTTGTTGTTTTGGAAGCTGAACGGTTTAGTTTCATATGTTGACACAAAAGCATTAGACGATTTTTTTTTGTTTTTTTTTTTTTGTATTAATACTGTGTGACGTGCAGTAACGAAAATAATAAAAAAATAGCCATTGGAACGAACCGTGACGAACGTACACGAGAGAGGAAAAACAACGGGTTACGGTGGTTGAAAACTCGGGATAAAACAAACGGGAGGAGAAAAAAATAATCGAATAAAAAGGGAAATAACGAACACGCCCGGTATTTACTATATTTTTCTATTTCCCCCCAAGTAAAAATGACATAACAGAGAAACATTAAGGCTCAATATTATACGCGTAAGACGATAACGGGTAAACGAGTTTTCTGCTGATGACGATATTATCATTGTTATTGCTACCAGGGAAAAAAAAAACGATAATAATAAAGAACAGCACGCCCGGGGGCAGTGCTCTCTGGCGGCACGCGCGACCCACGAAACGTGACGAAAAATATTATTGACGTTTCGAAAATATAAGACGACCGCGCCCGGAAAAAAAATTTACGAGACAAATTGCCGTCCGCGTACGCCGTCACCCCGAAACGAACTTTCTCGTTCCTCAATTCGATGCCTCATTAGACGATAAATATATATATACATAAAAAACGACATCGTTACAGCAATCACAACAATATTTGTAACATTTGCATATTAGTATTTGTTTATTGATTATTGTTTTCGTTTGTTTTATTTTTTTGGGGGGGCCTCTAAAGCCAACACTAATATTTATAATATGTATTACGTTTTAAATAGTGAATTCGCTATAACGGTAGAATTGTTAATTATATATCGTATTACATTATTCGATAGAAAAAAAAAATAATAATAGTTTATATCATCGTGTGTGTATATATATTGAATAATAATCATAATAATATCAAACATTATCTTAGATTACGAAAAAAAAAAAAAAAAAAAAACAATTTGTCATACGATCTGAGATTTCGTTTTGTTGGTTCTGAAAATTAAAACAGTTGGCAGTGTTTAATTTTTGATCAGATACCCCGCCGCGTATCTTAGTAAAAATACAAAAAAAAACCCCTCCCCCCAAACGGATTAACATCAAAGGTACACTATGTTATGTACGTGTTAATATGGTTCACGTTCGTTCGTTCGATTGACGACAACACCCTCCGAGGGCATTTTTTTGGTTTCCGTCTAATTCTACCGCGTCATGAGATGATGTGGACGGGATGCAGAAATAATAACTTGTTTGTTAACTATGAAATTAATGATTTAATGCTAACAATATATTATTTTATTATTATTATGTTTTTTCTTTTTTTTTTTTCTTGTAATTTTAACAAATTCTACAAATATGTATAACACTGAATAAATAATAAAAAGGTCTTACGAGTAACAAATAAGATGGTTTCACACCGATAATATTATATAGGAAATAAAATATAAACGTTTCATAATATCTCTCTTTATGGTGTCAAAAAATTGATTGTAATGTCACTACGTTAATTAATAGGCTTAAAATAGTTACGTTTTGAAGAAAGTTGTTTTTTTTTTAAATTTTTTAATTTCATTACAACAATTTAACAACAAGCAGTGACATTATATATATATTACATAATAATAAACATATTTTTTTTTTTTTATACGATTTAAACTTAATTTATGCTTATTGCTAAAAATAAATTTCCAACTGGGCAACCTCCAAAGATTTGATAAGCACCCTTAAATATACTAATAATTATAAATAAAATAAACAGCTTACAAATAGAATAATAATAATAATAATAATAATAAATATATATTGCTGGGGGGACAGAGGAAGTTATTCTTATTCTTATTATTATTGTTATTATTATAATATTAAATTAGATGAAAAAGTGAAATTTTTATAAATAAAATCAGCGTGTAATATTCTAATTATTAACACTAACCTACGAATAAGTAACTCACATATAATTTTTTTTTAAAAAATTTTTTTTTGAACAACACTTTTTTTATTACAAGCTACCTAAAAAATAAATCTATGACCAGAATTAAAGTAGTTTACTTTTTAGTTAAAACGATAGGAAAATAATATTATTACGAACTGAAGGAATAAACATTTATTGAGCATTAAATGCAATATTTTCAGGCTTGTTAAAGAGCAATAAACTTAAGATTTGGATAAGTTAGGCGTGATGATAACGTTGAAATTTTAACAAATCGTTGAGGTTAACTCTGGCGGGGAGGGATACGATTATTGTATTTTATTAAAAAATAAAAACACACATCAACTTTGGTAAAAAAAAAAAATAATAATAAATAATAAAAAAATAAAATAATAATAATAATATTAACACAACAACATGCGGAGAGAACAAATGATTTGCACAATGAGCCTAAACAATTTAACACAATACAGCTAATAAAACCATTATTGAACTTGAATTACTCCAGTTTGCATGTGGAAAACATTCAACTCCATTTTTTTTATTTTCATTTTTTGGAGTAAAAAATACAATAAGCAGTAAGTAACATTGTTTCAGCTGGACCAAAACAACAAAAATAGTTGTTTTTTCATTCCGTTATTTTGTTAACAACTATGATACAATTTTTCTAAAAACATAAATAAAAATAGGTCTGGCAAACCTAATGCATCGGTGTCTAAAACTTAATTCCTTACTTATGACCTTTGTTTTTTTTTTTAAATTTGTTATTGTTCATTTAACCGTTGAGTTATTTCCGGTGTCGCACGTCACTGCCGCTGTGGTCGTTTGCATTGTTTCTGAAAAGAGTAAAAAAAAAAATTAATCCTCACAAATAAATGCATGTCAACATATTAGGTCATGGACATGTGTGTATCTAATCAGAACGTCTTACAATAAAAACTTCATACGTTAATCCTCATGTAACAACAAATATTCATCGTTACAATGTGTAAACTACGAACTCGAGTGGTAAAATAAAGACAATTAATGGTTCTCTACTCGAATTCGAAATTAAAGCTTATCTTACTTACGTCTCTGGACCTTGATCAGTATCGCTTTCTTCGAATTCCGCCTTGTTGCGTTTCTTTTCATAAATGAATATAATCAAACACAGTATAATCACTTCAGCACAAATGCCCAAAAACGGCCACAACGCAGCCATTTTATCTACGCACATAAAAAAAAATCCCCAATTAATTAACCACAGGTCACCATAATTTTTTTATTTAAATTTTACCCTTAATGCGCACATAGGAAGCGCCAGACAATACAGGATCAAAAACAACAGCATTCTTTCCGCTACAGTAAAAATTTCCTCTATTTTTCATGGTGATCGGGTTCAAGACTAGGATGGCATTGCTAATGTTCCTTTTGTTAGGTAAAAACGATACTTGATCAGAAGGCTTAAGGGTGGTATTTTCTAAAAACAAACGTGGTTAACAGTTAGTATAAAATTAAAACATTAAATAATAACAGGTTTTCCAAACACTCACCAAATTTCCAACTAATTTCTGGTGGAGGTACACCAAACGCAATACATTCCAGTTCCATTTTTTCGCCCTCGATAAATGTAGCTGTTTTTGGCAGTTTTATGTAAGGCTTAACTGTAAAAATAAATTATTGTTCAAATTACATAAATACAATTTTTTTTTTTTAACTTTTTATTGATTTCCATTGTTTTAAATAAATATGATTGAAGTCAAAAAATCAAGTTATGTATTTACATTTTAATAACTCGTTCACGACATTACATCATTATTATATTTATTACTTTATAAATAGAATTTAATAATGATGAAAATTTAACATTATTAAATTAAAACATTTATACATTATTTTATATATTATCTATTTGTTAAAAAATAAAATAAATATATGTTATAGAAATTTACTATTGATAGAAACTACAATTTCTATCTTAAATAATATTTATGAAAATCAAAATCGTGCAATTTCAAATTACTGTTGTTGAAGATATTAACTATCAAACTTATTATACAACATTACATTTGAAATTATAGACAAATAACTATTTCACTAAACAAGTAATTCATTCAGTAGGCACAAAAGTAAAAGCTGTTTGATATTTTTGTTGGGAAGGCATGATGGAATGTACATAATAATTTCAAATACACAACTGTACATGACAAGAATAACAAGGACAAAGCTGAGGAATGTCAACAAAATAAAATAATAATAATAATAAAATAAAAATTTCAAAAACAAGTTCAACATTTAAAAACCATATTTAGATGAGAATCATTGTTTGTCAGAGATGATATTGCTACACAATATATGATATTATTATTAATATTTCAATGTTACACGCTTACGCATAAATTATTGAACTATAGAAATCGAGTAAATTAATAAGAAAACAAAAATATGACAAAACACATATAACATAATATACTAACGGGCAACATTGAACTCCTTCTTCTCGATGTAAGCATTATTGGCATTGAATAATTTGCATGTATAAATACCAGCATCATTTTCGACAAAACGATTGACTGTTAAAATGTTTTCGGCCACATCAATGTGGTGTGGGTCTTCAGAGTCTGTTGTTATTTGATTATCACCTTTAAACCTAAAAATAACAAAATTAAAAACACAATGAAAATGGTATGACTGAAACTAAGTAATACTGATTACTCACCACTTCCATATGTACTTTGGATCATGACTTCCTTCGACATTACAAGTAAGTACTAGTTTCCCTTTATAGTCACCTAATTTATACTTCTCACCATAGTCATAGTTTGCTTTTATAATTACTTGAGCTAAAACAAAATCATAATACAACAAATTATTACAATCATATTTATATTTTAAAAAAATTAGCTAGACGCTAGTTTTTTTTTTTTAGGACATATTAGATATTAAATGAATAACTAATGTCCATATTACATAGGTCATTAATTTTGGATTTTAAACAACATATACAAATTACATATCATACGCATTAGTAAACAAAAAAATGAATGCCTGAAAGGTTTAATATATAAATATATATATTTTAAATGCAAAATCTATACACAACAAATAATGCAAACGGAAAAAACCGACAACAGTAATAGGTTAATGCCTAACACAATGATATAAATCTACTCTATATGAGATGTCGCAGTGTACTGGAAAGTGTGTCTAGTCGCAATAGTTAATTTATACTCGAGCCAATAATGAAGCGAGGCGAACCGGTCCGGACACATGGACATATTTTATTTTAAAAGCTCATCATAGCCGGCACGTACCGGTAACCACTTTGAGTACATGAAACTTGTTGTACTGTGTTGTGCATCGATATTCGCCCGAGTGCATTGGAGATGCAGACTTGACGGAAATCGTAGACACAAACATATTGTTACTAATCACTTCTTCGCTGATATTGTAGTGTTCATCTGTAATCAGATTCTGTCTATCCTTTTGCCATTTAATCACTTGAAACCTTGACACATGACATGTTATCTTAAACGGGTCGCCTTCCCTCACCGTCGTGTTACCCTCATAACTGGGCTCGTCGGCTATGTTGTCCAAATTCATTTCCCCGAAACAAAGAAACACATTTTTCACACCCCATTGCCACGAACAATCAATTTATAATTAAATAAATAAGAAACTAAATAAATAATAAATAACTAAGCGATTAGTATACACCTACACTTATCAATTAATTTTTGTTAATACTTTCAAGTAGGTTAGGTTAGTTATTAGGTGCTACATTTCTCTACTCAAATAATTTAAAGGTATTACAAAACAAATACCTATTAAGTTAAAAGCATTTACTATCCATAAATCACTGAACATCTCTAATCTTGTGAACTACTTGAAAATTGATTTTCAATGTTTCTAATTTTGCTATATTCTAAGAGAATAATAATTTATCGTTTTTAAATTTTGAGCTCATTTACAATTTACATTTTTAGATTATTTGTTACAAAATATAAATGTAGATAGTCAAAATCACCAATGGACCAAACTGTTCATATTTCAAACCAAACCGAACCTAACACGTTTAAAAATCCACTCAACTATTAAATCATTGTTTTGATTTAAAATTATTCAATTGTTACAATAAATTAGTCGCTATCCTTGACTTAAGGTTTTGTGGTTTTATATTACACAGAGACTCTGATAGAGACCATATAGCAAAAACACAGTGATGAATTTATACAACAATATTTGTAAAAAATACAAACTATTATTTACAATATATTTATACAAACCTTATTTTAAGAACTTTTATTATTATTATTCTAAAAATAGTGTTCGTATTTTAATTCAAATTTGATTTGTATTTATACAAGTACAAATTTAGCAGAATAAATCAATAGTTCGGTTTAGTTTTGTTAACAGTAAAAAAGTTCAGTTTCAGATTTCCAAAAATCAAGGGTTTCACCATTTATATGTAAAACGAGTACATATACCTATTAAAAATGAAAGCCAATATAATAATTTTGATTATATAAAAAATAGTAATAACTAGGCATATTTACATATTTAATAATAATTTAGTGACTATTAATTAAGTAGATTGTTGTACTGTGCGTGCGACTATTTATTAGTAGCAAAGTTAAAATAATTTATCTATCTAAAAAATAAAAATCATCAGAATTTGTTTGTATACTTCAAACACAATATCAAAAATTAATGGCAAAAAACACACCTATACCAAGTACACCTAATTTATTTGTATTAATCACAATAATGGGTTCACAGTTGCCATTAACAAATTAATATGTATTATCTTATACAATACGATAAGACCGGCCAATGGTTTAATTAACAATCCAAGTATGAAAACAAATAAAATGTATCGTTGAGAAAAAATGGAAGATTTCTTTACAATTTTTACTTGTCAATATAAAAACAAAAAATCGTAAAGCCGTCTTAACTCGTGGACATTCGACCCAAAAACATAACTCCTATTTTGCTCGTATTAATATCTAGTACCTATAATATTGTATACATACATAGATATATTCCTTTTGAATGAATAGTCGAATTCTTTACAAAACGCAATTCACATCGCAACAGAGTACCTGAGTATACACATTTCGAATGTCGATCGTAAAACGATTGGTTTGACACTCTAAGATACAGGTAACAGAAAATCGAACGATATCGGTCTTGAATCCGGTCGAAGAAGCAGACGCGATTGTACGGACAGACAGGATCGACGTAGCTAAAACGGAGCGTGGGCGTTACGACCGGACGACCAAAGTGACTGGACACGAGAAAACACGGCCAAACCCAAACGTACGTCGGGAATGGGATAGGATAACGTTGCGGACATCGAAGTGTTGTGTTCGTTGAGTCAACGCCCTAGGCCCCGACGGGCTCGGATAATACCGAACGGAGGGTGGGTAAAAAATAAAAAAAAATAAAAAATAATAATGAAAAACCGAGAGAGAACTTACCCAAGACCCTGGATGGCGCGAAATCCAACAGGGCGAAGAACACGACGCTGTACACGACGAGGCTGAGCGAATTCCAGCACATGTTTGCCTGGAACGGGAAGATTTTCCGGTGCGGGTCAGCCGCCCGAGTTTCGCGGGAGAAACGGGGAGTTCTCTGTTCGAAAACGATCAGTGACCGCGGGCCGCCGTCGCCGTCGTCGTCGTCGTCGTCGTGGTCGTGGTCGTCGCCGCCGCCGCCGCCGCCGTCACACCACGGTGCTCGTCCTCGTCCGCGTCGTCGTCGTCGTCGTGTTCGCCGTTTCCGTAGCCGTATCGTAGCGCGGCCGCCGCCGTTTAGGTGATTGTCGTGGTCGCCAAACGGACGCGAAAACTTCGAACTGGAAATGGGGAAAAAAAAAAAAAAAAAAAACGAGGCGCGAAAAACGACGAAAGCGGTTAAAAAAAAAAAAACACGCACACACGCGAAATCAAAACGCGCGCACAACGACGAGTGGTATGTCGATGACGGTGCGTGTGTGTGTGTTTAATACGTGTATGTGTGTGAAAAACCGTACGGACGGCCGCGAGCGCGGAATTAAAAAGGCGATATTATTATTCGGCGGATCGTGTGTGAGTGAGTGAACGTGTGTGTGTGTGAGCGGGTATACGTGCGTGCGCGTGCGTGCGGTTTTAAATGCTGGTGGGAGTGAGAGAGAGTGAGCGTGTGGGTGAACGAGTGGGAGAGAGAGAGAGAGTGTGATAGAGAGCGTGAGAGAGCGTGTGAGAGGGAGCGAGCAAGTGAGAGGCGAAATAGGCTAAAAATTTCCTTGTGCCCCGCGGAACAGGGCCGACAGAAAATAACTCGAAGGGAGTGAACGGAGACGACGGGCGAGCGCGCGCACGGACGCGGTAACGGAGAGAGAGCGACTACGGGGCCACGGCCGTCGGTCCCGCGTTGGTGCGACCGAGACGGCCGAACGAGCACACTCTCCGCCGCTACGTCGGCGGCGGCGGCGCCCCGTCGTATTGATTTGCCGCCGCCGCCGGGGCGACCCGGTCACAGTGGTACCGCGGTCGTCGGATCGAAATTATTCGCGCGGTCCTCCGCGGAAAACACCGTGTCCCGGTCGCACCCCGCGCCACCGATCCACGTACGCGCGGTTTTTCCGTTTCGCCGGCGGCCCCCGTCCGCCGTCCGGGCACGCGCGCGCGTTAACCACCGTCCGGGCGCTGCCCGGGACGCGGGTCCGGCGGCGGCCAAACCGTAGGTCATGTCCCCCCCTCCCCACGCACGCCGCACGCCGCGCGTGTTCGCGGAGCGGCGGGAAACGCTCGCGCGCGCACGAAATCGCGAATCCGCCCGTGTCCCCCGACGTCCCGGTGTGTAGAGTCGCGCCGCCAGACTCGCCGCACGCGTACCCCCGTGACGCGTACGCGCAGACGAGGGATTATCGGGAACGTCTCTCGCGGCCGCCGGTTGCGTTCCTCCGATAACGTCGCCGCGCGCACATGTGGGTCAGATTCTATATAGGTGGTGGTGGTGGTGGCACGCGCGATCCCGACGTTCTCGAGACCGCGATCGTCCGACGGCGCCGCGGTCGCAGCAACCGTTTGTATTTATATCCGTTCGGTATTATTATTATTATTATTTCCCCCACCCCACCACCTTTGTTGAAATGACGTTCTTGCCGCGACGTTTTCTTTTATTCCGTCTCGTCGTCGGCCGTTCAAAGTCGTTGGAATTGATTTTCGTCGCACAACACTCAAACAATAAAAAATGATGAACTACTACACGAACGACTCCGGCGATTGATTGGTCGCGAGGCTCGCTAGCTAAACGGTGCTCGTCAATTTTTGTTTTCTGCGCTGTCGTCCGGTCTGTGTCAGCACGTATCCGCGTTGTTCTGCGCGGGTTTTCTCGAGTTGTTCCCGTGACTTCGTCGCTTAACTCCTTAGTCCGTTTCGTTGTTCGAACAACGAGCTTATTCCGGCATCTTGCGATGTTAATTAGGACGCCTCTCTCGGGACATTCATTTCACGTCCATTCAATTTTTAAACGTTAACTGGTCATTCTGCGGTTCGATTTTAGTTCTGTGAGTTGTACAAAATCGTCGAAACGGTTCAAACCCGTTTGTTATAAATTACAAATTCAACAGGAAGAAACTAGTTTGAACAAATGAAAATTATATATAAAGACTATAGTGTTTGTTATCGTTGTATTACAACGCTCAAGAAACGATTTTGGTTTTTACAGTATATTTTTCAAAAGTCCAAATTCAAATCGCGCCAGTTTCAAAAAAAAAAAAAATCGCATAATATCGACGAAGCGCATTTGTTTTCATTTATATAGTGTGTACATATACGCGATAGAATGGCCACGACGAATTCTAATTTAGTTTAGTTTAATTCAGTTCAGTATACCAACACCGGCAACAACCGCGTTTAAAATGTACACTCGACATTTCAATCTATACGCAGGCACACCGATGACTTTATTTCTGCCGCCAGCGATTTACAAAGCCCGTAAAAATTTTTTTGTCTGTAATACGTGACACCGCACAGGCGTGTATACCAATATAATTGTTTACCAGTCGATACCATATTGATTAAACATAAATAAAATAAAGATTCCCGTCACCGATTTAAACACGTCTGTTAAAATTATTTGATCAAACATTTGGTCAGAGGCATTGGAGGCATTGCGACGATCAGAAACGTGTTAAATAACGAACTGATAGGTTTTTTCCTCTTTTCGTTATAACCGAATAATGTCTGTATGCTCGACTCGCAGAACACAGCGTATAGTCTATATACATTTCGAATGGTCTTGTGTACACGACACGTTTTTCCCACCGATTCCCACGCAAAAGGTCGACTTCTCCAGTATCGATTTAATATTCGCGCAATCTATCTCGCATATTAGATGTATCGTAATACGTGCATAATATAAAAATAATGTATACACATATTCGTCGTGTCAATCTAATTTTACTTTTCAGGCGTTGTTCGGGCGATCGGGGTTTTTTTCTTTTTGAGACTGGAAGCTAATGTGTGCACAATGAGTACATACTATTTATTGTTATATCCCGGTTTTGCACTCGATTTCGCCTGCGTATACTGTGCCAAAATCCCTTGAAAACCCGTTGATATATTTACAAAAGAGAGGGGGAAAAAAGAGCTTTTGATAATTGGTAGGGATGTTATCGTATAGTTATATATATATATATATGTAGGTTTCAATAATACGCCGAGGAATTGGCCCACGAAGAGCGACCCTCGAAAATTCAAGCAAGTATAAACCACATTGACAATCTATAAATATATATATGTGTGTGCATGTAGATATTATATTTATTAAAGTATAGTTGACTAACTTGCAAACGCGGATCTAGAACTAAAATTTGGGGAGGTCATTTTTTCAAAAGGACAAAAATATAATACGCAATAAAAAAAAAATTCCTGTGAAAAAAATTTAAATTGCAATTTATGTGTATATCGATTTTCAAGTAAACATAAAGGACTTAATCTTGATGTTTGTTGGAGGGGTCATGACCCCCATGACCCCCCCCCTGAATCCGCGCCTGCTAACTGGCTGCTTAAAACTGTTAACGAAAACGTTGTGTTTTCATGAATAAAATATATGGCGTTTATTAATATTCGCATTGAGTTCAACTGTTGTTATTACGTCATTACTACAGAGTGTGAATTTGTAGAAAATGTATTTTTTTCTTTCTTATTGTTAGACATATTAGCTTTCTCAGTACAAAGTTCCGAATCACACTCGTATATCAAAACGTTCAAATTTTATTTTGCATTTTTATGCATTTTTTACGTTTATATCAATATTTTAATAATATTTTACACACATTTTATGTCATTTTTTTCTATCTTTTAATATGTTCTAGACGGGTTGTATACTTTATTAATAATTTTCGTCTTTTCAAACATTTGACACAGGCTGTATAACTATGTATATTGCAGTCTGCTGTAGTTCGATAAGATAGATGTTTAATTTGATATCAACCAACGCATTTATTTTCGTTGAATTGTATGACGAGATTTATAGAAATACAAAATATTCTTTTTTATAATGTTGCATTTACAATTATAATTAATTAACATTTGAAAAAAGTTTCACGTTTTTGTGGGTCTATTATATTATATGACCTGTAAATGTTCAAGTTTAATATGTGTAACCTACTCGTGTTCAAATCGAATATATAATG
This sequence comes from Schlechtendalia chinensis, assembly GCA_019022885.1. NCBI lineage: Eukaryota > Metazoa > Arthropoda > Insecta > Hemiptera > Aphididae > Schlechtendalia > Schlechtendalia chinensis. The sequence goes on from CM032347.1 coordinate 1,938,029, forward strand.
TGACCTACAGATTTTAATGTAATATATATTTATATTAGCTTCGTGTACCTATAAATTGTAAATATTACAATTCACATGTAAACGTATATTAATGAATATATATGAAAAATAATTATATCAGATTATTAGCAGATGACTAAGATGTCTAAATGAGTAACTTACGTGTTATGCATTGGGTTTGGCGAACAGAAACATATAATTATGACGATCACACGCGATGTTGTATCTCATTCATTATAATTTCGTTTTACGTCACAACAGTATTATAGGTCACAGTTTTTTTTTTTTAAGAAGGTCTTTGGGATTATTAACGTTTTACCTTCGTTATTTATATTTCATTTTGATTTATTTATTTTTACGTCGATTTTGATATTTGCTTTTATTTTCAATAATGTATCGATCTTCAATTTATCATATGTTATATTGACTGTTTGCGTGCTATGTGCCTATATGCTGTTATGTACAGAAAGAAATTAAAACGAAATAATTTAATAATCTTTAATCTTGACATTCTTCGATATTTACATCATACTATTCACTGCTAGAATATTATACCTTTGTCAAAAAATTACGTAGTTATGCATGTACAAAGTCCAAAAGTTATGATTGGTATAATATTTCTTTTTGTGTAATTAAGATTCTTGCATTTAAATTATAATTGATAAATTGACAGTGATCATTTGTTTTGGAAATATAATATTTAAACTTATAAATAAATAAATCGACAAACTCCCAATTAAATTTAATATTAAAGCCCCATTATTCTACTAAATTGCACACAACGCATTGGTTATATAATATATACATGTCCTATTTTTTTTACTCTTTATCGACACGTTTAGTTATACTTAGTATGAGTAATTAAGAACAAAAAAAATGTTTCCCATTTAAATGTCAAATACCTATGCTGAAATATCGTTCTGCGTACATTTACATAAATGCATTATGTGAACCATAAAAACGGTTGCGAGTAAACTGCACAAAACAGTAATTAGTTAATTTATCTAGTGTACACAAAAACTTGGCGATAAACACATTACATATATATATACGGACACGTATAAGATTAAACGGTAAACTTTGAACGTGCATTCAAAAGAAAGAAAAATAAATAAATACGTGTACAGATATTAACTGTGTGAAATGTGCACGGGAAAACACTTATGGTCTTGACCGTACAATTTAAATTTGAATTATACCTAGAACTCTTATGGTTTCGCGTAGCCGTTTTGTTTTGACCTAATTTGGCTCGTTTCATGTGCGTGTGTAGAGAGCGCAGTGAAACGGGGCGGACTGTCGTTGCGGTACGAGTTGTACGGCGCCATCGTCCGATCTATCCGAGAAAGAAAACAAACACCTACTAGCCACTTATGAAAAACAAAAAAAAGAACCCTCCCCCCGACAGAAAATCATAGAAACGGTGGCCATCGTACAGCTCGTTTCGGTAATTTCGTTGAATATTCACGTGCCACACGCATGTGCACGGGGATCGTTCCCGTCGGGTGAACTGCGGTGCGTGACCAATTTGCCCGGGCACACGTACGTACGTACCGCGACACCGAAAAATCATTACCTCTCCATTAGCGTCGAGTGGAATATTTTTTTGTTTTTTTTGTTTGTTTTTTTAGATGCTACCGAATCAGTAATGTGTAAACACGGTCGTGTTTACAGCGCGCGCTAGACCAACGGTTTTAAAACGTTCGTTTTTGAACGCGGCGTTCCCACTGAAATCTCGTGCGTTTGTTTTTTCATTCGTTTCAAAAACGCATTGAACGTAATCGATCGAGACTAATGAACAACTAAAACGCGAGATTTTCAGCGCGTCGCGAAGAAATAACGTACGGCAGACGAGCGTCGATAAAGGCTCAGCACTTGACCCGTTCCGTAACATTCGATAATACGAAGTTCTCTATCTACGTTGCACGTATAAAGTTGTCCGCGGAGCGAATAGAGACATTTTCGACCGCATAATTTATTCTTTTTCAAAGAATTCTTAATAAGTCTTTCAAAAGAATACAAATAGTCTTATTATACATTAGTTGTTTGTCAAACAAAACAAAACAAAACAAAAAAACAATAGTCCTCGACGCATATAATAGTATTCAATATGCATAAGTAATAATAATTACACATATAAAATGTTGACAATTTTCGTAAAACTTTGCACGTAAATATATACACACACAAATTGATTTTCAATATCATTTTAATATTTTGTACATGATGTAAATCTAATTTCAGCGTTAGTCACATTATATTTGTATACGTATAATGGACATATTATATCCGAACTTAAATATTTCATATTACTAACGACTATTGTTTATTTATTTATGTTTTTTACCTTATTTGTTCTTTATTCCATTTTTCCTTTTCTCTTTTCTCGATAGTTTCTTCCGAGTATTCGTATAAATATATATTTTGGTTTGCATATATGTATTGGTTTGTTTGATCTCGTTCAACATTCGAATCTTTGAAGTAACGCTAGTTAAATATAAAATAATATATTTAAACGTGTAACAATATATACGCACAGACAATTATTTATAATTAAAACCAAAGCTTATTTAATTATAAGTATCTGAATACGTTATATATTATAGGTCTTTGCTAATAATCAAATCAACCTTAATTAAATGAATACGTATGAAAATATTATATTTTACTCGAACACTAGCTTCCGGGTCTAATATACGTTTACTTGTATGTAGTGTGCATATCAATATGTAGTATATACTCGTGTATATAATAATTATATAATAGTACTTAAGTATATATACGCGATCAAAACATATGAGTAAAATTATTGCTAATAGCGAAAAATTGTATATAATTTTTCTATCTCTACATATAGAAGTAAATTGTGAGCATTTATTTGTTACAATGTAATAAAGACATCATACAATTCTAAGCAATTATTTACATTTTTACGTCAATATTACATTGTTATCAATTACTTCCGGTTGAAGGCTAAAACACTTAATTTAAAAAGTGCCTATTACGATAAATGTAATATTATCGTTGATTATTGTATGATTAGTACACTATTTCCTTGTAAAACGTTGCTGCGGGGACAATGGATCGAGACATCATTATACTACTAGTGTTTTAATAAAAGCTTTTAATTTAAGTAAAATTAATTAATCTCATATTAAACGTTGTCGATGTTTATTAATTGTTTTCGTCAACAGAGACAAAACGCTGTTTAACTCGTCCGTTAAATACTATGCACGCGGTCACGACCATATACTAAATAAAAATTAATGAATATTAAACTGACGATCCGGAAATATTTATTCAATTACTTTTTGTATTTTAATTATAAAATAATTTATAAATGTCGGTTAACGTTTTTACTACGTATTTGTTGTAAACGCTTAAGTTGTCAGCTACAATATGTATATATTCGGCGTTTGAATTAGGGGGAGGGAATAGAATAGGGATGCAAAAAGATAAAATAAAAATGCTTTCCTGAAGAATTGAATGTCTTGTGAACCACGGCGTCCTTGGTGTCCAATTAAGAAAAATTAGAAGGGATACGTTAAAAATTTTTTTTTAAAAAAATGAGGTACTCCGTCCCCCGTTAATTCAAGCACTGTATTGATGATTAGCAATGTATACGATGAATCGAGATTTTTCCGCCAGTTTATGTCAACGACTTTTTGTGTTTTTAAGACAAACCGATTTCATTGGATTTAAACAGTTTACACCGGTGTAGTTGTACATAAATAGTATATATAATTCGTCGTATACGGTGCGAATAGATGGTGAACAATGACGTACCGCAATGCACACAACGAAAATGATGCAGACGGACGATCATTGATTTTAAACGCAATGTGGCCGTACAACCCGCTTACGCATACCGTTATATAATACGTTCACAAAAATGAAATCGACGCGTACAATGTCGTCGGGATAAACGACTAAAAAGTATAATAGTCGACACGCAAGGTGTCAATAAAAACGTTATTGATTTAAAAAAACGTTTATCGGGATGAAAATTATTAAGTCCACTGCGACGTATATGTGCTTTCGACGTATTGATGGGGGCCTGCACACCGTCTATCGTCTATACGTAATACTGTCGTGATTTTTGTACCTACGTTCAAGTTTTGGAATATTTATGCAAACCAATTACGTTAGTCATTTAATCGTTATAATGTACAATAAACTCATGAGCGGCTTAAATACTCAAACGCAGTTGTGTATACATATTTATAATATGCGTACCTATTAGGGCCATTGTTCAAAATTAATTCTTTAAGGTCTGAGAAGTTATTAACACGTAGTACAAAAAACATAAGACTATAAATACCATGACAAGGTTTAAAAAAAATTATTTGTGTACTTGGCAATCCGGTTTAAATTCTGGTTTCTTTCTTAAAAAAAATATTCATCGAGGAAACACGATGTAAAGCGGAAATGTTGTTTGTCGCGGACGAATTGTTCAGTAGGGTAATACGGTATTATATAATACTACGGGATAACGATTATTACGATTTTGCGGAGTCTCTGGTTTTTAAAACATTAATTTGTAATCTCCTTGAATCAACGCTGTTATCAACCGTCCTCATCACGTTATAAAGACAATTTGTAATATCGTTAGAAAACAATTTTCAAGATAACAAAGTACAATGTACGTTTTTATCGAAGAATCGAATTTTTATTGTACGTCTTATGCTCGACTTGGTAATACGCATGAATTGTCTGTTTAGGTATTGACGGGAATAATGGCTTTAAAAACTGTAGTTGTCACTGGCTTTGGACTCTTTCGTAGCTACGATGTGAATGCAAGTTGGGAGGTTGCTCAGATGTTACCCGAGACCGGTATTGCCGAAGAGCTAAACATCAATTTGGTCACATTCAAAGTTCCTGTATCTTACAAGGACGTAGATAAGATTGTGCCGACACTGTGGGCTGAACACAAACCGGCTGTAAGTCTAGATCCTCGGCCTAATTTCAGTGCACCAATAATTTCTAACACGATATGTTGATTTTAGCTAATGGTTCATTTGGGAGTATCACACTTGGTCAAAACATTGACCGTCGAGTTGATCGCTAATGGCCATGGTTATAATGATAAGGACATTCACGGAAACTGTCCAGACGAGACGTGTCTAGTTTTTAATACAATTGAAACAGGGTTGAAAGTTGAATGCTCTGATGAATTAGCCATGTGTACGTCTCGAGACGCAGGAAGGTAATTATGGATTTTACGTATTTACAATATGTGTTGACATACCGTTCTATAATAATGTATGTATATATATATATATATGTATATATGTATGTATGTATGTATTATTACACAGATATTTGTGCGAGTATATTTACTTTAAATCGCTCTGTATTAATAAAGATCAAACAATATTTATTCATGTGCCGATCTTGGATCAAGAAAATACAGTCAAGAAACTAGCCGAGCAGCTTAAATGCATTATTAAAAAATTACTAGCACAAGTTATATAAAATAACTTGTTCATTATTTTGAAAACTGTACAAAAACCTATAAAAACCGTCTGTGATGTAAAACGAAACAAATGTGTTATTATTTACTTAAATAGAATTTTATATTGTAAAGTTAGATTGTATTTCTTAATGTTATATTGTATTTTAAATAAAAATAATATATTTTTAAAAGACGTTATTGTATGTAATGTGGATTTTTGTCATGGTATGAATTAAATTATATACAACAAATTAAATCTTAAAATTTGTTATTATATATATATATATATATATATATATATTATATATATATATATAGATAGATAGATAATAGCTATATTAAAAGTATATTTACTACAGACATTTGTAGCTAGGATTTCTCTAATTTCTCTATTTTTTATTAAAATTGTAAGAATTTAATTAAAAACTAATATACAAAACCTCTCGAACTGTTTGTTATGGAAAATATATTTTACCATAATTAACTTATAATAATTAAACATTAATTATGTCTATTATAATATTATATATTATGAATACTTTAGAAAATATTAAAATGTCAAGTTTTAATTTTAATACCTTGTAAACAAATACATCAATAATAGTAGTTTAATCCATGAAAGTTTTAATAAATTCAAAATAAAGATGTTTAAAATCAATAAGTAAAAACATTAATTAATAACATAAAAATATGTATAAATAGATAAATTATTTAATATTAAAAATTTATTTATAAGCATAATAAAGATTAAAAATTGAAATTTTTAATTAAAAAAATTAAAAATTTTTATTCTTCAAGAATAATTATTAATTATGTAGATGTGTAATTTAAAACAATAACTTATTTATTTCACTTGGGTTTTAGGAGTTATATTTTTAGTTTAAACTTAAATGGTTTCCTGTGGTAATGTGTATTTTATTTATACTCTTCAAGAGGTACACTGCATCTAATTAAAGAAAAACAATTAATTTTATAATTGGGTTTTAATTTGATAATTTTCAGGAGAGAATAACATATGTTATAGAACAAGCCAAAGTTACATATTAAAATGCACCTAATGTATGAGCCATATAATACATAATATTTCCATTAGTTTAAGAATCAATGTTATTAATTCACTACAGAAATTATTAATATAACCCTACCAGTCACCAAAAACAAAGCGATTTGTATACACATAAGCAACATACAATGATTACTATGTTATTATTATGACATAGTATATATATATATTCACATAAATATATCAATTTCTTTTTAAATTGATGCATGATGAATGTACACATTAATCGCATATAAACGGTAGACGATAAAATATCATTACGAGTATAGGCAGGAATGTACAATCGTAAACATTTTTCTTCTAGAAGTTTTATAGTATAAAAATGTATATTAGGTATATGTTACACGGTTTATACATAAGTACAGCGTTTATTCTAAGAACTTGTCGCAGATGTGTATTTTTTCACGTCCTTGGTCATTTTAAGTACATTTTCCAAAAAACAAAAATGGTGCAAAATCATATGAACCGTCGATGGTTATACTGGTTAGTGGTTATAGGTAGCTGTATCGATTGAGGTATACACCTGTTGATGGTTATTAAAATAACGATTCATATACAATCTTTTTTTTTTTTTTTTTCGATAAAATATACATCGTATATTTGTTTTTGTATTAAATACGTACAAAAGCGATACATTTATAAATAGGTATGCGGACACAAATGTCCAATGCCAAAATCACCAACGATCACCAAAACAATTTCAACAAATTCGAAAATCGGTTTTCCATTACGCAATTGTATGGTTCTTCCGCGGCGGCTACATATCAAATTTAACGCGTGCTTTATAAAATACACGGTCTGTTCTGTGCTCGATCACAATACGTATACCTGTGTTATATAAGTGTCTGTAGTTATTTCTTATGATCATATAAATACGAATATATAGTAGTTGTCGTCTACGATATGAGCATTGTAATAACATACGAGTGGGTTACGCGATAAATATGTTCTTTGCATCACTCGCACAGTCCCCCAATGAAACAAATAACAATTCTAAATTCGCTGAACAGTATTGTGTATAATATCTGCGTATAGGTATTTGTATATATATATACAGTGACGGAACTAGGGGGGATTTATCTCCGGAGTAAAAATTTGGTGGCGTAAAATGTTTGAAAGCCTATTATAATGTAGATAATATAAAAATATTATAGGAGATTTGGCGTAATTTTTAACATTTTCCCCGGGCGTCAAAAATCCTAGTTCTCCGCCTTTGTATATATATATACGTATATATGTTTACGACATTCGTTGACATTTTAAGACTTGCTTTTCGAGTAAGTATTGTAATTCATATGCATATATTATACTGTACGCGATACGCGTGTTTTCCGAAACATTTTGCACGTCCTGTGGATTAATGCGTTTATAATGCAAATGCCTCGAGCGCTGCTATATAAACGTTATAACGTTATTACACACCGTTCAATTAATTAATGAAACTATCCGAAATTCATTAAGTCCGGTCTATCCGCTGTATACGACTCGTTTGTATATATATATATATTGTATTTGCAAATTGTTGTATACGTATACGAGGCATAGGTAAACGAATATTGATTTTAGGAAATTGAAACGTTTATTTACGCGTTTTACCGTATCCGGAGTCGAATTTAATAAATATATGTATATACTTACGACCTAAACCGATAGTTTTTACGGTCATGTGCGCTTATTATCTTACGTCGTCTTATTGCGCAGAGAACCGTGCAATGTGGGTGTGCGTGTAGGTAATGGGTATAGATTTTCCAAATGGAGGTCTTTTATAGACGGCAAGAGTCATGTTAGGTCCGGACTAACCTAAGGTTAGGAGCGATTTCCGAAAAAAAGAATGAAAAATTGCGCAATATTGGCTAGAAATTGATTTTCGTAATGACGATTTCTAATTTTGTTCGAACTAACTTCATAGTCATAAGTACGGGCATACAAAGTAAAAACGGTTTAACACGATTTAATATTTTCGTCTAGTATCGTGTACATTCGGTGCGTCCGAAATATGGTAATACCAATCAGAATTTAATGTTTTATTAAATTTTAAAACAATAACGTATCGCTTACATTCAAAACGAGCTCCACGATCGTTTTACTATGTTTCACATTATGTACTTTTTGAACACTCTGTACACAACGATTTCGTACACGGGCCATCTATTGTGTTTCAAGATTTTACGTGAAAACATTTTGCTCAAACGCGATGTGTGGGTAATGAATATAATTCCAGGAGAAATGATTATTGTACGGACGTGGTTTCGGGAGAGAAAAAATTAAAGCAAATATTAGATACACAGCTTATGCAGTTTTTTTTTTATAAAAACATATCTATGGTACGGGGCAAGGGGTTCACAGACGTTCCGTTTTTTAAATCTCGACAAAACGTTTAAAAATCATCGTATTTACTTTGATTTTTGAATAATGTACAACAACCGCGCTTTTATTAATATTCGTATGTATGCGTTATGCCTATGGGCTGTTATTATTTTTGTAATGATTTAGCTGCCATCCTTTGTCGTCGAACTCGAACTCGCGATCGTTATCAGAATAATCGTACAAAATGCGATATTGACGAAAGATTAACAAATAATCGTAAGTAGGGTCGTCAGTACCTCACCAGTACGGCAACACGTCCGATCGGCTCGCTTCGAATGTGTTCGTTTCGCGCAAACCAAACGTGAAAATTAAAATCTGAAAGCGCGTAATACGTTCGGACAACTTTGCGTCATCTCCGTCGCAGGACGCACGGTCATAACCCGGCGTGGTTACAAGTTATAACCCGGCTCGATTACCACGTGGTAGTTTTTTTATTGTCATTTGTCCCGTAGCACATTCTATCTTATAATTTGATTCGCTGTCGTCGACCGGACGTGTTCTTCTTTCGTTCGTTTTCCGTTTTCCGATTTCGTCGGAACACATGGTAATAAATATTAATAATATAATCATAAATGGTACGCCACGGAAACAAACGGATTACTATAGTAGTAGTTTCTATTTTTTTCGTTGAAATGGTTCGTACGACCTTATCGCGTTACAGTTTTCACACGCGGTACCGGCGAGTCCGGCGATCAATAAATACATAATAATATAGACAAATTCATTACGTCGTTTTAAGCTTTTTTTTTTTTGAGAACCGATTTTCATTCGGTAGTCTTCTCGTATATCATATTAGATCATTCGCGACAACTCGCGCGAAATGTGTACACGTACATTACATAATTACACCGTGACGACGTGTCGGTTGATTTTTTTTTTTCCATCTCATATCGTCGCCGTCGATCGGACGGTAACACTGTTTTTTTTTTCCCCCGAAGGTTTTTTTTTCGGATAGCGATAACGAGTCGATGATAAATTTTCCCGTCTAATGATATTACACATGTATTTATACGCATAGATGTGTATTATTATTACTGTTGTAGTATTTTTTTAGGGTTTTTAAATTTTTTATTTTTTTAAATTTTTTTAAATATTTTCGCTTGTTAACGTTTCGCGCGTGCACACACACACACACACACCACGCGTACACACAAGCCGCGAATTCGCGTGTTTCTCAGATCGATCAGACGCGCCGCTCGTTCGGTTCGGATGATGTCTCGCCGCCGACCGTGTCCGTCAGACGCAACAGGAATTGCGGCGGACTAGCAGCTGGACAGTGTACATAGTTTTCCTGTCCCGTGTCCCCGACAAATCTACAGCCGCCAAGTACCGTCACACCGTTTTTACCCGTTTTACTTGCCATTATATAGTATCGAAACACGCTCGTTTTTTCGTCCTCCCCGTCCCGTTTCGTTTTCGTGTTGCCTACGTTGTCTTTGTCGTTTGTAAGTTTCGATTTTAATCGTTGTTCTAATGTCACCGAAACTCGCCGGCGACTCATCGACATGGACGAGATACTGTTGCTGAAGAAACGCACGTCGGCCGAAGCGTTGCACAACATGACCCGCAACGAGGAACAGCCCAGTCAGCCGACGTCCAAGCTGAAACGGTCGTTTTCGCTGAAGCGCGATCTCATACGTAACAAGCATTCAAAGCCAGGCGACGTGGATGATGCCAGGTTCAAGCTGTCCATGTTGAGAAAGCCGTCTTCATGGAACAAGGTGCTCGGCAAGATGTTGCAGAAGATGTCGTACCTCGGGGTGCAACAAGACAAGGGCAATCTGTGTTCCAAATATGATGTGTACGTCTCACGCTCATCTACAGACATCTACAATGACAACAACACCTATCCGGCACCTAAGATTTTAACTGGCGACAAAGTTCCGGGTGTGGTTGGACTGCGTAACCAGGGTAATACGTGTTTTATAAATGCTGTATTACAGTGTTTAAGTCATACGGACGTTCTGGCCAGGTACCTAATTGCATTTCAATTTTATTGGCTTTAGACATAGGTAGTTAAAGACGATGTTCTGAATTCATAAAATTATTAACAATCTTTAATTTGTTGTTCTAATTTTTAATTTGTTGTGTTATTTAAATAAATATTTGTTTTTGTTCAATTGAATTTAATAGGTAGTTAGGTAGGTATTTTTATTCATTATATTTTCAAATTTCAAATCAAATACTGAAATTCATAAATAAATACCAAGTAAATACTATTAGGCACCTATCTTATTATCCAAATTTTCATAATAATTTAACAGTTTTTTAATGTCTGAATAGACTGGTACATTTTTATTGATATTTTTAATTTTACCATTTTTAACAAAATAAAATCACTATTTTCAATTAAAAGTATTCTGGTGTTGACATTTAAAAAGAAAATGTTGACATAGGTACCTGCTATAAATAAATTTAAAAATTAAATTGAATAAGTACTTAGTATAACAGTTATAAATGTTCGATATACAGTATTTAGAATTTTAAATTAAAAATAAGACTTTGAACCTAAAACTATTTTATCTAATTAATACCTAATTACTTTAAATGAATACAAGAAAAATTTAAATATAAATTAACTAAAAAAAATTATTGTGTACTTCAATTGATGATTCACACATAATATGCCATGAGGTTGCCTCCACCGCAATTGTTATATGATGGGAATGTTGTGGGAGAGATGCATAAATACGGACACATTTTGCTTGTCACCAACAAGTTTTTTTCTAGTTAAATTGAATGTTTAACAAATCTCACTGTACAATGTATATATTTTTATCTGAAATTGAATCCATATTTTGTTTTATTAAATACTTTTCTATGATAAAGTTAATGTATTCGGTATATGCCTTGCATATCATAACTAAGCTTTAAGTAACCTTTAGATTAAAAACAAAATACGAATGTGTTATATTAAACTGTCAAAATGATTTATCTAATTATTATTGATTAATATAGATTGTACCTAATAAACATAAGTAATTTGTGTTAGTTATATATTCACCTAATAAGCTTAGGTAAAGATAGGGTATTAAAATGAGTAATTAATTGATTTAAAATTATTATTAAAACGTTTCTGAAAATCTAAATGATATTTTGTTAGGTAGTTTTATACTCAAAATAATTTTTATATCAATATAAAATTTATTTTAAACATTCATTAAGCTCTGTAAATACTAATGCATCATAATAATATTAAAAAAAAAAAACCATCAATCATTGTATTCAATGTAATGATTTAATAAACTAGAATAATACATACCTAGAGATAAGGTTTTAACTTTTAAGTAGGTACTTGTAATTCTTTAAAATTGTTTAATAATAATATACACGTATATTAATATTTTTTATACCTGCCTACCTATGCTAACTTTTTTTATGATGATAATAATCATTGAAATAAATACATAAATACTAATAATATAAAAGTATATACAATTATAAATATGTTCCAAGTGTCTATTCATTTTTGAAATCTCATACATTTGTCTAAACATTTACATATATAATCTTTTGAGACATATTCAAAACGATTTTTGAATATTTATTGATGTTATTTGAATGTTAAAAGTGTTATTATAACATATTGATGATTTGTTTTCAAATGTTATAATCCATTAGGGATTTATTTCATTTTTATTTTATATTTTATTAGGTACTTTGTTATGGACCAATACAAGATGGACCTGACCCGAAGGAATAAGTTGAATTCAAAAAAGTATGGTACGCGTGGTGAGATGACTGAACAACTAGCATTATTATTAAAATCCATATGGTTATGTAAATACGACCCAGACATGTCAAACCAATTTAAATCAATTGTTGACAAATATGGGTCTCAATATAGAGGTAATAATCAGCATGATGCACAAGAGTTCTTATTATGGCTTTTGGATAAGGTCCATGAAGATTTAAACACTGCTACAAAGAAAAAATATAAAACAATTAGAGTAAGATGTTTAATTTTTTTTTTATCAATTATTTTTCTTATCATTGTATATGTTTTGCAGAACACATTTGGAAGACCGGATGAACAAGTAGCTGCTGAAACACTTGCTAATCATATACGTTGTAATGAGTCATTTATACATGATGTCTTTCAAGCACAGTTTAAATCCTCACTAACGTGTCCACGTTGTAGACGACAGTCCAATACATTTGATCCTTTTTTATGTATATCTATACCAGTTCCACAATGTTATTCAATGCCTGTTTTTGTTACTGTTATCTATACGTCCCAACAACCAAGAGATGTAAGTCAAACAATTTGTTTTGTATAAGATTATTAGTTTTATTAAATATAAAATATTTCAAATATTCATCAGTTTTTTAAACTTATTTTTGATTTTAAGATAATTAAAATGTTATATTTTTCAAAATGCATATTATTCATGTTAAACTAAAAATATTTCATTACTTCAATGCTTTTCTAAATTTTAATTGTTTATAACTATTAAATTAACAATTGAAATAAAATTATCCTGCATCATAATTCTTTAAAAAAACTGTAGTTACTATTTTAAACTATGCAAAAAAAAAAAAAATAATAATATGTAGAATTTTTTAAATACTTATATAAAAACTTAAATAAGGAAATTTCATTAAATGAGAATAAATATTTCAATGTAATGAATGTTTTTTTTTTATAACTCGTGTATAAAATAACATATGTTTTTTTATATCTAAACAAAATTGAATTAAAAATAATAATTTGTAAATAATTTATTGTACAGGTTAAACTTGGATTATCACTTCCAGTTGATAGTAGTATTGCCGAATTTCGAGAATTATTATGGTCATATACTGGTATTTATCAAGAACATATGTTAATTACTGAAATAACTGACATTGGTTTCAATCGAACATTTTGTGGTAATTATTTTTTCATACGTTTTTAAAACATGTTTAATTTCATAATACATTTTTTCCCCAGATTCTATGCCTGTATCTATGATAAAAGAATCAGATACATTATACTGCTTGGAACTTCCAAAATTGAATGATTGCAGCAATGAGAGTGGACCTTACTTATTACTGTGTTGGGTTAATATACTTATTGTTGAAGATCAGTGTTCAAGGTAATTTTTTTCAAAATTATTTTTCTGTTTATTTTTCTTTTAACATTTTTGTCTGCATATAACAGATTTGGCAGTGCTTTTACTATGCAAATATGTCGAGAAACATCCTATAAAGATCTTCAAAAACTTTTACTCAAAGAGATGGCAGTGATGTTACATGATGACATACTGACAACTGACCAAGATATACCATTATTTGAAATACGATTAGCCGACGCAAGTGATATACCTCAATATTTAGATCCAACAGTTGAATTACCTCTTTTTACTGATCCAATTGATCAAGCATTAGCTATGTCTGGAGATCAACCTCATGTGAAATTAATTCTTGAATGGAGTTTCCATGCAAAGGAAGCGTAAGCATATATAATAAATGTTTTTTTTGTATGAAATATGATATTTGAAAAAAATTGTATAGTTATAAAATAATTATTTTTTTTTTTTTTAGAACAATTGCTGATCATTGTGATCAAATTGAAGAACACGCTAGTGTAAAACAGCTAAAATTAAACTCTGAACAAGGAACTTCCATCACACTTGAACAATGTTTTGATGTAAGTTTATTTATTAATTTTTTTTAGACATTTTATACAAAAATATTATCAAGTCATTAAAATTTATTTTATATTATATTTGATTTCAAATAATATTTTTTATTTATTTTATAATGTTCAACAATGTAGTTGTATACAAAAGAAGAGGTGCTAGGACCAGAGAATGCTTGGCATTGTCCACAATGCAATCTTAAACAAGAAGTTGTAAAAAAACTGGGATTATGGACTTTACCAGACATTTTAGTCGTTCATCTAAAACGATTTAGACAATCCCTTTCATTGCCATCTTCACGACAGCACATTAACAGGTGCATAAAATATTATATAATGGTAGTGAATAATTTAATTTTGTTTTTGTTTTTATTTGTAGGCAACCAACAAAACTTTCAGTACTTGTAGATTTCCCTTTATACAGTTTTGATATGACCCCACATTTAGCTATAGGCCGGGACGTAAGGGTACCATTAAAACCTCCAGTTTCCCGTCGATTATCTTCTATACAGGATCGTAACCTCTATGATCTGTATGCTGTATGCAATCATCATGGATCAGATCCTCATAGTGGACATTATACGGGTAAGTGAAAGTCACTTATTTGTAAATTAATATGATATTAATATGTATATGTTTTTGTATAGCATTTTGTAAAAACCCATATGACAAACAATGGTATAGTTTTGATGATACTAAAGTAACACCAATACCTGATACTTCTCTGGTTACAACATCAGCTTATATGTTGTTTTACCAGCGGAGAGACATGATTCTCAACAACACTGACCATTGGGCCACGCGGTTACATGCACACATATCAAATAGCCATTCAGTTGGACAAATAGTCGATATAGGTAGTAATATCCCTATCTATCATTAATCTATTTTAATGTGTAGTTTTGAAATTAATCATTTCAATTTTAAAATTATAAAAATTATAAAGTGATGAGAAAAATTTATATCAGTTAGTAATGTAATAACTCTTAATTAAACTATAGTTTAACTATTTTTAAGTTGATTGCACTACTATTGTACATTGACATTAAATTTAATTTGTAAAATTATAAAAGTGAAATCCTTTTTACTGAAAAATAGTTAATATTTTTTAAATTATTTTTTCTAAACTTCATGTTTGTAATTTTCATGAATATATATATATAACTAGTATTTATTTTTTTTCAAACATATTTGAAAAATAACATATTCTTAAGAAGTATTACAATTTTAGAATAAGTCTATGTGTATATTAGTTTTTACGAGAGAAAGTTATCGGAAGCTGATTAAAACCGGTCATTGCTGCACATGCCCTACCAAATATTGTACAGTGCCATATGCTTCGAATCGCCAATTTGAACCGTTGACTGTTATCGTTGTTTGTTTACACGTGACAGTGAGCGTTGACATTGTCGTTTTCATTCTGACATTTTATCGAGTACATTATTTTTTTGTATTTAAAACAACCAACGAAAATATGCAAAAAAAAATGATTATTATAACTATTTGTTATAATAATAATAATTATTATTGTTAAAACAGACAGTTATAATAATCAATTCTTTTCGCATATTTTCGTTTAACTTCGTGTTGTTTTAAATACAAAAAAATAATGTACTCGATAAAATGTCAGAATGAAAACAGCAATGTCAATGCTCTGTATGTCACGTGTAAACAAACAACAATAATGATCGATGGTTCATATTGCGGTTCGATGCATATGGCACTGTACAAAATTTTAATAATAATAATAATTATTATTATTGTATTATAATATTAATTGTGTTTATTTATATGTATTATATTTTATTTAAATTACATAATACAAAAATTAAAATGAACTCTGTGCTAAGTAAATAAGACGATTACGATATGACATATAGAACAAAGAAAGTTAATCATTTGAACATGATGTACAACTTGTCAGAGTTAATGTCGTTTATCGTCGGTTATTGTTAGTGATTATGTGGAGAGGATTTGACAGCCCGGCGAGTGTTCAAAGTTTATTCAACGTGCGCAAAACAGTACCTTTTTTTCGTGGAAACGAGTATAGCAGAAACTCAATAGATGATGATCTATAGTGTGATGTTGTGTTAGCAAAATATAAAAATTATACTTTAGTTTAATGGTAAATTTCCTTTTTGTTTTTTAAGATCACAACAGTGATGATATCGCAGAGTTAAGTGATTCACCATCCAGTCATACCATTTCCAGATCGTCGACGGTTGACAACGACATGGTGTTTTCTAGACCAGTAAATATTTGTTTATGTTTAGAAATGTGCGTATCATAAAATAATTTTTTATTTTTGTGTTTAGAATTCACCCATAGTAAACGGCAGAAGATCGTCTGATCTTAGTCTTGAAGATAATGAAAAAAGTTTCAAAAAACTGTTGCACAATGCTAAAGAGTCGTGTATATAAGTGATATATTTTATCTATTGTTTTTAAGTTTGTTATTTGTAAGAAATTCAAACTGCTTACCATTGAAGAATTATTAATTGTTTTTATAATGTTTAAGTTAGGTATGCATAAACAATTACAATAATGTTTTGGCAAAAGATAATTTATTTGCTCATAAAAAGGAACATTCCTTATATGTTTTACATTGTCCATACATAAATATGGATAAACAACATTTGTACTTACCTTCAGTCTTCAGGTTTATATTGTTTATTCTGAAGAGATTTTAATATGATTTTGAAAACATGTTTTTCATTGTACGTTCAGCAATGTATCCCGAATAAAATATGTCGATAATAAAATATTTTATACCCTATTCGCTTTAAGAAGCGACATGTGGGCGTGATAATATCAAATGTTGTGTTACCCTCATCACGCCAGGTTGTGCTACCCGGAATGTGTGATGACGTTGCGCCTCTCATGTACAAATTGGCTGTCCAAAACGCTTCTTAAAGTAAATAGGGTATAGAAAGAGAAAAAAATGTTTTTTTATTAATTTTTTAAGTTTTACATTTGTATTTTAGTAAAGATAAAACACCAAATGAACGTTTTTTTTATTTATACTCGTATCGATCGTCCGCAATCCAATCGTTCATGTTACATAAAACTAAGATTTAAATATTGTATGTTGATTTTGATGAAATTTAATAAAAAAAAAAAAAAGAGAACTAAAAAATTAATGTAATGACGATCTATGCCTACATGAATATTGTTATTTATTACGTTTAAATATCTGTATATAGTCGCGGAGAGGAATACGTTATTGCGAGTGAAACCAACGCGCGAACCTTTCAGGGCGGTACGCGATCTATTTGTTTTGTCGTTGATCGTCCGCCGAAGGAGACAGGCGGTGATGTACGAAGCCGAATCATCAGTCAGTTTCGCCACGTCGCCCGTTGCGCGAGCTCGTGTTCCGTCCTGTCCAAACATCGAATGACGAACGCCTGCAGGGGCGGCCACGTGTTCGGACGGTGTCCCGTTGTTCCGTCGACGTGGGCGTACCTAGAAACAACGCTTGCAGTCCGGTTCGACGTCGCGTCCGCCGCCGTTTCTTTGGCCACGTCGCAGCTGCCCGTGCACAGGGGGACACGTAGACCCGTCCTCGGTGTCTGCCGTTCGTCAAGTGCCAGTCGAACCGCGCGAAACGGTCTCCACACGGGTATTCGTACTGCAAGTCCTGGGAACAATAACGGGTTTTTCCACGTGTTGATGCGCGGTTATCGCGGCCGTTCACGTTTGCCGAACCCACGAAAACAACACGTTTTACGCAATTGAAGCGGCCGGTCGCCACTGCTGGACGCGCAACAGCAGCCCGTCGACGATCCAAGTACGTGTCCCAGCAATGTAACAGCTCTCTGAATGAACCCGTCCGGCACCCATAACGGAGAGTGCTCGCGTTCTTCTCACGTCGTCATTGACCGTTTTCGACAGATCGCTCCGCGCGTTGTTCTTCGGCTGGACCGCCCGCCGGCAGATTCCAATCGTCTTCCAGATCATTGTCGACGAGCTCGATCAACCCCGGACCTAAGACCGTGCTCTCGGTCGCCGTTCTCTTCCTTACGCTTTTTTTTGTTTTTTATATCCACCAACGTTTTCCGAGACCGAATACATTTCAGCCAGCTGCACGTCGTGCACGAGCTCGCTGTCGCTGTAGATCTGACACTACAACACGGCGTACACACCGTTCGTTGTACTGGTATTTTTGTTATACGCGCGTCTGAAGGCGTAAGACGTTTGAAATAAAAGCTACGTGTTACATGTTACGGAATATCGTATTTCGAAAACGACAAAATCGAATGAAATCAACCACAATTATCGTTAATGTATTTGCTACTATAGTATTTTAATGCTGTTACAGACGCACAATAAAAATGATTTGCAAAAAATGTTCGTCGGAGAAGCAAACGGAAGTTCGGGTGAGCCTATCATTTTTGCGGATGCAACTGGTATTACAGAAATTAAATATTTTTAACTAATTAACGAACACGTAATCAAAAAACCGCATTTAAACGAGTTTCACTAGGATTTTCTTACGAAATTTATGTATATTCAATAATTTTATTGATTAAAACTGTATTTGTAATTACGCAAACAAATATCGTTTAAAATCTAATCGGTTCGTTGTGATCGTGTATGTTCGTCGATTTAAGAAAAAAAAAAAAAATAGAAAGTGTTTGAATTTCAACGAGGATTAGAAAAACCGATACAATTGAACGGTCGGTGTTGAATTACAGGCGGTATGTCAAAGAAAAAACAACAAAAAACGAGTCGGTTCAATGAGAACCGCAGCAGGTTTAAACGGCAATTGTCAAGCGCGGAGAATTGCTGCTGCAGGTTAGGATTTCGCCGACCGGCATCGTGTTGGCTACGCGTGTAAAGCTGTTCGATAGATTCAGGTGTGTAGTGTGTATTATAAAACACGCGGTTTTTACACGGACACATAAAGTATACGTTGTTGTTTTGCTCTGGGCAGCAATGACGATCCGATCAGATATAACTGACGACAACATTACGAGTACGTCGCCATTTTTTTTCACACGTTCCACAACATATTTCGTTCACTTTTATAACATCGTATTTCGATCGAGACTCAACACGGATGTACTCGTAATTATTGCGGGGGGTCGGGATCGTAATTTGCCAGTGACGGGCAACGGTTTTTCGAGGACACCCAAGGCAAACGACATTAATTCTATATGAACGGTAATATATATATATATAATGTTTTGTATTATGATCCATTTAGATATATATATATATATATACAAGGCCGTATCTGTGGGGGGGTCCAAGGGGTCCGGGACCCCCCTCGAAATTTTTTCAATATTTTACTAATGTTTAAAATAACTATTTTTAATATCGACATAAATATGCAGATCACTATATTTTAACGTTGCTTACTTGTTGTTTTAGACAAACGCGCGTTCAGATATGTTGCTATCAATTGATAACTTGTTTACAACGCTAACGCTGGAACAAACCTGATATTTTTAATTTTTATTGTAACGTCTAATAACAGATTGTTTGTTATTGATGGACAACGACCGCTGTCGATGTCGGTCGGCGGTCGGTGACGATTAACAACAAGAATATTAAATTCATTGCGTAAGTTATAAATATTATTATGACATACCGTCGTCCGCAAGACGGTTACAATTAACAAACACGTCGATTCGTTTTTCTAAATTCATCATAATGGATAGTAAACGAAAAAAGAATTCAATAGAGTTCTAATATACATGTTTTGGATCCACCCCGAAAAAAAGTGTCTGGATACGGCCTTGCAATATATATGTATTGGTAACGGCGGTCACTGTGTTCCATTCGATCGAAATCAGATTGTTATTGGAAGTAAATAATCGAAAATCGACTTTAAACGTTCGCGATGATTAAAACGAGAATTCGACACACGTTGTACTTGTACTTATCTTTCTCGCGGTCTAGACGAATAACACGATTATTTTTTTTTTTCAATATTCCGCGACGTACGATAAAATATACAAACAAAGAAACCTTTGTCGAAAGGATTTCCGACAATCGGACCAGATAAAACGAGAGCGTGGAGAGTTTTCAATGCATACGTTACATTTTGTAGTGTAAAATTTATCCAACGTCACGGAGCGAGCGGACAATAATGTTCGTCATGATAAATCGGTTTTATTTCCCATCAATCAAAAATATTCTATTTTATAGATCGTATTCGTAATATAAACGCATAATTTTTATATCGTACGATTAGTAGTAACGCGTGTATATTTCGATGTTAGGCCATTAAGTAGAGTAAAACACGTATTGTCGTTATCGTTGTCGATTCATTCGCACTGTCCCGAAATCAATTGAAACCGGTGTGCGATAACAACCTTGGGGGAATCTAGAGTCTGCCCGCAGACAATATCGCACGTTTTCCGTAAAACAATAATAAAAAACCAAAAAAAAAAAAAGATCAAAAACTCATCGCGCGTGTGTATGTCGACACGCGTTTCGTGTACGATTTTTCGTTGTCGTTATTTTTTCTCTTTGGCCCGGGTCTCGGCGGACCTGAGATCCTCCGGGAATTGTTCACGGTCTTGTCGAATCGTCGTTTTCGTCTCGCGTTTTGACCTCGGCGAGCGAAACACACTACGGAAAGACAACTGTGCTACGGGGGACAGGCGCGGATCCAGAACTTATTTACCGTGGGGGGGGGGGGCATCTTAATCAAAACAACTTTTGATTTTGTCGCATCGAATAATAAAATATCTTACAAAACGTTTTATTGGAAATCGTTTGCGATACACCGAAATAAAACAATAAAGTCTGTCTTTATATCTTTGTCAAACGTCGAATCGCGTGGCGGTTGCGGCTGCTATCGGAACGATTTATTGTCCTCCACGGAGATGTTCGAGATATTTAAGAGCCTGTAGGCATATTGTACATTATGTGTGACCCATCAATTTTTAAGGTTCACGTGTCGTTCAATAATTAAACTGCAATACATGTATGAAAACAATTATATGTACTTTGATAAAAAGCGGTATTTATTTTTATTGGTTGTCAAAAACGTTAAAACCGAAAAATCCCATAGCTACAACTTCGTTTTAAATTGTCTTTCTATAGTGTCATAGATAAGAGTTGGAATTATAAAACGATACTAATAAAAAAATTTAACAAGAGTCTACGGGGGGGGGGGCGATCGCCCCTTGCCCCCCCCTGCTAGGATATGCGCGCGTGATACTTTGTAACGTTCCAGTACGTTTGTTTTACGATTCTTGTGGCAACTATGGCGCGGACGGTCTACTCCACGTACCAGTTGATTTACGCGGTCTAACCACCCGAGAACGCGGTCACTCGCTTTGGCCGGAGGACCGGTGATTTTGGGTTTTTGTTTTTTTTTCCGATTGGTCGTTCGATACGTTCGTGGCCGAGAAATGGGTCGTACGACGACGAAAATTCTTAAGATAACCGTCGGGAACGTTTGGATCACGTTCGTAGATAATTTTCGAATTTCGTATCGCACGGGCGCACGCGGCTATGAGATATTTCGCGAATACTTGTAGACCCGATTGGAATTTCGTTGTCGTCTCGCGGCTAAACAATCGAACAGTACAATATAGTGTATAGTGTTTTATTGCAATAACTCATTTTATCTATTAGCGTATTTGAAACGCGCTATAGCGCGCGTACAAATTCTTATTGGTTTTCTTCTCGGAGATTATTCGTCGGAACATTCTGACGTTCGATAAGTAATTTGGCACTGCCGATCGCTACAGTTCTTTTTTCGGTTCTGAAAAATGTAATTATAATAACGCTAAATTAGCATTTGTTCATAATTCGATTGCGCGCGGTGTCGTCATAGTTCGTGTCGGTTTGTTCGCTAATGTCGTTCATACAACGTACGCAATATATATATATCCACGTGCGCGCGCTCGAGAGAGAGAGAGAGAGAAATAACTTACTTATGCAATTAGTCATGTTTTTCTCTTGGTTTGTTGTATTTTCTTTCAAATAAATAGTCGATTCGCTCCATTGGTTTAACAATTCGAAAACGACGCCGTTCGTCCAACCGAATCCCGTCTGTGCCTCGTACTCGCCGCCGCCGCCGGATTCACCTTCGGCCAGAACGTCGTACTGAAAACGAAGTACGTCAGAAAACGTTTGCTTTGTTTTTTTTTATGTACTCACTTTTTCGTGCATCGCCGAATTTTTTACGAATCCTTTGTAGTTCGTGTTCAACCAAACGTCGGTCAATTTCTGCGCGACATATTTGGCGATAAAATTTTTCGTTTTGTACAGGCCTTGGATGATGAAAGCCTGCAGAGGAGGCCACGCGTTCGAGTAGTCCCATTGTTGTGTCGAGTAGTACAGCGACGCAGGTACCCCTCAAATCACAAAATTACTTTTTTTCGCGATCTATTCGTTACGCGGTCTCGGTTAGTACGCGGGACTCGGAAGAACGTCGTGATGTATAGTGTTCGGAGATGTTAAACCGGAAAACAAAACGAATTCCACGCGTTTTGGAATCGGACGTCGTTTATTTAAAAAAAAAAAAATTTTTTTTTTTTCTCATTATTGGTTGAACACTAATCCTAAATACCTTTGTAACAGACGTTGTAATCGCGTCCGATAATACTCTGGTCCTGCAAGTATTTTATCACCGAATTGGCCGCCGCCTCTTGTAGCATGCCGTGGCTTTCCGTCCACAGAGGCACGATGTTGGACGCGTAAAAATATTCCCGATGTTTGTGGTTCGTCAAATCCCAGTCGAACCACACGCCTCTGTCTCCTCTCCACATGACCTGTATACACAAACACACAACACACACACACAAACGCATATTGTTTGCGGAGCTGTTCTCACGAACGGAAAAAGCGTACGGATAATAATAGTCGCATGCGTTTACTTCGTGTATGTTCTTCAAATACTGCTCGGCGATATTATTGTAATAGTCGGCTTTCAGTTCGTTTCCCATTCGGCCGAACCACGTGCCCAACAGTGCTGCATTCTTTTGCAATATACTGTTCAGATCAACCGGTATGATTTTTCGCGTATAAATGTCGGCCATCTTGCCTGTAATCCACACATTTCGTATTTCGTTTCCGATTCGAACGTCGCGACAACCACTAACCGCGATTCGTGCCGTTGGCCGTTATGAACCATCTACTGGAAAAGTCCCAGCCGGTCTCCACTCCGGACTTGATCTCCTCGTAAAACTTCTCCTTATCATTTTGATCGTCCAAATGTTTGGCTGTCTCGTAGTCTTCCCTGTCAACACGCAAATACGTTGTAAAAACCGGCGTCCACACGACTCATTACATCACCGACGCGGGACACACAAACCTATACGATTCTGGTCTCGGTCCATTCGAAGACACGGAGTATCTAGCCATCTTGTACGGTTTAGAGTTTTTATGGAACTCGAATGTTCGATTTGTTATCCAAAAACTGAATTCGTCCTCCAAATCCTAAAAACGACACGGTAACAGATCGACGTTCGCACCGCGAACCGACCTTAACTGTGAATGAATTCGTTTATTTCTCACTAAACGTTCGAACTTACGCCGATAACACGTTCCACGTAATCGAAATCGTTGGTCGTCTCGTAGTAACTCAACACCATCAGTATGAGCATCGGCGGTTGCGATCTGTTCAGATAATACACCCGTCCGCCGTTGGGCATGAAACCGTATTCGCGCACCAACGACAAGATGTTGTCGATGACGCCGCGAGCCGTGTCCTTCATGTCGCACAACAACAGCCCGTTGACGATCCAGTACGTGTCCCAGTAGTACAGCTCCTTGAACCTGCCGCCGGGTATGATGAACCCGTTCGGCACCCATATCATGGAGTACTTGTCCGGACTCGTTCTCACGTCGTCTTTGACTTTCCTCGCCAGTGTCTTCCACGCGAGGTTCAAACTCGCCGCCCACTGTTTGTACGCCGGGTCACTGACGCGATCGACGATCGACGGATTGTCGTTGAAGTCCGGCAGAATCCATTCCTCCAGCTCGTCGCTCACTTCTAGGTTCTCGTCGACGAACTTGATCAGCTCGGCGTTGGGCGGCACTTGGCCGCCGTATTTGCCCTTCAGCGTTTTGTACTTGGCTATTATGTCGGACTCGTCGTATTTGAGCTTCATGTCCACGAACGTCTTCGAGTCCGGATAGATTCGCGCCATCTGCACGTCGTGCAATAGTTCGCTTTCGCAGTAGACTCGGCTATACGTTTAAACAACATAACATTCAATTCGCGTCCGAAATATTGTACGATCAAAGCCGCTCGGGACGACGAGAATCGACACGTGTAAATCGTTACGAAAAATTGATTGAACAACGTGTACAATGCCCGTCGTTGATATATTCGAATTGTTTTAATCATCGAACGGAAAAACACGCGTACACGTTTCTGTGTCATACGTACAAGCGTTTGGAAATTTTCGAACGATTCCGTTTGAGTTCGAGTCAGGTAAGGGAATTTTGAAAATTTCAACACGAACGGACGCGCTTTAATCGACATTATCAACTGTGCTATTCCTAGGGTACAGGTTAGTTAAACGTTTGATTCACAAATACGGACGTGTCGTCTTAATGGATTAATAACTCGCAATATATAAATATGGAACACACGCGTGTGTGCGCTTGTACCTTTTACATGACTGCGATGTTACTCTGGTCGTGTTCGGTACCGTCGTCGATTCGTCGGTGTCATTCGGTAAACCACGTTTCCGGTCTCGGGTAGCCGTGCGTAGACCGTACGCGACGTGCACAACGCACGCGAACAAGAGAATATCATTTCGACTTGGCAGCATCGCGGGAAAAATTTATTTTTTGTTCTCTGCTACGACGGAGAGACGATTTCTGACGCGAAACGAGATTGGACTGGACGACGATATCGGCGCGTGATACGAATTCGATTCACGTAAAACGATACGCGCGCATCGTTCTCGACGTCGTTTAATTCGCGACCAGCGGTTTAATATGTGTGTCGTATCGGGAAACCGTCGTACGGTTCGTCACGGAGCCGCGTCGTTCAAATCTCTTCGGGACGGAGGTTTGTCGCGACCGGGGGACTTGGTGCGTGTGAGCAAATCGGGCCAGCGGCGGGCAGCGTACATTCACAAACGGGAACACGATCCCCCAAACGTTGCTGTTTGTGCGATTAATTTATCGAACAGACAGCGTACGAATAGCTGTGCGATATGTGTCTTGCGCGAAACACAACATACGGGATTAACGGATAAAACGACAATCTACGTATGTCGTGTCCGTAAAAATATGCATATATTTGCGAGTTATTTAACTTAGGCGTACGATACGTGTTCGATATTATTGTAAATAAATTCAATAAGACGGAGAGAAAAAAACAAGCTATTGGAATTATTCGCATTCCGATTTTCGATAACGTATTGCTTTGTAATTTTTTCAGACGGTTTTTTTTTTTTTTTTATTGGCGTTCAATTTCCAATACCACCAGTCGTCGCTATAAAATTTACAGATTTTAATTGAAAATATACCTGTGTTTATATGTATATATATATTTTTTTCGTATATTCACAATTTTAATCGATGTCAGTCATAATACGTGAAATGTTACTAAAACAATGTGAAATTTACGAATACATTAAGGACGTTTTCGGCATAGAGATTGTATGGTTTTGTACAGTTTGAAGGATAATAATATTTAATAAGGTTTCCAATATAAAAAATATATTATTCATAATTTAATATAATATAATTTATTATTATTATTTGTATTCACTTAAATTTCATTTTATCCCACTGTACGAAGATTAGTGTCAAATTGTATTGAGTATATTATAACTGTATAACCGTTGAATCGTTTATTCATTGTAAATTGAAATAACAAAAAAAAAAAAAGTAATCACAGTTTTAATATTACGAGCGAATTTTAATTATTGTTATAAAAACCGTTTATCAAAACCAATATTTACTGTAGTTAATAGGCAGTTGTAGTCGCTATACGTTAATATGATATATCTAACCTACATCACTCGCATACCGTACACATTTGTGTGATATGGTTATTATTATGAATTATTTGAATCGGTTTCGTCCCGTCAAAAATATTTGTGAATCCTATACAATATTTTAGTCCTCGGATCTAAAAAAAAAAACAATGTTTTAAAAATTTCAATAAAATAAACGTGGTTTCCAATATAGTATTTTTTTTTTTTATTATTTAATAATTTTTTTCTATCCGTGGTATCTTATTCGAGTGTCGATAAACGCGTGCAAGTTCTCCTCGCGTTTCACGATTGACGTTTTGTGGCAAAATCGAAGTTGGGTATATTGAATGTACAAAAAAAAAAAAAAAATGTATAGATTTATAATTTTTTTTTTTTTTTCTAATTGTTATCGGTCTTGTGTGTTTAAGCGAGTCGACGCGGATCGTGAACGCACATTAACGACGCGCGTACGCGTTCACGGGCCGACAATCAACCAGCCGTCCCTCGCGACTATACCGCAGACATAGGTGATTTAATCGTGCTGAAGTATGATTGCACTTCAGTGACAACGGTATCTCATTCATGTCGTCGTCGCTTCCGTTGTTCCTTTGCCGTCACGACACGTACAACAGCAGAGCTCCGACACCACCCAGGTCCTACCGCCAGAGGCCCGAGCGTTCGGCGGAGAACCGGCGTGAAAGGTTTTCAAACGCCAATGCGGTCGGGCCCCGGAGTGTCCGTCCGGCCGCACCGCGCGGTCCGACACACGCGTTCGTGAACCCAACCGGACCTAACCGTCCCTCTCGCGTCTGTACCGCAGACGAAAACACTATCCGACGCGATTACATTACGCGCGTGGTAACAGTACGGTGCCGTTGACGATCTAAACAGCGACACACTCGTATTTACGATTAACGCAGCGATCGCGTGTTTAGGACGTTCCGACCGCGAGTGTTTAACAGTCGACATGAACACATGAATAATTCGAATTCAGATAAATACGATTGGTCGCGATTGTCGAACCGATTAGTCCGCGCGCGTAGCCGTTTCGCATCGTACTCGCCGCACATCATTCCAATGTCCAATGTCAATTTGCGTCCGACATTTATCTATATTTTAATTATATTGTACATTTTAAGACATACGCGTGCGTCACGTTTTCATAGCATTGTAATTTATGAACTATTTCGTTGTATTTATTATTTCGTTGTTACGTTTTCCAAATTAAATATTATGAAATCATATTTAAAAAAATAACGTACTTACTATTCATTGTAGTTTCTATCGCAATATTCGTCCCACGCCTTTTCACTACAGTTCCTGTAACGTTTATGAAACTCGTTCCATAACACGGTTCGTTTTTGGATTTCCGAAGTCAGAACACTCCATTTTAGTATACGTCCGTCCGTCGTTGCGTCCGATGCGTCGACAAACAAAACGATTTGTCTTTCGAATCGTGCGGCGAGTCGGACGCGTCGGACGCAAACACCGTCCAGGTTGGACCGGTCGCATCGTGTATAGAGGTTTGTTGTTAGCGACGCGTTCGACGCGTTCACGTTACGCACCGGTGCATATTGTCCAGTACGTTTAGATAAATATATATATATATATTGGATGTCGTATATATTTTGTTTACAATATATTTTTCATCAACGCGTAACGTAATAAATAATAAACGGTTTAACTTTTATGCCGTACGAATTCAAAGTGCTGGTGATTCCGGTGCGGTTTCTTTTGGAGCTGACACGCAAACAACGCCCTACGAGAAGAGAAAATCGAAAAACCGTCCGGCACCGGCAGCGGGCGATACGTAAGACGCCGTATCGCCCCATGTGTTCAGAAACTCGAACACGACGCCGTTCGTCCAACCGAAACCGGTCTGCGGTTTGTATTCGCCGCCGCCGCCGGTTTCCCCCGCGGCCGACACGTTGTACTAGAACAATGTAACGTTTGAATCGTTCGTCATTTCGTCCAACTATCGTATTTGTCGCACTTTCTCGAACATCGCGTCCTCTGCAACGTATCCTTTGTAGTTCGTGTTTAGCCAAACATTGGCCAATTCCGCGGCGACCTGTCGCGCCTGTTCGTGTCTCGTTCTGCACAAGCCTTGGACAATGAACGCTTGAAGGGGTGGCCAAGCGTTCGGGAAATCCCATTGCTGAGACGACGGGGTCGTCGACGTCGGCGTTCCTAGACGGATAATCGTGAACAACGCTATTGAGTCCGGTTCAGAGAACATCGTTGAAATCGTTTGGCATATTATTTGTGGTCCAAACGTCTCGCGTGGAATTCAAAACAACGTGTCGGATGCTACACCTTTAATTCTCACCGTGTAAACGTATTGTGCCGTCGGGTTCGATGATTTTTTCGTTCACCAAGTATGTTAACACTCTGTTGGCCACGTGGTCCTTCGGCATGCTGTAGCTTTCCGTCCACAGGGGCACGATGTTGGAAACGTAGAAATAATCTCGACTCTTGCCGTTCTGTATGTCCCAGTCGAACCAAGCTCCTCTTTCCTCATTCCACATGACCTGCCGTCATAAATACGCGTGTACGTACATTACACTACACAAAGCTCGTCATTTCGTGTTATATTCCGTCTACTGACGAGAAAACAAAAACAACACCACTTCGATCTCTCACCTCTTGTATACAGGTCAGCAAATATTGAGCGATATTGTTGTATGTCACGGACTTGTCCATGAAACCCATCCATTCAAACCACGTACTCAAGATCAGCGCATTCACTTGCAGTATACTGTTCAAGTCGACGGCCACGATGTTTGGCGTTTGGACGTCGGACAAATCACCTGTTTCGTACATGTTCGATAAACAACATATCGTGTAATACGGACGTATACCGTGTTAAAATTAAACGCAGCAACGTGTGTACAGGCGCATACCACGATTCGAGCCGTTAGCGGTTATAAACCATCTAGATGAAAAATCCCATCCCGCTTCCGCTCCGGACTTGATCCTGGTGTAAAAATCATTTTTGTCTTCTTCGGTTTCATACTGTTCGGCCACCTCGTAATCCTCTCTGTATAAATAGCAAACTTCATAAAGACCCGTTATCGTAATCATTAGTTGGGTTTAGACTTTCGAGGGATTCGGAAAGAACACGGTCTCGTAAATCAAAAGTCCCGATTTTGGTTTCCTACACGTAATGCAAATTTAGCCATTCGTTTGATGATTTTTAATAAATTATTTTTACATAAAAATATATAAATCTAACTCATAAACAATAAAATATTTAACATATGGAACAATGCTTAAAAATATGAAAAATATAGCATAATTTTATTTAGAATTTTATTACATTAGATTATTATTATTTTTTAACAAGAATATCGATAAAAACGCCAACATACTTTATTTATTTTGAGTGTCTAGCGTACCCTAAGAATTATTTGGTTCGGGACAAGTGTCTTTAATGCTTTTCGTCAAATCCAGGCCCGTATAAACCGAACGTTTATTTATACAAACCTATACGATTCTGGTCTCGGTCCTCTCGATGGCGCATAGTATCTAGCCATCATGTACTCCTTACCGCCCTTATTGAATGTAACAATTCGATTTCCTATCCAAAACATGAATTCTTTTTCCAAGACCTAAAACCGTTAGCACATTATTTATATCATATAACTCAAGCGAACGTCAAACAGAGTTTACTTTTCTTATGAACGTTTGAACTTACGGGCATAATTTTTTTTATGTATTCGAAGTCGTCGGTCGCCTTACAGTAACTCAACGCCATCAGTATGAGCATCGGCGGTTGCGATCTCTTCAGATAATATACTCGTCCACCGTTGGGCATGAATCCGTGTTTGTCCACAATCGAAACGATGTTGTCGATTACACCGCGAGCCGTGTCCTTCATGTCGCACAACAACAGTCCGTTGACGATCCAGTACGTGTCCCAATAGTACAGCTCTCTAAATCTGCCACCGGGTATGATAAACCCGTTGGGCACATACATCAGAGAATACATTTCCGGGTTATTTTTCACGTCGTCTTTTACTTTTCTCGCCAAAGTCTTCCACACGCTGTTCAAATTAACAGCCCATTGTCTGAATGTCGGGTCTTGGATGCGATCGACGATTGACGGATTGTCTTTGAAGTCTAACGGAGTCCATTTCTCCAGCTCGTCGCCGTCTTCTAGATTCTCGTCGATGAACATTTTCAGTTCAGTGATGGACGGCACTTGACCGTCGAGTGTGTCTTTAAACTGTTTGTATTTGGCTATTATAACGGACTCGTTGTATTTAAGTTTCATGTCCACGAACGTCTTCGAATCCTCATAAACACGTTTCATCTGTACGTCGTGCAAGAAATCACTTTCGCAGTAGATTTTACTATACGTTTAAATAACATAACATTTACTCTACGTGACATACGCACACACAACATTCGTATCAAAGATGTTATACGATAAAATTCACTCGCACACGAAACGCAAAAAATTAACATTTAAAATTTTATGAAAATTTAGTTATAATATGTGCGATATTTATCGCTGATATATTTGAAATATTTCTTGAATTGTTTGAATTATTGAACTGATAATTTGTGTGTAGTATAATTTTAATAGTGTAAAGTTTAAACTATTTCTAAAAATATGTTTATATATTTTAATATTACACATACGAGTATGAAATATTTTATAAAAATTGTGTTTACATTAGAATTAGAAAGGAAATTTTGAATACTTCAATATAAACGAGTATATGTGTTGTATGTGCTTTAAAACGAAAATAAACATTATCTATAATGGCGTTCCCAGTTCGGTGTTGGTAATTAAATGTTTTTTCACAAAAACGGACGTGTCGTTTTATGGATTTAACTTGCAATATATAAATATAAATCACATATACGTATGCGTGTACCTTTTACATGACGGCTGTAATACAGCGTTTAGACCATACGCGATCTGCAAAATACACACGAACAACAGTGTATTGTTAAAACTTGGCATCATTTCGGAAATTTTTTTTCAATTTTTTGTTAAACGAAAAACGATCTTGTCGGCAAAATGAAATTGGATTGAACGTTTACTGGTTTTTATAAATTGACGATAGACAAAAACTTTTGTTATTGAAATTAATTTACGTAAAACGATATTCGTGTATCATTTCTCGAATGTTTTATTTCAGATAAGCAATTAAGACACACATATATATATAAATATATATTATATCAGAAGTCGTATAATTCGTATCGAACCGCGTCGCTTAAATCACTTCGGGGGACTGTCTCGACTAGATTTTGGTAAACGGGCATGCAGCAGCGCAATTTTAAATGAGAACGTGCTCTCAATGTTAATATTGACGATTAATTCATATTATATAATGTACGTATGGTGTGCGATGTGTCTAGTGCAAACATAACAGGACAAATTAATGGCAATGTACACATGCCGTGTCAGTACAAAATAAATATATACTATTATTTTTATTATGTATACGATATATATACGAAATATTGTAAATGAATTCAATAAAGCAGAGGGAAAACAAGCATTGGGAATAATTGGCGTTGAATTTTTTGATAAAGTAACGCTTTTGAATTAATTTAGACAGTTAATTTACCATCAGTGATCATTCTATAATTTACAGTAATAATTTGTAAATAATATATATATATATTTTTTTTTTGGAGAATTTCAATACAAAGTACTACTACTATTCTATGCGCAATATTATTTTTAATTTATTTCTCGTTTTAAAATATATTTATTTTTATTCCGATTTATCACATACATCGGTTTAATTATATATGATATAATGTTTAGTTGTATTATATTATGTGTGTATAAACAACATAAAATATAAAATGGATATTATAACGCCGTTATAATTAACGGATAAAATTTATCAAAACAAAAAAATATTTATTATTTATATGTTTATATTGTTAAAATAGTTGGGAGAAAAATTATGTATTACCTAATATAATAAATCAAATAATTGAGTGTTCGTGTGTATATAATAAATCTATAATTTACATTATTTTCCATTTATTAAAAATCGTTTAAAACCACTAGAATTGTATTAGGTTCATACATACGAGTGATAACTATTCCCCTCCTCCCCTACTCAATTATCTGATACCAATTCTATTATTAACATATTATGTAATAGTAGGCCATGAGTCCGATTGACAATCGGAGTTCCAGTCGTTTTTTGTTTGCCGATAGTTTTATGTCTACCTACATATAATAAACGTTTGAGTGCAGTTTCTAACAGAGTATATAAAAAAATAAAATTGTCATAAAATAAATACTGATTTTTGATTTATCAACGTTTGAAGTTTATTCAGCTTGTATATAAACTGTAATCTCATTCTGTGGTGTGCGGGCGATTGACGTGTGATCATTGTGTTTCACTGTTCAGTTCCATAAAAAAAAAAAAAAAAAAATGAACGTATTATTTAGTGTTTGTACGTGCACTATCAATATTATATTTTGCGCTGTTTATTCAGTGTACACTTTGCATATATTATGTTTGTTTTTTCTAAAATGTCCATAACAGTATAGTCATGGTATGTAAATATTTCATATCCGCACAAAATAAACATATATAATTGTTTTATCATTATGTATACGGTATGTTCGAAATTATTGCACACAAATTCGATAAAATAGAGTTAAAAATCAAGCTTTTAGAATTATTCGCACTTCATTTTTCAACAAATTATCGCGTATTTGTGTTTGTGGCTTCAAACATTGTATAATATATGTTAAATGACAATTTAAGAAACCCCAAATATTACTTCTGTAAAAAGAAAACAAACCACTAGGAATAACGGTTTTTGAGGAATTACTTTTATGAATCATGTTTCAGTCAAATGAATCAATGTAAATGTTTTGATCTGTTGTAATTGATAATTTAAAGGGCGATATGGTTATTTCCAAATTATATTTACGTTGGTTTGAAAAACAGATATTTAAATTGGTGTTTTAGGCCAGTGGTACAACAATTTCCAGTTGTTCTGTGAGTCTACCAGTCCGCCCTAAATATCCTATGTAATATTTTTATCTCCAGTTCGATATCTTAAGTTAATTTTTTTAAATAATACTCGTTTTAATATATTTAGCTTGGTTTGCATTTTTCGGGTGTAGTATATTTTTTAATTTATTTTTTAACTAATCATCTCCCATTAAATTGTTCATTAAAAGTCCTAAAGGATTAAGCAATATTATCTTGTCACAATGAATATGCCTAAGATCAAACCTACATAATTCTATTTTATTTTCTTACTATAATACGAATGGTTAGGTTATGTGAAAAAAAAGAAATGTAAATCAAAGAAAAATATGTTAAATTTAATATAATAAATAAAAATAATTTGTATTTTTTTAAATTTTTATAGATTTCATACAATAGCATAATTTTATTTTATATACTTTGTATATGAACAACGTTATATACATATTATGTTATATTGGTACACGATTTCTTAATTTATGTTATCAAAACAAAAATAGATTTATTATATATTTATATAGTTAGAACAGTCAAGAGAAAAAAACGATTGCATAACAAATTATAATAAATGAAGCAATGAATGATTTAAACATTTTCAGCTCATTAAACGATCGAAAAACATTTCGCTGTGTATTTGTGTGCGTGTATGTGTGTGTGTATTTGTGTGTCTGTATGTGTGTGTGTGTGTGTGTGTGTATTTGTGTGTGCTTTTATGTATTTGTGTGTGTGTGTGTGTGTGTGTGTGTATTTAATAAATGTAGATTGTCCTTTATTTGTTAAAATTTGTTTAAAACACTATAAATATATTAGGATTATATATACTCGTATATATGAACAATAGTTATCGTAAAATAAACAGATTAATGTTAATTTTAGCTGTATCAACGTTCGAGGCTTGTATATAAATTATTATCTCGTTTTCTGATACGCTGGCGGTGGACGTGTGATCACTACTAATCATTTTCCATCATACTCTTCTGAAAAAACAAATTGAAAATGTTGTTCAGTGTTTGCACACACACCATCAAAATTTTATTTTTTACAGTTTATTCGTCGTTCGTTATATTACATATTTAGTTTTTATTCTAATATATACACGTTGAATCATAACAAACGCCACTGTATCGACTGAAAATCATAAGCGAGATACACGATGATAATGATTAGTGTGCGCTGCTGCAGATGCTATTCTACTATAAAATATACATTTAAGTAAATTTTATTCTTATTGAAATTGCTAAAATGTTCTGCAACGTGATTACGTTCTAAAAAAAAAAAAAAGAAAACAAAAAGGAAAAGTCTTAAAAACCTAATTTTATTAGTCTTTCTATTTTTATTACACACAGTTCACGTAGAAGAAAATTTCAATATCCAGCGACACGGTCATCGTGCGAGCTAAGTTTAAAAAAAAGAAACGGTGACACAACAGTGTATATTATATTGAAGCAAGAGTTTACATTTTAAATGTATTAAATTCGGTGTTTTTATTAACCCACGATAACTTATAATCCACTGAATCAATAAACGTAATGTCCTTATTTCTCGTTAATTAAGATTTTCTCGTAGTGATAAAGACGATTATATAATAACTTTAGAAGAAACAAAAAATTGGTGATATCATAATAAAAACACTTCGTCAAACTCCGTTTAAAAATAGCTAAGGAAAAAAAAACTTAGTAATTTATCAGGTCATTAAGTACAATAAACTTGTGATATCGCGAATAAACGCCAAGTAAGTAATTAAATTTAAAATACACGTCTTTTGTTCGATGAATTAATTTTTATAAATAAATAAATTAAAAATTCATTAAAAAAAAAATATATATATATATAATATATGTATATAAATCTAAATTACTAGTATAGACATTGAAATTTATACTAGACAAAATAAATTCTCGCCAAATGAATAAATCAATCAAAGAAATGAATCGTATTTTGTAATTAATTTATTCAGTATTAATTCACGATATCGCAATTTTATAGCGCTTAAAGAATTGATAAATAATTAGGATTATTATTCGTTACAAAACCAATTTTACAAAGAGTCAGAAGAAATGTTTTTAATCCTGATAATATCGTGGTACGTATGTCGATGCTAAAGACCCGCACGAGATGTCCATAATTCCATGTTCGTGCTGGTATAAATACGAAACGTAATACATTTGTGCACATTTTCAAATGAACGAAATAAGCGTACGAGTATGAAAGCACGACGCCGCATATGGCGTACGTTATAGTAATATACGTCAGTTGATGAAACGCGTTTCGGTTTTTCTCGCGATTTGAGGTTAACCTTTGCGGCGGTTAGTATCGCACGTGATTTGAAAAAAACGTATAGATTTATTATGTTTTTTTTTCAACGGTTGGGCCAGTAATATTATCAAAAAATCATGACTCACTGGGTACTATGGCGATCTACAAGAAGCCGTATCATTCCATTGGTTTAAAAACTCGAACACGACACCGTTCGTCCAACCGAAACCGGTCTGCGGTTCATATTCGCCGCCGCTACCGGTTACTCCCACGGACGACACGTTGTACTAAAACATTTTTGTATAAATATATTTTTAAACCGTTTCCCCCGATTTCAATATTATCTTACTTTTTCGTACATCGCCTTTTTATTTTTGTATCCTTTATAGTTCGTGTATAGCCAAGCACTAGCCAATTTCTCCGCGATCTCTTGCGCCTGTTTATGTCCCGTTTTGTCCAAGCCTTGAACGATGAACGCTTGTAGAGGAGGCCATGCGTTCGGGAAATCCCACTGTTGAGGCGATGGGGTCATTGACGTCGGCGTTCCTAGACGGATAATCATGAAAATTATTATCACGTCCGGCTTAGACAACGTCGTTGAAATTACTTAAAGTATGTTTGTGGTTCGAAAAATCATACTCGAAATTCAAACAATATTTTACACTCGATTCTTACCGTGTAAACTTATGCTGTAGTCAGTTTCAATGACTTTTTCATTCACCAAATATGTTAACACTTTTTTGGCCACATGATCCTTTGGCATGCTATAGCTTTCCGTCCACAGGGGCACGATATTGGACACGTAGAAATAATCTCGACTCTTACCGTGTTCTATGTCATAGTCAAACCAAGCTCCTCTTTCCTCATTCCACATGACCTGTGGTATAATGCGGCATTACATTACGCAAAACACGTTTTTTCTCTTTATATCTCGTCTAACGACGAAAAGACAAAAACGAAAATGCTACTTCGAATTCTCACCTCTTGTATACCGGTCAAAAAACAATGAGCGATACCACTGAATCTCTTGGATTTTTCTGTGTTTCCCATCTTTTCGAACCACGTACTCAACGTCATCGCATTCACGTGCAGTATACTGTTCAAGTCGACGGTCACAAGGTCGGGCGTCCGGATATCGGACAAATCACCTGTTTTGTACACATTCGATAAAAAACATATTGTGCAATATAGGCGTATAATGAGTAAAAGTTCAGCGCCAAAGAATGAGTGTAGGTGTATACCGAGATTAGAGCCGTTGGCGGTAATAAACCATCTACTCGAAAAATCCCATCCCGTTTCCGCTCCGGACTTGATCCTGGTATAAAAATCATCCTTTTCTTTTCCGGAAATTTTTTCGGCTATCTCGTAATCCTCTCTGTATAATTATAAACATCGTATAGACTCGTGATTATTACAAGGTTTGGTTCAGACGTTCGGGGGGTTAGAAAAATTAAGGTTTTTGGGGGTCCGAGGTATTGATTTTTCCCTACCTGTCTCTACTGTGTTCCAAGTACTGATTATGGTTTCCTACACGTAAAAGTGACTGGCAATTTGTTCGATAATAATAGGATATCATTTTTGCGTTTACATATTAAAATCTAGCACAGGAGCTCATTTTGTATAAATTAACTATTTTTAGAAATTTAAAATATTCTACGAAACTTTAAATTAAAATTTGATTTCTTTTGTTGATTACTTCTTTGAAATTTTCACATATTTTTTTTCTTACCACAGTGCTAATAGAATGATAACATACTTTATTCTCATTAAGTGGTCCAGCGTTTCCTATGAATTGTTTGGCCAGGGATAAGTATTCAATGATTTTCGTCAAATCCGGACCCACATAAACCGAACAATTATATATACAAACTTATATGACTCTGGTCTCGGTCCTCTCGATGGTGCATAATATCTAGCCATCTTGTACTCTTTACCGCCTTTACTGAATGTCACTAATCGATGTTTCATCCAAAACTCGAATTCATTTTCCAAGACCTATACCGTAAACACAATATTCAAATCGTATAATTTACGCGTAATTCAAACAGGAATTTTTAATTGTATAAACGTTTGAACTTACATTCAAAATACACTTTATGTATTCGAAATCGTCGGTCGCCTTGTAGTAACTCAATGCCGTTAATATGAGCAATGGCGGATGCGATCTCTTCAGATAATATACTCGTCCACCGTTGGGCATGAATCCGTGTTTGTCCACAATCGAAACGATGTTGTCGATTACACCGCGAGCCGTGTCCTTCATGTCGCACAACAACAGTCCGTTGACGATCCAGTACGTGTCCCAATAGTACAGCTCTCTAAATCTGCCGCCGGGTATGATAAACCCGTTGGGCACATATATCAGAGAATACATTTCCGGATTATTTTTCACGTCAACTTTTACTTTCCTCGCCAAAGTTTTCCACACGCCATTCAGGTCATACGCCCATTGTTTGTAAGTTGGGTCTTTGATGCGATCGACGATCGACGTATTGTCTTTGAAGTCTAATGGAATCCATATCTCCAGCTCATCGCTCTCTTCCAAATTGTCGTTGATAAATTTTTTCAGTTCGGTGCATGAAGGCACATGGCCGCCGAGTGTGTCTTTAAGCTTTTTGTATTTGTCTAATATATCGGTCTCTTTGTATTTAAGTTTCATGTCCACGAACATTTTCGAATCCTTATAAATATTTGCCATCTGTACGTCGTGCAATAAATCAC
Organism: Schlechtendalia chinensis; assembly: GCA_019022885.1. Lineage (NCBI taxonomy): Eukaryota > Metazoa > Arthropoda > Insecta > Hemiptera > Aphididae > Schlechtendalia > Schlechtendalia chinensis. Next base: position 1,976,399 of record CM032347.1, read on the forward strand.
TTTCGCAGTAGATTTTACTATATGTTTAAACATCATAACATTTATTCCATGTGACATACACTACACACAACATTAGTATTCGAAATTTTATAGAATTAAAATTACTCACACACGGAACGTCGAAAATTAACATTTAAATTTGTATGCACATTTAATTACAATGTGTGTAAAATTTATCGATCATATGTTTGAAATATTTATTAAATTATTCGAATTATTGAACTAATATTTTATGTGTAGTGCAATTTCAATAGTTCATAATTTAAAATAGTTCTAAAAATATGTTTATATATTTTAACACTACATACGTACATACGAGTATGAGAATTTTTATAAAAATTGTGTTTACTTTTGAATTAGTAAGGCCATATTGAATATTACAATACATATATGTATATATGTATTATACATACAATATACAATACATATTTACATATATGTGCTTCATAACGAAAATTGAAATTCTATATAGTGGCGTTCTAATTAGGTATAGATAATTAAATACTTAATTCAAAAATACGGATGTGTTGATTCATAGATTAAACTTGAAATGTATAAATATAAAACGCATATATATGTGTTTGTGTGTACCTTTCACATGACGGCTGTAGTTCGGTGCTTAGACCATACACGATCTGTAAAAAAAACACGACCAAAAATGTACTATTAAAACTTGACGTCATGTTGGTAAAAATTATTATAAATTTTTTGTTGAACGCAGAACGATCTTATCGGCAATGTGGAACTGGATTGAACGTTTACTGCTTTGTATAAGTTGCCGATGGACAAAAAAATATTCTGTTATTGAAGTTTACGTAAAACAATATGCGCGTATGATTCTCGAATAATTTATTTCAGATAAGCAATTAAATTATATATACACACACACACATATATATACATATATGTATATATATATATATTGAATCAGGAATCGTATGATTCGTGTCGAACCGAGTCGCTTAAATCTCTTCGAGTGGACTTTGGAACTAGACTTTGGTAAACGGGCCTGCTGCAGTGCACTTTTAAATGAGAACACGCTTTCAATGTTAATATTGACGATTCATTCATACAACATAATGTATGTATAGTGTGCGATATGTGTAAATATAAACGAAAAAATTAATGGTAACGTACACATGTCATGTCAGTACAAAAAATTATATAATTTTTTATTATGTGTACGATATATATTTGAAATTATTGTAAATGATTTCAAAAAAATAAGGAAAAAACAAGCTTTGAAAATTATTGGAATTGAATTTTTTGATAAAGTAAACGCTTTTGAAATAATTTGCAGTATCCATTTGTAAATATATATACATATATATACATAAATATATACATTTTTTTGGAGGATATCTATACAAAGCCCTTATACAACTCTACACGTGATATTATTTAAAATATATTTTCTCGTTTTGCAATATATATATATTTATTCTAAATTATCACATAAAACGGTTTAATTATGTATGTAGTAATGTCTAGTTGTATTATGTCATGTGCATATAAACAACATAATGTATAAAGTGGATGTTAACACGCTGCTTAATAATTTATGTTATTAAAACAAACAAAATATTTATTATTTATATGTTTGTATTGATAGAATAGTTGGGGGTAAAACGATGTTATTACCTAATATAATAAATCAAACAATTATGTGTGTATTTATTTAATAAATTTATAATGTACTTTGCCATTCATTTATTAAAATTCGTCTAAAATCATTGCAATTGTAATAGGTTCATACACACGAGTATATAAAAAAACGAAATTGTCATAAAATAAATACTGATTTTTGTTTCATCAACGTTTGAAGTTTATTCAGCTTGTACATAAACTGTATAAACTGTAATCTCATTTTGTGGTGTGCGGGCGATGGACATGTGATCATTGCGTATCGCTTCCTACAGCTCAGTTCTGAAAACACAAAATGAATGTATTGTTTAGTGTTTGCACACACACTGTCAACATTGTATTTCGCGCTGTTTAATCAGCGTACGCTTTGTGTATATATATTATGTTTGTTTTTTCTAAAATGTCCATAACAGTATAATTGTTTATCAATGTAAATATTTCATATCCGTACAAAATAAACATATATAATATTTTTCTCATTATGTATACGTTATGTGTTCGAAATTGTTGCATATAATTTGAATAAAATAAAGTTTTATAGCCAATAAGCAATCGTTACGAAAAACGATCGTGTTGTATTCGCTACTCGTCTATATGATTTACCTAGCCCACTTAACACTGCGTCAAATTTGTAGGTTATGGTTATTCTTTATACGTTATTTGAATTGATGTTATACCGTCGAAAATACTTCGCCCGTAAATCCTTTACCAGTGGCGGACCAACATGGCTGATTAGCCTGTCTCCTGTACTTTTAGTTTGCCGGCTTGTTAATCGATGACGAGAAATTAGATTTCACGTGTTTATATTATATTTCATTCGATTATAACTAATAATGTTCTTACCTAATTCCATATCACATTTAAAATTCGAATTTATACGTATAAATAAAACGAAGTGAAATGTTCGAATAATTTAATGTATATGTTTGTTGGGTCCGCGTAAATGCATTTGTCGCTAAAACCTTTAAACATCGTACAATACGAGGATGGATCAAATATAAACAGTAATTTTTTTTTTAGACATTTATTAATTAATAATATACACAAGTGAAAACTTTAGTTTTTCTCTACATATCCTCCTGCAAGTTTCACACAATTTTGCTAACGATTTGGAAACTTTAATATACCTTTCTCATGAAAAGATTTAGAGCGAGTTGTGAGCCAATTGCGCCACGTGCTCCTCGACTTCTTCATTGATTGCGAATCGTTTTGCTCCAAATAATTCCTTCAACGGTTCGAACAAAAAATATTCGCATGGGGACAAGTCTGGACTATAAGAAAGGTGTTCGAGGGTTTCTCAGCACATTTCTTCCAATTTATTCCTTATCAACAACGCGGTGTGAGGCCTGGTGTTATCATGAAGAAGGATGACATTTCTGATAGGCATCCCTCGTCTTTTGCTTCAATAGACGGCTTTTGCCGACTGGTAACAACTGGTAGAAGTAAGCCGCATTCACTGTTCGTTGATTTCTTCAACAGTTAACCGGTGATTAAGTTCAATTAGCTTTTGAACGGCACGGATGTTTTCATCTGTATGGCTTGTCCTTGGGTGTCGATCATGACTTTCGTTTTCAACACGTTCTCGCCTACCCTTAAGTTCTCTGGCTCACGTGTACAAACGATTCACAGTGACAGTGTATTGTCCCTAAATCGTGTCTTCAATCGACTAAAAAATTCCAAGGGTTTAACGCCTTCATTGGTTAAAAATTTTAAGATTTTACAGACGTGTATCTCTTGTTCGGTCAATGGCTGTATTGACGACAGAACCGAGCGCGCTCGCTAAATACGTCGGATCCCCACTCCTCACAAGCCAAACATCAACTGCATTCTACATCATTTAGCTAGGAACTGCATGCTAAGCAGAATAGCAAAATTACCGTTTATATTTGATCTACACTCGTATGTTTAATGACAATTTAAGAAACCCCAAACATTATTTCTATAAAAAGAAAACGTACCACTAGGAATAAAGATCTTGAGGAATTACTTTTATAAATCATGTTTTAGTAAAATGAATCAATGTTAATGCTTTGATCTGTTATATATAATGACTTAATATAGGCAATCAACATGACAATTTTTTGTTTTATTCCCATATATTACATACAACAGTTTAAATATATATTATGTAATATGTATTTGTATTATATCATGTCGGTATGAACATCGTAATATACAAATTGTATTATAATATATACGTTAGAGTACCTAGTTTTTTAATTTATGTTATCAAAACATATAGACATATAGACAAATAAACAAACAAACATATAGACAGGTGAAAAAAACGATTGTATAACATATTCTAAAAAATGAGACAATGAGTTATTTAAACATGTTTAACACATTAAAACACGAAAAACATTTCGCGTTGCATAATTTGTGTATATATATGTATACTACTGTATATTTGTGTCTGTGTGATTATATTTAAAAATTAATATTATAAATGTATAAGGCTTATATATCTATAAAAAAAAATTATCATAAAATAATTAAATTAATGTTGGCTTTGGGCTTATCACCGTTAACGATGTGAAGATAATTTGCTATATTGTTGTTTTGTGAATCGTCGGTGGACGTGTGATCACTACATATCATTTGTCCACCACATTTTTCTGAAAAAACAAATTTAAAGTGTTATATTCAGTGTTTGTACACACACTATCAACATTCTATTTTGGCCGTTTATTCAGCGTTCGCTATGTTGTATATTGTGTTCGTTTTGATTCTAATACGTACACATCGAATCGTAATGAACGTCACTGTATCGATTAAAACACGTGAGATACATGATAACAATGGTTAGTGCTTGCTGCTGCAGGTGTTATTATAGTATATAATACCCGTATAAGTGGGAACAATATACTTTGTCCTTGTAAAAATGAAGTAAACTTTTTTAACGAGTGCCTTATTTTTGGTGATTTGATTGAAAAAAAAATTAATTTCCTTTTTTTATCACTTATTATTCACCTAAAACGTTGATTATATTAATTATATTAATCTTATTTGAAATTCCTAAAGTATTCTGTAACGCGACTACATTCTAAAAGAAAAACAAAAGGAAAACAATAATTTTCAAAACCAAATTTAACCTCGATCTTTTGATGTCTATTATATATAGAGTTTACTTGGATCACATTCGCATTATAATATTGTAGTATGTCGATATTGACAACCCCAATAATTTTACGTCCGTGCAAAAATAAAAAATTTAAAACATTTGTACCGAAATGATCGCAAAATCTCACTTTAAGGTAACAAGCGTATGAGTATATTGTATACATTATAATAATGTACGAGTGTCGATAAACGCGTGAGAAACTGTCAGGGAAAACGTACGAAGCGAATCGCAGTAGGAATACACGTGTCGAGGAAAAACGTATACATTCATTATGTTTTTTTTAATGGTTGGGCCAGTAGTGTTATTAAAAAATCGTGTCTCACTGGTGCTATGCAATCCATAGGAAGCCGTACCGCTCCATCGTTTCAAAAAATCAAATACGACACCGTTCGTCCAACCGAAACCGGTCTGCGGTGTATATTCACCGCCGCTACCGGTTTCTCCCGCGGCTGACACATTGTACTAAAACAATAGTATATTTAAATATATTTTTAAACCATTCCCTTGATTTCGCATTATCGTACTTTTTCGAACATCACCGAACGTTTTTTGTATCCGTTATAGTTCGTGTACAGCCAAGTACTGGCCAATTTCTCCGCGACATCTTGCGCCTGTTTATCTCCCGTTTTGTCCAAGCCTTCAACGATGAACGTTTGTAGAGGAGGCCATGCGTTCGGGAAATCCCACTGTTGAGGCGATGGGGTCATTGACGTCGGCGTTCCTAGACGGATAATCATGAAAATTATTATCACGTCCGGTTTAGAGAACGTCGTTGAAATTACCTAAAGTATATTTATTGTTCAAAAATAATATTTGAAATTTAAACCATTTGTTAAATGTTACACTCGATCTTACCATTTAAACTTATGCTGTAGTCACTTTCAATGATTTTTTCATTCACCAAATATGTTAACACTTTTTTGGCCACATGATCCTTTGGCATGCTATAGCTTTCCGTCCACAGGGGCACGATATTGGACACGTAGAAATAATCTCGACTCTTACCGTGTTCTATGTCATAGTCAAACCAAGCTCCTCTTTCCTCATTCCACATGACCTGTGGTATAATGCGGCATTACATTACGCAAAACACGTTATTTCTCTTTATATCTCGTCTAACGACGAAAAGAAAAAAACAAAAATTCTACTTCGAATTCTCACCTCTTGTATACTGGTCAAAAAACAATGAGCAATACCACTGAATTTCTTGGATTTTTCTGTGTTCCCCATCTTTTCGTACCACGTACTCAACGTCATTGCATTCACGTGCAATATACTGTTCAAGTCGACGGTCACAAGGTCGGGCGTTCGTACATCGGACAAATTACCTGTTTTATAAATGTTTGATAAATAACATATTGTGCAATGTAGGTGTATACGGTGTCAAAATTAAGTGAAACAGCATGAGAATAGGTACTTACCGCGATTAGTACCGTTAGCGGCTATAAACCATCTAGTCGAATAGTCCCATCCCGTTTCCGCTCCGGACTTGATCCTGGCGTAAAAATTATTTTTTTCTTCTTCGGTTTTATACTGTTCGGCCACCTCGTAATCCTCTCTATAAAACGCAAATTTCGCAACAGGGTATTGTTTAAACTTTCAGGGTGTTCTAAATAAAATTTTGAGGGCCCAAAATATCGACTTCTGACTCATCTGTCCCAAAAAATGTCCCAAGTCCTGATTATAGTTTCCTACAAGTAATGCGAAATTCGCGATTCGTTTAACGATGTTAGCAGTTTTTTATGACATAAAACCTAACTCATAGACTATCACATATTTTATGTTTTAACGTTCAAGTTAATTGATAATTGTTGTGTATCGTCTTTCGGTCACGACGCGTATTGCGTATGTCCCGTGGCCTCCGTCAATACTTTTGATGAACGTCTACAAAAAACGTTATCGCCACAATACTACCACTCATTCTCGAGACGTCACAGTGTAATAAACAAATATCTATCTAATTTTAGAACTTTGAAAATTTTCGCATAACTTTTATTATGAACGTTGTTCATTATTTTATTTATTTATTTTTTGAAATAAATTCTTTCTTTTACCAAAATATCAATTGAAAGCTAAAAATACGTTGTTTTCTTTATGTGTCCCAGCGCCCCCTAAAAAAATATAGCCTGGAAAAAGTCGCCTAACGCTTTCCGTCAACCGACCCAGTATAAATCGACATTTATTTAAACAAACCTATACGATTCTGGTCTCGGTCCTTTCGACGGCACGTAGTGTCGAGCCATCGTATATACTTTAGTGCCTTTAATGAATGAAACCAATCGATTGTTCATCCAAAAATTGAATTCTTTTTCCAAGATCTAAATCGTTAGAGCATTATTCATAATCGTGTAGCTTACGCGTACTTCAAACAGGGATTTTATTCAAATGAACATTTAAACTTACGGGCATAATACGTTTTATGTATTCGAAATCGTCGGTCGCTTTGTAATAACTCAACGCCGTCAATACGAGCATCGGCGGATTCGATCTGTTCAGATAATACACTCGTCCACCGTTGGGCATGAATTCGTGTTTGTCCACAATCGAAACGATGTTGTCGATTACACCGCGAGCCGTGTCTTTCATGTCGCACAACAACAGTCCGTTGACCATCCAGTAGTTATCCCAGTAATACAGCTCTCTAAATCTGCCGCCGGGTATGATAAACCCGTTGGGCACATACATCAGAGAATACATTTCCGGATGATTTTTCACGTCGTCTTTGATTTTCCTCGCCAAAGTTTTCCACACGCCGTTCAGTTCATACGCCCATTGTTTGTAAGTTGGGTCCTTGATGCGATCGACGATCGACGGTTTGTTTTTGAAGTCTAACGGAGTCCATTTCTCCAGCTCGTCGCCGTCTTCAAAATGCTGGTTGACAAACTCTTCCAGTTTGGTTTTCCATGAAGGGTCACTTTTATTTTTGTAGTATTTGTCTTTGTACGTTTTGTATTGTGTTAATATATAGGTCTCATTGTTTTTAAGTTTCATATCCACGAACGTTTTTGAATCCGGATAAATATGTGCTATTTGTACGTCGTGCAATAAATCACTTTCGCAGTAGATTTTGCTATATATGTTTAAACACAACATAAAATTTACTCCACGTGACATTTAGATTTTTATGAACATTTAGTTACAATGTGGGCAAAATTTATCGTTTATATATGTTTGAAATATTTATTGAAATCGTTTGAATTACTGAACTGATAATTTATGTGCAGTGCAATTTCAATAGTACAAAATTTAAAATAATTCTAAAAATATGTTTATATATTTTAACACTACATACGTACATACGAGTATGAGAATTTTTATAAAAATTGTGTTTACTTTTGAATTAGTAAGGAAATATTGAATATTACAATACATATATGTATATATGTATTATACATACAATATACAATACATATATTCATATATGTGCTTCATAACGAAAATTGAAATTCTATATAGTGGCGTTCTAATTAGGTATAGATAATTAAATACTTAATTCAAAAATACGGATGTGTTGATTCATAGATTAAACTTGAAATGTATAAATATAAAACGCATATATATGTGTTTGTGTATACCTTTCACATGACGGCTTTAGTTCAATGCTTAGACCATACACGATCTGTAAAAAAAACACGACCAAAAATGTTCTATTAAAACTTGACGTCATTTTGGAAAAATTATTATAATTTTTTTGTTAAACGCAGAACGATCTTGTCGGCAATGTGGAACTGGATTGAACGTTTACTGCTTTGTATAAGTTGCCGATGGACAAAAAAATATTTTGTTATTAAAGTTAATTCACGTAAAACAATATACACGTATGATTCTTAAATGTTTTATATCAGATAAGCAATTAATATATATATATATATTTATTTATCGAAAATCGTATGATTCGTGGCAAACCGCGTCGCTTAAATCTCCTCTGGTGAACGGTCGCGACTAGACTTTAGTAAACAGGTCTGCAGCAGCACACTTTTAAATGTGAACTCGCTCTCAATGTTAATATTGACGATTGATTCATACAACATAATGCCCATTCAATGTACCGTATGTGTTTAATGCAAACAATGCAAACATAACCGAATACATTAATGACAATGTACGCATGTCATGTCTATACAAAATAAATATATTTAATTTTTTTTATTATGTTGACGATAGATGTTTGAAATTATTGTAAATAAATTCAATAAATTTGAAAAAAGTAAGCTTTGAGATTTATTGGCATTACATTTTTTGGTGAAGTAACGTTTTTTAATTAATTTAGAAAGTTTTTTCTCGATTGGTGTTAGATTTATAATACCATCAGTACATAATTTACAATATTTTTTGTGAGAAGTTACATACAAATTTGTTCACATCATCTAATTTCTGTTTATATTCTACTTTTAGTAAAAAAAAAAAAGAAGTAATCCGTGATATTTTCAGTTTAACCGATGTCAATATTATAAATTTGTTTGATATATATATATATATATGTTTGAAGTGAGTGAAATAATTGAAATCGTATTTTGTTTTCATAACATTCGTATATACGAAAACACTCTAAATGAAATAAGAATATGATATATACGTTATATAATAAATAATTACCTATATAGACGTTGAATGTATTTTCTCGTTTTACAATATATTTATTTTAATTCCCAAATATCACATATAAAAATTTAATTATGAACATATATCACGTCATATGTGTATGAACAACATAATATACAAAGTATGTATTATAATGTTGTTTTTTAATTTATGAAATAAAAAAAATAAAAAAATATTGATTTTATGTTTGTATAGTCATTTGTATACGAGCGGGGGTGATGCAAATGAAGGTTTGCCGAATATGCCTAATTGCCTAATACAATGAATTGTTTAAACAATTTTAACATATGAAACGATCGAAAAACATCTCGTGTGTATGTGTGTGTGTGTGTGTGTGTATTCAATAAACCGATAATGTAACATTGTCCTTCATTTATTGAAAATTGTCTAAAATCATTAAAAATGTATTAGGTTCGTATATATATATTTATACATATAAAAAATAAAATTGTCATAAAATAAATAAATCAATACTGGTTTTTTGATTTATCAACGTATGCAGTTTATTCAGCTTGTATATAAACTGTAATCTCATTTTGTAGTGTGCGGGCGATGGACGTGTGATCACCACGCGTATCGCTTCCTACAGCTCAGTTCTGAAAACACAAAAATAAATATATTGTTTAGTGTTTGCACACACACTGTCAACATTGTATTTCGCGCTGTTTAATCAGCGTACGCTTTGTATATATATATATATTATGTTTGTTTTTTCTAAAATGTCCATAACAGTATAATTTGTTTATCAATGTAAATATTTCATATCCGTACAAAATAAACATATATAATATTTTTCTCATTGTGTTTACGTTACGTGTTCGAAATTGTTGCATATAAATTGAATGAAAATAAAGTTAAAAATTAAGTTTTTAGAATTATTCGTATTCCATTTTTCAACAAAGTATTGGGTTTTAAATTTATTTAGTTGGTAGAAAATTTATAATACCATCGGTGATCATTATATTGAAACGGATAATATTTTTTGTATATATATATATAAATATGCATTGGAATTTTACCTGTATGTCTATACCTATATCATGCTTATATCCACTATACTCGTGTCGAATCTTATAATCTTATCTTATGTAATCAAACAGTTTCGACATTAATAAAATGTACTTCAGTCTCGTACAGTATACGTTCGTGTTGTGTTGTCCGTTTGTTCCATAGTTTCACGTTTTTCCCCTTTAACTGCACGTAAGATTCTATCTGTGGGGTTTCTTTAAGCAAGAACCCTTCAGAGTGCTTCGTTTCATTTGACGCAGTCAGTAGGATTGGAGAAATCGAGGGAACGGATCAATCAAACCGGAGCGACACGGTCAAACAACATCGAATTCAGTTAAACGGGCTAAACGGAGAGTACTTTCTCAACAATATAAGGTTTGTAATATTTTTCAGAGTCTAACACCAGTCACGCCTTAACCTCTACAACGAACGGTCTTTACAAAAAATGTGGTTTTTGGCTTTTAGTTTTACGTGGACACGTCTATGCTGACAGAGGAATTTGGGAAGTGGAATATACTGATAAATTACATAAATTAATTTTTAACACAAAATAGTTTTATTGAGTGTAGTACAATGCACGATATGGTGGTTCCTCCATTTTACCCAAATAGATGGCACCAACACGTAAGGAATATGCTTAGAATAACGCCTATAGTCGACGTCACGAAAACAGGCCGGTGACCGTCGCGCGCCGGGTGGCGTTATCATTGAAAACCAGTGTGCCCCAAACTATTCAGACTATAGTAATCGCCCGCACCGCACCGCAACTTTCAAAATATTCATTTGCGAAACGAGTGTTTGGATATTTCGGTCACGTTTGATGAACAATTAAATAAAATACGTACATACCATATCACACCCAATCGAATGGTATGGTGGAAAAGTAAATCACACAATTATTTAAAAACTAAATGTTGACGAGCTAGAAAACAAGAATAAGAAGTTCTAAACTTATACAAAAAGACACCACACGATTAAACAACACTTTTTATTGTATTGAACACAGGAATCTGACTTTACCATGTTTCATGTCCCAGTCGAACCATCCTCCTTTGTCCTCGTTCCACATGACCTACGGTGTAACGCGACGTTACATTACACGAAGCACGTTATTATATCCCATTATATCTCGTTTGCTGACGAGAAGAAAAAAATGAAAAATGCTACGAGTACTTAAAATTCTCACCCCGTGTATACCGGTCAAAAAACAACGGGCGATATCAGTGAATTTCTTGGATTCGTCTGCGTTCCCCATTTTTTCGAACCACGTACTCAACGTCAACGCATTCACGTGCAGTATAAATTCTTATGAACATTTAGTTACAACATGTGCAATATTTATCGTTGACGTGTTTAAAATATTTCTCGAATCGTTTGAATTCCTGAACTGATATTATCGGTTTTTGACATTTTATGTCTTTACTTTGGCACATTAAAATAAAAAACCGTCACGAAAAAGTGTCCACCAAAAAGTGTCCACGAAAAGCGTTACCTAAATTAAGATACCCACTGGTGACTGTCACGAAAAAGCATTACAGAAAAAAAAACCTAACCTAAAAAGACATAAAATGTCTCACTTAACGCGGACTCGTATGCGTTAATCATTTTCATTCAAATTGACACGAAAAAGGAAAATGGAAAATGTACATTTAAAAAGCTCGTGAAATGCGTGTATTTATTTATATTCGAAATATTTTTTTTGTCTTTAATAAATACACACTTATTCCTATAACCGACTCATTTCTTCATGTTTTTCATTAGGATTCGTATTCCTAAAAGTTCGCATGGAAGACCATCATTGTTTTGTTTAGTTCTACAAATACACTCATGTATTTTAATATTGTATTTATGAGTATGACATTTTTTTTTTTTATAAAATTTGTTTTCACTTTTGAACTAGTAACGGGATTTTGAAATTCCATACAGTTTCGGTCCTGATTAGGTATCGGTAATTAAATGGTGTTATTCGCAAACACGGACGTGTCGTCTCGTGGATCAAACTTAAAACACACGAACACACAACATACATATTTATGTACCTTTTACATGACGGCCCGTGGTTCGTTGTTCTCGGTCGAAAAATCACGTTTCCAGTTCTGGACGATCGTGCACAGACCATTCGCGACCTGGTACAAGGCACACCAACGAGAATACGTCGTCGAGGCTCATTAGCAACATCGCGGGAAAATATTTCTATTCTTTCTCGTCGAACGGGACACTTGCGTTGAATCGGACCGAACGTTCCGCGTGAATCGACGGTAATACGCACAGGTGTTCCGTTATCGAAATCGATTTTAACGCGATTAAACACGATATTCGCGTAAGACAGATAAGCAATATATTTATGGCACGTATACTTATGACACGTATCGTCGGAAATCGTGTCGGATTCGTGCCGGACCGCGGCGCGTCGCCTTAACCTCTCTCGGGGCGCGACCGTCGTGACTGGCGTACTAGGCTCGCGGCACAATTTTTAATGAGAACGCGGCGCTTTCCACGTTAAATACCGACGGTTTTCGGCGTTCAGTTGGAATAACGTACGTTCACGATACACTTAGACAAATCCGTTGGAAATGTACGCGCGTCGTGTTCGTAGATATGTATACGTATACGAAATCGTTGTTGGCGAATCCGATGGTGTAGAAAAAAACCAGCTTTTAGAATCGCTCGCGTCGCATTTTTCGATAAAGTTTTTGAAATTCGTTTAGACGGTTTTTTCTTTTTTCTCGATTGATTTAACACCATCGGTGTACAATTTTCGCGCTAATTATACACGGTCCGTGTACAGAAAACAAATGTATAAGCCGTGAAAACGCGAGACGTATTTTTAAAGCGAGTGAAATGAACGAAATGTTTTTGTGAATCCTTATTTTATTTTCATGAGTACACGCAAAAACACTCTAAATAAAAGAAAAATATACAATAAATGAAAACGCGTCATGTAGAGTTGTTATGTTTTTTTACTAGTTTCACAATATATATATTTTTTAGTTTCTATATATTACATACAACAGTTCAATTATATATGCTTGTAATGTGTATTTGTACTATGTCATGTGTGTGTGTGTGTGTGTGAACAATATAATATATTATAACACGGTTTCTTAATTTATGTTACCAAAATCAAAAAAATATTTATTAAATTTGTATGTATATATATATGTGTGTGTGTGTGTGTGTGTGTGTGTGTAGAATTAGAATAAACGCGAGGAATTGCTTACTCAAATAATAATTTTTTTAAACATTTTTAAAACATGAAACGAACGAACATGAACGAATTTGTGTGTGTGTGTGTTTATTTAATAAATTAATAATGTACATTTTCATTCATTTACTAAAAATTGTCTAAAATCACTAGAATTGTTTATAGGTTTATACATATAAAAAAAAAAAAAATCATCGTAAAATAAATAAATTTATACTGATTTTGGATTTATCAGCGTTCGATGTTTATTCAGGTTGTATATAAAAATTATAATCTTATTTACTGGTGCGCGGGCAATAATCATCGCGTATCATTTTCTCCTGCTCAGTTCTGAAAAAACAAAATGAACGTATTATTTTTTAGATTCCAATCGCAACGTAAACGTTTTGTTTCGCGCGGTGTTATGCAGCGTTAACTTTATTATACATCGTGTTTGTTTCTATTCTAATAAATTACTAACCGACGTCATTTTATCGATTGAAAAGCGTGAGATATACGATAACAGATAATCGTCGTGCGCTACTGCAAGTGCCATTTTAATAAAATACGTATATATATATATATGTTGATACGTTAGAATAATATATCGTGTCGCCGAGATAATAAAATAAATGCGTAACACTTAATTATTTTTCTGATCAACGAGTGCATTGGTGATTTGAAACGAGAAAAAATAAATTTCATTTTTATTTTCGTTGTCGGTCGTTTTTATTTACCCAAAACGTTAACTGTTGTCTGATCTTATTGAAATTGCACAAGTATTCTGTGACGCTACTACATCCTAAAAAAAAAAAAAAATACCATATTTTTTCAAAACCGGATTTGATTACGTTTCTCTCGACGTCTATCACGTGGGCTTTACTTCTGCAGTAACATTACGTTACGGCACGGCGATAATTCTACGTTTTGTACAACATTTTTAAACGCCAAACGTTTAGGACATTCGTGCCGCCGATACGTTCGCACGTTTTTCACCGTAACGTAACCGGGCGTTGTTGTACACGTTTCAATAATCGCAATCGGCAAACGCACGTGATTCGTTATAACACGTGTAAGTCGACCGATGACGTATTTTTCCCCCGTCGACGCCGGGATTCGTCGGTCGGTCGGTTCGCTATGCGTCCGGCGAGTAGTAAACACGTTAACCTAAAAAAAACCGCGTCTCACCGTTGCCGTCCGACCCGTAGCCAGCCGAGTCGCCCCATCGGTCCAGGAACTCGAACACCACGCCGTTCGTCCAGCCGAAACCGGTCTGCGGCGTGTACTCGCCGCCGCCGCCGGTTTCTCCCGCGGCCAGCACGTCGTACTGAAACAACAGCGCGCGTACGTTCGTTTACGACCCGTCGTCCGGTCTCGAACGGCCGTACGTACCTTTTCGAACATCATCGTCTTGTCGGCGAACCCTTTGTAGTTGGTGCGCAGCCAGACCTTGGCCAGTTCCGCCGCGACCTGTTGCGCGAGCTTCTGTTCCGTTTTGTCCAGGCCCTGAATGATGAACGCTTGCAGCGGCGGCCACGCGTTCGGGAAGTCCCATTGCTGAGACGACGAGTACATGGACGTCGGCGTGCCTGGACGGACAGACGGCGTACGTTATCGTTACGCCCGTACTCGCGACCCGCCCGTCGAACCGTCGCGGACGAGAACGTTCCACGCGCTTAGACGCTCACCGTTGAAACTGATGCTGTAATCGGGCTCGATGACGTGTTGGCTTTTCAGGTATCCCAACACTGCGCTGGCCACCGACTTCTTCGGCATGCTGTAGCTTTCCGTCCACAGGGGCACGATATTCGACAAGTAAAAATAGTCCCTGCTCTTGCCGTTCGTTATGTCCCAATCGAACCAAGCTCCTCTGTCCGGTCTCCACATGACCTACCGTACAAGCACACGCGTGTATACTGTTATACTGTACCGCACGGGACGCGTTGTTTCGCCCAATATGTTTCGTTTGCCGACGAGAACAAAGCCCACCTCTTGTATACTGGTCAGGAAATACTGAGCGATATCGGCGTATTTCTCGGATTTGTTTTTATATCCCATCTCTGCGAACCACGTGCTCAACGTCAGCGCATTCACGTGCAGTATACTGTTCAAATCGACGGCCACGATGCTTGGCGTTTGGACGTCGGACAAATTACCTGTTTTTTGACGCGTTAGATAATCAACATACCGGGTAATATAGACGTATACCGTGTTGTATAGGTGCATACCACGATCCGAATTGTCATTGGCTATAAACCATCTGGACGAAAAATCCCATCCCGTTTCCGCTCCGGACTTGATCCTGGTGTAAAAATCATTTTTGTCTTCTTCGGTTTCGTACTTTTCGGCCACCTCGTAGTCCTCTCTGCAAAAAAAAAACAAACATCGTAACGTCTCGCGATCGTAATAGGTCCGTGTTTAAACTCTCGGGGGTGAAGCGAATTTGGCGATCTGTTCGATAAAGTCGAGATATTGTTTTTACATTGAAATGTTAAAATCTAACTCATTGATAATTACATATTGTGAATACTAAACAATAATTAGAAATTTGAAAAATTAACGCATAAATTTTATTTTTTTAGTTGTTTTGAAATAAGTTCTTTCCCTCTTTTTACCATAATATCGATCGAAAGCCAAAAAAAATACGTCGTTTTCCAAACGTGGCCCAGCGTCCACTAAGAATTCTATGGCCCGGGACACGTGTCCCAATGGTTTCCGTCAATCCGGCCACGTACAACGCGACGTTTATCTGTACAAACCTATACGATTCTGGTCTCGGTCCTCTCGACGGCGCGTAGTATCTAGCCATCGTGTACGATTTACCGTCCTTATTGAAAGTGACCATTCGATTTTCCATCCAAAACTCGAATTCGCTCTCCAAGTCCTAAAACAGTAGCGCATTATTGTTACCGTATACCTTAACGCGCGCCTCGAACCGTGGTTTTTTATTATTATTCTTTTTATCGTTTGAACTTACGGGCATAAGACTTTTTATGTAGTCGAAATCGTTGGTCGCCTTATAGTAACTCAACGCCATCAATATGAGCATGGGCGGTTGCGATCTGTTCAGATAATACACCCGTCCGCCGTTGGGCATGAAACCGAATCGTTTGACCATCGACATGATGTTGTTGATGACGCCGCGAGCCGTGACCTTCATATCGCACAACAGCAGCCCGTTGACGATCCAGTACGTGTCCCAGTAGTACAGCTCTCTAAATCTGCCGCCGGGTATGACGAACCCGTTCGGCACCCATATCAGAGAGTATTTATCCGGATGCGTTTTCACGTCGTCTTTGACTTTCCTCGCCAGAGTCTTCCACACGTAGTTCAATTGTGTCGCCCAGTCTTTGTAATGCGGGTCTTTGATTCGACCGACGATCGACGGCTTGTCTTTGAAGTCTGACGGAATCCATTCCTCCAGCTCGTCGCCGTCTTCTAAATTCTCGTCGACGAACATGAGCAGCTCGTTGTTGGGCGGCACTTGACCACCGTATTTGTCTTTTAACGTTTTGTATTTGGCTATTATTTCGGACTCTGTGTATTTAAGCTTCTTGTCCACTAACGTTTTCGAATCCGGGTAGATATGTGCCATCTGTACGTCATGCATGAATTCACTTTCGCAGTAGATTTGACTGGAAATTGAAAATGATTGTCAATTAACCTCTCTCTCTGTTTTTTTTTCTTTTTTTTTTTTACGAGAAATATTGCTCGCGGTATGTTAATTGTTTTGGTTACAGTTTTAACGTAAATAATTCGACGGTAAATTATTATATTAACTTATAGATAGTTTTATTAAAATATTTACGTTGTTTTTTCTTTTGCGATTTTTAAAAATATTATATAACGTTTAAACTATAAATAGATCAAATGAAATTTTTTTATGTCATTTGAAGTACCATAAATAATTTAATAATTCTTGGTTTCACTCACAACCTTTTCTATAGTTTTCAGCAATGTATGATTTTAAACGCATATCAATAATATTATAGTCATGCCTATATCTAGAATACATAAAATGTGTTTCAATTATTTATTTAATTTACTTCTTTTTTACTGTTTGGCCAATAAATATTTAATATCAGTTATTAGCAATACTACCAATCAATTGAGAACGCTAATTTAACTGATACGAATTCACGTGAACTATAATCATGTTGATAAACTCAATCACGTTGTTTTCTTAAATTTAAAGACATTTTATATTTCCATTGATGATGTACATAGGCAACTTTTATTTTTGTTAGTAATTTGTAAATATTAAAACAATGTATATAAATATGCTGAAACATACGTTCTGAAATCGTTATCTAACACTAAAGCCATATATTTTTCTTATATTTTCAACTATGATTATATCATAATTTCCAACTTCAAGTATATAATATTCAAGAATAATAAATATATGTGGTAATGAACATGTGATCAAATACTTATTAGTTATGACTACGCTGATGATCTATTTCGAGTATTTAAAAATGTAAATTTATGTTACCTTAAATTAATTGGTTTTTTTTGTCGTTGCTACATAAATTGGCGATTGGTTATCATTAAAAATGTTATGTTGAATTACACATTAGTTAACGTGTAGTTAAAAGCCACCTGCCGGCGCGATAATTGAATTATTACAGTGAGTAAGTTATAAATTCATTTAAGCCATAAATTAATATTACTATATGGTAATAAAAAAAATATATAAACACGTATCAATCGCGTTTCGTATTTAGGACAAATATTGGGATGAGATTTTAAGCACTACCATATATACCAATAAAGATATATATTATTTCAATTTTTTCTGACCAATTATATGACATTTGTTAAGGTTTTCATTGACACTGAAATCATATTTTAATACAAATTATATAAATATATAATACATATATACTTATATATTTAATTGACTTTACACATTATGTTTAGACTACGTCGAGACAATAAATACGCGATAGTTATATTTTTGAATTATAATTTTTTCGTTTTAATTGAAAATCCTTTAAATTTGTTCATTTATAGGTATGGGTATTTACGTTGATTTGGTTAATAGTTTACTTGATATACGTCTAAAATATTACACATTTAGGATGATATATAATTTTTTTATGATTAGAAAACACCAATTATTGTGGAATACCACCAATTTACGGTAGTTTTTTAAAATATAGTAAGTACTTAATATCGAGTTTTTCTAGAAAAATTTCAAATAACTGTAATTAGTTTTAACAAAAAACTGTTCCTATTAAATTTTTTCATTCCATATTTATAATAATATTAAATAAATAATAATTTTTTATTTAAAAATATTAATAACCTTGTTTTGTGGAATTCATATTAAACGCGCCCTATAACAGTTTAGGATTGTATTTCGTGTAGAACAAAATGTATCGTTTCTTATAGTTTATAATTATTAAAAAGTTTGACGGAATGATTAAATTGTTTAAGTACGATTTGTTACTAGAAATATAACCTAATATAACGTTTAGATTTATTTGAACGTCTTCGATAAAGAATATTATTATAATTAAAGACGTATGTAATTATGTTTAATTATATTTGATGTATTATACAATGAATGATTTTTTTTTTGTTTTTTGTTTTTGTTTTTTAATAGTTTATTTTTCACACTTTACGGGACGTAGACAAATAAAAATATGTTTATGAGTATATTCCAACGAATGGAAATCATGAGTAAAACCGATATTGTCTGTTATAATATACCTTTGACACGACGGTTGCAGTCCATTGGATGCATGAAAAATCCTCTTGTCAAGTAAACAAAGTCATTAGATAGCGCGTGCGCATTGCGTATGTTGTAAAGCACATCTTGTACCAGATAGACGACCAACAAGTAAAATCGCATCGTCTCGGAAATATTAATTAAAAATTTTAAACGTACGTATAACGAAAAGCGAGGGGGGGGGCGATATATTCGATTTAGTTTAAAAAAAAATTAACACAGTCTTTTCAAATAATATGCGATCGATAATTTACGTGTATATAAATATAAATATATATGTATATATATATATATTAGCACGACGTTAAAACGAAATAAAAATATTGTTAGACCACGAAAAAACCAAATAAAACATTCGAGTTGGACCGAGAAAACCTCGGTTGAGTTTTCTGCAGGCCTTGCGCGAATCGACTGGTACTAATGACCAACAAACATTGTGCCTTTATCGAAACACAAGACCCAATGCTAATGTTGCCTAATAATTCATTAGACAGATAGTGTGCACGGTAACCCCTCACGTGTGATAATTTGTGCAAATACAAGCCGATAAATATGCAGTACCTCCAAATTGTAAAAAGAAATTGTTGACACGTCTTCGTATTGTAATCTATTTTCCCCTTTATCCGCCCGTACTGTGGTCTTACAATAAACATAATATTATATAGTATTAGAGAACGGAACGTGTATATACACATATATACACGTACAACAATTACCTATAGACAAATTAGCTCTATTCAAGTAGATATAATTTCGCGTAACCTTGCCCGATTTTCATGGCCACGCCTAAGCCGCCGTTTTGTTATAGTTTTTAAAATTACGTTATTATTATCAGTAGTTGTATTTTTTTTTTTTATTTTTTTCTTGATACATTTTTACGAAGACGTCGTTCACGTTTCGTTCAAAGTTGTCGGATTTCGTTTGCTACCTTTTGCAATTATACGTACGGCAAACAAACGTTTATGCGTAAAAGTTATAGAATTATACGTATTCATTTTTCGCTAATCAAGTAGTTCACCTAATATCGAACTTTGAAAAAACAAATTTTACGAATCCAACGGACGATTCTTTTTTATTTTTTTAATCTCCAATGCACGTATGTTACGTAATAAAACGACTTGAAACAACGTAATGTAATATTTAAATACATTTTAAATTATATACCTATTGCGCGTGTAAGAGGACATTTCGATTCGCGAACAATGGCTGTAAATAATGTTCTTGAATTTCTTGGAGGGACAATGTATAAACCGAATAGACGTGACATTTTATTTTTCCAATCGCATTATAATATAGTGTTATATAATTATATAATATTATACAGTACATCATAATTATTTAATTTTGAAAATGAATATAATGTGTGTGGCTTAAATTGGACTTTTTTGAAATTTTATTTTATAACAACGATTTAATAAGATTAATTTTTTAATTTTTTTAATTAATTTATTTCAAGTGAACAAATAACGTATTGTCTTATTGTCTTGGTATTTGTATAGATAATTTTGAAAAATACTGTTTTAATACATGTTTTATTGACTATTTATTAAAGATAAATTAACCACTTGAGAATAACAATATGTACAAACAAGACCACCATCATATAAGTTCTTTTAACATTAAATTTTCACATCATTTAAATAATCATTTGATACGTCATATTCGATACTATATGTACGTACTCAAGATATTGAGTTATTTACTTTTGAGTACCGTTTATAATAACGTTTTGTGTTTAGCTACATATTTTGTTAACGATTATTAAACGAAAACGACAATATACACGAGCATTGACCAACTGTGTATTCAGTGTATAGAATTTGTACAAAATAATATTTAATAGTAATATTATTACAATAGCAAAAGAGATAGAAAGAGTCGTCAAAATATCACGATTTTCCTATAGAAACGAATAAAAAAAACCAATATATTTTACCATAAGTATTAAGTTAGAGTAATAAAATTTGTTTTTTCATATTCGTATAATAATATTATTGTAACGTTACAGGCATACATATATAATTTTTTATATAAGTAAAATTCACTGTAAAAAGTTAGAAGGTTTTAAGAAGGTTAAAAGATTTCCGAAAATCACACAGATAATAAGTTAAAAGGTATTTAGTTAAAGGTTATTACATATAATAATGTATGAAGGCGGTACTTGGGGCCTCGCACTACACTAGAAATATTAGGCCTCACGATTAAAAAGACAAAATGCACAAGACTTAAAATCGTATAAATCAATTGCGAGATCTTGTGACTGATTTTCTTGTGACATTTACATTTATACGACCTACCGGGACCAATGTTGATAATCAATTATTTGATTTAAAGTCATTTATTAAATCGAAAAGTTGATGTCGATCACGACAATCCAAAAAAATAATCTCAAGTCCTTTCAAGTTGGCCATCCCTGCGATAGATTATATGATTTTCTTCTCAGATGCGAAAATAACCAACCGTATACGTTATTTTTTACGTACAATAATAAATAGCATTATCCGGTTTTTTGGAATTTTTTTTTCTTCGCGATAATTGAAAATATGTTTGTTCGACATAATTTCATATTGTTTTCTGCGCGTATGCTTTGCTGCAACATGTAGTGCACCGTATTCTGTCGATAACGCAGTGCTTGTCCGTTATATAATATATATTACAAGTGTTAAAATAGTGATTGGAAAGAGTTTTGTTTATGAAAAAATAACGTTAGTATAAAAGAATCACCGGAAAACAATTAAACAAAAGAGTTCAGGCTTCAATTAATTTGAAGTTAATTAGTTTATTAGTCTATGTAGGTTATCTAAATTGGCACTAAAGTATTAGCATATTACCATAATCAAATGTATTTTTATTTGCAAACATCAAAAAAAAAAAAAGATAAGACAATACGCCAGGACAATCGAAAATTCGCAGACTACTGGCCAGATTTTCGAGATTTATGTCTAATTTATACTTATATAAAACACGTATAAAAAGCTTACATACAACGTTTTGTCTTATATTTATATATATATACATATATTCATTATGACATCAAGTCCCGTTATGTATATATATATATATATAGTAATACGTTTTGTAATTCAAATTACGTTGGCCCATCGAACTATTAACGTTTTTAGTCATACGATTAAGACCACTCGTGTATAGCGCATCGTCGTGTGCACACATATTCACACACATGGTACATACTTGTTTAATTGCAGATAAAGTCGGATTGACGAATGCGTTAAGGAAGAACACGCGAACACCCATACACCGATGTTACCCGCTATATTTGTGAGTATACTTTAAAGTCCGGTTGATAGTTGTTTAATGCCGGTGTTTCAAATACACGAAATATGTTTTTGTTTTAGAATTTAGTTTCTAAATTACAAATTTGTATTTGGTATATATATATATATATGTTAGAAAAGATTAGAAAATTAATTTTAGTTATTAATTCCAGCATATTTCACTACAAACGTCTAACAACGTCCTACTAACTATTTAAATATTTGGAAAAGTCGATATATTTTACCAATTTTAATCAAAAACGTATTTTAATCGCAAACTATTTTTAAATATTTACAGCTGTAACGACGGGTTCGGATGGGTTTCCTAAATCTGTAAGAGTTAACGAACCATATTGAATTCGAACATTTCAAAAACTACCTCATCGGTAAGTATAACGACTTTGTACGATTTTCAGTCCTCAGGAAGACTCGTATACTGTGTTGGTATGCCATGAAACTTTTTGAGCTTTATGTTTACAGATCGAAAAAGCGTTGTGGGAATACAAAGAAAAACAAAACGTCGTTTCAAAAAAGCTCGCCTCGCAATAACTGAAAATCGATGTTTAAAATGTCGAAATTCCGTAAATCGTAAATTAATATTTTAGCAAAGATCTCTAAATCAAAAGCCGTTGTTTCCATAGACAAATCAAGTTCATTGAACATTTCGTACGCATTACAGCGGACTGCGATTGTTACAATGGGATGGCGTGGAATAACGAAATAAATATGTATAAAAACGATTACAATTGGTGATTAAACTACTGCCATTACCGAGATTATAAATTTTGTACTACACGGTATACTAATTATAATTATTTATAGAAACAAAATACTACCGAGTATATTATATAAACGCGGTCAACAATAATATCATTTCAATAGAATTATAATTTATAATTGGCAAGGTCGTGTGCGCGTTCGGTGATAAACACAGTGCCGTGGGTGTCTATTGTGAACGCGCGAGCTCAGAACATTTTCCCCGTCTACAGTGCTTATGGGACATTTGAATTTTCGACGTGCCGGAGTAAACAAATAAATAACAATCGTTTTTCCAAACGCCGGAGGAGGTTTTTCCGACCGTTTGCTTTTTTTTGCGAAACGATCGATAAAACACCGATTACTGCGATAAACGCCGGTAACGACGACGACGACGACAACAATAAATACGTCCGTGCGGATTTCTACGATCTAGAACGTGGTCAGATGGAGAGTGGTGGTGGTGGGGTAGTTGGTGTTTTTTGTTTCCGTTTACTTACAGGGAGAATTCTTCGCGAAGATCGTTAACTGTTTTGATCGACGGCGAATCGGACGAGAGCATTGAATTATGGATTATTCGCGTACGATTGTTAAAAAAGAAAAATAAGAAAACTACTGCTATTATTGACTGCTACTGTATAGATAATATATATATATATATATATGTGCATGTGTATACTATATTTGGATTTTCGCGGTTACGTCCATGCCGCCCGTCTTCGCCGTGTTATTGCCGCGAATGCTTACTGACTCACGCGTGCGTGTATACAAAACTACGTATATACATGTATATATTAAACGTGTGTGTATTAAAATGTGAGTATTGCGGTTTTTTATTTTTATTTTTTTATTCTTAACAATGCTTAAACGCACGAAACAACGCGTGTTATTATTATTGTACATAGTAACACCGATGAATATCGTCTGAATGGTGCGCGCGATTTCGTTTCGCGAACGAGTTTCCTTTTTGTATATTGCTTTTGTATTTCGCTTGCATGGCAACACCCGCGGGTGACTATCGAACGTGCCGTAGTTTTTTTTAAATTTATTTGTCTTTTTCTATCACTTAATCGCTGGAATTTCGAGAGAAAAAAAAAAACGTTTAATTTTTATGGAAATAATCATCGCGTATTCAGCTGACGCGGGATCCGCGCGGACACATTTCGAAACGTGTACCTTGCCCGAATAACGCACCGCGTGAAAGAGAAACAAACATTATAAATTAATAATGGTGTCATTTTGTTTTGATAAATTACGATTGTAATACGCTCTAACATCAACTCTGGAAAGTAGGTCAGTTAGGTACCGTATGATGAAGTGTGTAAAAAGCAAAATCAATTACCTACACTTATTTACTTTTAAATGTAATCAATAATTCACCGTATTTTTTTTTTTTTTTAGAATAGTTTTAAATTGACTACTATTAGTACCGTTATAACACGTACGCAGACGCATAACAATGAATAATGACGTTGCTTTGAAATCGAGGTTTATCTTCGAGGGTGTGTGGTGAACCTTTTTTTTATTATTTGTAAAATACCGTTTGGACGAACGCTATCGCTTGTGTAGAAAGAAGCCCTCGAAAGTATATACATATTTAAATTTCATAACGGGTGTTTAAATTATAAATTTAACCGCTTTTTAAATCCAAGTTCTGTGCGCAGAGTGAATTCTGCGATATAAATCCCGTTACACAAACGAATCTGCAGACACGAGTCCTCTTTAAAGTTCGCTTGACGACCCGTTACGTTGTGTCATCGATTTATCGTATAGAAACTTATTATTTTGACAATATCGTCTTGTTGCTTCCTTATTATTATGCGACGATGTCATCATTCAAATAATATTTAATCAATTCTTTTTCGGCATTCGACATTATATCATCAATATCAGTGGTTCTCAATCTTTTTAGAACTGCGACCCGAATTCTATTCCGAAAATCTATCCATGTGGGAGTTTTACGTTTACAGAATAAAAAAGTTTAAAAAACATAAATTTCTTAAACCTATATAATTAAAAAAACTTCTCGCGACCCACCGAAAATTGACCGGAACCTACCCAGTAGATCGTGACCCACGGTTTGAGGAACTATATAAAATCTATATAATACATTTCCTTCCAGAAACAAAACATAATGAACACAATCAGGAACCGAAGATTACATTGGACTGGACACGCGTGATGAAGCCAGAACCTATTTTTACACATGACAATGGAAGAGAACCTAATAGGACAAAGGCTACTTGGAAGATCTCGTTTGAGATGAGAAGATATAGTGGGGAAGGACGTGGAGTCGCTGAATGGGGTATAGAACTAGAAGGCACAAGCCGGCTGATAGGGACAGTTGGAACTATCTAACAGTTGGATGTGTGATAGGATAGTCTTAATGGCCGATAAAGAGAATAATAATATGTTTTAATATTTACTGTAATATATATATATATATATATAGAGAGAGAGAAGACGAAATATCAATCTAAATTCATGTATTTTATAATTTTAAACCCTATACATATATATTTTTCGTTGTTCAGCATTGCACCCTATACCACGAGATATAGTTGTCCCGTTCTGCACATATGTCACGCACGACATCACGTACCAACACGATTATTGACTATGACGCTGTCTTTATAACACGTATATATTTTATATTATAACACAAAACATTGTCAAGTTATAGATAACATCGTTAAACCGAGATAACGCCGTTGCCTTATCCGTATAAAGTGTACAACACCGTGTAAATTGAATATCTTATTTGTTGTTGGCTGTTATAAAATATGCGGTATGTAAATATATGTTATAGGCGGCTTGAAAAACGAATAAAAAAAGAAAAGAAAAGGAACGACGCGTTAAGAATATTGCCTACCGCTATTCGCTTTATTTTAATTAGAAGAAAAAAAATAGATTGGCGTAACACATTGTTGTACAAAAAATAAAGTACGATGTTTGATGTTGAGCGACGACCATAATATATTTTAACTTTATGCGCCGTCAGAGGGCACGAGACATAATATATTATGATCGGAATACGAACACAGCGATTTTCACAATGATTTTCGATCGTCATATGTGTATAGTTAGCCGTTCAGAATTTCGCAAATGAATTAAAATATCATTCATAATCAACACAGTATTGTAATAATTTATATATCCCATAACGCGACAGGTGGATTTTTGCCCTCCATGTGACAGGTAGGACAATCAAGCACCTTATGACAGGTGGGCCTCTGATTCCTTCGCATTATTAGTGTTCCTTTGCAAAATCATTGGATTTTTTTTTAAAGTCAAACTTCCCTGGAGCCTGTCAGGCCCCACCTGTCGCGTTAAGGGATATATATATTAATCATACCTTGTTATTTTGTTTAATAATATAATTATTTATTGTAAAATGATGATGCAAAATATTCAACATTTTTACTCTGAGTTTACTTTTGAGTTAAAATGTAATGCATTGAAAATTTCAATAAATTTCAATTTTGTATGACTATAAAACATAATTTAATGTATAAAATATATAAATATACAAATTTTTAAAACTAATTTTGATTTGTCGTATTTTTATTTTATTTTTCACTACAAAATCGACAATTTTAAAAGCACAAACTTTGCGTTCAATATACATGTATATAATTATTACCTATTGCCTAAAGCCAAAGTATAGTAATCGTTTATTTTTTTTCAATTCGAAGAATCGTGTTTAGAGGATTTGTAATATTCTCTATATAGTTTATATATATAAACTTTAAAAAAGTAAAATTCGTACATTTTTTTTTTTGAAATAAACACATACGTAATAATATTATTTGAGTTACGTAATTGTACATGTATGTGTACATGCTATTATCGACAGCGTAATGACGGTGTTTATGGTTCTTTAGAATTTAGGGTTGGCGGTAATAATGTATATGAATCATGAACGAGGAAGCAATAAGCTCCGCAAGTCTTAAGCTGTTGATGGCGGCCCATATGTGTGACGCGTGCGATCGAAACGTCAGAACGAAAACAAACAATACTGCGAACGCGACACACTATTAATATGTATGTATTGCGTGCGTATAAACGTCTTTAAGTACGGTCTATAAAACATTCTGTCAAATACGCACGGCCTGCGCAAACCAGCACGCGAGAACTCGAAAACATTATATTGGCGGCAATTGTATTTTTTGTCATGTAAATTGCGTATTAAAGATTGTATATATATATATATATATACAACAGAATTGTCGGTCAACACCCCGTCACTGTTTAATGTAACGAGAAACGTTTATTAGGTACATATTTCAGACGATCAATAATTGAACCTTTTTTTATCTTTATTGTGATCGACAGTTTGAATAACCGTCGACATTCGACTTCCTTACAATAATATCATGTGCACGTATACGTATACTCGATGCCACTTAAATCGCAAACGACAGGCCATTAATGCATTGCTTGAATAAAAAAAAATTAATAAAAAAATTATAAAATATTATGAAAAAAAAAAACATTATCTGATAATATATTTAGGTACGTCAGTCAATAATAGTTAATAACTGTTTGCTTTTCGCACAAGACTTAGATATGTATATTTTTATGAAATATGTGCATATTAATAGAGGTATGGCTCATATACTTCAAAAACATTATGACATCTCGTTTCGTAATGAATATATATGTGCAGTCTTAGGACACTTACATAGCTTGTACACGGTTTGGAAGATGAAAAATTACAATTACAGTGGTCATAGACTTACGTCAGTGTTCGAATTAGATTATAAAATTAACATAAAATAATGTGCAATTAGTTTGAACGAATTTATATTGCAAAACGTGTCATGTTAGTATATATACTGCATATTGATTCCTATAACTGTATAATCGAAAACGAAAGTAAACATTTTCGATTACGTTTCTCAAATCGTAAGATTAGAGAGACGATATTTCAAGTGTGGCTTAACAAAAAACGAATACTGTATAGAATTTAGTTATGGTTTTTAATGAAAATTCAAATGCGTTACGCCTTGAAACATTTCAGTACATTATATCACGTCGAATTTTTAGGCAAATTTATAAGATTGATGAAAAACGTTTTCGATCAAAATAACGTTCAATTTTATTTTTTCTTTCTAAGAACGGATTTTAAATTTTGTTCGTGGATATGCGAGAGTTCTTTTCACGCGTAGATAAAAAATTGAAAGGAGATTAATCTTAAGGCCGATCGTTCGTGCACGACAAACAGATAACTATTATGTCTGCGAACGAGTTCAAACTGAAAATTTCACTTTCAAATTAAAATTAAATCTCTAAATGATAAGAATCATATTCTACATTCACGTACATATAAAATATATATATATATATATTTTATCTCCGACGCCATTCTACAAAAATGGACTATTATTTCAACAGCGCCATACATCCATTTTTTTTTTTAACGACAATCACCGTCTAAATATATTAAAAAATTTGATTAAATCGTGTATTCGTGTGCGTGTAAATCCTGTGCGGAGTTCGTTGCCGCATATATTATGTTAGAACAACCGCGTGGGTTTAATGTCAATAATCTAGTTTTAAAATAGTATAACCCGTTTTAAAATAGTGTTAAAATTTTACTATATTTAAGCACCTGTACAAAATCGTTTATATTTTTATTTATTTATTTTGTTTATCAGTATTTATGGAAATAGCTCGTTGAAACGTACATTACACTTGGGCATACAGCTGTCTCACGGAGATATGACAAATGCAATAACTTGAGTTCTAATTCAATAATTTAAAATTTTGTTGTTTATAATTGTTGCAGTTGCGTATTTAAAATTTTTTTTTTTGGGGGGGAGGGGTGTAGTAATAATCACATGAACTTACACCAAGCATATTATTATATTACTTTTACTTTATAATATAAACATTTTTCGATCCGATTTCAATTAGAAGAAAATCGAAATTAAAAAATGACAAATTTTCTACTATTTCAATTTTTTTTTTTTTTAATCAAGATAAAGTTATTTTGTAAATATAATTTTTAGAAACATTTTTGTGTATAAAACTTTTCATTAGGTAACGTCGTTGATTTTTAAACGATTTTTAATAGTTTGTTTAAATTCAACTAAATTGATGTTATTCAGTAGTATCCACGAGAGTCGCAGACACGAAAAATGAGACGTACATTTCCCCAGCCCCACCCATTTCGATTTTCTAATTTTTTTTTTTGCCAACATTTAGTACGTAATTTGTATGAATTTGTATGCCCATTCCCGGAATTTGTACGGCACCGGAACCACGAAAAAAATTGGTTTTAGTATGGGTGGGGCTGGGGAAACGTTTCCCCAGCCCCACCCATTGTAAAAAATAACAATTCTTGGATTTTTTTTTGGCCAACATTTAGTACGTAATTTGTATGAATTTGTATGCCCATTCCCGGAATTTGTACGGCACCGGAACCACGAAAAAAATTGGTTTTAGTATGGGTGGGGCTGGGGAAACGTTTCCCCAGCCCCACCCATTGTAAAAAATAACAATTCTTGGATTTTTTTTTGGCCAACATTTAGTACGTAATTTGTATGAATTTGTATGCCCATTCCCGGAATTTGTACGGCACCGGAACCACGAAAAAAATTGATTTTAGTATGGGTGGGGCTGGGGAAACGTTTCCCCAGCCCCACCCATTGTAAAAAATAACAATTCTTGGATTTTTTTTTGGCCAACATTTAGTACGTAATTTGTATGAATTTGTATGCCCATTCCGGAATTTGTACGGCATCGGAACCTTGAGAAAAATTGATTTAAAACCTTGTCCTAAGTAAATCCGTTGCGTCCGATAATCGCAGTATGACGCGAACGATACGATTCACGTCCGTCGTCTATCTATGCGATGGTCATATTTGTGGCACATGTAAACACGACACTGTTATCGGCCATACAGTTAGTAGTAAACTTTCTATTATTATATTTATTTCTATTACTATTTTATTAATTATTATTTTATATGTCAAAATATATTTTATTTATTGCGTAGGTATAAATATATAATATTACAAAATAAAAGCATGGTAACAGAAAATATGGCATTTAAGTATTTATTATATAAATATTTAATGGACGACGTAATATAATAATCGTATGCGACGAACGCAACCAATTGATTAAAAACAATTTTAATTTTTAATTCCAATGATTAATGGTATCCGATAAAATCACCCGTATCGGTCTTATTTATCGGCTATGTAGGAGACTTCCATTTGTTTAGGTTGTTTTAATTATTTTTAGAATCGCATCGGTCGCGTCGTACTGCGATTATTGGACGCATCAGATTTGCATAGTACATAGGATTAGACTCAGTGGTAGTCAAATGATTTAGTCATGGGGGGAATATATCCCCCTCATCCCCCTCGTTTGACCATCACTGTTTAGACTATAAATGAAATTTAAAATAATATTTTACACTAAGATTTAGAAGACTGGTTGTCACTATTAAGTGCAGTACGTAAAATGGTTAATAATTGTTGAATTATTGTATTGTCAAAAAACTAAAAATCTTAAAGTATAAATACAGTTCTTTATGCATTAGAAACGTCTGGTAATTTCAAT
Organism: Schlechtendalia chinensis; assembly: GCA_019022885.1. Classification (NCBI taxonomy): domain Eukaryota; kingdom Metazoa; phylum Arthropoda; class Insecta; order Hemiptera; family Aphididae; genus Schlechtendalia; species Schlechtendalia chinensis. Next base: position 2,007,304 of record CM032347.1, read on the forward strand.
TAAAATAATTTTCCACGAAATGTATTTTTGAACATTTAATATTTTAGAAAAAATAATGTGTTATCCCCTATGGCGGCCTATCATCTATTATTGTGAAAAATTTAATGTTTTCTATCTGTACAACACCGGAAACATAAAATACTCAGATAAGTATATTTATAGATTTATTTATTACTTAGTATTTAGTAAGTTGATTGACGAATCTTATTCAAATATTTTATTTGGTGTGCTGCTTTTCGCCGTGGTAGATATTCAAATAAAATTTAAATATGAAAGGAAGAAAACCAGCTATACCCCCAAATGATGTTATTAATGCAGTGGTCCAATTTAAGAATCGAGTGGTTATAGAAGTAAATGGTATAAAACGTAAGTAAAAAGTAATATTTTACATTTATAATTTATCCCAACAACCACAAAATGTAGTTTTTGTGAGAAAGGATTATTGGAATCATAAGAGATAGTAGAGTCAGTTTGTGTAGGTCTTCTGTAAATATTAATTGAAATTTATTAGTAACAAAACTAGCCGTAAAATCTAAGGAACTAATTTAATTGTTTAATTGTATTTATAGTGTAAATTGAATATGTTCATTAATTTTATTTTAACTACTAACCATAACGTCTACTTGTCAATTTGTATCTGAATAAAGTGAATAAACATAATAAGTATAATACAATTTGTTATTAATTCCCATTTATTAAAACAATAATTAATACAATGTGAATCTGTTATATGTTATATTTAATACCGTAATCAGAATCATCAAATTAAATATAACTTGATAGAAAAGTGCAATAAAAATTATAAAAATAAATTTAATTAAATAATGAAACAAAATAAAATAATAATAATAATTTTCTTTATTTTACATAATTTTAAATAATTTCAAAAATAAATTGATAAAAATCTAAAAAAAAAAAAATACTATGGATCTTCCATTTCAGGTTCTTTACCATCCAAAACTGGTGCTCATAAATGTTCGATTTGTAATATACCAGTACACGCTCTGCCATCATGTTCTACTCATATATTAGGACAAGAAGATGTTAGGATATGCTTCACATGTTCCAAAACAGAAAACGATGACTTTAATGATGAGAATAAGGCATGTGAAAGTTGGAATCGTCAAAATAAAAAACAACGAAAGAGCAAGTCTTACCTTGTTCCGAATTCCCATTTGCGCTATCTTAATTTAGACAGTAATAAGAACATTAAATCTTTACCGATATTAAAAAATGGATCGCGCTTTGAAGAACTTAGAAGTTGCAAGATCAAACCTATGGCTGGGAAAGTTGTTTTAAGCAACACGTGTGCGTTCGATACTTTAGCATCGTTAATTATGGTCAGTAATTTGTATTTGTTTTTATTTTTTTAAATTAAATTAAATTAATATTCTTAGAAATTGGTAAAACACAATTTTATATAAAAATGATGCTCACGCACATTATCATAGTTACTACTAGGTATTACTTGGTACAGGTATTTGAAATACTGTATTCAAAATACTTTCTATAATTAATTTATTTCTTGAAAAAAATACTTTTTATGCTCAATAATAATATATAAAAAAAATTATTTATTCTATTTCTTCCGGACTCACTATGTCAATTGTTCGCTCAAAATTTAAAATGATTAGGTCACTCAAACACACATTTATGACTAGTGTATATATTCGATTAAATAATAATAAAATTAATTTGTATTTATATATATATGAATATACAATTATGCCAAAGAGTATTATGTAAGAGTTGTATTAAATTTATTTACTACTGGTTTCAATAAAAAGTAATTATCATGCAAAAAATCACCATGAAAAAATTCTCAAACCCGATAATAAATAAACAAATTTAATTAATTTTATTGTATTTCCGAAAAATGCAATAAAGCTAAATAGTTTAATCCATGAAAGTTTTAATAAATTCATAACAAATTTTATATTTTTCTTTATTTTACAAAATGCTCTTTGGCTTAATTGTATATTCACATATATCCACACACACATACACACACACACACACACACACACATATATATATATTTACAAATTTATTAATCACGAGTATTAACTTATAGTTTATATATTTTTTCTATTTCTTTCGCTTATCCTTTTTATTCTTTCTTTCTTTCTTTCTTTATTTATTAATACAATGAATTATTATATAAATTAAGAAAGGAATGTTAAACATACTTAATGTGAATTTATATTTTAGGTATCTTATTGCGATAGTAGAAAATATGCCGAAAAAGTAAATTTAAATCAAAATAATACATTTTTTAATTTTATTTTAAATATTGTCAAAAATGGAATATCAACATCTACTTATTCCCAAAGAGCTGATATAATTATCAGTCATATGGATGTTAATTTGCAGCCACTAAAATATGAAATTACTTTGGCTGAATGTGATACAACTGCAGGACATATATTAAAAACGATGATTGGTGACTTTCCTACGGCAAAGGTGATAAGGTCATGTTCAAATGCATTATGTCTCGAACCAAATGTTTATGATATGACGTATATAACATACCAAATCAGTGATGTTGGTTTAATTGGAGAGATACAAAATTATTTAGATAAATATACATTAATAGAAAATAAAAATGCAAAGAAAATTGCACTTCGACAAGGAAAACAAATCTGTCAGAAATGCATTTATTTATCGACGTTCTATTTTTGGAAGGTAAGAATTTATGTTGTCATAAAATCAAAAAAAAAAAAAATCATATTATTTATATGGCATAAATAAACTAAGATAGGCATCATTATGCTCGCTAAATATATTATATTTTAGTATAATTCTATAAGCAAAAAAAAAAAAAAAATTAAAAAAAATTGTTATATGCTTAATTTCAATATCTAATATTTAAATTATATATATATATACACATGATATCAACAAATTAAAATAAAATATTCTATATGTTAGAAAAAGATTTGGTTTCAAATCAACGGAGTAGCGATGCAGTAACTATGGCTCAAATAAAATTACGCGATATTCCTCAACTTCTATTTAATGCCAATATTACATACGAATTACGAGGAGTTATATGTTTTCGCCATGGAAAGAGCCAACTACGCCATTCAAGTGGCCATTATATGGCTTATATGAAAAGAGGAAAAAAACTGGGAATTATATGATGACCTTAAAAAAAACCTATTCCCATAAAAGACATAGTTAAAGTGTCAATAGAATTTTTATTTTATACAATATAAATATTATCAAAAGTAACAGTTATTGTAATTAGTTTATAATTATTATGAAATTTGTTAATAAAAAATTAACTATTTATAGCAATTGATTTTTTTCACATATACATATTTACCTATTCCTACCTACATTTGTTTGTAATTTACAGATCTAAACCAAGTTTTTAAACATCATAAATTATAGTCATAATTATTGTCAATGAAAGTAAATATTGTAGAGTAGTTACATGATATATGTAGTATTATAAAACAGTATGTTGTTGGGACGCTACATAACCACTTTTAAGGGATTCTGAATAGAAAACTATAATACTAAAATCAATTTTTTTCTACTAACTGTATGGCCGATTAAAACAGTGTCGTGTTTACATGTGCCACAAATATGACCATCGTATAGATAGACGACGGACGTGAATCGTATCGTTCGCGTCATACTGCGATTATCGGACGCAACGGATTTACTTAGGACAAGGTTTTAAATCAATTTTTCTCAAGGTTCCGGTGCCGTACAAATTCCGGGAATGGGCATACAAATTCATACAAATTACGTACTAAATGTTGGCCAAAAAAAAATCCAAGAATTGTTATTTTTTACAATGGGTGGGGCTGGGGAAACGTTTCCCCAGCCCCACCCATACTAAAACCAATTTTTTTCGTGGTTCCGGTGCCGTACAAATTCCGGGAATGGGCATACAAATTCATACAAATTACGTACTAAATGTTGGCCAAAAAAAATCCAAGAATTGTTATTTTTTACAATGGGTGGGGCTGGGGAAACGTTTCCCCAGCCCCACCCATACTAAAACCAATTTTTTTCGTGGTTCCGGTGCCGTACAAATTCCGGGAATGGGCATACAAATTCATACAAATTACGTACTAAATGTTGGCCAAAAAAAATCCAAGAATTGTTATTTTTTACAATGGGTGGGGCTGGGGAAACGTTTCCCCAGCCCCACCCATACTAAAACCAATTTTTTTCGTGGTTCCGGTGCCGTACAAATTCCGGGAATGGGCATACAAATTCATACAAATTACGTACTAAATGTTGGCAAAAAAAAAAATTAGAAAATCGAAATGGGTGGGGCTGGGGAAATGTACGTAAAAATGAGCGCTGGCCCCGGCGGTTCGTTGTTTATACGCACCGCTGTAACCATTAAATACCTCAAAAACCATTGTATTAAAAATACCGTATCGGAAACGTACGTTTTATGTATACGGAAAAATCGTAACTTTTCACAGTGTTATACAGTCATATTTATAATATTATTAGGGCCGGATTTGGAGGGAGGGACACAAAACGGAAGTCTCCGCAAAATGAGATTTTTTTACATCCCAATTCAAAACGCATCAAAACAAAAATTATCATTTTTAATACAGATTAAAACCACAATATTTGAATCAAAGTTTTCAGTTGTGAACATTGTCAAAACTAATTTATAATAAATTAAATGCATAAAAGCGAGTGGAAAAAAATACGCATTTTCAACAACAGTTACTTATGGACAAACTATTGGTAAGGACACATTATGGTTTTAACAAAAGAAATAAATTATCGCAAATCGTATTTTACCACGTTAAAAATAAACGTGTATACATGTTTATATGTCTCTTGTAGAAAGATAGGCTCAATAAATATGAATATAAATTGTAAGACCACTTTTGATAACGATTTCATTTGTACTTTAATGCGGTAGACGACTAGACGTCTACGCTATACAATTATTGTCAATTACGCGAGAATTTATTATGTATTAAATTGATCGAGATAGTTAGCCTGGTCAAGTCGTGATAACTCGACAAATAGCTTAGTCGAAGTGTATCTGTAAACACATTATGTTTTATGACTATTATCGCGACTCGAACGCATAAGACAATACACGATTAGATAGGTACTGATTATTAGCGCACGCACAATGACATAGGTATGTATTAAATATTTTTCTACTGTACAATACCAATGTGTCTTTTTAAATTCGTAACATTTTTTAACGTAATTTTTTTAGAATGCAATTTTATTACATATCGTAGCATAATTTACATTTTTCGACGACGACGAGCTGATAACTTAATAATAATAATCTATATATTAATTGTTGAATATTATCACCTGCTGGTTTAAGATTTTATTATTATGAATTATTTTCATATTGATAAAATCGGCATTTTAAATTTTTTTAAAACCGAACAATTAATTCGAAGGCAAGACGTATGTGATTTTTACCTATTTGCCAACAATCATGAAAATGTACCCGCGGTAGTTTTGAACGGCGAATGTAAGTCCGCCAGAGTACTGTGGACATACTGTGATATATGTTTAACGTAATTAAATTTTTTCAACCTTGTTTTTGAATGAAATATTATTTCGCAGTAAGTTACAATATACGTTATACGTTGAATGCACTTGTGAGATGTACCAATGTCATATATGTCGCATATCATACGTGCAATTGAAAAATGGGGGGGGGCCTGCACATTTCTAAATCCGGCCACTGCGTGTGCGATATAAATAGTATACATAATTAGCGTAAATGTAAAATTGTAGGCGTGTGGTACAGAAATATTCGTAAACGTTAAATATAACGCGCGCACGGGACTAACGTTATGCTAATAACTGACACACTTCTGTTTAATTTATTCGACGGCATTGGGATTCCTAGACGGTTATAGAGCTCGCTTTTATACCGTGCAATTACATCGTCTACGCTTATCTCTAATAGGTGTGAACTATGCCTAATATTATTATTGTACGTACCCGTTTTCGGTTCTGCGCTCGGTAAGTCGCCCAGATATTGTCGAGTTCTCTTCAGCCTACGCTAATCGCTGAAAAAAAAAACAAAACAAAACAAAAAAGGAAGTCCCAGAATTAACATTAATTGACGGGGAAATAAATAATCGTATTTCAGTTGTTTTTCGATAACGACCGCGGCGAATCGTTTCCGAACAATCGAACCGACGACCGCTTTTGCGTGTCGACCTTCGTAGAAAAGCGCGTACAGTTTTTCTTCTTCTCTTGCTTCTAATATAAACCGTCGATTTCCAACGACGTGCATCGGGATCGTCGGGGTTAGGTCCGCACACACACACGCCCAGGGCGGCATTTCAGGATTTGATGTCGTACGTGATTTTTATCAAAATTATCATATATTATATTGTGTAATGAACAATACGAATGTAAAAATTATTCTAATATTTATATCAAATGACACATTGAACTCGTATAATGTACAATACAATACTGGAAGGCCCCCTTCTCGTTTACGCCTAAGAGAAAATATCGTATTTATAAACGTGTGAGGGGGCACGCAAACATTTGACCGTGGATTATTACGAGATGTGAATTGAAATGTCGAAAATCGGTTTCCGCCTTAACCCGGAAAACAGACGACACCGACGTTATGAACCCGTAGGGCTGACCTGTCGTCACGCGGAGGCAAATTTTCGAACGATTCGTGTGGTTTTCCTAAAAAAAAAAAACGTGCGTGTTACGAATACGCGCGGATGAAGTGAAACTTCTTTCTCGGGATCATTTGTATTGGAATGAAACAAACAGAAACGTACACGGAAGTCAGTAAATATTCTCCGATTCCGCCGGGTAGATAAATATAGCTAACCGTACGAGCGGAGGACGTTTTTATCAATAAAATGCTTACTCGGTCATCACCGCTAGACGCGTTGAAATCGGTCGCTTGGTGGTTTCCTAAGTCCGACCGGCCGCTTTTGCGTACGCAGTGTAATGTAAAGCAAGCAAAAAAAAAAGAACTCGCCACTTTGGTTCCCATTATTTGGCCCGGCCGGTGCGTGTACGCGGGCGTGTGAACAGTAAATGACGTGACGACGGCGTGCGTGCGAGTGCACGGACGCCAGACGCGGTCGGTACTGGCGGTCTGTTCGCACGCTATTGGCCGCGACTAAAACGAGACAACGCGCATGCGCGACTGATTCAAAATTCGCAAATATATTTATTTATTTGTTTTTTTTGTTTATACCCTCTTTGATAGAAGTTTCAATTCAACAGAAAACGGTTTATGTTAAAATTACGGTACTCTGACGAATGTACGTATACGGTTCGTACCGCAATTGACGTGGACCGCCGCGAGTACTTGAAATACGTCTCCGGAGCCAAACGGGCGTGTGAAAACGAAAAGAATAAAGAAAAAAAACGAGACGCGAAAGCGCGCGTTACCGGAATGGCGGACGAGCGACCATGTAACCGCGTTCGACCGTAACCGAGCGCTCGCGTACGTCGGGTTGGGTTGTCGCGACGATTCGTTACCGGGTATCCGACGTACACAATGCGCGTGATTCGATGTAAAAACCCAATAACTGACGGGCCGAATAACGTTTGCTGTCGAAGCGTTTTTAACGAACGATTAAAAAACAATAATTTGTGACGGTGTAAAAGAAAACCGATCGGATTGTCGCGACTGACGAACGTTTTCAAGGCTCCCGCGAGGGTTACGAATGGTAACGGCGTCTCAACCAGCGCACGGGCCCCGCCGGTCCGAACGCTACGAATCCAACATTATACTAATTTATACGTTCGCGTGTTGAAACAAAAAGTGTCCGTCGACCACGACGAAAAACGGGCGCGTACCGGACGGTCGCCGGGCGATAACGTAGCGATTTATTTGTCGGTTCGAATTCGTTGGTTTCCCCCTATTTTTTTTTTTAATACGTTTTGATAACAACATCACCGTAAAAAGAGACGGGCGCGGGTTAGTTAACGTACGCATGGAAATCCGGCTCACGTGACGTTTATCGTTCGTGTCGTGTGACGCGACAGAACGGCCGCCGTATAATACGTGCATGTCGCCCGCCCCCCCAATTTTGAAATTCGTTATAATTTTTATGCAGATATTTAGTACGTTATTTGTATGAATTTGTACGACCATTTTCAGAATTTGTACGACATTATTATTGACGTAATGATAAAAAAATTGAAGGGGGGCTGGAGACATATGTCTCCAGCCCCCACTTTTTTAATAATGAAGTTTTTTCTCATTTTTCTACATCAAAATTTAGTACTCCATTTGTACGAATTCGTACGACCATTTTCAAAAAAATTCCCCCTTCCCCTCTCCGACATACTTAAAAAACCCGTTTTGCCGTGTCGCCAGCCCCCCCACTTTACAAATTTTAATTTTTTTTTTCATAAAAAAATCAATTCCTATTTGAATGAATTTGTACGACCACTTTCAGAATTTGTACGACATTATTATTGACGCAATGACGAAAAAATTGAAGGGGGGCCATAGACATACGTTTCCAGCCTTCACTTTAGTAATATTGAAGTTTTTTTTCATTTTTCTATATCAAAATTTAGCACTCCATTTGTACGAATTTGTACAACCATTTTCAAATTAAATGGAAACAGAATTGATAAAATGTATTAATATAAAATAATTAACTAGTTACTAGTAATTATTAACTGTCGTGGACCTTTGTCCAGTATGATACTTTACTATTTTAGATACGTTAATAGATTTTTTTGTTTGTATCTTAGTCATTATTATAATAACCTTATATCAATAATAACTACTGATTTACTTAATAACATGAATATTGTAACACTATATATATGTAACATGTATTATTTTTAAGCTAGTTGATATTTGGTGTTAGATGTTGTCACTCTACCCATTTTCAAATATATTTACGATAATGTTTTAAATATAAATACACATTACATTATATTTCTTCTGTAATCGTTATTTGAAAACTCAACTCCACTCACAAATATATTGTAACCGGACATAGAAAACCCGGCTTACAACATAACTATATATACTATATTAACTATATTAACTAGTTACAATACATTTCTTATAAATACATTTACAATACAACTAGTTATACACTATAATACAACATTTCACATAAAACAATTTTATATTCATTAATTTGTTTCAGTTTTTGTACGACCATTTTCAAAAAGAATTCCTACAAATAGGAATTGATTTTTTTATGAAAAAAAAAATTGAAATTTGTAAAGTGGGGGGGCTGGCGACACGGCAAAACGGGTTTTTTAAGTATGTCGGAGAGGGGAAGGGGGAATTTTTTTGAAAATGGTCGTACGAATTCGTACAAATGGAGTACTAAATTTTGATGTAGAAAAATGAAAAAAACTTCAATATTACTAAAATGAGAGCTGGAAACGTATGTCTATGGCCCCCCTTCAATTTTTTCGTCATTGCGTCAATAATAATGTCGTACAAATTCTGAAAGTGGTCGTACAAATTCATACAAATAGGAATTGATTTTTTTATGAAAAAAAAATTGAAATTTGTAAAGTGGGGGGGCTGGCGACACGGCAAAACGGGTTTTTTAAGTATAGCGGAGAGGGGGAAGAGGGAATTTTTTTGAAAATGGTCGTACGAATTCATACAAATAGAGTACTAAATTTTGATGCAGAAAAATGAGAAAAAACTTCATTATTAAAAAAGTGGGGGCTGGAGACATATGTCTCCAGCCCCCCTTCAATTTTTTTATCATTACGTCAATAATAATGTCGTACAAATTCTGAAAATGGTCGTACAAATTCATACAAATAACGTACTAAATATCTGCATAAAAATTATAACGAATTTCAAAATTGGGGGGGCGGGCGACATGCACGTCCGTATAATTATCGTGAAATCGCCGACGACGGGTTCGTCGTGTCCCGTGAAATACATTTGTCGATAACAATTACCTTTGTTAATATGAGAAATTTCACGCGTTTCACATACACGCATATTCTTCGTTCATTTCTTTACCATTCTTCAAAATTTTCTCCGGGTGGTCGAAAAAAAATTCCCGAAAAAAACACGGGACACGGCAGGCGCGGATCCAAGGGGGGGGGGCGATCGTAGACTCTTGTTAAATTTTTTTATTAGTATCGTTTTATAATTCTAACTCTTATCTATGATACTATAGAAAGACAATTTAAAATGAAGTTGTAGCTATGGGATTTTTCGGTGTATCGCAAACGATTTTCAATAAAACGTTTTGGAAAATATTTTATTATTCGATGCGACAAAACGATGATTAAACTTGTTTTGATTAAGATGGCCCGTAAATAAGATCTCGTCGTCGTCCGTCGTTCTGTCGTTGTCGGACGTTCCGCTGGTCGTTTCGTTTACCGCGGCGGACCGAAAACATCGCGTCGGATACAAGGCACCGTCCAGAATTATCGGTGGCTGCTGGGTCGTCGTTTCTGACGCATACATTGGGTTCACGTTCGGGTACGTCGTTCGCACACTGTTATGGGCGGTAGACATTAAACCACTGAACACCGGTCGGTTCGGGCGTAAGCTATTCAAAACGGCACGGACTTAGAGACGCTGGTCGGTCGATTCGTAATAATAACTTCGGGTCGACGTGGTTTACTGTTGGACGTTGAACGAACGAACAACGAACGCGGCGTTATCGTCGTGGTGGCCCGTACTCATCGGAACGCCGATTACTGACAACCGCAACGACCGGTGGCCGCGTGTTTTTCACGTTTGAAAATAGATTTGTATAATCGCGCGTGTTGTCACAGTATTTCACGCGAACCTCTAAACGGTCTTTATACGAATTTTCGTTTGGCCGAGTGGTGGGGTGGTGGTGGTGGTGGTAAAAAATTGTGTTTGCATCACATACTATATGGTGATGGTTAACTGTGATTTTTTTTTTTCAGTAGCAGTAGAGTCAAATTTATTTATCTGATTTTCTTACTGTCGATTGTCTTATTTTTATTACTATGTTACATAAATCTAATAAGTTAAATTATTGTAGTGTTTATTGATCTATTGAGAAAAGTACACAAATTGTGTGGGTAACGGATAAAATCCGTTAGAATGAAACAAAAAAAATGTTTTACCGTTTTAAACTTCATATTTCACAACATCCATCATATAACAATATTTTATTGTAGCAAAAATAAAACGCTAAAGTAGTTAATAAAAATATAATCACACGTTGAAATTACAGAAAATATAGTAGCAGTCACTGTTATTTTCATACCGGAGTGGCAGACGATGACTTTGAAACCGCCCGTGAAAAAAATCACTGTTACTGTTATTTGATGCCATCGCTGATCACATACCCAAAAACTCGGACCGACCCGGAGTGCACGAGAACGATAATTTTACGTGCCCCCGTAACGTCCCCGTCCCGTGCGATTCGTACGGACCTCGGACAGATTTGGCCGTTTTTTTTTTACGTTCAAACGTACGGGCGCAATCGTTCGAGTCCGCTGTGCCGCTTCGTTTCGTTCGGAGCGCTGCGCATGCGCGCCGCCCGCGGCGCGTTCCTGCGTTCAGACGGTCGACGGTGCGCGCGACCATCGCGTTCCGCGTGTGTTTCGTTGTCGTCAAACGTTGTTCCGCGACTCGCGCCAGCTGATAACGCGTACGCGACGTCGTTTCGTCTCGCCAATTCGTTCGCGCCATACGTCGGACTCTCCCTCGTCCGCGGACGGTCGTGTTCGGACAAGGATACAACAAAGGAGACGCGGCAGACGACGACATCTGGTCCGACGTCCGGTGCCGATCGTTCGCCAGCGTTTCGTAGGCCGCCCGCCCGATCGTCGTCGTCGTCAAACTTCTTTCGGCCGCCAACCGTGTTCGTCGCGTTTCTCTGACTCGGCGATGACCTGTCCGACGAACGACACGGACGGCGGCTGCGGCCGCGACGGCGACTGGAAGGACAAGTACAGGGCGCTGGAAAAAGAATACGACGATTTCCGGGAACAGTCGCAGTCGCTGGAACGCGAACTGGAAATGGACGTCGACATTTTGGAGAAGAACAACAAGGAGCTCAAGTCGAAGAACAATCAGTTGCAGTTCGATCTCGACACGCAGAGGGTGAGTACGTGGCCGGTCGGTCGTTAGCGTATTACCTACGTAGTACTGCCCCGATGTGCTACGTTTACAAAACGATCGTCGTCGACAATTGGTCGTATCTTCACTAATGGTTCGTTGTTTAGACGAAAAATCGCGAAGAACAGCAAAATCTAATGAACCAGATACACAGCTTGCAAGAGGAGGCTATACATTTCCACGACAGAGAAACCAACTACGTAAAATATATCAGAGAGTTGGAACAGAAAACCGAAGACTTGGAAAAATTACAAAGGTTTGCTTTAAATTACTTAATGTCCATTTAACAGTAGCCAATTATTTTTTAAAACGTGTCATAACAGCTTGTTGTTTACAACAGTGACAACAAAAATATACTTGGCAAACGGTCTTAAATTTTTCAACATATAGTATGGTTTTCATAAAACACTAGCTGTTCTATTATTTCTAATCCATATACATTTCTTATTTCCAAAATGCACACTGCATGATAATATATATTTATTATTGTATTTTTAGATTAACAGTAGTCAATTTAATCTCGAATTTAACCTTCAGTCATATTTGTTATGTTTTAACAATAATGATGATAACGATAATAGAAATATCGATAACAACTTTCAAACTTGTTTCTCTGTATAGTATTTTATCATTTCACTTTGTTTCTTTCCAAATACCGCACACATCTTCTAAACAACTATCTCGCATTAAGAAAATATGTTATGGATTATAATGTGAAATATTCAGCAACTGTTTATCTACTATATAATAATATTTTCTTGTTATAACCGAATAAATTATTGTTTGCTTACAATAGTATTAAACATATTTACATTAAAATAAAAATATTGACAACATTATATTGATAACGATTATTTCTGGATAATAACTTCTTTGTTATAAATTATGTTAATTGATATTGTATTAAAGAAAAAAAGAGTGGAATTTTAGCTTTTTTTCGATTGTTCTTATAAGTATTATTTGCTTTACTTTTTGCTCACATTTTAAACCAGTATTTATTTTCATTATTATATTAAATTTAATAATAGTTAAAAGATATTGATTTTTTTCTCTTGTTCTGACTATCATAATGTTTTGACAAAAAATTTACAGTTTTTTTAAATATTATGTAGGTTTAGCGTTTTAATGTTTTATATGTTTCATTTATAACGTTTTCAATTCATAACATTTTTAACTATTGTATTGGAATCTGGCTGAATCGTTGTTTAATTTATCGGACTTTTTTTTCCCATTTCAGATAAATTATACTTACAAATGTAGAGGAAACATTAAACAATGTTCAAACTATGTATTTATTAGATGAAAAGTAATTTAATATTAATGCTTCATTTTTATTGTACTATAAATTACATTTGAATGAAATATTTTAAGATGAAATGACTAATGTATTTATATTTTCAGAGAAACATGTGCATCTTTAGGTGATTTTGAAATTAAAATGAACGATGCGATTGAACGAAATGCTCTTCTTGAAGTAGAACTTGATGAAAAAGAAAGTTTACAAGCAATGGTGCAAAGGTTAAAAGATGAAATTAGTGGTAAGTCAATAAGTAATATATATACATAATGTGTGTTATATATGTATTGAGAAGTATTAATTAAATTCAAATTCTTCATTGCAATTACACAAATGATAAAATGTATTTATATTTATATTATATAAATATTTTTTAATCTTTAAATAAATGTGTTTTTGTTTCGTTGCCTTTTTTTAGACATATTTGAATGTACAAGGTCCCCAAAAAATGATTCTTAAAAATGTTTTTTCAATAACAATTATTTCGAATATTATTTATTACATTATTTTTCATAATTTAAAGAAGTTTAAATAAGCAATTATGTAGGTATTTTAATTTTGATTGTTTGTGAAAATATTGCTAAAAATAAATAAGAATGATGTTAAAAATCTAAGAAAACATCGAAGGTTTATTGAACTATTAGTAAAACATTTTAGAAATTATCAAAAGGTTAGTACACTTCTGTTTATAATTCTTGGCCATTTCTGTCTGTGCAATTCATCCGTACAAATTGCCTATTGAAATTGTAAATAAACATTTGCACACAACAGTTTCGGTGTTCATTCAAGGTCAAATGTATGATTATAAATTTAACCGTTTTATTAAATAATGATCCGTGCCAAGTGGAGAGTACACATTTTTTGTGTGTATCAAATATCAAACAATTTCTGATATTGATTTTTGTAAAATTAAAAATTCTCCATTGTTTGGTAATAGGCTGAGCGCGTTTAATTTTACATTCCCATTGTATTCGAAGTATGCATTTACTTGACACTAAACATACGATTAAATCAAAAACAATTGCCTGATAAATTGAGACCTATTGAACTTTATACAGTGAACAAATGACAAACATGAGTCATTCATTGAAAATAGTTTTTGATTTCCAAATAACAATAGAAATAATATAAAATAATGTTTTTGCACAATTATATATACAATTATTAGGAAATAGGTCAAATTTATAAATATTCCAATTGTTATAAAACCTTCATGTTGCTGCTTGTCGATACAACTAATGTTTAAAACGTGTATGTTTATTTCCAGAACTCAAACAGGAAATACAGAGTAAAGAGCGCAAACTAAACCCCGATATGAACGAGTCTCAAGCTGCGGCTGCGGTCAGGCGATGTAGCAGTTTCAGGGCAGCAGTGGATAACAGATTGTCATCTTCTGCGGAAAACACGCCCAAAAGTCATACAAAAAGTAAATTGACCGACAAACGTTTCCTAAAAAACATGCCGTTTATTAACCATGCGCCGTTCTTTTGATGCATTTAGGTCTGAGCGGAACTGTCGTATTTCATTCGCCGCCTGCCAAATTAGCAAGAGTCGGCGATATCGTCGGAGATCTGATGAGGAAAGTAAATGTGAGTGTTATACGCAACATCGTTATTAATCAACACAGCGTCAATTATCGGGGGGGTTTTTTTTTTTTTTTGCAGGTTCTCGAATTAAAATTAGTAGAAGCCAAGCAAATGAATCCGGCCAAAACGCAAAACTGCCCTTTCTAACAAAACGCTTCATGGCGGACCACGCTAACGGTCGGCCCGTACAGTAGCTGTTGAACTGCGCGTATGTTTATCATGCTGTGCTATCTTGAATCTTACAATTTTATACTACGCGTATCTTTCTTCTCTCCCACGAAACGTATTATCCTATCATCCCAGGACAACCATTTTCATTTGTTTATGGCGTTAAAAAATAATTTTAATATATATATATTATTGTAATATTAGTTTTCGTTCGCCTGATATATTTGAAATGTTCACAACACGAATACCGCTATTGTATGTAAAATCGATTTTTATTTTCACATATATATATATATATGTATTATTATTTATTATTACTATTAATTTAAATTAATTATTTACACGATATAAGTACATAATTACATTACAAGGAGACTTTTGACAAAAAAAAAAAAACCTTAATTTTTACGTTTAGTCGATTTTTACATTGTAGATTAGTATAAAAAATAAGACCTTAACAACGAGACGTGGACCCTTCTTATGTAGAAAGACGGACAATAAATGCGTTTGTACAAATCCTTATAAATATAATATATCATGCACATAAAAATATTTTTAAATCACATGTGTTTATATATATATTAAAAAAAAAAACCATTGTATTACAAAAATATATATTTACTGAATTAAAAGAAAAGAAAAATATATACATATATATAAATATTTAAAAAAAAAAAAAAACTGTGTACTTGTTGTGAAAATGTCGATTGAATTGTTTTGTTTACATTTGTATTTGCTACAAAATGTCTTTGTTCGTTTACAATATTTAATGAGAACGTTGACTAGACTAAATCACTTAGGAATTAAAACATCATCGAACAACCAATAATAATTATAATAAAAAAAAAAAAAAAGGTTGGGTTCAATCGATCGGGATTTGTAATTTGTTGGGAACACGCGTAATACCGGCATACGCGACATAAATTGTAGTAGAAATGTAATCGTCGTCCAGCCGATAACGATAGCTAACGTCGTCCGGCGATTTGTTCCTACGCGCGCGAGTGTTTGCATTTGAACTCGCTCGATAACGCGTTATTGCGTATACACGGGTGGACGGCGAAAACGTGAACGCGCGTTCCGTCGTGGGTCCCGGACGACATTCGAACGAACCGTTTCGACGGGCTTAGGACGGCATTTCGTCCCAGTACGGCGCGGCCCATCACAGGATCCACTCGAGGAACGACCCGCCGAACCAGACGGCCACCACGGGCAACAGGTACGCGGCGAGCGCGCGCCGCAACGTCGGCCTCGGGCCGCGGTCGGCCGACGACGTGTCCGCGACGTCCGCGGTGTCGTCGCCGTCCGCGTCCGCGTCGTCCTCGTCCTCGGGCACCGTGTTCGGCGGCGTCCGCGCGGTCGTCGTGGTCGTCGCGGCCGCGGCCGGCGCGGTCGCGGTCGCCGCGCCGCCCGGCGGCTGCGTGCGCGCGACCGCCGGCGAGTCGCCGTCCTCGTCGCCCGACCCGTCGCCGGACGACGCCATCGGCGGCCCCGCGCCGCTCGACTCGTCGCCGCCGTGGAACACCTCTTCCATGTCCCATTCCACGTCCAGGCCCTGGTACGCGTTCTTCAGCCGGTTGGTGAGCGCCTTGAGCGCGTACACCTGTTCGTTGAGCAGGCTGCTGGTGCGCGACACGTCCACCGGCACCTCCGGGTTCCGCTTCTGGTTCCTCACGCCGTCCCTCATCACTTCGTTCGCGTAGCTGCGTAGCGCGACAAGAGTACGGCGTTAGTCGATTGCGGGGTAGTAGGCCAGGGTCGAGGGATCGGTTTTTCTATGGGGGGGGGAGGGGCAAGATCACGGCGAATTGATCGTGGAATTCAGTGTACGGGCGTAACGTAAATTATTGAGATACACGGAAAATACTGTGCTATTAGCGTTTTCTTTCGATAAAATATAATCAAATTAAATGGTGTAGTGTATCGCCTAAACGAATGCACGTAAAAAAAAAAAAATTACGACGAGTTAAGGCGAGTTCACAACACACGTCAGTTAAAACGTTCGTTATGACCGTTTCACTTGTACTGACGATGCTTTTCATCGAACAAATATCGTTCACACGGTTCATTATAAATGAAAATATTTAAACTGAACATTCTTAATGAATAGGCAATTTCAAAGCAGAGCGCATACTTTCGTACGCTTTTTCTCGCGTTTCTCGGTTTTTATAAACGGTCACTACTTATATTCGATAAACACTCGTGTTGTCTATATTGGTCCAAAAATGGTTCAATATAATCATCCCGCCACTTAAAAACCATTTTAACAATTTATTTCGGATTTATATATAAAAAAAAAACGTAAAATGTTTAATTCAAAATCAAGTTCACACGATACTGATCATTAGAAATGACGCGAAATAGAAATAGTTTCTAAATGACTGATAATCAATTTTGATGATTCAGTCATGCCGAAACAAGCGGTTCACACGTTCGTGACTTGTTCAGTTTTGACGAAACCAGTCATAACGAACGTTTTAACAGACACGTGTGAACCTGGCATGAAACACAGCAAACACGTAAATACTTGAAATTTAAATTTTCGTTCGTTTTTTCAACGGGTAGGGCGAAGGTGGGGCAAAACCGAATTTGGAAAGGGCGCTTGCCCTACCTTGCTCCCTCTATCGCCGCCACTGGTTTTGGGGGAACGCCGAGCGAAAGACAAACGGGGGGGGGGGCTGCGTATATACAATACCTGGCCACGGCAGATCCGTTCCAACAGGTGGTGTTTTGTCCGGTCTCGATCGCGGCCACCTCGTTGTTGCACACCTCGTACGGCAGCCGCTTCCAGAAGTTTTTGGTGGTCGTCACGTGCGTGCCGATGTCCTTGAGCAGCCTGTGGAACGCGAACGCCGGACCTCCCTGGTCTTCTTCCTCGTCGTCCAGCCCGTCGTTCTTGTTGTTCTTTTTCCGTTTGCCGCCGCCGCCGCCTTCGGCCCGTTGTTGTTGTTGTTGTTGTTGTTGTTGTTATTCTTGTTCTTCCGCTGCTGCTGCGGCTGCGGCTGCTGCTTCTTCCGATCGCCGATCGCCTCGTCGGGAACGTTCTCCTTTTTCCCCGTCCTGACGTCCGCCGTCGGCTTCGAGTCCTCGTACTCGTCGGCGTCGTCGTCGTCGTCGTCGTCTTCCTCGTCCCCGTCCCCGTCCCCGTCCCCGTCACCGTCCCCGTTCTCGTCGTCCGCCGCGACGGCGGCCGTCCCGTCGTCGCCCTTGCCCGCCGCGGCGCCGTGCTTGGTCTTGCCGTCGTTCATCACCCGTCCCTGCTGGTAGTCGTAGTAATCGTCGCCGTCGTACACGTCCCGGCGACGTCGCCGGCGGGTCGATCCCAGCGTCGGTTTGCCGCAGTTGGCGAACACCTGGACAACGCGACAAGAGTCACACGTGCTCACGCGATTCGCTTACACGGACGACGTTTCTCTCGGGAAACGTTGCCACGCGCCGTGCAAATCGGACACATTCGGCGCGGCGTTTCAAGATTTACACGCGAATTTCGTACGGACTGTTTTGCCATGATATTCATGTCGAAATGCTCTTTGATTTTATGTTCCAACAATAAATTTACGCCTAAGAGAAAATATTGTATTTGTAAACACGCGGGGGGGGACACGTGAACACCACGAGGAAATCAATGAAAACGCGCGTTTTAAGAACGTTCGAAAAACGTACTTGAATTCGTATAAATGCCGTAAAACGATTTTTTTTACGAAAAAAAGATAGGGTCGTACCTTTTGCGAGACTTTCTGCGCGTTCTCCTGGAAGTTCATGATGCCTTCGGATATCTTCACGTTGATCGGTATGACGACCAGCTCGATGTTGAACGGTCCCAACAGACGTTTCTTCACTTTTTCCATGATATCTGTACAAGTAAGTCAAGTGTTAAGTGAACAGAAAACAAAAAAATATGAATATATATTGACGACGACTTGCCCAGAAACGCGTTCCAGTCTTGGTCGAGTTGCGAATGAAACGCCAGACATCCCTTCATGACGTTCAGACAGTATCCGTTGCAGGCTTTGTTGTCTTGCAGGCCCCTGCATGCCGGACACTGCGTCATTCTGGTGAAGCCGACCAGACACTCTTGTGTGGGCATAATCTGTGGATACCGTAATAATGCACGTTTATGTTTCGAGTTTGTTTAAGCGGTCGCGAAGACGGGCGAACGCGAACGAGTGCCGGTCACAGTAGCAAAGCAATATCGAAACGGTCGACGACAGACGTTTTTCCGCCGGTCGTGTTTTATATAACGGACAAAGAAAAATGTTCGTTTAACCCGGTTAGGACCGAATGGATTTTATTTATTAGTCGACCAAGCGCAAACGAGTGAATGAACGTTTTAACAATCGTCACCGGTCGTTATAACGAAAATAATAAAATACATTCGTGCCCGCTACCGCGGCGCGACGACCACAAACCGGACCGGTCACGTTCGTTATGAACCGTTGCGAGTCCAATCGGTCGAATTGATAACGCCCCTGGTAAATTAATCGATAGCGAACGCGCACAACGTAGTAATACGAACCTTGTTGATGTTGGCCAAAATGTCACCGGCTAATTTTAGCGCCTGCACGTACGTTCTGGAAGCGACGAACGATCTTTTCAACGGCGCCGACAGTTTGTCGGGCACGTCGCCAAAAGGCGCCACCTCGGACATGCTCTCGCTGACGCACACCAAGTACCTGTGGGAGGACGGTCGAGCACGTAGCGGGGGTTAGATGTGACGTTGGCGTACAATGGTCTTCTATTATGGCGTCGTACGACGAGAAATCGTGGATAAGTCTGGTGGGTGGGGGGAAAGCGAGGATCGGAGAAACGACTTAGGGGGGAAGGCGCTCTCAAGACGGGAAGGCCGCGGAATCGAAGAAGAATGTTATGCCCGTCGAGTGAGCGAAAATTGTACGTGAAATTGTAGTTCCGCGCCGGCCGAAGTCGGAAGATAGATTGGGGTGCGCGTTTCACGTGGAAAAAGAGAAAACCAAACGATATATTAAGCTCTCTCTCTTAAAGAGAGAGAGACCGGAAATTATTTTCACGCCGGCGTACGTTCGCAAACGAAGTCGGAAGGTGATCAGATAACGGGATCACATCCGATCAGATCGGGTCAGCTGCGTTTCAAAACGAGACGACAGTATTAATATACCGGTGGAGGTTTTTTCTCCGTGTCTGCACGTGTGTTTGAAATTTCGATTCGAGATCGTTTTTTTTTTTTTTTTTTTTGGTGTCCGGAGAAGTTTGACGATTTTCGCAATACCGTCTCGCCGTGTGTTTTCAAAGAAGAATTCGAAAACGAGCAAAACGAATTCGTGATGTTGCGTTGTACGAAACGGAGCCGGTTTTTAGTTTGGAATCCGATCCGCCTGCAACGCGATTCCGAAAAATAACGTCAGTTCCCCGTTTATTATCGCGAACGACTTGAAAAATCAGTGTTTTGTAAACGAACGTATACGTGTATAATCGGATTTACCTTCCTTCGACCGCCGTTTTTTATTTCTCGTTTATATCGAATACACACACACACACACACCAAATAATTTCGCTATCGAAACACAGTCGAACAGAACACGCACGTAACGCAATTTCGAATTCGTCTCACGCGAAAACGTGATGTAAATCGAATTATACGTACATATATATATATAAACGCACGCCAGGTGAAGTCGACCGCAAAAGGATATCCGTGTTCGTCGGAAGTGAAACGAATGTTCGCGAAGATTGTGTCATCGTATAGTTTTTCGTGTGTGTGTGTGTGTCCGCCAGTCGTTAAGCACAACAATGGGAAACGGGGAAACATAAACTGCACGTGTGTTTTTGTGAATCATCCCCTCCGCCCACCGTACTCACTTGGCGTCGAACGTAAATTGACCGTTCATGACGGTGAACATTTTCTGGCACAGCACGGAGAAAAAGTTCTCCAACACTTCGACGACGTTCGTGTTGCCCGTGTCGTAATACTTCTCCAGGTCGCGGAACAGATCCTGGAAAAGGTACGAGTTCTGTTCGTACATCATCCCGTACGTCTTTTTGAACATCTCGTGGAAACCAACCCGAGCCTTGGTCAGCATGTCCCTGAAGTACTCTGATGCCATGCAACACACGCGGAACCGAACACAAATCGTGAAATCGTGTGTTTACGGATTTACTTGAAACGGTTAGACGCGATTTGAGACGTTACGTTTTTTATTTTATGTACTCGCGAATTCAAACGGGTGAGGGGAGGTGTATATATATATATATATCTGTTACAGAGCCGTAGCGAGCTCTTCCGGCACCCGAGGCGACTTCAATATATCCGCCTTCCCAACACCCCCTAACCGTAAAATTTGTTTTACTCTTTTTGAAAAAGGGTATTTTTCTATAATTATTATACTAAAAAAAAATTCTCAAAGTTTAGCTCCCCCGTTGCCGATAGCGCCTGAGGCAAATGCCTCAGTCGCCTCACCCTCGCTACGGCTCCGTGTCTGTACGCCGATGGCGTTTGGATCGAACGTTAACTTCCACGCAAACGCGTTTATGATATATATATATATATACGTATTGATGTACGTGCGCTCACCGTCGAATTTCGTCGCTTTTTCCTTGTACATGACGCTCAGAGTTCTCAACGAGGTGTGCAATTTGTCGTCGTACAGATTTCTGCTCAGAGTCATCAGTTGCAGTTCGGAGTTTTCGCCGCAACACGTGTCTTGCGATTTTCCGCATATCTGTAAGGACGCGCCTGTAAAGAAAAAACCAAAAATAACAAATAATGAACAAAAAATCAGCCGATCAAACGCGATGACGATACCCGCTTGGGTCCGTCCCGGACGGTTTGTTCCCTCGTTCCATTTAAACCGTGACGATCCAAAGTTTGTTCTAACTCATCCAACCCGCCCATAGGCGCAAATAGCGTTTGGGATTTTTTTTTTTGGGGAGGGGGGAGTGAAGGGGAGGCTGAAGTCTAAATCCATCCCAAACACTGTTACGCGATTTTTACGCCACATCAAAACCCTCAACAAAATCATAATACATAACAATATTGACCGACAGTAAGTCAACCCGTCACAAGCGATTTTCGTTCCCTCGTTTTCTTTCGAAAACTCCAGCCGGCCGGGGCGATTCGTCTTCGAGAAATCATTAAACCGCGATATTTCACGTTATGCTCCGGGGCAAACGTGCGTTTTCAACATCGATCTGTAGCAGTGCGACGAGAGGTTTGAAGTCCGTTTCAGATCGAGTTTCTCACGTTTTAAATTTCCCCCCCCCCACGAACGGATTGCACACAAATGTACAGTTAGAAAGATTGCGAATATTGCATTTTCGACTATCTCGACACGAAAATACGAAGAAGAAAAAATGGGCGTGCCGGTGGTCCAAAGCAAAATGCACGAGAGGATTCAAATCTGTTTTCAGAATCGCAATCGCATCGTTGCATACGGTACGGTCGGAAGCACGAAACGTCTGTTTCGCCGTGTTTAGCGTGCGCGAGACGGGAAAAGATAATTTCGATCCCCTCGGCGGAGATTCGAACAGATACTCGAGCGCGGCGGGCGGTCAACAACAAACAGCAACAACAACAGAATAATAATAATAATAATAATAGTTTTCGACGTTCGATAATTGCACAATCGTACGTACGGTTTTTTTATACGAACGTTACACGGCGGACTAGACAACGCGACGTTCGTATTCAGATTATTTACGACGACGACGACGACGCGGTGTTGCTCAACGGAGTTTCAGACGACGTCGTCGTCCATTGTTGTACACGACGACGACAAGTATAACCAGACGCATTTATTCGCGAGCGTGGATTAGGGTCAGGTTAGGTCGCGTTACGACGAGCAGGAACGCTATGCGCGGCTATTATTTTTTTATTGTTTATTGTACGCGACGCGACGCGTGTACACCAAAAGCCGGTCGGTATTCTCTTGCTTTCTCTACGCTCCGGAATCGTTTACCCAGGTGAAGAGCGAGTCTGACGACGAGGTGAAATCGTTCGGATATTCGGGATTTTTACGACGCAAAGACGTTAACACACGTCAAGGAAAAAATACCCATATGCGCGTCGTGTGTTCCGCGTGAATCGTAGACGTCCAGTCGAGAAAGGAAATCTTTTACGTAACCGACGGTACCGTCGACGTTTCGACACGGTTATTACGGTTATTGGACGTGTCCGTGTCCGCGTGACCGTGCCCGTAAGTTAACGGCTAGTAGTAACGGACGCCGTACGGACCGCGTGCGGAAAAGCCGTCGACGGGCAAAGATAATCGACGGGGACGTCGAGCAGCGCACAATGCACGCACGGTTGTCACGGAACACGCGGTTAATGCGCGTGCACACAAGACGGTCTGTCTCACTGTCGATTTACACGTGGTTGTCGCAACGCGGTAACGTGGCCGACGGACAAATAAAGGAAAGGATCGCGGTGCGTTTACGGACGTGTTCGGCTAATGGGTTTTGAATTGGACGCGCGGAAACGTCCGATAAAACGCATCAACGCGGTCGCACCGCCCGAAACATCGGTAACAGGAAGCCAGCCGGTCGATCTGTTTACGTTATCCGCGGCGCGAACCGTTTTATTATCGAGTATTTCCCTTCCCGTCGGGTCCCCGTGGTCAATGATCCCGCGTCGTCCCCTCTCGCTCACGCTCGTCGGTGGCGCGCACGTGAGATCCGTCCGTCTCCGTCGTTTTCCACAATAACATCCATATATATATATTTTTTTTAATACACTAATGACGACCCGCCCGCCGTCGAATGAATCACACACAACAACGTAAACGCGCGTCGTCCGGGCACCGGTTGATTCGTGACAGTGTGTTCGACCACACAGGTCGCGCGCGCGCGCGGTAGATTCGATTCGTCTGTGGCGGCGGCGGCGGGTGGTAGACGTGCCGAAAAACTCTCGTGTCTACGGGTCGCGCGCAGATACGTGTAATAATAATAACGATGATAATAACGATGATAATGATACGCGTGCGCCGCCGACACGGCCGACGTTCGTACGGGTTAGGTCATATTATATATAGGCGTGCGCGGCGCCGGGTCGGCAGCAATCGCGAACGCGGACGACGGCGTGTTTGCCGGGTGGGTGGCCGGACGAAATACGCTTTTGTACGGGAACAAAATATCGTACGTAACCGTTCTCTTTACCTACACGCGCACGCACACGTATATATATATACACATACACGCGCCCCACCTTTATTTTCACGTTTTTAATACGTTTTTTCCCCTCTCCCGTTCGCCGGTTATTTGTTCGATTATTATTTCTACCCGTCCCGGCCGACAAACGGCGACAGACAAAGGCCGTGGTCGCACGGTTTTTTTTTTTCATTTCATATTCCGAGACACGTGTTCCTCCGGCTTTTGTCTACGAGTTTTTCGTCGGACCTAACCTAACCGGGACGACGGTCACGACGAAAGCCAGACCGCGGTCGTCTTTCCCGAAAACCCCGGGCGCTCTTTGTCAGCCCTCCGGGACGTCGTTTCGTAGAAAACTAAAACAAACAACAAACAACCGTAATGTACGTACATACGCGTTTACCCCTCGGCGGATTATAGTCCCGTCCCGCGGAGGTCTGTGGAGGGCAGCGGCGAACGGACGAGCTTTTAACATCGTCGACCCCCATACCCAAAACGCGGTGTTCGTTTTCCCTCTCCCGGAAGTCGTCGAGATTATCGAGTCGGGTCGCGAAGACGGTTCCGTCGAGTCCCGTTTTCTTCTTTTCGGCATTCGCCGCAGCCTCCGGCTGAATATAACGCGACCAAGTGTCACTTTTACAATAACGGTTTGAACTGAAGTTCACTCGATCCACCGAGTTCAAAAAGATGATGTGCAATTTGTTCGTTAATGTTGATTAACGGGCACTTGTGATAAACGATGTTTTTGGCGTTCTCGTATAAAAGCTACGACGAGCAATGCCGATTCCACGTAATGTTCATCAGTTAAATTTTCAGAAATCATTTTATATTACTAAATAAATAAATAAAATCGTTTTTGAATACTCTAATAAATTTAATTTAATGTAGGAATATATAAAGACGAAACCTAACGTCGTTAATCGTACTGTTTTCAAACATTTGTTTGGAAGTTCCAGGATATTCACTATTCCGTTAGGTAAATAAATATAGGTACTGTACGAGCCGAGCAGGCCCACCACTAGCCGGCGTGGTTGTCAGAATAGTGGGAGGGACGCGAGTCCCGGGTTGACCAACCGACGTCAACTGAAAACCAAGTCGGTGCCACGGGAGCGGGGGAGCCCCATCGTACGCCGGACCGGCTTGCCGCTCCGGATACGGTGCCCCCGCGAGGTTGAGGTGCCTATCTCGGCTGAAACGTGGTGGCTGTGGGACAAGCGCTAGATGGTAACCAAGAACCCACCGGACCCGGTGGGGAGGGGCGATACCAACGAGGCACTTAACTGAGTCGCGGCGCTCCTCCGAAAGGGTACGGGCTGATACCCGGTGCTGGTGGTCCATCACGACGACCCGGTGTCTGGCCTTAATCGGTTGGACACCGTCCCTACCATATCCCTTGAGTAGCTCCTCCGAGCTAATATAAGGTATATGGTCAGTAGGCGCAAGCCGTAAAGCCCAGGGTACTTACAATGTACGAGCCGAGGGCGTTTATCAATAAAATGCTTACTCGGTCACCACCGCTAGATACTTTGAAACCGATTACTTGGCATACCAGTCCTAAGTCCGACCAAGTATCAAGCCTGTGTGCACGTAGTAATGTAAATCAAGCAAAGTGAAGAAGAGAACACGCAAAAAGTGGCCAACGCGGACGAGACGGCCGTGGCGCTTCCGTTCACGTTATTACGTGCGTGCGTGAACAACTACTGACGTGTCACGACGCGTGCGGACGCCAGCGATGCGGTGAAATCGGCGGGGACGGCCGCCGAACGGTCTGCTCGCACGCAATTGGCTGCGACAGGAACGTTACCGCGCACGCGCGCGACTAAATCTCAAGAAAACCGGCGGGGACGGGGACGAACGTTATCATTGAAAACCAGTGTACCTCAAACTGTTCACACTATAATAATATCGCTCGCAGCACATAGCATTTACCCGCGCCCGACGCGTTCACGTAGGACACAGCGCCGCAATGCACGTTTGAGAACCCATACCATAAATCCGCCACCAGGCGCGTGACCGATCACCGGCCTGTTTTCGTGACGCCGACCGTAATCTCAGGAGAAAGTGTCGTGTCGTAAATATGTGACTTTGTGTAAAATGTTGGAAGACAACGAAGACTTTTTTTAAAAATATTTTCGAATGTCAATGTACCAATTTAATGTTCTATTTTTGAAAATTGAGAATAATATTTCCAAACAAAATACGCACTTTCGAGAAGTAATACCTCCAAAAGAAAAATTATCTATAATAATAATTATAATATAATATAATCTTTTTATATAAAAATCAAGCGTTCAACGAGTTTGTGTGCAATGCACTCTGTACAAAATCGTTATTAATTATACAAATAATTACGAGTACATAAAAATACGTATATTTAAAATAAATGAATTCCCACAGGCACCGACAGACCGACAAAACATTCTTTGCTCGAATGTCGTGTCGTGTCGTGCCGTGTCGTTACGGAGTTTGCTGGATCGGTATGAATTACCGTATTCAATTGTATCGATAGAATGTTTTGTCGTGCGTTTCGGGTTTGTTGAAAAATAATACTGTTCCAAGTGCAACATTAAACACCCGTTACATTCGTGAATCTTTGGAGAAAACACGTTTTTCGATGTCGTACAATAGTAATAATACGATTGACGGTGACTGTGGAATAATCGAACGACCGGCTTACACATTTATCGCACGATCGCCGAACATGACCGGGGGCCAACATACGCGTTATGTTATCATCATTATCATTACGGTGCGGATCGCCGCGGCCCGCGCGCGGGTCTCTCTCGACGTGTAAACTAAACGATTCGCATTTGGAACGAAACAACGTTGTGATTACGCGCACCGCGACCGGATCACGTTCGTGTTTTTATAAGTATTCGCTCGATCCCGCCGACGCACGTACGCAATGGTATAAACGATCTATGGTCCGGGGAGACGACGAACAAAAACACACACGGTTTTATCATGTCGGCGCGGGCCGATCGTCGAACGGAATTCGTGTGTAACCTAACCTAACCTAACGCGATTGCGGCGTGCACGACACACGGATTACGAAACGTCGACGCGTTATCCGATTCGCACGGGGAGACTCGCGTACGTTTCCGTTTGTTTTTTTGCTTTCCTTCTTTCTTTCTTTCGTCCGTATCCCGTCGATTCGAAAGTGCTTATCGACAAGTGCCTATTGCGCGCGCGTGTCCAGAGAACGCGTGCTCGGGGAAACGCACGCCGACAACTCGCCGATTGAATCAATGTTGGCGGCGTTTCACGATGCGAGAAAAACGAACCCTCCACGGAATTTTTTTAATATATGTGACGATTTGCGAGTTTTCGTCGCCCGTCCTTATTTCCGGTTACGTTTCGTCCGATAATAATTGTGTTTGCCCGTAATCGTACGCTTTCGGATATTTCGGAACCTATCGCGGCCGATATATACAACGCACGAATAACTCGCGTTAATTCAATGAAACGCGCCCGAGATCCTTATAGGCAACACGTTCGTTTCGTTCGCGGTGCATTGAATTGTGTATCGAAACGATCGAGAGCGCAGGAGGACATCGCCTCGGCAATATTATACGCGGCGATGATACCACACAATTATTATCATAAAAACGTAAAAATCGTAAGGCTCGGCGAAACGTTTTGTCGACAGCGTTTCTCGACGATTTCTCTTTTCCCGTTTACGCGTACACCGGTACGATAACGTACGGACAAATTGAACAACCGACCGTTACGAAAAACGCTACGGAAATTCGAAAATGTAGTAAAAACATTGATAACAACCGATTCTCGCGACCGACCGACGAAAATAACACACGAGGCCGTACGGCATGTCGCCTATAAAACACGATTCGTGTAACAAAAGCGCGTCGCGGCAAACCGTAATCGGCGTGGGAAACGGATACCAATCGTCGGGTACCCCGCCGACGTTTCCGACGCACACGTTTTTTTTTCTCTCTTTTTTTTCTTGTGATTGCCGCGCGTTTCGGAACGCGAAACCGATCCGGACGGCCGGCCGCGCTCACGTCGTACGATAATTGTAAATTATTATTAGAGAGCGCCTGGATCCCCCCCCCCCGCCACCATACGGAATGGACGCGCGGGAACGGTATGTGTCGTCGTACGAGCTCGTATAAATCACGCGTGTACTATCGTGTACCGTGGTGGGGGTGGTTGGGGGAGCGCACAGGGTTTCCACCCTCCCCCCAGAGACTTTTTTTGCGGTCATAACAGAACATTTTTTGTTAAGATCCAACGAGTGATTTCAGTAAATGTGTGTCTTGACATTGATTGTCATTGATATTTTTAAAAAACAATCCGATCTATGAGCGTGCACACACCGTAATTTTAACATTTTCTGTCAAAGGCAAGATATATATGTACGATAAGAGCCACGGAGGTAAGAGCACGCCGAGTAAATCATTATTGTAACACCTAACTTCAATGTTTTGACGTCAAAATGTCTAAAATATTCCGTTGTTTTATGATTTTTTTTTTTTGTAATTAATACTTTAAATATTTAGCAGTGACCGGTGTGGGACAGTATCTCGTAAGTATATCCGGGTTATAACTGATAGAAATAATAACATGTTGTAGTGTTGAAACGTTTGATTTTTATTACAAAAAAAAAAAAAAGGAGTTGTAAATACGCCACTGGAGATACGACGTATCGCCGGGAGACTTTTACGTTCGTTGACTGCCGAGTTCGTAACGATTTTTTCCTATATTTGTAGGCAGCGTTCCGACCGCGAAAAAGAAATAGTCGGCCAAACGAATGGGGTACTGAACTCGCCGTCGCGCGCCCGTGGTCGGTCTAAACGGCGAATCCGACGTATATTTATGTGTGTGTGTGTGCGTGTGTGGTGCACGAAATGCTTTCGAAACGTTTTCCACGCGTGAACGCTTATGTTACAAAACCCGACCGCGGCTCGCGCGAGTAACGAGTCGTGAAAAAAAAAACCTTAATAAAACCCGTCGTTGTGAATGAAAATCGCAAGAATAATCTATAGACGTCCGAAGATTTCTATTCTTTTATTTTTTTTTTATTTTTTGAGTTTATTGCACGAATACCTTCGACGTACATACGTATACATATATACAGTCGATTTGAAATCGGCTAATCGACCCGCGAGCCAGACACGCGTTATTATTGTAACACGCGGTCCGCAACATAATACTCTTTGCCCCACCACCACGACGCATCGGTCTCGCGGTTGAAACACGAGCCACGCACAGTGTACGCGGTATACGAGTAGGAAAAAATATCTTTCACAACGTTATTGTATAGTTTAAAAATTCTTTAGATAAATATCGGTTGTTTTTTTTTTGTTAGCGCCCCCCTCGTATGCGCGTCGGGTGTCTTACACGCGCGGCCTATTTATAACGCGCAGACGTCCGTTTTATTGTAATAGCGCTGCATCGACGGACAGTTGCCGCGTGCGGTTTTCCATACGAAACCCAGAAATCTACAGAATTATTTCTTATCATACGTATATATTGTATTAACGTGTTCCGTTCTCGTACGAACGTAGCAATTCGACGAGTCTGCGAATTATCGAAAACAAACTCCGTGTGTGGTGTGTATTATATATATATATTGTACGTTCTTTGCAAAATATCATATCGTTGAATTTTTTCGCGGCGACCTATTAGCAATAATATTTTATTTCGACCGTGGGAATTAATTTTTCTCTTCTAACAACATGAAAATATATTTCTGATAGGGCGCGTTGTACTGTTAAACAGCGTTTTAAACCCCTTTTTGGAGAAAAATTCAGTATTATTTTATAAATACAATTATAAAAATTACAACGCTATATATAGCTGACGAGGAGAGGCATTCTCAGTTTTGTATACGCACGTGCAATGTGCTCTTATCGTTATGGACTTTGTATAAATTCGATTGCGCCGAAATCGTAGAATTGAACGGATTTTTCGTTTTGTTTTTAATTAGCGAATAACAGACGTTATGCACGTTTTAATGTTTTATTATTTTTATTTTATTTTTTTAAACACTCAGCATAATTATAAATAAATAATAAAAAAAAATGCGTATACACTTAAAAGTCTTGGAATCGATTTGTACAATGGCTTTTGTTGTGGCGTAGTATTTTGTGAAACGCGTGTGCTTGGTGTGTTGTTCCACTCGTCGTCGTCGTACTCTACGCGGAGGGGACAAACATACAAATGTGTATACTCAAAAAAAAAATAC
Source organism: Schlechtendalia chinensis (assembly GCA_019022885.1). NCBI lineage: Eukaryota > Metazoa > Arthropoda > Insecta > Hemiptera > Aphididae > Schlechtendalia > Schlechtendalia chinensis. The sequence continues at coordinate 2,037,732 of CM032347.1, forward strand.
GAAACAAAATATTTTTCGGAAAATCCAACGTTCTGTTACGCGTTATATATATATATAATCTACTCATTTATATATACGTTTAGCAACGATCCATTATCGAAATATCATCTTTTTTTGCTTACCGCGCCGAATCATGAATGAATTTCGTCGAGCGTATAATATATACGACCGTCATATTGTTATATGATACCGTACAGACTGAAACCGATTTCGAACGTCGTAAAATATTTCGATGTGTTATTTTATTTTATTTTATTTCATTTTTTTTAAATATTAGACACACCGTATATATTGCGCGTACATGAAATAAATACAATACGATTGCGCTACGAACATTTCGGTAACCCCATAAATCGCGTTTCCCGAATTTTATCCCGAGCACGTCGTAACATTCCATCTCATATTGCCCACAGATTTGGGACTGTCGGCATTTTCTTCAAAACTTGAAAAACTAGAAAACCCCCCGATTCCCCAAAATAAAACTACGAGGTGTTTTAAAAAAAAAAATCTGAGGATAACTTTGATTAAAATTCCGACATAGTTTCGTAGAGTTTGTTAGCGATTTAAACCGAACCGAACGGAATCAATGTTTGTGAACGTAAAAGAAAAGAAAAAGTAGTATGTTTACAATTATTACGTATGATTTTGTAGGATCAGTAAAATGGCATTAGATTGACAATCGTGTACTTTACGTGACGTTTATTTTCTGATAATAATTCGTACTACGTGATAAAGTACTCGAATTTCCACTTGTTTTCGTCCAAATCACATCTAGAGGCGAAAGCCGAGACAATACGATTTCTGGGGGATCGTCCCCGATCACGACCTGGGGTCGCCCTTTAACGTCACGCACCCCGAACCGGAGATTTCAACTCGTCTTCGGATTCGACGACACTTTCGACACTATTCGTGCACGCCGGTATTCACGACGGACTCACAAACACCGCCGGCCGCCCCCGACGTATTGACGTGCGATGATCGGCCGAAAACAAAACGAAATTACGGCGTTATTGTTCGAGTTGATTGCCGGCAAAGAGCGTGTTATAATTTATGTACAACATGCATAATGAATACCTGGCGCGTCGCGTCACTTGTATACGCATTAGTTATTAGTCGTCTGAAAGAGATCAGTGGCTCAAACACGTATTACCGAATGGATATTTGAATAATACGTTTCTTTCTGTCTCTCTCTCTCTCTCTCGGCCCGTGACTTCTCACTCGTATAAGCAATGTTAAGAATTCGAAAAAAAAAATTAAAAAAATAAAACCGTCGCTGCGCTTAAATAACGTTCACGTGTAATACGCTTATCTTACAGATAGGTTTTTTTTTTCACCTCTTCCTGCCGACCGACTCGTTTCGCCCTAGGATTTATCATCCTTTTTCCTACGTATACACGCGTAATTATTCGCGACATCGGAATTCCGTGTGTGCATAATACTGCAGATGCAAATCTCGATTATACTCGCGCAATACGCACACATACATATATATATTTCGTTTCGTGCCGACGACGACCACGACAACCGTTCGCTTAATATAATAAATCGTACAGACGTTATTTTATGTGTATACACGTGTGTGTGTGTAGGCAGACTAGTGTATATATCGACGTGCATTATATACATTATTCATTCATCGGAACATTTTTCTTTTTTATTATATTATTACTGTTTTTTTTTTCGTACATTCTTATATTATATCGTGTCTGTTCCAATGCTCCTCCGCCGGACTGCACAACCGCGCGAAACTCGTTGATTTATAGCTCCTTTTGTTTCGCGTCCGCGAATAATGCGGCCACCAGTTTCACGTTAATACGCGCACACGCTCGCGGAGGAGACCGGGGGAAAAAAAATCATATACATATTATTTATATATCTATACGCGTCCGAAGACTGCGGCAGAGAAAACAAAAAAACGAAAAAAAAAAAAAATGAAACGGAAAAATACCGACGACGACCCCTTCGGACTACATTCCTTTGGTGCCGAGTGCCTCATTGTTTTCTTTTCGGGGTTAATGGATTTCGGGTCCGACGCACACACACAACAATACGTGTAATAATATGCGTTCGAGCGTGTGAGTGTGCGCATATAATATATATTTTTAGGTACCACCGGTGCACCGGTCGTCGACGGTGAGACGGAGAGGTTAGAGAGACGGAGAGGGACAGAGCAACGCGACTCAGCAGCCGATTGCATTCCGAACAATACATGTTGGTACTTTATACGAAGTATACATCGTGTGTGCGTCTTCTCGTGTCCTATAACGCGTGTGCACGGATGACGTTAATGTGCAACGCCGGTCGGTTATTATTACGCGATTGCATTTTTATAATAGGTTTGATACGCGTGTGTGTATATATATATATATACTCGTATGTATAACGGACGTCTCCTCCGTTCATTCATAGTTTTGTTTTGTACGTGTCGTACGTGCGTTAAGACGACGACGCGTCGTTATATTATTTATCGCGGCAAGTTTCGGCAGTGTTTCACTGTGTTTTGTTTTGTTTTTCGCTGTCGTTTTCCGTGTACGACCCGTCCCGGACACGTGCCATCCCTTGACGTCACGCGCGCGCGCGCACTGATTACCTACCGTACGGGTAAACGTTGTGCACACGTTTTATACGTTGTTTTCCTTTCTTAACGTTAGCGCCGCAACGACCGGGTGGTTAGCGTCCACGTCCTGTAAGACGAGCCCGAAACGGCCCGAATCGAAAAACGATTCAAGAACGTGTGCGGAACTGGTCGGAAAAACGGTCAACGTCCGGCTTTTCGAAATCTACGCGATCGAATTCCGTTATTTGAATTAGAAATAAACGTAGTCACGATTACGTAGAAAGAACCGAGTTATCCCATCGAAACGCGCATTCAGTGTTCGCATCGGAAAATAGTTATAAGCACGAATAGCCGGCAACGCCGTTTCTACACACCTGACTGAACGCGTTCGCGGACAATACAACTAAACCCTGGTGAAACGTCCCACGGTTCAGTCACATGTTTCGCCCGAACCGGAATACCTCGACGTGGTTCAAGTGGTCTGGATTCCCGCACACGGTTCTTAACGTCGCGGCGCCGGTCGTTTTTGCGAAATATTTAAAGACGACCGTGATCTCCGCCTTCCCTTTCCCGACCGTCGTGACGCGACGCGCATTTCCGAAGAGAATACCAACAATTATATCAGAACGTAGCGTTTTCAATTTTACCGAGACGTCGCAACGTCAAACTTGAACGGGCTCGGAGGTGCCGAAAAGCGCGTTTTAAAAACTTATATTAATACAATTAAATGAAAAAAACAAAAACAAACCGTTTCTGTTCTGACGGAATTAATTATTTCGCGAATCTTATGCCGTTAAATGTGCGTATAATTTATTACTGCCGTAAAGTTTCACCCCTTGTCCCCGTATGCGGACTTTTTTTTTTTCCCCATAAAAGTTTTAAACGGGAAGATTTTCTCTCTCGTCGAAAACATATTTCAACGGTACCGCTGGAAAAGAAATTATTTATTTGTTTTTTTTTACTTTTGTACATTTTCGGAATGCCGTTATTATATTTCGTACGACGCTTTATTTACCGTTAAAATATTATTTTACGATCATCCGTTCCTACAGTAAATAATATAATATATTATACGATTATCGGAAACGTTTGATGTTATTCGGTAGTATATATACCTATATATACGAGGTGTGACAATAAAATAACGAGACTTTCTAAATATAACCTAAACTATTAACGTTATCTATAAAACGATTATTGAAATATGATTAGAAAACACTTATCTAAAAGTACTATAAACACTGATGAAATCGGTTAATTTTCTTATACGTTAGTAGCCTTGTTATTAGTGCGAGTTCGACTTTACTGCCGAAAAATGTTAGATATAAAAATCGAACAACGTGTTAACATTAAATTTCTTGATAAATTAAAAAAAACTGCCGCGGAATCATTTCGTATGTTATGTGAAGTTTATGGTGAAGAATGATTATCAAGAGCTCGCGTTTTTGATTGGCACAAACGGTTTTCCAGTGTAAGAGGGGACGTCGAAGACGATGATCGTTCTGGACGTCCTACCACATCTTCAACAAACGAAAACGTTGAAAAAATCGACAAAATTATTTGGCAAGATCGTCGATTAAGTGTTAGAGTTGTAGCAGAGATGGTAAATATTGATAGAGAAAGTGTTCGTAAAATTTTAGTTGAAAATTTAAATATGAAAAAAGTGTGTGCTAAAATGGTCTCTAAAAATTTGACGATTGATCAAAAATTCAATCGCAAAGAAATTTGTTCTGACACCTTAAAAATCATCAAAGATGATCCATTTTTTATAAATAATATTATTACGTGTGATGAAACATGGATTTTTACATATGATCCTGAAACTAAAAGGCAATCCATGCATTGGAAGACACCAACTTCCCCAAGAATGAAGAAAGCACGAATAAACAAGTCGAAATTCAAAGCAAAGCTCATTGTTTTCTTTGACATTAAGGGAATAATTTTTATTGAATGGGTTCCTAGTGGGCAAACTATCAACCAATATTATTATAAAGAGGTGTTAATTAAATTAAGAGAACGTGTTAGAAAAAAGCGACCAGATCTGTGGAAAAATGGCTGGGTTCTTCACCAAGACAATGCTCCAGCTCACAGTGCATTTTCAATTCAACGTTTTTTAACTGAAAAAAATATTTCTATACTTCAACATCCCCCGTACTCGCCAAACCTTGCTCCTTATGACTTCTTCTTATTCCCAAAAATTAAAAGTTTATTAAAAGGAACCCATTTTCAAACGGTTAATGACGTAAAAATGACAACGGCAGAACTTCTAAAAGGGCTGACTGAAAGCGATTGGCAACATTGTTTTCAAGAATGGCAGCGACGTATGCAACAGTGTATTGATGCTCAGGGAAGGTACTTTGAAGGTGACAATCATTAAATTGTAAAATTTTAAAAATAAATAACTTTAATTAAAAAGGTCTCGTTATTTTATTGTCACACCTCGTATATTGCTTATATGTTTTTATTTTTTATAAGCGTTACTTTTAATCTTATCTGTTTTCTCCGGCGCTTATATATATTATTTGGAGACTATATGTTGTTATACGTTACAGTTTACACGTTGTTATGTACTCGAGCACCGGAGTTAATGGGTTTTTGAACTTATTTGTTGATAAAATTCTAAAAAGACGACTTGTTATTTATACGTTGTCTGAAAAAAACCATGGCGGAGCACCGTGACGATTATACGTAAACATAAAAAGTCGGTTCAACGAATCTATGTAAGTTTATTGGTACAATATAAACGACGTATAATAATTACGTAGCCGCTAATCCGGACCTTATATATACGAATATTTTGTAAGCTTGTGATAAGTTTATCGAATGTAAATACGCGCAAGTATAGTAAAATGTCATCATTTCCGTTGATTCGAGTCGAACTGTATGTATAAAAACATGTAATATAACATTGACGTCGTGAAGTCAATATTTGGGGGTATTTTATTTCCCGGCGTTTTAAAAAGTTTGTCCGATATTTACGCGCAAGGACCGTATCATTCCGTCAACCATCGTCAGAAATACAGCAATCATTTTCGTAAAACATTTGAATTAGTAACTGGACGAGGAGTTTCAGCAGAGACATTTTTAATGAAATTCAGTAGTAAATTGGCCGAATTCGTGAAATGTAAAGAAATGGTCATGGAATACTAGTGAAGCTCTTCTGAGATTCGGATTTGGATCTCGTGGCTGTCGAGTTGTCATTAATGTACATTTATTGTTGTTTCGCGCGTGCAAAAAATATTGACCGTACCGACCCAATAGGAACGAACTCTGTGTAACACGACGTGTTTTGAAACCGATCAGTCAATCGAACAGTGAATCTAAACGCCCGCGGCAATAACGCAACAGGTCGTGGACGCGTGTATTTTCGAAATCTGAAAATAACCTCTACGGGTTTTCGCCAAAATCGGAAATAACGTCATTTTCAACCACCGTTTGATCGACCGCGGCCGACGCAAAGACCCGTGGCAACGGCAAAGACGGCGTGTCGCGAGGCACGCGCACGTGTTCCGGTTTTTGTTCCGAGACTCGATTCGTCCGGACGACGCGTCCGCAATATGTACGCGCGCGTGCACTCCGACGCGGCTTCGGACCCGCGGGACGTATTCGGGTATTCGGCTTGTGGCGGACCAGTCGACCGAAACGGCGGACGGGAACCAGACAGAACGGGGCGGGGGAAAAATTGCAAACCTACGTTAGATCACGTCCGGATCGCACGATATCGCGTTGTGCACGAGGCCGAGACGGCCTTTCGATCGGAATTCCTCGGGCCGCGGGGACCAGGGTTTCCGTCGAAATCTCCGGACCGGGTCGACGGAAACGCGTTCTCGATAAGTATAAATATACGCGCGTACTTGGTCGAAACCGACGCGTCCAACACGATTTATCGTAAAACGCAAGCGCGCGTACGACGGAGGACGAGACGATGTAATGAATAATTCCGGTCCGGTGGCGCGCGCGGCCTGATAATAAATATATTAGGGAAATCCAACATTAATTACGATATAATAATCAAAAGATTAAAAAAAAAAAAACATAAATAAATAAACCTAACCTGACCAAATACGTGCGAAATCACGTGTTTTCGTATTCAAAGATTGCTGGAAAACAAAACGCGACCGGACGAAGGTTCGGAAATGCGTGCGCTTGGTCATCACCTCCGCCTTGAGCACGCCGACAGCGAACGTACCACGTACGAGTCGAAAAGATATTTGTTTGCCGTTTACCAAGTGTCAAATGGTCTACTGTGTTCAATTCTAACCGTGAGTCGTACGTTCGATTTTATATGAAGAAAAAAAAAACCGAACGTTCGACCGTCTCTTAATCGTCCACACAAGACGTTGTATAATACGATATCGGATGTCGAGCCCGTGGCCGACGCGAGCGGATATACACATATATATACACACGACTTTATTTAATTTAACGTCACGGTCGATTACCGTCCGCGCCACACGCTGTATAATATTACGTGTCATCATTCATTACAAACACAATAAAGACACGTATATTTTCTCTCTCTTTCCGCTGCCGCCGCCGTATATTATTAAAATCGAAATACCAGTTTTTTAAAAAAAAAAAAAAACGATAATAAACGTCGTCGATTAGACTTGCCGAAAACAGCGGACCGATCTCGTCGTCGTTTCCACTCGGTTTGGTCTCGTGTGTGCCGTCCGCGACCGCCGGCAGACGGTTTTCCGTTTTCTCTAACGACGTGCGCGTGGTGCGTATTTTTTATTTTTTTCGGGTTTATTCCGATCCTCCGACGGGTTTTCGAGTGCAGACCTAACCGAATCGCCGGGCGCCGCGTATAGTCTGACGGGATACAATCGCGTCGGAAACCGTAGTCTCTGCGACCGATGGCCCGTTTTCTCCGACGACTACAACATTCAGACACGTATGTTTACAATCCAACGCTAATTCAACACACATTGTCGTGTCTGAGAGCCCGTTGTACATTCAACGTGTAGCACATAAACTCGATCCAATCGTTACGAAGACGGCGTCGATTTTTTTCTGTCTCCATTCAATCCCGTCGAGTTCATTCAAACGCGGGCTTGTGAGGTATTCTTTTACGATACCGTCGATGTCGCGCGTCATAATTCACGCGCGTTTCGACGACCGTTTCGAATCTGTTCGAATACGAGCAGCCGCGGTTCGAAGTTTAACGTTTACACGCGTCCAGTAATAAGTACGTGCCGACGCGCTCGTTATCACGTACACGTGACACAGTCGCCGGGAGGGTTAGAGGGACGGTACGCGGTTCTGTTGACGTTTCTAACCTAACGAACTAGGAAATCCGCGGAGACGTTTTCTGCGCGCGAGTACGTCCGAGAGACGCGTTAGGTTACCGAGTTTTCGTTCGCGAAACACTTGACAACCGGTCGTCACGACATGACGATACGGATGTATGCGCGTGTGGCGCGTCCGACCGATGTGATGACCGAACAGCGCCGGTTCGTTGCCGTCGATTTTAACGATTTTTCCAAACGTGACGTTCGCGCGACATGACGTGAAATGCCCCCGACCGTCGAACGGAAACCCCGTGTGGCGCGATCCGGATTCGTAAAAAAGGAATCTGCGAATCGGAAAAACCGCAGGGAAAAACTCTGTGTGCCCCGCGAGATTTTGCTCGTGAGAACGGCCCCCCCCCCAGTAACCGTATCCCATTATATAATTAATTTGTTATTATTATTATTTTTTTCTATCATAAGATCCGGGAGTTGGAAAATACTGATGATCATTATCATTTGTTTTTTATATCAAACCGCAGTAAATCAGTGTACTTGTGTAACGAACTTATTTCAGGGCAACTAAAACAGTTTATACGGGCGTGTGTAAACAGCTGCACGCCCAATATCTCGGGTACCTTTTGTAAAAAGAATAAAAAAAAAAAATGAAATTTTAGAATTTACCAACGCTAACGTATTCACGGTACCGTAGTTGCAAAAATTCATGTGGTCGGCGGTGGGGGGGGGGGGCTGTGTCGAAATTCGTTTCGTCGTCGCCTTTGCCAGTTCGTAAATACGTCGGGGGGGTCGTGCACTCGTAAAATGTTCGACGTGTACACGTGACCGTCGTCGTCGTATAACAATAATGAAGCCGTTTACGCGAACGTCGGCGGCGGCGGCGCGTTCATCGCAACGGGCGGGAGGGCGCGGGCACGCGGTGTTGTTATTATATAGCGCCGACCCCGTCTCTGTCGGCGGCGTCGTCGTCGTCCGTCGTCTGCGGGACCGGTCGCTCGCCGTGAAATCCGACGACTGCTGCGCCGCGCTCGTGCGTGTGCGTGCGTTCCGCGCGCGACGGCTGCTGCGGCAGGTAATTTCCTGTCCGGGCGAGCGCCGCGCGCGCGCGCGCTCTCACACAAACGGCCGGGCCGACCCCTCCGGTCCGCCGCCGAGCCGCATTCCGACGGCGGTCCCCGCGCCGCCGCCGCCGCCGCCGGAGAAGAAACGGGCGTTCTGCGTTACCGCCGGTCGCGGGCATCAAACACAGGGTGTCCAAAGCCGGAATGATTGTCTCCGTCCGAGACGCGAGCGAACTCGTCGAAAGTCGGGAATCCCGGTCGACGACGATAATGATTCCAAGGCCGTCGCTACACGGACGAAGGTTCAAGAAAACCAAACCGATTTCCGACAACGTACGCTTTCTAAAACCGATTTTTAAACACTTCCGCGACGGAGAGCACAATCAATTGTGGAAACCTCCAAACCAAGATTAAAACCACGTGTCAGTAAACAACAAATTTAATAAATAAATAACACGAAACGGATTATTGCTCGGGGAAAGAACGACGACCGGCTTTCGAACACACCGTATATACGTTATGAATCACCGCGGCCGGCCTCCGCGGTGGCGGTTTCACCGTGATAGTGTGTGTGCGTGCGTGTGTGTGGGGGGGGGGTCGTCGTGAGCATTATTCCGTTCCCATCACCCAAAATGAAATAATAATAATAATACGTTTTAATTGTTCAACCTCCCACCCCACTCGTCGCGCACGTGATGTTTAACCGAGTACGTGTCGCCGCTCCGTTAGACATTTCAAATAGCAAATTACACAGTACTGCGATAAAAACGCGTTGTCAAACGATTTATTTATCGTAACGTACGGTAACCGTTCTGTGGTTACCGGGTTTCAGATTCCCGGCCGATGACGAAGAACGTGCGCCGCGTCCGTTTCCAAACGCGGTTTAGCGTCTCTCGACGTGGTTTTTGCCCGTGCGACCGGCCGCCAGTACGGAATCGCGTCGTGTACGACAACGCCTAGTAGTAAGTAATATGTGTCGTTCGTGTTATCGTCAGTTTTTTCGCCCGACAATTTTACGTATCTCCCTTCGCCGTTAGCGCACGGTCGACGTCGGACACGCGTCGTTGTCCGTGACGTCCCGTAGCTGTGTGCGATGTCGTAACCGTTGGTTTGATAACTACGGTTCAACCAAACAACCGTTATGTGAACAACTGCATGTCGTGCGTTCCCGATCGACACAGTCCGACGAAATCCCGGACGTACGTACGTTCGATCACGAGGAAAAAACCGCGGTGGTTTCGGGCCGACGAGTCCCGCGAACGGTCGCGGCGATCTGTTGTGATCTGCTCGCGAAAAATCCTTTATAGACGGATACAGTGCACAACGGGACAGTCTGCGGACCGCGAGTTTCTCTCACTTCCTTCCGACGGCTTTCTCGCTAACACACACATACATATATCGCATCGTTTATCACCGCCGGACACCGGTATTCCTTCGCGTATTATCATCCGGGAACGCGCGCACACTGGGCGGGCGGGGCGGTGACGTACATGTAACATTTATATTGTCGCGCACACAATATACGCGCGTGATTTTCACCGATCGAACACAGGAATTCTATCGCGAACGATTCGTGTACGTCGCCACCCCATCCCCCGGTCGGAGGTGATCTCTGTATGTCGGCGCGCAGCACACGTGCGTGCCGCGAAAAGGGGATATGAACGAACGCGCGAGTCCGGCGAATCGAATTTTTTTTTCTTTTTTTGACATTTTATGTCTTTACTTTGGCACGTTAAAATAAAAAACCGTCACGAAAAAGCGTTACAGAAAAAAAAACCTAAATCTCCCTTATGGTTTGTTTCCATGGCAACCATTGTTTCGGTTTTGAAAAAAAAAATGTTCACGCATAAGACATAAAAATGTCTCGCTTAACATTTATAAAAACCACCGCGACGCGCCGATGAAAAACCGTACGGAATCGACATATTTTCGAACCGCCCGGGAAACCATTGGTTTTCAGTGGTCACGTGAGTACGACATTCCGGGGCCGGGGTCCGTGTCGAACGCGGGTCACGTCGGAATCGACCGACGGACGCGACAACCGTGTTCTCTCGACTCGGCAGACATTTTCGTCTTCCCCGTACCGAACGCTCTGACCCGTCGTAGTCGGCAGTCGAGCGCGGGCGGGCGTGATACTATTTATTATCGTGTTCGGCAATAACGACAATAATAAAAGAACGCGATTTCAAAACGGAAAAACAATCGACGTTTTAATTTACTGATAAAATTAAATATGTGTGCGCGTGCATTCGAGTTCATTGTAACGTCATTGATCATTATACGAACAGTAACCCGCGCACGCGTGGTATGATAATAATATGTCGTAATCACACCGGGGAGTGATCGCGCGGGACGGACAATTACAACCGACGGACGCGTTAGGTTAGACCAGTTGGAAATGACCAGTGGCGGCACCAGACATTTTTTCTAGGGGGGTGGAGGCAAGATCATGGAATTTAGTGGAATCCCGTTATACAAATTATTGAAATACATGGAAAATACTGTATTATTAGCGTTTTCTGATCAAATTTAATCAATTTCGAAATCAAATTAAATTGTGGCGACAAAAATACGACGAGTTACACAGCGAAACACATGAAACACAGCAGAAATTTAAATTTTCGTTCGTTCTTCAACGGGCGCTTGTCCTACCTTGCCCCCTCTAGCGCCGCCACTGGAAATGACCATTTCGGCGTACACATACATACGTATATATATGAAGACCACGGGGAAAAACTAGGATTTTTTCCGAAATGTAGGCACTAACTGAACGCAATGTTCTAATAAACGGTTTTCGTGACCTGGTAATTTTTTATGGATCATCTGTCTACCAGGGAACTTGAAGATTCAAGGATAGTGATTTTCTGATCGATAATAACGATGCGGCCGCGAGTCTATAGACGCAGAAATCGCTGTTCCCGAAAAGTTCGAAAAAATCGAGTCGACACGCGTTTTTCCCCTACGTGTGTTGTAATACTCTTGAAACGTGTATTTTAACATACGATGTGCGCGAGGACGACAGAACGCGTTTAAACGTGCCGCCGCCGACAACGAACGAAAAAAACGAATGTACGCGCGGCACGAGGAATCGTTTACACGGCATCTTTGCTCCCGTTGTCGGGCGTAATTCTTTTGTTTTAGGCGCTCTTCGCCCAAAACGAGTTACTATACGCGCGTGTGATAGTGTACGTCATATCGTTTTGTCTGCGCGAGTTTCGAGAACACGTGTAAGAAACATGAATGGAAACTACCCGCCGCGCGCGCCGCTGTCTGTTCGCGAATTTGATATCGATTTTTTTTTGTTTTTTTTTACGCTCCGTTATCGATGATAACAATAGGAATCCGATCGTTGACCGCGTCAGGAAATGCAAACGCGAGCGGCGACTAAAAACGATCGACACACGTGTACCGCGTCACACGCGCTCGTAAGTGTGGTAACCGTCGTAACGCGTATGGCGAGCATGTTTTTTTTACGTTTTGAAACAATCATAGATCGCCGTGTTCGGGGGGGTGGAATAAAAAAAAACGTTTTGTTCAAATTTAAATCGATTTGCTACATCGTTCGGTTCCCGAGATACCACCGCTGTTATATAAACACTACGACGCATACGTTAAAACGGTTTTCACGCTAAAACAACGTGTGTGTGTATATTTTTAAGGTCGGGAATTGTCGTTGCTCATAAATACTTAGCCCTCGTTCTCTCCACTTTCCCGTAGCGTCTTCAAAACCGGCACCGGTCGTACGCGTTAAATACCCGGTCCGAGGTTAAATGCAATAATATTATTATTTTATTGATTTTGTACAGTTCGTCGGGCTTAAGGACTTTTCGTTATGTACGAACGACGAGTAAATAAAAAAAAAATTAAAAAAAGTCTTATTTTTATCATGTGCGTAACACGTTTCCACATGACGTTAACACACGGACCGGCGTCGCGTTTAAACGTCATTCGAACGTCGTGGACGTTAAGAACACCAATAAATACCGTACAAACGAATCTCGTCGACAAAACCGGTTTTCCGGTGTTATCATCGAAGGCGTCACACGGAAAGAACAAGAACGCGCGCGCGCACGACACTATTACGATCGTTCCCCATGCACACGAAATCGGGAATCGGGATATTATTCCGGCCGTATTTATTTATTTATTTATTTATTTAACGCGCGCGCCTTCGACAGACACGCGGCGCAAACACGACCCTTGTCGATCGTTTCGTCCGGCGAAAGACGCGTCATTGTCGTGGTTGTCGTTGTCGTTGTTGTTGTTGTTGTCGTTGTTGTGCGTTTCCGAGATGCCGCGGCGGGGCGATCTCGGATTTCCCCGACAACGAGAATAAGAAGAACATTGCCGCCGATGTTGCGCCGGCGGTTGTCTGTCGCACATGCACACGTTGGTCGTCCGTACGCGCGCCGTTATTGTTTTCGACCGAAACAACAACAAAAAAAAAAAAACGAATAGCCGTTTCGGAAACACTCGGCCTACCGTGTTTTCTGAACTGATTTCCACGTGTATATAATTCAATCGACGCGCTGCCAGGACGTGGACCGAAACCATAGTCAATCGTCTCGCTTTTGCCAACGTCGGCGTGGCGACGCGTGATTCAACACGCCCAATATACCCGTACGACCGTACCCGACCGCACGTTACCGGCGGAGCGTATTATCAATATTGTTGTTGTTATTATCAGTGAAGTACGCGTTACACTCGGACGCCGCGCGCGCGCTGTAGTAGGTGCAACTTAATTCACGGTCGATTGATACCGTGCCGCGGCGGTGGCTTTGGGCGCGTCCTGCGGCGGCGGCGATAGCACACGATATATCGTACAACATATAATATGTATGAATGAAAAACGTAGTAAAAAACGTCAAGAGACACGCGCACAAAACACGAACATACACCCTTTGTGATCCGCCGATGACGTGACGCCGACAAATGGATATCGTTAAACGACCGCAGCGGTCCGTCCGTCTGCAATAATACGCACACAAGATCGTAAACACTTTAACCCGACGTCGGGCTTACGTAATATTTTGTACCGCCGCGAGACACTTGTCGCGCGTTGTTATACGGCGGTCGGGTTTCGTGTGCCCCGAAAATAATCCCCCGTCCGGATCGGAGGATTGTTGAACGTCGTCAATATCCACGTGAATCCATGATTCCGCGACGTACGTCAGCGTCGGGCTCCCGTTTCCGGACCGGAGCGGATCGATCGACAAAACGACCATTACCTTGAACCCTCCAAAAAAAAAAAAACCCCGTGACAGTATTGTCTCTTCTTCCGAAGCCACGTTTCTCCGCGACAGACCTAATAACCGCGAGTCAGCAGCGGGACGACGTGCTCGGAGGGAAGCGTCTGTTGTTAGGCAACGCCGCAGGAACGCGACCGCCACGCGACGCGAATGACGGATGGCCATTGTCCGTTTTGCCGACGGCGGCCGAGAGGAAAATACCGCCGCGCGGGGCCCGTTCACTGCGCTTGCAACGGTGTCGCACGTCCCCCCGGAACAGGCGCCCGCGGACAATCGGCGCAAGTACAATATAAACGCCGTCGTGGCGGCGCGCGCATACCGCGTGTATTATTATTATTATTATTATTATTATTATTATTATTATTATATTATTATTATTATTATTATTATTGGTATTATTGGTCTAGCGGTACGTGCCGGGACAACACCGACGACGGTTCCCCCCTCCCCACACACACACACACCACGCGCCACGTCGACGGCGAGCGGCTGTAGGCCGAGTGTTGCCGCACACAATGGGACTTATCTCGGGGACCACCGGTGCAGAGTCGCTCTCTCTCTCTCTCTCTCTTTCAGTCGCGTCGGCACAGGACACACGCGCGCATAATGGATTTTCTCTCTCGCTCGTTTTTCGTGCGCACACACACACCGCCGCCGCCGCCGGTCGAACCACGCCGAGGAGAGAGAACCGTCTTTCACACGGTTCGGTATCTCATCGGATAATACGGTTTATTTCTTCTGGTTTCCGCCCCCGCGCCGGTAGACCGACAAACGACGCGCGGCCAACGAAAACAACAACGTTTGCCGCACTCGGTTAGGTTAGGTTATGATAAAACCCGCGGTATGACGATTTCGTTGTCGTTGACGTCGTGCCGTGTACGACCGGACCGCGTGTTGCCGTACGCACGCGCAGGCAACGATCGGCCGACGGACAACAACAGGTGATACGCGTAATCGTTTCGGAATCGGCCGATAACAATTGCAAACGCACGATGATGACGTGCACGCGCGTTCACGATATAACGTCGCGGATACCGACACACCGGCGTACGCGAGACGTCAGTAATACGCGGATACAAATCACGGAATTTCGTAGTGTTCTTTGTGCGCACGGATTCCAAACATGAATATAATAACAGGGTTACCGCGCCGTCCGGTCGTCCGTGGGATACCCGCCGTACAAGAAACGTACAATACAAAACCAGATTACGACAATAGGATCGCGTCTTTACAGTGTGTGTTGTGCATACGTATGTATATATATATACATGTATGTATTTTTTTTTTCCTTCTTTCTTTTCTCTCTCTCTCTCTCTCTCTCTCTCTCATTTTCATCCGATACCTTAAAATGTGTACACACACCGCCGCACAACGTTCTTGTTTACGGTCCGAAACAACAATATGTATTATTTTAAAGGGCGTCCGTCGCGCGGTATATAATATAAAACTATTATCGGAAAACATCCCTCGTCCGCCTCCGACCACGCGTGTACGTATATAAAATACCTTCGCACGCACTACGACGACGCGACGTAACAGCACGACGTTAAAACGGTTTTAAACCCCCCACATTCCGTTTAAAACGTTGTATTACGTGAAACTACGACAATTAAATCAATCGCACGGGATCGGTCCCGGCGGTTCAAAACCAAAACGATTTATTTCCAGAATTGATCTCTGCTTGCCCGAAAATCGGCGAAGCACGCGACGAAACACGTCCAGTGAGTCTCAAATCAAACATCAATGGGCTTCCAGTAAATACGCCAATCACTAATCATAACAGTCTAAAAACATTCCTGCAGCACTGACCTCATGCTGTTACACTCGTATCAAATCTCTCGTCCGTAATCCACGCCGTCGTCTCGTAACGGACCTCTTATCAATGAATAAAGTTCAGTATCGTTTTCCGTGAGGAGGGGGGGGGGGCGCATTCCTTTCGAGCGAGTCTTTTGTACGGTTTCCATGACAACATACCAAAGCGTAACTATTCGGTTTTTTTTCGTAAACGAAAGTATTTTTATCTCGCGTGAGCGGGCTGGTTTGCTTTGATATTACCAGTCGTACACTGGGTTTTGAAATGTATATATATATAGGTACTATTTCGCCGAGAAACGCACAGGACGGGTAAGCCTGCAAACGCTATGTATTGTCGGAAAATCGCGTTTATTAGTACGTATCGCGTGGTTCGGACACGAAATTCAAGAAATTTCACACGCACGACCGTTAATGTGTACATTGCGATGTGTGCGTACGACAACACGACGCATATGATTGCGATGCTGCGACGGGCGAAACTGCAGCAGGCACATAAAAGGGACGCCGGGACGACCCTAAATGTAACGCGTGCACAATACCAACAAACATTAAACACGGGAAGAAAAAGGAACGGTCCGACGTTGAAATATCGGACGACCTCGTGATGTTTTTAGTGGGAGGATAGGTATGTGTAGTCTTTTGAAGTACGTAACGTAAACAGAACACTTCAAAATGCGTCTACGCGGACGTGCCGCCGCTTGATTTGTCGTGCGGGCAACAGCGACAAACGGAACGGACGAAAAAAAAAATACCCCTCCGAAGAAGAGAAACGTTCGGACGAGTAAATAATAACTTATCTATTATCATGTTATACCGTCGGGCACTTATGTCGTCGTCGCCGCGACATTGTTGCACGCGATACGTGTACGACCCTTCGGTCCCGTTACGGCCATTCATTATGTCATGCGTTTTGGGGTTAGTTTCTCGGTTTCTCGGTGGCGAGCCGTTCGTACGTCGAATACGAGCGTGTACACCAGAATATTCATACGACGAAATCTACGTGCCCGGTGCCGACTCGCCGAAATCGTTTTATTCGTTTGTCACTCGTACTGAGTGTGTACGCGAACGGTCTGTGACGCTGTCGAAGCCGAACGCCCGTTCTCCCGTTTACGTTGCACCGAGTCTTTCCCGGCCTTTTGACCGTCGTTTCTCCTCTCCGACCGAATGCAACTGTATTTGTAAAGATCACCATGTAGAAAACACTGACTGTTGTTATGTCGCCCGACAACGCATTTTAACCTACGGAAATAAAACGTGCACGTACATAACACGCGCACGACGTTGAAAAGGTCTAGTCGCCGTAGTAACACGATTGGACTAGAATTTTGTTTTCTTCACGAGTGCTTGTCGACACGTGGCTACGCGTTATTAATTAACGATGTCCGTCGTTGTTTACTCGCTCTGTGTACATAAATATACTTTCGTGCATATTCATTCCGCAAGGCTGGACGTAAACGAATTCAATGTCAAGAAGTTGAGTTAGTTTTGATTAAGTAGATGCTCAAAAATGCTGCACATTTTTTTAATTTTTTTTTTTTAGGGGTTTTCCGGACTTTAAGACCATTTCGTATAACAAATATTCCTCCATCTCTCTCTGTCTTCTGCTACTTCCTTCCAGTTTGCTCTCGGATCTACTGTTTTAACGTCTCTCTTCACACAATCTTCCCGTCTAAAGCGCGGTCAGCCTAGCGGTCTTTTTCCTATCGGCTCCTCCTCAATTACTGTTTTCATCATTGTGTCCTTCTTTCACCAGGCAAAATATACAGAAAGAAAGTTTATTTGTAGCTTATGTGAATTTTTTTCATATTCCTAGAAAATAGGTCGAAAACGATCTAAAAATGTTTAAAAGTGCTCTAAAGCTTAAAAAACCACGAAAATGACTCTCAAAAAAAAGTTAGGTTAGTTTTTTTTGCTTGAAAATTGACTGTATATATATATGTATATACGTATCCACTTGACGAGTGTATAGTAAGATATACATAATTCTCTCGCGTTTTTGTCGACGTTAGACCGCGAAGATTGCAATAGAGAAAAAAAAACATTATCGTCTATACTTCACAAGTACCACAACATGATCGTTCGAGCCGGCGTATAATAATATTATTAATGAGACGACGCGCAATAAATCGTGTCTTGTGTACGCTGTCCAGTTATTATTACTATTATAATTGTAATTTTTTTTTCTCGAATTTTACACTCAAGTCGTTAATATTTCACACGATATTTATATTTTAATTTTTTTCGACAGTCATTAAGAACTACGCGTTTATCGTACCATTATAATATTGTACAGCCGACGCGAGGTTGGCGCTACTCCAATCCGGCAGTGCAGATGCGGTTTTTATGATATAATATCGTGTACATCGTTTATATTATGATATATACACGTGTGTGTACGTATACGAGCGCACAGATAGAATCTATAAACACTAGCACGACGGATGCGCGCGGATTTCGACAATTATTTCGTATGTAACGCGTTAGGCGGTGTCTTAAGTGTGTGCACATTATATGTATAGCGAGGCGAACTCGTCAATATAACGCAGTCGCGTTTTAAAAATTTTTTTTTTATAAATTCTTTTATTTATTTATTTATTTTTTTGAATTCCAGAGACGCCCACCACAATTATATAACATGTTATACGCGTATACATATACAGTGGCGCATCAAAATCGTGTGTACAAAATATAGTTATTGACCGCGTCAAACTGCAAGTACGGCAGAATGTATTTTCAAATATTTGTGTTTGTCTTGAAATCTCACGCGAATCGACGATACGCAAATAATTTATTTTTATTTCTACATTGATGATTTAATCCCGTCCTCTCTCCGTTTCGATTGAATTAGGTGTTCGAAATATAATCGCGCAAAACAAAACAAACGTGATATTTATTTGCACTTTTCATATTTTTTTTCTTTTAATACCAAATCGTCATTACAGTTTATATTATATATTATATTATCCAATATAATACCTGCTCGATACGAATCTCGTTCGTCTCGAATATCAAATTATTATGTTTCGTATATAACACGGTTAGTCGCATTTTGTAGAAAAGGGTCGAATAACGTTACGAAACGAATTTATATCACAAATTTAACGCGTCGATATATTTTTTTCGTTTGTTTGGTCGCGGGACATATATACATGAGTGATATGTGACGCGCTACGTTTCACACGTGTAAATAAAATAATAGATAAATAAATGGTATTATAGATACATCATTTATATTCCTTTCGATTACAGATTTATACGACAACCACAGCCCGTTGCTACGCGATCGAGTTTTATAACACGCACACACGTGTTGTAGCGTTCACATATTGCCACTCTGCAGGATAGTTTTTTCGTTAACGATTGTACGTCTTTTTTTTTTTGTATACATTTTTTTTCTCCGGTCGGTGTTAATCGTATATACACACATACACACACACACATATACACACCTACACACACACACATATACATATATATGTAATGTATATATTATAATAACGCTACCTACGCGCGCGCGCGTCTCTCTAAACGTATACGAACTGTCGACATTATCATCGCCGGCGGACGGTGTTCGCGAAAAAAAAAAAAAATAATAAAAGAAACACACCCGTGAATCAAATACGAAAACCCACGTCGTGTCATCTCTCTCTCTCTCACTTTCAAAAAAAAAAAAAGAAATAAAATTTATAAACTAACTACGGAAAATCGGTTACATATTATTTACACGATAATGGTATTAAAATCGAGTCCGGGACAGCGTTGTTTATATTATGCGTAATATACACATGGACATTTCAACGCGCGTTCAAACAATTCAAGATGGTCCGGACGAGTAGTTACGAGTGCAATTGCTGCGTCGGCGGACGACGATTTAGCAAACGTTTTATCGACGCAGTAATAATAAATAACGATCGTTCAACGATAATATTATAAATACATACGTGCATGTATAAATTATTAATTATTACAATCTCGATGTGTGTGTGTGTGTGTGTGTGTATAGGTTTTAACGCGTGGTATTCCGGAAACGATGGAACCATCTCCTCTCTCGATTATTGTTATCAAATGTCGTTCCGACGAGTACCACACGACACGAATGTGAAAATATCAAATTTAAATAGTGCGCTTATGATTTACCGGATTTACGTACATCATGATAACGTTATGGTTCACCGTGATGTATAGTAGTTACAATACATACGTATTGCGACGAGACGAACGTCGCGAAACCAAGTGATTATGAGAATTTTTCGTTCCCGAAAAAAATACGAAGAAAAAATCGAACGGTTGTTCTCCCGACGCCCACGTGAACCGCGTCGCGATGAATGGTGGTAGCCGGGAGACTCGCGAGACTCGGCTGCCAACAGATCGTGTGCAAAGCGGTGGGAGAGGATCGGAGAAAAGATATTACAATATTATTATTGTTGTTACGTGCACGCGGAGCGTGGGCGAACGCGCCTAATCAATAGCCGTATATTACGGCGCGGACGGACACGGGTTTAATGTGGGCAATTAGTGAGCGGAGAAGTAAAAGAAATGCCGAAAGAAATAAAAAAAAACGATTTTATTACCGACCTCGTGGTATTTTTATTTTTTTTTTTTTTATTGTTTTCGTTCCGCACCGAACACCGCATATTATTATACGCGGCGGCATGTGTTACGCCACGCGATTCGCTGTTCGCCCCGGTTAGAGGTGAGTCCATTTCCATAGACTTTTATAAGTATTCGTTCGGACTCGTTGTTGACGGGTGTCAAATTCAATCCTACAACGACGGAAACGCTCGCGCGGACAGGGTCATAAGTGCGGGACGTCCTTGCCGTTTCACGTGTTATTCATTGTTTTACGGTGAAAATGGAAAAGAACAAAAAAGGTGATATTGTATGTCTTCCTGTCACGCGCCAAGGCGAAAAATGGAAAAAAAAGACAACGTACGTCCAGGGAAGTGTTTGAAAACAAATATGTAAAAACGATTCGGACAAATATTTCATAGTTTCGCTGTAAGAATAGTTTTTTTTTTTTAAACGAATTACTCTCGAAAATCGTCGTGTATAATTATAATGTCGTGTACATACGAGTATGTACGTTTTTATTGGTTTATGATATAATGTATAGAGGTGTCTGCGGTGTATATAATTAAATTTGGTTTTTGTTTTTAAACCGTTCCTCTCTCTATACAGTATATACTGTATACGTATATAATATCGAGTTGTGCAAATTTAAAAATTTAATATGTTGCTAATAATTATAGGTTCGATGCGCTTTTATTTATGATTATTATTATTACGTACAAAGATTAATTTTAAAAATGTTTTGGAATATTTAAATTTTACGAACAGGTTTTTCTCAATTAATACATACATATATATATATTATCAATCTACAAACGCGTTTTTAAAGTAGTGAAGTATTTAAATATTTTAAACGCGGAAGCAGAAAAACTATGTATATACGCGCGCGTCAATATATATGTATACGGGTATAGTTATTAATTATCGTCTGCTGAAACGTTTTAAATTTCATTTTAAAATGTATTTATTGCGACATCAAACGTTCGATCTTAATTTGTACTTAAAAAAAACGATAAGTATTTAACGAGAGTCGATCGTTAAAATTAATTAATGTTATCGCGTCCGATCGATTAGACCGTTTCAGAGCAAATAACTGACGACGATCCGTTATCAGATTTGAAGCTAAGCACATCAACCGCGATCGTCGTTCTTTGATTTCTCTCTCTCTCTCGACATTTAAATTTTTGAACGAGCAATCTGTTATGAAATAATTCGTATATGCGTATAGACCGAAATTATATATTACATACACATCTTTTTCCTGAAAATCGAAAACCCACAGAGAACAAAAATGAACACGGTCGTGTCGTACATGCCATCGAGACGCGGACCGGGGATTCACGGACCCGACAAATCGCGCCGTCCCCGAATTCGCGCTCAATTGTCGGGACGGTCCCCGGGGAACGCGGAACACGCACACACATTAATGCGCGTCGGGCGTGTTTTTTTTTTGGTTTTTTCGCGGCGTATTGTTTTCCGTCATTATCGTTTTTATTCGACTCGTAACCACACGAGATCCGGTTTTCACCGCACATGACGATTTTTTTTCCCATCACCGTTCCGTCGATACGTGCCCGGCGTGTACGGCGGCGGTACACACCGATTACCGGGCGTTCGCGGGCGCCCGTCCACGACCACGTGACGTTTCAATCGCGACGCGGCCCGAGACACGCCCGTGTGCCAGCGTCGCGCGCACATCGCCGACGCACACGATGAGATGCGCCGCACACTACACGCGGCCCGCCGGAGGAGAGACCGGGTGCACCGGGCGATTGATTAGCCACGGGGTCGAGGCGCAACGAGCACGTGACCAATCGGCCCTGGCCCGGCAGCTGACGGATACGGGGAAAACCCTCAAAGACCACCCTCCATCAGTGCTGTACTGTCGTTCCCGGCCGCGTCCAGGTGGCCCCGGAGGAATGCGGAGATAAACGAAGGTGTTTTTCGGCAGCGCCAGCCGGGGGATTCTCGATACGCGCCGATAATAGCGATTTGAACGCACTGTTTATTTTCTTTCGTCCTCGCGCACACGCACACACGCGCACACACACACGCACACACAATGCGCGATAGTATCAAATAGAAGACTTCATCGGAGTATCACTAATGCGCGTCTCCTCCGCGTCCATTGAAACGCAAAGGTGCCCCTCGCGTGGGCCCTTAAATCATGTCGACCGTGAAAATTTCGACCGGAATACGGTCCACTTGAATGAAATTCTTCCAGCATATAATACATATTATACGGTTAACAACATATATATACAAAAAAAAAACCAACTAAATTTCATAATAAATACGTAAGTATTAAACAGGTTCGTTACAATGTACGTATATATATATTATGTATGTTCTTAAAAAGTAAAAATATTTCTAAAAAAAAAAAAAATCTAGGGATTACGGACACTCGAAGGGTAGATAATGATAATAATCGATACGTGTTATACGTTATCCTAATATAATATTATACACCTGTACTCCGCACGTCATGGAGTGAGCATGAACACACACACACACATATATATATATATTAAATCAAACGAAATTTCATTGTTACTCGTCGGACCGAAACTAAACTGTTTATGTACGTAAGTACGCGTATCCATATATATATATATAAATGTATAGATACTCGGTGGCCTAACGTTCACACGTCTCTCAGAAACACGTACAGTTGGACGAAAACTATGTTATACGTAGTATTATTTTTATATATAACGGCCGAGAGAGAACATAATGACTCATCGCGTATATATATATATTGCAATTTGAAAACATTACCAGCGGGCAAGACGTACCCGTACACAATGATGCGTTCTACTAATGTAGGGAAATATTCCGATGATTTATAACCACCTGTACAACGTATCCGCATAACGTTTGACGACCTATAACCCGGTCGCGACCGCCACTCGCACGCGCGTCGCGAAACCGCGAAAGCATTTAAAGACAATCCGTTCGGGCCAACGTGAATCGTCTGGATAACAGCAACGGACGATATAACTTGCCCTGACTCGCGCGGGGTAACAAGGCGAATACAATTTTACACGCGTATGCTTGTTTTCTTTCGTAACGATATCGACGACGTGGAAACCTGATAGTCGGGGTTAGTGGAGTTCTTGCTGACAATGATTGATACGCATGTACGACACCGATCACAAGCGGTAGAGCTGGGCGGTTATTATCGAACAACTGAAACGGCGCGGGCGGACTGACCGGCGGACAACGAATGTCGGCAACGCTCACGGCGACGGGCCGACGACACTCAACCGCGCGCGCCACAACAGTCCCGGACGGCTCATTCGTGAAATGTCGCGTTCGCGTACAAAGGGAGACTGCAGCGGACCGAAACGCGGCGTCGTGTTTATCACGATCGTATTTTCGCAACGCGCGAAATAAAAAAAAATAATTCGTCCGTGTTACGCGCGGATGAAGTGAAACTTCTTTCAGAGTCCGATATAGTATTAGGTTTCTATTGGAATAAAATAAAACCGAAGTTACTAAATATTCTCTATTCCGCTGGGCAAATAAATATAGGAACTGTACGAGCCGATGGCGTTTATCAATAGAATGCTCACTCGGTCCCCAACTGCTAGATACATTGAAATCGGTTACTTGGTTTCCTAAGTCCGACCAGCCGGTTTGTATGTAGTAATGTAAACTAAGCAAAGAAAAGAAAAGAATTTGGCACTTTAGTTCTCATTATTTGGCTCAGTGCGCACGCGCAACCGATCTCAAGAAAACTTGTAGGGACAGCCAAGCGGCTCTGCTCGCATGCTTTTGGCCGCGACTAAAATGAGACTACGCGCAACTAACCTCAAGAAAAAGTGTCATGACGGGCCGTACGTGACGACCGACCGTGACAGCCGACTGTGCAAAAATCGTATTTTTTTTTTGTGTACCCTCTATAAAGAAGTTTCGCTTCAAAAAAAACGTCGAGATCGACCGAGGCCGAGCACGAAAAAACGAACGGAACGTCGACCGTCAACGACACGGTTATTGTTGTCATCACAGCGGGCCGGAAGGTAGCGCGGGAAAAACGCCGACAACGTCCCGTCGGGTGCCACCACTGTCAACCGCGACATACCGTGTACGGTATACATGTGTGACTTCGGGCATTAACGAATTAAAATTTGAAATTAACGTTTAGAAGTTGACTTAATTTGAATTAAATTAATCGACTCATATAAATATGTATTTTTTTTTAAATTAAGTTTTAACTTAATAAACGATTTTTTTTTCGACGTTTGACGTTTTGTTCGCAGGCAATGCGAAGTTTCCGAATTTCCGGTTTTCCAGGTTTTCAGCGACACACAACGAAATCATAACTCTTCGTGACATTAATTCACTTTTCTGGTCGAAAAAATCGATTGGCTCGCAGATACGCGCGTATAAAATAACAACGGAAACCGGAAAATTGTCGATTTCGCGCGTATCAATACGACGACGACGAGAAGGAGACGCGCGCGCGCGCGTGTCGGCCGGACCACCGCTATAAACCCACTGTGGATAAAAGAAAACAAACAGACGGAGCACAGAACGGCGAGTAGCAATAACGACCGAATTAAAATAAATAGTAAAAAAAAAAAAAAAAAACCCGTTTCGACGATTTTCCCACACCGTTCACTCGGTCGAATTCCATCGTCGTCGGAGCTGAGACTCCGCGCCGTCATTGTCGTCGTTATTACGTTACGGTTAATGTTTTCAAATAATATTCTCTAACGACACGGAGTAATGATGGCGTAATGATTTAATCTCCGGGGGAGGTATACTGCACACGCACGCACGCACGCACGCACACGGGATCGTCTATGTATACCGGCGTGCGTGTACGTGTGTCAGACATTATACGTGTGCACTACGAACTACGCGCGTGTGCTATCACTGGCATTGCGTACGTGTGCGACGGGAATCGAGGCGGCGGGCGCTAGGTCCGCGCACGCCGAGCCGCGAGTGAGAAAGACGAGCCGCCGCCGTCGCCGAGCATTGTGTTTAAATGCAGTTATGGGAACAAAAGATTATTTGTTGTAGGTACACACACACACACACACGCATACACATATATGTTGTGTACGCACTCGGAATGACTAGACAATATGTGCGGTAAATGACGCTCGAGGGGCGGCGGCGGCGGCGGTTGTGGGAGAGAGAAACGAACAGAGGATACGAAATCACATGCGGAGCGAACGCGGCGATCAATGGACGCACGCCGCGCGGTCCTAATCGAGATTTACGCGAGCTAATTATTTAATATTATTTCACCCTAAAGTGGCGTACCCGTGAAACATTTTTTTTTTCTTTGGAAGGGGTGGGGGCGCAAAATATAAAATATCTTACTCGAAAATCATTTAAAATGTAAAAATCCAACAACAATAGATAATAGTAATTTAACGTTAAATGACAAAAATAGATATAAATTTTAAACTTTAAACGATTGAAATAGAATTTAACATCAGCTGTCGCCTGTCTTAATGCGATCACCAACCATTACTCCTAATATTGATTCGGTCAAATTATTGATATCTGTCTGTACATTTATATCAAAAGTCTATAGCCGAACATTCACACGATTGTATTGTAGAAAACCAATTATATAATCAAAAATCAATATGCACCAAGCAAAATAATAAAAAGGTTCTTGGGGGCAAATGCCTCCCCCCCCCCACTAAAGTACGCCGCCGTCACCGCCTGTGTAACACGGTACCGATCTACGCCCGTCTCGCAAACGTCTCTCGCCGGTCGTTTCGAAAACCGTTTTACGGCGATACTTTTAAAACACCGACGACAAACACGCGTAGAAGACCCGTCGTCCGGAGAACCGCGAGATTACGGCTTTTAAATCACGATTGCGAAAGCGCTGCCGGAAACGCGTTATTTCGTTGTAATGTGTTATGTACATATATCCCGTACCTCCCCGATACCGGTCTACGTGGTCTACGTTGACGTTTCCTTTTTCGTCGGGAACACGGACCGGAATAACGTTCGGTGGCTAGGACTCTTCCCGCACGTTCGGTCGGTTTCGGGTTCACGTCCCGGACGACTCAAACGGTCGGCGTGCACCGGTTACGCGCGTATCCGTCGAACCTGCACAAGCGCCGCGACGGGTTCTACATGTATATATGTATGCATATTGGATATTTGTTTGTTGCCGAGAAAAAGCTTTCTGCCGTCGCGACAGCGCACAAAGCCGTCTGTACATTTGCGACGGAAACGCTGCACGTAACTGTGGTGTGGGGGGGTATGTAATACAGTGTTCTTAAGTGGTGGCGGCGGCTCGTGATTGATTTCACGTGTACGCACGTTTGTTGGTTCGCGCCGCGATTTCATGACTTATTATTCCGTATCGATCTGTACGGTCAGAACTGTCGGTGTGCGAATACGCGCTATGGTCTCGTATATACGTACGTTTCTCCAGCTCCCCCCCCTGGAAAATCTGTTTTCCCGCTAAACGAGTGGCACACAAATTCATACTAATTACGTACTGATTATCTTTAAAAAAAAAAAATTGAGAAAAATCGATGGGGGGGGGTTGGGGAAACGTACGTCTCGTACATTCATCCCCGCGCGGTCATAATGCTGTTACGAATAACGGCATACGGTCCGTCTCCGTATTGGAAAATAAACCACCGGCTAATGAATACCAGCGGTCGATACGGACAGAATTATCATTCGTAATTCACCATTATCATTTTTCCGTCGGTCCGACGCATGCGTATCCGTCGCCGAGTTGAGCGCTAGAGAGGACAATACGATTTTTCGTATTCAGAACGGACTCCCGCGGTACGAGTGTGTGTCGTATACGTTAGACTTATTATACATTTACGCGTGTTCAAACACAGAAGAATAAGAGAGAGAGAGAGTGTGTGTGTGTGTGTGTGTGTGTGTGTGTGTGTGTGTGAAAGAGAGAGAGTGAGAGAGAGAGACGGAAAACGTACATTTATTACACAATGTACACGTATATACGCGTGTGTATCCATTACGCCGACGTCCGTCTTCTCAGCTCGCACTCGTGATGAGTATATTATATTACCGGACCTCCAATAACCTCAGCGCGCCGTTAATGGCGGTGTATTTATTATTAATATGCTGATTGTACCTCGCGGCACGCCCAAAAGTATAAAAAAAAATAAAAATAATAAAAACGCCGAGGACGGGGAGGAGCCCGAAATTCCTATTGTGAGTTCACAAAACGAATATTAAGTATTGCGTCGCCGCAGACGTACGTACATTATAGTTAATGACACACGCGGCCACCGGAAGAACACGAGTTTCCGGTTGCCGGCTGTAAACGCGTTCTATTCCAGAGTCGTGATTCGACGCCCGCGGCGGGTATATATCTCCGGCCCGGGTGGCGGTGTAGGCGGGTTGGTGGATTTCCGATCTGCTGGTCTACTGGTACCGTATCATGTGCTCGGTGGATCGACTGGACGACGACCGCGAGATAAGAAAGACGATAAATCGCGTCCGGGTGGAACACGGTTTACGGCGGTGTACGCGGATCGATTAGACGATTAAAAAATAAGAACTGCGTTACCGTCCGTGCGCGTACGTTCGACCGAATCTAAAACGGATGGCCGGCAACGCGCGTGAATACATAACGATTCGTATGTACCGGGGGGGAAGGAAAACCACGCACAGCTCACGCACACAAAACCGAGTGCGTTATCTCCAACGAACGTGTACGCGTTTAAACGGGGTTTCCGAAAAGAAAGCACTTAGGTTCACACACACACGCGCACATGCATATACACGCAGTGGTGTAATAGATAAGATGTACACACGCGTGTGCAGACGATAAGTTATAGCCGCAGCGACAAACATTATATACTACAGTTGTCGTAATAAATAAATTGTATCGTTCGGTAATCCACGATTATTATTCTAAACCACGCGCAACGTTTACGGGTAGAAAAAAAAAACATAATACGAGTTGATATCTAAAAATCTTTTTAGTCGGAACAACACACACACACACACGATCATCTTCTTCTTCTTTACCGTTGTGCTAAACGATACCCGCGTACCGTATATTCACGAAAAAAAAAAAAATAATAATAATAATAGAAAACGCACGCGTTAACGTCCGTCAAAACAATAATATATATCGCGCGATTATCATTATTTTTACGTGCGGATATAACCGGATTTCTTACACGAGCGGCGAGATCTCGAGATTCGCACGTTGTTAATCTCGACACTTCACGCCACGATCGGAGGGAAAACGTCGTCTCCGGAGAAGTGTTTTATATTACTGTTGTTATTAATGTGACACGCGGCGAGGAGAAACAGACCGGAAAGACAACCGCGTTATTATATTGCCAAGTCGACGGCGGCGATAACGCGCACGCCGAGATCGTCTTATCAGCGGTCCGCCGACCGTGTACGTGACGTACGCGAGAGACACGCGCCCCCCACCTCTCCACCGGACACGGCGGTAAGGCTGGTAACCACGTGCGACCGGTGACGACTGCGGTTGTCCGACCGACGAGACAAACGCGGACTCCGTGTTGTTCTGCGGCGTACACGACACGATATTTGTAACGAGACCTATATAATATTGTGTATATAGTACCGCGGGACGGACGTGAGGAAATGTCTCACGAGAAAACCGAAAAACAAAACAAAACCCTCGACAAATCGTGGCCCTAACTGTTGGAACGGTGAGTTAAAACAAAACCAAAATCCGAGAGACGACGATCACAATCGAAAACGAACGCGACCGAAGAGAGCTTAGGACGAAAAATATTTGTAATATACACACATACACGTGCGCGTGGGGGACGAATAGATACTTATTTAATTTATTATTATTATTTTTTTATTCGTGTTTGTATTACAACGAACGTGACTGGACGACGCGTCCGTTCCATTAAACAACTCTTAGCTGTAGTTTAATACGGTCTTTCAGCGCTTATAACACATTATATATATATACACGATATACGATATACGCCTATATGTATTATGAGAACATATTCCGTCATTACGGTTATTATTATTGCGCGAGCGTTATCCGTGTGTAATTTCACGATGACGTGTCAAAACGGCCAATCAACTGAAAAATAAAAAATAAAAATAAATCGTGTACACGGCTTTTAGTGGTAATTGCGACGATTTTCACTTTGCCCCGATGTGAGTCGTAATGTTTGGACGAAACAAATGCGTTCCGAAATTTCGTCGGATGATAACGAAAATACAAGATTTTCTAGTATGTATTAGGTGGCCTATTTCTCTCGTGCGGTGGTCTATGGTTTTTTGAGATAAATGAATGATTTTTTTTTTTTAGACGTTTTTAGAACGTATGCGTAAATAGTCATTTACAATATATTATAATGTTTTTGTTTTTCTTGCGTTCATTTACATAGTTTTAATTAAATATAGTTGACAATTTTTTCTAGTCGCGTTTTTTTCCTATTATAATTCAACATTCTAATGGGATACACAAACGTGAGCATATTCGAATAAACCCGAAACGCCCTCTAGAAATTTCTTCCGTACACAAATTATAATTTCCGAAACGAATTGTATGTCAGCTGCCGTTAAATCGTCTTAGAAAACGATATGATGAGCTTTTATGTGAAATTACTTACAAGTTAAAAAGAGCACACAGTAAAAGAGCGTTCTTCCTTTTGTTTACACGTATGAAGTCGAAGAGTATTGTTTTTATTCGGAAGCGTTAATTTGTGAGTCAAATGAAAAGTCAAATGCATACCATTACTACACATTATTATTATTGTCCTGCAGTCACTTGTTGCTCAAACAAACATTAACAATAAAACGCTTGTTCTTACGCCCGTTCAAAGAGCGAAGTGCATCAGTTGAGTATCTATTATACTACCTATACACTCCTAATTCTTTTGAATGTAATACTTTTTGAGTTCGGTACTCGAGTTATTGTCTTTAAAGTTCTATATACTCGTATACATTATGATTTAAAATGGAACTCGTTAAACAAATAGTTTGTATTCAAAACAAATCAGATGTTACGCGAGATGAACGCGACTCCCACGACGATCATAAACGCGACCAGGGTAAGAAGAGCTCGGAGAATTTAGCACTTCCAAAAATCGTTCAATTATTCTAACTTTAGTTATTTCAAAATTTAAATAAATTTAAAAAAATTTAAATAATATTATTCTGTTGCGTTTACTGTACTGGATTATAGTCTATGGAGTATTTTTGTATGTATACAAAATATATTTAAATTTATGTAAGTTACTTTAGATGGCAGTTATAATTCCAATGAGTTTAGGTTAAAAATCGGACTAGGACAAGTAAGTGTGCTTTAACAGAGTTTCAGTAATTTCTCTATGTATTAGACCAACTGTTGTTTTCATTAAAAGTCAAAAAAGAGTTTCAACATTCAATAGTAGGGCTTTATTCTACAATTATGTTAGTCATACACGTGATGAGTCCATCAAGAGCACAACTTGGTGGAAAATCGCTAAAGTGATGTCGGTCGGTGTCGGCCAGAACCGGGGCCGCGGTGGCTGAAATTCGATATCAGATTGTCGAGGTTTTTCACTCGCGTATCGTCCGTATCACTGGGGCGAATTAAGTGTCCATCGAGTATCATAAATCATCAACGACGATGATGCGGGCGGCGGCTAGTCATGATTTTTTTTTGAGTTTACGGTGTGTAGTCGACGAACAAAAAAAACCAGTGTCTAATATCAAATTTGAAAGAACGCACACCCGAGAACTACGTAGGATATCTACGCTGAAAATGCATACGGTTCGATGTCAATCGCAGCCTTTTCCAGAGTTAGCCGTTGAGACCAGAGTAAACCAGAGATAACGGAAACGGGTTTCTCGTGTAAATGCTCACAATTTTAGCACTTTACAAAAAAAAAATCAGGTCTATGATAACGATATTCCTATATACTCGTGTTTGATCGTTCGTACAACAGTATAATGTGAGCAATTATGAGGTGAAAGTCACTTTTTGTTGTTTTTTTTTTTAAACAAAAATCGATGTGTATTTTAGTTTTGAAAAAATATACACATTCCTTCGACATTTCGAGCAGAGTTTTTTTTTTTATGAACAACACGAACCACACACGCGAGTGTGTATTGAACGAGATTAACTCCGTCGTTTGGTTATCTCCCCTTTACCGGATATATTAATATTGGTATATTAATGTCATTCCCGCAGAGTCAACCCTTTTATAAGTACACGGAGTCGTAGTGGTACGCGTTTGTCCGGCCAATGTATACACACATATACGTATAAACATATATTCGAAGATGAACGGCTCGGACATTCTACGTACGAAACGTTTTGTTTTCGAAATACCTTTGGAACGAGTGAGCACACGCATTGTTCAAACAAACCGGCGAAAGATACGTATGATAATACATACGTGAACGAAATAGAAGAAAAAGAGAAAAACAAACCAAATAAATTTGTGTATTGTTTTAGTCGTGTTAGTATGGGTGTTTTTTCTTTGAAATATTATAAATTCTTGATAATTAAGATTTATACAAATAAACGATCGGGTCAAGTCACCGTGCATCGGATATTCAGCCAGGCAACGTACGGCTGTAAAGCGATAACTGGTTAAACGTATACGTGCCGCAGCACGTTTCGCGGTTGCCGGCTGTATCTATCGGGGTTTCATTCCGATCATTTTATCTCATACATTAGATAATCGTTCCGAAACCATAAACATAAACCGTGAAGTATAGGTACTTATATCAATCCGATTTGTGATCGTTTGCCGCAAATGTAATTGCAATCGACGTGTCGGTCGTATAAATAAAAAGCGTAAGTCCACGCGGTAATTGGATAATTTTTCAAATAACACGTATACAATGCTCGGTAAATAATAACGGAAAACACGATTGTACTGGTCATTTACATACGTTACGATTGGAAAACGTTTTTAAGTAGTTTTTTGTCAAATCGTTTTGCGGGCGCACGAATTCAGTACCGAAAAGAAAAATCGATATCGTTACTTATTACGTTCATTATGCATAATTACGATTATACACGGAGATAAACAATTTTTAAAAGCCGACTTGAAAATTAAAAAATTAATTTACATTATGTGCCGTTTGTGTTCAAATCAATACGTCCAAATCCCAATTATAGATAACGTAGTTTTGTTATATTTTGTAATCCGACCCATTAGGACGGATAAATTATCATTCGAAACCGCCTTGTCTTATAATTTAAAATAATAAAAAAAAACCGATTAATTAACACAAACTGTTAATTATAGTTATTAAACCGTCTGTTGATTATTTGTTAAAATGTTTTTATTTATACGAAATACTTATGTCACGTAAGATACTGGGCTATTACGCACGATATTATTAAAACACCGCGGATACGAATCACACAAATTCTATAACGTAATATTGTTACTGAAAAACATCGATCGACCGACAAATTGTTTTGGCTATCGTCGGCATACAAGACATTCATTCTCGTCATGATGTACATCATACAACGATATGCAGTTCTATTTCGTTTTTGTATTGTTGCGACATATGTTAGTTTTAACGGTTTATGGCGATTTGTCTGTGTGGGTCGACCGGTGTTTATTTACTGTATTCACCATAAACACGCTATATGCGCGACAGCAATTCGAATATTTTCGAGTTTATCCGCGAAAATTAATTTACTGTAAACGGAAGTTGGCAAAGTCGTTGACCGGTCGACTTTATAAACGTATACACACACACACACGCACATACACACGATAAAATCTGAACGAAATTGTCAGCAAATCCCATTAAGGAGCCAAGCCGAGTTAAATTGCTACGGTTTACTATGGACATTCATACACGCACATATATCGGCGCGTTCGTTTATTATCTCGACACTATATACATACTATACTGTATAGAGATACGCGTCTGTTTATCGTCTTTTCGAAAATATCGTCCGGTAAATTGTCAATTACGATAAAAGCAACGGTGTTTACAATTAAACGCTCGACGACGAAACGTAACGTATTATATTTACAAGTATTGTACGTTGATTAATTAGGCGATTTTCTAACGTTTTCTGTATCATACATACGCGCGACGTACATTGTTTACAGTCATTTTTTTAAGATTCCGATCGTTGTATTCGTTTTAGAATGATAAGTGTGTTGAAAGAAGAACGATTTTTTTTTTTTTTTTAACAGATTGTTAACCGTTTTCCGTGTGGATTAGATCCGTGAAATTTTCGACGCAACCATGTGCCCGTGGGAAATGTTCGTATTAAGCCATTATACGAGCATAGGCGTGCGATATTAAAACGATTATTATTTTTTACCGTGCACGCTAGGTCTTCGAACGTAATCACTTATAAGATCGTTTGCGAATCGAGAACTTAAATGCTTTAGGCGATCGTTTGGCGCACGGACAAACCACCCGAAAAATGCGTGGAATTTTCGTACCTTAACGGGAACAGAATGTCCTAGCGCCGCTCGAAATCGTATTCGCGCGCGACGATTCATCACGTTGCTCCCGGTATTTACCCCGATGGGTTTTCTCATTTCAAGTACGGAGACGTGTATTATCATTTCGTCGGCGCGTCAGGTATGTTCGAGCATACGTACGAAATTCGCGGCGGTGAAAACATCGTTCGGGAACGGGCGTCGATCGAACCGCTTTTGAACGTGGTCGCGTGTGTGCCGGTGACGTAACACACACGCGCGCGGAGGGTCCGGAAACGCGCGATTATAAAACGTCACCCTTTAAGAACAACGCTATTCGCGCGTTCGACCCTTCCCGTCGATCCGCCAGCGTCAGAAGTGTCGATTGTAGTACGGCGCGGGGACATTGTCGCGGGTCGATAAACGGACACGTGCCTCTGGCCCCGAGCGGCAGCGTTCTCGGACGCGCACGCAGGGACCGGAAGATTCGTCTTCACCGCCAGCACGTAAGTATCGGTGAACGGTGTACGTGAACGGACTTACCGGACGACGGTTGTTCCAGCACGTTTCCGGTGTCGTTGAAATGCGTCCGGAAGTAGTTGGACGTCCGGTAACACGAAGACAACGACGACGACGACGACGACGACGACGCGAAGGCGGCCATGACGACAACGGCCAGCAACAGGACGCGGCACGACGCGAGCGGATCCGGCGAAACGTTTGCCATTTCGAAAACTTCCGCCGACGACGGTTCTAGTCGCGTGACGATCGCGACAAACGCATCCGCGTTCCCCGTTTCGTTTTCGACGGCCGAGAAAACGGTGTATTCGTGTGTGTCACGGTTATCGATCGGATTCCCCGGGCGGCCGGCCGGCTCTCGCTCGTTCCTCTAAACGTCGGCGTCGCGTACGTGTGTATATATTTAATATATATATAAATAAATATGTATGTATACGTATGCGTGTACGTACGTACTCGTATAATCGATCGTGCGCGTCGTTTCGCGAGACCGCGAAGACCTATCACGACGACGCCGACGACCACGGTTCGTACCGTCAAGACCGCTAACCACGACCGCACAGTCACCACTACCATACGGCGGTCGCTGATGTCGCGACGGTGCGTGCTGCTGCTGCGGCGGCGGACGGGAGGGGTATGGCAGCAGATGATTTCGGTTCGGCGTCCGGCGACGGGACACGAGGTCGGCCGAAGGCCCGTGCCGCCCGGACGCAGGTAGTCTCGTCGGAAAAAAACAAAAAAAAACGATACTTACTCTTACCGATAATAATAATAATAATAATAATAATAATGGTTATAATATTCTACGCGCTCGCCTACCACCTGTACTAATCAATTAAATTACACGATTGTTCCTCCACAACCAGCCCGGCGCGCGCACGCACAGATAGAAGTTCTGTCACAGAACGGATTTCGTCACGACATACACGTACGTTTCAATCTATATTCGTAAGAATATCTATAACGCGTATCTACCGCGTGGCGTTACGTGATTTTAGTGTTTTTCTTCCTTTTTTCCAACGATATTTATACGAATACCCCCAAGTAGATACTATAATAATAATAATAATAATCGCATGTCAATAAGTAATACGCGAATGAAGTCATACATATATCGTCGACTTGTATACGTATAATCCAAT
The DNA here is from genome assembly GCA_019022885.1 of Schlechtendalia chinensis. Lineage (NCBI taxonomy): Eukaryota > Metazoa > Arthropoda > Insecta > Hemiptera > Aphididae > Schlechtendalia > Schlechtendalia chinensis. The sequence goes on from CM032347.1 coordinate 2,073,263, forward strand.
CTAACCTAATCAGAAGGCGTTTAATCGATAACTATTAATATTATTTCTCCGAGACGGGTATTACATTATTGTATACTACGAGTTTTCAACGAATAATTATATATTTTCTGTCCGCGCGTTTAAACACTCAATTTGAAATATAAACACAATTAATTACATACGCGAAAAGTCAATTACGCGAGTCAATCAACTAGATTAATGACAATTTTTCATCAATAACAATATTGTAGACATTTATCGATTGAACGGGACTTTTTTGGAAATAATAATTGATATACTAAAATTAATGTTTTTAAATATATGTAGTGGGAAAATTATGATTGGTTACATTTAATTTTTCAAATTCTAGTCGTTATTTCTTTTTTTGTTTTTATTACATTATCGGTAAGTATAGTTTTTCAGTTTCGACTATATATCTTTACTAATTAGTTTTTGTAGTCGATTGTATCGGATCTGCTGCAGCAGAACGCGTGTTCAAGCGAAGACATAAAAAATATATAGAATTTTGACTGACGAACACCCATCGAGCAACGGCGTACAAGTTACTATATATACGTACACATGTATATATATATATATATTTATATTTATATACATACCGCGTTTCGTTGACTTAGTAGTTTGTTTCGCTTTTATTGCAGTCTAAATATAAGTAAAATGTTATATAGCAGTTTAAAATAATAACAAGAAATTAGTTCTGAAACACTCAAAGAAATAATTTTCATATATATGTACACGAGTCCAATAAAATTAGGTTTTAAGTGTTTATAATTCGATAAATAGTTTCGTAAACGATTATATATATATATATACATTGGTGCCCAAAGAAAAAAATGTTTAAAATGTAAATTACCCATAAAAAGTTTTAATGTTATTTCATGAATTAAAAAAAATTAAAATAGTAAATAATAAATAAAAAAAATTAATAAATAAAATAAAATATAGATAATCAAATTTATTATTTAAATAAATTTATTATTTAATAAATAAGAACTGTAAATTTCTTTGTTTCATTCCAAACATATTTATCACTTTTGAAATAAAATTATTCTTGTGCATGTTCACCCTTTCACGATGAACGCTCCATCATACATAAACCGTTTAAACGATTTTCACCTGTAGTCGAACGAAGCCATGTTTTTACTCTTCTCAGTGTAGTGAAAGATCTTTCTATTGTGCACGTTGTTGGAGGCAATGATAAAAAAAACACTCAGTATTTGAAAAATTGCAGAATAAACGAACGAAATTTCATCACATTGGGATTCAACCAAATTTTTATCAATTCAACACTGATACCAAATAACAGATTCCTCTATAATATTTTCAATTTGATATTGTTCTCTAATTTCCCATTAATTATTTTCGATTAATAAAAGTCGTTGTACGTTAATACGATAACAATCGGGTATTTTTAAACTTATTTCGTATACTAATATTATTAATAATAATGGTATTTATATGTTACAAATACATAATATTTTTCATGGGGGGGGGAGGGAGGGAGGACAAGTGCTCCATCTCACCATCACTTGACGTCCATGCATATATAATTAAGAAATCATCAAAATACTCAAAAGTTGTGATGCAAACTTTTTATTTAGATTTTATATTCTACAAGAACCAGTTTCCGTATAGGTGTAAATATACATATATATATATACATAATGATATAAAATCACTACGGGCTATAATAAATTATGTATAGTCCATGACTTAATAGGTACATTAAATGCTTTAATTTTACGAAAATTAATTTCAACGTGTAGATATATCCGAAAATATTCAAAGTGCCAGTGTAGAAAATATACACGTAGTTGAACGGATTATCGATTTACGTGAAATGTAATCTTAGATTATATATATATATTTTTTTTTCTATTACATTTCGAAATCCGTGAAATTACAAACATATCGCGAGACGAGCCACACGCGTTGGTATATGTTAAAAAATCTTCGACGTTAATATTATTATGAATTTAATACAGATAGTGTGTCCTGCGGAGATCTGACAAACGCAATAACATTTGTTCTATTCAATATTTTTGTTTTTTTATTTTGATAATGACTACTAGAACCCTACGCTACAACTATTGTCTTTTTAATGATTTTTTTTTTCGATAACTCGTGATATTTTTGATCATTCAAATCTATTCCAATGGATTATTATCAAATAAATCAAATAAAATAGATCGGTGTCACATGTACGATTTACACCAGCTTTCATTCATTTCGTTCGTGTGTGCGACGCACAATACTTACCCATTCGCTCCTATTCCAGCTATCATTCGCGCGTTTCAGCCTATCTTGTTCGAGTTTCAAATGATATTGTGTGAACGTGAATACGTCTTAATAATATTACTTTAATTCAATTAAATTGATTACGGTTAGTAGTCAATTCATTCAGAAGTTCGTGAAAAAACTAATTATCAATGAACTAATGTACTATTCCAATTCATTTTTGATCAAAAGTTATGTCTGTATAAAAAGTATTGAGTTAGACCAAATTCGATAATATACTTCAACAAATTAATAACAAATAATAAATAAATAAATAAATACCACAAATAATAAGACGATTCCGTGCACAATAAAAATCGAAATCGTACGTCCGTACGGTGACTCGAACGCTCGCGGTAATCCTTTGAGCACGACAAATGTACCGACAACAGGCGGCACGTCATGCGACCTATACGTGCACATTCGGCGAACAACGACGTATGGATACGAACGCTCACGCACACCGTCTACACCAGGGGTGGCCAACAGGTCGATAGCGACGTGATTTCGAGTCGATCGCGACTCACACTCGTCTTTTCTTTATTATTTTTTTTTTTTCGTAAACATAAAAAGTAATTTTCATAAAGTTTTTGTAAGGATTTTATTAAACTATCGGATCAAATGCAAGTACAAACATCTCGTTAAATTATTAACAACTGAACATTGAGTATGTAAACTTTTAAATAATTTGTATTTTATATTCAACAAAACAAAATATTTGTTGTGTAAAATGTAAAAAAAATTGTATTAAACTCAATCAGGTAACTTCAAAACCGAATCTTCCGTTCGTTAATTGTGTGAGACGACAATTTTTTTTTTTTTTGGTTATTTAATAAATCGAAAAGTCGATGTTGATCGCGACAATTCAGAAAAACTCAGAAGTCGATCTCAAGTCCATTAAAATTGGCCACCCCCGGTTTACACGACCGAACAACGGGTCACAACGTGCGTGAGCATTCGTCACTTTTGTTCGCTTGTGTGTACGCGCCTTAAGAAGCACGGACCACCGCGTGGGAGAAAAAGTTTTAGCATAAATAAAAAATAAAATAGTATATATAGCTGGTATAGATAATAATGCATAAACACCTATTTTGAAATAACGCGATAAGATAATAATATTATTAATCGTAAATTATACATATACACATATATTTAAAACGCGTCATCCGAAACAAACGCATTGTTTTCGTATATATTATTTATATTATAGGTACCTATTGTTTTTATAGTAATTTATGATACGATAACAATCAGTACACATATATATATACTATTATTTTGCATCTGAAAAACTACGCTGTAAAACAATTTTATAAGCGTTTATAATGTACAGGTATATCGTCTAAATTGAACGTACTCGTGTCTATACTATGTATATATTCAATTAATTTATTATATATATATATATACTCGTGTTGATCTTCGGAGAGATACGCGTCAAACCCAGTGGACTACCGCCTTAATCATACAGTAATATTGCATTTATCTCGGCGCATGACGCGATACGTAGGAATGCGTGCATCATAAATGTATAACGGTGTAATTATATCATACAGGAAAAATGCACGACGTTATGTCCGTCCGTAGGTGTTCTTCGTCAGCGAGACGCGCGGTACATTATTATTTTATTGAGTTATTATAATGGTATTACCACGGTACACGTAGACGGGGCAAACCATTCGTGCGTCCGGGTAGCGTAAACACATTTTCGCCCGGAAAGTACGGTTTTCGTTAAGTACACTCTTGGTCGACTGTCTGCGGTCTGTGAAACGTCACGGCACAGCGATGGTTGGAAATGTTTTGTTTTCAATTATTACGAGCTGGCTAATAACAATTTGTATAAAGTGTACAAATTCGATCCGCGTGATTATATTTTTATAATACTTCATTACCCGTCACTGCTCGAGGACATTCGGCACCAGATTAGCGATCAATTGACTCCGTGCACCTAACTAACGTTAAATTTTTAACGCGCGGACCTAACTCGAAATATCGGACGTCGATTTGTAAAATAAGTGAGTGAGTATTATACTAAATCAATTTGAAGGAATAACAACACAAAACGATATATATGTATATAACGTGAGATAATGAATAATATCGAAAGCATAACAAAAGTGATCGTGTGTAGTGATAAACAAATGTTACCATCGCGAAACGTCAAAAACGACCTTTACATTCGTGTGGTCAATAAAAGTGTCACGTGTCAAAACAATTCGGCTCGAACACCAGTCGCCAAAAAATCGGTAAACCGACGAAGCCAAATCTGATAACCTTATGCCCTTGTCCTTTTTATTATCGTGGGCACGTTTTCCTCGGGTTTTTTTTCCCTTTTGAACCTCATAAACAGAAAAAAATTTAAAATGTGTCAAATCGTGCGAACAAATAATTTATAAACCCGCCTTTTTTATCTCTCCCATATGGATGTCTAGAAGATTTTTTTTTTTTTTTTTTATAGCATTCAAACAACTACAATACTATTATATAAATTTAAGACACTATTTCATGAATACGAGTACGGTATAAATTACCATAAATTTCATCAGTTTTGAAATTATTATCGTGAAATATTTGTGAGGGAATCATCTCACGTGATTAATAGTGTATTATACGCGAACGCGCAGGCGCGCGCGCTCGTGTGTATTTGTTCGTAATGATACATGATTTATACATGTTTCTACAACCGTACGAAGCGTGTACGCGATTTTAAACTTTATTGACTATGAATTATTGTTTTTATTTTTGCGTGCACGCGTAGCAATAATCGATATGATGCTTGTAGTAGACGTTCGTTCGAGCGCATACAACCGATAATAACGGGTATAAATATGTACGTACACACGTGTAGTTGAACACAATGTCGTGTGCGTGTAAGTGCGGTCGAAGTGACGCGAAACGAGTGCGTGCAGAGGAGAAGGGAAATGTTTCGTACGACGTCGACTTCTTTTTGAAAACCATGCTTGGGCACGTGTTTTAGCGACACGAAAAGATACGTCTCGTGTCTCTCTGTCGCGGTCACTGTGTCACTCGGAACACTATCGTTTGACGATCGGTTTACGATTATTATTTTTATTCTCGAAAAAACCTAATCATTTATATTTCCCGTGATACAGCTCACGATGAAAAAATTCACACTGTGTACAACAGTACCGACACCGTCCAAGCATACTCGGACAAGACGAGTGGACGGACGAAAAACGTGTACACGAAGAAAAAGAGGTAATCTCTCCGTATCTCATCACCTCCCTCGATCTGCCTCGACCGTCGTGTACATACACGTTGCCGTCGCACGAAACGTTAATACGTTCCGGTTGCGATCGGTTTGATACGCGATTAAATGGCACGGTATTATGTGAAACGTGTACTGTAGAAAGAACATTTCGCAAACTGATAAGATTTCGGACACGAACTGAAACTACTCGGTAACGGTTAGCGTTACTACGATGTACGCGGCTCGTTGCAAAATTAGTCACATTTCGTGACTCAAAACTCGAGGATTAAAATGTATTATGACTTTTACACGCAATATATCATATACAGTCTGGAGGACAAGTATTCAAACGTCAACATTATTATCATTAATCATGTTGTACATACTCACTAAATGTCTACGATTGTTTCGCGATGAAACTTATTCGAATATATGTAACAATAATATAGAAAAACGTATTATTTCACGGGAGACGTGGAAACGTATGAACGCATTAGAACTAGACGTGTTCCAGTATTATTGATCTATCGATATAATATTTTTTTTCTACGACCCTTCAAATTCTACACACCACTATACATGAGCAGTATTGATTTAAAATTTTTCAAAGTGAAATAAACTCTTTTTTTCAATTAAATAATTTTGTTTCGTATGGAATTGTTCCCCGATCGGTTAACTTGATAAAATACACTAATACGCATCAACTAAAAAATTTATAGCGTAAATAGTAAAATAAGAGTAAAAAAACATTCAAATAAACGCAATTGATAATAACAACCTCACGGGATTCCACACTATAGAAAATAAGTCTTTCGTTTCGCTACTCAATTGTAATTGTATGCGTTTTTGTGACGAGAGGAGGGAAGGGTGGGACGATCGATCCCGGTGCCCCTCCGTTGTATCCTTGTCTTGCCTCGACGGATCCTGACAGCCACTTAACGACGTAATTAATTAACAGTCCAACACGACGCGTGTTGTTATGACCAGAAGGGTCATTTCGGAATTTCGAATGAACAGCGAATTCGTTGACAGCCAACCATAATTAGAGGCGGCACGCTTCCGTTGTGAACTACTCTTTGTTTTCGCATAAACACATTTACACGATATAATGATAACGTTTTTATTGTATTGATCATGCCACGTTTTGACGTAAGCTAACAGTGCAAATCGCTTGACATTTTCACCAGTTATGTATATGTATACGATATTATACGTGATTAAAATCGTGATCTGAAAAATTTCAATTAATTTCTGTCAGCATTTCGAAAACGACAATAATTTCCAGCTCCCCCGCCACCGTGTTTTTGTGATTTCAGTACAATTTGACGGAAGGGACCTATTTCGCCCAACGAACTTTCAATCATTTCAGATTTAAGTTGTAAATTATAATATTTCAGTTTAACGCCGTCAATAATGCGTAATGATTTCTAAAACACTAACGCGCAGTGGTTTCACTCGAATCGAACAAATCTCGAGACACGGCCAATCGTAAGATACGTCATCGTCAACCAAAGGATCGCGAATCGTGAACAAAAAAAAAAAAAAGGAAAAAAGAAGAAATCATTGCAGTATATTTCGTTTCAGTCCGGCGCGGGCAGTTCGTCCATTTCGACCAGTAGATCTATCCATTCGTTCATTTTAGTAACGTTTCTTATGAACACGTGCCTCAGCTTCTCCAACATGACGGTCCTGTGCCGCGTCGACCACGCCGAGTCCGCCGCGTCGATCGCCGACATTTGACCGTTGAAAAACGTCGCCACTTCCGCCAAGTGCTGTCGGACGCGGTCCGCGAATTTCCCGTCGCCGGCACCGCGCGCCGACATTTCCGTGCTCTCCGCCTTCAACGCGATCAGTCTATCGTGTAAAACCGCGTACTCTCTGTCCACATGTTTTTCGCACTCCGCCCGCCGTCTGCTGCGTCTCGCGGCCTTTAGCTCGTTTCGCATGACCTACGCGACAAACGTACCGAGTGAACAACGCATGGCGCCGATCAAGACCGAGGCCGCCGGGATCTCGTGTCGCGTCGTCACGTCGACGCGCTCCCACGGGCGCGGTTCGCCACGGGGCTGCTTAACCGTCTCAAACGAAACCCCAGCCCGTACGAATCCAAACCGGACGGCTCGATTCACGACGCGGTCCGCGTGACGGGGCTTTAGCTAAATCCGTACACCTATTCTTCTTGCGCACGTCAACAGTTGGGAAGGCGGTTCGTAACGACGTCAGACATCAGTTGCCCAGACTCGTACACTCCCGCGGCGAGCGAGCACGGAAACCGAACTCCGAGACTCTGGGGCCGTTGCCCGAGTAAAACACCCGTAGTTCTCTCGCCCACCCAAAGGTTTCGACCGGACCGAACGGACACCTACGGCCACGATCCCCTTTGACCGGAGGGATTCGAGCGCTCGAGGTCCACGTCCCCCTCGTCCAGCAGAGCGCTGCATTCTCGACGCAGCGGTCGGCGACAAAATTTTTCAATATCACGTCATTGTCGCACGTAGTTTTGGACGGTGTCTGTCAAGGCGTCTTTCGGTCTGGCGATCTACGGTTTTGCGTGCGAGTCGACGAGGGAAACGCGGCGAGGCTGTTCATCCTGAACATTTAACGGCGTTGACTGTATTCATTTGAGTTTCGACGAAACATCGGCACGAAAGGACTTAAACGCGTCGCGCGCGGTCCAGGTCACTCAGGAACAGTCGGAATAGTATGCGATGATTTTAACGTGTATCGGGCAAGTCAACACGTTGTTTTATTCATTTCAACTCGAAAAGCTGAAAGTTAACTTTGCCGCTGTCACCTTAGGTGCGCGTGACTAACACGCGAATGTCGTACGATACGGCGATGTTGGAAAAGCGCGTCCGTTTGGCGGTCACGAAACTTTCGGGTTTTCGGGACGGGAAAATTTAAGATTGAAAAAAATCACAACACCTTCATGTCGCCGATCAGACGCGTGTTTTTGGCCCGCAACGCGTGCGCCGTCTTCAGAATCCTGGTCGACCGCAGTCGTCGTCGCCGGGACGGATCGGTCGGCCGGAACGTTTCGACCGGCTTCGTCGGCGGTCGGTTCGCGGGCGACGAGATTTTCCGCAGCGCGTACGCGGTCACCGCGGTCCCCGACGGCGACCACGCGGACAAGCTGTCCGTCGACCCGTACCGCTCCAGCGCGTACACGTTCGCGTCGTGACGAAGCCCGTTTGTTTTGTTTTGTTTTTTGTATTTTTTCATACGAACGGACGCGACGAGATTACGATAAAATAACGGTACACGGTCGACGACGAAAAATCTTAAATCGAATCCGACCCGACGTCATGGTTACCGTCAACGGGGTTCTGTTTCCATAAGAGACGTCGGGAGAGAGAGAGAGAAAAAAGTCCCTACCGAGCGATTGAAAAACATACCTGAACAGAACAATACGCATCACGACTGCGACAGAGATTTGACGGTTTCATCATTGTTCCGAATGCGAGACCGACGGCGTGAATCGTTGTTCTCGAAATACGACGACGGCCCGTGGCTTACGTTAATTGTCGCAAGACCGTAGACAGATCGGAAGAAAAAAAAATCTTACGTTAGACGTTCGTCCGACGTCCGCGTGACAAGTGTTTCCCAGCAGTGAATTTAGACGTTTCGTCCAGCGGTCTAACGCGATCGGGACTAGGCATGTTCGCAAATCACTACGTGCAGCAGTATCGGACCCCGTCTGTAAAACGTTTCGTAAATTATCATTCCAAGGATAAAAAAAAAAATAATAATGATAATAATAATAATATCTATGCCAATCGTGCGTCGCGTGATTCGCATTGCGGAGAAATACGAGACGGACAGCGGTTTTATTGGTTTTCGGGTATCGAGAGCGTACGTACAGTCCGACCGAGTGAAACGTCCTGCACAGTCATTACTTGTAATTTTTCGCAAACGACACGCCGAAAGACATCCAGTGTTTTACCGGTCGTGCACTTTTGTCATATGCACTGTTATATGCACCCTTCTCAAAAGTATTTAGCTCTTGGTTTCAAGTCAAACATTCAAGAGTGGCGGGGAATACATCACCACGTGATAGTATCATGTGAAATTTAATTTGATGTTTGTGACATTGATATGTGAAGTATGAACAGTAATAATATAGGCACGTTTCCATCAAGTATTACATCGAGATCTTTACCGTGAACGTGTAGACAACACGTGTGCAAGTAAATAATCTCGGTGTCGACTTAAAACAAATACGACTTTACTAAGATTTTCATAATTTTTGAAATTATTGTAACGCAAAGTTATAGAATAATTTAAAACATTTTTAAGGAGTGTGAGAAGAGGATTTATCAAAGATTTAAACTCGTTCAAAAAATCGTATAATATTTTATTAGGGTCTGGTGGATTATTGATGGGGGTGTTAGAAATGATTTTAGCATATGAAAGGAAGATTTTCGATTTTAGTTGAATAAATAAACCATGTAATGGGACTTGTTGGATTTTAATACACGTGTTATATTTTTATACATATAATTTTTTACACTTATTAAAAATAAAAACAACATTTTTTCTTGAAAAGATTTTTAAAATACACGATTTGTATTTTGTGTTTCAATAGAAAATTTGATGTATTTTACCAATTCCTGTAACTACTCAGTAGAACTTTCAATTAAATTTGCAAGGTAATTTTTAGGAATTTTATTAATGAAATTACATTAATCAATCAAAAAATCAGCAGTTTTACTTACATCCATCCTCTTTTATTCCCCAAACATTAAATAAGCTCAGACATTGTAATCCTTCACGTATTATTATTATTATGGAGGTCGAAGATGGGGGTTCATGGACAAGCCAAAGATGGACGACGGGACAGGTAATTTTGGCTTGCTTGCACCAGAGACCTGACGACACCAACGCGAAAAATCTCTTAGGATACCCTGGGGGTGGGATCGAACCGTAACCACGTGCGCAGAAACGTGTGTTTCTACCCACTCGACCGCAGTCGATCCTTAATGATATTATATCATATAATTACAATTAATAATAATTAAACGAATATAATATATATTACTTATGATTAGTCTTTTTGCTTAAACGCACTTTAGATATTCGATTAAATAATTTTTATTATAATTTTGCTTAGTAGGAAAAATGAATAAATTATAGGATAATGACGTAGTATGTGTTTAAATACGCAGACATCTATGCAACTATAATTTATAACGTTTTCTATACATTGTGCAAGTATTTATTTTTTGAATTATATCGAAATCCATTGCAGACATTTTTGTTATTCGCACGTCAGCAGTTATATAGTTTATATATCTGATGGTTTTGTACTAAAAATTAAAACATGACTATAGTTCTTGTTAAAAATTTTGTACTTATATTTACCATTGCAATATTTATAATAGTTGTTGAGAATGATCGTAAGTTGTCAATATAGCATATTTATATTAAAATACCTATTTAATTATAGTTATATATTTTTAATTTACATTACATAATGAAAAAGAAGTTTTATAATTTATTTATTTAACAATTGATTTTTACTAGCGGTACTAGATGAGCGTAAGTGTTATAAAAATATACTTACACTTACAACAATTAATTATGAGATAATACTAATTATATTACTATTGATATATTTGTATATATTTACGAATTAAATTGTTAACATTTACAATAATACGAATAAAATATACAAAAAATTGAATATAATTGTATATTATTTCAAATTTAGAGTGCCTAGGTAAGATTGCAGATTACACATTTCGTTAACTAACATATAACGTTTGCATAATTCATACAATAAATATGTATTACTTACATTTTACTAAATTATCTTTTTTTAATATATTTTATATGGATGTCAAAGTTAGCAAAAATAAGAAGTTGTGTAATATACGATAACCAAAAAATAAAAATACAAAGGGTCAATTTTCTATATCCTACATATTAATTAACTTCAAAATACGATGTATTAGTGGATCACAATATTATCAGAATAATTGCTAAACGTGAGATAAATGAACCAATATACCTCACATAAACGATTCATGAGCAGTAAACAGTCATATGACGCGGTTTTTTAAATATTATAGTAATTATTATTTTTATTTTTTTCAATGTAAAATATACTATTAGAAGACATCACAGTTATGTCTGGCATTAAAGGTATGTATAATCAATATACTATTAATGTAATCGTTAAACTAAAAACTCGTAACATGTTTTTGTATTCAAATATCCTAATATTTTTTAAAAATTGTATATGGTTAATATAAGTAAATTAATGAACTATTTTGCCCTGGTACCATCAAACAACCATATTGGTGTGGGCCGCCACACCAAAAGTAAAACGTATTCAACTCTTCAGAGATGGCGTTGCTCTCCGTAACTCGGCGACGGCAGTTCTAAGCCAATAATTTTTCAATTTTGTGAAAATATATATTCGCACTTCCTTCAATATGCCTCTTAAATAATTTTGGTGAGAAATACTTCAGTATAAAAATCAAAGAGGAGATGTTAAGCTATACATTGGTCGGATGATTTTACGAAATATCGATTTTACTCGAATTTATAGTTGTTGAAAAATGTGTAAAATGCAAAACCTAAATAATTAATAGTTAACTTTTCAATCAGTATTTCAGAAAAATCATTTAGTAGATACATTAACAAATTCATTTATTTTTCAAACATTAAAATCGTACTTAATTAACATCTACAAAACACAGAAGTGCGGAAGGTCTATAATACATATATAAATATGAGTGTTGCGGCTTCTTAATTAGTTTCCATATAATAATAAATTATATTTTCAATCATCGATACATTGTTTGTATAGAAGAAAGAAAAACGTAAAGCTTATAAAAGTATGCGAAAAAGATATTGATATGGTCTTTAACATATTACATTTTCTCACCTTCACGTAAAATATTTATCCATATTGTCAATCACATTTACTCGTATATTTATTCAATGATAATTTAAAAATTAATAAAATCAATCAAAATAAATTAGATGTTAATTTTAAGACCAAGTTAATTGTAAATTTGTGTATGGAGCCTTATGCACTATAGTCTATGCCTAATAAGCCTCCTGCCTATGTTTGGTTGAGATTCTTTCAAACGTTCGGACGAGGATGAAAAAATAAACGTGGCGCACTAGATCGGTGTTCTTGATCTTAAAAATATTTATGTTTTTATAACTTAATTTCATAACACTAAATATGTAAATTTAATATATAACCAAATATTGTGTTTTTCATTCTTGCAGAGGATTCATCTGGGTACGATGTTTTCATATACATGTTTACGACTACAAGTGAGTAGTATCAATGAACAATTTATCCTCTACAACAATTTGTGTCAATATTGATATATCTGATTATTTTTGAATTAGTAAATAAATGGAGAAATGGAAGTTATTGCACATGTATTATATTGAATATATTACGAATTAATGGCAAATAGTTTGTTATTAACTATTGTACTTATTTATATTTCATAGTTGGGGAACATAATTTTTAGTAATCAATGGGAAAAATGATCAATGAACTAATATTTTTTTGCTACAAAAATATTCATTTTTAAGCTTCTACGTATAATGTTACATTTTAAACAATTAAAACTAATTTATTACTCGTATAGATTAAAATATCATTTTATTTAAAACTATATTATAATAAAAAAGGTATATACTAATGCATATAATATGTATAAAAAATATATATTATTGATTAAATTTATCGTTGGTGCCAAAAAGAGGCTCAGGAATTGCGAACGGTGGAGGCGGGAAGGGTTTGGAATGTTTTTTATTATTATTCATATTATGTTATATGTCTTGTTATTATAAAATAAGTCAAGTGTATCTTCTTAGAAGCCTAATGAAGAATCTATGAAGCTTTTCTCACAATATGAAATTAAAAACATGATAGTGACCTCTAACATAATATAAAATTGATAATTGTAGTTAAATAATTTAACCGGAAACCTGATTTTAATAGGATACAATATAAGTATGATCTAATAACTTTGTGTAAATAATGGTTAGACTATTACTATAGTATCTTTTGTGATTAAAACTATTACCAAATAATACAGGACTGATCAGCAAAAAAAATTATGTTTTGAAAATTTTCCTGATATCAAATTTGAGATCTAGAATACAGTTAAGTGCGTAAAAACAATATATTTTCAAAAGTCAATGAAAGGAGGGTTTGAATTCCTACTCACCCATCTCTCTCTTGAGCACGTCCACGGTACTACAAACTGATAAAGCTGTTTGATATAAAATATATTTTTATAATGTTTCGTTTATTTTTACTAGCACGTGATTATATTGTTAACGAGATTCGGACGGGTAATAATTTGCCAATCTTTATGATAGTTATATAAAGAATATTAATATGTATTAATTTTAAAAATGTTAATAGTTTACAATAATATTTATAGTAATGTCTATAAGAAATTGTAAAAAATGTATTTTATAATATATTTATACTTCATTATAATACGGAAAATATTAAAAAAAAAATATATATATATGTTTTTATTTTGTACACATTTAATTAGAAATAATGATAATTAGTATCAATATTGAATAAAAACAAAAAAAATATATTTACCTTTGAACGAAGGTTATAATATTTTTTTTTAGAACGACTTATTAGGTACAATGAAAATCTCATTGAACTCTTTAAAGAATACATTGATTCACTGGGCAACAAAAGTAATTAACTTACGTTGTTAATTTAAAAGAGATAGTATTCATCTACATTTATTAATATTATCTACAATAGATTAAAAATGAAATTTTGAAAGTCGATTGTGAATAATTTTTTTCAGACATTCTATATGTAAATACCAAGTTAATTTTAAATTAACTGTGTAGTGAAACTATACAATTTATTAACTGTATATACAGTATTTTATTTAAAAAAAATTCTCATGTTAAAACATAAAATGAATAATGCAATTATTTATGAAAATATTAAAAACTTATCGAAATTTAATCTTGTCAACGACAAGGATTTTTGCGTGTGAGTTTGTATATACAAATGTAGGAACATCTAAATTGAGGATTTATTTGATAAATGAAAGTCATATGAATAATAATTGTCTTGAAATCATAGAATTATTTTAATTGAAATAAATCATATCGTTATTTTAGTACTCGAAAACGAATATAAATGGCTGTTCAACTTCCTCTTCGAACCAAGAAGGTGGTGTACATTTTTTTATAGCAGTAAGTATACGTTTGTCGGGTATAATATTGTTTTGAATAATTATGCTTATAACAGCACAGTTTTTGCCTTTGTCCGAGAATGACGTGCCGTCAGTATTTTGTTCGCTTACCTAATCTCTGCACCTATGTGACCATCGACCGATCAGTTTTCGTATAACATCTACGCTTACGCGTCTATAGTCATCTTAATAACCGTAATAGCGCGTAAATACCACTAGGTAATTTTTCCTCTATTATACTATATACTTATCGCTTCAAACCCATACAATTGCCGTCTCGTGGAATTATTAATCATTAAACGGTTGAACTAGTTAAACAGTGAACGGTTACGCTACGCCCTATTTATATATGCGGCGTTTCATTACACTTTATTCGCTGTTTCGGTTGCCTACCTCTCATCGTGCACGGCGAATACTGCTAATACGAAGTCATGTTCACCACTCCACCATTGCCTAACTCCTGTGCCCATTGTCATCATACCTTATTCAGAAGCTTCAAGTCTGTTATCTGTCACGCTTGTCGGAAGTCCTTCCATTCTGACTGCGGAGCATTTTCCGGCTCGCTTTCTACCACTCCACCCAACTCAAATTTAGTATGCCGCTTGTGTATCCTAAGAACTCTATCACTCGTCCATCTAAAGTTATGCCTAATCGACTCCCGAATCCTTCCACGTTCGACCCGCTCTATTACTCCGTTTACTATTCCTAAACGTATCACTAATTAAGGTTGCAATAATGCAATCGCCCTACTTTCTTGTTTTAAACTGTGCCACCTATTTCCGTTTCACTTCCATTGATTTGTTTACTGTACGTATATATAAATTATAAAACTACTATACTTTGGGATAAGGCCGTATTTAATAAAATAACGATAATAAATAATAATAACTATATTCTATACACTTAAATTCATCAATTACGTTATAGGCCTAACTCAAAATATACTTGAAAATTGAAAATAGTATTTGCATAAAATTGCAATAACAAATAATTTATAAGCTCATTAATTTGTTTACGATTTTTTGTATTGTTTGTGAACAGCTTTTAATGAAGGACATTTGTTCCCTTGATCTTAAAATGATTGATTAATATAAATTAAAATTTATATGGTACTTTTTTAAGATGTTTGTATTTTTTCTCAATACTTTTAACTTAGGTTCAACATTTTTCAAAATATTCCACTTAAATTGCTAAAAATGAGAAAATAATAATAAACATAGGTTTCCTCAAAATGGTTTTCAAAGGTTATTTGCTTCCATACTTGGAATAATAATACAACAAAAGAGATACCCGATCGAGTGATCGACATGAACTGATATCTTTGGCACCTACGTCTCGCTGTTCTATTTTTAAAATTTTATGAATAAAAATACATTTCCGTTTTTCTTATTACTAAGTCCTAGAAAGAATATTATAATTAATTTTAATATTTATTTTACAATTGTTTTGTTAAACTAGTTTGTATATCACGTTGGATTGGATAATTGAACACTATATTTATAGATTATGTATTTATTATAAATTTAAAGGCTTTCAAGATACTTGCGAATGTATGGTTTTAAGTAACAATGTTGTTTTTAATAGTGATAATAATTTTTTTTTATTAGCTACTAGCAAACACTATGATAGCGTGTTAATAAATGATAAATATAATATTACATTTCCAAAAAGGAAATTGTGATAATAAATGATAGTTTTTTTTTATTTAAAAATTAAATTATACTATTTTCTAGATGAATTAAGTGACGCATTAGATGGAATGAGATTTAATAGTAAGCAAATTGGTTTTTTTTTATAGAAGGAAAGTTTTTTCACTTTCTACACTACTAACTTTAAAGATTATTAAAATTAAATTATTTGTTACTATGAATTAGTAATAATTTGCAATGTGTAGTTAATATTTATTTAATTCCAGACAAATACTTTATGTGTTAATTGTATATCTCGTTTTAATAGTTGACGGTAGCTACATTGATGCTGTTGAACACGTATATTATAATTACAGTGAATAAATTATAATTTATTATTATTTATAAATTAATGCATTTAACCACAAAAGACAGAATTAATAGAGTCCGTTTCTATCAAAAATGAGAATGTATTTTTGAATATAAGAATTTGTTGCGCAGCTTATAGTTTAAGCTATTACGTATACGATGCATATATATTTTTTTATAGTGATATTAGTAAATTTCATAAAAGACTATGCAAACTTTATCCTTTTAAGGATTTGAATTTTGATCTGAGTTCATTGACTAGACTAATTATTTCCCTGTTAAAACAGAAAAAAAAATTTAATTCGACTTGTACTCTGCATGATTTTTATGTTCATACTATCTAATTATATATACAAAAATCGGGTTTTTGGAGCTTCTATAGAAAAATATTATTATTGAATCGATCTATACTGTCTGTTGGTTACAGAATTATTATTTTTTGAATTTCATAGATAATGGAATAAGCCAAATATTATTTCATTTATGTTATAATCCTCTAGTCCTCTAATGTATAAAATCGGATGAGTTAAAATAATTTCGTAGAATACAATAAAATTTATGGTTAATGAATAATTTTGCATGTGGTTGTAAATTTTCGCAATTCGCTAAATATAATACTAAAACACAATATGTCCTTATGTTTTGTTATATACTACTTGATTCGCTTTTCTTCTAGGTAATTTTATGTTCTTAATGAAGCAGTTTAATAGTAAGTTTTATTTTAAATTACCATTCAGTGGAGATTGCAGGTCTCATCTCATTTTTCACGCTAATTTTTAATGACAATTGAGCATGTATTAACAGTTATGAAATGTTACGTTAATTTTTTTTAGTTAAATTTTAAAATTTGTAAGATAAAAAGAAATTTGTAATACATTTATGTATAATTTAGCATGCATTTTTTATATAAATTTTATTTAAAACGAGTCAACAATACAACGATTCAATCATGTTGAAAGTTTGTACAACGAAATAATTATTGGCTAGAAT
The DNA here is from genome assembly GCA_019022885.1 of Schlechtendalia chinensis. Classification (NCBI taxonomy): domain Eukaryota; kingdom Metazoa; phylum Arthropoda; class Insecta; order Hemiptera; family Aphididae; genus Schlechtendalia; species Schlechtendalia chinensis. The sequence continues at coordinate 2,090,953 of CM032347.1, forward strand.
ATGACGGAATAATTTTATTTAAGTGACGCTTTATTTGTTAATTATAAAATTAATCTAATTCATAGAATAAAGTGCGTTTTAATTTAAACATATTCAGTTATATATTATATAATTGTTTAGATTGTTCGTTGTTTTATTACGATTTTCTTCAAAGAGGACTTAAAACAATTAATAGTAAGTGAAATATTTTTACAACATAGAAATTAATTTGTATAAAAAATAATATTATGTTTATCTCATACCTCAAAATGTAATCAACGACACAATTATCTTTAGAGGGAGAGGAGAGAATAAGAAGATGCCCTGCCGTAGGGCATCAGAAAATAATTTCAGACACACAGTATCGTGCTGATACTGTCTTGAGTTTAGAATGATTAATTTAATTTCATCAACAATGTATATCGGAATAAACTTATTGAAGAAGTTTTAAAAATGTGAAATAATTTAGTTATGCATATTATGAAATTATTAAGTTATTAAATTACTTTTGTGATAGTTATTGATATCGAATAGTTAAAAAATCTTGAAAACATTAAAAAATCACTAAAACCTTAAAAAAGACTACTTCAAAATAAACATTAAAGAAAAAGCCCAACAATACAAAAAAGGCGAAAGAAAATATAAATTCCTACACATGTTGATATTTAAATGATATCTCGTAATTGGAATGCATTAATTCTAGAGAACTTAAAAAAAAAAACACAAATCTATACGAGCCTTTTATGGTAATTTCAACTAATGCGAAATTGTTCTGATTTTAAACATTCTGATTATGTTTAAAGAAAAATGTTAAAAATCTTACAAAATGTAATTACATATGATCTTATATTAAAAATGACCATAATTTTATTCTGTACATTATATACGACATTGAGGCGTCTATTATAACATGAATAACAAATATTGATAAAACGTAATATATATAAATCGGCCATTTCAAAACGACACAAGTCATAAAATTAAAATTTTACACAAACCACTAATAACTTAGTCACTTATGAAATTCAACTTTTATTGCTTTTACACCTATTTACTTTTTTATTTTTAGGATCAGTTATGTTTATAAATCGTAATTTTTAATAGTCTAACTTTGACTGTTTTTCATTAAGTTAATATAAAATATACTTGATTTATGTCGTTTTTGAAATGACCGATTCATATATACATATATTTTTTTAGAATATAAAGAACACCAATTACCGAGTCCAAAACAATACTGCACTTTTGATCACGTCGGTCTGTCTAATAATTAATTAATTGTTATATATATATATATATTTTGATTTAGGTTTATTAAATTGAAACTATTTTTATTATAATATGCGCGAATATCACCGATTAAATACAATTGCACAATTTATCTGTCATGACTTTTATTTATTTATAATAATTTAATCATATAATCATATGATGTTGTTTAATAATTGTTTATAATTTTAATTAATCAACGCAACACTCGTTTTTGTCAGATTATTGATTGTAAAACAAAATAATATAAAATGATGTTCGTAATACCCAAAAGTCAGTTTCTGTGGATAAAACGTTCGTTCCAGCATTATTTCGTTAAAAAAAAATTGGATATGATCACTGTATATCAGTTTATTATCAAAAATGTGAGGCATATACTACTGAGTATTAAATATGTATAAAAAACAAAAATAGATGAATACAGGTACAATACCGAATAATGTTACAACAAATGTTCAAAATGAGAACCTTCCACGTTAATGCAATGACATTAGTGTGCAGGGATAAACTTGATAACTCGGTTGCGTTGCATTGGGTTTCTCTCAATGTCGTGGAAAGCGCCGTTAACAAATCGTTGCAGATCAGAAAGAATGGAAGGTTCCCGAGCGAATACAATATCTTTCACTGTCCCCCAAAAGTAGAAATTCATGCAAGTCAGATCGGGATTGTGTGGAGGTCAGTCAATGAAACCGTGATGACCAGTGACACAATTGTCGAATTCTAGAAAATCACGAATTTTATTTGTAGAATGAGAAGGTGTCCCATCACGTTGTTAATACAGTTCGTTGAAATTATCTGAAGAATCACACAGTCCAGAAAGTAGGTAACCGTTCAGTAGGTTGTAGTATGGCTTGACAGTTACTGTAGTACTGTCGAAGAAGTAAGGGCCATACATTTCAGACAGGCTCATACCGCCCCATACTGCGAAACCTGATCGATTTAACTGTTGTTCGTACTTTAAGTTCGGGTTCTTAGTGACATAATTAATGCAGTTATGGCGATTGATGAATCCGTTCAATTTAAACTGGGCATCGTCGGTCTAAATTATTTTTTCGCAAGTATGTGCATCAACTCAATTTCGTTCAGCGATTATTCGAAAAACTGTAAACGTCGTCAGGGTCCATTTTTTAATGACCCGTGTATCAATAAATTACGTTTACATTACATTCGGTGTCGACTAATACGTAAATGACAAAAATCAAAAATTCACGATTACTGTTATCATGATACTATTACAATCGTTCAGAACTCAGGATACGTGTCTGGAAAATGTAAATTATGTGCAAACATTCTGGAAATAATAACGAACAATGTTATCTCGTTTAGGTGCTGCTGTGTTAGGCAATCGTGTTTTGAAGGGGGGAGGGGTAAAAGTAAACATGTGCTGCTAGCATGTCACTGTGGCACGACAAACAGTGTTACCTGCTGTCTGTGAGGCAGTAGATTTACCTTACCTTGTGTGTAAACGATTCGTCGCGTTCCCCTCTTTCTTTTAGTGTACAAATGGCATTAAATACTTTTAATGCCAGAGATCATGGCAAGATATGTGTGGAACGATATCTGCAGACCGATTTTTCACAGGCATATTAAATATGAACACATTTTGTACAAAATTAACGTGGGCCCGAATTGTAAAAAAAGGAAACTCTTTACGCCACCTATATCTCGTATGCTGGCGACGTTAGGTATAGTATACAAGACGATACTAAGTAAAAAAAAAAATTTACTGTAACGTGGTCGGGGGTGACCGAGTTAAACATAAGTTATTCAGTGAAGGTTTTTGACCTTTTGAATAATATTCACCGTAACTCGGGAGCGATTCTAGGATGTTAAGAATAGTGGGAATAATGAAGTATCAGTTTCAATCGTTATTACGTCGTTACGCCTATTTATCAATAAATAATTGTAATTCACAAGTTTGGTGAATGAAATATGTTTAATGATTTACCATAGGCTGTTCCGACGGAGTCCAGTTAGTGTCGCCAGGTGATATTCGTGTCGAACTAACTGTCTCTTACAATATGCTTATTGACTAATGAATCTTACATGAATATTGATAGAGGGAGAAATGTCACCGGTCAGCATTACACTACATACACCTATAGATATATAACTACGTATATACATATGTATACACTCATCCTATATACCCATATGTACAACAAAATATATTTATATAAAATATCCCCCATTTTTGCCCACAATTAATCAATTTAATATAAATATAAATAATTTGTTTATAGAAATTCATTATTAAAATTAAAAATATAAAATATGCTTGAAGAGATGTGTGTCTAAATAGCGAAATATTAGTCAATGACTACGTAAATTTGTACAAATAATGACTATTGTGTCCAGGGTGCACATGATCATGTATATGTAGGATTTAAAAACACATTTTAAAATTTCAACTTCACCGCGTTCAAAATCAAGCGATTTGCCATGCATGTGCACAGTTTTACGAGATTCGGTGTAATAGTTGACGACCTAATCTCAATATATTGTATTGTATTATATAAAATAAATTACATTCTATGTATAACATAATTACATTATGTAAATTAATTAACGTAATTAATTATGTATTATCTTAAAATTTGTGTAAGAATAGAAATATGGAATACGAAATGTAACCGAATTAAAAGATTACAATTTGCGTTGAAAAAAGAAAAACATAATTTATCAAATTTAATTTACAATTGGCGCTTATTGTTCTTGCAATGGCTTTCATGAATACGTTATAATTTCAATGAGGAAAAATATAGACTTAAACATCGATTTTTTGCACTTGTTCACACACAATACGGTGTTCGACGTGCGTAGATAAAAAATCTTATTGCAGCAAATAAATTATAATACTATTACGAAAATTAATACAAGTCTTTATTTTAACGAAGCCATATCACTATATGATTAAAAAACAAAAAGCTTGCGAATTTTAGTTTCGGAATAAACTGTATACTAAGATGAAATAAGACAGCCGTTCTGATGGGAGAAATATGAACGAATTAAAAACATATACAAAAAAAAAACGGATGGATAAATTGGATATTGTAATAAAATCGGAAACTGGAATGAAAAGAAAAAATGATAATGGATAAAAATTGAACGTAGAGTTGGAAGAAATTTTGATCAGAAAGGGGTCATGGATAGAGATGTGGCTCAATGCGTCTTCCAGTGAATATCAAGTGACAAAGTCTGCACTAGACAACAAGGAAAAGAGCTTCTTATTAATTTTCAATATACTTCTTCTAATTTTAAAATTGAACTTATTTATACATTTTAAGATATGGAAATAATTGCTGATACTAAATTTAATTTTTCTTTTAAATCTGAAATTATTAAGAATATAGTTATGCGTAATTTGGATTTTATTAAGCGTACCTCCGCTTCATTCGAGGACTCTATTCCTTTAAAAATCCTTTATTGCTCTCATTTGTTTCTACCTAGAATAATTTCCTCTTATTTAAATATATAATACATCGGAACAAAATAATATCTTAGAATCAGCTTTAAAATATTTTTTCCGTTTTATTTCTTTTAAATGTAATATTCATAGATTTCTTCATGTATCATAAGATAATCTTTTAGATTTTGAAAATCTTACTCATTATTAATATTTCTATATAAAATTTTATTACGTTCCATTAACTGGCCTGAAATGCTTATTGTTAATTCGTTTTGAAATTAATAATATTTATATTTGGAATTTCTTGCCATTTTATCCAATATCCTCAAAAAAAAAAAAAAATGATTTTATAAAATCATCCGACCAATGCATATCTAAGCATCACCTCTTTGATTTTTATTCTGAAGTATTTCTCACCAAAATTATTCTAAGAGGCATACTGAAGGAAGTACGGATATATGTTTTCACAAAATTGAAAAACTACTGACTAGCGAACTGCCGCCGCCGAGTTACGAAGAGCAACGTCATCTCTGGAGCGTTAAATACGTTTTACTTTTAGTGTGATGAACCCTTAAACGTAAAAATCGATATTCGATAACTTTATTATAATTTTGTTTAGTAGGAAAAGTTAATAAATTTTTAGACAATAACGTAGTATGTGTTACGTAACATGTTTACGACTATATCTATAAACTTTACCGATTATTATTTATCATGTAAATATTTATTTTTTGAATAATATCGACGTTCATCGTATTTCTTTTTTTGTTATTTGTACGCTATTAGTTATAAATTATATATTTGACAATTTTTTCCTAAAATCAAAAAAATGACTATAGTTCCGGTTAAAAGTATTTTATTTTTATTAACTGTTTCAACAATTATAAAAGTTGTTGAGAATTATCGTAAGTTATAAATATATCACATATATATTATAATAATATACCTGTTAAATTATAATTATAAATGTCCAATGTAAATTATAAAATGTAATAATTTTGATATTCACTTATAATAATCTTTATTTATTTTCATTTTGACTAGCGATGCTACATGCATGTAAGTAATTTAGAAATGTATATTTACTTTAAAAAAAAATTATTATGAAATATTATTAATTATACTACAATACACATTTAATAATCAGAGTTACCTATTCAACGTGTACATGCTTTCACGTGTTCACATGAAATCAAGGTTCGATTTAAAATACCCGTTGCTTAAAATTGTCTATGAATTTATAATGTTATTCACGTGTATTTGTGAATTATTATATTCACGCGATTCCGTAAATTTGTGTAATCACGTGCTCACGTCTTTACGTTTGTTGTTCTATATTTATATTTAAAAATCCAAACCGTTCAATCCAAAATCGTCCGTCGCTTACTTAACGTTAACCCTTATATGTTTAATAAAAAAATCCATAAATGCACTCACAGCAGTGGCGGCGCTAGAGGGGGGCAAGGTAGGGCGCTTGCCCTACCCAAATTTGGTTTTGCCCCACCTTTGCCCTACCTGTTGAAGAACAAACGAAAATTCAAATTTCAAGTATTTATGTATTTGCTGTGTTTCATATGTTTCGCTGTGTAACTCGTCGTATTTTTTTTATGTACATTCGTTTAGATAACACACCACAGAATACACCACCATTTAATTTGATTTCGAAATTGATTATATTTTATCAGAAAACGCTAATAATACAGTATTTTCCATGTATTTCAATAACTTATATTAAACCCGTATAGACGGGTTTTCACTAAATTCCATGATCAATTTGCCATGATCTTGCCCCCCCTAGAAAAAATGTCTGGTGCCGCCACTGACTCACAGCAAAACCATAATTCGTTACAAAGACTTTCACAACCGTCTTTAAAATCACTTAAACACTTTAATTAATGAACTATCTTCTCTTACACTTCCCGTTAATTCACCTCGTCGCCTGAAATAAATAAAGAATATGCATTATATTCGTCGTCATGTAAATTGCAAAAGGCGCGATTTCCTGTACGCTCGGCATAATCCCATACCCGACTTTTTCTTTTTCACATTTTTTGAAAAAAAGAAACATCTACTGTATTGACTACGATCACCTAATCTGGTTGTGTGAAAACCAAACGCGTGCCGTATTCTACCGTAATATTACCTACCGATAGAGTCGTGAAAAGGGAATTTCATTACATGCATATAGGAATGTCATTCGTATATTCTGTGATAACTGTTGACGGTTGTATGTAACTATTATAAATTATGGAGTTAAAACTAATAATTATACACACGTGCATTAAGTATTATAGTATAACATAATAAAGTCCAATAAAAGATAATAATGCTAATCAATAAATTATAAATAAATCTTCAAATAAAATACAACGAAATATACTGTACCAAAAACCAGTTTTTGTAATGCAATATCTAACCGCCATCTATGAACCATTAACAATTAAATCTTTTTCTACAATAACAACTATTTTTAAGCACATTTTCAGTTAATGCCTATTCACGTGAATATACGAATTCACGTATTTACGTGAATACACGATTTCACATATCCACGGGAATATGATTCTTGATACGTGTTCACGTGATTAAGCATTCATTAATTCACGTATATTAACTATACGTGTTTTATTTTATTTCATTCATTGTTCACGGTGTCCGTGTGTATAATATATTATATTCATGGAAAAAAAACGAAACCCATATTAATAATAACATTAAACAGGTACATTAATATAAATACAAATAAAATGTACACATTTTTAATACAATTTTATTTTATTTTAAATATAGCTTGTCTAAGTAAGATTCACAGATTTTATTAAATAGTAAATGATGTTTACATATTTAATACAATATTTATCAGAAGTGCATTTGTTAATTTACCTATTTCCTACGGACGTCACAATCAAACACAATAAAATGTTGTGTAACATACTATTTCCAAAACCTAAATTTACAGAAGGAACAATATTAAATATTAAATAGATCATTAAATTTTATTATAAGTTTTATTAGTGAAATATAATAGTGTTAAAATACAGGTAAATGATTAATAGATACAGTAGTTAAATAATTCAATATATCTCAAATGACAAAAATCTACATTCAATAAAATATAATAAAGCATTTGCGATTGTTTTATACTTAAATTTATAAACCCGAAATCACAAAAAATTATACAATTTAACCACGTATACGTATTTCAACAACTGCGTTGTCATTATCAGCGCGAATTACTAAACCAATAGAAGCTATATACACCCGTATTTATACAGTTTTTATCTTTGATCACGTCAACACAAACTCTCTCTTACTGGTCGTGAGTCAACCAACACGTCAATCGGAAGTCCTTGTTGATGCCACCTACATTAAATTAATATTAATAATACATTTTGAAATGGACTTAAGTTCCAATTAAACAAATTATTTTTATTTTTTGACGTTTTTATTACTTCTCTGATGTTTAATTCTCTTATGTAAAATTCGGTTTAAGAATAAGCTTTGCACCTATCAAAATTCCAATTGAAGACATTATCATAGGTATAGACATGGGAGTCAAAAATATAAATTTCAAAAATCAGGATATAGCTAGGAAACAGTGCTCACAATTTCTCTGGATAGTAACAAATAAAAATAATAATTTAAGGAAATTATTAGGAAATACAAAGGATTAAATAGAAGAAAGAAGGACATCGGGTATTTATAAAATTGAATGTGAAAATTGCAATAAATGCTATGTAGGTCAAACAAAAAAGAATATAAATATTAGGTTTAACAAACATTTAAGAAATATTAAAAATCAATATGATTAAAAATCTCCTGTCACGGAACATTTATTGAATTCCAACCATAATATTAAATTAGTAAAATTTAAAAAAAATTAAATAATCATAAGAAATTAAACATACGAGAAGTAATAAAATAAACAAATTTATTAAATTTATTAAAAATTAATAAAAAGTTAATAAAAATAATTTGTTAAATTGGGTCTTAAGTCCATTACAAAATGTATTATTAAAATTGTGAATTATTATTAATGTAAATGGCGACAACAGAGACTTCCGATTATTACAAACACGATTTTTGACAAATAACACAACAGACAAGAAATCATATTGTTTATGTCAAAAAATTATATTTCTTAATTAAAAATTGAATTTTTAATTTTTCAAATGCGAAATAACCATATAGATGATATCACAATTCCGATTGGCATTAAACGTAAGTACAATTAATAATCTACTAATATACTTGGTAAATTTAAGACACATAACATTTTTTTTTTATTTAAATTTTTCTATACATTTCTAACAAATTTATTATGTAATTTTGTAATAAAAAACTACATTAGTTTCATTGTGATGCCATTTGACAACTACATTGATTGAGTCCCGACATAATTTCTAAACATCTACATTATTACGTCCAACGTAATTAAATTATTTTCAATCATGTGTATATTACGAGTATATGTGTATTACTAACTCATATATATATTTCAAATATTATAAATATATATTATATACATTGTCCATATAAAAGGATGAAAAATGGAATGTTTATGTATAATAGAAGTAATAATACATTATAATCTGTATATGCATATTCAAATAAAATATTTATACATGTCGATAGTCTATTGTATACTAATTTAATGATAATTTGAAAATTGATATAATTAAATGAACCATGTTAGGTATTCAAGTGCCAAATAGTGTTATGAGTCTTTTAGATTCTTTAGGAGCCTGTCCATGTTTGGTTGAGATTCCCTAAAAAAATTTCACGTATAATATTTCGATATGTTAGTCATGTTAATTGATTATAGAATCTAACGTTGTCTTTTTAAAGAACATTTTTCTGGATATGATGCTTTGATACACATGTTTAAGACTGTAAGTGAGTAATATTAATTGGCCAATTTACATAGAATTATAATATGTGTAAATACGAATATATTTTTGTATATTAGCGAATTATTAATAGACTAATGGAATTTAAGGCAAATATTGTATATCTAAAATGTACAACACTTCTATAGTGTATTCAATTATTGAACGTATTAACTTTTTTTCATCATTACAATGAATTTATTGCATTGTTCGAAACCGCACTGGACTGCATGTCATCTGACAATTACAAAATTGTAATCAGTGCTGATAAAACGCACGTGAGTGAACACGCAAGACGTTTCAATGCGTCACCAATTGACGAAGTTGCCATTGTCGTCGTTGGTGAAAATCTGGAGTATCGCGATTTCGTTCTACATTGGCGGAATGATCAAAAGTGGAATTGCTGTCGAATTAATGACGTACAAATAAGTGGATACCGTTACTAGCCAAGATGATATCGTCAACTATCTAACTGAATTTTTAAACTCGTAGGAATTGCCCGGATTGCCGCTTCACAATCTCAAATTAAAGTCGGATCGGTAATCATAATGTCGCGAAATATCAATCAATTACATCTTTGTAATGACATCTTTCTTGCGGTGGAGAAACTAATGAACATCATTGAAACAAGAATTCTTAAGGGAAAGTACAAAGGAGAAGATGTTTTGATACCACGCATCTCAATGGGAAAAGACTGATATACCATTCGACTTTAAACGCTTGCAGTTTCCGGTACGGTTTGCATTTGCAATGATAATAAATAATACACAAAGGCAGTCATTGTCATGTTTGTGGCAATAATCTTGAAAATCCATGTTTCTCGTATGACCAATTGTATGTCGCCTGTTCCCGTGTCGGAATACCATTAGCTTTGTTCGCTTATACATCAGACAACAAAACAATAAATGTTGTGTATCATGAAGCATATCAATGAGCGAAATTTTGATGTCACAGCAAACCAAACGAAACAGAGCATTTCAATGTTTTGATTGTTTACTTAAACATAGAAATAGAAATGTAAATAAAACATCTTGACATCCGTTGGGATTTAAAAATTAAATCACTATTACAATAGTTTTTCATAAATTCACAAAATAATAGAAAAAATTAATTTAAATTTGGACAAGACCACATCTGTCAGGACAGTTAGTATATTATATATATACTATATACTAACTGTCCTGACAGATATATATATATATATTTGTATATTTTTGTATATAACTTTTATATACAAATGTATATATATATATAATACATATAGGAGGTATATATTTGTGATTAAATTTGTCATTGGAGAAACAAATTCATAAAACTGTTAGATAAATACAATATTTTAAAAATGTTTTGCATATTTTTACTAGCAAGGGAATATATTATTGGGGATATTCGCAAGCGTAAGTATTTGTTATTCACTATAATAGTCATTTAAAAGATAGTAATTTGTATTTTTTTTATTTAAATCTTATAAAGCGTGAAAATTTAATTTAAAATTTATTTATCTACTAGGAAGTGAATACAGTGGTCTGTGAAGTACGAGACAATATTAAAGTCTTTTAAAAAGAAATAAACTTATGAATTTAAAAATATTCAAAGATAAGACAGCCGTGTCTCGAGAGCACAATATTCAGTACGACGTGTTCTTATTACAGATAAAATAATGATGGAATATTTTAGATATTATTTTGAGAGATTCATTGTATTTCTGTTCGTTTTATAATAGGGTTACATGCTATCCCGGTAAAACAAAAACTTAACACCACAGGGTCGTGCTCAGATATGACCGATCCAGATATCGGCTTCCCTATTCTCGAGAAATCTAGGTCCAAAAGTCGGGTAAACTGACTTATACTATTTGTGAGCAAAATTAATAAATGGTTTTGCCCAAAGCGAATGGGGGACTGTCCAGCTGAATGTTTTGATTTGGAACCGAGTGTGCCCAGCTGATTGGCACCCATAAAAAGATTGATAGACGTTGGTCGCTTCTTATCAGCTCAAATTTCAGTAGCATGGTGAATTCCGAGCCAAACGGTCTAAGTGTGGGTGACAAATGTTGGGCTAGGCCAGCTTAGACCGTGCCTTCTTGACTGTGAACTCCGTGTGATAGGCTGGCTGAATTGAAAAGAATCATAAGCTTGCAACCTAACACTAGGGTCGCCACCGATAGCGAACTAGCAATCGTTGGTTAGGGTTAACCAGCTACCTAATACATGCAATTGAAAAGAGTGGAAGCCTGGCGGAAAGGTTAGAAAGTGGCGGAAAACGTCCAACCTGTGACTAACTAGCACGGCGGACGAGCGGTAAACACCGGTTGAGTCGGCATTCAGACCCGACAGACCCCTTTGTCAGAATCCTCTTTCGGGATCGGTTACGTGGTGGCGTATAAGCAAGATATGTATTAAAAGCCTCACAATCTAGACACCGGGCATGCGAGTTGGTTGAGAACAGCTCAGGATGCACGGGGACAGCACGGCACAGCTATACCACCGATCGCGCCCGTTCCTACACCGGAGGGTAGATATATCTCACAGCACACTTTATTTTTCTTTTCTAACCGAAGACAGAGAGGAAAATATGGATTCCATTACTGCCTACCTGTTCCCATCATTTATTTACGAAAGGCAATCATATATAATACAACAAATCGCATGAAAAATAATAGTCATACTTAATTCTTAGATATGACATACGAGTTTATACATTTTAAAAAAATAAAGCCTTCAGCTACTAACATGTACATACATGCAGACATATGCATATATATATATATATACAGAGTGACTGGTGATAAAGTATACAAACACTAGGTAGTGATTGTTAATCTCAAATTCAACAAAATAGTTCCTTTTGGTTTTGTATTTTTTTCGGAAATACGTGATTTTTCACCTAAAACTAACGACTTTTCTAAAATCATATCTCTTGAACTAATTGGTCCTACAGCAAATTTAAAAAAATTATTGAAAAACTCATTAAATTTTTTTAAAGGCTGTATAGACTTTATTAAAAACATAATTAGCAAGAGTCCCATTTAATTTTTGTAAGCAAAGACACAATACTAAATTTAAAAAATTTAAACATTTCTAAATTTTAAAAAGTTCGATTTTGATCTGACGAATTATTTTCGTATCTTAAAGATGTGAAAATTTCCTTTTTTAATAAATAAAATATTATGTTAAATTTCGCAAAGTATTTAATTCAATATTTAATTAAAAATTTTTTTTTTTAGGACACCTTAGCAATTATAACGAATTCCTCATCAATAATTTCAAGGAATTCATTAACACACTGGGCGACAATAGTATATGTTGAACAGTTTCTTTAAATTAATATAGATAAAAATGTTAAAATTAACTCATATTGTTAATATACTCGTTGACCAGCACTAGCCGGCTGGGGGGGGGGGGAGCTAGAATAGTGGGAGGGATTTCAACCCCAGTTTGACTCGTTAACGTCAAAATAAATCCTAGTTGGTACCACGAGAGCGGGGAAGCCCCACTGCCACGTCGGACCGGCTTGTTGCTCCGGACGCAGTACTCTCGCACTAACTCGGCTGCAACATGGTAGTTGTGGAACAGACGTTAAATATAGGGTTGCCATCCGTCCCGATACATGGGGACTGTCACCGTTATTGAGCTCTCTTTCCCGACGTGTGTAAAACAAATATTTAATCTAAAACAAAGAATTATAATTTTTATTAAAAATTGAGTATTTTTATACACTCTATACTAGAATCCCAAGAACGTCCCGACGAGACCCTAGTCAAATATGGTAACTCTAGTTAGATAATAACAAACCACATGACCCAGTGGGAAGATATAGGAACCCATATGACTCGGGAAACTGAGTTGTGCCTTGTCCTTGAAAGAGTACAAGCCGAAGGTTCGGCGCTGGTGGTCCATAGACGACACTGGGTCTGATCTTAAATGGTTGAGTCCTGCTTTATCGTACCACTCGAGTAGCGAGGCGCCTTGCGCTAATAGAAGGTGTGCGATCAGTAGGCCTCGGCCAAACAAATCCGGAATGAACTGTTAAAATACTCGTATGTAAAAAAAATATTAAACTACGTCAATTAATTTGATTTACAATTGTCTACAAATAGTATTTTCAAAAAAAAAGAAAACATGAATAACTTTTTTCGAATCTTTCACATGTAAATACCATGATATTTTATTAAAAAAATTCTCATGTTAAAATTAAAAATTAAAAATGCATTTATTTATGCAATTTTTAAAAACTAATCATTGTTTATGCTTATTAATTTGATAATGATGGTAAACATCCCATTTGAGTTTATACGTATAAACGCATAAAAAGTTTAAAGGAGGAAATATGTAATGACAATCGTATAAATACTAATGGTCTTTAAATCATAAAACTGTTTTTATTGAAATAACTCATACCGTTTTTTTTAGTATACAAACTCGAAAATAAATGGCTATTTGAATTAATTTTTTCGCCGAAATTGTGGTGTAGAATAAATTATAGCGGTAATTATATATTCGTCTGATACGATAGTGTTATTTGACTATAATATGTAAACTTAAATATATTTATTACATAATATTCACGATGAATAACCTAATTGAAAACTGATAATATTTTGCATTAATTGCATTACAATAAATACTAAAGGCTTATTTGTCTCACTATAAAACATATAATTTATAAATTTAATATTCTTTTAGTTTTTTTTTTTTTTGTATAATCTTTTATATATTTTCGTTGAGTTTACTAAAAACAAATTACATTTTATAATTCATCCAATGCGAATTATATATTGGTTTTACAATTATGTTTTTATACAATTTTTTGTATTGCTAGTAAAAATTTTTTAATAAAGAATATTTTGTTTCCTTGATCTTTACATTACTGAACAATAGACAGTTTTGTTTAGAAGGGATTTTGTTAGGACATTTGTCCGGTTTTTTTTTAAATTGTTATTAAGCATGGTGGAATATTTGCCATAAGTGGTTTGAAATAAAAATGCTAAAAATTTAAACATAGTTTAGAAAAAAAAATAATAGAGTTTCCTTTAGGACTTTTTCTGAGTACAATGAGATATCGTTGCTCCAAAAATTTGAATAATAATACAACTCAAACGACACACAGTCAAAAGATTAATTGGAATCGATATTATACACTAAATACCACTAAATACCATTACATTTAAAGTTTAGTGTTTATTATTTATTTGTGTGCTATAATTTTAAAAATTATTAGCCATAGGAAAGACGTAAAAATTATGTATTATTTTAAAAATTGATTTTATAAACTTGATTATGTTATATTGAAATATAAATTATGTATTCATTATAAATTTACAGATAATCAAAATTTTTGTAAACGTAAGTTTTCTTACTATATTGTTGTTTTTAATCCTCTGAATAATTATTATTTGATTTTTAACAAATAACATTCGTTATGTATGAAGATTATATTAACAATATTTAGTTTATGTTTTATAATATTAAATCATAATAATTTCTAGATGAATTAAGTGAAAGTTCAAAAAGTGGAAGGTTTAATTGTAAGAAAATTGTTTTATATAAAATAAACGTTAAATATTTTTTTTGTTCCTTAAACGATGATAAAGTTTAAATTATCTATTTATATGAATGAGTTATAACTAACTATGTATCGTCACTATTTATTTATATCATGACAAATACCTTATGTGTTAATCGTATGTTTCGTTTTAATAGTTAGTGGTAGCTATATTGTTGCTGTGGAACACGCATATTATAATCACAGTGAATAAGTTTTAATTTGTTATTAATCATAATTAATAAATTTAAATATTTTTTTAAAAATTTAAAAATTTTTGAATATACATTTAAACATACATTTAAGCATTAATACCGAACAGTGGCGCACCCAAGGGGGTGGACTCCGGGTCCGGACCCCCCCCTTGACCTGTGTAATAGTTTTAAATTTATTGATGAAAATCCAAATTCTGATACAACGTTCATATTTTTCTGTCAAAATTTCATAATGTAGTTTTTTAGACCCCCCCCTTGAAAAAATCCTGGGTGCGATACTGATACCGAATAAGAGAGTCAATGTCCTTCGAAATTGAGAATGTGTTTTTAAATATGAGAATTTGTTTTGCACCTTTTTTTTACGTTATACGTATACAACGCATATACTTGTATGTGACATTATTGTATTTCAAAAATAACTAAGCATACTGTTTGCTTTTAAATATTTAAATTTTCATCTGATTTTAACGACTAGATCTATTTCTTAAATAAAACTATTAAAAAATTATTGGGAATTTCACCCTCCATAGTTTTTATGTTTATGTTAGCTATTATCGTTATAAATACAAAAAAGGCTTTTCGGCTTTTCTTATGCCGAAAAATTACAAAATTGAATTGATCTATTCTGTCTCTTAGGTAATGATTTATTATTGTTGGAATTTAATATAATACTATTGGGATGAGCAAATCATCAATGCACATATTTTATAGTTCTTTGTTATATAAAATGGGAGTATTTAAAATGATTCGTAGGTTAATAATAATTCATATTTGGTTAATAATTATTGATGACATAGTAACTGATAATTTTAAAAATTAAAATAAATCTTTTAATGTATTTATCTTTTTATATATGATATTTTTTCGTAATTTTTCTAGATCAATTTATGTACTGCATAAATCAGTTTAATGGTAAGTTTTATTTTACAATTCTCTAACGATGGAAATAGTGTATTATTAATTGGAAATCATAAATATATATTTTTTCCAATTATAATTTATTGTTATATTTTACAATTTATGGGTCACAATATAAGATGAAATTTAGTTATATAATGTATACAACGATGGATATTAGCAAGTTAACATGTTAAATTATGTTTAGTTACGAGAATACCATTGTTAATTTTAACACATTTTTCAAAAATTAATAGTTAACTGAATTAGTCACGGTTTTGTTTAAATTAACGTTTTGACTTCAAGATAGTTATTTATTACAAAATATCTAATTTAAATTTAATTATCAATATGCACCGTCAAAAATTATATTATATTATTATACTCATATATTGTTTGATAACATATATATGCATATTGTTAAAATATACAGTAACGAACTAGCAGCCGTCGTGATAAGTCATTACCCACCGTCTATGTCTGTGACTTATATTATGCTTTATTAAAGCAAATTGCATGTTTATATTACTATTATTGTGATAATTATCATATTAAAATAGCTATAAATTACCTATTATGTATATATCTGTAGTTGTAGATAGCCTTCATAGACTAGAAATGTCTTATTTTATGAATAAAAAAAAAAAGAAGAAAAAAGTTATAATATAATTGTTAGAGTACTAATGTATTGAAGTTTATATAAGAATTTGGAAGACTTTAATATTAATAAGCATATTAATATGTTATCGTACACTATTCTATAGTACATGATTAACCAAATAAAGTGTTTAATCGTACGTCGTAATGTCTTCTGATGAAGTTATAAACCTATTACTGTAATAAGTATACGTTTATTAATAATTAATCTGAGAATATTGTAAACAAAAATGAAAAGACAATTTATTTGAAACCAAATCAACAGGCGTTCAACGAAAATATTTTAACATTATATTATCTTACACAATTCAAAATAAATAGTAGGAAATGAATTCTTATTTTAATTATAATTGATTAATTATGTCTAAATTTTGATTGTAAAAATGATTATTGGCTTAATTATGTGCATGGATGTTATTTAAAAGTCGTTTCAAATGTTTAGAAAAACGTAAAATTAATTACTAGTTAATTTCATCCTATACAGTTCGTTTTAATTAAACATACTCAATTACATATTATGTAACTATTTAGAAATTTCAAAACAGTACTACGACTACCTTCTAAAAGGATTAGGTGAAATAAAACGTAAGTGTCATATTATAAATAAAAATAGGTATATTAATGTGTATTAACGATAATAAATACGTAGTTATAAAAATATTAATTGTTTAGAACAACGGGCACAATTTTTACATAATCAATAAAATGGTTTTATTTATTTTCCGTTTTTTATTCAAAATTAATTTTTTAATAATTGTTGATATCAATGAACTTGAAGCTCACGAATACCTTAAACATATTCTTAAATCATTCAAAAGTCATATAAAAAAGAATAATGATATATACTATTCAATACCCGTTCATATTTTAATGATATTACGTATTTGGAATGCTTGATTTTAGAGGACCTAAAAAAACTGAATCATAACGATAACCTCAAATAATTTTAAATCGGTTTTATTATATCTTTTAATTATACTAATTTTTAATTTACACACTACAGTCTAGTCCACTTTTGCAAGTTGATACTTCTTAATTCTTAGAACCAACTTATTTACCCACATAACTGTGTCCGAATAGTTGTGGGTTGCCCATTTATCATTAATTGAGATCAGTAAATAAATTCAAGGGTACACGCACATTTTTAAACATTTAATTATCAAAAAAAAAAACTTTGTTTGATATATAAAGAACACTTTTTTTAATTATGGTACAATAAAAACATAATATATATATTTTCATTTTAAAATTATATGAAATAATTACAGAAATAAAAATTTATTTTTGATCGTAGTAGTATCATTTGACATTCAGTTTTTGCGTTTACATGTTATAAATATTTTAGTCATTATTTTCCGTGATTTTCATCATTTTGAATTTATGGATTTACATATTTACAATATGTTGTGAACCGACGTAGTCGTGGTCTAATGTAAGCACGGTTTTTACTTAGGCAAGCGCGTCATATACTGTGAGGTACTTAATGTGCAACGTGTTGTAATTGTAAAAAAGGTGTACATATAAAGAAATGATTTTATTCGGGTAATAGCCATTATCGAATAAATAATATAATATGACTATTATATTACAGTGTACGTTACTTTGTATTGTTTTTTTTTGTTGTAATAATTGACTCCAAAATTTAGAAAATAGACTTTTAAATTCTCACAAATAATGAGCATTTGTCGATACAAATTTCGAAGTTCTAGGACAATTTAGGTGAGGAAACTTCATGGTCAAAAAATGGGTTTAGTGATCACAAATTTTCGTAAATAACTCATAAAATATTAGTTTAGGATTTGAGTTTACACCTTGAAATGGGTGAGATAACTTCACATACGTGAATATGTACGGTATAAACCGCCTTTTATAACGCGTTAATTAATATAACTTTTTAACGAAACATTAATATGCATACACACACACACACACACATATATATATATATATATATATATACATATATATTTTTTTTTAGAAAAAAATATTCACGTTTTAACGAATCCAAAACAATACTGCACTTATGAACCCGTCAATCCCTTTGATTTTTAATAATTATAAATTATGTACTTATAATTTTATTTTTTGATTCATTCAAACTTTAATATTGTTATTATAATTCTTCCAAATATCATCGAATAATGAACTTTAAATGAAATGTCTTCTTTGAATAATTGTTTTTTCATTAATAATGTACCAAATAATATTATATAAAAATTATTTATTATTTTAATAAATCCAGGCAACGCTTGTTTGTATAGGAACGCTGACTAAGTTATAATACACAATAATACAAATTAATATTTAGAATTTATCTCGTACATTGGAGCATATAATAAAATATTAAAAAAGCTAAAAATGTATAGAGATTTTCAATTATAATGAATACAATTGAATGTTTGATTAGAATAATATCCTCTATTTAATGTGCTCTCTACTAACTACATAGCATCGGAAGTCAGTCTTCTAGTTACAGCGAGCCAAGCTCTTCATTTTATTTACTGCTAACTGTGTATTTTGTTATTTCCTACGTTGACTTTAAATTTGTTAGAAACAAACGACCTGTCCTTTTCTTGATACTTTCAAATCTATTTTAATTACAATGATTATGTTTTTTAACCAGAAAATTAAATCACTGCTTTGCTCACTCACTGATTGCTGTTACATGTGCTTTACGTATCATTCAATAACTTAATCGAAATATCTTTTGTTCTGTGGTTTTAATGTATGTAGGTATACACAAAAAACTTTATTCAAAGTAAGACATGTATTCAGAATGAAAGCCTAGAATTTGTATTAAAAAATGAAAATTAAAACTACATCAATTTAATTTCTTATTTGAACCTATATTCTGCTGTGACTTAAGCGATTACATGTATAGTAACAGCAATAACGTAATCATTGACATAAAGATCAATTTTTTTTACGTGTTCATACAATACGATATGAAACGATCGGCTACAAATAATGTCAGTGTAAATAAAACTTCATTCAATTTTTATTGATTTTTCGTTTATTATTAATTTAATAAGTAATTTATATTATATTTAAAATTTATATACTGTAATATATATACCTTGTGTATATTATAATTTATATTTATTGTATGAAATATAGTTCTAACATTTTTTATTGTTGTATATATTTAGTTTAAATAATTATATTATTTTAATGTTTATACATTTTTAATGGCTTACGATTAAGGAATCACTTTATACATAATAAATAAAAAACCATTTTTGTCTTATTGAGTGGGTTATTATATTTCTTATGGTGTGCAGATATGCAAATCGTAAGCGAAACTATATGCTTGGTAAAATTAAGTAATAACCATATTTTAACCGTTAATCATATCAAGAAATTCAAAATGCCCTTTTTTATTTTTTTCTCGGTTTTTTGTAGCCTCGGAGTCGATCATAATACAGAGCACATAGGAATTAACAAATGGGACATCGACGTCATAAGCGTTATCAACCAACTTGATATGTAAAAGGGAACATATACGATATTTGTTTTTATAATGACCACCATGTCTGATATAATAAGTTATTTAGTCGTTTAACATAATATAATTAATAATATGGTAGTAAAAATAAAAGAAAAACAAATAAAGAGTAAAAAGGATATGCAAGAAAAAAAATGAAAAAATGAAAAAAATAAAAAAATAAAAGAGGAAAGATATAAAAGAATTAACGAATAGAAATAAATTAAAAATTATAAGTTAATACTCGTAAATAAAAAAAAGAAAAAAATTAATTAATTAACACATGACATGATTATGCGTGCAACGCGAAATCATTTTAGTACAGTACATAACACTTTATTTGAAATTTAATAAAAATACATTGATAATATACAGCCACGAAAATAAATATTAATTAAAATTATTGTTTTACATCACAAAAAAAAAACCATTAATGAAAAACAAATACAAACAGAACGTCCTTAAATTTTTATCCAATATTATCATGTTCTTTTTAATTGTAAGGATTATAATACGTTATATTTTCCTGTCATAATAAAAGAAACGCGAGGCAAAACCACATCTGGTCTTCCATTCCATATATTCGAGTGAACTTAAATATATCGTATCTTGATATGTGACCATAAATGATTAAATTTCTTCAAATATATATTTCATGACTATAATTTTTTTTTTTAGATATATCACAACAAAATATGTCTGATAAAAACCAAATTTATATGAACTGTAGTTTCAGTGTGAATGGGTTATTTGGACAACGTTTAAGGAATTATATAATATTTTTTTTTTGAATTTGGAAGCAATTATAAATTGTAGTGTTTAAAAATGATTTTTAGCGATGGATGTAAATTATTATTATTATGAATATTATAGATAAATAGAAAATCTATCGTTAAGCCTTTTTTGGTTATTATCATATATTTCATTTCAATAACTAACTTAAATTACATTCAAGAATTAAAACACGCATATACTTATATATTTGCTCACAATAAATAAATTATAATTTATTATTATTTAGAAATCAATAAATGTAAACATAAAAGATAGAAATCAAATCCGTTTTCATCGAAACTTAAAAAAAAAATAAATAAATAAAAAATAATGTGATTTAGTTTTAGCATAATTTTTATGTTTATACTAGCCACATACGTATGTACAAAGACGACATTTTGAAACGTCAGCAGAAAAATTACAAAAATCAACTTGATTTATTCTGTCTAATAAAGTCTTATTTTTGTTGGTAATTAGCAAATAACGGGTTAAGTAAAACGTCAAGTGTATTTTCTCATAGTGATATATTATAAGTATGAAATAGGATAAGTTAAAATAAATTCATATAGTTTCTTAAAATTAATTTTTTTTACGTAATTTTTGATGTGATTGTAACTGTAAGTAATTTTCTAAATAAAATTAAAACATAATATACAATTATACTTGTATTCTTATTTATGATACTCTGTCGTTTTATCTCTAGCTGAATCCAGTCTCAGAGAAAATAAAATTAATTAAGTTTTACTGTACAATACCCTTATTATGGTGATCAGGGGCGGACTGGCAGGGCGGGTAAGAGGCCATACCCGCCCAGGCCCTTTAGACATTTTGTACTTGGGCCTTAAGCTGTTTATTTTATTATGGCCTATTGGCTCACACAAAATAATATACCTAATAGAAAAATTATCACGATATTCTAAACGATTTTTAACACGAGTATTTGTTATCTTTCACATATCACACCGTAATCGTTGCCAAATGTCGATAACCGAAATCGAAAAATCAAAATTTTTGTGAATTGTTTCACAATTTTTAGTTCATTTTTTCTCGAAGTCGGTTTTATTTCGATCCAATAATTTTTTTTACGTGATACATTATCAAGTTATTCATTTCATCAAGTCGCTTGTTTGTATTAATTACGTTAGTTCAAGGCCTCCTAAAAACTTACCCACCCGGGCCTTCAGAGTCTCAGTCCGCCCCTGATGGTGATTATATATTGTAACGTAACACTTCCTTTTGGACAGTGTCCATACTGTGATGCTCCTCACGGTCGCCAACTATATGCCGTGACCGATACACAATCAGAGTCATATGGATTTTTTATTGTTAAATAATAATTATCAACGAAAAAGGAGAAAATGAACAAATAAGCTACCAGATTCAAGTGTATTATAAGAGAAGAAATAACTTAATTAAACATATGGTTTTCAATAAAAGAAAAAAAGAGATGGTATTTTACATGCAAACATACACATATTAATTTTGGTTTTTATATACAGTGAAAACTCTGAATAGCGGACACTCTCGGTCACCGAAATTTTGTTCGTTATTCGGAGGTATCCGTTATTCAGAGAGGGTAAATTTTTGAAATTCATAAAGCGTAAATTTGTAAAAGAAAAAGACATGTTTTAAATTAAATTAAATAATTTACTATGTTTGTATAATGTTATTATTTTTGCAAATTATTACATTATTACATTTTTACAAATTATTTTTTAAATTATTTTTGTGAGCAAAAATCGGTGTGCTTTGTCTATTTATTAAATTATTATTATTTAATTACACCGTCAAATAAAATAGTGAGGGGAGGCATGGCCCCTCTTGCTCTCCCCCTGTGGATGGCCTTGATCTACCGGATGATATATAAATCTTAATATTCGAGGGAGTTCATAATATCAATGTAATTTTGACTATATACATCAAAAGTAATTGAATTTCCAATGTTTTACATACTATACATATTTTATATTTTATACGTATATTGCGAAAAATAGTCAATAACTCAGTAAAAATGTATATGAACAAATGGTATAATTATACGTAATAAAATATCACGCACATCTGTGTAAAATTAAGTAAATAAAAACACGGCAAGAAGCGTAACAAGCTA
Organism: Schlechtendalia chinensis; assembly: GCA_019022885.1. Lineage (NCBI taxonomy): Eukaryota > Metazoa > Arthropoda > Insecta > Hemiptera > Aphididae > Schlechtendalia > Schlechtendalia chinensis. The sequence goes on from CM032347.1 coordinate 2,114,180, forward strand.
AAATATTGTAACAAAAATCAAATCCCTTATGCAAATTAATGTTTAGTAATTTATTATCGTAATATAAAATTAAATAGCATATTACACAAGTTCAACGTGTTATCTGATAGGGAATATTATAGGAAAATAATTTTTAGATTCGCGGTTCGCCTAACCTGAAAAATTCCGCTCTTGGCGTGCGCCTATGTTGCTTATCCAGTGGTGTATTTATGGGGAGAGGTGCACAGGGTTTCCACCTCTCCCCCTCAGAGATTTTTTTGTGGTTATTTTAAATCGTTATAACAGAAAATTTTAATTCGTTAAGATTCAATTAGTAGTTTTAATAAATGTGTTGACACGTCTTGATAGTTGATAATAATGATAAGTATTTAAAAATAATATTTAAAAAAAATAATTTAATCTATGAGTGGATACACTGTAGTTTTAACATTTTTTGTCGAAGGCAATAAGCACAGCTGATATGTACAATAAGAGCCATGGAGATAAGAGCATGCCGAATTAATTATTATTGTAATACCCAACTTCAATGTTTGAGTTTTGATGTCAAAATTCCTAAAATATTTCGTTGTTCTATGATTATTATTATAATTATTACTTTATATAATTAGAAGTAATTAGTGTAGTACAGTAGGTAGAAATATAATATAGTAGTAGAATTGATAGAAATAATAACATATTATAGTAGTGGTAAATAGTTGTAGTTGGTGTAAGTTCATGTGATAATTATTACACCCCCCCCCCAAAAAAAAAAAAAGTTGTAAATATGCCACTGATAAAATATAACCGCTTACTGTGCAGTAATCTTGAGTATATTCAATATATTTGATTATAATACGTGTTGTGAAAAGTGCGTTGAATAAATAATGTGTTTATTTCATTGTTTATTCTACGCCTTTTATTGTAAATGATTAGAGTGACCATATTAATAAAAAAAAAAAAACAGGTCAGTTGTATCCCTCTCTCCCACAACACACACACACAATTCTCTAAACTCAAATCTTTACCGTATCTTAAAAAGCTATTCTCTTGGATTTTATCATATAATAAGAACTATCAATATCCAATAATAAGCAATAAACATATATTATTTCATTTTTTTTTTTTATTTAATTAATAATACATTTTACAACGCCATTGTAATATTCGATACACTTATGCTTATTTTTGGAACTTACAAACGGCATCTTTTTCCTTCATTCTCGTCTATTTTCTCATAATATTACATTTTAGATAACAGAGTATATAGACTAATATTATCTATGTATTATTACTATGTATATTATCACATAGCTTTGTAAAATATACCTTAATCCATTTCCTTATAATCTTTATTTAATAATAATAATAACCAGCTATATAGCGTAGCGAATATCATATCTGATTACATAATCATTTACATAAGATATTTATTATATTTGTTCCGAAACTGTATTTAGTTAGCTCATATTCATTATAAACTATAAATTTATCATTCATTTGTGTATTAATAATATCAATTATATATTACTATATGATTAAAATGATTAAATTGTACGTTGAACAAAGTGTGGCCGAAACAATGATCAGATGAATATTATTTGTAGAATGTCTGATAATATATTATATATATCATAATATAGTCGGCTGTAAATAACAGCCAAGTTATAATATTGTAGAAAAGCTTACAATTTAATAATTTTAGATGTTTTTATGGCGATGATGAATTAACTAGTGTGTATCCTCGTATACCCTACAATTGACAACTTATAGTATCACATATTTTAAAAAATAAATAAATAAATAAATTTGATAAATATTTTATGTATTCTTGACGTTTTTGATTAACTGTGCTATAGGTATTATCGATTTTTATAACATGATTAAATTATTCCACAATGTGTTTAAGAACGCAGAGATTTTTACAGCTATATCAATAATTTATAAAATGTTGTTTTAATCATTGTGCAAATATTTATTTTTGAATATTATAAAAACACATCAGAGGAGTACCTATTATATAAACTGTAGTCATTACACATTTTAGATATCGAATAATAATTTTGTCCTAAAAGTTAAAAAAATGACTATAGTTCTTGCTAAATGTTTTGCATTTCTATTAGCGATTTCAACACTTATAACAATTGTTGAAAATATTCGTAAGTTATCAGTATAATATACTTTTAATATATTACATATTTTTGGTTATAATACATTTTCAATTTTCTGTTCATAATTTATTTATATATTGTACTAGCGGTACTAGATCATCGTAAGTAATATAATAATATACTTATACTTACAAACACTAATTATGAAAAATAGCTTATGCGTAACTATATATATATATACATATGTGTGTATGTGTGAATTATTACAAAACAAATTAGGAAATTTATTATTATAAAAACAAAATTTAATAATTTTAATAAAATTGAATTTTTTTTCAAATATAGTGTGTCTAAGTAAGATTGTAGATTACACATTTAATTTAATAATATATTGCGAGTTTGTTCTTCATAGATAACATCTTTCATAAATAATAATGAAAATAAAAATAATAATAGTAATAATAATAATAATAATAATAATAATGACAATGACAATAATAATGATAATGACAATAATAATGATAATGATGATGATAATGGTAATAATAATAATGTTGGCATTTTGCACATGTTACAATGTCTTATTTAATTTTAAATAACTATTCAGGTGAAATCACATCTAGTATTAGAAATCCACGTAAGTACAATCAATATTATTTTAATTGTTTGTTAAATTGATAGTACGAAACATATTTTTCATTCAAATTGTGCAAAGATTTTAAAAATTGAAACACAATAATTAGTAAATTTCCTTAAAATATTAAATCGTTGAAATTCGGAAAGGAAAGAGCTACATTTTGTGTTCCTCCGATACTATTAAACAAAATTATATAAAGTTTTATATGCAATTCCTTCCATCCAACGAAATGACATTATTTTCGTTATTTCATACATTCTAATGAGAGAGAGAGTAAACAACCTAACCAAACGTTATGCATTAGATCGATGTTTCTGATTTTAAGAATAATTAAATTTTTATGCTTTCAATTCAATACTTCATATATTTTAATTGTGTTTATAAACGTACATAATTTTTTTTTATATGGTTCTTTCTTATAATATACATTCTTTATTTATAGTTTATAATCTTATTTATTTTCCTATTACAATAATAATAGTAATAACAAAAAATATAATTAACAGTATTATTATTTAATTTGTAATTTTTGAAATGTGAAATAATCATTTAGATATTCAATCTACTATTAATCGTAAGTACAATCAAAAATCTATTAATATATACATAATATTGTTTACGTAACACGTTTTTAATTCAAATTGTACGAAAATTGCACAGAACGTAATAATATTATTTTCGTTCACGAAAATATTGTCTTTATTGTAGAAAATACGAATGTTTAATATTAAAACTAAAGTGTCGTATTCCTTCCTTAAGAACATTTTTCTGGGCACGAAGCCTTTATATACATGTTTAAGACTATAAGTGAGTTATGTTAAAGTCTAATTTATCCATTATTAAAATTCTAAGTAAATATATATATATTAGCAAATAAGAAATTTACTAATAGAATATAGTTCGCTATCAATAATGTTGTTTGCATTGATCATATCTTTAGTATACTATTTCATATTTCAGTTATTTGTGAAGTATAGTTTATTCAGTTAATATCCATATAATTAATGTGGGGAATTTATCTATGAAATTATTTTTTTTTAGTATAATACTGTTCTTTATAAGACTGAAAGCAATTTAGTTTACATATACTTTTTCATATAACTTTTAATTCATAACGAATATATAATTATTATTTATTCTTATGTTAATATTATGTATTAAGCTTTCCATTTCTTTAGTAAATTTATCATTAAAGGTAAAAGTTAAAAAAGACGTGAGTATAAATTATTTTTATTTGATTTTTACTAGAAACGTCTTATATTTATACCATGGCTATTACAAATATACCTGGTAAGTAAATTAAGTTATTAGTTAATCCTTTTAAAAATTATACATGAAATATAAATAAGTATTTATTAATTAAAAATAATAATATGATAGTGTTAAAAGACATAGACTAATTAATTTTACTATTTATAAGAAATTATAAATTATGTAATGTGTATCATGTTTAGTTAGATTAATAAATTAAATTTCTAAACATTAATAATAGAGTATGAAACATTTCTAATATTTTTTTTTTTTTTTATTAAATTTAAAGGCTCAAACAAAGGTTGTAAACTAACAGTTAAATACAAAAAGTTTTATATAAAAATTAATGATATTTAAAAATATTTACAAGTTGTGATAAAATATACATTGTTAGATTTTATTTATTTAATTACATTTTATGATAAAATTGATTATGTTTTAGTTTGGTCTTCACTGGGTGGTTCTTTGATATTTTTTGGGAGATTGTGGGTTACGTATATCGGTTCGTATCTAGGACAAAGATATGTTTTATTGAGATAGTGGTGTGACAGATATTGCAGATTGTTGGTAGATCTTTAGTAATGAGATAGCAGTGAGTTAAAATTCATCAAATTGATTGCAATGTCCTGGTGTCGGTTGAGTTTCCAAATTGTAGTAGGTAGGGTATAGTGTGAAATGCCTTTGATAGCTTTGATTTTGTTTCATACTTCATTTGGAGAGGTATTAATGTTAATTGAGGCTGTGTATTTTTGCCATGATTCGAACTTGCTTTTTTTTAATATATTTAGAGTTCGCTTTAAATTTTTTGAGTTTAATATGTATGGTTGAAGGTTTGTTTTTTAAAAAGAGTTTATGGATTTGTTGTATAGTTATATATATTGTATTATTATATATAATAACTTCGTTGCATTCGTGATTCCACCAGGGAACCAAATTTCTTTTTCTTTTGTGTTATTTGTTTTACTGATTACCTTAAAGGCAGCTTCTAATATAACATTTGTGAAATTTTTTGTAATTAATATTGATTTAAATTTAGTTTATTTTAGTTTTTATTAGTGTTAGATATTCTGTGACCATTAGGTTTACGAGATCACTATATAGATCCCAGTTTGGTTTTTTCATGTTCCATTTAGGTGGAAAAGGTATTATTGGACATTGATTGAGTAGTTTAATAAATAATACAGTTCAATTTCTGCTGTCGATAAGACAACACGTCCGTGCGCGTGATAATACGCGATATAATACGTCATCGCTCAATCTGCACCAATTATAAAATATTTTAAATATTCATGATTCTCAACTTGATCTAGTTTTTTCAAATAATTCACTTATTAATGTTATAACGTTAGATAATAGTATTGTTCTAATCGATCAATATCACTCAGTTTTAACTACTGATTATACCGTATGCACTTCTCTATATCATAAGTATTCAAATACTGATTGGTATTATGATTTTCATAATGAAAATTACGATTTAATGAACTATATTATTGCCAGTTACGATTGGTTTAAAGTTTATGAGTTAAATGATGCTAATGTTGCGTTAAATATTTTCAATGGGTAGTGTTAAATACAATTGAACAAGTGGTTCCTAAAACTTTAGTTCGCAGTTTTATGTTTCCTAAATGTTCGTGTATTAATCAATGAGAAAAACCGCTTACATAAATTGTTTTAGTCGATCTGTAATAGTGTTGATTATGTATTTTTCTCCATGACAAGGAAAAAATGTAAAATGATGTATAAATCTTGTTATGGAAAATACGTGGAACAATTCCGATCTTCTATGACCAATAATCCAAAGAAATTCTGGAATTTTGTCAGTAATAAAAAAAAAATCGAATGTCATTTCCTGTAATATAACCGATGGTGATGTTGTTGCTAATAATATGGATGACGCTGTGAACTTGTTTAAAACCCATTTTGAATCTGTCTACAGTCATCGGAGTAATAATGTTAATCACATTTAATGTTACAATGCGCATATTAACTTCAGTAGTTGTGAGTATACTGTAATATTTTTGTTAGTAAAATACACGCAAAAGCAATTATTTGATATTTTGGATGCAAATATTATAATTGATGGATTTGTAATTAAGCTTGGAACATTAATGTATTAATTTGTGGAATACCATCGATAGTGTTGAAAAAAATAGTCTGATCTTTTTTCGGAAATGAAAAGTTAGCTGTTGTTTCAGCAATACTTTTTGTGTGTTATTTTAATTATTTTTTTTAATGTTGGTGTTGGCGTTTGACATTGATTGGCTTTATGAATTTATATAAGTGTTAGAGATATTTTTGGACTGAATTATGGGTTTTGTGTTACTTACATTGGATATGGGTTTAGATAAATTAAATTTATTATAGTCGGCGTTGCGAAAACGGATCGGTGACCGTCGTACGCTGAGTGGCGTTATCATTGAAAACCAGTGTACCTCAAGCTATTCAGACTATAATAATCGCTCGCAGCACACCGCATTTACCGCGCTCGATGAGTTCACGTAGAACATAGAACAATGCACGTTTGAGAACCCATACTATGAATTCGCCACCAGGCGCGTGATGGTCACCGGCCTCATTTCGTGACGCCGACTATAGTTGAATTTGTACTTGAACATTTTGAATATGAGTGATTAGTAGCATTGTCGGTCATGTTAGTGTATTTCTGTGTGTTATATTATAAGAATGTGATGTGACTATTACGTAGAATGTTTGTATACATTACCGACGAATTTAACACTAATGACTTGATTATCGGGAAAACGGACGGGAAAAATAATAATAATAAGAATCATGTGCGCATTTTAAAAATAATAGTTTTAATGGAAATCGTAATTTTAATTACTATCAATATTTAATAATATAAAATATGATGTTCAACTTTGATGTAATAAATAATAAATTTGTTTTAGATACACCTATCGCATACAACATGTGTCTCATTAAAGTATTCAAAAATTATATAAGCTCCCTTGATCAAAATGACAGAAGTAAAGTAATTTTTAAAAAATAACACATATTAAACTGTTAAAATTAACTTACATTGTTTACATAATCTCATTAAAATTAAAAACTAATTAAAAAAATTTTAAACCTACGTCAATTTTGTCAATAAATATTTTCAAACATTTCATATGTAAATTACAAGATAATTAAATTTTAAATGATAATGATAAAAGTACTAGGGGTCTTTGCATCATAGAATTGTTTTAATTGGAATATATAATATGGGTTTTTTTAGTAAACAATCCTGAATATAGTTGGATGCGCGAATTAATATTTTCACCAAGTAGATGGTGTAGTACATATTATCCCGGTGAGCAAAGTTTTTTTTTTATATTATATCGTTTTCAATATATTTATATAATGTACACCAATACTCCACAAGTACTTCATGAGCACAACATAAGTTTATTCAAAATTGGTAATAGATAGTAAAAATTGCAATAAAACAAAAGTGAATACTTCAATATTAACTTAATTTATATTTTTCTATTTTGTTCTATTGCTTTATAATTAATTTTACTCAAAAACAATACTAAGATCCGAAGGATGAGAATAGTAATTTGTTTTTTAATCGTATGTTTTTAAATTTTGTATGAAAAGTTTGACGATGAATATTTGTTCTCCTGATACATATATTGTTGAACAAAAAAATATCTATTTAGATGGTACTTTTCAAACGTTTTCGTCTGTTTTTATGTTACTCTTGAATATTGTTAAAAAATTACTGAAAAAGTTCAATATATTACAATATAATCAGCAAATATATAACACGAGCAAAGTATAAAAATAAACGAAGCATTTTAATAATTTTTTTGTAATGTAATTAGATATCTTTGCTTCCAAATTTCGAATAACAATATAACACCATCTACATCCAATCAAGTGATCAGATTGAATTGAAACCGATGCGTCTAGTAATTTTCTTTTTCGTTATGTACATAAACATACGTCTCAAGTCTCATGTACATTATTTATTTGTGTTCTACAGTTTTTCAAATGACAAAGCAAAATATATATATAATATGTATAAATTTAAAAAATGTTTTATCATACTTCTAAAAATGGTGTTAGTTATGAAAATTGAAAACTACATTTACCAATTATATATTTATTATCAATTTAAAGATAAAATAGTCGTTTGCAAATGTAAGTTTTTTAATAATATTGTTGTTTTTAGTTAATTTAATAATTCTCATATTACAATTTCAATAAATAAAATCATTTTTTTAAATTACTGGTGGTCAAAATTATGGTATTATAATCTAGTTTATTTATTAAAATATTAAATCATATTTTTTTCTAGTACAATTAAGTGATAACTCACTAGGTGGAAAATTTTCTAGTAAATAAATTATTTTTACATAAAAAGAACATTTAATATGTTTATTTTACTTTACTAATTTTAATGGCAATACAAGATTAATCACTTTTAATTAATCACTAATTATTTACGCTTTATGGTCATCATACATTTCCTGTCAGATAAATACATTTTGCAATCATTATTTATTACTTTTTTTTATAGTTGAAGACACCTACATTGATGCTGTGGAACGTGCATATCATTTTATCAGTGAATAAATTATAACTTACAGTTTTTTTTTTTTAATAATTCTTACATAGGAAACAAAATGGTATTTTTTCATTGGGATAGATAATGTATTTCCGTATACGAGAATTTATTGGGCATATTTTTTTATATTATACCAATATACCCTGAATATAATGCTGATATATATATATATATATATATATATATGCATAGCAGAACTCCATATTTACGTGTACATGCTTTCACGTGTTCGCGTGAAATCAAGGTTCAATTTATAAGACCCGTTGCTTTAAATTTTCCGTGAATTTATAACGTTATTCACGTGTATTCGTGAATTAGTATATTTACGTGAATCGGCGAATTTGTATAATCACATGAATCCGTGAGTTTGTGTAATCACGTCTTCACATATATTTAATATTATATAAATATCAATGGATTATGAATATTTGAGTCAAATTTCCATAAAAATAATTATTTAAAAATAGTTTGTTGTATTAAAAGTGTGTATTTTGTAGGAATGTTATACGTACTAATGTGTATACATTTTAAGTATACGGTTATTGACTGGTCATTGTATAGGAATAAAATGAATAATGTCATATATATATTTTATAAAATATATATTAATTAAATTTTAAAATACCTAATTTAAATACACGCATTAAATTGTTTTTAATTTTATGGTTAATAAAAAGTAAAAAAATTTAAGATTTTGATTGTTTTTGTAATTCTTTAGAAATTGTAATACTTTATATTAATATAAATGTATATAATATAATTATATAGTATTTATATAATATAATATATTATATACTTAATATTTGTAATAAATTTTACTATGAAAAAATGAGTTAATAATGACATTTAAGTGTTTTAAATTGTTTTTCTTGTTGGCAGCATAAAATTGTGTATAACTTTGTTGTCAGTTTACTATATTTTATAATAATAATTAGCTTAATTAGCTAAATTAAGTTAAATACATTCAACTTGAAAGTGAATGTTGTTATTCGTGTATAAAGTGATGGATGATTTAAATCACATAATTTTTTTTTATATATGTTAAATTTTTTTAAAAATTCAAACGTCGATATGTAGCCGAAAATTGGTCAACACTTTAGCAAAATTTAATCTGAGATGTAATAAAAAAATAATTGTATGATAACAATTCTATAGATATCAATATTTTGAGTATTTTTGTATACATTGGGAGTGATATCGAGGGTGTCGCATATTTAAGTAACTTAACAATTGTTTGATTTTAATAATCTAAATAAAAAATATAATTTATTAATAACCTCTATGCTGAAGATTCTTCTGGTGGTTTAATGTCATGCACATTTCGTACATGTCTAAGTAAAGACCTTGTAGTGTCGCCCAACACAAGAATATTTTCATCATCACATAAATCGCTAAAGTCGCGATTTCTTTTACGCTTGGCATAATCTCATACCCATTCTTTCTTTTTCCCATTTCATGAAAAAAAAACATTTATTTTATTGACTATGATTACATAATCTGGTTGCGCGCAATCTAAAAGCATCGTATTCTACCGTAATATTACCTACCGATAGAGTCGTGAAAAGGGGATTTCATTACATGCATATAGAAATGTCATTCGTATATTATGTGATAACTGTTGACGGTTGTATGTAACTAATATAAATTATAGAGTAAAAACTAATAATTATACACACGTGCATTAAGTATTGTAGTATAACATAATAAAGTCCAATAAAAGATAATAAAGTTAATCAATAAATTATAAATAAATCTTCAATTAAAATACAACGAAATAAACCGTACCAAAAACCAGTTTTTGTAATGCAATATCTAACCACCATCTACGGATCATTAACAATTATATCTTTTTGTACAATAATAACTATTTTTGATATAAATAAGCAAACTTTTTGTTAATATACGAATTCACGTATTCACGTGAAAATACGATTTCACCTATCCACATGAATATGATTCAGATACGTGTTCACGTGATTAAGCATTCATTAATTTACGTATATTAACTATACGTGTTTTATTTTGTTTCATTCACGTGTTCGCGGTATCCGTGTACACATATGTTTATATTTATGGAAAATACGAGACCCCTAATGTATTATTACATTATTGTTAAACTACCCCTAGTGATATTAATAAATTCCTAAAAGAATAATGCAAAGTATTCCTTTTTAAGATTTGAATTTTTGTCTAATAATAACAATCTAATAATTGTCTAACAATAATAAATCATGCCCTCATATATTTATATGTAAGTATCTTCTCAAACATAATATTTTACTCAATTTACCTGTAGCTGAAGCTGACTTTAATACGAATTTCATAGAAAGTAAGATTCATTTTACTAAATCTTAACTGTGTAGGTCTCTCGTTATTAATGTTAATTTCAAATTAAATCTATTTTGTATTCAATTTTGGCACTTAGAATTCAATAATTTTTTAAATAACAATGTAAAAGATAAAATTTAGATATATAATATTTAATCGCTTAACATAAACCTGTTTTAAAATTAAAATTATATTTCAATGTTAAATTAATTTTTAGAAAGTTTCAGATCACTTATGTTTTGTATTTTTGAAAATAATGCTTATCAGAATACGTTTTTGTTCCTTTGATTCTCTGTACAAAGCTATTTTAATGTACAGTTTATGTAAACTTAAAATATTAATTTTCATTGAACATATTCAATTTCATTTTATATGTTATTATTTAGATTTCGCAAAACAATATTTCGATTACCTTGTAGAAGGATTTGAAACAATGCATAGTACGTTTTATGCTTTATCGTTAATAACAAGAGAATAAGTAAACATATCTGTGCACGATAAACGATGCAAACATACGTGATGATTATATTCACGTTGTCTTTGAAATGCAATTTAAATCACACAATTTCAAGCATATTGTCTTGAGAACGATTATTTAAATTTCGTTAAGAATTTCATCGACAACGTTAACGGAATAGATTTCGTAATGACGGCAATTTCTGAGATCGTTATTGTCCGGTACACTTGCGGCAGGGTAGATCGCGCTCTCAACATTCGTCAGTTATTCTATATAGAATATTCGAGACGCATCTCTCTCTCCCCGTCCGCGCCGCCGTGCTAAACGTCGCGATAAACGTTTACACGCGTCGTCCGCCGCACCGCCGAGACGTGTCACGACAAACCCACGTCTACGCGCGCGTCTCTCGTTCTGTCGTCGTGCATCGTGCACCTCCACCGTTTTTAACTGTCTAGCGTGGCCATCGTCGTACACCGGTTCGTGTGTTATTCACGCGAGCACCGAGAACGCGTCGATTATTTGGATCGCGCATCGCAAACCATTCATCGTCAACGTCGGGATGTCACGCTGCCGAACGTCGCCGTCGACTGTCGCTGTATCGCCGCCGCGTTTAGTATATATATATATATATGTTACTATCAATTTTTTAGGCTCCGTCCACACGCTCCCTCTTGCTTGCGCGGTTAAGACTGTACAGTCGGAATCGAACAAAAAGACGGAATACGGTACAAAGCTCATTTTATTTTGACGGCTGTAGTGTTGAAGACGTCGGATAGGTATTAGTTAAATTTCTGTCGTATTATATAAATCAATGGTCGACGTTAATGCTTTGACAACGTGGCGAACAGAAGAGTTGTTTTTGTTAGAATCTTTATCTTATTGTTTATTATCGAGAAAACGACAGAACGACCAAGCCACGTCCGAGTAAAATCGCGCAAACCTAGAACCGTGCAGTCGAAATCTTCATCGGCATGACAACGAATGCACAAGCCGCGCTTTTAGATATGTGCGAGCTACCACACGCCAGCGCATGCTTGCGCAAACCGGTTTGTACAGGTTATAGCACGCGAGCATGATGGAGCGCGTAGACGGCCTAACCTTATTCTGTTGGCCTTACTCGTTGTTTTGTACAACATTAAAATCAAATACAGTCCATTCATTCGTTTTATATCAGCGTCATTTATCCTTTTCGTAAGCCCACCGGGTCTAGACCGGCATCCCAGCGTTATTGCGCCGCGCACGGGTCCCCCTCCCGCGAACACGATTTGACGGGAAATTCCGGTGCGCGCGGTTATACTTTATAGTTGACAAATTAACATGACGAGACTGTGATATTTTTTATGAAATTAGGATCAGCACAGTGATTTTTGAGGTCTTGACAAATCGTTGTTCATTAATTTCGGACATGTCGAAAATGTCAAACGAAACAAACTGACTCGATTCAATTACGTGTAAAATTAAACTGAGACGAGATAGCGACTTCGGGTTTCGTTTAAAATGTTCACTAATACGCGGAGAATAAATATATTCATAATTCAAAGCGTTATCGTGTCTAGATTAGTCGTAATAATATTTGTCCCGGTACTTTTTGAACAGACCTCGTATATAATTTTTTTTCATGCAAACTAATTTTGAAATAATTTACAAATTATTTCATAAAATTAAAAAGTTAAACATTTCAATTTTTAAAATGATCTAAACAATTAAACAAATTTACTCAAAAATACAAAAAGAAATCAATATCAAATAAACATAACTGTGGTTAATTCTAGAAAACATTTGTTTTTGTCAAAACCATAATGAGCGTGTTATCTTTGTGTTTTAAACGTCCTTAATTTATTTTGTTCGATATAAATATATGCGATATTAAATTCTTTCGTACATCGTGATAATAAATACAAATTTCTAGCAAAATAATTATATATTATTTCTTTTTTTAGCACATAATATTCCCAATTTACTGGGTCCAAAACAATATTGCACTTATGAAGTTATTGAATAATTCGTAATTTTTTGTAATTTTTTTGTTAAGCCCATTTTTTAGGCCCATTAAATTATTAATATTATTATAAATTAATTATTAATATTGTATAGTTTATCTTCCATGATTTGTATTTGTTAATAATAATGTAATAATAAAATAATATCATGGTGTTGATATAAATTATAAATATATTAATATATAAATATTAAATAAGATATAAAAATAACTTTATCATTTTACCTACCACTTATTTCATTCTGTTTTAATCCTTTATGTGCTATCGGCACAGTCCCTGGATGTCATAAGTAGATATAATCTGAGTTTTTCGCGGTTGAAAATATGATGAACCAGGATTTGAACAAAGAATAATTGGAAAAAATCATTTCATTTGCTCATGCATGTGCCTGTATTTTTGTTTTTTTAACTAGGTAACAATCGGTCTGCGGCATATGGATGCCGAGCTGTTTCTGTGCAGTTGAATTGCTTATGATGGAATATGTAATTCAACTTTATATTATTCTCTACTGTGTGTAAATATGGACAAACTTTTTTTGACCATGTGCAAATTTGCATGAGAATTAGTGCAGTGGTCATTAAAAAAACGGATTGGACTGTTTCATAGTTTCAGGGAACACTAAAAATCATTTTGCTTAACAACTAAACATCGATTATGATAAAATATTAAAGAATTGATGTAGAAATGATACAATTTTATTTCACTTTTTTCCTTTATATTTTTTAAGTAGTATATTAAATTTGTAAGTTTATTAATTTTTACGATTAGAACCAATATTAGAACCGGAATTTATTCTATATTTTTTTTTAATTACTGAAACCAAAATAAACTCCGTAAATGTAATTATTGAGAACCGATTCTTATGAAATCGAAGAGTCCCAGTCACTGTGAAGAATGTATAATGCATTGATTGTTATCACTGACAGTTTACCTACAGCTTTATAATGTTGATTGACATTATTTCAGTTATGTGGTCTTAATTTATGCAGCTTTCATAATATTTATACAATGATTATAATCTATAATAAAAGTGTAATATTTTTGTTAAAATTTAATCCAGTTTATTTTCTTATTTGAATCTTTGTTCGATAGTGTCCGACGTGACTACATATGTAGTAATATAAATATCATAATCTTTGATTTAAAAATTAATTTCTAACACATGCCTATACCTATAAATATGCTAGACGATCAGCTACAAGTATTATCAGTGCAGCAGATTGAAGACAAATTTATTTTTGTTAAACTCATCAATCAATATTTTGATTACTAGAATACACTAGAAACTATACAGAAATGAAAATGAATAGTAATCAAATTTGTGATTTTACAAATTTTTATGTTTTGAATGATATAAGTGAAAAAGGAATCACTTTAAACATAGTAAGTAATCAATAATTTTGTTTTATTAGGTGGATTATTATATTTCTTATGATGTGTAAATATACAAATTTCAAGCAAAGTTCTTTGCTTGATAAAAGTAAGTGATAATCATATTTTAACCGTTGAATAATGATGAACATTTCAAAAGCTGGTTATGTTTTTTTTCTCGGTTTTGAATGATTTTGGGATCGGTCGTGATGCATCTCATATGAAATTATATATTAATCATCGACTTTATACAAGTGACCAACTTAATATTTAAGAAGGAACAGATGTGAAATTGAATTTTTAGTGTTTCGTATATATGTAGTAGAATAAATTATCTAACCGTTTAACACAATACATTTTTTTTAAAAATGTATCTTTTTAATAATTGAGTGTAGTATGTCTAACTAGAATATCTACCTATGTTAACCGCTTTTCAGTACATAGTATTTTATTCAAAACTAAATACGTTTTTTGAATTATTTTACACTTAATACTATATAGCAATGAAAAATAATATCAATTACAATTATAGTTTTACATATTAAGTAATGACATAAATTAAAACTAATTCAACAAGACATTTTAAATTTCCATCCAATATTATCACTAGGGAACGGATTTTATTATTTTATTATTATAAAATTGGGCTTATTTTAATAAGAATGATCTGAATCGTGCACATTTTTTATCAGATTAAAATATCTCATTCCAATCCGTTCCCTAATTATCACATTTTCAATTTAAAGTTTTATGTGTTCTATTTATTCAATTCAATTATATTCATAGTGAGAAAACATCCTATATTGTCTTCCGTCCCATACATTATGGTGGATCCAAATGTAAATTAACGTACAATGTATTCATAAAAGATTGAATGTTGTCAAATATACGATATTGTATTTTTAATGACTATAATCCTTAATTATGGAAAAATGTTAATAATTTAATTTTCATGAAAAAAGTCTCAAACTGTCTCAAACAATTATTTATTCATTTTATTGTTATTAATTATTTATCGCAATGTCATGCCGCCAATAAGACGGAGCAATTTAGGTCATAGAATTTGGAATACTAAAAACAAATGAATTTTTGAAATAATCGTACTGTAGAGTAACGCGAAGAGTGAAATGAAATTGAACGGAATAGATAATCACAAACACGTTTAGCACATACACAAGAAGAAAGAGAAAATACAAACGAAAATACTATGCATCGAATAAGACATCATCGGTCAATAGAAACTAATCGTGCGACAATGAATTTAAAAAATCATGTAAAAAACAAATAAATGTTGTGTTGAATAGTCACCGAGCTGCATTTTGTTACAACGTGACAGTTGATTACAATGCAGACCAATCCGTTGCTTTTCGATCGATGAGCGTTGTATGTCCACATTATAAGGCATTGAAATACAGAAATGAAAGTCCTGAATTGTGTTACGCAAGTGGCAAAATCAAATTAACACCATTGGTTCCGCTACAAGAGCTATTGCGCTCACTGGTTTCTGGAACAGGATTAGATGCCAATCATTTCATGACAAAAATTCAAAAATACATTAGTGCTTCCAAACGACTTCATTTAGCGTCATTTCATGCCCACTTTCAAAGTAATCTTTTACAACATTCAACATTCTCACACAACACACATTCACATCATTCGACACTTCCACACAACATGATTATTCAAAATAAAAAACCTTTACAGATTCAAAATCAAATATATTATCGAGAAAGTTCACAATTGACACCGACGAATGCAGATTATACATTTATACAGATATATTTCATAAGTAATTTGCCACAATTAGCACAATATGCTAATAAAAGGTATATGGTAAGTAGGCTTCTGCCATAAGCTCCAGTACTCTGTAGGTTAAATTAATTAAACAAAGGAAAGAAAGTGAAGGCGTTCTGAGTGTGATAAATAAAACTAAATCAGGTCGATCAGTATTTTTTTTTTAATCTTTGAATAAACAATTAACTTCGATATTTCTTTCAGTATTTAAGCTTATTAAATAAAGAAAATAACTATGAAAATCAACTATCTATATTTTATCATATCTATCTTATTATATATGTATATTTAAATATGTAAATCTAATAAATTATAATTTGTGTTAAAAATCGAAAAACATAAGCTATGTAATTTAACTTTTGATTTCAGTGTCTGTTCACGCGATGTTCTTCGTCATTACATGTGTAATACTATCAATAAGGTAGAGAAATATTTAAACATTCAATTTTCTGCAACTGTTCACACAAAATACGTTGATACGTTTTTCGACGATCGCTGATTGAAAAATGGTATTGCAATAGACGATACTAAATTCAAGTTGTAATGAATTTTTTAATTACTATAAAATAAAAGAATGTTACCATATAGTTACAACATTAATATTAATCAAAAATATAATTTTAAAAAAACAGAGTTAATAACCATAGCAAGAGAATATTATTAAATTGTCGTCAATTAATACGACTACATTTTAAAATTTTAAGAGTTATAGTCAGTGATGTTACTAACTTAGATTATTAAGATCGAAATGAACCCGAAATGAATTTATTCAAATTATAACGAAGCAAAACTGAGCCCAACTTATAATCTTTTATTTAAACCTGAACCGGACCGAACTATTCAATTTAAATATCGAATGCAAATCAAACTTCATAAAATATACAAAAGTTTATACAATTAGTTTAAAACTTCTAATAACTTGTTTGATTTAAAAATTGATTAACCTAAATTATTAATTCATAAATTAATAAATGAATAATTTAAAAAAGTATAGGTATTTAGTATTTTTAGGGCCTGGTGGCAGTAGTGTGTAAACATTTTCCTACCAAGTCCTATGTTTAACAGGAAAAAAGTATTTAGTATTTAAATTCAATTTTTTTTTTGAGTTACAACAAAAAACGTAGTATGGAGGAATAATGTTTAATTAATGATAATTAATGTTATTAATTTATATTATGTGCTAATTCGATAACCAACTATTTTTGGGGTAGATTGTATTTTAATACGATTTTTTACCATAGTATCATTTGTGTTAATATGAATCAAAAAGTTAAAATGAGTGAATGCAATGTAAATGAATACCTACATAATATTTCAGTCTGTCTGAAGAACGTGAATAACATCTGTGAATAAATTTTAGTAATCATACAACAACACGAACTAACCTTTAATGAATACTAAATCTATGACTATCACTAGAATGATAGTAAACAATGAATGTTTGAAATCAAATGCTATTAATATTTATAGGAATATTGAATAACATTTTCTTTGTAGTCCATTTCCAACACTGAAAACCAGTCAGATTAATAAGTAATAACAAAAATCTATCTAAGCAATAAATATGGCTCTTTAATTAGAAGTAACAATTTGAAAATAATTGTTTCATTTATCATATTATAATGATATAATGATAAATGATAATGAAAACGAAAAAATACGTCGTTAATATTGGTATTAACGCGGATTGTTGAAAAAATTACAGTCTAAAAATAGAACAAACTGGATCAATTTGTCGTGAAGTTAGGTTAGTCCGACATCTGTTAACGGGGCACGGTTGTTTTAACCGGTATCTCAACCGGATCGGCCGTACTCCGGAGAGCGGGTGTTCCCATTGCGGACTGCCCGACTCTTACAGCGAGGAGGATGACGACGCGTTTCACACGCTCGTTCGCTGTGAGGCGTTCGAGTGAGCCATAACGACCTTATACGCGTTATAGGTCGCTTCCGGCCGCGCGATCTCGTCGCTCGAATGCTGGAGTTCCCGGCCAAATGGGAAGCGTTTGCCCTGTTTGCATCGACCGTAATGGGTCCTGAGGAGGAAGCGGAGCGGGAGAGGCAATCTCTGCAGGGGATAGCCCCATCGCGCGGTTGGAGGAGAAGAAGGGCGGCGGCAGGTCGCCTTTAAACGGAAATGTAAGGGGAGGAGCGGTAGGCATTCGTTCTGTCACTCCTCTCTGACTTTTAAAAATTTGTACTTACTTTTGTGTGAGGTGGCGTGGCCGGGGATTGTCCGGTCACGCGCCTCAGCGGAAAATTGTAATTTATTAATTTAAATAAACGATGGCGACCCACTGCCCCAAGCATTGCTGAACAGGCTTTCAGGGCAGTGGGGGTATGGCTGATACAAAAAAAAAAAGAAAAAAATAAGGTTAGTCCGACATTCGATCCTATTTTCTGATGGATTCGGTTATTTCTAATAAGACTTCCCAGAAGAATAACAGACATTTCCTAGGTAGTTAACAATCCGTGTGTAACCTCACGGCTACTGACGCCCTTGTTCAAATTGGGGTCGCCAACCTAAATCCGGATAACACGAATTGTGCCGGAGACTTAGGATTTATTCTAATGAAAAAAAATCGTTATGTTGTTTGAGATCTTCTTGTTTATGTTGATGATAAAAAAATTCACACTCGATACACATAATAAAATAATTTCACAACATAATCAACAACATAATTAATATAATTTAACGTAAAAAAATTATATAAACATGCCGATTCGAATATATCGGGAGTGAAAAATCCATCTCCCTCTTGCCCGTATGTTATCATTATTCAAGAGAGATCTCTTCCCGGATCTACTCCATCATTGTTTTATCACAAAAATAATTCACAAAAAAAAACATAAATAAAATCCACACAATTTAATTTTAATGTTGTTCACTGAACGGACGGACATGGAGAGAGAACAAAAACTTTTAATTATTCGCCGGGCCGGTATTTACAAATAAACTATGACGTTGCGTATGGGAAGGGGGCTATCGGTTGTTATTTCGACCGGTTTTGTGGGAACCGTCGACTATCCCATACGCAAAATATACTCGTTACGTTACACGTGATATAATCATTCGACATACATTTATTAAAATTATTAATAATATTTAATTGGCAGAAATATTTTTGATATTCTACAAAAATAAATAATTTACAGGTAATGGCTAATTTTTTATAATATATGCCAAGTTTCAACTGATTATGTATTATTACACATAGTATAGACGATTTGCTGTGAAAATTGCATTTATCGATCATTAATTGACATGTTATAAAACTAGATGGGCTTGAATAAAAATGTTAAATTGATACATTTTTTTTTTCATTCAATACAAATATAAAAACATCTATATTTATATTTTTTTATAATTTTTAAAATATACAATTTTTTATTATTCGAATACACCAATTGACATTTTTCGCCCATCTCTGTGATTGCTGTCAATTGATTTACCAAACCTATATTAACATGTTGTAGTTTCATCAAAATATTTTAATACATTGTAAAATTAATAAGAATTATTGCTTATAAAGACTTTTAATGAAGTGTGTATAATATCATTTTGGAACTCCCGTCTTTTTCATTATAATAAATTAAATGAATAATAAATTAACTGGTATAATAATATACTATACACTTTTGATCTTTTTGCTGTAATATAATTTCTGTATTCGCGATTCTTGTTATTTGGTTAAATTATTGGACAATGTATTACGTAATCGTTTAAGAACGCAGATACCTTCACAGCTATAACAATTATTTGTATTATGTTTTTTTCATTGTATAAATATTTATTTTTAAATATTATAAAAACCCAAGGGAAAAAGAGTATTTGTTATATGTACTTTAGCAGTTATAAATTATAGATATCAAGTAATTTTGTGCGTAATATTAAAAAATGACTATAGTCTTTGCCAAGAGCTTTTTATTTCTAGTGATTCTTGCAACTTTTACAATAGTTGTTGGTAACAAACGTAAGTTATCGATATATTACATTTAAAACATTTTATATATTTTTTGGTTTATTGTAAATTGTAAATTTTCTTTTCATAATATATTTATGTAATAATTAATTTTGTTTTTTTTGACTAGCGGAAATAGATCATGGTGTGTAATTTGAAAATATACTTACTCTTATAAACATTTATAATGAAGTAATATAAATAAAGTAATATATATAAAAAATAATTATTATAAAATTGTCGACCTATGTTTATATAGTTACGAAACCATTTTGGAAGTTTATAAAAATAAAATATTTAATAATTAAAATAGAATTGTATACTTTTTCAAATATAGAATGTCTAAGTAAGATTGTAGTTTACGCAATTTATTAAATACTATATGTCGTTTGCATACTTTATTTAATATATATTTTATACTTAGAAGTTACTTAATTATTTTATTGATATATTTTATAACCACATTATAATTAATAAAAAGTTAGTTACCAAATCTAAATTCATAGAACGATCAATTTTCTTTATTTTCATTTCAGTTCATTTTATGATACAATATATTAGTTAAATATAATATGATAAAAATTGATACTAGAAAGTAAATAAACTTAATTAAATATATTTCAAATAATTAAATTTTACTCTAACATTAGTCACAGATGATAATTCAGAGATTTCAGTTTAATTTTTCAGTAATATAGTGAAGTATTTATATAAACTTTTGTCCAGTACTGAAATTGATTTCTCGCACAAGATGAGGGTTGTTAATAATAATTATATTTAGAATTATAAAAATAAAATAAAATATTTATGTACTCAATAATAAATTAAATAATGCAAAGGAATCATTCTGTGCATTAATAATGTAATCTGGGGAAAATTTTTTATAAATCAATTAATTTTTAATTTTGGAAATGTGAAATTACCATTTAGATGATATTCTATCCAATACTAATATTCAAAGTAAGAACAATTAATATTCTATTAATATATTCGTTTTATCGATAGTACGCAACATATTTTTCAATCTATTGTTATAAATAAACTTTTAATTGTAATCCAGTTTTTAGATAATTTTTCTAACAACATTAAATAGTTGTAATTTGGAAATAAAAAAACTATATCAATGTGTACCCGATATATTAAACGTAGTTTTTGTTTGTTTTTGTTTTGACCATTTATTGCATTCATCATAATAAGTTTATTTTAGTTCAATTAAATATTGATCATTTAATCGTTTATTTAAATAACTAATGTAAACAATCGGACACATTTACACGTACATAAAATAGGATGAATATGGATTATTTAATATAAAAACTAACATGTTTATATTATTCTTATTAAGTAAATGCTTCTGGGTATGATGCTTTGATATACTTTTATAAGGCTAAACGTGAGTAATATTAATGACCAAGTTGTTCACTATGAAAATGTATCTAATTATAAATATATTTGGGTATGCATATTTGTTTGTCAGGGTCTTCCAGAAAAACGGGAAAATTTAAAATAACCCTTACAAAAGTAAAATAATATATTTAAACATTTTTTTTTATTAAAAATATAATTTTAATAACATGCCATTAAGGGTCAAAAAGTTCATGTTTTGAAATTAATATTAATATTAAAACTAAACGATGTCAATTTGTACGTATACATTCTGAAATCGAACGCTGACATTGTGCATCACTTTTCCCAACATTTCTTTGGGAATCGCAGCAACTTCGCTTTCAATTTGAATTTTCAACTCGTCAATTGTTGTAAGACAAAAACTCTGTTTTTGAGGTAGCCTTACAAGAAAACATCGTACACCCTTGAGTCTGGTAATTATGAATGCCAATGAATTTCACAAAACTGTAAAATAACACGATTACCGAAAAGCGGCCGAATAGCTCCCATTGGCTGTCATACCGTGTGAGCTGTAGCATTATATTGTATAAACTAAGATACTTAAAAACCCAAGTTACCTGATATACAGTGTTAAAAACTAAATTTTAAAATATTCCTGTTTTTCTGGAAGACTCAGTATTAGCAAATAACGAATGGAAAAATCGAAATTGTAGCAGTTAATATTGTAGTGTATGAAAAATATTGAATGCTTTTATCATATCATTTGGATATTATTCAATATTGTATTTATTTGTATTATATAGCACCTTTTAGATAATTTTTATGCAATACAAGCGGGAAAAATTCCTATAAAATTTAATTCATAACAATATTTTTCTGCGTAGACTAAATAACAAGTTAGTTTATATATATATAGATTTATATAATTTTTTTTATTTGGGGGTGTGGGATGACGGGTGTTAATAGTATTAGGTAACTCATTCTGTACTTAGTGGACGGTATATATATATACTACCTATATAACCAAAATATTTCAAATATAAATGTGTTGCTGCTTTAATATCGAATAATTCAAACAATATATACACAACAATTCAACAATATACAAAAATAACTGACATGTAATTAGATCAGCACAAACTGGCCAGCCACTATCTCTCCTAAATTTTATATAAATATATAATACACTGGTTCAAATTCTAGTTAATTATAATAATACAAATATAGCAATATAACAAAAGAAAAACGAAATATATCAAATTAAACTCTTGGTTATTAGAGTCAGAATAATAAAAAATTAATTTAGATATTAGAGCTAATTAAACTTATAAAAAAAATATATTATATCGCATATTTAACATGTTGCGACGACGTCGACGGTTTTTAAACAACTGCTATTATTTACAATAATAATAATATTAAAATTCATAAAAACCGATTTAAAATATTATGAGAGTGCGTGCGCGAATCCATATAATGGTTGATATAACGTAGATAATAATTAGTTTTAATTGTGCTATATTTTCCTCATTATCACATTTTCATTTTTATATTGTATAATGATATATATATATATTAGTAATATCGTTACATAACAACTATTTTATTAATGTTAAATATGAGCCTTAACAGATACAAATACGTACATCTTTGCGATATATAATTTATATTAATAAAATGTTATTTTGTACTAGTAATTTCTCATATATTTGAAATTAACAATGGTAATTATTCGTTAGTTATTATTTTAATTGTTTTACAAAATAATTAATATGATAGTAACATTTATAAGAAATTGTAAAATATGTATTTTATATCAAATTGAATGTAACATAGGCTAATTATTTAATAAAACAAATCTCTATACATTAATAATATGACGTAACATATTTTTAACATTTACTTGGCTACCTCAGCCAGTCGTAAGAGGCCACTAAACGAGGTTGCGTCAAGTCGACAGACGGTGTAAAATTTCGTCAAATAGTATGAGAAGTCCTAAGAGAAACGTAGGCGAATTGTCCCATTTTGGATGTGCGCGGGGATAGTAGGTAGCTAGAGGAGGAGGCCTAAAAAATATAGTGTATGATACCAGCCGGACAACTTGTGCGGTAGCTGTTTCACCGGTCATGTGTAAAGGTTTATCTAACGCTTGTAGTGTTAACAGTATGGAGACATCACCACTGAACTCTAGAAAAAACTTGCGAAAGATAAATATAAAGTAAGAATAGGCACGTGGAATTTTGGGACGTTGACTGGGAGAAGTAGAGAATTAGTAGAAGTTTTGAAGAGGAGGAAAATCCATATTTGTCGTGTGCAGGAAACTAAGAGAAAAGGGAAGAAAGCAAAATAAAAAAAATAGGATATGATTATAAAATAATATATTCAGGTAAGACAAGTTCAAGAAATGGTGTAGGAGTAATAATGGACGAGGAGATGAAAATTAAAGTAGTAGACGTAGTAAGAAAAAGTGAAAAAGTAATAGTGGTAAAATTAATTTTTGTGGAAAAAGCATTGAATATAGTAAGTACGTATGCTCTACAAGTAGGATGTAAAGAAAAAGACAAAATAGGGTTTTGGCGGGAGATGGATGAAATGATGCAAGGAATACCAGACAATGAGTGTGCGGTGATTTGTGGGGATATGAGTGTGCATATTGGTAGTAAAAATAGAAGATATAAGAGAAAATATGGGAGGTATGATTTTTTTTTTTTTTTTTTGAGGGGGGAATGAGGCTGGAGAAAGAAATCTAGATTAGGCATTATCGTATGATCTTACAGTAGCTAATGCTTATTTTAGGAAGGGCATTATATAACTTATAAGAGTGCTGGTAATAGATTGCAGATTGATTATTATAAGAGGAAAAAAGAGAGTATAAAGCGAGTAAAGGATTGTAATGTAATCCCAGCAAGGATGTTATAACACAACATAGATTGATGGTAATGGAGTTGTGGTGTAATGGAAAGAGGATGTATAAAATTTAAAAATAACACAGGAAGGGAGTCGAGGATTCGATGGTGGAAATTAATAGGAGATAGAGAAAAGGAGTGTTTAGAAAAAGTGAAAGAAATGGTGGTGTGTAATGTTCAGAGAAATATAAATTATAAAAAATAGAATTACTTCTTGTATAAAGAATACCGCAAAGCAGATTATCGTTGAGAGTAGGAGTAGTACGCCAGAATACAAGGAAACGTGATTATGGAATGAGGAAGTTATAGAGAAGTATAGTGAGTAAGAAAATGCAATTTAAGGTATGGTTGAATAATAGAAGGAGAGAAGATTTGATAGAAAACAAACGTTTGTGTAAGGAAGCAAAGGAGGCAGTAAGCAAAGTGAAGTTTTAAAGATATGATGAGTTATATGATAAGTTAGGAACAAAGGAAGGTGAAAAAGAAATTTATAGATTGGCTTAGGTTTGAGAAAAACGATTCATGGAATTTAATAATGTACAGTGTATAAAAAGTGATGATAAGAGAGTATTAACGAGTGTTTAAGGATGTGAAACAGAGATGGAAAGGGTATTTTGAGAAATTACTGAATGAAAAGTGTCCTAGAAAGATTATAGAGGATATTTCGTGGAATGAAGGTTTAATAGATAAATCTAATTAAAAATAAATTTTTAGTTTGTAATTTAAGAGTTAAATTAATTAAATTAATTTATTCCAATTAAGAATAAACTAATTAAAATTAGTAAGGAGGAAGTTTGGTAGGCCGCGAGAGCGATGAAAAAAAAGCGGTAGGACCAGGTAAAGGAGACATAAAAGAATGTGGAAATTATAGAGACATAAAGATTATGAGTCATAGTATGAAGATTTGGGAAAATAAGGAATAAGACATCAGTAACTGAAACCAGTTTGGTTTTATACCTGAATAGTCGACGATGAAGCCGTTATTTTACGTGAGACAGCTTGTAGAAAAGTGTAGGGAGAAGAAGAAAAAGCTTTGTTTGGTGTTTATGAATTTAAAGAAAGCGTATGGCAGAGTGCCGGGAAAAGTTTTAAAGTGGACATTAATGAGAAAAAGAGTGCCAAAAACGTAATGTGTTATTACATTTTGTATGATTACGGATATGTATGAAAGATCATGTATCAGTATCAAAAGTATGTGTGAAGAAACAGTGGATTTTAAGATAAGAGTAGTTGTGCATCAAAAATTTGCTTTAAGCCCTTATCTTTTATTTGTAGTAATGGATGAAGTTACAAAAGAGATACAAGGGGAGTTATCATAGTGCATGATGTTTGCTGATGATATAGTTTCGGTAGGATAAAATAGGGAAGAAGTTAACCATAGTTTTGATGTGTGGAGATAAGTGGAGATTGCGGTTGACAAGAAAATAGAGCAGGTTAGTGTAGCAAAAATGAAAATGTTCAGATGGATGAGTGGAGTGACAAGAGAAGATAGAATAAGAAATGAATATATAAAAGAAATCATAGGATTAGTGTTGATCATGGATAAGATATGAGAAAATAGATATAGATAGTTTTAGATGAGAATAGTTAGATAGTATGAGGAGAAAAAATTCGGAAGCTGTAAAAATGATTATTTAAATGAACGTTAAAGGAAGAGGGGAAGAGGGAGACCGAAGAAGATGTGGTTGGATGCAATTGGGTATGAAATGAGAACTGTTGGTGTGTGTGTAGATCCCAAATAACTGGAATAGAGGCGAGGGAGAAGAAGAAAAAACAACAAAATTGAATTTGATAAAATATTATGTTTAATTTTGATGAAATTTTAAATACATTTTTTAGATCGACTTACCAGATACTACAATTCTCTCATCAGAAATTTCAAATATTTTATTGACGATATTCACCGTACTAATAAAAGTGAATAATTTCATGTAACTTATTCAAGTTAAAAAGTTCAAATTAACATAAATTGTTGAAATACACGTATGTGAAAAACTATAAAACAACATTGGTTAATTTGATTTAAAATTGTTTAAAAATAAACTATTATGAGAAAAGTGTAAATAAACATTTTCACATATTTCACATGTATATTACAAGATGTATAACGATTTTTATTAGCATTCGACATTTTATTTTAACAATGTTTTAAGTTAATAATAATCATGAAAAGTATCTGATTTAAATATCTGAGAAAATGATTCAATATTATTCACTTGGTGATAACCTGAAATTTTTGCGTACGAGCTTATACTAACGAGCAAGGCCGTAATATTAAAGATACTTTTTTTTTGGGTGGGGGGGGGGTTTAAAACCAAATCATATATTTTCAACTACTAGATTTAAATACTAGATTATTTTGTGTACGATAAAATTGAGACTAAATGCGAGTTAACATGTGGTAAAAACCTCCAACTTAATAATTTAGTTTAATAAATGAAATTTATTATAACTATTAAAAAAATTCGAGAAGGGGGGGGGGTGAACCCCCAAATACGGAATTGTCAACGAGGATATTCAAATGCGACAACAAATCAATGTGAAAATATATAATAAATGATAATCACACGAATACTAAATGTATTTACATCATAGAATTGTTCTACTTTAAATATACGAGTATATGTGGGTTTAATTATATATATCATATGGGTTTTTTAGTAAACATTCCCACATATAATTGGATGCGTGAATTATTGTACTCGCCAAGGGAATGGTATACGGCCCATAATCGTAAGCATACCTTTTCTGATATATGTCGTTTTCAATATATCTATTTAATGTACACAAAATATCTTAAATGTCTTTGAGTCATCAAAAATACATTTTATGTTCCATGTATATTATTAATTTTGCGTTCCCCAGTTTTTCAAATAACTAAGCAAAAAAAAAATTAAATTATGGATTCATTTCAAAATTGTTTTATCATACTTCTTTACATTGTGTTAGTGGTGAAAATCGAATATTATGTTTATTAATTACGTATTTATTAAAATTTTAAATTTATACAATTGGTGTGCGAATGTAAGGTTTAATGTAACATTCTTATATTAAATCACCAAATGAATTTAACATAAGTTCTGAAAACTAAAATTACTTCCTAGAATTGCTTGTGGTCAATTTCTATGATGACAAAATCTATTTTATCTTTAAAAAATTGAATAATAATTTTTTCTAGTACAATTGACTACCGAAACGTTATTTAATGGTAAGCTAATTGGTTTAATAAAGAAACAGTAAGGAGCAGTATTTGGTTCACACTGAAGATGACAACTTAGTTGTCGAAATACGTATATGCAGTTAAAGTGCATTATTGCTCTTGTGATTTTGGGTTTATAGGGTATAGTATAAAGAAACCACTTCTAAAATATGTTTTACGCTATCATGTTAGTGGATTATTAAAATATTAGCTAAATTATCTTTTATTAGAAATTATGAATTATTTACGGTATATAGTCATTATAAATTTACTTCTAGACAAAAAACTTATTTAATCATCATATATTTCTTTTTTATAGTTAACGACACTTACAATGAGGCTATTCAATATGCATATACTTATATCAGTTAATAAAGTATAATATATTATTATTTATAAATTAATTAGTCAAAACATAAGAGACGGTTTGGACAGAGCACATTTCTATAAGAATTGTTAATTAATTTCCAAACAGAAGAATTTATTAAGCTCCGTTTTTTTTTTACAGTCATACCTATTTTATAATATATATTTTTATGTACATTATATTAGTAATTTTTTTAAAGAACTATATAAACATTGTGAAAATATTCCTTTCTAAGATTTGAATTTTCTTCCAATAATCTAATAATAATAAAATATGTTCATATATATTTATACATTGATACTTTACCTATAGCTGAAATCATGTTTACACAGGACTTCAATCCTGGTAAGTTTAATTTTTAACACTCTAAATAAGGAAGTTGAATATTGTTGCACTGAACAACTGAGCTCACTTCTATAGAGATTGAGAACTAGTATCTGTAAAAAAGAATTTATTAGGCGCCTTTTTTATTACAGTTATATCTTTATGATAATGCATATTTTTATGTATAATAGCGATACTAGTAATTTGTTTAAACAACTATAATGCATATTCTTTTTAAGATTTTAATTTTTATCCAATAATCTAACAATACTTTAGTTGATTACTTCGCACAGAATCTCAGCCCTGGTAAGTTTCATGTTCAACACCCTGAATATAAAATTTGCGTATAATTGCTCTGAGCAAATAAGTCTATTTTCATAGATATTGAAAATTGATTTCCGTAAAGAAGAATTTATCAAGCTCCTCTTTTTGTTACAGTCGTAATAATAAATATAAAATAAAATATAAAAAATATATTAATAATAATAATAATAATAATAATAATAATAATAAACCTTACCTAACCTATTTAACAATATATATTTTGATTATTAATATATGCGTGATTTGTTTAAAAAACTATAAAACATATTCGTTTTTAAAATTTGATTTTTTTACCAATAATCGGACAATCACAAAATATATCAACATATATTTATACATGATACTTTGCTACCTATTCCCGTAGTTAAATATATGTTCACACAGAACTTCAATCCTGGTAAGTTTAATTTTAAACAGGTTTACTATAAAAGTTGCATATTGTTAATGCTTATTTAAATTTAAATCTAATTTATATACATTCGTATATTACGTATTAATTTGAACGATAAATGAATTACAATATATAATGAAGTTCAAGTTTATAATTTTTCATTTCTGAACATTAACGTGTTAAAAAGTAAAATTATGTTACAATGTTAAATTAATTTTCTTTAAGTTTTGGATCGCATTATTTTTTCGAAAATAATTTTAATATAATTAGGTTATTGCTTAATTTTAAAGTAATGTGTTAACTTTAAGTTTATTATTGGTATCATATTTGTCTTAATTTATAATTTACGTAATAATATAATTTAATTTCATATTGACATATTCGATTTCATATTATATTACTTTTTAGAAATGACAAAAGGATACTACTATTACATTGTAAGAGGATTGGGAACAATAAAAAGTATGTCATCATTAATAACAAGAAAGTTGGGAAACGTTAATGTGCATAATGAATAACAAAAACTAAATTAATTCAATGTTCATTTCATATTAAAAACATAAACTGTGTAACAATCTAGGAGAGAACAAAGAAATAATTTACCAAAGTAGCATTAAGTAATAATTTTAGGCATACTAGTTCAACGTGTTTGTCTTGAAATTAAATTAGCTATTTAAATTTTGTCAAGAATTTCATCAAAAATGTTACAGGAGTAGATATCATCAAAGAAATTTTAAGATATAAAATAACGTAGTTATAAAAAAAATGAGATTATTGAGTAAATATTATAATAACTATTTCTAATATTTTAATATCTTAAACCATATAAGAATGGTCTAATATAAGTGTAAAACTGATTAAAATTATTAATTTTTAATTAATTAATTATAAATTAGTTTGAATTTATTATATACTAAATAATATATTATATCTAAAATTGTCGACTTTTTTCTTACTGAACCAATTGAAATCGGTTAGGGTATGAACTCAAGTATATCAATACTTACTAAAATGACTTAATTTTATTTAAAATAATTTTTTTTTTCATTGAAAATTATTTTTGTAATCATTATTGGTATCAAAAATCTTAAAACTCCTGAAAATTTTTAAACATTTTTATGATATTGAAAAATCCATTTATACAAATATATATATATATATATATATATATTTAATATAAATATTAGATTTATTGATAAAATATTTATCGTATTTCGTAATAGCATTGTGTAATTTTAGAGAATATAACTAAAAAAGAAAATTTAATAATAAATCCTTATAATAGGTCCTTTTGATAAAGTTATTTAAATAAAAATTTGTTTTCATTGTTCTTTAAAAAAATTGTACTAATAAAACGCAATCTATTGCTAATAGAAATTACGCGATATATTTCTTGTGGTATATTAACCGTAAACAGTTATGAACGTCTTTTTTATAGAATCGAGTCAAAATGTTTCCCACAGGTGTCTCTTTTATTATCATGTAACATGAATCAGGGTTGTGTTGTCGAAAAATTTTGTTGTGACGCTGTGTGTAAGAAAATAATGCAGCAAATTAGTGACTTTAATGAATAATATCGTTGCGACAATATCATATCATGTTAAGTTTTAGTAATTATTCTGTTAAAGTCATTATAATTCTAAACTGTCTCCTATAACACGATAGTTTACACACAATTTTAACAAAACATTGTATATTAATTTTTTCTTTTTAGATCGTCTTAACAATTTGGAAAGTCCAGTTCAATACTGCACTAAAAAAAAAACTACTTTCCCACCAAAGCAATGATTATAAAATTTATTTACTTATTTACATTACGTTAAACATTAATATTATTGTTATAATTCACATGAATATTACTAATTATAAATGCGCGTATATGGTATTTGTCTTCTATGATTTTTATTTGTTAATTATATACCTTAGAATATATTGTAATAATTATTTGTAATTTTAATAAATTAAGGTTGCGCTCATTTGTACAGAACTCTAAACATAATATATTATAAAACAATATAAAATCATATCCAAAATATATCTTTCATATTATAAAATTAATTTAAATGTATGTGAAGATGCTATGTTAAAGAATAATAGATTTTTATTTAAACATAAAATTAAGCTGGATTTCTAATTAGAACATTTATATACAATATACTTTTCATGTTATATGTCTTCTGTTCGAATTCCCTGTTACCGAGACACTAATTCATATGGTCAAATAATTAAATATATAGTGTAGAAGTCACGGCAAAATGCTCATGTTCATCACTGAATGAGTATCTGAAACTAAAATGATATCATCAATTATTTATTGGTAAATTACAATTGAGGGTATACGCACATTTTTGAATTATAAATTATAAAAAAAAAATTCGCTCTGATCGAAATTTCAATGTAATGTAAGTACTTGTACAATATTTTCATTTTTATATTTCCGATCTATAAACCTGTATAATATCAAAATTATTATTTTATATTTATAATATTATATAATTGTTGTATTCATTGAGATCTTGTCTTATTTTAAATATTTTTATTAGAATTTTATTATATATTAATTGTTGGGATCATTAGTTAGATCAGTTTTAAACATGCAAATTGCAACTTTTGTTTTTCATAAGAAACTTCTCCATTTGGATAATCAGTTTTCTAAGTTAAAAATGACTATATATTATTTACAGTCATAATAGCTGTTGAACATTATTTTCTAGTCAAATTATTAGAGGCTTCTTACAATATCACTACAATAATTTAACTTAAAAAATTTAATTTGGCTATTAAAAAATGAATTTTGTGTAAACATTTTTCTATTATTTTTAATATTATAGTAATTCATTTTGGTATCACTGAATTAGTCGATAAACAAAATAACAGTGAACTTATCAATTTTGGTCTACAGATAGATAGATACACAAAATAATTTTGGCGATAAAAGAACACTAATAAACACACTCAGAATTTTAAGGAACAACTACAAGTATTTCACTCGATCATTGGCTTTTATAAACACAATAAAATTCTAACGGAAAGATTCGGAAAGAATAGTATTCTGAAGAACAAAAAGGGGCAGCTATTAAATATTGAATTTTAGTTAATTCATGTTTTCCAATTATGGATTATTGTACATATACTAATTGTACATCGTTTATGTATAATCCTGGCAATTTCATGTTTTATTTAATTCGTATTGTGATGACAAGATGTTATAGACAGGATATTATAGAATGTGATGATAATTATGATAGCATCAAATAACTCAATGATATTGCTGAAATATTCAAATGTTATTAATTTTTATTTTTTGATATTATTTATTCTTTGCATGTGCACTCTAATAGACTTTGAACTAGAACTTTGTTCAATACACGCTCGGAAATAACTAATGGACGCAATAATGAGGGGTTTTGCCATACTATAGCTCAGGGGTCTCCAAACTTTTTTATTCAAGGGCCACAAAAAATATCAAATGCTCTTAGCGGGCCAAAAGTTTATTAACACATATAATTTTTAATTTTGTCCTTCCAAGTAATTGTTTTCAAAATTACCATTAACGTTACACTTGTCCATTGTCAAATTTTAATTGCTGATATAAGTAGAAGCATTTGTTTTACAAACCGAAGATGTCAAATTTGTTAGCGCATCATTGATGGTTGAAGACGTTGGATTCTTAGCAAATTCCTTTTTATTAAAGTCGCTGGACTTTTTAAATATTAAAATGCTGGAAGCACTTGGAAGCAGCGCAGAGGACCCAGTTGCGAGTGGCTTGCTGTATCGCACGGAGTCACGCGTGACGGCGGCGGTAGTGTTGAGTATTCCACTCTTTCGAATGTTGGCAGCTGAGCGGATGTCGATCTACGCGGGCGGCAACAAAAAAGAGGCGAGGTGTGAGCTGCTCAACAGATAGCAGGAGGAAATGGAGCAAAGAAGGGGCCTGGACACGCAGACTTATTCTCGATGTGGTCAAGTGGTACACCCGCACGTTTGGTGATATCACCTTCCACATGACCAAGGTGCTGATGAAGTATGGCTGCTTTTCGGCGTACTTGAATAGATTCCTAATTCAAGACTCGGACAGGTACGCCCAATGCGGTACTGTCCCAAACGATGCAGAGCATGCCTTCTTTAGGTGTGACGCGTGGGAAAACTGGAGGAGGGCTCGAGCCGGACAACCTCGTCGGGGTAATGCTCTCCTCGTCTCTTTGATGGACAACGATCAGTCGCTTAATGAAGCGGGTCATTTCTGGAAGAGAGACCGAGGAGAGGGTCATACAGAGGTTGCCGGCCGGCAGAATTGATAACTAGGTGATCGAATCACGGCAACTTGTCCGCGAGCCTTTATATACATCAGTTTGTTTGTCAATAAACGATGGCGGTGCCTCGCCCCCTTGAAATAATGTCAAGTAATACAAGTAATATTTTATCTAAATAAAGAGTTCTCGGAGGGGTGATGTTACGTATTGCCGATAAGAAAAAAAGATATAAAAGGATAATTAAAATTATTGGGTTCGTTAGTATATCTTTCGAAGTTGGCTGACAAAGATATGCTATCAATGAAAAATAATTGTTTAGAAAATTTGAAGTATAATGAAATATATAGTTACGAAATTGGGTTAGAGTTGTCTTAATTTTATTAATATATTCGTAAATTGTTATTTTTTAGATTTAAATTATTGTATAGTTGGAAAATGTTTTGATTAAAATAAATTTGAATGATTTTCGGCTAAACTTTATAGTTTGATTATATCTGATACCAAAATTGACCAATGTGTTAATACTTGGGCCAATAAAAATATCCACATTTTTTAAAAATATTTTATTACATACGATGTAAAATACGTTGTATATATAACTTTAAGTAACTCAAAAAGCAATACAGCTCCATAGTTCTTAGTTTATATTAACCATTGATTTAATTATCGTGTATTAAATTTGATATAAAACAATGTTAAAATTTGAACGATTTCTGTGCAGTAATCTTGCCTACCTGCTGTATGTAAATGTATGTAAATAACACGTATTGCTGAATGCGTGTTAAATCAACAACGATTTTATTCTAGTATTTATTTAACGACATGTTTTGTACGTATATGGTATGGGTATAGGTATACGGCAATGTTATATAATGTACGTCATTTCTTCGTAATTCTTCTTAATTATATTTTTTTTTTTAACTTCAACATAAAACTATTGATAATTGTATTTTATTGTACATATTATATCTTTTCACAATTTCTGGAGTTATTTCATTATTACTAATTTTACTTAAATATCATTACTTAACTATTATGTTTAGAAACGATAAACAATCCTTTTATGATGATTATAAGATGTAACGCCATCATGTAAAATAAAAACCAAATAATTACAGCATTAACAAAATAATTGAGTGGTTGATATTCATAGCAACTATTCAATTAGTTTTATTTCCAGTCATCCGATATTTTTCCCATCATTTTGGTCTCATATGTGGAAATGAATATAATGGTTTTACAAATTTGGCACGATTATAGAAATAGAGACGACGTTATCCATTACGAAAGTGTACTGTCTAACTGTCTGTCAATGTCTCTAAGAGGTTACTCGAAATGAGACACCATATTTTATTTCGTTTTATCTATGACCGTAACAAATGTTTATAGATACCAATTACTCAACGTTGTTTTTATGTTACAATAATTAGTGTTCGGTCAATATGGACGTATTTACACCTCATATCTGCATGTGGTGTATTCAAATGTTACAAATTTCTTGAAAAAATAAACTATGTTTACCCACATTCTACGTTTTCTTCAAATGTTCGTAAAAATTTTTTATTTGTAAGTAAAAATTCACATTATAATTAATAAATTAAATAAATAATAAATTTAGCCTGAATTTAAATGTTTTTGCAATAAGACGTATAGCTAAAATATATCTGAATTACAAACTGGCGTATTTATGAATATTTGAGCCAACAAAAAATTCTAAGTGGTTTTTAATTTGTTATTGCATTTGACAAACAACACATATATATATACAGTTATGATTAATCAAATTTCTTTCATTCCTTCTAATTATGTTATTAGATAAGTACAATTGTGTATTGAAACGTCTAATATGATTTTTTTATAATTTATTATATTCAAGTTAGTTTAACTGCTAGTCTACAACATATTATTAAAAATTGTTACTATTATATTTGTCTTAAATTGTATATAACACAACAGTAAAATATAAGCAAATATTGTGCAATTATTTTTCGTACATGTTTGATAATAACACATGTTGCTAGATATGTCATTAAATCAATAATGGATTTATTCAATTATTCATTCAACGTCTTTTATCGTACAAGACTTTTTTAATAATAAAAAAAATAAAAAGTAGCTGATTATAATTAAATGAGAATAAGGAAATTCGGGGTGTGGGTCTGAGAATTGCTTAAGAAAAAAGTCATAAAAAAATAAAATAAAGCAAAAATAAATATAATGTATTTTACATACCTTGCTGCTCGTGCTTCACTTTTTATACAAAGAGGGCTGAGAGGAAAAGTTGGGCCGGTGCCTTCACTTCAAAGTTGAATTCTTGGAACAAATTAAACAAGCCAATACATTGATGTACAAAATTGAAGCCGACCTACGGAAGATCATTTTCGTCTTGAGTAGTGGTTCGTAGTTGGAGTGTGCGCACACTGACAAGAAGACATGATCATCGAAGGGTCTATGGTGTAATTATAAGTATTTTTTGTGGCAGTTTTCTGCTATATGTTAGTGGTCTGGTTAGCGAGTGGCCAATTTTTTATTGAATTTACTGTATCTTACATTTGCCTTGCCTTTGCAGTAAGAGTCATATTCAACATTCTGACTATTCGTCTTTATTTGGTTCTCACGCATATTTTACTTTGTTTAATTTATGTATAATATGTTGTGTTTGTGTAGCAAGTTTATATTTTTGTTACTCCGATGATCAATATCTCTCTTGTGTGGTGGTTGCTTATTATTTCATTTTTATTCAAATAGTCGATGGAAAAGTTATTCGATATTTGTATTATGATTTAAGTATGTAATTTTTTTACTCGCAAATTTGATCTATGTTCCGAAAAAAGCAAACATCAGAATATTTTTATTGAAGAAAAAAATGTACGAAATAATTTCGTATACTATTATACAGAAATAAACAAATTCATACTTATTACTAATAATTATTATAATCGTGATACGTGTGCATATCACTACAATTTTTTGTAATAATTAATTTGAACTCTATTATACGAGGATTATTTCATATACAATAAATGAATATAGGTCCAACAAGCCAAAGATAGACGGGGACATGTTATTTTGGCCGGCTTGCACTAGGACCTGACGCCACCAACGTGAAAAATCTTTTTGGCTACCCTGGGGATCAAACCACAGACCTCGTGTGCCAAAACGTGTTTTTACCCACTCGACCACAGCCGACCTTCAATAAAATAATATAATCGTATAATAATGTATACAAATAAATTCATCGAGTCAATGTTTACTTTACCTACTACTAACTGCATTTTATTCTATTTCAAGCCTTTATGTCCTATCGGTACCGGCCCTGGATGTTGTAAGCAGATACAAAATGAGTTTTTTCTTGGTTGGAAATATAATGAATTCAGTTTTGAACAAAGAATAAATGAAAAAAAAGTCATTTCATCTGCTTGCGCGTGTGCCGATCTTTTTGTTTTTTAACTATCGATCATTATGCGACAAGTGGATGTCTGCCTGTCTTTGTGTGATGGAATTGCTAATGATGTAGTTCAATCGTGAAATATTCACTATTTTCCGAGTTCGCAAACAAACTGTTTATAACTATGTTGAAAATTTGATTATTTACAACTCAGATTCCAAATCTATTTTTGAAATTTTGTTTCGTTACGATCAGAAATACAGAATTTTTGATATATTAGTACATTTTTGATGAGAATGAATTTTGTGGTCTTTGAGAATAATGGGTTGGACCATTTCATACTTCCAAAGAACACCAAAAAAACATTGCCTATGTAATGATATGCACACATATCATTATTGTAATCACAGTTAACACATATTTAATGGGTTCATTTATTCAAAATACCATACGTTATTTACCATACATAGGCGTACGAGGTGTCTCTGACTAGCAAGAGGCAATCCTCCTCTCTAATTCCATATGGTTACAATAATTATATAAATACAATAATATTAAAACATAATACCTAACTGTATAATTATAAACTATAAATGATAATATAAACTAGGTCAATAAAATATAATATAATAATATAAAATCAGGTCAATCAATATTTTTTTTTTTTAGTCTTTAAATAAACAATTAACTTCGACATTTCGTTCAGCATTTAAGCTCATTAAATAGAGGAAATTACTATTTGAATCAACTATCTATATTTTGTTATATCTATCTTATTATACATATATATATATGTATATAAATATGGAAATCTAATAAATTATAATTTGTTTTAAAAATCGAGAAACATAAATCATGCAATTTAACTTCCAATTTCAGTCTTTGTTCAAGTAATGGTTTTAGTCACTATAATACATGTGTAATAATATCAATAAGGTAGACAAATATTTAAACATCCACTTTTCTGCAATTATCCACACAAAATACGTATCAACATACGTTGTTCAACGTTTGGTGATAAAAAAATGGTATTGTAAAAAATGATACTAAATTCAAACTGTAATCAATTTTTTAATTTTTATATAATAAAATGATGTAACCATATAACTAAAAAAATAATATTGACCAGAAAAATAATTTAAAATTTAAAAAAAAACCAATATTAACCATGCCAACCGAATATTATTACATTTTTATCAATTAATACGACTATATTTTCAATTTTATGGATTATAATTAGTGATGTTACGAACTTAGATTATTAAAATCGAAATGAACACGAGCCGAATATATTCAAATAATAACGAAGCAAAACTGAGCTGAACTTATAATTTTTTATTTGAACTTAAATCGGACCGAACTTTGAATAGTTTTAAATATCGAACGCAAACCAAACTTCATAAAATATACAAAGGTTATAAATTCATTCAAAACTTCTAATTACTTGTTTGATTTAAAAGTTGGCTAACATAAATTATTAATTGTTAATTTATAAAATAAAAAAATAAGTATTAAGTATTAAAATTAATTTTTTTTAAGTTATAACGAAAAATGTAGTACAGAAGAACAATGTTATTAATTTATATTACGCTTACAATGTAAATGAATACCAACATAATATTTTATTATTTTATCTGAAAAACATGAATTCTATTTGTGAATATATTTCGTACAACAACATGAATTAATCTTTAATGAATACTAATTCTATGACTACCACTAGAACTACAGAAAACCATAAATATTTGGATTTAAATGCTATAAATATTTATAGGAATAATGAATTATATTTTCCTCGTAGCCCATTTCCAATACCGAAAATCAGTTATACTAATAGGTAATACCAATAATCTATGTAAACAATAAACATGGCTTTTTATTTAAAAGTAAACAATTTGTAAATAATTGTTTCATTTATCATATTATAATGATATATTGATAAATGATAATGAGAACGAAAAAATTTGTCTTACATATTAGTATTAATGCGGATTGTTAAAAAATTAGTCTACCCTAAAGTTATAACAAACTGTATTTTATTCATTTAACCTTCTTTTATTCGATCAATTTGGCGCGAAATTCTTTTTTCTATGTCAGAAATTCGATCTTAACTATTTTCTGGTAAGTTCGATTATTTCTAATAAGATTTCCCAGAATAATAGCATAGATTTCACAAGTAGTAACAGTCCATGATATAATCTTTCGACATACATTTTTTAAAACTATTAACCCTTATTTGATCAAGCGCGGGGTCTAATAGACCCTATTGAAATCGTTATAGCAATAAAATGTATTTTTTAAAGTTGGTTAGCCTTAATAAATATAGGTATATTATATTTTGTATTATTGGTCACACTGTTATTTTCTCATAATACTTTGAAATCTCATGTTTTTTGATATGGGGTCTATCAGACCCCTTTGCGACCAAATGTGTGTATGTTTTATTTTGTTATAATTTTTTTATCACTACCTAGACACTTTCACATATTTTTAGCGCAATCTGCTTGATTTGGGTTCTTACGATATATTTCTTTTCGAAAATATACGAAGAAAATAGCCAATTGATTTTGGATAAATTTGAAATTGAAGTTGGTTATTCTAATGACGAATATAACGATCATGTGTCTGAACATTCAAATTTGGATTCTGAGTAATTTGATAAAGAGGTTGCACCAACAAATAGTACTCATGATAGTGAAACAGATGATGAAGATAACATTCTCCTGATGGACCGTATACATGTAAGTACGAGCAAAAATGGTTGTAAATGGTACAATACTATGCCTTCATAAAATGTTCACCGTGAAGCTCATAATATTGTAACTCAAGCCCGATGTAAAAGGACCAGCTAAAAATGTTCATATAGTATTGGATATTTGGCGTTGCCTAATTAATGACGAAATGATTTTAGAAATTGTTAAATTTACAAATGCTTATATAAAAAAAAAAACCAAAGTAATTATTCGAGAGAACGAGATGCATGTGAAACAGATGCTATTGAACTGAAAGTATTTTTGGGGGTTATTGTACTTAGCTGGAATAAATAGATCTGGCAATTTGAATGTAGAGGACTTTTACGGAACTGGTGGTACTTGGTTTAGAGCTTTTTTAAGCAACTATGTCAATGTGTAGATTTAAATTCTTACTACAAACTATATGGATTGATGACGTAAATATTAAGATGAATAAAAAGGTTTTGAACCGTTTAGCACCTATTAGAGATTTGTTTCAAACATTTATGAAAAACTGTTAGAATAATTATACTATTGGTGAATATTCAACATTAGACGAATAACTTGTTGGTTTTCATGGTCGATGTCCTTTTTGAGTATACATGAGAAATTAACCCGTAAAGTATGGTTTGAAAATATTTGCACTGACTAATGCTCATACGTTTTATACTTTGCAAATGGAAATCTACGCCGAAGTTCAGACAGATGGTCCATTTTCTGTGAGCAAAATCTTCTGTTGATATTTTAGAATAATGATAAAACCAATCAAAGGCACTGAACGGACTGATACTATGGACAATTGGTTCACAGCAATATCCTTGACCCGTGAAATTTTAGAAAATAAAATAACTATAGTTGGTACTCTTCGTAGAAACAAAAGAGAAATTCGATCAAATTTTGTGAGTACGAAAGGTAAAAAAATATATTCAACTAAATTTGGTTTCCATTAAAAAATATTAACCCTTGTATCTTACATTCCAAAAAAAAAAAAAAAAATAACAAAGTTGTTTTGGCTTTTTTCTCTAAGAAATTACAATGTTTTCTAACAAAACCAAATGTTTACCATATACTCTGTTTGTCAAAAAACCAATCGTTGGCCACTAACCATATTTTTTTCAATGCTGAATACTACAGGAATAAATAGTCAAGTAATATACAAAGCAAGCACTCAAGATATAAAAGCTAGAAAATATTTTTTGAAGCAACTAGCGTACTAATTATGTTTTTAACAATTGAAAGTTAGATTGTATAATGGTTTGATACCACATGAAGTAAAACAATTTCAAAATTAACAGGAATCACTATAGAAATTATTCGTGATAACCAATCCTCGAAACGGCGATGTGAAAAATGCTCTCGAAAAACAGATAGAAAAACCAAGTATACTTGCAAAACATGTTCAGCTAAAATTTGTTTGAACCATGCAGAAACATGTTTGTTAAGATTGCTACAGTGGAAAAGAATCACAGCTTATATCTTAAGATGTTGTTTGAAATGTGACGAGCAAAAATGAATTTATTATGTTCATAAAATGTTTATGTTTCTATAATTTTATTTTGTTTATATAATATTTATTATATTCCTAAAAAGTTATATAGTTGAAAAAGTTGTTCTTTTTTGTTTTTGTTTTTTTAATTTATAAAAGAAAGTTTCTTATAAGATTTTTTATATAATCTTGTTATAAAAATTCAGTTGAAGAAAAAAGTTCTGTTTATTTTGAATATCTATATAATTTTTAAATTGTAAAAAAATATGTATACTTGAAAATATTTTAAAAGATAATCTTTTTTTATATTATATATATATATATATATATTTGTATAAAACAGAATAAAAATAAACTATTTTAATTGTTTTCTTTTTTGTTGAATAGTTTTTATTCTAAAAGTTGACTGATCATAATATTTGTGAAATCAAATTTTGTTGTTTTGAAAGACATTATTTTTTTAATTATTTGTGTTCCGAGAAGATCAAACGTTAGTGTATTTTATTTAAACAATATCAAATAGCTGATTATGATTATATAATTTAATGAACTAATACAATGAAAATGTTTGGTTGTAATAACGATGATATTTGTGCATATCATTACAATATATATATATATATTTTTTTTTTTTGTAATAAAATACACAAATTGATATATTTTGTCAATCTCTGTGATTGCTGTCAAATGGTTTATAAACTTATAATAAAATGTTAAAGTTTCATTAAAAAAATTTAATACATTGTAAAATTAATAAAAATTATTGCTTTTTTTTGGAATTCTCATAATTTTTATTACAATAAATTAAAATAATAATAAATTAACGGGTATAATATATACTATATAATTTTGATGTTTTTGCCTAAACGTAATTTCTGTTTCGTGATTTTTATTATTTGGTTAATTTATTGGAGACCGACTACATATTTGTTTAAGAATGCAGATACCTTCACAGCTATAACAATAATTTGTATTATGTTTTTTTTATTGTATAAATATTTATTTTTGAATACCATAAAAACCCAAAGGGAAAAAGAGTAATTGTTATATGTACTGTAGCAGTTATACTTTATAGAAATCAAGTAATTTTCTCCTTAATATTAAAAAATGACTATAGCGTTTGCCAAGAGCTTTTTATTTTTAATGATTCTTGCAACTTTTACAATAATTGTTGATAACAAACGTAAGTTATCAATTTATAATAATATAATATTGCACATAAAAAGTTGTATATAATTTTTATTTGTTTATTGTAAATTTTCAATTTCCTTTTCATAATATATTAATATAATAATTTATTTTGTTTTTTTGAATAGCGGTAGTAGATCAGAGTACGTAATATATAAATATACTTACACTTATAAAAATTACTTATGAAGTAATGCTTGATATTATATATATATATAATTAAGAAACAAATCAGGAATTTTATTATTCTAAAAATACAGTGTTTAATATTTTTAATAAAAACATACAATTATTTCAAATATAGATTGTTTAAGTGAGATTGCATATTACACATTTCATTTAATAATATATAACGTTGCGTTCTTTATATTAAGTGTATAGCGCATTTAAGAGATTCTTAATTATTTTACTAATATGATTTGTATAGACCACATTAATAATAACAATAAAAAATTGTATGCCATACGATGACTAGAACTAAATTAATAGAAGGATCAAATTTCTATATTTTCATATCAGTTAAATTTATAATACAATGTATTAGTTAAATATAATGCGGTATAAAAAGATGCTAGACAAAAAATAAATTAAATAATATATATTGCAAATGACTAAATTATATTCTAAAATTAGTCATAGACGACAATTCAGAGATTTCAGATTAATTGTTTAATAATTTTGTGAAGTATTTATGCAGACTTTTGTCCAATACTGAAATTGAT
Organism: Schlechtendalia chinensis; assembly: GCA_019022885.1. Lineage (NCBI taxonomy): Eukaryota > Metazoa > Arthropoda > Insecta > Hemiptera > Aphididae > Schlechtendalia > Schlechtendalia chinensis. The sequence continues at coordinate 2,157,270 of CM032347.1, forward strand.
TTCTTGAACAAGACGAATTTTATAAACAATTATAATATTTAGAATAATTAAATATTAAATTAAATATATATGTACGTAATAATAAATTAAACAATGTACAGAAATCATTTAGTCCATTTTGAAAAATCCTAAAAACCATTTAATTTTTTTTTTTTAAATATGAAATAACGATTTAGATGACATCATATCTAATATTAGAATTTCAGGTAAGGACAATCATTATTTTATTAATACATTTGTTATATTGATATTTTGCGACACGTTTCTCATTTAAATTTTAAAAATACAATTGTAAATCAATTATTAAACGATCAATTATTATTAATTTGGAAGTAAAAACTGCATTTTCTTATCTCGATTATATTAAATGTACTTGATTGCTTTATTTTTTATAAACATTTTTCCGTTTTTGAAAATATTGTACGGGGACAAATAATAAAATATTGAAATAGTTTAAGATATAAAATAACATGTCTTTTTTCCTTAAAGAAAATGCTTCTGGTTATGATGCTTTTACACACTTCTTTAAGACTTCAAGTGAGTAATATTATGAAGCAATGTATCCATTAAGAAAATCTGTGTAAAAAAAATATATTAGGATATGAATATATTTTTGTATAACGAACGGAACAATCAAAATTATAGCAAATGATGTGTATCAAAAATGCTGAACTCTTATATCACATTATTTGAATATTATTCAATATTGTAGTTATTTGTATTGTTAGCATCTTTCAGATAATTCTAATGCAAGAAGTGTGGAGAAAATTTCTATAAAATTTAATTCTTTACAATTATATTGTTCTACTTGGAGTAAATAATAAGTTAGATTAGATAAAATTATAATATCATTTTTTATTTATAATGACATATATATATATTATTGATATGGAAGTATAATATATATAAAATTATACATTTAATGAATAAATTTTCAGTGGAGATACAAATACATAAATCTTTGAGATATATATTTTTAATTATTAATTTTTTTTTTCATTTATACTAGCAATTAATGATGTATTGTCATATAACAACGGTAATCATTATAGTTATTGCTTTACAAAATAATGTAATATTATAGTAATGAACAATATAGAAAAATTAATACATAATTTTTAAATAACTGTAAAATATATAATTTATATTTAAATTTATGGAACAATTATGTAAAACAAATTCTAATGATTTAATAAATAAAATATTTAAACATTAATAATAGAACGTAACACATTTCTAACATTTATTTTAAATATTCCAACAACGAAAAATTTTTCACTTTCTACAATATATTACAAAAATTAATATTCGAAAAGAAATAATATAAAATTGATAGCGAACACATTTTCTAAGTAGTAGTAAAAAAAAACATAACTTTAATTACATTCAAATTAAATAAAATATGATGTAAATTTTGACAAAATTTTAATTAATTTTTTTAGAGCGACTTATCAGATACTATAATGCTCTAATCAATGATTTCAAATTTTTTTCGACTTTATTCACCAAAGTAACCAAAGTGAGTACTTTATTTTAACATATGCAAGTTAAACTGTTAAAACTAACTGAAAATTGTTTACATACTCGTATGTAAAATCTATAAACAACGTTGATTAATTTTTACTTAAAGTTCTCTAAAAATAAACAACTATAAGAAGAGTGTGAATAAAAGTTTTCAGATTTTTCACATGCAAATTACAATATACATAACGATTGTTATTATCATTCGATATTTTATTTTAACAACTTCTCAAGTTAATAATTAACATAAAAATTTAAATATTAGTGAAAATGATTCAGTATTATTTACTTGGTGATAACCTGAAATTTCACGTACGAGTTTATATTAACGAGTATATAAAAATGCGGCAACACATCAATATGAAAATACGTAGTAAATGATAATCACACGAATACTAATTATATTTACATCATCGAACTGTTATACATTAAATATATCATATGGGGTTTTTAGTAAACACTCCCGAATATGGTTTGATGCGGGAATTATTGCACTCGCCAAAGGAATGGTGTTCTACATATTATAATAGTAAGCATATCTTTTTCTGATGTACTGTTGCTTTAAATATATCTATCTAATGTACACCAATTATCGCTAGTCCTTAAACATGACATAAGATAATTGAAAATTGAGAATAGACTAAGTATAAACTGCAATAAGATAAAAAGTCAATGCTTCAAAAATTGTAGAAATGTATTTTATAATGTTATAGGTGTTTTCTTTTTGTTATAAAATTGAACAATTTAAATTTATTTTACTCAAAAAATTTTTTTAGTTAGGATCCAAGGAAGAGGTGTAATTATTTAGTGTCCAATTATGAGTTTTTAAAAAATTTTAAACTGTTTGTGAAAATATTTTAACGACGAAAATTTAGTCTTTTAACCTTAACGTTAAAGAACGATAGGAATTTGAATTTAAACGATAATTTAATAGGTGTTATTGTATGTTTTCACAGTAATTTCCTCGAGCGTTGATTAAGAATTACTGAAAATCGGCTTGAGCCGACGTCCTAGAACTCGAGTTTAGCTATTTTCTTACTCTTTAAGTAATCAAAAATATATTTTAATTCCAATGTACAACATTATTTTTGTGGTCCCATTTTTTCAAATAACTAAGCAAAAAAAATATTTTTTTAAATTATACGAGTATATTAAATTGTTTTACCATACTTGTTTGAGTTGAAAATTGAATTGAAATTGAATACAATATATACCAATTATGTATTTATTATAATATTAAAGATTTGCAAGTGGTTTGCGAATGTAAGGTTTAAAGTAACACTATTATATTAAATCTTTTAAATATATTTTACAATACAGTTCATAAAAATAAAATTATATTTTAAAATTTCTGGTGGACAAACAAATGATGAATATACTAGTTTTTATTTTTAAAAATTAAATCATAATTTTTTCTAGTTCAATTACATATTACAACACTATTTAGTAGTAAGCAAATTATTTGTATAAAGAAAGAATATCAAAAATATGTTTTACACTATTAATTTAAGCGGTTAATAAAAACTAAATTATCTCTTATTATAAATTATTAACAACGACGGTATATAGTCATTATACTCATACATTTTTTTCCAGAAAAAAACGCATTGAATTAGCATATTTTTCTATTTTATAGTTGATGGTTCCTATATTGATGCTGTTCAACATGCATATACATTTATCAGTAATAAATCATAATTTATTATTATTTATAAATTAATTAATCTAAATACATGACACGGATTGACTCAGCCCATTTCCATAGCAATTAAAAATTGATTTAGATAAAGAAGAATTTATTAATCCCCTACTTCATTACAGTATATATGATAATATATATTTTCATGAATATTATATTATTAAACTAGCTTATTCGGCAATGCTTTGCTGCTACTAGATACTATAAATAAATAAATAGTTAATGTATAATATAGTTGTGTTACCCGGATTATTCAGTGTGCAGTTTTGTTACGTAAAATATTTTAAATTGAATAACTCGTATGAACGATAGCACTTGTGTTAAATAATGGCTTATAAAAATAATGATTATTCGCGTTTAATCCATTCTCGCCTACAAACGTACGTGATTCTCACATTGGTCCGAAATCTGGATCACAAGAATCAAAACATCAGTCAATAAAAATCTTGGATCTGATTCAGAATGAACCACTGTCTCTAGAAATTGTAAATCTAAAAAAAAAATAGTGTAGCTCCACTTCTTCCAGTCATCAATAAGTTATATTGAATCCCCCGTCTTTAATTACACACCAATCATCATTTATTTAGAATAGCCCCTTTATCACCAAACGATAAAGGACCCGATTTAATGGTAATCAAGAACAGTACCAGTTTAAATCGTTCTAATACGACCATAATTATGCCATTTGCAAACACATTATCGACTTTACTCGCAGACGTACATTTAAACAATAACAGTTCTATCAATCTATCACAACAATCTTTTTTACACGAATATGTTGATGCTATTTTAATACTCGTTGAATGTATTAATCTGAACAAAAATTTGAGGAGCTGGCATTCTTTTAAAGTTCCAGGAGACTACCAGTTGAGTCCGCCAGAACACTGATAAGTTTAGGGTTTGAAAGTGCGGAGGAATGGCGAAAAGAATGAGCAAGCTTTACAGCACCAAACAGGAAACTACTATGTGGCCCTAATAATGGAGTTCTAGGAATGAATTTTCCTCGTTGTACCTGGTCCATGTTAAATAGACTGTGAACAGGACATGGTCGGTGTGGTTACCTGTGTGGGTATGGGGGTTCCAAGATAACCCAATATGTGACTGCGGGAACGGGGAAAAAACAATAAATCATAAAGTAGTAGAGTGCCAAAGTAGACAATTTAATCAAGGTTTCGAAGGCCTGCATGCAGTGACACCAGAAACAATCACCTGGATTATGAACCTCGACATATATCTATGAATCCACATCGCAAGAACGATATAACTGTAATATTTGTGATTTTTTGACTAATTATAATTCTATTTAAAGTTATACCATTATATGTTTATATCTGTATTATGTTGTGTATTGTTTTTGTTTGATTGTAAGTTGATTTGTGTTAAAAGCCATACGAAATAAATAAATAAAAACTAGTGGGCGTCTGTAGTTGGCAGATAACAGAAAAACCCTGTTTCGGGGTTAACCACGAATATTCAAATAAGTGGTCGCCGATCATGAGTCTTCTGGCGGGCAGTTTAAGTTACGACCTCAACCAATCGGACGGGTCATCCGTGAGACAATCCATCTCCTGGCTGGAGGGAGGTAGACTTGAATGCTAAATCCCTCTCAGAAGAGCATAGTTTTAATTGTGCTGTGCACGGCCGGGTGGATAAAATGTCCACTCTATCCAGTTGAAACCTTTTGGGGGTTACTTGAGCCAAATCTACTATACTGGCTTGAGTGGGTGAGAGAACTATGGGTTCCTCATTCAGGTAGGGCCCCAGAGTCTCAGAGTTTAGACTAGGATTTCATTCTCCCGATGACGCCGCAGGGGTTTAAGAGTCCGAGCAACTGATGTCTGGTGACGATAAAAACTATCTCAAGACGGTAGAGTGGCTGAAGCGAAGGTCGTTCGAGGCATGTTCTACTATTGACGCAAGCAAGAATAGGAGTACAGGTGTCGCTAAAGCCTCGTCACGAGGACCACCCCGTGACGACCATGACTATCGCAACTGCCGGTCGCGGGCATTCACGTGCGATCTCTAAATTCGAAATAAATTTCATGAAAAATAAACTTTAATTCAATATTATTCAAAACTATTTCTTTCAAGCCATTATTTAACAAAAGTGCTACCACACTAACAAAACTGTAACAAATATCCGATTTTTCCGGTGGATTTTCTAAAAATGTTCTTTCATATAAACCTTGTCCTGACAATTACGAATACAAAAAAAAAAAAAACAACAACAATATCGGTCTAGTCGTTCTAATGTAATGAAAGATGATCTTTCATACATGGAGGAATTGATTTTTATTTATATAGATTGTGTATAGAATTATGTAAACATATTCTTTTTTAAGATTTGAATTTTCTTCCAATAATCTAGCAATAACAATATTAATAATAAAATCCACATATATTTATATTATATATTTATATTTATACACGATAATTTGCTCGTTTTTTCTATAGCTGAAGGCATGTTCCAACAAAACTTCAATCCTGGTAAGTTAAATTTTCAACTCGAACAATGGAAGTTGCATATTTTTAATGTTAATTTAAAACTAAGTCTATTTTGTGTCCAATCATACATTACGTATTAAATTAAAAGATAAATGGATTACACATTAATATTATGACATTCGAAGATATAATATTTCATCATTAAACAATATCTAATTAAAAATTTAAATTATGTCTTAATATTAAGTTAATTTTTTCTGTTTCGTATCGCGTTATTTGTTTGAAATAATGTTTATCCTATAAAGCTAATATTGGTTTTACATTAACGTGTCAACTACAAGTTTATTATTTGTATACATTCATCTTAATATTTAGTTTACCTAATAATAGAATTTAATTTTAAAGAAATATATTCGACTCTATTTTATATTACTATTTAGAAATGGCAAAAGAATACTACTATTACCTTTTATATGGATTTCAAACAATGAGAAGTAGGTAATTTTTAATAACAAGAAAGTTTGAAAATGTTAATATGCATAATGAATAATGAAAATACATCTATTTCTATGTTATTTCATATTCAAAAACGTAGACTTGTTAATAATTAACTTTAGAAAATAAGGAGATTGCCTGCCAAAAATAACGTAGTTACAAAAAGTATAAGATTATTGAATATATGGAGGGTCACGGGCATAAGGCCAAAAATATATGGAGTTTTCTTAATGTAGATTAGCAATAAGAACATCTAGATAAGCTCATTCGACCTGTCAAAAAATGGCATTTAATTAACACTATGGAGCAGTGGAGTATCAAACACTATGTGTTCGCATACAACGCATTTGTGAAAAACAATGAATCAGTAGTGAAGGTGCAGCATGCATTCAGAATTCACTCCAACATCGGACGTCGCAATGATGTTCCCAATTGGAAAACAGTTACGAGGTGGGTTAATGCTTTTCGAACAACAGGAATAATTACAAGTAAACAACCACCAGGCCCTAAACTTATTACAACAACTCCAAAGAATACGGAGAGGGTAGAAGCAGTAGTTCTTCAAAGTTTACGACGTTCGGCACATAAACAAACTCAAGCCCTTTAAATTGATCGTTCTGCAGTTTACGTATCATCAATCGCGAGTTGAAGCTCAATTCTTATAAGTCGGCAATCGTTTAACAGTTGAAACTTGCTGATTACCGTCAGGTTATTGAAGGTGAATGACAATATGTAGTTGTTTATCAGTGATGAAGCACACTTTCGCTTCAACGGTCTTATAAACAAACAAAACTGCCGCTATTATGCAGCAGAAAATCTTCGAAACATCAACGAACGACCGCTGCACAGCCAAAATTTCCGTTTGGTATGCAGTTTCAAAGAAATTCATCATTGGTCCCTACTTCTTTGAGGAACAAGAAAACACTGTGAAGGTCAATAGTGTCCGTTACATCTATATGTTTAATAACTTCTTGAAACCAGAGTTGCGCAGAAAAAGGCAAACCATCAATTCGTAAAATGTTTGGTTTCAACAAGATGGGGTCTTTTTCATACTGCCATCGCTACAATGAATGCCGTGCGCAAGATGTTCCCCGGTCGTCTCATCTCTCGTTTTGGTGATTTGAATATTTACCTTTGGGAAAACCTTAAGTCACGTGTTTATGAGTCAAAATCCCGTACCTTGAATGAAATTAAAGATGCAATAAGAGCGGAAATTTCATTAATTGACGAAGCCTTTAGCGTGTTTATTCAAACTTTTTAGAGCGACTTGTTTCATGATACGAACAAGATGGGTGCCATATGCTTGATGTTATTTTTAACAACTGAAATGGCACTTATTTATGTACAATAAAATATTAATAAAATGGTTACACTTCTAAAATAATCTGAGTTATGTCTATTTATTTTTGGCCATATTCCCGTAAACCCACTTTGTATGTTACAATGATAACTATGTCTAGGATTTTTACACCTTAAAACATAGAAGAACGACATAATTAATTATATAACTTAATAAAAATATTTATTTTTAGTAAATAAATCATAATGTAGTTTGAATGTAGTATATATTATATAATATTTAATATCTAAAATTTTCCGTTTTTTTTTCGATTAAAACGATTAAAATTCGTTATGATATGAAATTTCAATACATTAATAGTATTGCAATATTTATTAAAATTATTTATGTTTGAAATATGCGTCCTTTTTATAACTACATAAATGTATACATGTATATATTTTTTTTTCATTCAAAATAATTGTTGTAATTTATATTGGTATTAAGTAATTTACACTCCCTAATAAACTTTAAATATTTTTGAAATATTAAAAAAGCCACATATATAAAGAAATCAATATAAGATATATATTTTAAACTGATCGATAAAATAATAATCATATTTCGTAATTGTATTGCTTAATTTCAAAGAATATAACCAAAAAATACAATAAACTGACACTTTTGAAAAAGTTATTTAATTTCAAATCGTTCTGATCATTATTCTTTAAAAAAATTCTACCAGTTATTAAAATTGTTCAAATCTTATGATATAATGCTTGTGGTATATTAACCGTAAACGGTTATGAATGTCTTTTTATAGAGGTGAGTCAAAAAGTCAAGTGTACTCGTATATTATCACGTAACTTCAATCCTGGATGTGTTGTCAACAAATTTTTTTATAGCACCGTATGTTATGCAATAATGATGCATTCATAACCTGAATGTTGACAAAAATATCATTGCCAGTAAACTCCACAATACCGTACCATGTTGAGTTTTAGTATTTACTCTGTTGAATTCATCACAATTCTAAACTGTCTCCTACACTATGATAACAATTTATTATTAATAAATAATAATGTATAACAAAACGTTATTGTATACTATTATTTTTTTTTAGCCCAAATAAAAAATTTGACGAGTCCACTTGAATACTGCTCTTTTGAAATAATCACTTTACCGCAAACATAATGATTAACAAATTTATTTATCTACTTACGTTATATTAATCAATAATATTATTGTTATAATTCACATTATATTCATCACTATAATTGTACATATATGGTATTTTCTTCTACGATTTTCAATTTTTTTTAATGTACTTAGCATATAATGTAATAAATATTTATAAATTCAATAAATCAGGACAACGTTCGTTTTTACAGAATACTGAAAATATTATAGTATAAAACAATATAAAAACATAATAATTTAAAAAAATATTCAAAAACTATCTCGCACACGTCAAAATAAATTAAAGTATATCTGAAAAAACTACATTACGAAATAATAGATTTTTTAAACCATGAAATTAAGCTATAATAAGAAATTATAATAATTTTTATATACATTGTGCTCTGCACCTACCACACAGCATTAAAAATCAGTATACTGTGCGAGCAAGCAAAAATTTTCAGTATAACATTTTTCAGATGTTTATTATGTTATTTCTTAAGGTGGCTTTAATTAGTGGTAAATTAATTCAATAGTATACGCACATTTTTTTAAATTTTTCTATCTAAAATCCTATAAAATATCAAAATTATAAAGCTATTTATTATATTATATAATTGACGTGTTCATTGTGATCTTGATTTATTTTAATTATTTTTAAATTGTTGATATCATCAGTGTTAAATCAGTTGTAAGCATGTGCAATACGTTTAATACATTTGGATAATCAATTTTAACTATATATATATTATTACAGTAAAATCAATTTTCAAAGTTAAAAAAAAACTTAAAATAAAAAAATTGAAAAGACGATGGTGTCGTGACCTTTTAACATAACAAAAACTATATTTATTTCTATGTAAATAATTTAATTAGAAGTTCTTTTGCTGGAAGGATTCTTTACTCCTTCATGCATGCCTTAAAAAAAATATTATACCCATTCACTTATTGTTCTAATTTTAAGTAACAGATTGTGAAAAAAAAACTATATTTTATTTATATTCCTAATAGCAGTTGAAATTATTTTCTATTCAACTTATTTCTAAAGTAACACTATGTTAACGGAAAAAAAAGCAACAGATAAAAATAACGGAGAACTGGGTATGAGATATGATGGACTTCACAGTCATAAATAACCAAATAAGTAAAAGAAGATCAAAAGTATTATGAAAACTTACTGCCATTACAATTTTATTTTAACTCAATTATTAAAATATGCAAGGGAAATTATTTAACTTCGGTACACATAGAAATGAAATAAAAATGTTGATTAGTTTTAGATGTTAAAATAATATAGGCATTACTAATGGCTTAATTTCGATCACTTTTGCAAGTTTCCCCTTTTATATTTGTTTGATATCGAAATTCTTTTTGTACAGTTAATTTCAATATCGTGCGACTGGATGGGGTAATTAAATAATTTCACACAACTGATCACTTTTAACAATTATATTGTAAATACAAATAAGAAAAATATATGGCACGACAATATTTCGACATGTGTCCGCGCGTGCCCGAACGGAACAGAACGTCGCGGTGGGTCGTAGTATCGTACTTTGATAAATATATTAATAGGGCAATTATTGTATTATCGCGAGTTCGTCCACGGCGGTCCAAAGTTTACATATTTCCACTTGCGTAGACAATATTCCTAAATTAATCATACAATTTTCATACATACTTCGTGTTTGACACCCAACAGAGTAACACGTGAGTTAATCTTTCGCGAGTGCGCATTGTATTTATAGCTTCGATAGCAATTCATTCTACACATAATGACAACGATAACAGGTAATATATATTTTGAATAGCTATATAATCGTTATCGGTAATTAAAAAATGAATAAAAACTACACGAGCATATCGCCAACTCCATCTACAAACCTCAGTAAAACAAAATCTTCTCACCAAAAAAGAAAAAAAAAACAATAGTACAAAAACTTTCAACAATCCAAAAATACCAACGTCTTCTCCATTCAAAATAGACAAAATAAATCCAAATAATTCATTATCGGCACAGAACATAATCACAAAAACCAATTGCACTATCACAGATGTCGGTAATCACGACACTGATAAAAACAGCCACAATATAGCATAGACACTAGAATATTATATATATAATCATGGTAAAAGCGTAAACTTTGCCAGTGTAACAGCAAAATAGATTACACCAATCAGAGAACAAGTTATCGTTTTTAGTTCAATAGATGGAGTCTCTCAAAAAGATTATATAAAGCCATAGGACAGATCATACAGCCAAAAAATATATTATTTGTTTCAAGAACATCAAACAACAGATTTTGTATTTTTTTACCACCAAATAAATACTCGATACACATACAACTAAAATACAAAGAATCAAAATAAATGTAAATGAAATTCAGATACATATACTTTTAAACACAGCAAAACTAGTAGTAATTTTAAACGTATACCAAACGTATACCGCCCATGTATACCAAACCAAGAAATCACTTAAAAAATAGATATTTCACCTACATCTATAATAAACTACCTTAAAGCCGGAGTTAATTCCTCGAGGGCTATGAACATATTCTAAGTTTTCGTAGACAGATGTTTATCAAACACGAAGACACATTAAAACTCCCCGGTTCACTGATCATAACACATAACCAGTCACAATTTAGTGTTTTTCACAAATGACACTATAGAATGCTACAACTGCAAATTAACGAAACATACAGCACAATCATGCAAAAAAACAATATACATAACCCAAAGAACACACAATATTAATCTAAATACACAGAGAATACCAGTGAAAATACAACAAACACACAGATCGACTGGAACAACAGCGAAGAACAATCATTTACTAAAAACCCTCTTAAATCATATCCAAGCGACATTAACAACCCAGAGCATTTACACGAACATCACATCTTGAAAATATTATAATATAATATAATATAATATAATATATAATTTTTATATAATATAAAAAATATTTATCATAAGTATTTCATCTTTCTCCTCATCAGCTCCTGAATAATCCTCCCAGTTCAACCTAACATTCAAAATAGAAATGGAAGTAGCGGTCGAAAAAACGGAAATGGTTGTGCTGACTAATAAGAGGAAAAGAAATGAGCTAGAGATAGTCATTGGAGAGTCGACATTGCTATCAAGCGCAAGTTCAAGGTACTTAGGAGTACAAGTTGACAAAAAGATGAATTTCAATCAACACTCCATTGAAGTCACGGCTAAGGCAGCAGCGACTATTAAGAAGCTTTCAATGATTATGCCAAACGTGAGAGGGCCGAAGGAAGCTAAACGTCGCCTTTTTGCTTCGATAGTAAGCTCTCAATTGCTGTACGGTGCCCCCTTTTGGATTGACACTATAAACTAGAGGGCCATAAACCGAATGGCATCCGTATACAGAAAAGCTATGTTGCGGGTTTGCAGCGGCTACCGCACTGTTTCGTACACCGCGGGCACCGTGGTTGCAAACATGCCACTTTTTAAACTCCTGGCACAAGAGCGGGTCGACATGTACCGTGGCAGTCGTAAAGATCAAGCAAGAGCTATCTTGCTCGATCACTGGCAGGAAGAGTGGGACACGACTAATAACGGTAGATGGACATATAAGCTGATACCGGATGTTAAAAGATGGTCCAACAGAAACTTCGGACAAGTGAATTACCATTTTACTTAGTTTCTGACAGGTCATGGCGGCTTTGGAATATACATTAACCAATTCTGCGCCAGGGAGACTGATTCGTACTTCATATGTGGAGCAGATTAGGATAACGCCGAGCATGCAGTGCTAATATGCGATTCATGGGCAAATTGGAGGAGGGAAGCATGTGCAATCTTAGAGGTGGATGACATCAACGCTGAAAACATCGGAGAATTGATGCTGAGATCAAGGCAAAACTGAGAGGTGATCAATACCATGGTGGTGCGCATATTGAGGACAAGAGAGATCGAAGAGCGGAAAATACAACAAGAGACGCCGCATTAAATAATAACATACAAATATAATCTAATTAGTTAAGTGTAAAATGTATGCCTATGGCAAACATTGAGGAGATAGAGCCCCTCCAAATATGTATTGTAGCATGGTAATTGTAATTGTAATTTATAGTTTGAACGTTAAAATAAATGATGGTTAGGTTAGCTACTCGATTGGTAAAAGTATATTATTACTATGTATGTATTTTATTGTTATGTATATATTATGTTATTATAGTATATTATTATTATGTTATTTCAACCCGTTGAATCATTTAGAAAAATACACGAGCTTTTTATGAATTTCTATTTCAGTTTTTAAAGATCTTGGTGCATATTAAATTAAATATAGGTTACCGACATCTTAAGTGTGATCGACCAACTAAATATTAAATATTTTTTAATTTTAAACAGAATAAATACGATATTTGTTTTTTAATAACTAATATATGTAACAGAATAAATTATATACCTATTTAAGTAATATATTTTTCATAACAATGAATCTTTTTAATAACTGTAGATATAGATTGTGGTTAACCTAGAATACAATTACGAAGTAATATTGGGGAGTTTCAGAGGCAAGGTCTTTTATGATATTTTTGTTGAAAAGCTTTTACCTCTTTCATTATAATTTCCTATTTGCATTTATATTCGCTGTGTAGCTAACGTGTCTACATGTATACTAATATCGATTGTTGGAGAGAGAAAGAGACAATGAATTATGCAATAATATCGAGTAGTGATATCTTTAAATAAAGCCATACAAAAGACGGACAATCAATGCAAAAATAACGTTGTTGTAGTAGTGTAGTCGTCGTCGTTCGTTCGGCTCATACGTAATAACGAGTCCGCATTCACGCGTCCGTGGAGTTGTTTACACAATTCTTATATTTTTATATTATATGTTTGTAACATTTAAGTTATATTTAAATACGCAGATCTGATTAGAGGTCTACGTACAAAGATTGTAAGTACCCAATTATTCATTAATACATTTATATTGTCAGAAAAATACTAAAACTCGTATGTGTTAGTTTATATATTTTTTCACGTAAACAATACTTGACGCCGGGCCCACAAGCAAAATATTGTTTGTTCCCGGCTCGAACAATCAATAAAGTAGTTATCGACTGAAACATCCATTCTTTATACACCTGCTCATACATAATACGAAGCTCGATGATCGACGATAAAACACCTTATTGTAATACGTAGAACTTTTTTTAAATTGTAATACCTTTTTTTGAATTATTATACATTGATAGTATTCAGTAATGAAAAAAAATATTAATTAAAATTATAGTTTTACATAAAATAAAAAAATATATATCAAAAACTAAGGCAATATATAATAAATATAATATTTATTATTATAAAATATTATATTTTATATAATATTTTCAGATTTAAAATTTTAAGAATTATGTGTTTAATTTTTCCAACTCAATAATTGTCATCGAACACTAACGTCCAATCTTGTTTTCTACTTCATGAATTCCAGTGACTTAAAATTATCTTGCAACGTGTTTATAAATGATTAAATTTCGTCAAGCATTTATTTTATAGATCTTTTATTTTTCATGAATGTAATACTTTACATTATATAATTTTGTATATACTATAATTTTGGGAAAATGAAAACAATTTATTTTTTATTTAAAAAAATCACAAACCATAGTTTACAGTAGTTAATTAGAGTAGGGTTTTTTTAATGAATTTGTTTTTTAAACACGGAAGTTGTATTTTGTATTTGTATTTAAAAATGTTTTCTCATCCTTAAAACTTCTGTCAAGTGATTTACAAAAATTATAAGTAATAATACATAGTTAGTATTATGTTATAATTCCATCAAAATATTACAATAAATTAATTATCATTTTTGATACTAACGATTAGCAGAACTTTCAATTAAGTTTAGTCGATGATTATTGGAATTGTACAATTATATTTTATTACCTAGTTTATGTTAATCATAGCTTAAAGAATATGGTACATATAGTATATAAGTTTAGTCATTTAACTTAAAGGTGATTTAGGTTTTGGTTTTTTTATTATTCAGTTACAGTATTAGTATTATATATTATTCGACAATTACGTAGTACGTCTTTAAAAATGTAGACAAATCTACAGCTATGCCCATAAATCATTCTGTTTTCTATTAATCGTGCAAATATTTATTTTTTAATAATTTCAATATTCACGGTAGAAGGATTTTCAGTTATTTGTACGTTAGAAGTTATATACTTTAGATATCAAATAATTTTGTCTTAAAAAATAAAAATGGCTATAATTCTTGCTAAATGTTTTTCATTTCTAATAATTTTTGCAGCATTTATAATAATTGTTGATAATTTTCGTAAGTTATCAATATATCACACTTTTAGTATAATATATATTTTTGGTTAATTGTATATGTTCAGTTTCCAGTTTATAATTTATTATTTATGTAATGATTGATCAATTGATTTTTTTGACTAGCGGTACTAAATAAGAGTATGTAACATAAAATTTTACTTACACTTACAGAAATTAATTATGAAAAAGTACTTAATATATAACCATTGATCTATATACATATATATATATGTATGACTACAAAACAAATTAGGAAATTTATAATAATAAAAATAAAATGTTTAATAATTTTAATAAACTTTTATAAATTTCTTCAAATTTAGAGTGTCTAAGTAAGATTATAGGTTACATATTTTATTTAAATATATATTGCGTTTACATACTTTTTTTTTTATTTATAAAGAATATTTACAAGCTGTGTCAAATAGTACAATAAGCAAATGTGATAGTTTATATACAATTTTTAACTTGGAGTAATATGAAGAGGGAGGCCGGCCAGTGTTGGAACCCAACATTTTTTTTTTTATAATTTTTTTTTTATTATTTTATGTTAGTAGGTCTCTGCAATATAAAAAATAAATTGTATACAATAATAAAATTGATCAACTGATTCGATTTTTAGGTCAGAATGTAGTGTGGAGTTGGATACAAACCAAGGTGCAGAGGTTATCATACGCAGAGTGATTGACTTGAATGCTTGTATGGTGCGAATTGGGGACGGCTTAGCACAGCCCCAAATTTGGATGGCATAAGCCCATATTGGTCGCATAAGAGATTTGTATATGATAAGCTTGATGTGGATTGAGAGTTTTGATTTTAAAATTGGACGAAGTAGATGTAGTCGGCTGTTGAAGACTTTTCTTTTTTGTTTAAGGTGGGGGGGGGGGCAAGTTAATCTTTTATCGAGTGTGATGCCAAGATATTTGACATTTAAAGATGATGGAATTTCAGTAACCTGAAGGTAAACATGTGGAGAATCTGATCTTTTTAAAGTAAATGGTACATAAACAGATTTGTCTGGATTTATATTTATACGCCTCTTGGTTGACCAGATGTCAATGGAGACTAAGTGGATCTGTAGAAAGTTGGATGTCTCGTTAGGGTCATTACTAACACAAAGTATTGCGGTGTTGTCTGCATAAGTGGCCATTGTGGTGTTTATTGTAACAGTTATGTCAGCCGTATAGATATTGAATAGGTCAGGAGAGAGGTCGCTGCCTTTGGGTACACCAGCTTTAATGCAGAATTATGTTAAATAAGAGCTTCCACATTGAATTATATAGGAGCGGTTTTCGAGATATGAACGGATAATTAAATAATATGGTGCAGGTAAGAAAAGTTTGAGTTTGTATAATAGGTCTTCATACCACATTCGGTCGAAAGCCTGCGCTATGTCTAGGAAAACACCTGGACGAAATTGCTTCATTTCGAAAGAAGATGATATTTTGTCTGTCAATCTATGGATTTGGTGAACAATGGAATGGTTTCGCTCTAAATCCAAATTGGGAGTTTGGGATGATTTAGTGAGTTTGCATTATAGGTCTGATTCTTTTGAGTATTATTTTTTCAAATAGTTTGGCTAGAGTTGGGAGTAGACTTATTGGTCTGTAGGAGGTGGCTAGAATTTTTGGTTTATTTGGTTTTGGTGTAAGTATTACAATTGACAAGTTCCATATTAGTGGGAAATATGAAAGTCTTAGCATAGCGTTGAAGATGAAGGTAATTAATAGAATGGGCTTGTGAAGAAGATTCTTGAGGACTTTGTTGGTAATTAAATCATAACCTGGTGATTTTCCTACTTTCAGTTTTTTAATTAAAAATAAAATTTCATTTGGTGAGGTATGTTTAGGAGGTGATGTCATAGCTGTTGATAAATTGTTTGGCAGTTTCTAAGTGTCCAGAATTTGGAATTATATCAGCGTGTGGCGTGAAAATTTTTGATAAGTGTTTTCCGAATACATTGGCTTTTTTCAATATCGGAAATGGCCAATGAGCCGTCTGAGTGAATTAAAGGAGAGAGTTGTTCTTTTATTTTAAGTAGATTTTTAGTGGTTTTTCAAAGAGAACCATCTGTTTAGTTTAGTGATTGGTATTTATTTTCGAAAAATTCAGACTTGTGTTTTAATACTAATTTTTTTAAAGTGTTTGCTAGGTGGTTGAACAGTTTTTTATCAGATCGATAATGATATTTTTGCCACCTAGAGCGCACCCGCCGTTTTTCAGAAATCAGGTTAAGAATATTTGCAGGTAGAGATTGATTATTTGTATTGGTTATATATGAATGATTTTTTGGATGTGAGGATTTAAATACAGCAGATTGTATTAAGGTTACAAGATTTTGAGCAGCATTTTCTATGTCTACCTTATTTTTGAGAGAGATATTTGGGCTGTTGTATTTTGCATAATTTCAGAAAATTTATCCCATTTGATCGAGCTTTGGGATATTGATGGGTGTGGAGAATTTGACTCTACTGACACAGTCATAGTTAAAAGGATTAGGGTGTGATCCGAATTTAGGTTATTTAGGTTAGTAACAGAATGTTTTATGTGACTCAGTAGTGACGATATAAAGAAGTCGAGTATATCTGGGTGCCTGTTTTGGTGTTGGGGCCAGTAAGTGGGGTCTATTGGACTTATGAACGTGTATGGTCTATTTGTGGTTATTTTTTGGAGAATGTTGCCCCTTTTATTTACTGAAATACAGCCCCATTGTAGATGTTTAACGTTAAAATCACTACCTACCAATAAATGTTGGCCGAGCGATTTTAAGAATTGATCTAGTTGTGTTGAAGCTATGACCGGATGAAGATGAAGATAAACTGAAGAGATTTTGGTGGGAACGTAATTTAGTGTTATCTGAATAGTTGTAGATTGGATGGTGGGAAGCTGAAAAATTGGGAGTAGTTGATGTTGTATTTTAGAAAACACTATAATAACGGATCCAGCATGGGATGTTTTATCAGGGTGATCGGTTCTAAAAATTTTAAAACCTGGGAAGAAAAGTTTGATATTTGGTTTGTAGTGGGTTTCTGTTATGCGTGCTATGTCTATTTGTTTTTCTAATAATGAATGTAGTAATTCGGATTTATGTTGTTTTAAACCATTTGCATTCCATAGTAATGTTTTGAGTGTATTTAAATTTGGCTTGTTATTTGACATTATTTATAAGTTTATCTATTACAGTTGTAATTGTTTCATTATGAGTGGATTCGTTACATACTTTATAAAATATATATTCAATACTAAAATTTACTCAATTATTTTATTATTATATTTTATATGGACGTTAAAATTTTATACAGTAAAAAGTTATGTAACGTACGCTTATTAAAACTAAATTTATAGAAATATCAATTTTCTATATTTTATATGTCTGTTAATTTAATAATAATACGTTTTATCGGGGAATTTATCGTATTAATAAAATAGATGTGTAAATGAAAAACATGTGTAAAATAAATTACTGAATATCAAATTACTGAAGCTTACATAAAACTAGAATTCATGGATGTCAGTTTAAATGTCGAGTAATTTAGTAAAGTATTTATGAAAAATTAATCCAAGAATTGTTAAGCTTTAGTACAAGTCACGCATACTACAATCTGTGACATATCTCTTTAGGTATTACTGTGTTCATCTAGAACAGCACGGAAAATCAGTAAATGAGACAATCATATTTTTTGTCGTAAACATGCCTACGTATATATATAATTTGTAAGGTTAGCACATGAACAGACATGGGCAGTCATTTTCCGAACCAGCGAAAATGTAATGGATTAAAAAACTTCGTTATTGCGTCTATTGTTGTTTATTATTATTTATTTTTAATTTAAAAATTGTAAATGCTGGTTGAAAAACACCGTTTCTATAACAAATAGAGATAATAATAATTATTATAATACATTTTATATTTTAATTAATTTATACTTTTTGTAATCTAAAACAATAATCTAGGTAATATCATAGATCGTATTGGAATTAAAGGTAAATGCATTCAATATTCTAATAATATTTGTTATATAGATAATATGTAACACGTGGTTTATTCAATTTTTATTGAAATTTATTTACAATAATACATAGTTTATTTAAAGAACTACAGTAGTTGTGTCCCGATGATATTAAATGAATACATTTATTGTGTCCCAATATGCTTTTAAACAACTACATTTATTGTATTTAACGTAAAAACCTAATTTTGAATTATCAATACGTTAACTATATGTATCAAAAACATTGAAATGCATATAATTTAATTTTGAACACTATAATTATGTAATTTTATATATGACCCGAATTTGTCTTTTTCTTTCTTGAAGAATATTTTTCTGGGTATGATGCTTTGATCTACATGTTTAAGACTACAAGTAAGTTATATTAATAACTGATTTATCCTTAATAAAGATGTATATAAATAAAAATAATTTTGGGTAATAGTGGATTGTAAATGGACCAGGAGAAACTAATGGCAGATATAGTATAGGCTCGTATGATATTTATAAAATAATATTTAATTTTGACACTTATAATATTATTATAAATATTACGTATAATGAGATACATTATAAACACAATATAAATTTAGTATTTATATAAATTTTAATATCGTTTTATTTGAAATTAATATATATGTGCACTGACGACTCGTGATCACTGATGGAGGGAGTGCAACTTTAAATGTAAAATAGTTCTCTATTTGAATTTAAAAAAAAAAATCGGAATGGCTAATAATTTAGCACCTGAAATTCCTATTGCATAGCCGAAAATAATGCTCTACGTGATCGTACTTACCGGGGAAAAAAATTATCGTTGATATTAACAGGTGATATGACTGGTGATATAAATGTCACTAGTACATTTCTTTTTTACACGAAGTAATGTCCATACTTGTACTTTAAAATTTGTTATGCTATCCAAAAATGTTTAGAGCTATAATTGGCGAAAACTTAATTTCTATATACAACACTAGTTTAGTAAAATATCGCATGTACACATATACACCAGAATAAGATTGGTAAGTACAGGTGTATACATGAATCACGCATACAGCCCATCTGGTCAAAAGTCTCGAAAAATACTGCGGCAGTCAACCTGTTAATAATAATATATTGTGATTTTATTGTTTTGAACGACGCAGTGTGTCACCCGAATACTTACATTTGATATCAATTTAAATGTACCCACACGCACATGAACAATCGCGTTTAAATGTGTATTTAGGTGCTCGTATACATCTCGGGCAACGTAACTTCTCGTCCCTATACGTCACTAAACACACTTTCTGTGTATTCGGCCATGGTATTTGCAAGAAACAATAAGTCAAAAAGAATGTATGTTATTATTTTACTCGATCCAATTTTATACTATTTGAATAAACAATTAAATTATTCATACATTAAAAAATAAAAATATAATTTTTCCTTTTCTTTAGTTTTAAGTGGTGGGGGGGGGATGCGATCGTCCTGTCTTCCAAGCAACGAACCGTCACTGTTTATATATGTAATATGTATATTGTATAGATATATGCAATACGTATAGGAAGTAAATATATTTTGATTAACGTTGTCATCGGATTTACAAATTTATAAAGCTGTTAGATGTATTTTATATTATTCAAATGTTTTGTTTATTTTTAATAGCAAGGGAATATATTGTTCGGGTAGCTCGCAAGAGTAAGTATTTGCTAGTTATTCTCGTGATAGTCATACAAAAGATATTAATATATATTTCTTATAGAAAAAAAATTTATATTATATTTGTTGGAAAGAAAGTGCCAATTAGAAAATTTAGTCATATCGCAATTGAGATTTAGATAAAGCGGACCGGCCGCTTAAATCTATAACCGTTTGTCGTTGACGTGTTGTTGTTGTTCGGCGTTCACGGTCCGCATTCACACACGCGTGTCCGTAAAGTCGCACAATTTTATAAGTTTTTCGATGTTTCATTTAACGGTCCGCCATCACGCGCGTTATTTTACCATTTAGATATAGATGTCGGGCACAACCATCGTAAGTAACTCGTCATTTGTAATTATTGCTATTCAACTGTATAATAAAATTACTTCTAGAAATTAAAATCATTGTATTTATTAGTTAACCTTTGCAATAATCAATTGCATTCACGTACTTAAATTGAAGCCGAGACCATAAACTATTGTTGTCTGTTTCCGGCTCGAACAAACAATATTGAACTATGAGGAATAAATCTTGTGATGTTACGAACTGTTTGATTTTCGAACCGAGTCGAACCGAACCCGGTGTGTCATACATAAATCTCATAATTGGAAATATTCTAATCTGAATAAATAAATAAATAATAAATAAACTGAATATTAAAATATATGGGTTCAAATATCGAATTATGAAAAATTAAATCCGTACCGAATTTGTTCTCCAGTATCCAATTTGTTGTTATAACTAAAAAAAAAATTGATTTGAAAGAATAAATACCTATATTATTTATTTTATGAATTAGTAATTAGGTTAATCAATTTTTAAGTCAAATGAGTACTTAGATGTTTTTAATTAATTTAAATTCGTTGAATTTTTTTTTTATTTTCTAGTTTAATTTGAATAAAAAATTATAAGTACGGTTCGGTTCAGGTTTATCAAAATTTCAATAATCTCGGTTCTGGTACAGTTCGATCTCAAGAATGTGAGTTCGTAACATCACTAAATAAATCATTATAATGTGTACTAAAAGTAATTTATATTTATACATTTATATTTTTAATTATTTAATTAAATTATTTATATTTTATAGCACAATTTCGTATAATAAACTTGATATAATAAATGACGTAAAATAATTGAAAATTTTTTTTAAATATTTATAAAAATTATTGAAAATATTAAAACAATAAATGTGTATATATTTTCTATGGTAAATTACAAAAAAATATTAGCTGACTAACATTTAAAAATATAAATTATGCATATAATGTATATGTAATAATACTAATAAAAATTGTTAAAATAATTAACATAAATTTTACATTCAATTCAATATTCAATTACCTTTTTTTTAGATCATCTTGATACTTACAACAAACATCTTATCGGAAGTTTTACACGGTACATTAACTCACTAAGCATAAATGGTAAATGTTGAACAATTTCTTTACGTTTATTTAGATTAATCAGTTGAAATTATCTCATATTGTTAAATTATTTAAAAAAAGTATTGTTCTGTGTTAACTAGTTTTATCTACAAATTATTAAAAATTAAAGTTTAAAAGAAAATTGTGAATATATATTTTTAAAAATTTCACATATAGATACTAAGATTTTTGAATAGATAGTGTAATATAACTTTATTATTTAATAGATGTAGTGTATCGACCAATATTTTATTTTAAAATTAAAATCATCAGGTTAAAATTAAAAATTAAAAATTCAATTATTTATGAAAATGTTTAAAACTTATTATTGTAATTAAACAAAAAAAGTGGAAGCGTTATGATTAAATGGGAATAAAATAAGGCGGGGTGTGGGTCCGAAAGTTGTTTAAGAAAGAAGTCATAAAAAAATGAAGTCATGTAAAAATCAAATGAAAATAAAACAAAAATAAATAGAATATTTTTTTCTTACCTTGCTGCTCAGACTTGACATTTTATTATATCTGTGAATATAATCGACTATGCAAATAGGATTGAGAAAATAGGTTGGGTCGTTGCCTTCACTTCAAAATTGAAATCACCGACAAAGCCAATACGTAAATGCACGAAATTGAAGTCGTCCTACGGAAAACCGATTTTGTGGTTCGTAGCTTGAGCACACGGTCGAGGAGACGTGATCATCGAAGGGTCCATGTTGTAATTATTTAATTTTTTTGTGACAGTTTTTTACTATATCAGACTATATTGGTGGTCCAATTTACGAGTGGCCAATTTTTTATTGAATTTCTTGCACCTTGCTTTTGAAACAATAGTGATATTCAGCGTTATGATTATTTGCTTTGGTTCGTTCTCACGCATATTTTGTTTTATTTATGTTAAGTATAATGTGTTATATCTATGTAGCCAGTTTATATAATTTTTTTCTTTTTACTACCCCGATGATCAATATCTCTCGTATGTGCTGGTTGCTTATTATTTCGTTTTTATTTGGATAGCCAGTGGGAAATTTATTCGATATTTGTATTATAACTTTTATTAATTTATTATCAAGTATTTTTTTTTTTACATTGTTTTTTACAAACATCAGTATATTTTTATTTAGATAAAAATGTACGAAATAATTTCGTATGTTATTGTATATGCATACACCAATATATAAATTGTTTTTTACTAATAATGATTATAATAGTGATATATGTGCGTATGCATTACATTATTTTGGTAATGACCTAAAGCATTGCATATAAGTGTATGTAAAAAAAACTATTAACACCTAAACGGAGTAAATATATAATTATCTAATGCTGCATAAATTATGAAATTGTTTAAATTTGAATAAATCATATGGGTTTTCAGTATTCAATCCCAATAATTTTTGGATGCTTGAAATAATATACTCACCAAGAAAATGGTGTAGTATATATCATATAGGTAAGCATTTGTTTGCTTTATATACGTAATCCCAATATTCGTAACATCGTTTTTAATATAACTATATTTGTATTTATACCCTAATGTTCATCTAGTTACTAGATGAATATTAATGTTTATATATACGTATTTATTATTTACATATATAAACATAACACATATTTATTGATCTATTTTAATTGATATGCATTTTTGAAGATTTTTAAATTATTATTAAATTTTCACTTAAAATGCGTCCTATTACTGAATAATAAACTTTTATTTATTTATTTAATAAGTCTAGCTCTGATAAAGTGCACAAACAACACATTTTTTTTAAAAATAAAAATAAAACAAATACTAGGAGAAGAACGTGTAATATGAATCGTTTATTATGTAGATCAGTGTTTTCCATTCGGTGGTCCGCGGTCATACAGCTTTTTCGTGGTCCCACCACTGGTGGTCCGTGGTGTTAAATAATTTTGATTAATAATTTTAATTATTTGGTTTTGTATTTAATAATAATAATAAATAAATAATGTTGGAGCGAAAAAATGTAGGTGGTGATTTCAATGATTGGCGAGCGTTGGATGGGAAACTGATACCTTTAATTTATATTATGTAATTGTAATCATCGATAGTAAATATAGTATTAGTACCCCACGACACACGGTTTCCTCATCGAAACCATAATAATATAATATCGACTTTATGTGACAATAAGTCATTACTACCTGTGTTTTTTCCTGGTGTTAAATTATTATCTACAATAGTTTAGTAGATACATGTATTTTAACTAATTTAGTCCATGCCCACCGTTCTTAACGATAACGTGTGAGCACGTTTACATTAGTAAAAATAAAATATGATTATAGCTATATTAAATATAGTTTTACCGAAGTTGAAGATAATCAGGATATGAACCTCAGTGCATGTGTCATTGTTCTCAATAACGGTGCTATAAAGCCTGCAAAATTACATCATTTACAAAAAGTCTATTCTACTTTTAAAAATTATTTATATAATTTATTTATAATTTTTATAAGTATTTGAAGTTTCTATAATTATTTATATTGTTTGTGAACCATTTTAAATAAATTATGATTGCACTTTTAATCTTTACATTAACGAACAATAGAAATTTATGTTTAGGTGGTATTTTTTTAACACGTTTTCTCGATAGTTTTCTTGAGCGCAGATGAAGAATCATCGGACAGTTTCCAAAATATTGCAATAAAACTATTAAAAGTGTAAACACGAGAAAAGTATAATAATAAACAGAATTTCTGTCAAAATTGTTTTCGGATGAAGTCGGATAGCTTAGCTTCTAAATTCAGAATAATACAATCTAACTGACACTCAATCAAGTGACGGTGCTTGAACTAATATCCCTAATACCTGAATTAATTTATTATTATATTTTAAAAGTAAATAATAAATATATATAGAGTTTAAAAAACATTATTTATTAGTGTTCTATAGTCTTTCAAATTACTAAGCTTTAAGAATAATATTAGAATTATGAGTTAATTTAGAAAAACGTTTTTATTACAGTAGTTTATTTCGTGTTGGTTATGAAAATTTAAAACTATGTATCCTAATTATATGTGTATTTATTAACATTATAAAGATGAACAGGATTATTGCAAATGTAAGGTTATAAGCAACAAGTTTTTAAGCGTTTTTTAAATTCTAATATTACATTTAAAAGAAATATATATTTTTTATATCCATTATAGTCAATATTTGATAACAAAATATATATTGTTTTCGAATATTACGTCATAATTCTTTCCAGCTCAATTAAGTGATTTAAGAAACGGAGGAGGATTTAATAGTAAGTAATGTTTCGGTCATATTGAGGGCATATTTAAAATAATGATTTTGTAAGACTAATTTTAGGATAATCTAAGTTAAATGAACAACTTTTATGTATAAGTAATACATTTTAATGTACAGTATTTCAGAAAAGTACCTAGAATATTAATCGTACATTTCATTTTTATAGTTAGCGGTAGCTACAGCAGTGCTGTGGAACATGCAATTAATAATCACAGTGAATATATCATAAATTATTATTTATTAAGTAATAAATCTAAACAAAGAAACCTAAATAAATAGACTCCGTTTCTTTTGAAAATGAAAATAAGAATGTATTTATATTACATAATACTTTACGTACAATTTTGTCACCTCAATATCTATATGATACATAATATATATATATTAGTAGAACAAAATAGTATATTTTAATTTAATCCAGTGAACAAGAACGGTCACAATCACATCAGAAATTACTCATCGAATGTGAATTTTATAATATTCAATGAACTAATTTAAACTAATTCTATTTCATATGTTAAAGAAATATATGAGATATATGCTTTGATGTTTTGATTAATTAGTTATTTGTTGAATTCCAACAATGATAAGACTATACCTAAAGGAAGAATAAAATTCAATTTCGTAAATTTTTTAAAATTAAAATCTTAAAAAGTAAATGGTTTGCTTAGTTTTTTGTTTTTGATACAATTTCAATGACTAAACTTATTATTTGTTATATTTTGTATTAGATAAAACTAAAAACTAAATTTAATTTGACTTGTACTCCACATGTTTTTTATTTTTATGCTTTTTTATCCCTGCTACTTTCGTTATATATACACAAAAAGGCTATTCAGATCTTTTACTGAAAAATTACGAAATTGAATTCTATTCTGCCTTTCAGGTTTAGTCTTATCATTGTTGGAATTCAATAAATAAAGAATTAAACAAAACATTAAAGCATATATCTCATTTATTTCTTTAACATATAAAATAGAATTAGTTTAAATTATTTCGTTGAATATTATGAAATTCACATTCGATGAGTAATTTCTGATGTGATTGTAACCGTTCATGTCCACTGGATTAAATTAAAACATAATATTTTGTTCTACTAAAATATGACTGAGAACTTGTGACTGTTTTATACTGTACACTATAAACCCAAAATCACAAAAATTTCACATTTTAACTGCGTATTCATATTTCGATCTCTGTGTTGTCATGTTCAGCGCGAACTAACTACTAGTTTATACAATAATATTTTGTTCACTTTTCCTCTAGCTCAACTCACACTCAAAGTGAATCAGGTTAATGGTAAGTTTCATTTCACAACATCCTAACGATAGTGGTTGTAAATTTTTAGTCAAAAATTACAACAAATATGTTTGTGATTTTAATTTATTATAACAATATATGAATCAAAATATTAACGAGTTACAAATTAAAATGACTTTACAATGTTATGTCATTTTCAATTAAGTTACTGATCGGATAATTTTTTTTCGTAAACTAATATATAATTTAATTAGTAACTGTTAATTTTAATTTGTCGTGTTCACTTTGAGTTAATTATTTTTTGCTCAATTAAATTAATTATTTGCTCAAAATTATCTTAATTCATACGTAATATTATCAAATTAATTTCAATTACACATATTCAATTACGTATTATGTTACATTTTAGATTTATCAATAGCTTACTACAAATACCTTCTAAAAGGACTTGAGACAATAAATGGTATGTGTTATATTTAGTATAAAGAAAGTAGGTACACATTATTGTATATAATGAATAATGAAAACCTATGCACTATTACGTTCACTTCATATTACAAAACGTAATTAATGTAATAAATATCGGTGGGGGGAAGAGGGAGAACAAGATGACTGCTTGCCAGAAGGACATAGGAAAATAATTCCAGTCATACAATTTCAAAATTACTGTATTATGTTTAGAATGACTATTTAAATTTCGTTAATAATTTCATCAACAATGTTATCGGAAGACATCTCGTTAAAATAATTATTTTTAAGATTATTATATCTTAAAGTATGGAACAATTGTCCAATGGTCTAATTAATGTACATGCGTAAATTAAATACATTTCTTATAAAATAGTTTTAAATGTAAATTATAAGAATACATTACATATCAAGAATTATATTACATCTCAAGTTTTCAATTTTTTCTCGATATAGAGATAGTTCGAAATAGTTGAAATATATTCAATTATATACTTCAATATGATGTGCTCACAAAAATTACTTATTTATATTTTAATTCAAATTAATTTTGTAATGATTATTAATATCAAATAAATAACAATTCTTAAATTTTTAAGAATATTTAAAACTTTAAAAAAATTACTCAAAAATACAAAAATTAAATTAAATCAAATTATCGTCGATAAACTCGTTGATATAATTATAAGACTTTGTAATTGAAGTGTTTAATTCTAGAAAATATTTGTTTTTGTCAAAAATATTTATGCTCATAGACTGCATAATAGCGTGTCACCTTGTGTTTTAAAAGTCCATAATTTATTTAACGTAGGTAGTCAACTCTTTCTTATAACGTGATAATCAATATAAATATTTAATAAAATTGGATATAAATATATATATATATATTTTTTTTTAGATCGTAAAATTCACAACTTACCGGGTCCAATAGAATACTGCACTTATGAAAATTTCGATTTATCATTATAAATTATTTATTATAGCTATTCTTATTTAAACTTTTGTTAAATCAAAAATAATATAATATTATGCACGAGTATCACAAATTATTGCTGCACAATTTATCTTCCATAATTTTTGTTTGTTAACAATACATCATTTTAAATTATTTAAAAATCTTTATAATTACAATAAATAAGAGCAACGCTCATTTGTATAGAAATGCTGACTAAGTTATAATATACAAAATATAAAATAATATTTACAATTTATTTTACACACATACGAGTGTAATAACTTCATTTAATCAATTTGCTCTCTTCTGTGCGAACGAGTCAAGCCTCTTCAGTTTAACAACTTCCAAGTGTCTAGTCGTATTGTTATCGAATTGGTTTAAAGCAAACAATCTGACCTTTTCTTAAAATTTACAAATCTATTAAAAACGAAAGGAAAGTGTTTCTTATACTATTCGATTCAAAAGATTTCAATGTCAAGATAATAAAAAATATTTAATTTATTGTTTAATATTTAATTTATTATTTAATTTTTACGATATTACAATGTATTACATTCAATAAGTTGGAGTTAGCATACGTATAATAATATAACTAAAGGAATCGTTAACTTATCCTTTTCTTAAAAGTTCATTATTTACCCCTTTCCATACATAAAACGAAGTCGATGACCGGCAATATATAGACATTTGTAACTGTGTAGATGATAAATTTATAAAATAAATAATCATCATCAAATTTTTAATTATTATATTGAAAAAATGTAGAAACCAAGATAAATGTATTTTTAATTAAAAAAAAAATTAATGTAACTTTTATTTTTAATTTTTAAAGTAGTTCTAATGACATAAATTAAACTTTTTTATATGTACCAAACCCGAAACGGAAACGATAAATATACTTATCAAGAACTGATACAGAAAGCGATTTAAATATAAATAAAAAAATATAAAGGTTCTAGTCTCTGTGAGAAATATACAATACACTAATGTTACTGGTCACTAGCATTTTACTTCTTCGTAAGCAATTAGTGTTTACAATCAACAAAAGTCACGTAAGTCTTTTACTACGGATACCGTAACCCATTGATACTCATTTGGGAAAATACATGTTCATAAATAACTCATGAACGCTGCCACAGACCAAAACTTAGATTATAATCAAAGGTGTGCTTAGGGCAAGTTAGTTTAATTCAACAACCGAGTGCGATAGATTCAATATTGTAAATTGAAATTTTTACGTTTATATTAACTTAATTTATATATATAAATCCATATCAATTGGATAAATAAAAGTATTCGAATACCTAAAAAATCTATTTTTAATGACTTAACTTTTAATATATGAAATATCGAACGATTTGAAGTGAAATATTCAGTAAACAAATTCATCACTTCCATAATTAGACATATAATAAATTGCATTACTCAAATATATTTATGAATTTATTTTACTTCTAATTTTGTTTTACACTATTCCATACATCATACAGATTCAACGACTGATGTTACTTCGAAATTTGTTATTGTTAAAGCGTAATTACTATTCAAATATTTATAGTGGTAATAAGGATAAATAATATTAATATGTAAGAATTATTATTTTGTGCGCATTGTATTCGTAACATATGTGTAAGAAACACAATTTACAAATGCAACAACTTTATGTAAATAAAACATATCACAAATGTTGAATAAATTTTAATTACTACTAATTAATACTTCTATCAATCAAGCTACTTCTATGCTTCCCGTTACATATTTATTCCTTATCCTATTTTCTCTTGTCATTCTACTCATTCATCTAAGAATTCTTATCTATGCTACAGTCATTTGTTGTTTAACACTCTATACATTTTAAAGAATCGTTGACACAAAAGTAAAAAGTTGCAGGTTAAGTTGATTGTCATTGAATGCACTTGTACATAATTGAAGTTTATGGAAGATCATGTAAAATATTCCACTTCAATACTGCGAACAGAAATTGAAATGTCAAAACAACGTCACCCCTGCGACACTATGTGCGTACCTCACCAAGAAGAAGTCATGAGCTAAAATTACAAATATCAATAATTCCCGTCTACCACAATTATTGGTTGACGTCGGTGAGGAGTAGTCGGCCGCGGTTGTGAACGTGACCATTGTGTGCATTATTTACACTCGGCTACTTGTAATTAAGATACAATGGCCATCGGCGGTATTTAGTATAAATACTATTTCACGCATAGTATAGTGTAGTTCTTTGTTCATTTATTTCTGAATTTCGAGATGCTCATTTTTCGTGCTTGAAGTGTAGATCATCCAATCGCTTTTCGTTTGGGAGGCATGATTACACAACTGTTTGAAAAAAATTACTCACCAAAATGTAATGATATGTTTTAAAATATTATGTTTTAAACTCAATAACAATTTAAATGGTCACCATGGTAACTGTTTAACGCCTAGAACCCCGAAATTTCCCGTGTATAGCTACCACCCTTGTTGGTCTCATTTCATATTTTATATTATAAAAACCTTTGCTAGTGTATTCACAACAACTCACCAAAGTTTCATTAAAATCAGATCAAAAGTTAGACAGACGGACATTTATTTATATATATATATATAGAAGATATATAATATATATATAATATATATATATATATATAATAAATAATAATCATTATAACTAATGAATATTAGTCGAATTTTTAATTAGATTAGTATGAAAACTTTTTAGAGTTTCAATAATTATTTTACATCACATAATTGAAATAAATAATTAATAAACAAATATTATATAAACAATATACAACAGGAACATTGCTTAATCGTCAAGTAGGTATTAGCAACTTATTATATTATTTGTTAACATTTAAATATTTAGTTAAATATTTATTAATATTTACGTAGTATCTGTTCAAAAACTAGAACACTCGTATGGTTATACCTATAATTCATACTGTGGTGTTTTAGTTATTATGCTAATATTTATTTGCTGAATATGATGAAAAACCATCTGACATATATGTTTTGTTATACTGAATTCAGCAGTCATATACTTTGGTGTATATATTATTACTAACTATATATTACATTTTGTCTTGAAAGTTAAAAAATGTCTGTAGTTCTAGCTAATACGTTTTCTGTTATACTAACTTTTGCAATTTTAATAACAATGATCAATAATGTTTATACTGGTTCGTTGTAACTATAATATAATAAATAATAATGGTTAATAATTACAAATGTACACTAGATATTAAAAAATAAATCATTATTATTATTTATTTAAATAATAAAGACATTATTTTCTTTTGTGCAGTACAATTGCATGAAGGTAAGTAATTGAAAAATGTACTTGCGCTTACAAAAATTATTCAAATTATTCATATTACAATAGTAATTTTATTATCATCTATGATATTTATATATGATATGATATGATATGATATGATATGATATATATTTATATGACATTTATATTTTTGGAATTATGGATAAAATTGTGAAACCAACGCAAATAATTAGAAGAAGAATACATTTTTAATGAAATTGTATTTTCTTTCAAATTTAGATTGCTTTGGTAACGTAGCAGATTATATATTTTATTAAATAATATATAACCTTAACATAATTTATACAATATACAGGGTGATTCAGTTGAAAGTCGACAAACTCAGACGGGTTATTCAGCACCTCAAAACCAACAAAAAAGTTTCTTTTGACCTCTGTCCGATTGTCAAGTATAAGAGAGATAAAATTGGTTTTTCTATTTTTACGTAAATCACGATTTTTCATCATAAATACCGCTATATCTCACGAATTATTAATCCTACAGTAAATCTAGCCATACCATTGAAAAGCTCATTAAATTTCCATAAAGAATACATACCTTAAAAGTTTCTAAAGACATCATGATAAACTTACTACAACGTCAAAGATGATAAGCAGAACTTGCTTACGTCTACTACTCTTTTGTTCTCAGTACCCGGCCCTCTTCATCCTTCTTCATCCACATCACGTTTTTCCACATTCCGACTGAAATTTCGGTAGCAATTTGAGAAGTAATTGCAAAAGTCAATGTACCGTTGGAAAGCTTATTAAAAATAGATTTTTTTAGGGATTTCGCAACGTTTTGGACAAGGGAGAAATTTTTTGAGATGAAAGTAAAACTTTTTAAAATTTTGGTATTTTACATTTTTAAAAAAACTCTTGATTGTAGTAAGTTTATCATGATATCTTTAGAAACTTTTAAGGTATGTATTCTTTATGGAAATTTAATGAGCTTTTCAATGGTATGGCTAGATTTACTGTAGGATTAATAATTCGTGAGATATAGCGGTATTTATGATGAAAAATCGTGATTTACGTAAAAATAGAAAAACCAATTTTATCTCCCTTATACTTGACAATCGGACAGGGGTCAAAAGGAACTTTTTTGTTGCTTTTGAGGTGCTGAATAACCTGTCTGAGTTTGTCGACTTTCAACTGAATCACCCTGTATATGGTAAACTTCTTGCAATAACAATTTACCTTTATATTTCATACAGACTTCATGTCAAATAATAATTACAAGTTTTGTAACATACTATAAGAAAAAGCAATTACAACAAATTTAATCTATAAAAGGATTGTGATGTACGGAGCCAAGGAGAGGGTCGTCGTTACTTATGTATACACGATTATATGTTGATAGTGGTAATTGCGGTCGGGCGATATTTATTAATTAATGTTGTTTTTGGTCACTCTTTCCTTTCCGTCCGTCTTGCATACATTAGTTGCGTGCTGGTTTTATAAATGTCTTATTTTACTTTACATATTATAAAAAATAAATGATGAAGTAAAACCCTTTAACCTACTACTCGTGATCGGATGATGGAGGAGGATGATTAATGAACATGTGTGCATCCGCACACATGGGTAATATGTATACACTTATTAACCTTGGCCGGTAACACCTTATTTAATTAATTTTTTTGTAAATACATATTATATCTTTGTTTTTTTTTTTTTGCGTGCTTTATTTATATCAATTCTACCTCTATATTCTATATCCAACATAATTAAAAATAAATTCCAAATACTCTGGGTTTCTTTAAAATCTCAGTCGCGGGTTAGGGACCTTTTAACTTTTATAGAGAGTTGGCCATTGTGGGTTACAATGTTACAGTGTAGCCACGAGAGTCAGACGTGCACTACATACTCCGATGATGGAACCTGTAACGGTTTCGAAACGTCAAAAAAATAAAAACCACAACATGGATATTTCCGAAAATCACACAGATAATATAATAGACACGTTTAAAATGTTTTAAATATCATTAAAAAAAAATTATTTAAAAATATATGTCTTATAATCAGAATACTTTTAACACATAATAGTGAATTGTGTAGTAATGGCAAAAAGTGAGCTATTACATTCGCAAAAATCGTGTGTGGCTCGATTACAATACTTTGCCCAAGACTGTGATTGCTTTTCTGCACAATCTACGCATTTTTGGCACACATCTCATCAGCTATTACCGTGGCTATCTAGAATTGGAAAAACAATGAATAATACATAAATACGTTTTTATCATATTTTATAAACGTGGCTATGTTAATACACATCAATCCGTTTTGATCAGTAAAAACTCGTAATTTATGTGCCGAGTTTAGCCTATCTTCCAACTTCTAATCTTGATCACTTATACTCAGAAGAGATAAGCCTATAACGGAACAGTTGTACCTCGTTTAACCACGGCACGATCGTTTTTAAATGAATGATAAAAGATAAAATTATTAAGACTGTAATAATATTAAATAGCGCAACATTAAAGAAATCATATTGAGCATGTAAAAAATTATATATATTAATTAATTTTGAATTTTTAAAATGTGATCAATAATCTAGAGTTAATCACATCTCCAATTAGTCCTAACCGTATGTACCATCAATATTCTACTAATATATATTCTTTAAGTTGCAAGTACATCTCACGTTTTCAATCAAATTCTCTAATAAACTCGTAATTTATGTGCCGAGTTTAACCTATCTCCCAACTTCTAATCTTGAACACTTATACTCAGAAGAAATAAGCCTGTAACGGAACAGTTGTACCTCGTTTAACCACGGCACGGTCATTGTTAAATGAATGATAAATGATAAAATTATTAAGACTGTAATAATATTAAATAGCGCAACATTAAAAAAATCGTATTGAGCATGTAAAAAAGTATATATATCTATTAATTAATTTTGAATTTTTAAATGTAAACAATAATCTAGAGATAATTTCATCTCCAAATGATCTCAAACGTATGTACCATCAATATTCCACTAATATATATTCTTTAAGTTGCAAGTACATCTCACGTTTTTATTCAAATTCTCTAATAATTTGATAACAATTTTATATAGTAGATATTAGTATATTCAATGTAGGATCATGTATACTTCCATAACATTTATTACAAAAACATAAAATGTTAAATTAGTCTATACATATGAATTGTGTACCAACTGTATTACAATGAACAACAACAATTGCGTCCCTATTCTATCGCATAACACGTCCAACGTAAAAATATTAATTTCCATCATATATACGTGGCCTATATATAAGATGAAAAAATAGAGAGTATATGTGTGTATGTATTGTGTTCGGTACGTGAATTACCGGCGGACGAGTGTATATATATAATGATTCACGTGGTGCGGGAGGCGGTGTTATCGAACGTTCTAGAAATCCTCCTCATCGCACCACGACGAAAACAGGTCCGTCACCCTGGCCCTGCCATTGGGAAATTCGAGTTTTACATTTTTTCAAATGGTATAGAATTATGTAATATCATTTGTAATCATTTGTAACCACCATAATTTTTTTTATAACTAACCCCTAAACCCTTCAAAACGGGTTTTTTGATACCGCAGGCCTCCTATAGCATCACCCTGGCCCTGCCATTGGGAAATTCGAGTTTCACTTCTTGGTGTTTTATACTTTATCACTGGTCACCTTGCATTATTATGTATGGTATTATTACCATGAAAAAAAACAATTTTGATTATACATAATTTTTTTAAATATTATGTATAAACAACAATTCTGTTTTTAAAGCTAACAAATTTTATGATTTGAAATTATAATAAATTTAAATGTTTAAAAATAACAATCACAGAATTAATTATGTCCTTTCAACCATGTATACAATTTTGGTTTATTAGGTAATTCATATTTGACTTAGTAAAGCCCGTAAAGCTGAATATAATGTAAACTTGTGAATGATATCACATTTATTTAATAATTCTCCTCTTGACTAAATTCTCGCTACGCCACTGATTATAATCATCTTTGAAATAATTCCCTAAAAAAAATATGGTTTAATAATTCAAATTGAATATTAATAAAAATAAATAAAAATAAAAAAGTTTATTTTGTGTATTTTTGATAACAGTAATAACTGATAATATAGCAGGTATGATAAACTTTATAAAATACGACCTTTCTTAACAATAATCAACCAAAATTTCCAAGCGTATTACCGCTCACACTGTATAATTTCAGTTGATGAATCAATGATTAAGTTTAAAGGGAGATCAATTTTAAAACAATATATGCCCAAAAAACCCATTAAAAGGGGTTATAAAGTGTGGCCATTAGTAGATAAGAAAGGAAAGTTATAGAATATTGATTATTTTAAATTTAAATTAACCGAGTTTTAGTCCAAATAACATCTACATAGACAGTATGACGTCACGCCAGGCCTGCGGCATCAAAAAACGTGTTTTAAAGGGTTTGAAGTGGACTTTTCGATTTTTTTTTGTGATTACAAATGATATTACATAATTCTATGCTATTTACAGAAATGTAAAACTCGAATTTCCCAATGGCAGGGCCAAGGTGACTCTATAGGGGGCCTGCGGTATCAAAAATCCCGTTTTGAAGGGTTTGGGGTTAGTTACAAAAAAAAGTTATGCTGGTTACAAATGATTACAAACGATATTACATAATTTTGAATATTTTATTTTCCAAAATGGAAAGTGGTAGTGCCAGAGTGACGGACCTGACGAAAACGACGATTATTATCGAACGATTGTGTTCGGGTGTGTGCGTTGAACGGTTGTAGGATATAGTTGCGCACATGTTTCTCGAATTTTGTTGTTCGGGAACATAAACTCACGCGGCCCGTGTCGCCATATAAGGCTTTTCTTATTTTTCTCCTTACGTTAACGTCGCTTGCCGTTGTCGTCGCGTCGTGACGTACTGTTTGATATTTTTCGACGATTGTACCGGTAATTGTAATTATTTCATTTTTTATCACTATTGTACATATCATTCATTTATTTTATATTTATCTTACGCGCCCATCGGGGACAAACTACTTTATTATTGTTTAATTTTCAATTCCACTTCTTGCCTCTTTTAGTTATTAAGCAACTTCTACATGTACATATTTTATTTTAAAACGTTGTAATTACAGTCCACTATCATTGTACAAATTTATATGCATGTTCTTCGAATAGTTTGATACTAACCGACTCACCTTTCCTATTTCAGCATTATTGCCCGATTACGCGATCACCTTCGCATCGGGAAGGTTGGCACAACCTAATTGTACGTACTAAT
This sequence comes from Schlechtendalia chinensis, assembly GCA_019022885.1. NCBI lineage: Eukaryota > Metazoa > Arthropoda > Insecta > Hemiptera > Aphididae > Schlechtendalia > Schlechtendalia chinensis. Next base: position 2,193,858 of record CM032347.1, read on the forward strand.
TTAATATACTTAACCCCGTTAAGCGATTTGCGTAAAGTTGAGTTCATAAATTACACATTTATTATTTTCGCAAAGTTTTTATAATATGAGAATCGCAGTCGTATTGTATAAGTGTTTTAAATAAACAAAGTACTAGTCGGGGGAATGCATAACTGGCCATTGCTTAATAAACTTAATACTAGCAAATGATTTGAACAATAATAAAGTCAAATAAAACACATTAGGTATTCAACTGCTAACTATAAGGGTTAAATCAATTGTAAAATAGTGTCATCAACCTTCGAACTCGGCTATTTTTGCCATCTGTCAATGTAACCTTCATATTCCCTCCAAACGTCTCGACGAGAACAGGCATATGCACGGGGGGGGGGAAGAGGGGTGGAAAGTATACTTTCCTTTTATGTTTTTTTTTAGTTTATGACGTCTAGGACGTCTAAGGCTTTATTTAGTGAATACTAATTGTAAATTATTGATACAAGTGATTTTCAAACATTAGTTTATAATAAAATATACAAGTACTAGCTATGATTTCGTACCAATTACGAATATATAGTAACGAGTAATATAATAAAATAAGTATAGGTAAAAATTTTAAAATATTTTCATGGATAATTATAATTCATTAATATGCTTAATAGTTGATTCATATGTATCAAATTTGACATCATATGTTGTATACAACATAATGTAAATTTTCTTTTCTTATAAAAATACAAAATGTCTGCTAAATTTTTTTTGTATCTTAACAATATTAATTAGAAATAACGAAGTAGATTAATAGACATCGTCTAATAGTCAGTCTGCGGAAGAAATTCACAAAATTCATATAAATATAAATGTTGTAAAAACAAAGGTAACATCTCGTCAAACTAATCATTACACTGTTGTAACCGACGCTGTAGAAGATTATTACTAAATATATATTCATATAACATACCCTTATTTATCTACAGCTAATTTTCAGGATCGTTGTTTATTGAAACACCGCAATAGCTTACCAAAACTTCTCGTCTTTTCCCTATTCGAACAAAAACGTTAAATGAACTGTACAACATACAATTATTCAAAATAAACATTTCAAATTTAAATGATAACTTAACTAAAGTTTTAATTAGTGAAGTGCAAATTTGGTGACGGTCACTTATTGGTCAAAATATTCAAAATGCTATTGATGCTCGCCATAATTATTGCACAAATGCACTCTCAAACGTTTATAAAATATTGGGTGTAATATCTATAATAATATCATAATAATATTAATTTATGAGTGCTCATTTTCTACATTATGTCGCTTCAAGTTAAAGCTTACAATGGATAAAGACGGACTGAATAGACAACATATTGAATGTTCAACTTGGTATAGCATATAAATAGATTAGGTTTTTAATGGGTTTTTCCAACGTTTTGTTTAGTAAACGTATTACTAAAGTCACTAGAAAGTAAAAAGTGGAATAAATTTTTATTTTAAAATGTATTATTATTAATTAAATAAATATAAAATTTAAAAATTAATTAATTAAAATATTGTATTACTATTATAAAAAATAAAATAATATACATTATGAACTAATAATATGATATAATATAATATTAATATAATATATAAAATTATTAATTAGTTAATTAATTAATTAAATAGATAAAATTATATAAAAATTCAAAAAACATTTAATACTTTTCCTAAATTAAATTTCCTTCGAATGACGAAAGATAAATAAAAGTTTTGGACAAGATCTGTGTTTTCAATTTAAGGAAAATTAAAATTATTTTAACATACATCATAATCTCAAAATATCAAAAATGATAATTCAATATATTATCTAATTCTTTTTTAAGTAATCTTTACTGGTTATGAAGTTCTTCAATTCATCTTTCAGTATATGAGTGAGTAATATTATTGAAGAATTCATACTGTATTAAAATTCAATTAAACACAAATATTTTTGTAAATTAAAATAATAAATATATACTTTTTATTAAATAATAAAAATGTATGCATCAGTAAATAATTAATGGATTACTTGAAAATTATAGCAAATTTAGTGGTTGTATAATATGCAATATCTCTATAACATTTGTAGGATAATATTCAATAATATAATATAATATAAATATATATATTATATATAATATATATTTGTGTTTTATAGTTTTTTTAAATAAGTTTTAGACAATTAAATCTAGAAGAATGACTGAAAGCAACAACAATGTTATTGTTATTATTAATTAGAATGTACTACTTAAAAACTCATATTAATTTAGTATTTATATAGATTATAATTTAGTTTTATTTCAAATTATGATACATATAACATGTATATATAAATTTATATAATACGTATAAGAAGTATATATTTTTTGGTTATCAGTATTACAACTCTATTCGACTATTAGATATGTAATATATTTTGATAATGTTCTGTTTAATTTTACTAGCAAAAGAATATATTGAAAGTATGATTCATCTTGGTAATTATTTATAAAACATTACAGTAGTCAGTAACGGATTAACGGAGGGGAGAAAGTCTAGGGGTATTGGACCCCCTAGACCCTCTGTAGTGATTCATATTTTAGTACCAAAAATACTAAAATACTTTGTTTTATATTAATTTGTTGTACTATTTTTTTTTTTTTTTTTTTAATAATAATAATAATAATCAACATTATCATCATAAAATAGGGGAATTCTTACTTATTTTATTATAATATTTTATTGAGGAATTTGTTCTTCAAGTTATCCAATTATTGAAGTATCAATATTGAATTAAGTGTAATGTTATTGCCAGTTCTGATCAAATATCAAATTCCTTTTTTTTTTTAGTAAGACTTGCAAACTACCAAGAAACCCTCATCAATGAAGTAATAACTTATGTACAATATCTAGGTAAGTTGACATATTTCTTATTAATGCAGACAAATCTTTTATATTAACACATAATGTTAATTTATAATAAAAAAGTATTTATTTAATCTTAATTAACTTCACCTGCTGTTAATTAAAAAGATATGTTCACTTATAACAAATAAAGTTAATACAAATTTTTGTATACATTAATGAAAAAAATATGTTGTAAATGATTATATTAAAAATTATAATGTTATTTAAATTATAAAGCTATTTTAAAAAGATTAAAATATACAATTTTTTTAGAAAATAGCCAACTCCAATGGATATTTCAATTTATGTTCAAACCAGAAAAATGGTGTATGTGTAAGTTTATGTGTAACTGATATATAATCGTTGTCTATAAAACTATATTATGCACTCTAATTTAATACTTCATGAAAACGACCCAAAACATAATTAAAAATTAAACACTTTTTGTAAAGAATGAGTGTTTTGTTAATTTTTATATTATTGAATAATAGAAAATAGTGTTTAGATAGTACTATTATTGTACCTTTGTCAAATAATGATTAAAACTTAATTTAATAGTAAGGAAAATTAAAAAACAATTTTTTAAATAATTTTTAAAAACTTGGAAAAATGTAAACATAAGAAAAGAATAATAATAAAAATTGCTATGCTTGAATTTATTTTCCAAAAACAATGGTTTATTGTTTTATTTGTATTTTTGAATAATATTTCAACTTAAACAACATCCGATCGTGTAATCTAATCAAACCGATAGCTACAACATGCGCAGTTTACTTTCATTTATTTTTTTGTTTTGGTAATATAAAAACATCTATCATCTGTGTACATAAGATATTGAACAAAATATTGTACCATAGTTTTTCAAACAACTAAACAATAGAATAAATATTAAACTAATTAATTTTTTTTTATTATTACAGCTTCAACAGTAAATTCATTAGTCGGTAAACTTATGAATTACATACGATATAAAATTAAACTAGTTTATATGGTGTTCTTAAATTGAAAACTATGTGTCATATTACTATATTTATAAAGTTTCGAATATTTTATAGCCAATTGCATGTGTAAGATATCAAGTAACATTGTTGATTTTAATCGGCTTAATAATTAAAATATTACATTTTTTCTCGAAGTTACAGTGATTAAAATTATGATAGTGAAATAAGATTTATGTAAGTATAAAATCGTATTATGTTTCTAGCTCAATTAAGTAATGAAAATGACGGAGGACAATTTGATAGTAATTAATTTGTTATTACATTGAAAAAACGTTTATAATGTTTATACTATTTACTGTAATAATATTGATAGTGGAACTGTGACCCTTCGCTGTTCCTCGATATTGACGAATGTCATGTGACTGACAATTATTAACAGTATGAGGGTCATCAACCTCATGCCGAGACTCGTAGGTCGGAGCAACGAAGATTTTCGTGTTTAATTATTGGTGGAAAGTGATAAAAAGATAGATAAGAAACATAAAGAAAAGAAAATTGTAATAGCCAAATTATTATTTAGTTACAAAGACATATTCAAACAATATATACATATTTACCGGCATTGATACTGTTGCATCAATGCATGTCCGTCTCTTACCCATCGACCGATTCGCCGTAGGGTTGGAAAAGACGTCCTACTCCATGGTGTACATGAATACAGGGTTTCTTATGAAATAAATATCGATAAATTAATGAACGCATAGAAAAATAAATAATAAAAATATAACGGCAACGAAACGAAGTGGCACGACAACGACCACGAACGAACTGAACGTAAACTACGTTTTAAGTGAAGGAAAAATAAGAAAAATAATTATATTTGTATATATATATTATAAGTAATAATATTATTAAATATTATATAATTATATTATATATATATATAATAATTGGCCGATAATGTCCCCGTAACTACTCAATAATAATTAGTGGCACTTAATGAGTCCGATTTAGAATATGTAACGTTATAAAATTTGTATTATTATGAATTACGGATCATTTACGATGAATAGCCATTATTTATTTATTTTCGAAAAAAAAAAATATATATATTAATCGTATGTTTTATTTTAATAGCTAACGGTAGCTATAGTGATGCTGTGAAACATGCATTTTTTAACCTGAGTAAATAAATTATAATTTATTGTTGTTCATAAATAAGTAATTCAAAAACATAAGAGGCAGAATGAATAGAATCCATTTCTAATGAAAATAAAAATATATTTCCCAAAACGAAGTTTTGTAGTGTATCTTCCTTTATAGCTTAACATAAGAAGACGCATAATATATATCGTGCTGATAATCAATTTTATAAAGAACTGAGCACACATTTTTCTTTTTAACTTTTGAATTATGATGCAAGTTCAATTATTAATCTTATTTCACTAAAAAAACTTTAAAAAAATATAGTGTGATTGGTTCTCAATATGATTTTAATAATATACAGGACAACAGACTTTTTATATTTAAAAAAGACATTTTATGTCTTCTGTAGAGCAATTAAAAAATTGGTTTGATCCATTCTGACTTTTAGGTACAGTCTTATTATTGTTGGAATTTAAAAAATAACAGAATAAGCAATACATTTATGTCATAGTCTTAAAAGTATAGTCTTAAAATCTCAAAACATAGTCTTTTTCTTAAGGTGAATATGGTTTCGTGTTAAATAACATTAATGGTAAGTTTTATTCTCAAGCCTTCACCGTAGTGGTGGTAAACTATTAATTATAAATTACAAATAAATATAATGATTACAATTACAACATGTTAAATTTAATTTAAATATATGAATTACAATATAAAATGAAAAACAATGTTACAACATTTTAAGATATTGGACATTAATGAGTTAAAATGTTTAATAAAATTATAACATAAATATTTTTTTTTATTAAACGTATTTATTAAATTTTATAATTTGTAAAAACGTGTCTGTATTAAGATAAATCATCAAAGACATACGTAATGCCAAATATTTTATTATATTGTTTATATAATGTTTAAAATCATAAAAATAATATTATTGAAGACTATTACATTGATAGGTATTATCTCTTTTTTAACATAACTTTTAAGTGCTTATTAAAAATTTTAACTTGTTATTAAGTTACAATATTATTTTAAGTTAAATTTTGTTGTAGTAAAAAAATACATAAGTAACTTAAAATAAACGCGATTAAACGAATAAAAAAAAAACCCGTTAAATTGCTAAAGAGTGTATACGTAAATTTAGATATAATATAACATAACAATTATATTAAATGAAAATAATAAACCCAAACGGTTTTCTTCAAAAAATTTCTATATAAAATATATATATCTCATTTGCCCTAAAAATGTTTTTTGACGATATTTTTCAGCTTTTACTATAAATAAGATAATATGCTTTATCGAGAAATAAGACTGATAGAATTCTATTGTAAACAAAAGTGAAACAAACTTATTATAAATCAAATAGACTAGTGACCAAAACATTCTTTTCAATTTATAATTGTCATAAAATTAATTACATTTTGAAAATAATGAAAAAAAAGAATACATATTTTAATGTAAATGGATTAATCATGTCAAAATTTTGATGTGAACTACATACTGACAATAGACATATGACTAGTTGATAATTACTATCTAAAATGTATGTATGAATGTTATTAAAGAGTCGTTTTCACCGTTTATAATAAGTATATTTAATTTGTATTTAACGTAATATTATAATGATCATAGAAAACAATATATTCATTTATTTATTATGTAATTATTTAGATACTTCAAAAAATTATTACCATTACCTTATATTTGGACTTCGAGAAATAGAGAGTAAGTGTTATATTTAATTTTAAGAAAGAAGATACAAATTAATGTGCAAAAGAAAATTGGAATACGAATAATAAATAATAAAAATAATATTATTTTCACCTCATGTAATAATAACCAACCAAAGTCATAATTATTGGAAAAGCAGAGGAGAAAACAAATAATGTCCTGCCTGAAGGAAATTAGAAAACAATTACAATTTTCGAGTCTACCAACCTGACTCAAAAACGATTATTTTGGTTTTATCAACAATTGTCATGACATTATAAGACGAATTTCGTGGAAAACCATTTCATAATTGAAATAACTTAGTTATGAAAAGTACGAAACTATAAAATTGGTACAGTTATGACAACTAGTGCTAGAATTGTAAAGCTTTAAAGTATCGAAAAATAAATTAACAAAAATGTACATAATTGACATCAAATATATTCATTAAATAAATTATTTATAAAATAGTTCTAAATAAAATCATTTATATATTACATAATACAATATAATTAAAATTCTTCATAATTGTGTGTATTTAAAAAATCAAAAGTTATTAAATTTATTAAATTTTACATACCCACTAAAATTGCTTTTTTAAAATATAGTTTTTTTATATATTTATTCTTAAATTTTCATACATTTTTAAAAATATATATAAAGTAAAATATGAAATAAATAATATATTTTTAAATATATATATTATTTACGAGTATTAACTTATAAATTTTATTTTATTTCTATTCATTAATTCTTTTATTCTTTTTTTTTTGCATATCCTTTTTACTTTTTATTTGTTTTTCTTTTATTTTCACTACTATATTATGAAATAAATATAATTCAATTTAAAATATATTTTTTATAAATCATAGCAAAAATGTTAAGTTCTACAGAACATAGAAGAAAACACAATTCTGTAAATTGATTAAAGATGATTATTAATAATTTGAAAAGTTACTGATTATTTTGACTTTCAAAAAAATTATATTGATTTTTGAAATAAACATTATAAATTTAATAATATTTATCTTGTAGTTTGTTAACTATACGCTATTTTAACTGGCTGTAATTAAGGTGGATTGTATCGTAAATGTAAATGAATGTTTTTTAGACACAAGTGCAATAGCACCATATACCAAAAATATTGATCGTCCTGTGGCGAAAGTATTTTTGTTAAATTATTTTACGTAACTCAATAGTAATACAAAGTACTAATTAGTTCTTATTAGAACGTATTTGACTCCAAATGGCATATCGTTTTGTTTTCGAAAATTGTAATCTAATTTTATACAATGTGTATAGTATAAAACCGTATCTTACGGCGTGATAATAAATTGATGTCTAATTACGTGTTACATTGTATTTATAAAATATACTTATTCATAAACTGAGCAAAACGCGCTTATGTATATAAATATTTTTTTTTCAGAAACTACTCGACACAAATTAACATCTCCAATAGAATTCTGCACATATTAAACTTTTCGATTAATAATAACATATTTGTTATAATTATTCTTTTATTTACATTAACGTACGCATATCATGTAATTACTATTATTGCGCAATTTACCTTCCATGATTATTAATTGTTAATTATGCACCATATAATATTATATAGTTATTAAACATTCAACAAATAAAGAAAATGTTAATTTGTATTGGAAGACTAGTTTAATATATTATAGTAAAAATAAATACACAAAGTACGTCTCGTACAATATTGAAATACAATATAATATATCACATGACACTACGGTAAAAGATAATAGATTTGTTAAATTCATTAAATTTAGATGATGGGCTGATTATAATACCTATTCCTAATCAATGTGCTCTCTATCGATCGCACAACCAAAAACCATCCCTCTTTATTTTATTTTCATTCATTTTAATTGTGTTAAACACGTTCGTCGAAGAAAAATTACGCCCGGCGACGCCATCACTAACAACGTGTCTTGCGTCAGTGCTAAATGGGATGGGGAATGATAATATCAGTTATGATGCAAGTGCGTTATGTTTTACATGTGGGTTATAAATAATTTTACATAGAATATATTTTATGGTTGTCATGAAAAATATCGTCAACCGCAGAGCCCACTATGAGATCGTGATGTCTTCGATGTTATCACTTGAGAATTCATATTTTATTTGCATTATACTCGCAACATATATTTAAGTAAATAATGTCAGATATATAATAATCAAACATTATACAAAATTTAATGAATTTCATAATGCAATGAAACTATACAGTGATAACAATTTTAATTAAAATTGTACTTTTACATTTAAAAAAAACATAGGAGTATATCAAAAACTAACGCAACCGAGCATCTTCAAATATATATTCATTTTTACACTGACATTTTCACCTTGAGAATTGTGAGATAATTTCACATTCAATCAACGAGAGGCACACCCAATATTGTTTTCCAACCTATACATTCGAATTAAATAATAAATATTACGTATCATAAAACATGTACATATGTGATTAAATTACATCAAAGGCCAATTTTATGGATATCATATATTTCATTATTACAATCCTTTATTTTAGAAATAATATGACTTAAAATGTTTAGAAGAAAATAAGCTGGTAGTAAACCAAAGGTGTAGTGGTTGTCGGTGCAAATGTGTTATCTGAACAATGATTTAAGAGCTATAACATTTTTTAAAATTTAAATGCAATAATAAATTATTGAATTCAAGAAACGATACGTAGCGGTTTTAGTAATTTATAACAATAATTCAAAAATATGTTTTTATTTTCTGTAGGATTAGAATCGATAATTATAATAATGTTATTATTGAAGGTTTAAATTTGAGAATAAGATAAAAGTGTCATATTTTGGATAAATTTGAAGTTTATATGTAATTATAATCGATGTAATTATAGATTTTTACTGACAATGAAATGACAAATCAGTTTTGTAAATAATACTCAAGATAAAAGTATATAAAAACATTTTATTATTATGTCAATGTAACAAATGAAAATTCCATATATATAAAAACTATACATATGTGGGTTTAATGCACTATCAAAAATAAATGTTTCGACAAAATAGTACAAACCACTAAAAATAACCTGTAACAAGTTCTAACTCTGTATTGAAAATGTATTTAGAATATTCATTTGAATACAAGGCAAAAAACTATTTTAAAAGTATTTGAATGCTTTACAGTTTATAAATTAATAAAAAATTAAGTTTTTTCTTTTAGCACTATTTGACATTCGATTTCCAAATAAAAGAATGGTAAAGATTCGATTTCTTCGAAATCTTTATATATATAATTCTTCTGTACGTGTGTATGTCACTGAATTCCTCCTAAACAACTGGATCAATTTTGATGACATTTTTATGTGTATTTGAGTAGTTTTTTGGATGGTTTACGTCCCCAATTGGATCCGGTATGTAGCGCTAAAAATATACTTACTGCGGTGATTATATACATATACAAATATATGTACGTAAATACTATACTAGATAGTATATGTAGCATAATACTACGTATTAAACTTTTTTTTAAATATAAGTATTCAAGTACCGCATACTTTTTAATGACTGTAATGTTTAAATTATGAAGTTATCTAACGGCTTTAATAAAATACTCGATACAATAATTTATCACTTCCATAAATGGAATTAAAATATTGGAATTAAAATAATGGAATAAAAAATTATTTTTCAAAAATATTTTTAATTTGTGGCTATGCAAACGCCATGACCTACATTGTTACATGTGTAGTAATAACAATAAAGAACTTTTGTTTTTTACTTGACAACCCATTTTTTTCACACATGTGTATACACAATACGGAGTTTGAAAGCCTAAGATACATCAAAATGTTTGTGGTTACAGCGTAGTTATTATGCAAATAAATATGTACGTGTTCATTACGATAAGTAATGTTAATATTTTATACACCGTTTATTTACACAATATGTGTAACTGAAAAAATGAGGTTAGTGTTGCAGGTTTAAAGCAAAAACCCTTAATCAAATTTTAATCAACTTTTTAATTATTATTTGGTAAAAAAAAAAAATATTATTAGTTTTAGTTTTTCATCGAAAAATGAAAAAAAATCAAAATCAAATGAAATATTCACCAACTAATAGGTTTTATCATTGAATCATTTTCTTCCAAAAACCATTATCAACAACTTTAGGTGTGGGCCTACGGTCGGAGCACCAACTAAAAAAAGAGATTTACGATAATATTATTTAAACTTTGAGAATTCTATAAATATAATTTTTTTCTACTGTACGTATAAAAACGGAAAACAGTTGTTAAATTAGAGTGGTACAGAATCTATTAGTATAAAAACCAGTTCCAAACTAAAAATATATCGAATAGTTAGACGATACTTTCATAATGAAAAGTTAAATGAATATTAATGTTCTTAAACATCAACTTAAGTAAAATGTATTTTCAATTTGAAATACTCATTAAAAATGTATTTTGTATTAAAAAATATGAATTCAATTTATTAGTTTTTTTATATGTAAAATCTCAAAACTGATTTATATATATATATATATTTCCCATCGATGTGACTAATGTCAACTTATTTACAAAGACAATAGTATTACATTGTAGGTGTATCAAATGATTAAAATATATTACTTGTTAAAGCCAATAACATACGGTTTCAGCTGCACATATATTAAAATAGAAATACCTCATTAATTATTATTATTATATTATAATCTGTTTACATAAATTGTATTATCGTTGTCATTAGTTCATCTGTTTATGTGAATTTTGTATTATTATATTTTTAAAACGCAGGCTAACGCCCTTATTGTCGCGAGGTCGCCAACGTGTGTGCAAAAATTATATCATTTTCGTTTTATTTTCTTTGAAAGTTTTGTCTTAAGTTCCGTCAAGTTTACCGCTAGGAGCGTATTTCATTCTGATATACACGTAAATTATCAGAAGCTTAATCCACGTTTATATATAAAAACAATTTACTTAATCAATTGTTCGTTATTGTTTTAAATCGCTGAAAAGTACTTTATTTAATTAGTTCGAATAATTATTAGATATTGTTATTAATAATAATTATCAAGTGTCCGGCTCCAGGTACATTACACTCGGTGATCTTGGAACCGTAGATAGCGGCACCATGTCTGAAAATAGTTCGTTAATGAACAAACCCACCACCACTGCAAACAACACTATACAGAGCGGCTCAAGCGTCAAAGTGCCACTACTAAAAATTTCCAAAACCAAAGTGTTAGATATTACCGCTGGGTAATCCCCCAATTAATATTACTCATTGTTTTTTCGTATTATTTTTTTCTCTTTCAACAGACCTACTTATTGTATTATTTTTGTGTATACATTGTAGATGTTATTAAATTTAATAAAAAGAAAAAATTCGGTCGCTTCCTATCGTTGCAAAACAACTGTCTTCGTATACGTACAAAAATTATTTCGTCCGCTTCGACATCGTCAAGCCAATTTTATTTAAATTGTATTTTGGCTCGAATATCTAAAGTTACGAATTTTTAGGCTCTAATAATCATTGTTTTATATATTGTATTACCACCTATTCTTGTGGCTCAAATAGCCCAAGATATTATTTTCCATATTTTAGATATAAATATTATAGATAAAGTAGCCCTGGCCAGCGGTTTGAAATTGTAAATTTTACAATTTTATATTATATTTGTGTTATACCCTTTTTACATTATATCTGTGTTATTTATTATTTTAATTGTTAGGATATGGACCACAGATTATTTAATTAGCTTTTTTACAACGTCGTTGGTGTACGGGTAATATATCAATTACCGCCCCCGGCCCGAACATTACTAAAATAATAATTATTACAGCTACTAAAAATTAGTCATTTTTTTAATTAGCGAAAATTTGTTAATATATGTATATGTAATAAATAAAGCAAATATGTATTACGACATAAGAATGTATAGAATTGTTGTACATAATTTGTTTATTAACTGTTAGTTTCGACTAAAAGTCTTCGTCGCGTATAAAGTGAAAAAGAAAATACAATAAATTTAAAAATTTAAAAATTTAAATGAACAAGAATGCATAGAGTAAAATATGATTATTACAATAACAATACAGAGACAAACCAAAAAAAAAAAAAAATAGTAATAATGTTTAAAAATTAATTTAGAATAATAAATAAAAGTAAAGAAAATTTGTAGTACGTGAATTATATTTTAAATGTAAAATTATAGTATATCATTAACATTATTTTATATATAGATATATATATTCATTTAAAATATTATTACTAACAGTATATTGAAATTATTATTAAATGTATTAATTTCAATTTTTTTAAAAATAATTGACTCTAAATAATTTATATTTTGTTATTCTATTAATTTTAACTAGTGTAATATAGTATCTTTTTAGAAATTTAATAATGCTTTTACATCATATAATTTAAATAAATATATAATAGGCAAATACCATTAGGACAATATACGATAAGATCTTTGATTAATCGTAAAGTAGGTACTAGCAAATTGTATTATTTGTTTACATTTAAATATTTACTATATTGCTTCTTCATATTTACGTAGTATCTGTTAAAAACGAGGGCACTTGCTTGGTTATACCTATAACATATACTGTGATGTTTTAGTTATTTTGTTAATATTCGTTTATTGAAAAGACACAAAATCCAATTAGAGATAGAGTTTCTGTTAAACTGAATTCTTCAGTGATTTAATTATATATATATATATATATATATATATATATTAATACTAACTATATTTTAAATTCTGCATTCAAAGTTAAAAAAATGACAAAAGTTCTTGCTAATAGTTTTTCTGTTCTACTAATTTTCGCAATGATAAACATAATTAAAATTGTCGATAATGTTTACATCGGTAAGTTATAATAATACGAAATTTTAAAATTGAATTAATATTACGACATTGTACGAATAAAGATCGGCACAAAATCACTACAACTATTTATAGGAATCTATAAGAACAAATAATCATTTAATTGACTTAGGGTTTATATTTCTTTAGTTTTGAAAATATTAAGCGTATAAATAATTTAAATGTTAATTGAAATATAATTAACATTGCATCAAGTAAAACATTGACATAAATGTCTTTTTGACGTGGTATTGTTTTTTGCTAGTACCGGAACCGAATTCGCATAGTGTGTAGTAACGTATATGAACGAAATGTCGCGTCGTCTGAGATGTACACGGGTATTTAAATACAAGTCTAGACACGTCATGTACGTGTGAGTGAAGAAACATTTCAGACGCTATCTAATGTGGCGCGTCGTCCAGATAATAAAATCATAATATATTATTTTCAGTATCAAAAATAATTTTTTTCCCGTGACTACAATTCATAAGTACGTAGAGCAGAGGTCACCAACTAACTTCCATGGGGGTCCGTTTTGAACCTTACCAAACTTTCCGCGGTCCAACACGCTTTTAAATTACTTTTTTCACACATTACAAATTAATAACAAATACCCATTTTATTTATATTAAATGATATTTATTAATGTACTAAATTATTATCGCAGAAAATGCTAATGAAGAAAATATTAAGTATATTTTAATATGAAAAATTACATTTTTTAGTTTTAACAAGATTCTTAAGACTTGGAGTTAAGTTAGTGTTACTAATTTTCATTAAGTCGTTAAGATGGTCATCTATTAACCGAGATCTAAAATTTTTTTTTATAAAGTTCATTTTCGAAAAAACAGTTTCACATTTATACTTTGAACCAAAAATTGTACATAGTTTGTACATAGTAGCTCAGTTTTTTAATTTGAGACATTTACTTAACAAACATAACGACATAACTTAACATAACACAACATAACATACAGAATTATTTGCATTGTAAAGTGTTCGGGACTTAAAAAATGTAAAAACTATATAATATAATTACACAATCATCAAGTTCCGTAAAAAATATGTCCTCGGTCCGCCAGTTGGTGACCCCTGACGTAGAGCATTATTTATGGCAATGCGATAGGAAGATCGAGCGATTTTTGCTAAATGATTAACCTAAACTTTTTTTTTTAATTTGAAGAGAGACGACGATTTCATATTTGAAATTGCGATCCCCCACGAGCCTCTATCACTAATTTTACACACTAGTTAATTTCATTATGCGATTTATTGTTGAATTATAATATTATTAAAATATATTTATTATATAAAATATTATTAATATAAAATAAATTTAATGAATAATAAATAGAATATTTTCCTTTTTATAGAAAAACAACATAATTGTAAGCCATTTTCAAATGTATATATACTTTTAAAAATTAATTATATAATAATACTAATTAAAAGGCACGCTAAATTTACACAGGGAACAATATTATATACGTATTAAACATATAAGTTAATTTCATTACTATACACTAATTAAATAAATCAATATACCTCAAACTTCTAAAATTTACCTTAATATGAGTAATAGGTTTGAATTTAATTCAATCAATTAAATTTCAAATAATTTATACAAAAAACGTAAAAATTGAATATGCCACTGTATAAAATCGTTTTTGAAATACATCGTCTATTCAGTATCTTTCATTGCTCCTTGTACACTTGAGAAGAGGTCTAAGATCTTAAAATGTAGCATTTGTATCCAAGGGTAAACGATCGATTTTTTATTAATCATCACGCGTAAGTGCCATTAGTCATACCCCGTGCTCGAATTGGAAAATATAAGGTAGTGGAACTCAATTGGTAAACTGAAACATAGCGTTCCAAATGAAATATTATGTATCACAATATCGTGAGGGGTAGAGCTCCTACACATCCTAGTTTACCACTAATATGTAACCTTTTTTCTAACCATATTCTTTTTTTTTCAATTAAAAAAATTTCTCTATACAATTTTTAATAGTATAGTATTCTACAACATTTTATTTGAATAAACAACTAATTAATCCATTTAAATTTAATTAAGAACAATAATAATACGTAAAAATCAATTATATGATAATATGCTATAACTATAGTCTTCATACATGTGTTGTGATTGGAAAAATGGACAAAATTTGCTAATATTACGATGGCATTAAATTTAAGAATGAAGCGCCAGTAGTGTGTTGCCCGGGTAGAAAATTAATATAGCTAGAATTACATTCACCACCTGAGCCATTATTAAAGTGGTTATCAAGGTTATCAAACTATTTCATCTCTAATATACGAAAATCTTTTGGTGCGACAAATATTGTGCGAGAAAATTATATGCCAACATTCAACATGCAAAGACAAATTTATCATCGTGCTTGGTCTATACTACCACTTTTGGACGCAGATCACAAATTTCTGCAGATTTATTTTATAGGAAATACTGATTACCAAATTAATCAACGTTGCCAATTCCACATGGACACAAAACGAGAAATAGTCGCTTCTTTGCAAACTTTATTTGATCAACACAATAAATTAATTCGACTGTTCAGAATTGCTTTAGAACGAATGCCAGCAGATGACTACAAAATTGTAGCTAAAGCTGACAAAACACCTGTCTGCCAAAACGTATAATACACCGACGATAGATGAAGTAGCGATCGTTTTAGTTAGTGAAGAATTTGACTTGTGTGACATTTTAAAGAAGAAGTTATACTATTGCTAAGAATTCCAATGATTCCGACAGATTTGCCTTTCGACTTCATACGCTTGCAGTTTCCGACGCGGCTCATCTTTTCAAAAATTGGAAGTTTTTGAATGTATACGTAAAAATTAAAATATTTCAAGTGTTTAATTATTAAATATTCAGTCTAGATTTTGATTATTGATTAGATGATGGTCGAAATTGAGTTTTACCTTTGTATTTTTATGAATTATTATAACAAATATATTGACATACGATATATCCAATAAATTGCTATATTTTATGTTTTATGTATACTTACTTATATACTTATGTACTATAACTACATGGTATAAATTACACTTTCTATGAAGAAAAAATAAACTTATAGATACGAGTATATATGAATATACCAATAATTATACATTAATTGTTACGCCATACATTATTTAATCGTCGTGCAAATATTTATTTTTTTAAGAATCATAGGAGTTTTTGTTATTCGTTATTCGGCAGCTATATACTTTAGATTTAAAATATTTTTTTCTTCAAAATTAAAAAATGACAATAGTTCTTACTAATAGTTTTTCTATTATACTAACTTTCGTAATGATAAATATAATTAAAATTGTCAATACAACTTATGATGGTAAAATGAAATATTAAGTCATATAAAATATAATATATTATATTTATTCTTTACTTGAATAATAAATATATTTTTTTTGTGTAGCGGTATTTTATATAGGTAAGTAAATAAAAATTATATATAGACTTACAATAATTAATTATAAAATAATACTTATTATTTTACCATCTACGGTATATATTTAAAAAGAACACATTTTTAATGAAATCAATTTTTTTCAAATTAAGATTGCCTAAGTAAGATTGCAGATTACATACGTTAAAAATTAAATATACAAACATGTATTTGTGTTATATATAACTTTTATATATTTGTGTATATATGTATATATGTATAGTAAACTTATTATTATAATAATTTAGCTTTATATTTTTTACGGACGTCAAGTCAAATAATAAATAAAATTGCGTAATATAATTATATAGAAAGCTAAATTTACAAAAGAATCAATATTAAATATAATACATATTAGTGAATTTAATTATGCGATTTATTGGTGAATTATATATTATTAAAATGGATGCTAGACATCAATGAAATAAATCAATATAGTTCAAGTTTCTAAAATTTAACTTAATATGAATAATAGATTCAGTGAAATCAGTTAAGTTCTCAAATAATTTATAAAAAAAACGTAAAAGTTAAACATGTATTAAAATGTTTTCGGGTTGCGTCATTTATTCAAAGTCCATTGCTCCTCGTACTTTAGACAAGAGGCCTAGGTTTTTAAATTTTAGCATTTGGATTTAAATGTAAAAGGAATATAATAATGATAATAAAAATTATTATGATAATATAAAAACCAATAAGACTATAGCAATATGAAATAACACAACATTAAAAAATCATATTGTGAATTTCGAAAATTCAATATATAATAATTAATTTTTAATTTTTAATTTTTCAACTGCGAACAAGATGAATTTAAAACTACGATTGGTCTTGAACGTAAGTATAATCGATATTCTACTAGTACATTCATTAAATTGATAGTATTTATCAAACAATTATAAAAATATATGTAATTTCAATATCGGTGCATGCGATTAGGATACGATCTGTTCAAAATCGAATTGGTACATTATACGTTTGTTTTTTCTCAAACTGTTAACAATATATACAGGCGGCATATGTGTTGTACAACCATTTCTAACGAATGAGTTGTAATGTCCATGGTATTAGGACCTCTTCGTTTATATCGAGTAGGCATCATTCGTAAATATACTTGTTTGCTCCAAAACATGGTATATTGTGTTTGATTTCCCGTCCTCTTGCTCATAGTGGTCGTTGCGTTGGCAACAGTAGTTTTACCAATGTAGTGCGTGACAACCCAGCTACAAATCACGATCGTTGCATCAATGCTTTTTTGTAAGGTCCGTTTAGTGAATTATTTAAAGGTTACTTTTGTGGTATTTCAGTGTCCAATGTCATCATTAGTGTGTTTTATGTGTTCATAATATCAGGCGGCACTGGCACTGATGCAAGTTCATAGAAGGCAGTGCGCTGGGACCTTTCGTTCTATTTTTGTTTTGTTCCTCGTTAGCCAAGGGTATTGTCGAGTCCAGTTTCCGTCTACAATCCGTTTTAGTCAATACCACGTTTTTTCGTTTTCTGCTTATTTTTTTTTTTAATCAGCTCTGGTAATTATCGTTCGCGCAATTATGTTGCCATTATTAATTGTTTTTCTCCAGCAGGGCGATAAATATAATATTACCAGAAGCTATTGTGAAAATTCTAAATTTCCAACGTTAATAGTTAATACGTAAATAATAATAAATGTTCATTGGTCGTATTACTTTCATGTAATGTAGTTCAAAATTACGTACATATTTTATATATCATCCTAAATTTCGGGAGGGGGAAGTTATCCCTCCTGCGTTCGGCCCTATCACAAGATAAAGTATTGGATAAATTGACAAAAAAAAATAGATTTAATAATTTAATAATAATAAAATTATTGAATAAAGTGATTTTATATTCTTAAACTATGACTTATGTTTTCAATGATCAAAGTTCATGTTGAAAAATAAGCTTCACCCTCCGCCCACCCCCATGAATAAATCATTTGACAACCACTGGATAGCAGCTAATTTGGCTACATATCCTCTGGGGTCGTGAGGATAACATCTATTGATCACCATTAGCGATCTGTACGCGACATATTCAATACTGTTTGTTTGACCTCGACACGTGTATGCATCTGTTTCGCGAAGACCGGTTACTGAGGGTGTTTTTGGCGAACGAGGTCAACGGTGACCGGAATAAAACCAATTAACCGCGACGATGACAATTGATGTTACTAAATTCCATGCTCTCAGGTTTTCGGATTAAGTCACATAAAACATGGTACATTTTCGATTACTAATTAACGATATCAAATCTATTGCGAAATTTATCGCTTGCTCATGTTTTGTTAAGGTTCCCATTTAAACATTTTCACGAGGATGAATAAACTTTCCGCTTAAGATCTGTATTTTTTTTTCGATTTTAAGAACATTTAAATATTAATATAAACTAATTACAATGTATGAATTATATTAATGAATATTGACGTTTTTCTTGAAGAACAATTTTACTGGTTATGATGCTCTAATACACATGTATCAGAATACAAGTGAGTGATATTAATAAGCAATTTAACGTTTGATGCAATTCGTTTAAGCACAAATTGATTAGATTATATTTAATATCAAAGCATAACTAATTGACAAACGAAAATACTGGCAGATATAGTTTATTTTATATACTGAATGTTTTTATAATATCTATAATGTATTATTTAATATTGTATATATTTGTATTGTATTATTCATTAAAAATTATTTTTACATGATCTAATTGGGAAATTTACATTTACGACATATTTTGACGTCAGTAATAATATTATCATAACTATAAAGGATAATGTCGTACATAAAACTGTTTATAATTTCGTTGTTATATAGATTTATTTTTGCTTTGTTACAAAAAAATTGTATTTTATGATTAAATTTATCAATGGAGGAACAAAATTATGTTGCTGTTAGAAATATAATACATTTTTTAAATGTTTTTTTTATTTTTATTAGCAAGAAATTATATTCTCAACACTCAAAAACGTAATTCATTATTCATTATGATAGACATACAGAAGATATCAATTTGTTTTTCTTCGAACAAATTTTTATTATTATAATATAGTATATAATGGTGATTACATTAAATTTTACAAATACGTCATTTATCTTATAAAATATTTGTATAATATTATATTGAGAAAAATGTTTTTCGAATGATCCAATTATTTATGAATCAATATTAAATAATATATTTCATATCAATAAAATATTTTTCAATTTTGATATAATATTTAATTTCTGTTTATCTTAGAAAGACTTGCAGAATACAATAAAAATCTCTTTGATGAAGCCCAATCATATTTAATATCACTGAGCAAGTTGACTAATTTAATATAAACATATCGGAGTTTAAAACGAATGCATATTGTTCACTTATAAAAAAAAAGTATTTACTCTACGCATGACAACTTGACCTACAATTAATTAAAAATATATTTTTTATAACAATTCTCAGAAATATAAAATGTAGATACCAAGATATTTAAATAAAAGTTAAATGCTATTATCAAATTTATTAATTGTGTAGTATTTAAAATTTTACTAAAAAATAATAATTTCAAGTTAAAAAAAAAAATAAAAAATTAATCTAGTTATATAATATTTTAAAATTCATTTTGATTTAATCTTCATAATTTGTTATGAAATTGAAACCTTGAAAATGGGTGTGCATATACAAAAATTAATATACATTAATAAAGAACATTGTAATGAATGATTAAAATACAAATTGCAATACTATTTAAATCATCGATTTTTTTTAGAAGAATTAAAAAAATAAACTATTTTTTTTAGAAAAAAGCCCACTCCAATGGATTCCACAACTGACATACTCACCAAAAGAATGGTGTAAAAACACTTATTATTGTAAGCTTATGTTTGTCTGATATAAAATCTTTTCCTCGCTAGATTAATAACACTTATCATCATCAGCAGTTTTACATCCTCTTATTCCCCAAACACTAATATAACGAGTATGCTCAAAGGTTGCACCCTTCACGTGTTATGGGGGTCGAAGATGGTTGTTCTTGGACAAACCAAATATGGGCGGCGGAATTGAGTACTTTTGACAAGCTTGCTACCCTGGGTATCAAACTGCAGATCTCATGCACCGAAACATGTTTTTCCACCCACTCGACCACAGCCGATCCTTATTACATTGAAGACACTAATATTTATTTAATAATTCATGAGCATGACCTAAAACATTAATAAGAATTTTAGCACTTTTTAATGAAATATGAATTTATGAATTCGTTGTTAATCTTTCTATAATTAGATAATAGAAATGAGTATTTATATAGTAAATTTATTAGACGTTGGTCCTTATTCACAAAATTTATTTTAAGAGTAAATTATCAAAATATCTTTTAAATATGCGTAAAACTTAAAATAAATGTAAATTTAAGAAGAAAAAAAGTAAAACATGTTACGCATAGAATTGTTTTTTAAAAACAATGAATTCAAATTTAGATTAATATTATATTTCGAACGATACCCGATCAAGTTATATAATCGAACTACATCCACACCACTCCCTGAAATGTTTCTTTTTTAAAATGATTCGTAACTAATATTTAGTGAACATTTCATATTGAATTCATTATTATTCTATAGTTTTTTAAATAAATAAGCAGTAGGAAGTATATTAAACTTAAGAATTACTTAAACAAGTTTATATAATGTAGGCTATGGAAATTGAAAACTATATATAATAATTATATTCGTATATTTATTAAAATTTTAAAGATGTTGAAACTGAATGTGAAGGTACGATTTCAAGTCATATTATTGGTTAAAATTATAAAAAATAGTTTTATACCTTTAAATATATTAAATCATTATACTTTCTAGAAATATTAGGTTTTAAAATAGCTGACTTAGGATTTAATAGTGAGTAATTAGTTTTTACATTGAAGAAACTCCTAAAATGTTTATATTATACTATTTATTGTAATGTTATTAACAGATAAATTATATATTGTTATGAATTACTAAACATTTACAATGGAACCGTTACTTGTTTATTTCCAAACAAATACCTAATGTGTTAATTGTATGTTTTATTTTAAAAGTTAATGGTAGCTACATTGATGCTCTGACACATGCATATAATAACCTAGGTGAATACATTTAAATTTATTATAATTATTCATAAATTAATAAATCTAAACCTAAGAAACAAAATGAATAAAGTCATTATTTTGTTTCCCTTTATATGATTTTACTGTGTATCTTTTTTATTACCTTAATGTGAGCTATTAATATGATGCATAATATATATCACAATAAGAATCAATTATTTTTTATGTTTGGATCGTGATTCAAGTTTAATCATTAAACTTATTTCTTTAAAACAACTTGAAAAAAGTAATATGATTTGGTTCTAGTGTGATTTTTTTTGTTTATACTAGCCTCTGGCATTGTGAATACAAAAAAAAATTTTTTACAGAAGAATTACGAACATTGACTTGATCCATTCTATCTTACTTGTACAAGCTTATTATTGGTGGAATATAACAAATAAAAGAATAATCAAATTATCAGTTTACACAATCCAATAATATATAAAATAGGATTAGCTTAAATGATCTTAAAAAATATCTTAAAATTCATATTTGTTGAGTTATTTTTGACGTGAATGTAACCGATCGTAATCTTTTAAAGCAAACTAAAAAATATATGTACATATATTGTTATAAATAATATTTTGTTCACTTTTTATCTAGTTCTACTTCATTTCAAAGTAAATGACATGAATGGTAAGTTGTATTTTACAGCATCCTTGTTGTGGTGATTGTACTAATATAATATTAATTGAAAATTACAATTATACTGTTAATGATAAATACGTATTAATGTTCTCGATAAATGAATCATAAATCTGGTATAAATATAAGTTATACAATATTATGCAACAGTGAGCATTAATGAGTTACAAATTTTAATAAAGTTAAAAAGTCGTAGGTTTTACAATGGAACATGTTTAATTCAAATTAATAATATAATACAATTTAATATTAATAATAATAAAGTCTTATTATGATCCGAAATGAAAAGAAAACGTATAATAAATCAACAACATGATATAAAATAGTTCAATGACAATATTTTTAACTTATAATTATCGTAAATTTAAATTGATTAATTATGTCATCACTTTGAATAACATAAATAATCAAATATATGTATGGATGTGATTTAAGGTTCATTTTCGCCATTTATACAAATTATATTTAATTCATATTTTACATAATATTATAAAAATCGTTTCAACTAACATATTTCATTATCTATTATGTAATTGTTTAGATATTATAAAGAAGTACTACAATTACATTATACTAGGACTTCGAGAAATAGAGAGTGAGTATTATATTTAATTTTAAGAAAGAAAGTACAAAATAATGTGCAAAAGAAAATTGGAATACGAATCTAATATTATTTTCACCACATATAACAATAAGTAACCGAAGAGGAAGAGAAAAAAATAGACGACACCCTATAACAAAAGAGTATAGGAAAATAATTATATTCACAGAATTTTAAACTTACTGCCTAAGTTTAAAGCGATTATTTCAATATTGTCAATAATTGCCGTCGCCGATGCTATAATTATATATCTCATCGAACACGCTTTAAACTGTAAAATAATATATTCATAAATAATATGAGTTTGTATCATGATGATAACTAGTACTTGAATATCAAGGTTTTAAATTATGACAAAATTACCTAACAAATATTAGATGATTAACAAAAAATATTTTTTTTTGATAAATTTTTTCTAAAATTTATATAAATAAAATATTTCATATATTACATAATAAATTAAAACTTCAATTTTTCATATTTTTGTCTACTTAAAAATTTAAAAATTATTAAATTAGATACAGCAATATTACATAGACACTAAAATTACATATTTTTTTATATTTATTCTTAAAATTCTAGTCGAAGTTAATAATGTAACAATTATTGATGTCAAATAAATGCTTTGATAAATGCTAAAAAATATTGATAGTTTAAACATGTTCACGAAAATATAAAAGAAATAACTCAAAAATAATAAACAAATAAAAAATTTCAAAACTCCAAAATAAAATACGAGTTAACATTCTTAAACTAGATTTTATATCAATCATATTTCGTGAATAAAATGCCGTGATTAAAATCGTGAAAAATCGTGATTAAAATAGATAACGTGAAAGAAAATACAATTCTAATATTAATTGTTAAAATATTACAATTTTTCTGATTATTTTGACTTTTAAAGAAATCGTATTGATTTTTAGCAAAAATGTTCTAAAATGTACGGTTTATATATATTTAATATGTTACTCATAAACTATAACTGCCTATTAATTGAGGTATGCAAGATGGGAAAAGTATACAACAAGTGTATATTATAATTCAAAAAAAATCTTGATCGCCATGTTACAAAAGAAATTTAGTTGCATTATTTTACGTGTCACAATAGCAATGCAAAATATTAATTAATTTTCATTAATAACGTCCTCGACTCCAAAATGACATATCGTTTTATGTTTTAGAAAATCGTTATTTTATTATGTACATTGTGAACAGTATAGCCCGTCTCTAACAATGTACTAATGTATTTAAGTCCGACTACGTGTTACATTGTATTTATGAAATAAATATCGATAAACAGAACAAAATGCTGTTATATATAAAAATAATTTTTTTTTTTTTTAGAATCTACCAAACACATATTAATGTCTCCAAAAGAGTTCTGCAATTCTTTACGTTTCGTTTAATAATAACATGTTTATAATAATTGTTCATTTATGTACATCAATTTAATCAAAAATATCATTGTAATAACTTGCATAAATATCATTGACTTTCTATTATTGCACAATTTATCTTTTACGATTATAATTTGTTAATAAAGCACCGTATTATGTTATATAACGATAATTTATAATTTAAATTAAAAATTCAATGTTCGTTTGCATGTGTACATTGATTTGATTATACCGAAAAATAAAATAAAATGTATAATATATCTCGCACACTGGGCGCATGAAATGCGATATGTAAAAGACGATGCCAGGCTAAAAAATATGTTTGTATTTATTCAGCATGGGGTATGGTATGGTTTTTATAATCAGTGCGCTATCTTCTACAGACCGCACAGCGTTAAAGTGCAGCCTTCAGCGCGAGCGAACCAAATCACATCGATATAACTATTTCAATGCATATATTATGATATTGCGTACGTCGGCTTTCGTTTCGAGCAAACGTCCCGAGCAAACTTTCCTCAATGTCAACAAGTCTATTAAAGAAACACGGAAGGTTTGTTATATAACCCCGGACCATGCGTGCACTACGTATCTGCGTGAATGCCACTCAGCGTGACCGTGCACTGTACTAAGACCAAGGCCGTATTTAAGGGGGAAATGTACATATGGGCACATACTCAGGGATGGTATGTTTTAAAAGTGGCAAAATAGTTCAGTAAAATTAATTTATCAATTTTATGTGAAAAATATAATTAAAAATATGAATATTTTTATTTAATGTTTCTTATAACTATCGGAAAACTCTATAGGCCACTTATATTACGCAACTGTATTATTGTTGCGAAAAATTGACATAATAATAATAAATATGATCAGAAGGTAAAAAAAATTGAAGTTTTTCTATTTTTATTGAGTGGTGACTGATTTTACCAATCAAATGAAAACCGTATTATCGATAATCGAAGATTGTTAATCGTTAATTATATTGTGCCACTGTACAGTAAAATTAATTGTGATTGTCTAGTCAATTATATTAAATTGTTCACACACATTTAAAATATAGTAAATGCAGTACGATAGCTGTAAATTACAATCATATTCATTTATATGACACAATATTAAATATTATAATATATTAAGGTGATTTACTCTTAATAGGTTCAACATTGTTAGAAAAAAACTACAAATGATTAACACTGATATTTGTATAATTTGTAAACATTATAATACACCGATAAAAAATGTTTGCAATTTCCGTAATGATGAAATGTTTTTACAATATTAAAAACCACTTTTAAACGTATAAATTAAAGAAAAGTACAAAATGACGAAACTGCTAATGGAGAAATTTATTTATTTGATCACTTAAATTTCAAAGCAAATACATGTAATATATTTTTTTGTAGTATAATTGAAGAATTAAAAATTAAAAAGTCAGCATACGATTATGTTATAACAAATTACAGTTTATTTTTGAAACTTGGTCAGGTGAAAACCTCCGAAGTATATACATCGGCGGAATATTTATGTTTAATGTACATAAATTATTTGGAAAAAGTATTTATTAATGAATGTATTAATTTTCAAAGTTATATTCAAAGTTTAGAAAATCCGCCAAAAAGTATTATAGAAATAAGTACCAAGTTAAAACAAAACAATTTCCTAAGTTTTTATATACTCCGGCAACTAATTGTACAGCTGAGAAAAAATAGACATCAAGAAGGCGCACAGCAGTGAAACCTGAATAAGTAACCTAACGTTTTAAATGAAATATTTAGTAAAATAATTTATCACTTCAATAAATCGACGTTTAAATTATTTTTCAAACATATTTTAAATTTGGGCCTATGTTCACACCATGGCTCATGTGTCTACTTAAGTAGAAATATCAATAAAGTAATCTTGTTTTTTACTTAAAAATCCATTTATCACACCTGTATATACACAGTACAGACTTCGATAGTCGAAGATACATCGAAATTATTGTTGTTACGGCGTAGTTACTATTCAAATAAATTTGTACGTGTTCATTCCGATAAGTAATGCTTATGTTTTATACATCTTTTGTTTGCGACATATGCGTAGTTGAAAAAAATAAGGTTAATACTGTAGATTTAAAACAAAAAACTTTTAATCGAATTTTAATCAACGTTTTAAATATTATATAGTCAAAAAATAATAGTAATAATAATATTGTAGTTGTTCAACAAATGAAAAAAAAATGAAATGAAATATTCACCAATTTATAAGTTTTGGCACTAAATCGTTTTTCACCAAAAATCGTTGTTAATAACTTTCAAATAAAATTGGAGCACCCGTGTCAGGGCCAACGTTAGGTGTAAGCCTACGGTTAGGTCATTTTATTATATATATATATAAATATTTGTTATATTTATTGTAAAGATAAATTAATTTCATTAGAGACATAATAATTTCAAATTTCAAATTTTACAATAAACTCTGAATATAATGTTTTGTTTCTCTAAAAATTTAATTTTCTAATCACTGTATGTGTTTTTAATTCAAATATAAATTAAAAAACTTATATAATGTCAATTTTTTTGGCGTTTTGTAATGTTCAATAGAAATTTAGTAAAATTATTCAAATTTATTGATATTTTCAAAATAAGAATGGCCTTACATAGAACAGTATACTTATTATATTATTACCAAATAACTCGTGATTGTTTCTATTTTGGTGCACTGACTATAAGTTATTATAATTTTTCAAGTCTATAAAATTATTTTTAACTGAAACTATAGTATAATTTACTGTTATACCTAATATATCATATTAATTATATTCAATTTATTTTTTTGAATTTGTCGTCAAATTAATTTATAATGCTAGAATATCGTAACACATGAGAAATAGTCATCCTGAAAAATGTTACTACACATACGTTAAATGATAAAAACAATACGGTCTCTACGTTATTGTACGAATATACCCCAATCAAAATGTATCGTATAACATCACAAATTCAAGACGCCGCTTAAATTTCATTTATTTGATGTGGTAGTGTAATCTACGTTGGTGACCACTGACCCAATATACGAGTATGCATATATCACGCACGTTGTTGAAGCAACGATCAAACTATACTGATTTACTATTTAGGAGTATAATGTAAATGAATACAAACAAATAAAACAAATTCAATTATTTTTTAAATATATTTAATCAAAACACAATGTGCAATATTAACATTATATAAATTCAAGCAACAAATTATCATGTGTACAATTAAAATTCATAATAACATAACGTGTACTTAAAAATATATAATTATATTATTTATATTCAAACGGACTTATCGGAGTGATTTTGAAATTCTTTTAAACTTGAAAACTCTTTGAAATATATTCATTAGAATTCGGATATTTACAGAATGTATCCGGGGAAGGAAAGTGAACTGAAAAAAAGGGGCAGTTATTAATTATTGAATTTTTGTTAGTTCATGTTTTCTAATTATATATTATAATTCATATCCTTTTGTACATCACATATTTAATTTATGCAAAATCCTAGCAATTCCATAATTTCTTTAATTTGTCTATGTGTATTATACATTTAGGATAGTAATTATGATAGCATACAAGAACTAGACATTGAAATATTCAACTGGTATTATGTAAGATTTTTTGATATTATTTATGCTTAACATGTACACAGTATACTACAAAATATAAAAATTAAGCATACGATTATTTTCTTTTGCCGCGTGGAGTATTGCAAGATAATTAAGTGTCAAATCTAAAAAGTTTAGAATGATAAAACCATTTAAAATGAATAACATTTTATATTAATAATTAGAAATAAATATCATGCATTCAACACCTTTTTCATTTCAGAAAATTCAATAATATTTAGGTGATTGTTTTTTTATTGAAATATAACTAATAAACATTTTGATATATCATGTAGTCTTTATTGTAAACAAAATAATAGAATTTGGAATGATAACATTTTGCCTTTTTTTATTTACAAAAAAAAACAAATCGAATAATTAGTACATAAACAAGTGTATTTTCAATTATAATATGAACACAGATATAACGTACCATCAAGATCAGCATAGTTAAATTTAGCTAAACAATCCAAATTTATAACAGGTGTTATTTTAATTTATGTATAACTACTAATAACTTTACACATAATAGTATATTTCAATTTTTTTTTTTAATTTAGTATGAATGTTTATAATTTAAAAGAAATTATATATTTTTATTCATATTTTTAAGATATAGATCAAACGATAAGATATTATATTTTATTTACTTATATCACATGCGTTTTTATAGTTTGCACTACCATCTGTGTCTGAAAATTTTAGTTTACATTGTATATATTCGGAGATATTCAATGTTTTATTTATAGAAAATTATTTTATACATTAAATTTACAATACCTACACAAATATTTGAAATAAAAGATTCGAATAATTACTAGAAATATATGAATACAAACCTAATAATAAAGCTTATAGTTGATGAAAAAAAAATTTATACATGAATTTTCGTCAATTTACGATTTCTGAAGAAAATTAATAAAATATAAAATATTGAATTTATTTGGTGAAATGTAAAAAAGTACTCGGATTTTTAACTACGTTTGTCATTTAAAAGAAGTTTGGAAATACAATAAAATGTTTTAAACTTAATTCTTAAAAAAAATATATATACAATTTTTGAATGTTATTTAAAATTGACCGATTTTTATTATAGTCAAATTTATATGATCTTATCTTAAAATAAAACAAAAATCTGTAACGGTCGCTATAAATTCTTTAAAAATTTAAAAATACAATTTTCGAATATTTATAAATTGTATAAAATAATAATAATTAAATTGTATAAGATCGTTTTGAAACTTCACGGCTGAAAGGCTGTAAGATTCTGCCGAGTATAATCGTAGACAACCAAAATTGATAAAAATGTAATAATAATGGATACCAAAAATTAATCAAAACTTACTCCCAAATCCATCTTTCTCCAACTTTTCTGTTAAAATATACAATACAAATTATTTTATTCCGTTACACATGAAAACGATATAAAACCCGTTATAAATTTAACAATATATAGTTTATTATAATGTAAGCAATATATTATACTTTACTTTTGCAATCCAAAACTGGAATAGTAATAAATTAAATACAAATTAAATTTTATACAAAAAAAAAAAAATATTATATTTTATTGCGATGGTATTCTACACTTTATTTCTCTCCGTATGTTTATTAAAAAAAGTTTTATATATTAATTATTACAATTTCATAATAATTTAATAATAAGCAATATTTAACTAAAATAGAAACGAAAGAAATACAAGTTAATTTAAGAAAATACAAAAAATAAAATCTACCTGCTGATTCATTATAATTATATTAATGTTTATTTTTAAATTCGTGTTTTTTCTTTGTGTTTATTAAAATACAGTCTTAAATTTGACATATTTTTATATTAACACATTGTATTAGAATTAAAATAATTACAGTATTGTGAAAGAAATGATATCCATTCAGGTTAGTATGTTAAAATTGTGTTGATAATAATTAATTTCAAATTTATCAGGTACAGGTTACTTACAAGCTGTATTATTTTCTTCGTTTTCTAAACTTCCTGCCGAAGATACCAAAGTTATGAATAATAATTTATTCGATAATAATAAAACCAGAAAAACAAGCACACATTAAAATAGCAAATTTTAATTTTGATTTTTACATTATTTACATCGTCTTTTATAAAATTGAATCATTATTCATTTTTAAAAAAATATTTGATTAACTATATATTAATCAAATGAAAATATAAAATACTAGTGCACAAACGGGAAAAATCTGTAAACTATTTGGAAATACAAGCACAACGGACGATCAAATGTTTTAATAAATTAAATTAAATTATAACTACCTTTAGAGATGTAATTCTATAATATAAAAAAATAATATCAGTAATATTGTAAGTAAAGATAAGTTACCTGCATGTTCACGAATCAAAAATATGACCATAAAAATTATTATTAAATTGCATTTAAAAGCAAACATTTTCATTTATTTCAAGTGTAGTAAATTGATATGTTTTACTGTTCACAGTCGACAGAATAATGAAAAATAATTTCACTGGCAGGTTTTTATACATTCATATCGATATAGCAATGTAAATAATTGTTCATTGGTGCATACATTATTCAAATAACAAATAATAACAACATTTGAATGTGAAGATTGAAGTTCAAATTGTATTTATTTTATTATTCATCAAGTTAAAGGGCCGCCACACCAAAAGTAAAACGTATTCAACGCTCCAGAGATGGTATTGCTCTCCGTAACTCGGTTTGTAACCACGCCCATTGCTACATATGGTTGTTTATCTCAGAAACTCAAGTTTGTCCGAATTTTACTAATATGCATTTCTGTACAAAAATGCAATAAAATTTGTGAAATATATTCATAAAAATAAACATTGGAAAATATTAAAAACCGTCTTTAATTATTTATACAGAGATGAAATCAATTTATATATTATTGAGTATAATTATAATGATTTGATATAAAACACATGAAAATTAAGACTAAGAATATACTTCATAAAAACATTTATGGTTTTATCTTCATAGAACTATTATTATTCCAATAAATACAAATTTGTTGATATTTTTAGTTTTTTATTTTCTAATTTTTAAATTCATTTGAATTACAGAAATCTATTGGGGAAATCAAAAAAAGTGCCAAATAAATTACAATCTAGATATTAATTCAACCGGGAATTAACGATACCAACACTGCTTCTACACAAAAAAATGTTCACAGACAAAACAAATGTGTCAAAAAAACCCACATAAAAAAACCTATGCATTCTTGGATTTGTATATAAAAGTATTACAGGTATTCCATTATATGTCGAGCATGTATTATGTACCTACATCTTACAAATTTTACAATAGAATATATTACATTGTATTTAGAAACTTCATTCATTTTGTTGTATTTTTTGAGTTCAAGTAACTCTAAATGCAATATACGAATAGATCGCTATTCCGTAATATATTATTTTATCTTGTTGCCATATTTGCGTCTTAATTAATCTTTGTATAATACACATATATAATATAAACTTTAACTAATATAAATAACAATTCGCGTTAAATCAAAATGATATTATTCAACAGTTTTTTCATTGTATCATATCAAACATCAGTGTATACCAAAATAATACAATGAACACGATATAATACAATAATCCTATAGTTTAAGCTAATTCTTTATGTTGTTTTTCATTATTATTGCAATTATTATTTTTCATTTTATTGAATTTTAAGCATTAGTTTTCAAAAATTATACGAGCTTGAACACTTTTAGTGTTATACATTCACATCGCTTTCTTAAAGAGTCTGTAGTAATTCTCCTAATCCAAAGTATACGAACTACGATCATCCATAATTACGATAAAACGAGTATTTACTAATCTTGATTCGTTAGCGAATGCGTTCGGTCGTGCATTGCGTTATCGTTATTTGCCTATCGTGTATTTTTCTCTTTAAGTCCATCAAATACGTTTGCAAGTACGTCACAAAAGGAAGCGACATCATGACTGTATTTGGTATTGCAGTTCTTGATGCTAACGATGAAGTTTCGCAATATCAGATTGGAAGATATGTCAGCAGCAATGAGGCGATTTGAAGAATCTTTTCATTCTCCATACACGAACATCACCTCACTATGGTCCGTTTAGCTGTGCACCTAGAGAATGGCCAACAAATTTATTTCACAGCAACAAATCCAGGGAGCTGAACGACCCCCAGCGACAACGCTGACTGGCTTCTTTGTGACACACGCAAGTTTGCAAGAAGACGGCTTTACTCGGAGATGCTGAGATATTTCATATGGAACGCATCATCAAAAGAATTCCGACGTCGAGACCACGGAAAGCTTATTCCTGGATACGTGAATGTACATACAACCGATGCATTGAGACGCATTTATACAGTTCATCCGAGCAATGACAAATGTTTTTACCTATGTTTGTTATTGGTAAATGTTCGTGGACCAACTTCATTTGAATTTCTACGAACTGACAATGGTGAGTTGTGCGCAACATATCAAAAAGCCTGTCAGTATTTACATTTACTCGAGAACGTTATTCATTGGGATTACACACTTCCTAACTAAATAAGGATTCAATTTTTTACATTACAACGTATATCTTAAATTTTATACGTGTATTGTGAACAATAGTCAAAAACGCTGTGAATATATATATCAATAACTGGTATAAGGCATAAGTGATAAAACACAAAATGTAACAATTGTACAGTAAAATAAATAAAAACACGGTAAGAAGCTAAGGTAACAAATCAAAACGTTGTAACAAAACCCAAATCCCTTATGAAAAGTAGAGATTTCTTTTAAATAATTTATTTCACTGCATGCTGCAAATAAAAAAGAAAATTTTAAATTTTGCTTTAATTTTCAAATATATAAATATGTATAACATAGGTAAAATCCTATCCTTTAGAAAAATACTATTTATTGTAAAATAACATAAATTAAACAAACTATAATACTCATGTACATATTACGAGATGAATGATTGAGTAAGGTTTATGTTATTACAAATAAACAGTAGTAATGCGTTCACAATAGACTATTTTAAATCATATATACCTTGATATTTTTAACTTATAGAATATGTATATGGTATGACCATATATTATAAACGAGGTACAACGTAAAGACGAATTCATTTTTAATTTCTTTTTTTTAAATAAAAATTAGTGTTATTATATAACTATATATATATATATATATATGCACTATAATTTTTAATTCCCCTTCTTGCGACTAATTAGTATAGGAGGAGATTATTTTAAACATCAAAAAATGTAATTGTAGAAATTATCATGGAGCATTTGTAAATTACCAAAAGTTAATTTGTTAGCATTTTCGTATGCTTTAAAAAAAATAACAAAAATGAATTATCTAAATTCTTTTGAGTTTTTGCATATTCTAAGCATATTTCACATGAATACTTCCTTAGACATTTACTCATAATATACCCAAAAACATAAATAAACGAATTTTGATCCGGTATTTCTAAATTTCTATAATCAACTAGTTCTATTACAAGTGGACAGTTTTTTTTTCGAATTGGAAAGGTGATTTATTGTTTAATATTGTATTTAAGTCTAAATCTGAATCGGTGGGTATTTGGATTAAAATTTCATCTAAATCTTTAATACAATTTGCTTTTTCCTCGTGTTGAAAATTATTATTATTTAAATAAAATAATTTTTTTAAATGCATACAAAAATTGATAGGGAGTTGGACTAGGGTTATTCCCATTTTGTTGTCTTAATATACAAAATAAATTCTAAAGAAAATCCTGATTTAACCTGGCAGTATATAAAACATAATTTGTTTATTGATCGGGAGATTTTGTGACTTTTAAGTTTTTCCAAAGTAAAATCAAACCAGCAATAGAGACCAACCAACCATTAATAAACTCAATTCGGTTATTGTCATTTGTGTTATTACTTTTATTAATAATAATTAAATTTGTAAAAAAATGTCGCGTATATTTTCAATTATTTTCTTGTTCTATTGTTTGTTTAAAGTATTTATTGAAATTTTTAGAAGTAGGCCTTTTTGAAAAATTGAAAATATCAAAAAATTTGTCCATGTTATCAATAAATTCTACTTTTGTTTTTGAAAAAG
This sequence comes from Schlechtendalia chinensis, assembly GCA_019022885.1. Lineage (NCBI taxonomy): Eukaryota > Metazoa > Arthropoda > Insecta > Hemiptera > Aphididae > Schlechtendalia > Schlechtendalia chinensis. The sequence goes on from CM032347.1 coordinate 2,228,380, forward strand.
TCGACAATTTATTTTCAAAATGTTACCCACAAACTTTATAACCTTCCTTTTTATTGAGTGATTCAGTTAGCTCTTAAGTTGTACAATTATTTATCCACGTCGCTTGTCGTTTAAGACGCTCGTTATTGAAATATTTGAAAAAATTATATTCCTAGCACTTGCTTTATGTTGGTGAAACATAACTAAACAACATATTCCAGTGTTTCTACTGTCCATTTTTTGAAGTGAACTCGACACTAAACACAGGGAATTACGAAAACAGACACGTTTTTAGCACACAAACTTGAGTTAAATAAAATCAATATACAAATAACAATAACCTAAAACACCCTGCAGGATTTTCTAAAGAAATGTAGATACCAGGTTATGGATTATAATGGTATGTTATAAAAGTAGGGATCAAATTGTTCGCGCGCAGTTGGATAATCAATGTGACTTTATTTTTATCATTGACGACGAAATTTTTTACATGAACTGTAGTCATACTGTTTTCGTTCCGGTGACAACCGTCATTGTTTTTGTTTACGTCCGTAGTGAGTCACCTATATTCATATATTCTGTGGTTTTAATAAGAAGGGTCATAATATTTAATCACAATTATTTACTTAATAGTCCCATTTTATACTGCTAAAAAAAAAAGGTATTTTAAAATAAATGCGTGCATTCATTTATATTATTAAAAAGCATTATCTGAATGCAGTGGTATCGTTAATAATACTATAATTTAATGTAACTTGATTTTGATAATCATTATCTTTATTCAATTAAATCAATCGGTTATTATAATGTGCATATTGTCATTATCATATTGTCTTATGGATCGTTTTTTTCGTGTAGAATAATAAATATGTGTCGATAATTCGAGTTCTGCTATTGTGCTGTATGTGATAAATTTGTTACTTACATAGATCGCATAAACATGACATTATTTATACGAAATACGAATGTACTGGGAGTGGAGCGTTTATGAGATTTTAACATATTTATGATTTTTGGCTGGATACAACTTTTTTTTTGTGACCGATTTCGTGTAACTGATTTTACGTAACCGATTTATTGTTATGCAACATCCACACCCACATTAACATCGCTGCAGCGACCATACCATACCATGCCATTCAATACCATACCACACCATACCATACATCCATACATTGAACAACTAACCACGAAAAATTACATTTCGTACTTTTCCCATCATCGACTGCTCTTAGGTATAAATGATGTATATTCTACTGATGTAAATAAAAAAAATTTTAGGCATTTCAAATTGTATTGTACTATATTGTATTTTTACCCACTAAAAACGGAAAAAAAAGAATGTTCGACGTCATTGCGTTTGTTAATTATTCATGCCATTAACAGATAGGTACTCCCCAAAACATATATATGATTCAGTGTTTCTCCGTACAACGGAGAATTTCCGTTATTTTTTTTTTTTAGAGGGAGGTTAAAAAACACTTTGGAATAAAATTAATTATTCACTTCTTCAATTTCATACAGGCAAGTTGATTCCATCTCTTGGACATTTCGGAAAAAGTTGTCAAATTAATTTATATTGATACATTTTTGTAATTCGTGAGAAATGATCACTCTAAAAAATATATCTACCCTGGCAATGAATAATAAAAACCACGCAATCGCTGTTACTGTACGATTATACCCCAATTAAAATGTATTGTGTAGCATCACGAATTCATAAATGGCATTTAAGTTTTATTCATCTGACTTGGTAATCTAATTTACGTTGTTAAATACTAAGAACATTATACGCAAATAGGAACGATTACACTGTACTGATTTACTATTTACGATTTGATAAATAACAATAAATAAAATAAACTCAATAATTTTTAAAATATATTTAATCAACACTCAGTGTGCAATATAAACGTTATATAAATCCAATCGTCAAATGATTAAGTGCAAGATTACAATTCTTAATAAAATAATGTGTGCGTTCAAATATTAAGTTTTATCATATATACTCTATGAAGGATAGTGTCCGAATTAAAATTAATTAAATATTTCAATAACTATCATTTAAGGAGGAGCACTATTTCTTCCTCTAGATTATTCAGGATTTTTACAAAAATCAGTAATTTTGGTATATTCCTCTGAAAAAAAGAGGCAGTTATTATTAATTATTAAATTTTTGTTAGTTCATGTTTTTGAATAATGGATTATAATTCATATCCCTTAAATAACAATATTAAACCTATGTATGACCTAGCGATTTCATTATTTATTAAATTAATTATATGAAGACAGGAATCATTATTCAATTAGGGGGGAAATTAGGATAGCATACAAAACTCAGTATTGTTGCTGAAATATTCAACTGTTATTATTTGTGATCTTTTGATATAATTTATTGTTGGCATATAGACAGTATACTAAATAATATAAAAATTGTACATACGGCCTTTATTATGCTCATCAATTAGTTTCTTCGCGTATATCTTTGAATACCCTATAAATTAAAAATATTAAAATAATTACAACTTATAAATTATTATTGAAATGATAATTTTTTTTTTTATATAAAAAAAACATAAATCGTGTTATTGATGCATAAACATGTGTATTATCATTAAAAATGTGGACACGAGGATAACGTACAGTATTTATAATTCGGAGCTATAAGAAAAAAATAAATTAAAACTTATATAATACATTAGTCATAAAGAATTTTTGCTTTTTAATATTTAATATTAATTGTTATAAATTATGCAAAAATATAGATGATAATTTAAACTTGTAAACATGCACTAGACGGTGAAATATTTCACTTACATTTTATAGCATATTTATAATTCTCAACAGTATTATCTGAAAATAATATTTTGCATTTTTATGTTCAAAAACAGTTTGTATTTTGTTTATTGGAAGTTTTTTTAAATATAAATCTATAATATAAAACTTAATATATAATATTTTTACGAAATAACCAGCTAAGAAAACTATAAATATAAATGTAATTATTATAGGACTAAAAGTGTTCGAAAACTGTAATATGACCGTGATGTAAATAATTTTTAAAAATTTCGTGTTCTGATCATAAGAATTTATAAAGTCCGAAATATTTATTTAGTTAGGAAAATTAATTTAAAAAAATTTAAATATTAATATGAAATAAAACGATTATGATAATCCCGGGGGTGGAAAACCATATCACACTTACCCGGTTATTATAAAAAAGGAACATGGATAATCTTAACCAAATTAAGAAACGCTGTGGTCGTTGATTCAAAAATATCTCGTGTTAATAATAATAATAATAATAATAACAACTTATAACAATAATAATAACGATAATACATTCAAATAATTTCATTAGCGTGAACTGTGTGACTAATAACAAACTACGAAAGTAATAATTGACTCTAGTAATTTAATAAATCATAAACATAAATATAAATATAAATACAAATACCTGCAGATTTTATACAATACACGGACAATGTTTCCGAAATTCAGAACATAAGCCACACAAATATATTGATTTTTGGCTTACAATAAAAAAAAATATAATAGAATAATAAATACATTTGGTATTATATGTTTTCGCGTGCGACAATGGTAAGAACGATAGTAGCTTTTCTGTACATGATGTTTTTGACAGGCCGACCGGCGGCCAATTCGATCACATGGTTTTATGATAAGGCGTAATGCCGTCCAACGATTGGTGAGTAAAGGGAGGTGAGGAGACGGACAACCGGATAAGCACGCGTTCACTTTTAAATTTAAACGTGGCGCGAACAAATTTTGAAAGTCGCTAAATATTATATAAAAGAATTAAAAAGTAGAATATAAAAATATTCGGAAATCGTATAAGATAATGAAGATTTAATTGTATAAAACCGTTTTGTAGCATGACGACCGAAAGGAAGCAGGATTCTTCTTTGAATAATCTTAGATAATCGAAATTTACTAAAACTTACCCCGAACCCATCAGCTTTCAATTGATCTGTTAGAATATATGAAAAAAACATTTAAAATTGTCACACATCAAAATTAATTTAATTAAAAATAAAATTATAATTAATTTACAAAATATATACTGTTCGAACAACGATCGAAGGTTTTAGAACATCCTAGAATTTTTCATCCTAGATTTACTCCCTTTTTCCTCTTATCAATTCAATAACGTCGTATCGCATGGTCACCTCCGACCGCCGTCGGCTATTCGCCCGTTTCTGTTGTAACGATAGAAGCGGTACTATTTTGTCGACGTCTGGGTGCACTTGTAACCATAGGCGTGCGCAGACTTTGCTGGCAGAGGGGGCAGAAAAGTGTTGCCGCTTATCTATAAACACTCGTTATAACCGCGGTATCGCTTGTGGTTTGCTTAAAGTTGGACTACACAAAATCATCGTGCACCGCGCACTCTATGCTTACATATTATTCATTATATAAAAATATAAGATTATATTATAATGTTTTTTTAAAACTATATTTGGAAGAAAAATTTAGCCTGCAGGAGGGGCAGTTGCCCACCCTGCCCCCCAGTGCGCACGCCTATGCTTGTAACGCATGCAGGAAAATTGCAGTTGTCGTTCAGGCCATCTTGCCGTGGTCGACTCCGGCCGCCAATGCCGTTTCTTGACCACGAGTGCGCCACCGATTATGATAAACTTGCGGATACTGTGCTCTTTGCATTGGACGTATCCTTCTGAATTGCACTTCTGTTCCGGTGGAGTGTACGGCATCTACGTTGTCCCGGTTTTTAGACAGACTTTTAGGGACTTACTACTTAGTTTACTAAAATATACTTGAGAACTTGTGACTGTTTTATACTATACACTATAACCAAAAATCACAAAAATAATAATACACTTTAACTTTTGTGACTTTGGGTTTATAGTGTATAGTATAAGTAGTTTGTTATATATAGTTACTATCATTAATTTTCGAGAGTGCTAATTTGTGTTTATACCATTGATATATTTATAGAATTCATTATATACATAAATATATATATATATATATATATAGTCCTATAACGTTTAGGTAATTGGTTTTCTGGTTTTTTTTTTATTGCTCCTAAGGTCATGCGATAATTGTCTTTGATACTCGGTTCTAGTGCGAGATTGGGCCATTCGTACCTCACCGGGTATCGATAGTCGTCGCAGCCAACTGCACGCAAATCGTATTGTTAATTGAGTAAAAGCTGCGCGACGAAACATTTAGTATATAAAAATATAAGTAATATATTTTGTTTTACCCATGCAAACCTCGTAATAAGCTAGAATAGGAATAGAGTAAAAATTAAATTTTGTAAAAATAAAACTAGTGTTTTGTATTCATACTAATATAATTTTACATTCCTATATATGTTATTTAAAAAACAATTAACATATATACAATTTCATGTCACAAGTTCCGATTATCTCATCTTGATTAGCAGGCTATGTTCACATTTGTCCGCGCTATATGTCAATAAGGATTTTGGTTTATTTTCTTGATACTTATATTGTGTTTACTAAATTTGTCATAGCTCTGTATTTTTAATAAAGGGCGGATGTTAATACCCCAAAAAACCTTAATATATGCTCTATAAAATGTTAAAATATGCTTAATAATATGCACTATTAAACATTAATATATGCTAATAAAATATCAAAATATGCACTAAAATATAAAATATACGCAACTTATGTAAAATAAAATATAAATAAAAATATTAAAAAGTGTATTTAAAAACATGTATATATTAAAATTATAGTATATCTTTATATTTTAAGAAACAAGTAGTTGAAGTTATATTGGAAACACCATTAAAAAAAATTTATATTAAAAAAAAAAATACAAAATATAGAAAAAAAATAATAACTAATAAGAAAAAAGTGTGAAGGGATCAAAAAATAAATAATAATATTCTCCTTATTTTTTTCTAATTGATTTAAGCTAAAGAAAATGTAACATTAACCATTAAAACATAACAATTTTTATATTAAAATATCAGCTATAAGAAACAAAATCCTTCCATCGGTTGAAAATATTTCTTCACCAAACTCTGAAATAAATTATCGCATTTGCGTTGATAACGATGTTTTTTCTTTCGGCATTTTAAAAAAGAAAATTATTAATAAAATACATTCCACACAAAAATACAAAAGCACGCGGCTTTCGTACACTATACAGACGCGTCGCGACAACTGAACACTACACTGACCAATACAGATAAACGGTCACAGTAATTTAGTATGCGTACTAATTTTGGGAAACCCCAGAAAACGAACGATTTCGTTTCTAATAAATTTTATCAATTGAGATAATATTTCTAAAATAACCATTATTATAGTTAAAATGTCATGAAAAAAAATATATAAAGAATATGCACTAATACAACGCTAATATAAAAAAGATATAATTCTTAAGTAAAAAGTGAAATATGCAAATATATGCAATATTAAATGTTCACATTTGCATTACATAGGTCATAAAGCAAATTTCTTTCTCACTTTGCAATTTTTACTGTTAAAGGAAAAAATATGCAAATGCATTAACATCCGCCTTTTAATTATCACATTATTTATGGATGAAAATTGAATTTAGCATCATAAAACCCTTACCATTCATTAAGGATGTACAATTATAATACGCAAACACAAAAATGTTATTCATAATTAATTTCAATTTAACACTAGGACCCATGGTTTCACCGTCTGAGTAAGCCGAAAAAGATATGTAAACAATATAAAATAGATCATTCAAAAATTAGTAACCCAGTGAATCGCCAAAAACATTTCTAAATTACGTTCAGGTAATATAATTGTTATTTACACAATTTGTTTTTTCAAATTTAAATTATTCTATTATTTGAAACAAAAGTTAATTAAAATAAAATGTTATTAATTTTAATGCCTGTATAACGATTATCGTACTCAAAGATAAAATACTATTATAAAATATATAAAAAAAAAAAAACTAGTGCTTTATTATAAGTATTAGGATAAAATAAATTGTTTAAAAAAAAATTAAAACTCTAAACTAAAAATATATTTTAAACACTTTTGTTAAGACATTTCCGAAAAACGCACCAGTCTACCGGAATTATACAAATTGAACAGATCTATTTGTATTCTATGTATATTGGTTTATTTATTTATTTGTTTATTATTATTTTTTTTTTTTTTGGAAGACGATATTGTGTTACATATGTATATATATAATACGTGTGTTTATCGTGTTAATCAAGCACAAACAAATGAGCGAAGTGGGCGCTGCGAAGGTCACTACGTGTCCACTCTCTTTACGTCGTACTCTTCTAGATCAATTTTTATGATAAATTGGGAATATATAAGAATTGCCATAAACTTTGAAACATTTTGCACGCGACGCATTGAAAATATTTATGGCAGACTTTTTCTTATTAGAAAATATTGAAGAAAAAACGTGGAGAACTGCAACGCATAGAACAATTAGAATGATTAACAATCTATATTTAGTAAAAAACATTTTTTTTTCACAAACTTGAAAACTTGTTTATTGACCCTCTTTTAGTTATTCACATCTAGCCAGCAAATAACTTGACAAAATAAGTTGTCGACTAGGATATCAAAAAGTAACAGTACCAATTAACTAGAAATATTCATGTTACCTCTCATTCCAGGTAGTATTTAACAATAAGTGATATAACATCATAATACCAATTATTAGTTTTATATTATTTCGGTACAGACTACTCACCCTGTGTTTTTTGTTCATCTGATAAAGGTGACTCTTCATATGATGGCGGTTCCACACTGAATTCTTCTTCGCTACTTCCTAGGAATTGAAAGCAAGCTGTCAATAATTATTCATTGGACCATGACAAGTCAAGAAAACCAAACAAACGATATAATTACAAATTTGAACATTGATTGATTAATTTTTAATGGCGTCATTTTCTTTTGTAAACAATGTACAGTATAAAGTAATTTTAATTGTAAATAATGTCTTACTGTATTCTAATATACTAGTTATTATCTTTTACATTACACTAATAATCAAATATTCTTATCCTTAATTAAAATGTCACAACAAAAATAAATAAAAATGTGAACTTTGATCATAAAGTATTTTGTCACATGAATCATATAACAATCAAATAAAATACATAAAATATTTCAGTATACATCATAATACCATGAACAATATATTTTTTTAATTGTAGAGAACAAATCATATTTTAAGAATATATATGTTACCTGCATTTGCGTATTTGCGAATAAAAAAAACCACCATAAAAATTATCATTAAATTGCAGTTAAAAGAAAACATTTTTGTGTAATTGCAGTGAAGTAAAATGAGAAATTTTACTGCTCGCAATTGATAGAATAATAAAAAATATGTCCCCTGGCAGGTTTTTATACATTGAGATTGCAATGTAAATAATTACTCATTGTCGCAAAAACTATTCGAATAACAAATAATAATAACAGATTTTAATGTAACTACTGAAATTCGAATTTTACGAATAATGTTGCAAATTTATTTAACACCTGGTATAATTATGAATATTATATTATAACGAGTTTTGAAAAATGAATACATATTTACTGTATTTTACTGTATTCTAACATACTAATTATTATATTTAATTGACTAGCAGAAATAAATGAATAATGTGAATTATGATAATGATGTAGTATGTCACATGAGTTGTATAACAATAAAATAAAATACATAAAATATTTTAGTATACATCATAATACCATTAGCAATATATTTTTATAGTGTTAAAGAACAAATCATATTATAAGGAAATATATGTTACCTGCATTTGCGTATTCGCGAATAAAAAAAACTACCATACAAATTATCATTAAATTGCAATTCAAATCAAACATTTTCGTGTATTTGTAGTGGAGTAAAATGAGACGTTTTACTGCTCACAATTGATGGAATAATGAAAAATATGTCCGCGGGCAGGTTTTTATACATCAAATTTGCAAGGGAAATAATTATTCATTGGTGCGTAAGTTATTCAAATAACAAAGAAAAATAACAAATTTTAATGTGATTATTGAATTCGAATTTTACGAATAATGTTGTATTTAACACTTGATAAAATAATGAATAATATATCGTAATGAGTTATGAAAAATGAATACATATTTCCGTTAGCTAGAAAAATGTTAACAAAATATCTTACTTGTTAGCCAAAATTAGTTGCATTAATTTTTATAATTATAAAATTGACAAATAATACATTATATTAGTATAACATAGCTATAACTAAAAATGTCATGATAGTTTTGTTAAAAAAACGTATTATTATTAGAGTAAAATTACATGAAAATCAACTGACTCGTATTAAATATACATATTATAGATAACTACGTTTAAATACGATTACGTTTAAATACTTCTGGCAAACCACGCCCATTGGTGCGAATCTACTTGAAAATTCGGTACGAGAACTCGGAGGCCCTAATCTTGATCGACGCTACATAGATTGGCGTATCTATCAGGGACTTAGTCCGCCCGAGGCGTCCTCTGCCTCGATCCTTGTATAGCACCAAGTGCTAAAATAATGTTCGAGGTATGTATCCTAGCCAAAAGGTCAGGAACCAAACCAAAAGGTTCTTTGTACAGAAAAATTATACGCGAATCGAGGTAATAATGTAGCCCCGTGCGAACGAGATTCATATTATATTATTATAAACATATGTACGGGAATTAGAGCCTTGAAACACTAAAATCACTACGCTGTAAGGCGCGTACGTCAGAAATGCTAATATATAATATACGTGCTAAAAATAATATTAAGAAAACGTTTTTTCGAATTTGATTTATAGACAATTCACGTTAATTTGCATAATAAATTAAAAGCCAACGCACAACAAATTATAATTAATAGCATACGTTTAAAACAAACAAAAACACTATTTTGGGTTATTATTAACCTCTATAATTATATAAGTATATCAATAAATAATGGCCAAAGAATTGTTTTCTCTTCGTACTTTAAGTGCAACTAGATTTCAAATTTTGGGGATGCTAAAATCATAAAACGCTTGAAGAACCTCCATACACTAGGTACGGTATAATTTATCAACATACAAACTTCATGTTCATTTCAAGCATAAATATATAAATCATTTTATTGCCTAAATTACAAAATATTGTAAATAAGTTCTTAAAAAAAACTTTCGGCATCAGCATGAATTAAAAAATTTTTTTTGAAAAAAATAAAATGTCGTTTTTCGATTTTGTTTTCACTCTGATGTTTTCGATTCTGTTTTTTCAATATTACTATATTATGGAACTAATGAACAAATAAACACGTAAAATGACAAAACAGTTCGCAGACGATGGAACTGTAATAGTTGATACCGCCTTTATAAATAAACCTACCGCCTATACATATTTATTCACAATAATTGTGGTCATAGCGTCTTATAAGTATAATACATAGATGTATCAGACACTGGACACCGATAGATGTTTACAAAATCGCACCGTCATGTGTTTGGAGTCCCACTTGCTTATCAGTTTAAAGATAAGATTTATTCCGTATTTCCTTTTCATTTGGTTATTTTAAAAATTACTCAAATATAGAACCAACTACTTTTGGAAACATTTTAATGCCACCTAATAGTATTTATAATACATAAAATAATTAGATTCAATTTTTATTACAAACTTTTTAATTTTAGCTGTAGAAAATAATATAGGTAAAAAAATAAAATTCTTATTCGACAATGTTCCATTTAGTTATTCACGATCGAACTTCAATTTTGAATATTTAAAATTATTATATATATGATTTAGAATATTTTATACTATTATATTAATATTTTATTTTCATTTTCATTTTCATTCGTTTTTTATTGTTTTCATGATATTTACCATTATGTAACATTTGTGAACATTGATACCATCTGTATAATAGATGAATCATATAACTTGTTGTTCTCCTATTATATGCTATATTCTTCTTGAAAACAAAAAATATGTTGTTTTTGCATTTTAGCGGAGCGTATAAGTTTTTCAATAATTATTTACATTAACATCACCTGTGTTATAGATAAATCATATACATTTTTTGTATAATACGTATATTTTATATTTTATACGTATATTGCGAAAACGAGTTAAAAACTCGGTGGAAATATATACGAACAACTGATATATCGTGGTAATGTACGACGTTTCCGAGTGTACAGTAAAATAAATAAAATGAGTCATAACAAGTCAACGAAATTCATATTTCTTATAAAAATTATAGGTTTTCGTTCAAATAATTTAATTGGCGACATAATGCATGATGAAAATGAATTCAACTTTTTAAATTTTTGTTGTTGTTTTATAATACGAATATACAAATATTTATACCATATTTAAATTTCTAAATCTAATCATTGTACCATTTATTGTTACATAATATATATTAAACCAAACTATAGTATAGTGTACATCGAACAGTGAAATGTTAGTAATTTTGGGACACCGCGACTTGTCTATTATGTGTACATATTTAAATATATGTGTGTTATATGACACATTTTGTTATGGTTTAAGCTATAAATAACTAAATGTATAGTTGTAACATATAAAGTTCGACGAATACTCAATAGACAAAAATAAAAGGGAGTTACAAGTGACGTGCGGAACATATTTTCGAAATGTTATTATTATTTCTTCGAAAAAGCGCATGCATTTAAAATATTTGAACCCTTCTAAGCGGGAATATGAACATAATATTATACATTAAGCGATCCTTATCTTTTAACTTCAAACGACTGCGTGTATATATTATATTGTTGTCTCTAATATAAGAAAAATAGTTTATGGAAATTTAAACGTGATTACTCAATTTTTATTCTTCCGTTATCCGAAGAGGTGAAAATTTTAAAAATAACAGTGTTTTCGTATAGAAACACTTTTTGTTATCTTGAAATAATTCGTACAAATCAAAAAAATTTAAATATTTGGTTCATTTCGTAATAAAGTCAACTCAATTTTGACGCATATATATATATGTACTTATAGGTTTCGAATACGAATAATGTATATTTACACATTTATAATATTATATACAATGCGGAGTCGTCGGATTAATAAAAATAATACAACCAGCAATAATAATAATTGTGTTTCATTTAAAATATGTTTGAGAGCTTAAAGTATACTTGTCTTAAATGATATTAGCATTATGGTATTGTATTTAAATATTAGGGTCCGAATTTTCAAATTGAAATAAAAAGCGCTAATATGCACTAATGAATTATAGCTCAATATTTTCGTTTTATATTCTCTAATAAAAATAACATCCCTCAATATACCAATGCTTTAATACTCAATTTGTAAAAATATTAAATTTTAATTCGCGAATAGACATAATATAATATATACAACAATTGCATATTTTCTTTAAAATTATTTTATTTATTTTAATCAATTTTGCTCAACACATACAGCTAAATTTTGAATAACGAACCTGTAATTCTCGCAGTAAATAACAATTCATAAAATCCAATAAGTGTAAAAAATAGTAAATTTACTAAAATATACTACTAACTACATAAAAAGAAATGGAAACCACACGACTAACAGCTTGTCTGTATTGTTGAAACATCAAACTGCAGAGCATCGTATACTTATTGTTATATACTCAATTATGATAATTTTTTGGTTTATAAAAAAATCTACCGCCAGTTACAACAAACGAATCGACGCAGAATAAAACTATTCGAAATTATAACGATTTTCACTTGAGCAGTTTTACGAAAACATAATGAGACAATACTATTTCTCGTGGTATATTCGATATTCATATTATACAATATTATTATCAATACGCAATGATTAATGATACTATTGTACATGCATACACCATAAGATGACTGTGGTTTACCTATAACAGTACTTGGAAATTATAATCGATTTAAAAAATCAGTGATTTTATTTGACCAAAATTGTTTTCTCTTACGTGACATTTAATTTTTAAAAAATTTTTCTAAAAAATGAATACGTAAATTAATATATAATTAAAAAACATTTTCTGTTTACAATGATATCCCTAAGAGTACCACATAATAACCTAAAATTGATTTTGAGATTTTTGATTTTTATACAAGAAAATCAATCGTTTTTCTTAATATGTAAATTGTCACTTACACCATTTCATTTTTTACAAATAAGAAAATCAATATAGCTATCAACACTTAAAATAACAAATATATTTAGAAATATTTTCATAAATATATGGTGTAGGCGTGTGCTATAAGATTTAAATCGATTCATTTAAACGTGTAAAAATTACATTTCAATATTCACAAACTAATATCTGGATACTTTTATAAACTTGAGTTGTTTTTTTGTTTCATATCGATGTAACAAGTCAATTATTTTTCGAAATAATTTTTTCGTCGTTTACGTTTGCATTGTAAGCGGCACGGTTCGTCACACATTTTGATGTAATTCTGAATATTATTTAATGCGCTATCGATTATTGGCGTTTTTGTCGTCATAATTTTTAAACGTCAAAAAATCAGTATAGTTATCGGTACTGTAAATTATGATATTAAGTGATTTGATACGTATATGTTATTTACACAGATTGGGTAAACATTACATTATTTATACAAAATACGCATGTAGGTTAGTGTGTTTGTGTGTGAGGGAGAAAAAGTGAGTTGGAAAGAATAGAAAGAGTAATTAGAATGTGAGTTGCTTCCTATAGAACACGGTAACAAAATCGAAACTTAAAATTAAAAAATTTAATTTATTTTTGTTGACAAATTTAAAGTAGAATTCCCGCCTCTCCTCTGTCCATTTCCTCATCATAACTCATAGAGTTAGTCGCACAGCAAATGGTCAGTTCCAGTTCCAGACGATCAATATATCTGTTTTACTCTTAATATTTTGAAATTTAACTAAAATGTATGTTTAATCCAATTTAAATAAAAAATACGATAACATATCTTATGAAATTACCTACTCAGACAGAATTTAAAATTCGCCACCGCTAGTACTGCAATAGTTATATATTTAGTTAATATATATATATACAAATGTACGTTTTCTCAAAACATGTATATGTTATATAAAAAGTCAGAAAAAATTGAAATATGTCAAGTTCAGTTTTTACGAAATACGACAATTATAAGGATTATGTCGGGTTATGCAATTAATGAAATAATACATAAACTCTTTTTCGTTACGAAAATTTTCTTTATTGTACCACATAATAATAATTTTTGTTTAAAGCGTTATAGATAATACAAGACGACGCAGTGCGAGATATGTCATCACCATATTCTATGTAGCTGGCGAGTGGACTGTTATATTGTCCGATTTCCCACCGGAGACAATGGAAAACGGGTTCGATACGTATTTTGATAGTCGACCGTTAATGAAATCGAAAATAGAATACAGTGACGTTACATATAACACGGTATCGAACAGATTACTTCAATATTATTTATATATATATTTAGTTTTTATGTTGTTTTCTAATTTTTATGTATATGATTTGATGATTTGGAATCAGTAATTGTAAAAACGTACACTTGTGTATCACGATAGATTTACTTGCGTTAAACTGCATTCGAACTAAAAGTAATAAAATGTTTCATAAAACATAAAATTAATTAACTTGATATTTTTAATTACAAATGTATTCTGTGGAAAATTATGGAAAATCTTTATTAATATGTATATGACAAATATATATGTAGTAAAGAGTAAGCAATAGGCATATTGTAATATAAACAAAATGAATAGATAATGTTTTTAAAATTTTTATTAAACTACGTAGAACAGTGATTGTGAGTGTATTTTATTTGTGACATTCATAAACCATTTTGTAAATTGATTTGCGATTTATGAATAGACGTTGTACAATTACAAACTACTGATAAATGAAAACGAATTGCGTTCACAGATTTACTTTGATTTAGGTTGATGACTAATGATGTTCTTGAAATCTGAACTGCTGTTACCGCTGTTACCACTGTTACCACTGTTAGACAGATATTATGAGCAAATAAATGTCTGATCATTTTTTATTTTTTTATTTTCAATTTTGGACAACGAGAAATATCAACCAAAAGGACTGTCTCTTCTCTTATGCAAATTTTTTTAAATATTTACTAACATTCCTATTACAATTCCGTATCCATCTGATACATCGATATTGGTTGTTATTTAATAATAAATAAATAATAAATAATAATAAATAATAATGAATATAATGAATCGTTGCTGTAAACAACAGACAAATATTTTGTGACTTGTGAGAAATCTATTGAGACAATTTTGTAATTCTTTTAAAACCTACAATTAATTCAATAAATTGAATAATATAAAATGTATTATTGATACTATTCACGACCCTAACAAAAATTAATAACAATAATTGTATTAATTGAAATCATAATTTTTATTTTGAACTTTCTTGTCTTAACAAACTTGTTACAATATTACAAAAATTAATTTACTATATAAATTTAATACAGAATAATATATTTCATAACTTTCTTGATGCTAAACACTTTCCACAAGTTCTTCGATATTGGAATGAATATTAATTGAGAGTGCACACCGCAAATCGTTTTTCTGTAGTAATACTTTATGTCTACAACAATAAGGACTTTTTATAATATTTTCTTAGGCGGTTCTTTTTTGTTGTCACTGAATTATAAATATGAAATAAAATGAAGTAAGATGTGAAACATACTTCCGTGACCCTTTATAAAAACCTTCACGACCCTAATTTGGGTTGTGACCAATGTTGAGACAGATAACCAATTTTGTTATCTAGATAAAAGAGAAAGATAATGATGGAAAGATTATCTAAGATAAAGATGAGATAAAGAATTTTGGTCATCTAGACAAAAATATAAGATAATAAGATAAAGTAATTTCTTAAACAAAATAGTATGAATATTAAATAGTAATTTGTATAAAATAATAGAGATATTATATTATTAATTAAAACACGAGTAGACTGAATTTTCAATCATTTATATTAGTACTTACCTCTTGTCAGTAACAACATTTGTGAAATACAGAAACAATTAATAATGAAAAATTACAATTGAAATGAACATGTTAGAGGAAATTGTTTTTGTTTCATCCGCGTCGGTGAATATTCTAGAATGATTCCGTTTGGTTTTTCCAAACAAATCCTTCTCGAATATTCTCAACGATGGTTATTAATAATAAACGCCGTTACTGCCGACTAAACACACAGTGGTTAACGTGTTGTTGTCATGTACAATTTTCGCATGTTATTTTGTTGCCGCGTAAATAAAAATATTTTGAAATTTTTTCCAAATAGTTTTTTTTATTTATTTAATTTTTAAAGCCTTGACCGTCCCTCCAACAATATAATATATGCTATTCGTTCAACTATCTAATATCTATTATCTTTATTCCAAAACAATTTAAGAGATAAAGATAAAGATAAGTTTATTTTTTTATCCACATAAAAGTTGAAAGATAATGAGGTCATCAACTAGATTATCTTTTAGACAATTTTATTTAGATATTCTCAATACTGGTCGCAACCCAATATTAAAACCGCTGCTACGAGCAATAATTTTTCCGTAATCTGCGTACATTTAGTTTCGCAATAGCATGTGTTGCTGGTGCGCGTTAAATCAACAATGATTTTATTCCATTGTTTATTCAATGTCTTCTACCGTACGTATACAGCAATACAATACAATGTACGCCATTTCGTTGTAATTCGTTTTAATTCTTTTTCTTATTTTAATATAAAACATTTTAAAGTAACGTGGTCTTGATATGAATGTGTTAAAGCTTTCATGGATTGTTGATTTCCTGACATTGTTTTCAGATATATCCACGTGTGTAACGTTGTAACGTATAGTTATAAAACTCGACCACGTAATTACGCTCTGAAGATGGACTCTGAAATAACAAAACTACCAAAACTACACACGTGGATACATCTGAAAACAATGTCAGGAAATAACGTGATCTTGATCTTTTGTAAAATTACACCTTTATATCGCTTTCTCGACCATTTCATATATTATAATATTATTTTATAATAAATATACGAACAACGTTTATGTATTACTACATCAAAGCGAATATTACATCTCGATATATATTCAAGTTTCTCCGAGACCGTATTTGAATTCGCTTTATCTTTTTTTTTATTAAATATCAAATCAAGATTCCTATTTGTAATTAATTTTTTTTAACTAAATAAGGATATTTCATATTTTATACGTGAATTGGGAAAAATAGTCAAAAACCCTGTGAAAATATATATGAATAACTGTCATAACGTAAACGTGGTAAAATACAACGCGCACAAGCGCGCAATAAATAAAATAAATATAAAAGCAGTAAGAAGCTTAATAATTCAAAACGTTGTAACAAAACCCAAATCCCTTATGAAAAGTAAAGGTTTTCGTTCAAATAATTTGTTTCGCTGCATAATACATATAAAAAAGAAAATTCTTTTTTTCTTTATCAGTTTTTTACTATATCAGACTATTTCGGGTGTCCGATTACTGGATGACCAAACTGTTATTAAATTCTCCGCACTTTGCCATTGTATTAATGGTGATACTCAGCGTTATGTCTATTCGTCTTTGGTTTGTTCTCTTGCATATTTTGTTTTGTTTAATTTGAATGCAATGTGTTATGTCCATGTGACAAGTTTATATTTTTTTTGTACCCCGATGACCAATATCTCTTGTGTATGCTGGTTGCTTATTGTTTCGTTTTTATTCGAATATTTCATGAAAAAGTTATTCGATATTCGTATTGTGACTTCCATATTTTTTTTTACTCGCCAATCTAATCGGTGTTCCGAAAGGAACATAATAAAAATATACGAAATAATTTCTTATGATATTAAACATGAATACACCAATATCTAAAATGTTTTTTACTAATAATGATGTGTGTGCATATCATTACAACACACAATGTATAACTTTGCCAAGAATCTTTTGTAAAATAACAGCACCCAAAGACAAATTAATACACGAGGTTTTCTCAGATATTGTACAAAACTACAAAAATCATGAGTGGCTTAGTGCACATGCTATATTCGCGGTCAGAAATAACGATGTAATGAATTTCTACATTCAAGATATGATACCAGGCTAAGCTACAACGCATAAATCGATCAATACCGAAATGAATCAAGGTGAAATAATCAATTATCAGACTGATTTCTTGAATTCTCTTGATTTGCCAGGAATGCCGTCGCACATTTTGACATTGAAAATTGGAGTGCCTATCATTGTTCTCCCGATCATCAATCCACCACGAATTTGCAATGGGACCAGGCTTACAGTAAAAAAGATGATGAACAATATCATGGAGACAACAAAGTGGATGTACTATTATCAAGAATTCCAATGATTCCGACAGATCTAGATTTCGACTTCAAACACTTGCAGTTTCCAGTGCGGCTCGCCTTTGCGATGACCATTAACAAAGTTAAAGGATAATCGTTACAAGTTTGTGAACTAAATTTGGGAAATTCATGGATCTCGAATGGACAGCTCATTGTAGCATGTTCACGCGTTAGCAAATTTGAATTTGTTCGTCTACGCACCAATAGGAAAAACAAAACATATTATGTATCATAAAGCAATTCAATAATATAATGAATTTTTTTGATATTAGATTTCTGTTGGAAGCGAAGCAATACGATTTTAACTGTTCACGGGCGAAACCGGGTAATTCAACTATATAATTATACATATAATTCTTCTGTACGTGTGTATGCTTCTGAATTCCTACTAGATGACTCGACTGATTTTGATTAAATTTTTTGTGTGTTTTTGAAATGATCCCTGGATGGTTTGGATTCTCAATTGAACACGGTATGTGGCGCTAAAAATATACTCACCTAATTATATAATTATATACCTAATTATATACGCTTATACTATACTAAGCATGAAATGGTGTTTGCACTTTGTGCCACCGGCGGCAGTTAAATCCTAAAATACAGGTACGCAAGTAAACAAAGTACACAATTGTTATGTCCACAACCGCAGCCGACCACTCATCATCGGATTGAGACGTAGGATTCATGACATTCAATTAGCATTGTTATCGTGGCACAATAATGATTAACTATAATATTGTACACGATATTACATACTTATATATGTACATGTCACATACCCATAACAGTACTTAGATATTATCATCGTTTAAATAAGAACGGTTGTTATGTTTTATCACAATTATTTACTCCTTAGTATCGTTTTATAGTGTTAGAAAAATATTTCTATACTTAAATATATGAGCACATTCACATATATTTTTAAAACCCATTATTTGAATACAACGGTATCGTTAATAACACTATTTATTAATGTAATCATGATTTTGAAAATCGTTATTTTAATACAACTAAAAAAATTGAAGTTTTTTAATGTGTATATTGTCATTTACAATGATTTGTTTTGTTTTGCTCTGTATGTGATATATTTGTTATTCAATCAAATCGCATAAACATTACATTATTTACACGTAATACGAGTGCATAAGGAATGTTGTGTTTACGAGTTTTTAACATCTATATGCTTTTAGACTGGATACAACTTTTTGTTGTGACCGATTTCACGTAGCTAATTTCGTATTGCCGACTATGCGTTATGTCCCATCCACACACACACTAACATCGTTGCAACGGCCATTCCATACTGTATAATACTATGAAATACCATACTATGCCACACCATACCAAACATCGCCACATTAGCCACCTAACCACGAAACATTACATTTCATACTTTTACCATCATTAACCGCTCTTGAATATAACTGATGTATATTCTACTGATGTAAATAACAAATAATTGCAGAAATTTAAATTGTATTGTATTTTTTTCCTACTACAAATGGAGAAAGAAGAATGTTCGATGTAATTGCGTTTGTTTACAATTCGTGCCATTAACAGATTGGTACTCCCCAATATATATATATATGATTCAGTGTTTCTCCGTGCAAAGGAAAAATTTCCGTTATTTTTTGAAGGGTTAAGAAACACTATGCAAGAAAACAAATTATTCACTTCTTACATTTTATACAGGCAAGTTAATTCCATCTCTTGGACATATTGGAAAAAGTTGTCAAATTAATTCATATTGCTACATTATTGTTACTCGTGAGAAATGGTCACTCTAAAAAATGTATCTACCCAAGCAATGAATAATAGAAACCATGCAGTCTGTTACTGTACGATTATACCCTAATTAAAATGTATTGTATAGCATCACAAATTCATAAATAACGTTTAAGTTTTATTCATCGGATTTGGTAATGTAATTTACGTTAATTAATACTAAGACATTATACGCAAATATCACGCACCATATTAAAGAACGATTACACTATACCTATTTAACATTTAGGATTTGATAAATAACAATAAATAAAACGTACTAAATAGTTTTTAAAATATATATTTAATTAACACTCAATATACAATATAAACGTTACATAAATTCAGTCGTCAAATGATTAAGTGCAAAATTACAATTCTTCATAAAATAATATGTGCATACAAATATTTAGTTTTATCGTATATACTCGATCGAGGATAGTGTCAGAATTATAATTAATTTCATCTTTTATCAAGTAAATTAAAAGGTCAATAATTATCATTTTAGGAAATATACTTAGTATTCCACTAGATCATTAATATTGATCACAAAATTCAAAAATGGTAGAATGCATATCTGAAAAAAGAGGCAGTTCTTAATTATTGAATTTTTGTTAATTCGTGTTTTCGAATAATGGATTATTATTATATAATTCATATCAATTTCGTATATAACATATTTAATCTATGTATAAACTTATCGGTTTCATTATTTATTTAATTTATTATATGAAGACATTAATCATTATTCAATTAGGGAGAAAATAGGATAACATACAAAACTCAGTGTTGTTGTTGAAATATTCAACTGTTATTACTTATAATCTTTTGATATAATTTATTCTTAGCATATAAACAGTATACTAAATAATATAAAAATTGTACATACGGCCTTTCTTATGCTCTTCAATGAGTTCATTTGCGTATACCTTTGAGAGCTCTATAAATTTAAAATGTTAAAATGGTTAATATCTATTAACTGTTAATGAAATGATAATAATTTTTTCTCATATATAAAAAACAAAAATCGTATTAATACATAAGCAAGTGCATTGTTATGTAATGTATGTACACAAGGATAACATACGGAAGTTAAATTTTGGAGCTATATGAAAAAACAATATTAAAATGAACATAATAAATTAGTTATAAAGAATTTTCGTTTTTTAATATTAAATATTAATTTTAAAAAATTATTTGAAAAAAATAAATGACTATTTAAATTTTTATAATGTACACTAGACGGTATAAAATTGTAGTTCACTTACAAAATAGAGTTACATTATAATTCACAAAGGCATCATCTGAAAATAATATTTTACATTTTTATGTTCGGAAATGTTTTTTTTTTTATAAATATTTGTTACTATAAATTTAGAGCTGAATATTTTATGAAATAATCAGCTAATAATACTGCAGATAAAAATAAAATTATTATAACGCTAAAAGTGTTCATTAACGGTAATAAGACCGATGTGTTTATAATTTGTATACATTTACTGTTCTGATTATGAAAACTAATAAATATAATAATATAAAATAATAAATAAACAAAATATTAATTTAGTAATGGAAATTAATATATGAAAAATATTTAAATGAACCAAAGTAATTGTAACAGCTAAATATTTCATAAATTAAAAAAATTGTATAAAAAAATAAAAACTAAATTGTATAAAACATTCTTAAAACTTCGAGACTGGAAGGCTGTATGATTCTACTTTGAATAATCTTATACAATCAAAATATTTCAAAACTTACCCCCGAACCCATCAGACATCAATTGACCTTATTTAAATATATGGAAAAAATATTTAAAATCGTATCACATCAAAATTAAATTCAATAAATATAAAAATTCTAATTAATTTATAAAATATAATATATTATAATAATAGCAATATATTTTATTTTACTTATGCAACGATCGTCCAATTCTAGAATAGGATTAAATAGAGCACAAAATAATTTACGTAAAAAAAAACTATTGATTTTTAATTGTTAATAACGTCTTACTCGTGTATTCTAACATATAAACACTAATAATTATCTTTTACATTACACAAATAATCAAATATTTTTATCCTGAATTAAAATCACACAACAAAAATAAATGAATAATGTGAACTATGATTATAATGTATTATGTCACATGAGTTGTATAACAATAAAATTAAATACATAAAATATTTTAGTATACATCATATCATGAACAATATATTTCTTTAATGTTAAAGAACAAATCATTTTATAAGGAAATATATGTTACCTGCATTTGCATATTCGTGAATAAAAAAAACCACCATACAAATTATCATTAAATTGCAGTTAAAAGCAAACATTTTCATGTATTTGTAATAGACTAAAATGAGACGTTTTACTGCTTAAAATCGATGGAATAATGAAAAAAATGTCCGTGAGCTGGTTTTTATACATTAAATTTGCAATGGAAATAATTATTCATTGTTGCGTAAATTATTCAAATAACAAATAACAATAACAAATTTTAATGTGATTATTGAATTCGAATTTTACGAATAATGTTAACAATAATGTTAATAATGTAACACTTGATAAAATAATGAATAATATATCGTAATGAGTTATGAAAAATGAATACATATTTCCGTTAGTTAGAAAAATGTTAACAAAATATCTTACTAAATGGCCAAAATAAGTTTTATTAATTTTTATAATTATAAAATTGACAAATAATACATTATATTAATATAAAATAGCTATAACTAAAATGTCATGATAGTTTTGTTAGAAAAACATATTATTATTAGAGTAAAATTATACGAATATCAACTGACTCGTATTAAATATAAATATTATAGATAACTACGTTGAAATTTTTTAACCAAACATCTTGTTAAATGGTCAAAATAATTTGCACTATTATTTATAATTATAAAATTGACTAATATTACAATATATTAATTTAACGTAATATATATTATAATTTGTATATCATAATATCGTCTGAATAAGAAAAATGTTTTTCTCAATTCGGCGTTAAACGATCGGCTCCATTTGTTCTTTAAACATGTGTTTATTTATTCGAAGAAGTGTCGATTATTACACAAATCGTTCAACGTCCAATCGAGTGCTTTCAATGCTCGTTCGTGCGCTATCGTACACTCATCCCAAATGATTATTTTTGAATTCTGTAGTACTTTCGCCATTGCTGATTTATTGACAATTTTGCACGTCAGTTTATCTATCGTTTACAATTTTAGTGGTAGTTTGAGTACAGAATGATCTGTTCGTCCTCCTTCTAACAATATAGCAGCTATCCCAGATGATGCTACAGCCAACACTATTTGACTTTGTGCGCGAATCGTAACTAAAATCAATAAAATTAGGAACGTTTTGCCAGTTCTGCCAGGTGGACTGTGGAAGAAGATTCCTCCGTAGCCGTCGTTAAACTGCTATCATCAATGTATCGTGTAGGCGGTTTTCTGTTGCAGATACAAACGTGGGACCTTCCTTCGTACTGATTTACTGAAAGCATCTCGATCGTATTTAATGTGCAGTGTACAAAATAATAGCATCAGTGAGTGTGTAATCCTAATGTTCCAATTGTTCCGAAGAAGGCCGATAAATCGGCGATGTAATCGACTGTTGAATCGTATCTGAACGCAATACGTTTATTTCGAATTGTCGCGTTCGGTCGTCTGTTTTACCGACGTTCCAAATTATGTTGTGCATAAGCTCCAGATGAGTGATTCGATAAATCTGTCAAGACGGTAATCGTTTTGTGTCTACAATTAATTCAATAAGTTGAATAATATAAAACGTGTTATATAATATTGTCAATTTATATTTAATTTTTTGTATAATTTGATTGGCTGTTAATACATAATATTAATATTAGACACTATATTCCGTATATAATATAAAATAACACCTGATAAAATAATGTATAATATATCATTGCATTTTAAAAATGCACAGAAATTTCTTATTTCTTAAGTTAAAAAACCAATTTGATTATTAGCATTATTATTTTTTTTATAACTATACAGTTAACCGATAATACCTTAAATTAGTATAAGATAATAAACATCATAATTTGTATATTAAAATATTGCCTGAAAAAGATATAATTCTTTTTTTATTCGGCATTTAACGATAGACCGTCCGATGTGTTTACTCATCACAAGAGCGCACCACAATGTTGTACCGAACAATATTGATACTGTCAACAAACAAACGTAGTCGCTAAAGTAAAACCAAAAGAATACAATCAAGAAATTCTAGAATAATCGAATAACTATCGAAGTCACTATAAAACAAAAACCCGAGAAAAATATAAAAATCGTGTTATTTGAAATATAAAGTTGGTACTAAAATGGTTTTTAAATAAACAACAAATTTTGATATGTCCAATAATGACTTTTAATATTAAAAAACGTTTCCTTAAACAAAAGTATAATAAAAATAAAAGTTTGTGCATTCTAGTGCCATCAATTTAGTTATTGATTTAAAATGCCGAACAAATAGAAATATATAAACATTCACACGATTTCAGTAAATGATATGTATACGTATTGGTACATATCACCTACGTACGAGTATATGCAGTGGCGTGGCGAAGGAGTAGTTTTGAAGCGGCCGCTCCTGGTTCAAATTGGGTGGATAGATGGATGGGTGGGTGGTGGTCTATGGATGACGTGTAGTAAATATAAATACAATAGCCTATAGCTAATCTCGGGTGTTTCCGTGGGGAAGGGTGACGGCAATAAAATGTTTGATTCGGGGAAAATTGCAAATTACATTTTTTTTTACTTATTTGTCGTTTTTATAGAGAGGGTAGGTGTTATGGAAAATAGTCCGCTCCTTGTCGATAAAATGTTCGCCACGCCGCTGGGTACATGTGCACATATCCTACAAAGTTCACAATATGTTATGATTTTACTTATTTCATTCTACACCTGCAATATGCAAATATTCACAATTTTGCCAACGTAACATGCATTTACATTAAATCGAGGGATTTTTCGTATAAAACTCTAAGAAACTAGTTCGTTTGTTTATTTTCAAAATTAAAGTCGATCAATTAAAAAAAAAGAAAACAAATTTTTTCTACAACTATAAAAACGCATACATTGTTATAAATGGTAATGTACAAAATGCCATTAAACCAATTAAAAATAATGTGTCTACTCTCGACGAAACTATTGAGAGTGCAATATGAAATTGTGAAATATATTCTTAAATATACGCATGCATAAAATGTCTTCAGTCACTTATACAAAGGTACAACGACATTTATTTTAAATTATTTATTATTTTATGCATAAGCAAAATAATTTATCAAAGGTAAATTTTAAGACCAAGACATTTTTTCAGTGATGTTATGGTTTCAATCATCACGGTCAAGTGTTTTAACAAATGTTTAATTGTTCTTTTGCATCATAAAACTACTGGGAAAAATCGAAGACCATATTAATAAAGTAACAAGATATAATTTAATGTTGTACGGCTACTCACGTAGCTATTTCACTATTTGTGAAACGTTTCTAGGTTGTGAGGAAAAATGCCCTGTTACGTCGACAATGCCTGAATAAGCCTGAATCGGAGCGTAATTCGATTATACGGTTCGATTACATCCGTAACACGAATAAACTCGTTTAACGGACTCGTAAGGTGCACACGACGTGAAACACGCCGTACAAACGCAATGTTCACGGATGTTGAAATCTCATTTGGTCTCATCGTTCGTTGCGTTTCGCTTCGTTTCGCCGGCGCGCGTTCGCGTCGTCAACTGACTGCCGGCTAACGGGCGCGGACGGCCACGCGCCGTCACACGTACGAGTTACGTCGCGTCGTACACGCCGCGTCTTGAACGTTCTAGACGAAACGTTAACGCGTTCGACTCACGAGCGATTGCGCGCGTGGGGCGCAGTAGTCTGGCGCGCGTGCAACACGTTCGTTCGCGCGACCGGTCCGCCGGTGATTTCTAGAAAGTCCTGCCGCGGGACCCGGTGTACGACCGGCCGGTTACGTTCGCGGTCCCGTCGTGCCGCACCGTGTTTTACGCGCGCGGTTCACGACACGCTTCGGACACGCACGTCAAAGTCTCCGGGCGAAACGAGCCGATCGCGAAACCGCCCCGAGCCGCCTGCCACACGAGAGGAGCTAAACGAGTGTTGCCGAACGCGCGCGACAACGTAAGTTTATACTTATAAAATTTAGTCTGTTCCGTGTAAAACATTAATACGTAAAAGTATTTAGCGTTTCGTCCTAATGCTTTTGATCGATTACTATTATTTACATTTTTTTTTTCATTTTTTTGTATTAAACACATTATACATTTATATCGTTTTCTCGATCGATTTTCGAAGAACTTTTCCTATAACCAATACCACCGATTTATCAACTGTTAACGCTGTATGCCAAAACGAATCCAGATGTTCGTGCTTCTAGTTTCGTTATAATTTTATTCCGCGTCTTCGACTTATTATTTTCCGTTGCTTCTAAGTACTTTTTAAACGTCAGATTAAATCCCTTGACTGACAGTGAGGGGTCGTGTACAGAATTATAGCACAATGCACATGAAAAACGTAGGAGAATTTCAAATGCATTTTCTACGAACTTAATAATTTATTGATCGTTTTTTACTGTTATGGTGCACGTATTGTATTTTCTACTAACCTATATCCCAATACCTTTTTGAAAAGCACTCGGGGAAGAAATATGGCATATACATTATTCCAATTTTCACCTCTCAATCTGACAACATTGTAATACATTGGCTGGACCTATTAAATATTTGTACAAATCATAGGAAATCCTGATATATCTTTTACAGAATGATGGAGGATCTTTTTCAAAATGTTCAATAAAATATCACTTATTTTCTATGTTTTAATCATACGTACTATTGTCGTTCATTTTAGAAACTCAAGTTTCCAGGTGAGTTAATACTTGGCCAACAAACAAAACCAATATTTACATTATATTCTTTTAGAAAACTATAAATTAAAATGAACCAAATTTCTATTGTTTCTACTTTAATTGTATTTTAAAACCATAATATTTAATGTGTTACCCTTCTAAATTCAAATAACCTGTACAGTCTATACATTTTAATCAATTAGCTCAACTGTTTTCGCACTTATATTTCGTCTAAATATTTTATACAGCAAAATGTTTAATTATAAGTAAGGTTGTGTTTTATATTCCCTAAAAATCAAAATATTTACTTATTAAAAATATAAATGTATACATACAAATCCAATAAAATAGTGAAATATATTCTTAAAAATTAACATTAGAACATTTTTAAAACGTTTTCAATTATACGAGTATAAGGAGACATAAAATCAATTTATTGATAACTTTGTAGAATTCTTATGATTTGATATAAAACATATGAAACTTAAGAAAAAGAATATATTTTGTAATAACATGTATGGTTTTTATTTTTTTTTTTAAATATTATTCTTATGAAAAATAAAAATATGCTGACATATGTTAATGTTTTTCTTTTTTTTAAAATGTCGATTCATTTAAATTACAGGAAACTACTAGGAAAGTCGGAAAAGGATCCTACCAAAATCATGTCATCAAGATTCTTAAAAATTATCCTTAACAGAAATAAAAACGTAAGAAAATCGGAAATATTAATTTTAATTTTACCATATCTTTGAATAAAACACACACAAAATATCATGTTACACAGAAAATTAAAAATCATAAATTTTGCAATAATTTTAGTAAACTCTATATGTCTATATGTCTTTAGTCAACTCTATATGACTGTATGATTATTTCCCAAACAGTGCTTTAGCAAGTAGTGCACCAGGGCATGTTCTCCCCTCCTCCCAAAATTGTATATATATATATATATATATATATATATATAAATGTAAACCACTAGCTAATCCATGTTATCATTGACCAAATTCGTAAAAGTTATAACCACACGCGTATATGTGTATATTTTATGTATAATATATATAAGTACTCTGTAGTTATAAAACAGTGCAAAATTTCAAATCGCGACGATTTGTAAAAATGAAAAGGTCAAATAAAAATATTTTGAATTATTTTTCAATAACACCGAAGTTAAGTTCAACAAATGAAGTTCCTGAATAAGAAGTATGACTAAATATTAAATTGGATAACAAATATTATTTGTTATTTTTAAAATTATATATATGTAGGTAAATACAATGAGTTGATGTATTTTAGAACAACTGAAATATTGATACAAAACCCGGTGCGCCCCCCCCCCCCTAATATAAATTTCTGGTTACAGCGCTGTTCTCAATTATAATGCATCGTGTAGCACAGTGGTTCCCATTTAGTATGAAGACACGAACCCCTAGCTATAACTTGTATTGGTCCAAGGACCCCATTTTTTGTAAATACTTACTTTGCAATTTTGTTTAAATATGAAAATGAAAAAAAAATTGTATGATTTATTTTAATTTTACATACCTTTTTGGAATAATATAAACACAGATTTCTCAAAAAAATTTAGAACGTGCCCACCTTTTGTTACCCGTGTATGTCGTCTAATATGAGTGATCAATCACTACACTACAGTACTACACAACCGCGGACCCTTAACATCAACAAGCGGACCACCAATTGATAACCACTGGTGTAGCAATACAAATTCAAGACTGAACCTCAAGTTTTATTCATCAGATATGAAAATGTAATTTACTTTAGAAAAAAATAAAAATTTTATATGAATTTATCACGCACGTTTTTTAGGTAACGATTATACTATACTAATTTAACCTTTAAAAATATAATGTAGAAAAACAACAACAAATAATACATGCTCAATAATATTTGAAATATATTTAAGTAAAACATAAAGTGCAATCTTAACATTGTATAAATTCAATCATCAAATGATTATGTGCAAATTACAATTCATAATAAAATAACGTGTGCATAAAAATATATAATTTTATAGTTTATAGATAATCAAAGAAAGTGCCCAAAATAAAATTATTTTATTTTTATTTTTAAAATTCAAAATGACATTATTTATAAATTAACTAACAGCCAGCATATGGCCCGACGACCCTGGATGTTTGTTATCACAATAGTCTTGTGCGCTAATAAGTCCCTCTGAAAAAAAAACAATTATGAATATTACATTTTCTAAATTCATTCCTTCAAATAGATATAGATATAATATAGATTATAATTCATATTCTTTTCGTATATTACATATTCATGTTACGTATAAGCATAGCGATTTAATGATTTGTTAAATTCGTTATGTGACGACTGGATGTATTATACAATTATATGAACAACTATTATAGTGTACAATAACTTGGTGATATTTCTGAAATATTCAATTGGTATTACTTATGATTATTTGATATTAATTATTCTATGCATGTACATTTCAGTCTACTTATTATAAAAATTGTACTTACGACCCGTATTCGCCAACGATAAGAGTAGTAGAAGATATTTTTTTGTAAGTTCTATAAAGTTTAAAATATCAAAACTGTTTAAAATATATAAATGATTAATAAAAATATGGCACTTTTTTTTTGCCTATACAAAAAAAAACAAAAACCTAAATAAACCGTAATATTGGCACAGCAAAATGTGTATTTTCATTTAGAATGTTCACATAAGGATAACATACCATTAAGACTGTCTCTAGGCTTTGGTAAGTCCCCTTTAAAATAATATGAAATTTAAATTTAGAATTCAATTTACATATACATATTATTTAAGTGATCAAGTATTTTCCATTTCTTTAAAATTTAAACCGATCGAAAAATTGTTGTACTACACTTACCTGCGCTTAGAGCTTTCTCATAACTCGCAATAGGATTTGCGTCTGAAAATAACATTTTGCATTATTTATATTCAGAGATATTTTGTATATTGTTTGTAAAATTCATTTTTACATATATATATATATATATATACAAACTGTAATTATTAATTAATTGACAATATGAATAAACAAACAAAGAGAACTGTAGATGAAAAATTATATATTATAGAACTGAAAGTGTTCAATAAATCTGCTGACACTTTTAATTATAATTAATATTGAAAATAGTACTTTCTTATAAAAATGAATAGAATACTAAATATTAAATTTATTTAGCAAAATGCTTAATGAACAGCGTTTTAAATAAATTTAAATTTTGATAAAAAATAATACGTCCTTTTATAATAGTTATTTATGTTATTCTTAACAGAAAATTAATCAAAAACATTTGAACACAAGTCCATTCAGCGAAGATTACAGTTAGACGCATGTTAATCATTTGCATAAATGCATTTTACTGTTGTCGCGAATACATATTTCTGTATTCTGATTTGATAAATGAATAGAATCATAACTTTATAAATACGGATAATAAGTTATTTTCCGCAAATTATCCCTCTTGCTTTCTATATTAGGAGAGAGAACTACTACTTTTTAACATATTTATAAAAGTGTAACTGAGTAAAAATATGTTTCAGTCTTTGGTATCGTGACCAATCTATGAACCCCATTGGCATATAAAACAATGAGGATTAAAGTATATAAGATCGTTTTAAAACAACACAATTGATGGCGGCATAATATATACTACTTATATATAATAAAATCATGGAAAATATAAATTTATTATAATAAAATAATAAAAAATGTACTATACATTAATAACAACTTACCTACATACCCATCCTTCGTCAAAATTTCTTTTTTTAAATATAAATGAAAAGTTATTTTATTTCGTTAAACATGAAAATGAAATACAAATTGTTAAGAATTGTACAGTATATAGTAGATTATAATAAAGAAAGTATATTATATATTACCAATGCAGTCCGGATCTAGAATAGAAATAAATGAATTACAAATTAAATTTTAAAAAAAAGGTTATCATTTTAATGTAACAGTATTATAATTTTATTTTTTTTTGTATATGCTTATTTAAAAATGTATATCATCTAGATCAATAGCATGTAGATAAGCAGCTATGCTATGACCAGGCTATGTCTGAAAAATGAATTTGTATTTTTTATTGTAAGATGGCAATATTATATTTTCTAAAGTTGACATATCTGTATATTATCACTTTGTATAGGAAATAAACTTTAGTTTAGCATTGTAAAAATCGTACTACTCGTAAAGGGTGTTAAATAAAAATACGCATTTGAAATTTAATATTAACAATTAATTTCAAACTTATAAGTTGTAGAATATTTACCAGAAGGGGCACTAGCATCACCATAGAATTCTTTAAATTCTTTAAATTCTTTAAGTTCTTTTTGTGGACCAACTAAAATAGATATGTAAGCTATTAAAATAATCTATATAAATTTACATTAATATTATAAATGATAAATTAAATAAATAAAAACGGTACTCTATTTAATGTTAATATACATTTATTTCACTATATTTCATACGTTTTTCTTTCAATATTTTCTACAAATACATGTAGTCTACTACATTCGCATACATATTATAATACGTATATTTATGGTGTTATTCAATCGTCGTCGCACAAGCGTAACGAGTGCTGCAAAAATCAATTAGCGTCCACTCGAAATACAAAACAAATGTTTGTTTTAGTCTGCTTTATTTGTCTACATGTTTCCGGCAAAAGATATAAAAAAACAAGTTGTCGACTTGGATAGTGAAAAGTAACTATACCAATTGACTAGAAATATTGATGTTCATATAATTTTTTGATTATCATACGTCACGTTAAATTCGTTGTTATAAAAATAATACTTTAAAATCACAAAACAAATAATCAATTTTATACAAGTGCACTACTCACGCTCGTCATCTGAATCACCATTTGGTGCTGAAATTACAAACAATCTAATTATTCACTAGACGAAAATATATCAAGCAAATCAAGCAAACGATGTGATTAGAAGTTTGAAAGTTGTATGTTTGATATTTACTGTCGTCGTTTTCTTTATATTTTAAATAATTATATAATGAAAAAAGTTTAGTTTGTAAATACTGTCGTTCGAAAATAATTAAATGAAGGATGTCAATTATTATTATTAAGTATTTTGCCACATGAATAATATATCAATATCATAAAATACATAAACTACTTAAGTATATATCATAACACTATTGGAAAAATATTTCTATTATATTTAGGAATTTATCAGAAAATAAGGAAATATTTATTACCCGCATTTACGTAGTCATGTATAAAAAGAACGACTATAAAAATTATCGTTAAATTACAATTAAGTGCAGACATTTTCTTGTATTTTATGTGGAATAAATTGATATCCTTAATTGCTCACAGTACACCGAATAACGAACAATATTTCCTCGGGCTGCTTTTTATATATCCACATTGCCATGTAAATAATTTTTCATTGGTGTATAAATTATGCCAATAAAAAATTGTTATTTTTTATTGGCAGCATAAATTACAGATTTTTAAATGCCAATTGAAGTTCGAATTTCACGTATTGTATTATTAATTTATTTAACACACCTGATAAAATATTAAATAATTTATCATCATGTGTTCTTACAAATGCATAGGTATTTTTTTAAGTTAGAAAAATGTATTTTTTTTTTTATTGTATTGAGAATTTAATTATCATTCTTTTATTTAGCTATAAAGTGACCCATTAATTCATTTTATTAATTTAAGATTAGATAAATTATAATTTGTATATTATAATACTGTCCGAAAATCAAATAATCATTTTTTTATTCGGCGTATAGCGATCAGCCGTTCGATGTGTTTACCTCATTACAAGAGCGAACCACTAAGCTATACCGAACGGTGTTAATATTGTTAATAAACAAAAGTAGCTACTAAAAAAACGCCAAATAAATACAGTCAAAAATGTCTAGAATTTAACGTACTAAATACCTTTAAGACAATAAACAGAGAAATAATATAAAAACCGTGTTATTCGAAACATAAAATTGGTACTACAATTTTATGATAATTAACAAAACATATTTTGATATGTCGAATAATTAATTTTCACAGTACAAAGCATTTCCTCTAATCTAAAATTATAGTAAAAATAAATTTTTATGGTTTGCAGTACAACCAATTTAATTATTTATTAAAAAAGCCTAACAAATAAAAATTAATATTCGCTGTTTGCAATAAATGATTTGTATTTATATATGAATAAATTTCATATGTATATGAACACATGTCCATCAAATTTCACAATTTTATATGATTATACTTATTTAATTCTACACCTACACCTTGCAAATATTCACGAGTTTGCCAATATACAATGTATATATATATATATATATTTATATATATATATATGTGTGTGTATATATAAGAGATATGTTATTGACAATTCCACAGTATAAGGATCTTTTTTTTTTTGGCGCACCAGCATGTTTTGTGAAATGTACAATATTAATAAAAATTTGAAATTCTATTACATCATTCTGTAACCATTAAAATGATGCTGATTACAATGACATAAGATACGTCCACTGATAATGACAGGTCGCAATATGTATATAAAATAAATGTCCAAAGTCTTGTAAATCTTTCAAAAATCTTGACTGTTATTCTGCACTTGTAACATTTTCTACTTACACTCCGCTTAATTAGGGACGCATAGGAAAAATATATGGTGTGCATTATTCAAATTTTCATTTTGACAACTTTGTGAGACCTTGACTAGGCAGACTGTAATTTTGCAAAAACCATCAGACTTCCTGATAGGTCTTCTAAAGAATGATGGAAGCTTTTTTTTAAATTAAAATTCATCTCATAGCTATGCAACGGCTATTTTAATAATTGAATATCTTTTCAATAACCTATAGATTTATATATATATGTTTTTTACATTAAATGTATTTAACGAATTAAATTAAATATTACTCAACTTACTCGACCTTATATTTACAAACATATTATGAATTTAGTCTCCGGTGAGTGTTGCAATCAGTATTTCTTTCAGGCATTCATTCGGGTCGGCTAAGCAACCCCCTCCCCCCCCGGAGACTATCCAAGGCCCTCCCGGAGAAAATTTGAAGAATAGTAAAAAAATATCGAATATTAGAAAAATGTAATTTTGGTATCACGGTGAACGACCCCACAATCGTAACATATAATAACACTGTGTGTGTATGTTAAACTTGTGAAATTTTGTGTATTTGATTATAATGTTTACAATCATAATAACAGACAAAAGTAATTATTATGAAAAAATTTATTTTTCTATTTAATTTTATTAATATAAATGATCCCCCCAAGTTTTTTCAAATGCGTCCCTTCCGCCCAAAAAATTTTCTGTAAAAAAAAAAAAAAAACACTGGCTACAATGATTGACAGGTCGCCCTTCCGCCCTTCGGCCATTATTTCGTACGGTATTCTAAGGACAGCCCCGCGGTCTAGACGGCCGCCGGTTAAAAGGTCGTTTATCATTGGGAGAGCCGACAGCACCGAATCCGTCAACGCCACCGCCCGCCGTCCCGCCGCTTTTGATTTGTATTCGATTTGTCAGCCGGTCTCGCGGCGCGAAAACGGTCTCCCGTCGATACGTGTATGCGTGTACAGTCTGCAGCGAAGTCGCAACGGCTCTCTAAATAAGTGCTGAAAAGCAGCATGGATGTATGGATATTCGTGGCCATGGTTATAAGCTGCGCAGTTTTACGAACGAGAAAGATACATTAAATCAAGCATTGGCCGCCTAGATAAAAAAATTCGTACTCGCTCGTTTTTCGAAATCCAATCTTAAGACACTCAAAAAATAAAAAATTTAAACAGACGTTAATTCGAAAAATCCCGGATAAAAACAGCATCGAAATATACCATATAACACGCGGTAAAAATCGTTAAAATAAAATAAAAAAAATTTCGAATTAAGTCATATATGGTAAAAAATACGCAATTTTTATTTGATAATTATTATTATTAATATAACAGTGAAAATAAAAGAAAAAACAAATAAAGAGTAAAAAGGATATGCAAACAAAAATTAAAAAATTAAAAAATAAAGAAGTAAAAAAGAAGAGAAATAAAAGAATTAACGAATAGAAATAAAATAAAAACTATAAGTTAATACTCGTTTTTACAGCAGTTGTATTTTATTTGACATTTTTTCGAAACCGGTAGTAATAAACACACATATACAACAACTTTTACATTTCTTTCTCCTTTCTTTAATCAACGTAATACTCATTAGCTTTTTGTATATTTAAGTATACATATTTAAATACATATCTTTTTTTATTATTATTAGTTTTTGACTTTATGAGATATCAAAACAATTTAAAATAAATTGTATTTCTATTTATTATTTATATTAATAACCATATGCATTTAAAGTTTTTTTCCGTGAAGCTATGACGTTTATCTGTTAATATATTTTTGAATACTGATATAGATCGTCCAACGTCAACTAAAGTCACTGGGGCATACTTGAAAAAATGTAATATCGTTGGATCTTGGTAAATATCATCAAGCTGAACTACTTATGTTTGGTACCTTAAGATTTACGGACTAAATGACAAGCGACTTTATAAAACGGTAAGTCGATAATTGACTAACGTAGCAAGAGCGACTAAGATTATGGCCACCAAAGTTCACGTCTTGTTAAAAACGATAAAATTATTATTAATTTTACCGATAAACGATACACAATATAATACAGTTGATAAATTTGTCGAGACAAATACCGTTTCGTAATCGAACAAAGTTATCTTAATTTCAATTACTATCTATTGCCGACAGTATGTATTTTTGAATTTTCAAGAAAAGAAATATTGCTTTACACCCATTTTTAATTTTTTAATTTTCGCTACATTATACGATTGTTCTTCATGTAATATATATATCGACAGCAATAGTGTGTAAAATGTTTGTTCTGAAATTATATTTTAATCCAAAATGTTGAAGTATAAAATTATTATATTAAATTACAAATGATTATATTATATACATATATATATATAATATAATACACATATAATGATTTCATTTGCAAGTGTTTTAGGAAACGATTTTGCCACGTATAGATCGTGACGGAATATATAACAAGAACAATACGTATCGCGCAAGTTAAATCTGACCACACCGGCTAATACGTGCGTCTATCGGAACTGTTACTGCTCCGCAGCTGAAACGTATGAATTGAATATATATATATATAAACATTACATTATAGTTGTATATTAAATTGTTTAGGAGATGTTTCGCTGTTGGAAAGTGAATTTGCGATTTATTGTGAGTACATATCCGACTGGATATATTTATATACGTGTACATATATTATTACAGGAGATACGTCATTACCGACTGGGGAATACGATGAAAATAAAAATAACGTTTATATAGATAACATTGTATCTGTATATGTACACATAATATTGTTTAGAGGGGTGTGTTTTATGTGCAAGGTTAGATCGGTACGTATACAGTATATAGCTTTATAGAAGAGTCGTTACAGGAAAATGGTGAAAGTGTACGTAATGTTATTAAGACACGCAAAATTTTCGAAAACCGCTAGCGTGTATAGCTTTTATATAACGGCACGTTCTCAAATAATACGCTAAGAGTCACGCGTGTATATATATATACATATAAATTATATTACGCCGATTACGATTTACGAATAAAAGCAGGACGCGTTACGCGCGAAAAACAAATAATTTTTTTACCGATTTATCATTTCCAGTCGCCGTCGACTATAATAATTGTTTTCGATTCCTATAACATGATATTAAATATCTCGCGAACGGCGTGTCTTTACGTGTGTAAAAGTTTTTCGAATTTGCACGCAACGATCAATATCACATTTTTAACCTCTTGACACTGCAATAGCTATGACCGATGTATCACGTGCTATGTATAAAATGAAAACTTATTAACCTCGCCTTGTCGTGTTTCCCGACGTGTGTGTACAGCCTGACGCGGCGAATATGTACAATAACCGTATTAACATGATCTCGACCGACGGAGTACCTGATATACCTGTGTGATCTACACGTTATGCAAATTTCATTAACGAGTTTGCACATTACGCTCAAGGTTCGAAATGGTTTTCTTCTTGTAAAACGCGCGCGCGCCCGTAAACAGGTCAATTTGTCGTTATCATTTTATTATTTGACGTTCCGGTGTCACAGAAAACAATAAACACGTCGTCGCGTGTACGTTGACAAATCTTGAACATACTTGTTCACTTGTTCCACGTCACATAACGTCAGTTAAACGCGTGCACGGTAACGTTCGTTTAAAAAATAACGAAAATGCGCGTTTAGAAAACTACAGTGTACGATGACGTCAAGCGACCGGGCGCTTGTACAGACACGCGTGCTCAACAAAACCGATCTATTAAATATACACGCGGGGCGGGGGGGGCGGGCAAAGCGTGTTTCCTGTTGGCAGCTCCCACGTTGAAATCAGCGTGTACAACCGCGATAGCACCAAAACCACCGGCGCGGGGACTCGAAATTACCGGAGACCGGTGAAGACGGATGTCCGTTGCCGGAGTTGCGTGGTCGTTTCCGCGGCGAACGAGACGTCGTCTTCGAGCGTCGTGAAACGTAACGGAACGCGTCGTGTTTCCGTTGTCTCTGATCGGAACGCTGAACCGATTTCCGTACGCGCGTGTGCGCGAATCGACCGGAATCGATCGGGCGGGGCGCAGGCGCGGATCCGGAACTAACTAATTCGGGGACTGGCGGTCATTTTTAAATAAAAAAAAAAAATACCCGCGAAAAAAATCAATTCACAATTTTTTCAAGTAAACACGAATGACCTAATCTCGATGTTTTTAGTTGAAAACGCGTACCGCGCGAACGTTGTGCACGGCCACGGAAACGGCGGCTGTCGACGTCGAATATTATCGTCACACACGTTATGCACTTGTCGCGTGCGCGCGCGCGCGTGTGTATGTATGTATACGCACGCCGAACTATCGATCCGAAAACGAAAACGCGAAAATATACATTTGCGAATCGGGCGAAGAAATCTGCCGGTGCCCGGTGCTGCTGCAGGGACCGGCCGTGCGGAGGGTATCGCTCCGTATAGCGACGGCGCGAGGACCGACGACAACGCTGAGGGACAGAGAGAGAGACGGAGAGAACGGTGTTTGTATATAAAGAGGGAGTATACACATATATATATATACGCACGCGGAAGGAAAATACGGAGAGAGAGAGAGAGAGAGAGAGAGAACGATCGAGAGGGCGCGAGCGCCGGCGACGGGCGGGGTCTGTCACTGGGTCGAAATTTATGGCACGCACGCCCCAGCTGCCCGGGCTTCACGACCGAGGGTCCTCGCGCGTGCGGTGTGCGCGCGCGCCGCCGCCGCCGCCGCCCGTGTGTGTGTGTGTGTACGTTAACACGTGTATCGGAGAACCGGTGTCGAGCGCGTCACGGCGCCGTTTTTCACGCTACAACGGTTTCGACCGGACGGCCAAAAAACCGGATCGTTCCGGCTCTTGTGACACGCGACACGGTTCGCGCACGGTTTTCCATGCTTAGAG
The DNA here is from genome assembly GCA_019022885.1 of Schlechtendalia chinensis. Classification (NCBI taxonomy): domain Eukaryota; kingdom Metazoa; phylum Arthropoda; class Insecta; order Hemiptera; family Aphididae; genus Schlechtendalia; species Schlechtendalia chinensis. The sequence goes on from CM032347.1 coordinate 2,266,953, forward strand.
TGTACGTTCGTTACGGGTTTGGTTTCATAAGTACACTCGAGTCTCGCGCTGTCGTCGTGAACCGCAAACGAATCGTGGCACTGATGGTCGTGCCGCTACGACCGTCGCCGCAAAACACCACGGAATTATCGTATTTTTCGGGTACGTCCCATTGTCAATGCCTGGCTAGAGAGGAAGTGGGATTATTCTATCCTGTCCTCGTGTAGGAATCTAAAACGTTCGTCCCACAACACCGGTCGTCATTCAAACGACATATCACTGTTGTTGGTTCAACAAATGTAACGTCCGAGTTAGAAGTTCGCGCCTCGAAGCGACCGATCGAATTCTGTCGGCGCCTCCAAAATAATATCGGCCGTACGGTCAAAACCGTGCAGTACGGGAAAACGGCGGCGAAACGTCCCGCGCGTTCACTCGTCCGTTGCTGTGCGCCGTGCCCGCGGACAAATACCGTCCGGCGGATACGTGACCGGGTGACGGTCGCGACGATTGCGAACAGCCGTTTCCCTGGCGACCCGGTCTGATAATAAGACGACCGCGGTTTTGACATTTTATGTCTTTACTTTGGCACATTAAAATAAAAAAACCGTCACGAAAAAGTGTCCACGAAAAAGTGTCCACGAAAAGCGTTACAGAAAAAAAAACCTAACCTAAAAAGACATAAAACGTCTCACTTAACGCGGACTCGTATGCGTCAATCATTTTTCTTAATAGGCTTATATAGAATATATGTGTGTGTGTGTGTGCGTGTGTGTGTGCGTGTATGTTTAGTTGATGCAGTCAATTTCGTTATGGCCGATTACAATATGTTTTATAAATTTTTTCTCATGCGCATCCGGCGTTTTGTTGAGACGGTTTGTCTAGCGGTCGGTCTCGTAAAAATCGTTCGCAGGACGTCAGGATTCGGTCATTGCTGAAAAATTCGTCTTACGGGCTCTGAAAAACCGTTCGTCGGATCGCCGGAAAATACGGATGAGCGCTCTGTCCACTGTAAAATTCGTAGACGGCGTACAGTCGTCAATTTGTTCTTAGTCACGTAAATTATAAAATTTTTTCTTTTTAAAAACGTACGCAGAGCCAAGGGCGCGTGCGCGAAGGACGAAAGCCGTCGGCCGCGTGAACTCACAATCGACCGCACGCGCACGCGTGTATAGATACGTACAATGTTTCTAACCGATTTTACGTAAAATCGTGCGGCACGCGGTACATTAGTCCGCAGACGTGTCGCGGCTGGTCGACGGCGGGAACGTTGTGCGTACACGTCGAATAGAAAAACGCAACAACGATTATTACGAGCGCGCGGACCCGTCGTACCGTGAACACGTGTTTGTTATCGCACGTCGTACGGCCGCGGGCCGGGTCTTACGAAAGAATTATTTCGGTTTTTCTGCCGACACGGCTGTATAATAATAAAAGATTGCCGATAAAATAGATTTTATTCGATTTCTTTTTCTTTCGACAAACGAGCAAACACGATTGTCGGCAGCATTCTAATTTCGGCCGCGTCGTTCGTTTTACCAAACGACCTAAACACGCGAGACGCCGTCGCGAAACGTTGTCGTGGCGACCGATCGACGTCGGTTCAAACGTATTGTTATGAATTCCGGCCCGCGGTAACTCGTCGTCGTTATTCGTCGAACGCCAACGCAGCCACAGGATGTACACATTGCACGTTCCGACTATAATATTTAGCTACGACTAAATGTGTCGTTGCGGTTCTGTCGAGAACAACGCGTTTTTTAGACGCGTGCCGATCGCATGACTCCGTAACCAGGCGCGGATCCAGAACTTATTTACGGGGGGGGGGGGGGCATCTTAATCAAAACAACTTTAATCCTCATTTTGTCGCATCGAGTAATAAAATATTTTCCAAAACGTTTTATTGAAAATCGTTTGCGATATACCGAAAAATCCCATAGCTACAACTTCATTTTAAATTGTCTTTCTATAGTATCATAGATAAAAGTTAGAATTATAAAACGATACTAATAAAAAAATTGAACAAGAGTCTACGGGGGGGGGGCGATCGCTCCTTGCCCCCCCCCTTGGATCCGCGCCTGCTCGTAACAAGTATCGTAACGTGATCGATAACCGTGTATAAATAGACTTTCCACATCGAATATCGTTATTTGTTCACGCCTATAAATCCGTGTGTACTATGAACACCGTCACTTAAAGAATGTAACGAAATCGGTTTCACGCAATTGCCTACACGCACACACACACACACACGTGCGTTACTCGACGACCGCGTCGTGTGACAAAGTCGGAAAACGAAAAAATAACAATAATTAAGCCAATATATATATAACAGTGTGGTACATCCGTCTCAATAACGCACGCGCGCGTGTGTATGTGTGTGTGTATGTGTGTATGTGTGTGTGTGTGTGTGTGTGTATGTGTGTGTGTGTATGTGTGTATGTGTGTGTGTGTGTGTGTGTGTGTGTGTGTGTGTGTGTGTGTGTGTGTGTGTGTGTGTGTGTGTGTGTGTGTGTGTATGTGTGTGCAAGACCATGTAGCCGACGACGGACAGTACGTATTATTATTATACGAGCTGTAATTTAGTTAATCGTCAAGACTCGACCGCTCGTCCGGCCTCGCGCGCTGTCGTTTTGTTCGCGTTCAACAAACCAACAAATGAAAAAAATATTATTCATAATTCCGTGGAGTTAATTTACGTAATATATATATATATATATATATTTTTTTTATATCGATTAATCATTGACACTGACGCCGCGTTACGTGCTGTTTCCAAAATTTCTACCGAAGAAGAACTATACACGTATCGAGGTAAGAATTGTGTAGCCGCGTGCGAACACGATTCGTATATCATCATGTACACGCGCAGTGACGGCTCGAAGGAGATTATTTTAAATTCCGTGATTCACAAAAATATTAATGGGTTGGTGGATGGGTGTCCTGGGTACTGGGATTGAAAAAGTAAGTTGGAACAATTAATTAAGGTTGACAATTTAATTGTATGTATTGTGGTACTAACCTAAGCCATACCTTTGGCCAAAATGCCATTGCACACTAGACGGATTGTTTGCGCGCAGACACGATTTTTTTTATTTAAAATGAATTCTGTCCTTTTTTAGATAATGACGTTAAAATAGTCGATTATTTCAAAAACACTGGTTGCTTATATATATACGGTTATTGGATAAGGTCCGTACAATTATAAATATAACCACTGAAAATTGTTCGATATCTGCCCGGTATTTCGATAACGCGTCAGTCTCCGGTACCCAGTTCATATCGTTCATAGAATTTATTTTATTTTTTATGAACTCCTATGTAATATCATTAATTTCAATCGTATAGTTGTGTATCTCAACAAATTTTCGAATGGGTGGTGTAATAATATTTTATGCGATTCAAGGAAAAAATAGTTCAAACCGCCACTGTACATGTACGGGTTTTAAAGACTTGAAGCACTAAAATCACTGCGATATAAGGCGCGTACGTCGGAAATTTTAGCATACGCGCTAAAAATAGTACTGAGAAAATATTTGTTCAAATACGATTTGTAGACGACTGTTCATGTTAATTTACATTATAAAACAAAACGAAACGCACGACAAATTATAATCGATAGCATACGTTTAAAACACATTTTCAAGTTATTATTAACCTTTATAAGTGTACAAGTATATTCTTAAATAATGGCCAAAGAATTGTATTCTCTGCGTACACTATACCATACTTTAACGGTAAACATGCCTTCATTCACCACACGCCCGTCCGTAATATACGATGTTCGAATGCTAACACAAGTCTCGTAGTATGTTTGACTTTGGAAATTGTACCTATGTAAAACAGTTTAGAATTTATTTGTCGTGTATTCCGTCGAACCGGTTGACCGGTTATCATAAAAACAAAACAAAATTCTGTACCTTAATCTCGGCGATTATATGTATGCTATTTATGGTACGCCCGTTCTCGCAGCCGTCCTAAATAGTATTTTGTCCACTATTATTAATTAATTAACTTCGTGTTCGATCACGTCGTGCGACGTGTTCATGTATTATGTGAGTTTTGTGCACGCGCCGAAGGGCGATGATATTCGGTTAAACGTTTTGGGCAAGGTGACTCCACTCAAATATTTATAACGTATCCGACGGTACAAGAACTGATGAATAAAAAACACTGGACATTCTATTTATTTGTTATTCCTTTTTTTTCCTTATTTACGTGAAACCCGTGTCCTCACGGTACCCCCTCCCCCCATTCCACTCGATCGCGAGATGACCGACCATATTATAACGTACACAATATCTTATCATCCGTATTATACTACACACATAACGCGAACGTCTATATTATTTATAACTATTTTATTTTCCAAACGTCCTCAGTTGACCCTAACCCAACTACAACCCCATATATTACATTATATCGCGTGAATATTTAGCTTATTTAATTAATTCAAAATGTTTTTTTTTTTTTTTTGATATTTTACACAACATAACGTTAATCATTATTTACATTGACATTATTTGTACACTAGATGAATCATATAACATGTAATCGTGCATTCAGCTTATTTTGTTTGAAAAAAAAATGTATTGTTTGTGCAATTTTAGCGGAGCGAATAGGCTTTTCAATAATTTTGTACGCCTATGTCATCTGTATTCTAGATGAATCATATACATGTTTTGTATAATACGTATATTTTTTGTTTATTTTATATGAAAATTGCGAAAACAAGTTAAAAGCTTGGTGGAAATATATATGAACAACTGATATATCGTAGTAATATACGACGTTCCTAAGTGTACAGTAAAATAAATACAATGAGTCATAACAAGTCAACGAAATTCAAATTTCTTATAAAAATTAAAGGATTTCGTTTAAATCATTTGATTGGCTACATGATACATGGTAAAAAGAAATTCAAAATTTTGAATTTTATTTTTGGTTTATAATACGAGTATACAAATATTTATACCATATGTAAAGTCCTAAATCTAATCATAGTACCATTTATTGTTAAAAATACATATTAAACCAGACAATAATATTTATACACATTTATGAAATAAATGTTTAAGTGTAACTATTTAGCTTATTTATAATAAATAGTAAAAAAGCGTTCACAATACAATATTTTCAATCATATATATTTTGTTTTTTGTAACTTATTCGACCCTTATTTTTCCGTTACTCGAAAAGAATTTTAAATTGAGAAATAAGTGTGTTTTTCATATATATATATATATATATATATATATGTATATATATATTTTTATTATTTTTTTTTTGTTATCTTGAGACAAAAACTAATTCGGGCAATTATAAAAATATATTATGTTCATTTCGTAACGAAGTCGAATCGATTTTATATACATATAAGTTTCAAATACGAATAATATAAGAACTAACCCTAAGAACTACTGCCAAACCTAAGCAACGTGTTGTGAGCCTCTCAATCAGAGCACGTAAATTTAGAGTCCTTAAATTTATTAAGACTACGAGAAAAAGAAAATTTAAACGTTTGCTAATATATTGTATTATAAAGGTAATAGGTACGTTTTTTAACGGAGTAATAAAATATCAATTATAAGCAAATTAGGATGACTGCAATTGTTTAACGTTTTTCGAAACAAATAAAAGTAGTCGATCGTTGAACGTCCAATCTATGTGCATCCAAGAAACGTTGTAGGGATCTAAATCAAGACGGGTTTGGGCAAATTTAACTATTCGATTATTATAATCATAAATGTGCGTACAATCGAATATGTAAATTATATAAAAGTTTGTTTAAAATCTCTTTGTTAACACATTAGTTTTATACGTAGTAATCGTTTGCATATTGTGTATTATAACTTAATAATAATACGTTTTAAAATTACGATAAAACGTACGCGTGAACTTGCAAAAAACAATAATAACCGTATTTTTACGCAAAAGAGATACGTCTTTTTTGTGCGTGTGCATCACTACTCATTGTACATAGACCTCAATAATTATATACATTGATATATTTTTTTATAGTGTTGTGTGGTGCTGTCGTACATATTATGATATACGGTATAATAAACATCGTTTGTTGTCCTGTTAAGTGTCGTTCATGAAAAATTTAACTTATAAATGTATACAGTGAGAGAGAGAGAGAGAGTGAGTGAGAGAGAGAGAGAGAGAGGAAGAGAGCGTTTCAATTAACGACTATTTAACGTCACGACGGCGGTTTACATATATGTATTTTATATTATATATAATGCAGAGACGTCGGAGCAATAAAAATAATACTACCAATAATATTAATAATAATAATAATGTTTCATTTAAAATATGTTAGCGACATTAAAATAAACTAACTTGCTTTGAATGCTATTAGTTCTGTAGTATTGTGTTTACATATTACAGTCCGGAGTTAAATGTTAAAAATAAAGCACTAATATACATTAAATAAAATTGCCTTAATATTATCTCATTATATTCTTTAAAAAATCCATAATTCTAAAAATAAGCTGTGTTTGGAAATTTGTAAAAATATTTATTTTTAATTCATGTGTATACATATGGATAATATATAAAAACAAAATTCTATCTATCTTAAAAATACATTTTTTATTTTAATCGATTTGGCTCACACCATACCGCCAAATGTTAAATAATGAACCTATAATTTTTACAAAAAAACTGAACTCATAAAAACCGGTAAAAGATGACAACAAGTATATTTAATTTATCATAGTAAAAATTATAATCTGTCATTTTTTTTCCACTATACAATTATGCAATTTACGAAAAAAAATATATTCACTGAATTACACGATCAACTATAGAAAAAAATTTGGAAACCACTCGACTAACGATTTGTCCCTCAAATATTTTAAACCCATCAAACAGCAGCGCATCGTATGCTTATTATTTTATACTCAATTATGATAATTTTCAAATTTATAAGAAAACCTACCACCAGCTATACTACTACATCAGACGAATCAAAACAGAAAAAGAATATTCGAAATTATAATTATTTGCACTTAAGCTGCATATAAACAGTTATAGTTCTGAACATTGAAATATACTATATACCTCGTGTATGTATATATATTAACAACATAACTAGTTTAAGTCACTCTTTACCCTGTCAGAATATTAATATATTTATACTTACACATTGTCGTCCACAGAATGTCGTTTTATACACAACACACAAACGCAGACGTTACATGCTCTTTATACGTATAAATAAAATCTAATATCCCATCGGGTTATTTTAATTATTTTAATTACTGATCCACCCACAATGCATTGTTATGTTTACGTAAATACAAAACCGAAAATTATTATCATAAATATATACTATAAGCGTATCCAATAAGATTTAATTCGATTCGTTTAAACGCGTAAAATGTACATTTCATAACTCGTGTGCCAATATGAAATTTTTTTTTTTTTAATATCAATGATTACAAAACAATTATTTTTCAAAATAATTTCTTTGTCGTTTACGTTTGTATTGTGACCTCCACACAAATTGTTATGTTATTCTGAATATATTTTAATTCTCTATCGATTTTTGACGTTTTTGTTGTCATTGCCATTTTACGAGAACATAATAAGCAGGTAATACTATTTTTTGTGGTATATACAATTTTAAATTTGTATTGTTATCGCTAAGTAATGATTAGTTATAACATTCTTCACGCAATTCGCCATAAGGCAAGTATTACGTACCTACAACAGTACTTGAAAATTATCATAGTTTTAAAAAATGGTGGTTATATTTTATCACAATTGTTTTCGTCTAAGTGCCATTTAATTGAATACAATTGTTATTTTAAAATGAATGCGAGTATTAATATGTTATTAAAAAAATTTTCTGAATATAATATATCACTAAAAATACTATATATGAACGTATAATTGATTTAAAGGAACGTTAGTTTTTATACGAATAAATCAATCTTTTTTTTTTTATAATTAGTAAATTGTCCCTTAGACAATTCGTTTTTTACACGTAAGAAAATCAGTATAGGTATCGGTATCGTAAATTATGATATTAAGTTGTTTTTTACGTATATGTTATTTACACAGATTGGTTAAACATTACATTATTGATACGAAATACGTGTATATTGCCAGTGCCGTGTTATTGGAGTTTCAGCTTAAAAACTTCTATCGAAAAAACAATTTATTCACTTGTTAAATTTTATATTTCAAAACTCGATTATAATAATTGACTTATAACTTTAAATTACTGGACACCATAGAATACATATCGATTAATATTATACTGTATAATCAGAAATTCCAAATATATAAACTATAGTTTACTTTTACAGAGAAAGAGAGAGAGAGAGTATGAGATAGTGAGAGTGAGACAGAAAAAGACAATACCTTTTAATAAGAAAAAAAGTCGCTTCTATAGAATGTAATATAACTCTCTTGTCGAAGTGTAATGTTGTAAACAAATCTTCTTTAATAAAAAAAAAAAAAATATAACTCTGTATCCCATAAAATATCTTTTAAAAATATATAACTCCGTGTCCTATAGGAATACAGTAAATAAATTAGTACTTCAAATTAAAAACTGAATTATTTATAATAAATAGATTAAAGTTAAACAGCATAATGAAATAGGTGGATTGTAGTTTAAAATTTTCTAAAGAACATAAGAACATATATATATTTTTTTTAAATTAATTGTTGTTTTGTTATTGACATAGTTAAAAGTAAAATTTTGATTCCCCCCCCCCTACCCCCGTTTACTTATTTTTTATGACTCATATTGTTAGTATCACAGCAAATAGTCGGTTGGAGTACGAGGACTTTTGTCCCATATATAGATTTTGAACGATAGTTATTTCGGTATTATGTTCAATATTTTTAAATTGAATTAAAATTAAAAATACAATAAAATTGTTTGTAAAATATCTTACTTAGATAGAAATTTTAAGTACGCCACTGCTAGTACTACATTAATAGTATATATAGTTTTCGTTTACCGTCCTTTTAAGTACATAATATATAGAAATTTATGTTTCCTCGAGACGTGTAATATATATTATACTTAAAGTCAAACAAAATATGAAATATAATGGCTTGAAATTGTTCGAAATATGACAATAATAAAGATTACTTCAGTGATATATGTATACTGGTGTATATATAAATATCTAGTTGTGCTTTTGCTTAATTATTTAATAATAAAAATAATTGTTATTAATGTATAAGTTTTGGAATCAGTAAATGTAAAAACGCAGACTTGTATAACGCGATAATTTACTCGCGTTAATCTGCAGTCAATCGGAAAATAATAAAATGCTTAACAAAAACCAATTCGATTCGACTTACTATTTTTAATTACAAACATTTATTCGTATCATTAGTTATGAAAATGTGTAATTCGGAAATATTTACGACTCCATATTTTGTATACATTCGTTTTCACCAAAGGAAAACGTTTAATAATATTAAATTACACTATCAACTATATTTATTTATCAGAAGGTGATGATTTTTTTAATATTAAATATTTTATACCTACAGCATTGTCTCAAATATAAACACGTATAATATGATGATATATACGCGTACTATTTAATACATATGCTGTTAGTATTTTCCCTAGAGTCGTATTTAACGATTATTTTAGATTTAACTAAATAACAATTCGTCGTTTTATTTACAAATATATTATATGTGTATTAATTATTGTTATTTATACGACATTAATATATATATATACATATAATCTAATCGCGAGGCGATTGCTATTGATTTCACGAATGTGAAATAAAGATGCATGTCGCACAAATAATTATATAATAAGTAGGGTGACTGATATGTTTATTGTGATAAATATGAGAGGCACTCCGAAAAAATGACTATGCGTGTTATTGTCTAACAATAAATAATCTATATTTCTTATCTGAGTTACAATATTATTTCTACACTCCTAATAAGCCAATTAGTGCAGTACTGAGTTCGTTTGACGTAATATCGGTTTATAAATGCTTAAAAAATGATCGAGCTTTTTCAAATATGTCTAAACGTTTTAAACAACGAACAGTTATTTATATATATATATATATATATATATATATATAGCAGTGACATAAAAATTTCTTTGTCGTTTACGTTTGTATTGTCATCTCCACACAAATTGTTATGTTATTCTGAATATATTTTAATTCTCTATCGATTTTTGACGTTTTTGTTGTCATTGCCATTTTACGAGAACATTATAAGCAGGTAATACTATTTTCTGTAGTATATAAAATTTTAAATTTGTATTGTTATCGCTAAGTAATGATTAGTTATAACATTCTTCACGCAATTCGCCATAAGACAAGTATTGCGTACCTACAACAGTACTTGAAAATTATCATAGTTTTAAAAAATGGTGGTTATATTTTATCACAATTGTTTTCGTCTAAGTGCCATTTAATTGAATACAATTGTTATTTTAAAATGAATGCGAGTATTAATATGTTATTAAAAAAATTTTCTGAATATAATATATCACTCAAAATACTATATATGAACGTATAATTGATTTTAAGGAACGTTGGTTTTTATACGAATAAATCAATCATTTTTTTTTTTTAATATGTAAATTGTCGCTTATGACAATTCGTTTTTTACACGTAAGAAAACCAGTTTAGGTATTGGTATCATAAATTATGATATTAAGTTGTTTTTTACGTTCTTGTTATTTACACAGATTGGTTAAACATTACATTATTTGTACAAAATACGTGTATATTGCCAGTGCCGTGTTATTGGGGTTTCAGCTTAAAAACTTCTATGGAAAAAAACAATTTATTCACCCGTTAAATTTTATATTTGAAAATTCGACTATAATAATTGATTTATAACTTTAAACTATTGTACATCATGTATGTACAGTATACCTGGAGAATATATCATATCGATTAATATTATACTGTATAGTCAGAGATTCCAAATATATAAACTATAGTTTACTTTTACAGAGAAAGAGAGAGAGAGAGTATGAGATAGTGAGAGTGAGACAGAAAAAGACAATACCTTTTAATAAGAAAACGAGTTGCGTTTGTAGGAGGTAATAACTTTGTATCCTAATAAATATCTAACTTCAAATATCAAAACGTATAATATAATAATACCCATACTATTTAATACATACTCTGCTAGTATTTGCCCTAGAGTCGTATTTAATACTTATTTTTGATTTAACCAAATAACAATTCGTCGTTTTGTTTACAAATATATTATATGGAAATTAATTATTGTTATTTATACGACATTAATATATACATATAGTTAAATCGCGAGGCGTTCGTTATGATTTCACGAAAGTGAATCAGAGATGCATGTTGCACAAGAGAATAAAATAATTATAAAGTAAGTAAGATGACTGATAGATCTGTTGTGATATATACAAGAAATAATAAATATATGGTCTTATATACAATATAGATAGGTATAAAAATATTATCGCTTTCGTGTACATTTTATTTTGTGTTTTCTGAGAGTAAAACGTCTAAACGTGTGACGACCACAGTCAAATCAGGTCATTTATAATATGTTACACATTTTTCGAAATTATATATTTATATATATAACGTATTTTGTATTTTCATTGGTTCAATAAAATTTAATTTCGTGCTCGCAACATTAAATTTTAATTGTTTTAGTTCTATGTACATTGTACTAACAACGGAGTTATTCTACCGACCACACACCGTGAGACATACCCGGGTTAATAATTGTGTGATGCGAGATTGTCATTACAACATTTCAACACGTTCGCGTCACCGGTTAACGTTTACCGATATGGTCTAAATTTTGAGGGAATTTCTTTTTCATAGTAGGTAACCATTTGAGGAGGTAGCAGTTTAAAAAATTTTAAAATGTAAAAACCATGTGTAAATAGGGTCCATTCTATTACGTATATATATTGAGAATAAAATGCGCTTGAAAAATATCCCATTACACATATATATTATAACGATCTAATTTTTGACGCAATACGATAATGTCGTTAAAAAAATAACAATGTTCAAGAATAATAATTCTACTGGTATTTTTTATTCATTTAGTTCGTTCCACCGCGCTGTATAATATTGACAATACACGCGAGTTTTGACAAATTATCGATTTATTTATGTCACGTACACTTGATCATAATATTAACACATTGTTTGTTTCGAACGATATGAAACGATATATATAACATATTTGACGACCGTGAGCATTAGGACGCGTGTAATACTTTTGAAAACTACTTATGCACACACGTAACCTATGTTTTTTTTTTTCCAAAGAAAACAATAATAAAAATTACACGACATATACCTACTATCGTTTTCAATTTTTTTCTCACAAAAAAATATGGTAAATATTTTATAACGAACCGCCTCGATCATAATCAATACACGATATCATAGCATACGTATCGGAGTATTTTAATAGAATATTTAATATACATCGTGTTCACCATTTCTACGAACAACGTGCTACGGTTAGTTTTTCGAGACGATATAATATTAACAGTATTAAGTTTTCCGTCGAAACACGTCGCGTCCGTGAAATAAAAAAAAATATAAAAAAAACGAACGACGAAAAATATTTACTATTCGTGGTGAAAGAGGTGTACACATAATGTATACACGGGTTTCCTCTCGAAAGCTCGCGGTAGAGGGGTACCTTGAAACGCAGTCGCGGCTTAACGTCTAAATAACAAATAACGTGTGTATAGATAGTTATATATATATATATATACCGCGGTCTAGACAATGAATAATGACGCGATCGCGGTGCAGTCAAGAATTGTTTCTGTTAAGACCTATGTAAAGTACTTAATAATATGTATACGCGTGCTAAAACGGGTTTGATCGTTTCAAATGCTTTTGTTTGGACTTTTTCACTTGACGGAACAACGACTCTGCTCGATGTGGTACAATATATATATATATATAGCATACGATTCAATCGCTTACGTATACAATCAATTTAATGTCGATAAATCATATCGATTGATCGGCAGCGTCAATCCGTCCCGAAATGTTCGGGCGGTCAGAAAAAAAAATATACGCGACCAAAATGTTATCAATGTTATTTTATAATGTTTTGATTGCTGTATTTTCGAATTCGCACACAGCCGTGCGAGTGAAAACAGTAATGTCAAAACTGCCTTCGGCACAGTAAAAGTGGGAAATTTCAAAACACACACAGGGACATGGACTGGGACCGGGCCGCTGTGCTACTATTCTACAGCACGTGGCCGTCCGAAAATATAAGTCGAAATATTGAAACGGTTAAATATTTAAATTCATAGATTCGAATAATTTTCACGGTACACGACAAATCTAAGGCACTCCTCGATTATATTGTTTGCAAAAACGCGAAATGGTCGGCTAATGTATTTCGGGCCGGTGAATGTGGGTTTTGGACCCGTCGGTTGTTCATCGTTGCACGCGCGACACTTTCTCGACGGAACCGTCGGCGGTCTCGAACAATGTTCCGGGAACGTCTTGTGTTCGCGCGTCGCACGCACATTCGACAACCGCACTGGCGTCCCGGGGGAGGTCCGGGTGGTGCGCCCGACGTGCGTTTCCCGGTGCCGGGCCCCCCGTGCACCGCGTTCGAGCCGTCGCGATCATCAGCCGTGCGCGTCGGACGGACGGAATTCGCGTTGGCCGCCGGGGGAAACGAACGGCGGGACCCGCGACTAACGTGCGCTCGCGTCTCCAACGTTCCGTCCCGGAAAAGCCGGACATTCGACCGTCTCGCGGGTGCCGGTCATTACACGGAGATCGTTACCCCCAAAGGGCCGGGGCGGCACTAACGATTTTTCCGGTAACAATGTGCACCGCGGCCCGGTCCCGGCGGAACGTTAAGACCCGGGACGCCCGCCCGCGCGTTCGTCGGTCACCCGTGTTTGTGCGCTGCGCGGGCTCGGGCGGCGCGGATCGATCCCGGCCATCTTCCCGTCGGAGGGTGGTTTTTCCGCGCGCCATCGACCCGTCTCGCCGAGCGCGGTACGTCGTGCGCGGCCGCCGGGGCTTTTCGATTCGGTCGGATAGCTGCCGCGCACGCGCCCGCGGACCCGGCGCGGAAAAGGGCGTTTTGCCCTTTGCAAAACTTTCGCGGACGACGGGACGAGGTGTCGTCCCGGTCGCGGGTTTTCGCGCTCGTGCCGTCCCCGCGTACGTAACGTAGGACCCGAACGGCACCGCTTTACGTAAAAACAATGACGCGCCGCCCCCCCCCCCCACACACACAACCCTCATGAGCGTCAGGTCTGCCCGATCGAACGTTCACGCGAAACTCGTTATGATTATGATCCCAAAGGGTTGTCCGTATTCGGACGTCACGGAAACCGGACCGTGTATCGTCCCTTCCAGGGTTCCGGAGCGGAATACGCACGAGACGGCGGGCCCGGGCGAACGGACGAGAAGTCGCGTGGTAACTGAACGCGCGGCCGGGCGCACGCTGTAATGTTTGACGGGACTCGTGCTCAACTCGTTCCGGTGTACGTTTCGCCAAACCGGTGTCGATTTCGGACGGCGTGACGACATTTTCACGTTACTTCGTGTACAGACAAACGTACACCCGTTAATATCGACGGAAACCGTTACCCCCACCCTCGGGCCTATTCGTAACCGCGTAGAACATTATTTCGGTTGCTTTTCTTGCTTTTTGTTTTTTTAATTAAAAAAAATTGCATTTTTGAAGTCACGCTGTCTCCATATCAACTGATACGTTTATAAACGTACGCGTGTGTACGTTTTTCAACCGTTTCGCGGGTGGGGGGGGGGGGGTAAGCGAACGAACCGAGTATCGGTTTCGAGTTTTTTTTCGGTTCTTGTTTTTGCAAAAAAATAGGAACGGCCCTCGGTAGGGGGCGAGTCGGACGATCTTTTTCAAATTCCGATTTTTTCCAATAGCGCGACCGAAAACCGGTACGGCGTACGTGTTCGCGCCGGGGCGGTTGTTTCGTCAAACGTCTCGCACGTAAATGTTTTGTGAATCGTGTTCGTTCGACTACGGGCGACCAAAAACGATCGCGTACCGTCGCGCTACCGATTTCCAAACAACAGTACAACACGACAGAACTCTTTGTCCACAAGTGTTCCGACACGTGCCGATCCGTTGTGTTTTAACAACCGTCGAAACGTGGTTCCGTCCGGTCACACACGTTTTCTGACGGCGCAGGTGCGCCGCGGTACGCCGTCGCCGCACTTAATCATTTGACTTGTTTTTTTCGGTTTTTGACGGTCGTCGTGTCTTGAACGGGTTCGCGGGCACGATCGTTTCGTGTTCACTCGCTCGTCGTTTAGACATTGTTGTTTTAGATACCGTTATGGATAACGAAATGACGACCAGCCGTAAACGAACTAGTAGTAATCTGGTCCGCCCCAGAACCGTGTTTACGGATTTCGGTGGACGCAGAGACCAAAGCGGCCTGTCGGATTTGTTTGTCGATTTTGTTTTTTCGGACTACATGTTTTCATCAAAACAAAAGCGCGTACACGATCCAAACCGACGGATCAAATGGAACGAACCAACGGCTCCTTGCCGCGAAGTGACGTTCGTGTGCTTGTTACATCATCTTCGTGTCGTTTATATATATAACAATGAGCGTTTTTTTTGGCGTTGACGCTAGCATTCGCATTTGTACGACGAAAAAGACAAAAAGTTCGGCAATCGCCTAGAGAGTGGTTGTCAAAGAAAAAATTTCCATCGGACGCGTCAAACAAGCTTGCACACTTAAGTCTTACCACGAAGTCGAATGTTCTCGACACCGAAAATGATCACGCGAAACATCTGACGATTATGCGTTTGGAACCTGTATCCCAACCAACGAGTTTTGATCTCGCGTGATATTATCGATATTATTTCCACGGCAGATGTTTAAAATTGAATCGAATACGCGCGTGATAACTAAAAAAAAAAAATGATGACCAACACGGACGGTTTCAAAAACTCGGGCTTGCACGGCCCCGTATGAAACCGATTTTCCTCGACGTACGGAATAACGATTACTACAGGTACGCCGGAAGTCCGTGGAAGATCCGCCGTTGTCCTTCGGTTGTCGTGCAGTACGAACTGGAGGCGAAATGATTTACGGCGGCGAAACGGTCGGCGTGTTCGTCACGCTCGTGAAGGGGGCGCGGCGGACATCATTTGCGGTTCCGTTTGACGGCGACAGATCACGACGTCGACGGCCGCGAAAACGAGTCCGCCGTCCGAACGTCGTCGGCGTTTGCTTTTGCACGTCTCTACTAGATGGCGCTGGCCATTCCGCGTTACCGACGCGTGTGCGCAGAGTCGGTTGGAACGGGGTGTGGGTCATTTTATTTTACTATTGTTTTTAAAAAAAACTCAAAGTTAATTTAATTTAAATTAATTTTTTTTTATCTTATTTTTCTTTTTCTTATGTAACTCTACGTTATCACTTATACTTATTGTAAAAACTTATCTTTACAGATCGTATAACTAAAAAAAAAAAAAAAACTATTGTTTTTGTTTTGTTTTGTTTTTTTTTTACTCGTACAAACATTTTTCACGCACGTCCTAGAGTTAAGAACGAATTACAACAATAGACAACGAAACAATTTTTTTATTGTCGTTCGATTTTAAACACAAAATCGTTTGGTACGTTTATAGACAAACGACCGGTCGAATCCGGCGGTTTACGTTCAATTATTTTTACGATTTCGCAGGTATGGCTAGCGGACCATCAGTTAAGAACCTACAATATAGAACGGGAGGGGGGTCACCTACTGACGATAACTACGTAATTATGTAGTTGTATAATTTTCACGTTTTCATAATTCAACGTTGAATAAGAATATTTTCCGGTATACGCGTTTGTTATTTCGACGGCTATACCGTAACAATTGCGATAACAATTTCTATGAATTTCCGTGTTTCCGTTATTTATAGATAACGCGTTGGCAGTGTAGTATCACTAGTTCGTATTGCACCGTGCGCTCAGTCTCGTGATCAGTATGTCGCCGTGAATTATTGAACGCTCTATTGTCTATGATTTATGTTTCTGATTTTTTTTTGTTCGTAGTGACGTGTATTAGAAGTAAAACGGAAAATAGACGGTTTCTTCCAGAATGGACAGATTTATTTGTTCGGTTTGTAAACGAACCGTTGCTATTATCAGAAGTTCAAATATGAAAATGCATTTTGAAATTGAACGCAAATTGTTCGGTGAAAAATAC
Source organism: Schlechtendalia chinensis (assembly GCA_019022885.1). NCBI lineage: Eukaryota > Metazoa > Arthropoda > Insecta > Hemiptera > Aphididae > Schlechtendalia > Schlechtendalia chinensis. The sequence goes on from CM032347.1 coordinate 2,284,133, forward strand.
CGAGTAGTTAGTTGTATTGTTAAATGTGGCATAGGCATTTGTTATTTAACGGTCGATGCGCGTAAAAAGTCATTAAAAGTGTGTTGGACCGCGGGAAGTTCCGAAACGGACCCCACAGAAATTAGTTGGTGACCCCCCCCCGGTATAGAGGGGGGCTTGCGTCGTCGCCAATACTCCACGCGGTTAACGACGATAAGACTTGGGTCGTTTGCGCGCGGTCATATGGATTGAAAAATATATATTTCGAAATCCGTTTGCACGCCGTAACCCGTCGACCGGTACATTATTATTATTATTATTATTATATACGATAAAACACGAGACAACGGCCGTGCTCAGCGTTTCCCGGCTGCTTCGACCGAATCAATCGGCACCTTGTTATTATCGTCTTTTTCCGGGACCTTGCCTGAAAACGATAAGCAAGTTTTGAATTAAATTATGCGTCGAACAATAATAAATAATTTTTTTTTTTTATATTTTCTTTTAATAATTTAAATCATCGCGGTACGGTCGGAAACGTCCGGAGCGAAAAGGGGCGCGCGCGCTCAACCGACAGCCCGCCGGACGAATCGGAGACGAAAAAAATCGTCACGGCGCGCGCTTGTGATTTTTACGAATTAACACGAACAATTGCACTAAAACAAACTCGTAACGGCGAGTGGGCGACACACGCGCGCGCGCGCTCGCGTTGCCACGGGCGACGCATCAAACAACGGCCGTTCCTTCGCAACACGTTGTGGGTATGTAATTTTGTGCGAGCGCGCGCGATTCAGGATTTCGTTACGCACTGGACGACGGGGCCCGCGAACACGATTTGTCGTAGACACGCACGTCGTATAGTACGGATGTAACACGACGATCAGCTGTCTGTATAGAATAAAAACCATGTTTCGCGCTGAGTCAAACAAATGTTTGTTTAAGTCCGTTTTAGGTTATGCGCGTTCGGCCGGCTAAAGATAAGGAATTACTAGTTCTTGAATTGGACAGTGAAAAAAACTTGCCCGCGAACACGGTTTGTCGTAGACACGCACGTCATATAGCACGAATGTAACAAACGCATTGTTGACGGGACCGCGCGTTGCCCCGAATACGACGATCCGCACTGAGTCAAACAAATGTTTGTTTAAGTCCGTTTAAGTTATGCACGTTCGGCCGGCTGATCAGCTGTCTGTATAGAATAAAAACCATGTTTCGCGCTGAGTCAAACAAATGTTTGTTTAAGTCCGTTTTAGGTTATGCGCGTTCGGCCGGCTAAAGATAAGGAATTACTAGTTCTTGAATTGGACAGTGAAAAAAACTTGCCCGCGAACACGGTTTGTCGTAGACACGCACGTCATATAGCACGAATGTAACAAACGCATTGTTGACGGGACCGCGCGTTGCCCCGAATACGACGATCCGCACTGAGTCAAACAAATGTTTGTTTAAGTCCGTTTAGTTATGCACGTTCGGCCGGCTAAAGATAAGGAATTACTAGTTCTTGAATTGGACAGTGAAAAAAACTTGCACAAGTTGACTGGACGTGTTAATGTTCATACAACTTGGTAACTGTCGCGCCTTTCATTCAAGTTGGTACTTTAAACAAAGTATTGTAAAACCGTAATTTAAATAATTCATTTTAGGTACAGGCTACTCACGTTCGACGACTACTTCGACTGAATCAATTGGCTCCTTATTATCGTCTTTTTCCGGGACCTTGCCTGAAAATGATAAGCAAATTTTGAATAATTATTCACTGAACAATATACGAGTCCAGTAAATCAAGCACACGACGTTATTACAAATTTGAACATTGTTCATCTAATTTTTATTTGCATCGTTTTCTTTTATAATTTAAGTTATTGTACAATCAGAAAAAGTTTTAGCTGTAAATAACGTCATATCCGTGTATTCTATAATATACTATAGTATTTGTTATTTGCATTAAACGAGTTATACCCTCCAATAAATCACTACGTATTGTCAGTTTCATATCGATTAAGTGCATTCGGGGTTTTCTTCTAATCTGGGCAATACGTCGTACAATCAGCTATAAAGATGATACATAAAATGCAGGTATAAGGAATAAAATGAAATATTATTTTGCTTATCATGTTTTTTTTATGCGTTTTACGCCTTTCATTTTTATCGATTCAAATATGTTATTAATTAACATACTCGAGTTTAGAAAACAAATACGAATTTTTTTTTCCTTTTTAACATTTCAAATGAAAACAAGATTATATAATAAAGTATGTATTAGTTTTTTAATTATTTCATAATATAAATATTGATAAATTATTACAAACAAGTTTGCACATTAAAAAGTAAAATATTATTAACAACGGTTTCCACATATTTTTAATGCTTTTTTAATAAGCGTCGTTCAATGGATAGTTCAAATAATAGTTCTTATTATTGTTGCTTTATCTTTAATACTTTTTTTTTAAAAATAAAGTTTTCTAGAACTTTAACATTCATATACTCTATATTTATGTGCGGAATACGATGCGAGTGATTCAAGTATCGAGTGATACTAAATTGTATTTCTATTTTTTTCCTCCGCGATTATTTATCTATATATTGATTTTTGTTTTTATACTAAATTTGTCACGTCTCGAATATTATATTATAATAGATAATTGAAATTCGAGAGAAAATTATTCTTGTTAGTTACATTGAACATTTTATACATTTTGTATAATGAAAATACTATTTGCTTTGGAAACGTGTACACAAACATTATTTACATCGATTTTTATCAAAATAAAAGGGCGTAGCGACTATACATACATATAAAAACTGCCTGTGTGCGGTGTTTATGACTAAGGGTACATATATTTTTGAAGAAATTCTCTAGGGTAAAACTTCAAGCTGACGGTGTGAGTTATTCTTTATTCTTTGTTTGGACATGGCATCTGAATTCGAAAGAGAACAAATGTATATATTATAGATAATACGAATTCATTTAAAATCGAACTCATTTTTTTTATTTGTAAATTTCTGGAACACAATTTACTTTGAGAATTAAATAAAAAAACAATACAAACGTAAGTATATATATATTATTACGAGAAAACTTAAAGAAAATTTGGTAAACTAAATTATTTCTTATGAAAATTAATTAAAACTTAATGAATGTATTGTTGCGTCCGTTATCATTGTATATACGTTTTGAATAGGGCAAAACAAGAAACTATCTAGAGGGAGTGAAAGCGTGAGAGAGATAGAGAGAGAGTGACAGATAGATAGAGAGGAAAACAGTATTTGAATTAAAAATCTTTACGTGAAAAAAAAGGAGTATTTCATAATAAACAACTACGAATTCAACCGTTTTTTACGAAAATGCAATTTTATAAACATAACGAAAATGACTGAAAGTATGAATGTTGTATTAAAATAAAAACAAAGTGGATAAACTCGTATTCACCTAATGCGTTGACGCCGTCTACTTTACTAAAAAAAAAAATTGAAAAAACCACATGTACATAATATTCGATCTTCTTAAAGGGGATCGGGAACAGGAGTTTTTTACGGATTATCGCAATTCCCGAAATACGTGTATACGTGGGCGTGTGAGTAATAGAAAACGATTATTAGTGCGAGTGTACGTTACCACCGCTCGCATAAGTGACTTCGACAGAACTTTATAATTTTACTTGGGGAATATCACCCCTTTGAGGTATTTATTTATTTTTTTTTTTTGCACGTGTTTGGTTAAAGAATCCAAGTATATGTATATTGTATACCTATACAGTAAATAGTGTTTTAGAACACCGACGATAATTGTTCGGGCCTGAACGTAAGACGAAAACTGGACCGCCACCAACGTTCGAAACCGTAAAAAACTGACGTCCCACTCGGACATGTCGACATACGCGTTTCTCAACGGGACCAACCCGAACGCCGTCGGGGGGGTCAATCCGAATGCGCTGTGTGTACACCGTAAGCGCGCGTGTTCGCTCGGACTTCCCGTTCTCATCCGAGTGACCTTTCGTTGCGCCGAAACGACGGCAACATATCCGCACCGATCGATACAGGTCGCAACGCGCGTTTTATACGAAATGTGTGCGCGCGTTTTTTTGATCGTTTCGGTGTGAAATGTCGGCGCGTCGGTTCTCGTGCGAACGGAAGACAGCACAACTCGTTTCGTCGTCGTCGTCGTCGTCGTCATCCAAAAACCGTCCGGACCGTCCGCTTCTCACACGACCGGCAAACGGCATTCCGTCCGTCGGAAATAAAACGTCGTCGCGCCTGCCGACCAACGACAATTCGCTACGGCGAATGATCCGTTCGAATGTTTTCGAAACCACAGGCGTCCGATTCCCTCGCATCGCGTCTCCCGTGAAACGAAATCTAATGCCGTCCGACCGCATCTACGCGACGGCGAATCGTTCTCGTAAAATCACAACGTCATCGCAAACGCGTGTCTTGGTCGTTTTTGCTTTTTTTTTCGCGTATTCGAGTGCGAAAAGCTCGTATAATAACGAATACGTTCGATTTCCCTCCCAAAAAACAACACGACGTGTTCCATCCGAACGATATAACGTGTGCGTGTAGACGTGCCGCGGCCGGCAATATCGTATAAATCGGTAGCGTCGCGAACACGCGCGCGGCGACCGATTCCAAACAATAGCCACCCCTTTTGCCGGAATGATTTACGCGCACTGGCACCGAAAAATTTGCATCCCCGCGGCGCGCCCATTTCCACTCGGACGCCTTGCCGTCGTCGTCCCTGCCGCGCGCGTACCCCCACACGCCCGTCCGGCCCGGTCCCCTTCGCGCCCGAACGTCGTTCCCCACCCTCGCGTACGTGACGCGATATCGCCGCCGAACGATTTCCACCGTTCGTTTCGTTTTTTCGTTTCCCCGTCCGACTCCGACCCACTCCGACCCACTCCGCGCACGCACGTTTCACGAAAACGTTTTCCGTCTAACCTTCGACAACGTCGTCCGGGTACCGAGCGCCGCGGTCACGTTCGATGTTACACAAAATAGAAAAAAATCAAAACGGCGTTCACAAACTCCTGATTCGTACCGCTCGGTACGATTTTCCCTCGGTCGGCTGACGCACGTGATTAATACTTATCAGAGACCCCCGCGTAACGGGATCGCGGGCGCTGTTGATCATCAAACCGATGTGCGGTAATCGTCGGTAACGTCCCGATCGAAAACGTAAGGTTAGGCGTATAACACGTAAAGGTCAAAACGTTCAGCGTTCTACACGCGTACGCGTTCAAGCGAAACGACCGGCTCGTCGGAGTAAAAGAATTTTATTTTTTTTAGAACGATTTTAAACAAAATTCATCTCGCAGTAAACACGTGGAATGTCGGGAACTGTGTGCCGGCGCGCGCATTGGCCTTTATGTGTTCAATCGTGTTTTCGCCGTAACGTCGCTTTAAATATTTTATGCCCGATCGCGTTGCAAAATAAAAGGTAGTGTATATATATATGATCAATCGCGTTTTATGGCGGCGAACAGCAGTGCACGGCGGTTTTGGCCGTTGTTTTTGTAACGCCAAATCCGAATAACCTCTACTGCGTGTGTAAATATAAATTATTTAACGCGTGAAAACTCGACGAGGCGTGAAACAATAATAAAACCGGAAAGTTTTCGTCGGAAACATTTCGAACATCCCTGTATAAAAAAAAAAAAAAATTGACACATTCCGCGGAAATTCCGCGCACGGGACAAAAAAAATATTACGATCAATATTTGTATGCGACATCGCGAATTCGTTTTAAATTCAATTTCCGAAAATTATCGAGCAAATTCGTCAATCGCCGTGTACCATTTGTACGGCTACTACGGCTTACACTCGACGATCCGTCAACATAAAATTATAGAAACATCTCTCTATTATATCATTATCGTTTAGGATATTTCATTTATTTAGAAAAATAAAATTTCCCAGATTCGTTTATTATCAGTTTTATTGTTTTCACATGTCCAACCGATTATGATGCAGTGCACTTAATTGCAGTATAAAATACATGTAATACAAAATCTACAAAGTCCTGCATGTCTCCTACAATGCACTGCATATATAATATAATATCTATAAGTCATATAATATAATACGGATTTGAATTAAATATTATATATTTACACAGAAAACATTTTTCAGACGTATTTACCGCGTTTAATTTTTCGATAGCTTTACCGTCACTCACAAAAAACCTATCGGAATTTATCAACGCGTAACTAGAATCGCGATAACAAATTTAAAAAACATTAATCTCAAAATTTAATATTGTATGTAATATATTACATAAATAATTGTTTGTGGTATTACTAGCAACGAATGATATTCTCACATGTTGTCATCTGACCTCTATTCATTGTGATTGTCATTATTTATTCAATAATAATAAATACAATGTTCAAAAACAAATCCGAATTTGTACTCGACGATCTGTTGATTTTAATTTCGTCAGCGTATTGATCTGTTAGTATATATAATACAGCGAGGCCGAGGCCCTTACTACTTTTGTTTAAATGGGTTTTCCTTCTGAGTTTGCAAAATTAAACTTTAAACGATTTTCCGTTTAATCGTTCGTTTCTACACAGTATACGGTTTCCATAGGTACCTGGTCGAACCAAGCAGAAAACTCGTTAAATTATTCCCCCCCCCCCCCCCCGAAGCGTAGCTAAATCACTGAAAAAGTCCCGAAACCCTTCGAATACTGGTAATCGCCAATCAAACCGCACAGGAGAAATGTATCGTAATGGTTTTTAATAAGTGATAAAAAATACATTTTAAATATGTTGCCACAGTGCATTTTCACGCGAGTCGTAACGAGTATGTTCATCCCTATCAGAACCGTTATACGTGCAACGCACGATACGATAATGATTATAATATATCGTATAGCTCGACGAACATTCGGAAAACGCATTCAAAAGAAAAACTTTAAAAATAGGAGGTGTACCAAAAAAAAAAATAAAAAATTGACGTTTACGAACGAGGGACGTAAAAATTATTTATTATTTATGAAAAAAATTCTATAATAATAATGATAACGACCGAAGAATCGTGTGCGTACGCAAACGAAATAATCTCTCCTACAAACAGTATTTGTGTATTATTATATATATCGCTCACTCCTTTCAATAACGTCATATCTCGAAAATCTCATAAATCAAAAATCTAACTTTAAGTTTTTATGCGTAATTCTTCTTTAAATTGGGGAAAAAAGCCTGTATTATCTTTAAAGTATGTCATATATATTTAAAATTTCAATTGGTAGATTAGTATTTATTTTAGACAATTTTATTCTGCTTTCAAAGTTTAAAATCACTCTCCTTAAAAATCAAGTTTTTCGAGATATGACGTTGTTGAAAGGAGTGAGCGATATATATATTATTCGTCCGGGGTCTGACCTACCTGAAACGAGCGCACGGCCGCGGAGCGCAGCGAAGATGTGTGCGGGGGACGGCGAGTCGGAGGGACTGTCAAAACATTTTCGGTGTTGACGGCGTCGACAAACGAAATACGGCGGACGAGTAAAAATAACATTTCGAACCGGAACGGTCGGTAAATATTATCTTATCAATAGAAGTGCGGGAAGCTCGTCACGAAAACATTTCGATAAGACGCCCACGGACACGGTGTCTGTCATTTGTTTCTTCCGTCCGTGTACGTCCGAACGAAATCAACTGCACTCCACCGTTTCGCTGCAAGCAGGATTAACCGACGGCATTCGCGAGGCGTTTGTCATTTCTTTCGTTCGGAGAAAGAGATGCGAAACGGTATTGATTTCGCGCCTCCGCGGCGTCTTGCGGTTCCTTCCGCGTACATTGGCGGTCCACGCGGTGTCTCGAAAACGGTCTTCCCGTGAATATCGTCGAAATTGTTTTCGAGAAAAAACCCACATCGAGTCGATGATACAGCGCGTTCGACCTGCTAGCCTACGTATTTTACCGGACCCATTCGAAAACCGCACTCCACCGGTTTATCATTTCGTCGATAAAAACGGTAACAAACGATAAACACGCGATTTAATCGAAAACGACGTTCTTTCACAAATAATATTTTGTTGGATATTACTCTTCGATATTTATGATGTTTTATGACATTTCAATTTTCCTCGGGAAATTCGCCGAAATATATTTACAATCGTTTTGTCACAAACCGGAATGGCCGAAATAATCGAAATACGATATCTTCAAAACTATAAAAAATATTAACGATAGTCGCAAAAACGGGCGTTAAAAACAAATTTTATTTAAAATCGGATAACATCAGTGGACATATTTTATACTTAAACCAAATATAAAATACGAATATATGCAACCGTCCCACAAATCCGAACCCTAAATTTAATAAGATATGTTTGATATAATTGTATCTCGTGGAAGAGTCTCGAAAATTTACCACAAACTAAAACATCTAGAAACGACTAGGACAAAAACTAATAAGAAACACTTAATTTCATAAAAAAAAATGATAAAAAATGTTATTTAAGTACAAATTACGAACGTAATTTTTTTTTTATTATTTAAAAAAGTAACCTTAACTGTAATTCTGGTATACACGTTTTCTTGACAAAGAAAACCATTTATTTTTTTTTTCTTTTAACAAGTATAATATACATTTTTTAAAGGCAAGTTTATTGCAGTATTTTATTTACGGAAAATTAAATTACGTAACTTAAACATCTTGAAAAATAAGTTAGTTTGTAATCTCACTGTATGTACAAAATTTTCCGAAATCGAGTATATGTATAATTTATACGAGCTTGTTAATAATCTTAACAATATTACAAAGCAAAAGTCAGGTGTATACAAATCATATAAACGAAAAAGTATCCGAAAACAAACGTCGGTTCGGACGACGCTCTTACCATCTTAAGAGCAGAGTTATTTGTACGCGCACTTTACATTATAAGAGTATTTTATTCAGTTACTTGAAACGATGAAAAGAGCAACATAATTGCTTTTCGCGCATATTTTTATTTTCAAAACGAAATGATATGTTCTCGTTGCGTGTGTACATTTCGCGTGTAATTAAAAGTAAAAAAAAAAAAAAAAATACAAAATTAAAGAATCCAAACGCCGTCTCCTAACGGTAATAATGTTTTTATTCATGCGTGCGCGCGCGGCGTAATTACCCCTTTTGATTAAAATTCCGAACCGCCGCGTGTTTTCAAATGATAGTATCTGGAATCCTACGACGTTTGTTTTTAATTTTTGTGCTTTTGTTTTGTTTTTTCGTCAACGCAAATACATATATATTCGCCACTCTTGAGATAATTTTAACGGCATTTGAACACGGCGATACGTAAATATATTAACTCGAAATGAATAATTCATATAAATACGCACCGTGTTTTTATTTTGCGAAAAATCTATTGTCTCGCATCCGAACAAATTCTCCGGGTTAAGCAAAGATAATTTTCGCTTTCGTTATATTCTGTAATGATATTACAAGTACCTACATTATACTTGCAAAATTATTTTTTATTCTTAAATTCGATCGGATAAAATATCAAATACCGCATTTCGTGTGTTTTCATATCGTCTCCCCTCCCTCACCCGTGTCAAATACATAATATTGGCAATTCTATAATTATATATATATATATATATACATTTGTATACGAAATATCATACAAGTACATGAAAAATAAATACAATAAAAACTACTAAATATTTCAAAAATATATACGTACGTAGTATATAATTTACATAAATTATCAGTCTGTGAATAAATGTTTTATATACGCAATATATGTCATTTAATGTTATTTGTAAACAAAATCAAAAAACATTTTAATACAAATACTATTTACATATTTAAAAAGTCGTTTATTTATAGTTATGTGTATACTATTTATAGATACTTTAGACATTTGAGTTAAGTAGTTTTAAACCAAAATATTAAATCAAATAATAATTGTAAATCTATATACAGTGCTAGAATATATTTGTTCGTCTCAGCTTCTACTAAAAATATATTGAAAATCGAAAAACGACAGATTTATATACTATTGTTTTTGTCGGTATTCTAAAATCGAGGTGAGAGAAATGTAAAAAAAAAATGACATCAGATCCGTCACGTTTTTTTTCTGATTTCGTTCGTTCTCGAAACGTTTAGTTGAAAACTCGCGTTTTTCATAAATAATGTAAAAAATATACGTATCATGTAAACATCTACGTCAATATATATGCGATACAACATTGCGGTTAACCGGATTGACAATAATATAACTTATAACTTATATAATTCGTATGATCGCGTATACGAACTGCAACCATGGCGGTGTGGGGTCTTAACCGCGCATCATGCCCATTCCTTCCTCCTCCACCAACACCGCCGAATATTACCGATTTTTTCGGAACGATTTTTCCAGTCGAAAATTCCACAAATTCTAATATATTCCGCACGATGACAACGATAATAAAAAAAATGATAAAACTCGCAAATATAAATGCCGCGGAGGATGCAGTTACGCGGGGGGGGAGGGCGATAGCTAGACGTACAATTTCTGTGTAACCATCTATCGACCGTCATAAAAACATATACAATTTTTGCTAGTACGTCATATTATCGTTATTGAAATAAAAAAAAAATTTTTAAATTTTTTTTAAACATATACTCTTACTGAGCCACGCCCGATATACAAACGCGCACACAAAGCTGAACAGTTACCGCGGTCGCTTGCCGCGATCACCGGGCTTCAACAAAACACAAGATTTTCGCCAACCGTCTACGTGTACGTGTGCGTGACATTGTTGTGACCCGTCGCTTGCTCGGCGCTGTACGTGGTGTACGATTGAAACCGAGGTCGAATCGGAGGAAAGCGGGCGAAAAAACAAAACCCCGCCGTTTGTGATATTGCGTTTACATTGCGTTGATATTCAGAAATACGGGACGCGTTCTTGTGCGGACGGAGACGGCGCTAAAGGTCGCTTTCGGGTTCTTGATTACATCGGGGCGATTAGCGCGCCCGCAAACGATGAAAAACAAAAAAAACAAAAAAAAGCACCAAACGCGAAGGCTGCGGTACGGTGCGCGGCCTCATCGCGTGTACGTGTAATTTCATTTTTTTTTTCCTTTCCCCCCCGACCCGGAAGATAACGCGGACTCCGCGGCGCGAGTGAAGGAAGAAAAAAAAAAGAGGAAGAGAGGAAATCGTCTCCCTCTTCGAAGCGAGAGGACAAAGAGACGTATCCCCGGGTCTCTTTTGAAAAACACTGCCGCCCGGCCGCCACCGCAACGACACCGAATTTCATTACCGCCGTCCGCCACACACGCGTTATACACGTATATACGGGGTATACGGGGTGTTCGAGGGTTTTCGGAAAAGCGAGAGGGCGAAAAGGGACGGGTGCGCCGGGGCGAGAGGATTCGAATATACGGTACGCGTGGCCGGGAAGAAGAAGAAGAAGAAGTAGTAGTAGTAGTAGCAGAAGTGGAGGAGAAGTAATTTACGAGCTTTGCATAAATATACGCTCGTGGTGGAGGATCGGCGGGATGACCGCGACGCTAGACGGGGTCGGCGCACGGCCGAACCGACTCCGGCCGGGGCGGGACGAGTGAGAGCGAGAGTGAGAGGGGAGATTTCGCGCGGAGGGATGATTTTTCGGAAGGGTGGTGCGAGAGCCTGTGCGCGACCCGACACGCCGGCCGCCAGACGGCGCGTCCGTCGACCCGCCCTCCACGCGCGTCCCGCGCGTCGGCGCGCCCGTGAAAAGGGCGCGCCGCCACCCCCCGGGCGATCGATACAGCCCGCCGGGACCGCAGCGCCGTTCCGAAGCGACCCCGAAAAACCGACGCCCGACGTGCGATACTCCGGCGACAGACTCCCGACGGACAGGACGGTCGCCGCTGCCGCCGCCCGTTCACTTCGCTCCGGTGGCCGTCGGCGGTGACTCGCACGGGTCAGTCCGCAGCCGTCCGGTGGCCGGTGCACACGCGCCGCGTCTGCGCGCCGATAACGAGACACGGTAAGCATGAACAGTTTTCTTAACGGTCGTTTGTTCCCTCGCGCGCACCGAAAACGATCGCGTTCGGCCGGTTTCTCGTCGACGTCCCGTGACCGTCCGCGCGGGACCGGAAGAATTATTTTCGTCCGTTCGACCCGGTATTAAAAAAATAAAAACAAAACAAAACCACTCCTCCTCTGTGATTCTCCGTCCGTCGGCGCGACGGGCGGACGGGCGAGGCACACGCGTCATTCGCATCGAGCCCGCCGCCGCCGCCGCCGTCTTTGGAGTATTGATCGCGTGGGGCGCGCGCGCTACGGACCTGGCTACGGTCGGCGACGCGCGGGTGGGGCGTGCCGGGCGGCGACCGCGCCACTCGAACGTGCTTTCCGTTTCGTTCGCGGACGGTTCGCGACGACGGGCCCGAGAGAACGGTCGCGAAAAACGAACGGGCCCCTTGCGACGGGACAAACGGTCGGACGCGACTGGGCGCGTGACCAGACGTGTGTGTGTGTGTGTGTGTGTGTGTGTGTGCGTGTGTGTGTGTGTGCGTGTGTGCGTGTGTTTGTGTGTGTGGGGAGGGGGGTGGGGGTGAAAGAGAAAATTTCGCGCACCCTTCCGAGTGCCACCCTTTTGTTGCACGCTCGTCTGCGCGGGCAAAGGGAGCGGGTTCGTTGACACGTCGGCGGGGCGTGCGTGCGTGCGTGCGTGCGCGCGAGGAAAAAAAACGAAACGTCGAGCGTTGCGGTGCGGGGGGAAGTGGGGACGATGACTAACGCCGCGCGCGCGGAACGGGATCCCTCCGTCGTGTGTACGCCGCGCGTGCATTACGTTTCCTTCGCGCGTGTTTATTGTTTCAGATAACGACCACGGCGTGACGCACACGCGTCGCACGGCCACGGACTCTTCTTGTTTTGTTTTTTTTTTTTTTTTTTCTTTTTTCATTATTATTATTATTTGTTTCGTTTGTTTCGGAAGCGGCCCGTCTTCGGTGTAGTGATGCTCTACATCTACCCTGTAGATCCGAATTTGTTTGAAAAACGGCGACAAATTCGGTTCTAGAGAGGTTTGTGTGGTGCATATTCCTTACGACCAGAATTTTAATCCACCGCGCTGTTACGCCGCCGCCGTCGCAGCCGCCATCCGCCGCCGCCGCCGACGCTGACGGTTCTCGACGATCGTTATGATTTTTTTTTTTTTTGTATTGTATAAACGAATTCCGTACGTTTGAAATGCTTGTACGCGTTATACGCGATTCGTCCCGGACGATAACGACTATTGTCTCTATGACGTAATCTTAAGGACCGCGTATAATAATAATGTCGATGATTATATGTTATTCGGTCGTTCGTAGGTCTTAATGTGTGTGTGTGTACACGGACACGCATCGTTATGCGCGCTTCGACTTAATTGTACATCAACACACACAACACTTAATTGCCGTCATTGTGTTAAGACCCTAAATATTGTTTGTGAAATATTACAAAAACAATTTGTCACATGAAACGTACGTGTAAGTTGTTGTGTACCGTGTTTATTTGAATACGTTCCTCTGTCTTTTCTATCGGCGGCTATACGAAAACAAAACGAAAAAAAAAAACGAAAAAAAACAAAAGCGTTGTAATAAAAACGTTCGACAGTAACAAAGTTATCGATTTTCCACGTTTATTTCCCGCCGTTTTCCTCTGGCCGAGTCGCCGTCGTTAAGTTCTCGTATTCGCACTCGCCGACTAAAACAACTGGCGTAGAAAACCAATCGACGCATTTAATGTATCCACACGTCACTGTATACGCGCAACGAACTACGGTGAATTATTCATATTATGAATAATTTATATTTATAATAATAATTTTATTCGTCTACGTGGCACGTTGCGTTGTTCCCGTTATCCGAATGACGTTTCGCTTGATTATTATCCCGCGCGGTGCACTTTGTCCTTAACTACGGGCGAGTGATTATGCAACGGCCATTTACCAAACACTGCGCGCACATTTTTACGTCGTGTTAGTAGTACCCTTATCATTGACACTTGCATATAAGCGCAAGTAAAACGCTGCAGAATCGTGTCGACTATATCATCGTAAGTATACACAATAATATTAGATCGTGTTCGCGTCAAATTAATCTACGCAGGTTCACAATATCGAAATGAACTTAGCGTTAAAACTGTTTTTTTCATTTTTTTATTATATACATCGATACATATATCGATCAATATGTATATACAATATAAACATTCGTTTCTAAAATTATATTCGTTTTTTATATGTAACTATGGAAACGATAGTATATTAGTATTATACACTATACGTCATCGCGAACTAAAAACAAGAGCATGCTCAGTACTCGGCTTTCGGGCATTATATACGGATATAATATACCTAGTCGTGCCATAAATTCCGTCCGCCATTTATCAATTGTTCAATAAATATTTTTCGATATCGCTAATAATTTTGTTTTCAAATATAATTTTGACTAAGAGTTTTATCTACTATTTTTGATTAGTACGAGTTTTTACGTCACGCAGTGAATATGAAACGAAGTATTAAAGGGAATCGTACCGCTATGATTGCGTTAAGTGTAAAAAGCCTCCATTAGAGAGTTTTAACTTTTGAAAACCAGGGAAAATAATGCAAAAATTTGTTTATCGGACCATCAAACGATTCAAAGAGATGAATACTTTAGATGACAAACCAAGAAATGGACGTCCACACGAAACCAAAACTAATGTAACAGTCAAGGCTATTTTTAACGCGCATTCAGCAACATGTATTATTACAAGACATATTGCTAGTAGGTGAGGTCACAATAAACGTTCACGTTTTATATTATACAATATTTAAGACGCATTAACTACTAAAACTAACGTCAAAAATAAAATTACAATGTAGCGGTTACACTTACTTGAATATTATAAATTATAACAAAATTAATAATATCGTTACAAAATACGATTTTACTTATACTATTACATAATAAAAAAGACATTTCATTTAAAACATAAATACATTTATATGATTATTATATGCCATAGGTAATAAGTAATTACAAACAAATTATAATTTTTTTGTTGATCCAATTGTTCACCCACTAGCCAGTTTTAGTTACAGATTTAATTGAACTATACTCGTATGTTGAATTCGACAAACATTCCAGTTTAGGCTAAAATCATTGAAAACTTTATATTGTGCATTTTAACACACTAACGAAAATCATTTACAAATATGTGAACAAAACGTGAAATGTTCCGAGTAGACAAAATAAAATTTAAAATCTAAATCAAGTAGGCGCTTAGGAATCGTGACCGACAGTTTGGTGGTACACTACTGTGATGGACAACGTCATTCCTACGTGTAAGATAGTGCCAACTATGTGAAACAACTACTTTTTCTCCGCATTCGTAAATCATGACACTGCTTTTTATTATTGTTCCAGGATCGTATTTGATACGGATTTACTTTTATCTTATTTTGTATTAATTGTCATCTAATTATTAATATTTTACTCATTTTTTATATACAGTGTTATGTGTGCAAATATATATATATCAATTTAAATATTATTTTTATTGATAAATTTGTAGGAGGTGAATAAATCATACACAAGTACGATCAGTAATATATCGAAATCATTCGAATTTATTAAGAGTTACTTGTAATAAATTTTTGTATTATATAACAACGCTGTACGTCGTACATTATTTTAACAAGTGTTAAATAAATGAATATTATAATACGAAAAATTTGGATTTCTATTGTCATATTAAAATCTGTTGTTGTTGTTTTCTTATTCAAATAATTTTTGCAACAATAAATACCTATTAACAAAGCAATCTCGATAAACAAAAACCAGCTCAAAATTTTTTTTTTATTATTCGGTCGATTGTGAGCAGTAAAACGAAATAATTTAATACACTTAATATATAATAAAATGTTTGTTTTTAATTGCAATTTTATGATGATTTTTTTGGTAGTTTTCGTTGTACATGAATACGCAAATGCAGGTAACTCATTTTTCTTTATAATGTGATTTGATCCTTGGCTGTAGGAAAAATAGTCTCACCAAAAAACATACATTTCGTCTCAAGAATTTCCAACAACAGATTTTGCATTTCCCTAGCCAGCATATGTGAACTCGCTGGTCGAAGTAACCAATCGATTACAATAAACAATAAAGTAATTCACATACGCGGGTTCATAAAACCTGTACAACGCATTGTTTTATCGAACGTTTGCCCATCATTACCGAATAATACTTAATACATTAAAGAATCTTAACATCGTTCCTACATTATCAATAAACTATTTACCCGGGGTAAATGCTATTAGATATGACCATATTTTAAATTTTTATCGCCAAATGTTCCTAAATCCTGACGGCATACCTAAATTACCTGGATCGCTTACACTCAGTCACGAAGTCACAATTTAGAACATTTTTTACGGACGACCGAATCATTTGCTTTACGAACTATATAATCCAATGGAATTTAAATGGGTTCTTCAAAATACAAAGAGAACTGAACCGTATTATTTAAAAATATGACCCACAAATTATATGTTTTTAAGAGACGAATTTCAAAGATAATTACACTGCCCCTTTTAAAAATTAACATGGGTATAGTAAAAACTGAACCACAGCTATAAGAGCGAATGGGAGTAAAACAACTTATTGTCAAATCAGACATACCAAACAGAAATTACTATACATAGTGATATTGAACTATTAGATTATTAGATGAGTGAAAAAGGGGGTTTAGAGGTAGGAGACATAATTATAAAAAATTATATCCCTCCAGAACAAATTCTTAATTATGCCACTGCATACTGTGGTCAAATATGAGCATAACTGGCTATCCAGGTGAGATTTTCGGAACTGTCGACATAAAATTGAAAAAATTAATTCATAAATCAGTTTTATCATTAAAATAAATTGAAAACGAAATTCGACTACTATTTTAACAAAACGCTACCCTTTTTGTGTATGTATGTAATTTTATTTGAATTTTATTTATTCCTTTTCTAGATAGATACGAGGAATGCATGCGTAAAATAAATTATATTGCCTATATTATTATATACAATATATTGTAAAATTAATTTCAATTTGTATTTTATTTTTAATTGTTGACAAAATTAAACCTTTTTTTTGTATGTTTTAACAGGACAATTGAAAGAAAATGAATATAATAGTAAGTTTTCATGAACTCATGGTATCTATTATTATAAATGTTAAAAACTCCGATTGTCAAAGATTATCCCAATCAGAATACTGCAGCTTTTCAGTCATGAGGTTTTCAAACGAACATATAACATTTAATCTACATTATTATACATGACATACGAATATTCGTATATTCTATTTTTAATTCTATTATGGAATCTATACCAACTGCCAAAGTTTCTTTATTTGATTTTGATATAATCATACTATTACACAAAACTAGATAATTTTAAACGAAATTCGAAAAATGCTTTTTATTTATTTATTTATTGATTTTCGCAAATATAATTTGACGTGATTTTCGTTAACATTTTATCATATTTTTTACAATTAGGTAAATAACATATATATTTAAATAAACGGATAATTTTTATGTACATTTCGTTAAATAAATTGAATATCTTGTATAGTATTCATTTTTTTTAATAGACCAGAAAATTACTAAATATTATTTAATCATCGATCTCACCACAGTTCACAACACGCACAACACGTCCAGTCCAATTATACAAATATACTTATCTGGAGTTCCCTTAGTTGGCTACTTCATAAAAACTAATTGAGTTACATATTTATATACTTATATGTGAATAAGTAAAATTAAAACTATTTCCTAACGTAAACAATGTAAAATATTATATACAGACAAAAATAGTGAAAAAAATTTGTTAAGAGCTTTTGTAAGGGGTAAGTGAAATAAAATACAACTAGTTCGTCATTCAATATATATTTTACAAATTGAAATAGTCGTCTATAATTTCATAGAATTTATAAACATGAATATTAAATTTAAAAAAAAAAAGGAAATATTTTATAACTAAAGTAATATGCACATGTAAAGGCGATTATAAATTTCAATTTCGCTTTATCTTACAGACGATTTGAATAATGTGTCTCTTCACAGTACGTATTATTGTGTTCATATTTTGAATGAAACTGCACTTTTTTATATATCAATAACATGATTTTATGTTTTTTTTGTCTGAGACAAAAACAAATTTTCAATTTTCAATAATCATTTATACACTTTAAACGGTTTTAAACTTCTAAACTATATAGAGTGCACACAATATTATATTCAAAAACTCTTAAAGGAGAAACAGCTAAAAGGTATTTAAAATTATTAAATTATGTAGAATGCAGTATACATGCCAAGAATAAATAATATAAAAAAAAAGAATAATTATAGTTGAATATTTCAGTAATAAATCGAGTCATTGTATGCTATTACAATAATTCACCAAATTGTAAAATACTCCCTGTTGATACATAGCGAATAAAACTATTTATGAAAGTGCTACGTTTATACATACATTAAATATGTAATGTAAGAGAAAGATATGAATTAAAAATTATAATTGGAAAGCATTAATTAACAAAAGTTTAACAATTAATAACTGCCTCTTTATTTTTCAGTTACGTTAAGTTCCCCGCATGAATATTGTAGTCAGTTTCAAGGAGACATAACTGATCCATTAAACATTTGTGATCTTTGATTAAAAGATAACTATTGTTATTTCGATTTAATGTATGAAAAAAAATTAATTTTAACACCGATACTTTCCTTGATTCAACTTAAAAAATAAAATTATATATTTTTATGCACAAGTCATTATATTAAGAATTTTAATTTTTCACATACTAATCTAATGATTGAATTTATATAATATTAAAATTGCACATTGTGTTTCGATTAAATATATTTTTAATATTATTGAATATGTTTTGTTTGTTATTATTAAACTACATTATACTCCTAAATGATTAATCAGTATAGTATAATCGTTGTCTGAGTAACGTTAACCTATAAACCTGGTTAGATACATTTTTCGCACAACGAACTACGGTGAATTATACATATTATGAATAATTTATATTTATAATAATAATTTTATTCATCTACGTGGCACGTTTCGTTGTTCCCGTTATCCGAATGACGTTTCGCTTGATTATTATCCCGCGCGGTGCACTTTGTCCTTAACTACGGGCGAGTGATTATGTAACGGCCATTTCCAAACACTGCGCGCACATTTTTACGTCGTGTTAGTAGTACCCTTATCATTGACACTTGCATATAAGCGCAAGTAAAACGCTACAGAATCGTGTCGACTATATCATCGTAAGTATACACAATAATATTAGATCGTGTTCGCGTCAAATTAATCTACGCAGGTTCACAATGTCGAAATGAACTTAGCGTTGAAACTGTTTTTTTTTTCATTTTTTTATTATATACATCGATACATATATCGATCAATATTTATATACAATATAAACGTTCGTTTCTAAAATTGTATTCGTTTTTTATATGTAACTATGGAAACAATAGTATATAATACTTATATACAGTGAGTCCCACGGAGATCTGACAAATGTTATCAATTTCGTTCTATTCAATATTTTGTAGGTTTTCCTTATGTCTTACAAATACAAACAAAAAAAGTTTTAAATATTTTTTTTTTATAAAATCTAAAAATGTAATTTCTTGAATATATTTTGGAAAAATGATGATGGAATTTTTCATTAATCATTAGCCGTTGGTTTTCTACGACTTTTTTCATAAAAAAACGCTACAGAAGGAAAATAATTCTTGTAAACATTTTTGTTTATATATGCTCTTAATTAATTGTATTTCAAGACGATTTCGTTTCATTTTCATGTCTGTAAACTTTTCACAAAATTCTAATTAAAAACTAATATTTTTTTACAGCTAAATTTTAAACCCAAAAACGTTGATCGTTATTTAAGTTTAAAGAACATGGTAAGCCTGCGCCCACTAGGCCTGCCCGTCGAACACGTTACTGGTTAGTTTTCACATTTTACTCTTCGCTGGTCTACGACTTTCTAGACGGGCTCGTATTCGCGCTATTACGGAGAGCCCATTTTTCTAAAAGAACTCAATATTAACGAATTTAAAACGTGGTTCTCATAGTTTTTGGTTCACGAATTTTCGAGGATATCCGTTACAAGTCACGCTGTAACAACGATGTCTACAGCCGTACGGATTTGCTAATATTCGTGTGTTAGTCTTGGTTTGACAGAAAACGACGGACGGACAATAGTTTCAAATGCTTACAAGGTATAATTAAAATCCGTAACGATTCTCGTGACAAAAGTTAATCGAGCGTTTTCTGAATTGACCGTCGCGAGATCTATAGACTTAGGTTGACGCGTGAACGATTCTAGTCACTTATTTTACGGTGACGTAGTGTATGATCGGACGCGGACGCGAACGTTGGACGCGATTATGTTGAAAACGGTATGCAATACTTTGCACATAATTTATTCGACTAAAATGTTTGTTTTACTGGGTTTTGTGATGATCACAACGAAGTATATAACGACATTACCGTGGTATGTGGTTTACCAGAGCCAAATCTACTGTTCTGGCCGAAGCGGGTGAGAGAATTACGAGTCTTCCATTCAGGTGATGGCCCAAGAGACGTGCATGTCGCCCGCCCCCCCAATTTTGAAATTCGTTATAATTTTTATGCAGATATTTAGTACGTTATTTGTATGAATTTGTACAACCATTTTCAGAATTTGTACGACATTATTATTGACGTAATGATAAAAAAATTGAAGGGGGGCTGGAGACATATGTCTCCAGCCCCCACTTTTTTAATAATGAAGTTTTTTCTCATTTTTCTGCATCAAAATTTAGTACTCTATTTGTATGAATTCGTACGACCATTTTCAAAAAAATTCCCTCTTCCCCCTCTCCGCTATACTTAAAAAACCCGTTTTGCCGTGTCGCCAGCCCCCCCACTTTACAAATTTTAATTTTTTTTTTCATAAAAAAATCAATTCCTATTTGTATGAATTTGTACGACCACTTTCAGAATTTGTACGACATTATTATTGACGCAATGACGAAAAAATTGAAGGGGGGCCATAGACATACGTTTCCAGCTCTCATTTTAGTTATATTGAAGTTTTTTTTTCATTTTTCTACATCAAAATTTAGTACTCCATTTGTACGAATTCGTACGACCATTTTCAAAAAAATTCCCCCTTCCCCCTCTCCAACATACTTAAAAAACCCGTTTTGCTGTGTCGCCAGCCCCCCTCCCATATAAATGTCAATTTTTTTTCATAAAATATTTAAGACGTTTATATATATATTTATTTATTTATTTATAATTTATCGAAAGGTAAGTACAAAACTAGATTTACAGGCTTTTCAGGAACGACCGTACAATATTATGAAATTATTTTTAGATATTAATATTTTCAAGAATTTGAAATAAATAGGATTATGTTCATTGCATGCATGCATATAACTTGATGAGGCGGAAATACTACAGTATATTCCATAAATAACTACAGAAATACTACTGTATATTATATAAATAACTATGGATAATAATTTATCATTAGACATAGGTAATTTTATATTTAAATGTTTTCTTCCAATTTTAAATTTTGATTACGGGTAGTTTTATTCGTATTTCATTTCATTATTCAAACGCGAATATGCGAACTATTGTTTTGTCATTTAGTGTTGCCAAGTGAATGCAACTGGATAATGTAATATATTTGTAAACATAATAGTGAATATTGGGGTAGTGTAATATATAAATATTATATTGTTGTATTTAATAATGGTCGTACAAAAACTGAAACAAATTAATGAATATAAAATTGTTTTATGTGAAATGTTGTATTATAGTGTATAATTAGTTGTATTGTAAATGTATTTATAAGAAATGTATTGTAACTAGTTAATATAGTTAATATAGTATATATAGTTATGTTGTAAGCCGGGTTTTCTATGTCCGGTTACAATATATTTGTGAGTGGAGTTGAGTTTTCAAATAACGATTACAGAAGAAATATAATGTAATGTGTATTTATATTTAAAACATTATCGTAAATATATTTGAAAATAGTAACTAGTTAATTATTTTATATTAATACATTTTATCAATTCTGTTTCCATTTAATTTGAAAATGGTTGTACAAATTCGTACAAATGGAGTGCTAAATTTTGATATAGAAAAATGAAAAAAAACTTCAATATTACTAAAGTGAAGGCTGGAAACGTATGTCTATGGCCCCCCTCCAATTTTTTCGTCATTGCGTCAATAATAATGTCGTACAAATTCTGAAAGTGGTCGTACAAATTCATACAAATAGGAATTGATTTTTTTATGAAAAAAAAAATTAAAAATTTGTAAAGTGGGGGGGCTGGCGACACGGCAAAAACGGGTTTTTTAAGTATGTCGGAGAGGGGGAAGGGGGAATTTTTTTGAAAATGGTCGTACGAATTCGTACAAATGGAGTACTAAATTTTGATGCAGAAAAATGAGAAAAAACTTCATTATTAAAAAAGTGGGGGCTGGAGACATATGTCTCCAGCCCCCCTTCAATTTTTTTATCATTACGTCAATAATAATGTCGTACAAATTCTGAAAATGGTCGTACAAATTCATACAAATAACGTACTAAATATCTGCATAAAAATTATAACGAATTTCAAAATTGGGGGGGCGGGCGACATGCACGTGCCCAAGAGTCTCAGCATCAGACTCGGACCACATTCAGGCCGTGATGGGCATATAAGAGCTTGTACAACTGATGTCTGGTGGCACATTAAGCTTTCAGACGGGAGAGCAACTGAGGTGAATGTTGCTCGAAGCATGTTCAACTGTTATATATAACATCTATATATTTTAAAGAATTTTAATCGAATGTAGCACATGAAAACTAATACGAAAAATTAATTTTCATAATTTCATGTTATTATCACAAATGTTGATTCTTGGTAAACCGAATCAATCAATCATACGATAAATTACCGCGTTTTCGTGTATAAATATTTTATTCTCTGCCTACTGTACCGCTATCCGGGGAAAATCACTCTAAAAATATATTCGTTATACCCATTCCACTATAGCCTTATGGGCTGACAACGAGTTGTTTTTTTTCTAAATCACAAAGACAGTAGCTATTGTATTTGATTTTGTATGGTACCTAAATATATTTTATAGATGTACGAGTTCACAACTATAATCTAAAATTTAATAATATAATTGTTAATTATTAAATATTATGCTCTGCATATTTGTTTATCATGTATAATAATACTTACCTAATTTTAAATTATTAAATTATTTTAAAATTACAAGATTTTGTAAAATGTTGCAATTATGTGTATACCGAATTATATACAATTTACCCAGTAGACAATTAATATAATGTCAAATATGTATATAATACATGAAGTGTAATGTTAAATAATGTATAATATAATATAATTATATTTACACTATTATAATAATAATACAAAAATTATAATACTATAATTATTATAATTAAATATGTAAAATATTAAATACGGAATATAAAAATAATGTTATAATATAATTATTTTCTCACTACTAAAATAATAATACAAATATAATGAGAAAAATATAATACTATAATATTATAAAAGTATTATTACATATGTAATGGGAAAATAATAATATAATATTATTATCATTACAATTTTGCTATCTGGATATATATATATATATATGATTTAAAATACTGTTTTGTGAACGCTTTATTTCTGTTTATTGGAAACAACCTAAAATATGTCGTAAATAATTGTATACTTTAAAATCAAAATATTATTCAAAATATTCTCATTTTTATGTATAGTAGCAGCGAAATAAATAATTTAACAAAATCCAGTACTTTTTATAAGGCATTTAGGTTTAGTTACAACGCATTAACTTAGTAGGTTCCTTACTGCGTTTTTATTTATTTAATTGTACATATGTGTGCGTCATGTTTTACTACACAAACGTTATACCAATTGTTCATATATATTTCCATCGAGTTTTTGACTTGTTTTCGTAATATACAACTACGTATAAAATAAAATAAAAATTACTATGATTTTATGATGTTATCGTCGTATATAATTAATATAAATAATTTACAAATCCATACCGCATCGCTAAAATATATAAGCGACACATATTCAAAATTACATAATTCAAAATTAAACTAATTGTCATAAAAAGCCAAAATAACGTCAAGTTGACGTTAATGTGGGGCGAAATATGTTAATTAAAATATAAGTTAGTATTAAACCAAACATCTTCTATTACGTTTAAAAGTTGAATTTAATTTTAAACTCATTGACTTATGTATTATCAATAAGTTTGTTTAAACCAGGGAGATTATGATTCGCAACAAAATATACTTTTTCAAACGTGTACATTATATAAACTCCGCTAAAAGTATAAATATACTTTATGGAAACAGAAACTATATAGTACTTACAGTACCGAGTCAAAATAAAATAATCGTAGTTTACAAATTGCTAGATAAACTAGTATATTATTACATTTTAACAAGTATATTATCCTTCTGTATACTTATATATTTCCATTGAAAACCAAAACTATTTCTTCATTTATTATTTTTTTGTAATTATTAATTTGCGTAAACATTTTAAAAAATGCAACTATTTTAAATACTACACTAAGTAAAACACATTCAATATTCCGCAATATCAGTTAATAGATGTTTTATTTAATTATTAATACAATTTAATATTAATACAATTAATCAAAGTTACACGCGTCCGTTTGTTACATTCAATTTATATTTCCTAATTTTCGGTCATTTAATTTTACCATTAATACCGAAAATGATCGAATAAGGGGATTTATTATTCAACCAACAGTTAACTTGTTTTTACTATTTGATTTTACAATTGATATTATGAATACAAAAAATAGAATCGAATTGATAATTAATAATACAAAAAAGTGCAGCCTAAATATAGCCGCGGAGTAAATATAATGAATTAATAAACTGATGAAATGTTCCCTTTGTTGTTATGATGAAGAATCGTGGTTCCTGTACTCAGTATTGAGATATTAACTACAAGAATCGTTCCAGAAAACCGTATAAATCTATAATAATGTAATCATAAAAAACCATATATTTTATATAATTTTATATTCAAAATAAAAAAAAAATATAAACGAATAATTAAACTTACTAGCTATTTAAACAAAGAATATGTATGTACAACACATGACGTTGAAAAAATAATTATTGTTGATTTAACGCGCATTCAGCAACATGTATTATTACAAGACATATTGCTAATAGGTGAGGTGGTCACAATAAACGTTAATATTTTATATTGTACAAAATTTAAAACGCAATAACTACTAAAACTAACGTCAAATATAAAATTACAATGTAGCGGTTACACTTAATTGAATATTATAATTTATAACAAAATTAATAATATCGTTACAAAATAAGATTTTACTCATACTATTACATAATAATAAGGACATTTCATTTAAAATATAAATACATTTATATGATTATTATATGCCATAGATAATAAGTAATTACAAAAAAATTATGATTTTCTTGTTGATCCAATTATTCACCCACTAGCCAACTTTAGTTACAGATTTAATTGAACTATACTCGTATATTGAATTCGACAAACATTCCAGTTTAGGTTAAAATCATTGGAAACTTTATATTGTGCATTTTTACACACAATTGATAATCATTTACAAATATGTGAACAAAACGTGAAATGTTCCGAGTAGACGAAATAAAATTCAAAATCTAATTCAAATAAGCGCTTAGGAATCGTGACCGACAGTTTGGTGGTACACTACTGTGATGGACAACGTCATTCCTACGTGTAAGATAGTGCCAACTATGTGAAACAACTACTTTTTCTCCGCATTCGTAAATCATGACACTGCTTGTTATTATTGTTCCAGGATCGTATTTGATACAGATTTACTTTTATCATATTATTCATTAATTGTCATTTAATTATTCAATATTTACTAATTTTTTATATACAGTGTTATGTGTGCAAATAAATATATATCAATTTAAATATTATTTTTATTGATAAATTTGTAGAAGGTGAATAAATCATACACAATTACGATCTGTAATATATCGAAATCATTCGAATTTATTAAGAGTTACTTGTAATAAATTTTGGTATCATATAATAACGCTGTACGTTGTACATTATTTTAACAAGTGTTAAATAAATGAATATTATAATACGTAAAATATGGATTTCTATTGTCATATTAAAATCTGTTGTTTGTTTTTCTTATTCAAATAATTTTTGCACTAATGAATACTTGTTTATATTACGATTTCGATGAATAAAAACCAACCCAAAAAAATATTTATCATTAATCTGTCGATTGTGAACAGTAAAACGAATCAACTTAATACACTTAATATACAAGAAAATGGTTGTTTTTAATTGCAATTTTATGATGATTTTTTTGGTAGTTTTCGTTATTCATGAATGCGCAAATGCAGGTAACTCATTTTTCTTTATAATGTGATTTGATCCTTAATAATAGACAGATACTTTTAACAAAATGATGATGTATACCGAAAAATTTTATGTATATTAATTAATTGTTTATAACTCATGTCTCAAAGAAAAACAATCATATTTGACATCATTCGTTTATTTATTTTGTGAAATTTTAATTCGCAATAAAAATGTTTAATTATTTCTGTAATGTTAATAATAATTGCAATTAGGAAATATTCCGATTTCATAAAGAAAACAATTGTACAAGAAAACGATACAAATAAAAAAACATACAATGTTAAAATGTGTAATTATATCGTGTTCTTGATTTATTTGTCCATTAAATAATTAACCGTATTTTGCTTATCATTTTTAGATACTGACGATGAAAAAGACAAGTCAGTCGAAAAGGCGCTAATTGTTTCAGATGAAGTAGGCAGTGAGTAGCCTGCATCTTATTAATACAAATTAATTTTTTATATTACACAGAAAATTTAAACAAACATAGTTTTAAAAAAATAAGTTATAAGAGGTGTGGCAATAAAATAAAAACCTATACATTCCAAAAACTTTGCATCAAATATTTAAATAAGTTAACATTTTTTTCCTTCAATATATTCCCCTTTACGTTTAACACATCGCTTCATTCGTATTTTCTATGGGTTTTGTATAATCTTCCTAAGAAAAGAATGTTGGAAATTCATTTCTTACAATGTCTTTAATAACAGTAGATTTTGTTTTTACAAACAAAATGTGTTCAAAATTGTTTCTTTTTAACTCGATTTTTAATTTTAAAAAAAGCCAAATGTAACATTCGAATGTCGAAAATGTGCGAATTCGAGTGAGCATGGGTGGGGGTATGGGTGTTGTAACACTGACGTTCGAATTTTGGATAGAAACTGCTTAACAGATAATGCATTATGATCTAAGTCGTTATTTGACAATTCAAACCGCTTACTTCTTACTCGTTCTCTGAATATTGTCAAGACTATTAGATTATGTTTATTAACAGTTTGTCCTTGAAATATTCATTCATTATTATTATTACACTCTTCATATCGAAAAATACGATTAACATGATGTTAAGTTTTGACTGGCTCATTCAAGCTTATTTGATTTTTTGTGATGCAAATATCTTCCAATGACAATAGATTGTATCTTAGTTTTCGAGGTCGTATTAGAAAATTTAAGTTTTACCACATGATTTTATTAACAAAAATGTTTCACTATATACGAAATATATTGAATTATATTTTAATAAAGATCAAACATACTAACTTTTATACAATCAGTAAATTTGATATTATTATTATTTTCATTTTTTTTCAAATAATACAATAATTTAAAACTGAAAAAAAAATAAGCAACCCTTACTCAATTTAGTATTATGTTTTTCTCGATTCGCTTGGTTTAAATGATTTATTTTTCATTGTTTACATATCTTTTTCAGCTTCTTCACACGAACCCGCCAGTAGTACAGATAAGAATATTGTTGGTAAAGAAAAAAATGAAATCCCTAAAAGTAAATATTTCCTATATATAATAAATTTGAAATTAATTATTAATTACCATATTTTAAATTACATATTATAATTTACCATCCTTAATGAATCGTATGATTTTTCACGATGCTAAACATAATTTTAATTTGTATGCAATATGATGATATAGAGTTTGCTATCAAAATGAAATGAGATTTTAGAACTGTCGATATAAAACTTTATAAATTTATGTATAATTTTTTTAAAAACGATATATTTTTCATTATTCTGTCGATTATGAACTGTAAAACGTATCGGTATACCACACGTCAAATGCACGAAAAATGTTATTTTAATTGCAATTTAATGATGGTTTTTATGCTCGTTTTTTTGTTCGTGAATACATAGAAGTATCTTATGGTTTCATATAATTTGATTTATTTCTTAATATAATAGAAAGATATTCCCAATGGTATTATGATGTATATTCAAATAATATATGTATATTAGAACACACGATTAAGACGTTATTTAAAATACAATTTTTTTTTATGATTGTAGAGTTATTTAAATTATGAAAAAAAAAAGAAAAATTTCAATCATATTAGTAATTATGTCGTTTGCTTGATCTGCTGACCCTGACATTTTTAAATACGTATTACAATTTAACATCCATAATGAATCTCACGATTTTGACAATGCTGAATTAAATTTAAATCCATTTACAATGTGTTGATATAGAGATATAATACAACTATCAAATCCAAAATTTTCATGTAATAATAAAAATACTGAAATCATTTAGACATAGGTCGGTCAAATATGAGCATAGATATCTAGATGGCAATCTGGCTATCTAGATGATATTTTCGGGAAAAAATTGAAAAACTTAATTCATGAAACTTTTTTATTATAAACATTAATAGAAAAATAATTTTGTCTACTACTATAAATAAACGATATTTTTTTTTTATATGAAAGTTTATTTGTATTTTATTTATTACTGTTCTAGCTAAATACGAGGCTTGCATGGGTAAAATAAATTATATCGCCTAAATTATGATATACAATATATTGCAAATCTGATTATAATTTATATTTCATTTATATTTTATTTAACGAAATTAAACCATTTTTCTTGTATATTTTAACAGAACAATTGGCAAAAAATGGATATGACAGTAAGTTTTCAATAATTCATGGTATCTATTATTATTAAAATTATAAAAAAGCCAACTGTCCAAAATTATACCAAGGTTAGATTACGCAGAATCCAGCAGCCTTTCGGTCATAAGGTTCTAAAACGATCATTAAAAGTTTAATCCTCATTATTATATATGATATACGAATATTCGTATTTACTATTTTTAATTCTATTATAGGATCTATGCCAACTGTGACAGTTTCTTTGTTTCATTTTAATATAATCTAACTGTTATACAAACCAGACAATTTTAAACGACATTCGAAAAACGCTTTTTATTTATTTATTTACTGATTTGCTGAGAATGGAATTTTACGCGATTTTCGTTTACATCATTTTATTATATTTTCTACCATTAGGTAAATGACATGTATTTAAATAAACGAATAAATTATATACATTTCGTTAAAAAAAATTAAATATTTTGTATCGTATTAATTTTCATTAATAAGAATAGAAATCTATTAAAAATTACTAACACAGATACTGAACATGTTTAGTACTATAATAAAAAAATATTCATCTGCTGTTATTCTAGTTAGTTATTTCACAAAAATTAATTGAATTAAATATTTATATACTTATATGTTTAGAAACAAAATATACACTATTTCCCAAAATAAACAATGTAAAATATTATTTTCAGGTAAGAATGGTATTCAGAATTATTTAACAGCTCTAATTGATGGTAAGTAAAACAGAATACGACTAGTTCATCGTTCGTGTATATTTTACAAATTTAAATAGTCTTCAATAATTTCATAGAATTTATAAACATGAATATTAAATTTTAAAAAAGAAAAATACTTTATGACTAATATTATTATGCACATGTCTAACCTATTATAAATTTCAAATTCGCTTTATATTGAAGGAGATATTGGCAATCAGTTACTTTACAGTACGTATTATTGTGTTCATATTTTAAATAAAACTGCACTTGTTTATGTATCAATAACATGATTTATGATTTTTATCCGAGACAAAAAAATATGTAATTACTTCAATAATCATTAATAAACT
Organism: Schlechtendalia chinensis; assembly: GCA_019022885.1. NCBI lineage: Eukaryota > Metazoa > Arthropoda > Insecta > Hemiptera > Aphididae > Schlechtendalia > Schlechtendalia chinensis. The sequence continues at coordinate 2,314,305 of CM032347.1, forward strand.
TAAAAAAATATTAAACTTTTAAATTTTATAGACTGCACATATAATTACATTATTTTAATCAATAACCAGCAATGTCAAAAAGGTATTTATCATTATAGTATATATTGTATAGAATGTAGTGTACATGCTAAGACTAAATAATACAAAAAAAAAGAATAATTATAGTTAAAAATTTCCGTAATAAATCGAGTTATTGTATGCTATCACAATAATGCCCCTAATTGTAAAATACTTCCAATTTACACTTAGCGAATTAAACTATTTATTAAAAAGCTAGGTTTATACATACATTAAATATGTAATGTAAGAGAAAGATATGAATTAAAAATTATAATTGGAAAGCATTAATTAACAAAAGTTTAACAATTAATAACTGCCTCTTTATTTTTCAGTTACGTTAAGTTCCCCGCATGAATATTGTAGTCAGTTTCAAGGAGACATAACTGATCCATTAAACATTTGTGATCTTTGATTAAAAGATAACTATTGTTATTTCGATTTAATGTATGAAAAAAAATTAATTTTAACACCGATACTTTCCTTGATTCAACTTAAAAAATAAAATTATATATTTTTATGCACAAGTCATTTTATTAGAATTTTAATTTTTCACATACTAATCTAATGATTGAATTTATATAATATTAAAATTGCACATTGTGTTTCGATTAAATATATTTTTAATATTATTGAATATGTTTTGTTTGTTATTATTAAACTACATTATACTCCTAAATGATTAATCAGTATAGTATAATCGTTGTCTGAGTAACGTTAACCTATAAACCTGGTTAGATACATTTTTCGCACAACGAACTACGGTGAATTATTCATATTATGAATAATTTATATTTATAATAATAATTTTATTCATCTACGTGGCACGTTGCGTTGTTCCCGTTATCCGAATGACGTTTCGCTTGATTATTATCCCGCGAGGTGCAATTTGTCCTTAACTACGGGCGAGTGATTATGCTACGGCCATTGCCAAACACTGCGCGCACATTTTTACGTCGTGTTAGTAGTACCCTTATCATTGACACTTGCATATAAACACAAGTAAAACGCTACAGAATCGTGTCGACTATATCATCGTAAGTATACACAATATTAGATCGTGTTCGCGTCAAAATTAATCTACGCAGGTTTTCAATAATCGAAATGAACTTAGCGTTGAAACAATTTTTTTATTTTGCTATTATATACATCGATACATATATATCGATCGATATATATATACAATATAAACGTTCGTTTCTAAAATTGTATTCGTTTTTTATAAGTAACTATGGAAACAATAGTATATAATATTAATATACAGTGAGTCCCACGGAGATCTGACAAATGTTATCAATTTCGTTCTATTCAATATTTTATAGGTTTTCCTTATGTCTTACAAATACAAACAAAAAAAGTTTTAAATATTTTTTTTTTATAAAATCTAAAAATGTAATTTCTTGAATATATTTTGGAAAAATGATGATGGAATTTTTCATTAATCATTAGCCGTTGGTTTTCTACGACTTTTTTCATAAAAAAACGCTACAGAAGGAAAATAATTCTTGTAAACATTTTTGTTTATATATGCTCTTAATCAATTGTATTTCAAGAAGATTTCGTTTCATTTTCATGTCTGTAAACTTTTCACAAAATTCTAATTAAAAACTAATATTTTTTTACAGCTAAATTTTAAACCCAAAAACGTTGATCGTTATTTAAGTTTAAAGAATATGGTAAGCCTGCGCCCACTAAGCCTGCCCGTCGAACACGTTACTGGTTAGTTTTCACATTTTACTCTTCGCTGGTCTACGACTTTCTAGACGGGCTCGTATTCGCGCTATTACGGAGAGCACATTTTTCTAAAAGAACTCAATATTAACGAATTTAAAACGTGGTTCTCATAGTTTTTTGGTTCACGAATTTTCGAGGATATCCGTTACAAGTCACGCTGTAACAACGATGTCTACAGCCGTACGGATTTGCTAATATTCGTGTGTTAGTCTTGGTTTGACAGAAAACGACGGACGGACAATAGTTTCAAATGCTTACAAGGTATAATTAAAATCCGTAACGATTCTCGTGACAAAAGTTAATCGAGCGTTTTCTGAATTGACCGTCGCGAGATCTATAGACTTAGGTTGACGCGTGAACGATTCTAGTCACTTATTTTACGGTGACGTAGTGTATGATCGGACGCGGACGCGAACGTTGGACGCGATTATGTTGAAAACGGTATGCAATACTTTGCACATAATTTATTCGACTAAAATGTTTGTTTTACTGGGTTTTGTGATGATCACAACGAAGTATATAACGACATTACCGTGGTATGTGGTTTACCAGAGCCAAATCTACTGTTCTGGCCGAAGCGGGTGAGAGAATTACGAGTCTTCCATTCAGGTGATGGCCCAAGAGTCTCAGCATCAGACTCGGACCACATTCAGGCCGTGATGGGCATATAAGAGCTTGTACAACTGATGTCTGGTGTCACATTAAGCTTTCAGACGGGAGAGCAACTGAGGTGAATGTTGCTCGAAGCATGTTCAACTGTTATATATAACATCTATATATTTTAAAGAATTTTAATCGAATGTAGCACATGAAAACTAATACGAAAAATTAATTTTCATAATTTCATGTTATTATCACAAATGTTGATTCTTGGTAAACCGAATCAATCAATCATACGATAAATTACCGCGTTTTCGTGTATAAATATTTTATTCTCTGCCTACTGTACCGCTATCCGGGGAAAATCATTCTAAAAATATATTCGTTATACCTATTCCACTATAGCCTTATGGGCTGACAACGAGTTGTTTTTTTTTCTTAATCACAAAGACAGTAGCTATTGTATTTGATTTTGTATGGTACCTAAATATATTTTATAGATGTACGAGTTCACAACTATAATCTAAAATTTAATAATATAATTGTTAATTATTAAATATTATGCTCTGCATATTTGTTTATCATGTATAATAATACTTATCTAATTTTAAATTATTAAATTATTTTAAAATTACAAGATTTTGTAAAATGTTGCAATTATGTGTATACCGAATTATATACAATTTACCCAGTAGACTATTAATATAATGTCAAATATGTATATAATACATGAAGTGTAATGTTAAATAATGTATAATATAATATAATTATATTTACACTATTATAATAATAATACAAAAATTATAATACTATAAGTATTATAATTAAATATGTAAAATATTAAATACGGAATATAAAAATAATGTTATAATATAATTATTTTCTCACTACTAAAATAATAATACAAATATAATGAGAAAAATATAATACTATAATATTATAAAAGTATTATTACATATGTAATGGGAAAATAATAATATAATATTATTATCATTACAATTTTGCTATCTGGATATATATATATATATATATATATATATATATATATATTTATATACATATATATATATGATTTAAAATACTGTTTTGCGAACGCTTTATTTCTATTTATTGGAAACAACCTAAAATATGTCGTAAATTATTGTATACTTTAAATTCAAAATGTTATTCTCATTTTTATGTATAGTATTATGCAGCGAAATAAATAATTTAACAAAATCCAGTACTTTTTATAAGGCAATTAGGTTTAGTTACAACGCATTAACTTAGTAGGTTTCTTACTACGTTTTTATTTATTTAATTGTACATATGTGTGCATCATGTTTTACTACGCAAACGTTATACCAATTGTTCATATATATTTCCACCGAGTTTTTGACTTGTTTTCGTAATATACAACTACGTATAAAATATAATAAAAATTACTATGATTTTATGATGTTATCGTCGTATATAATTAATATAAATAATTTACAAATCCATACCGCATCGCTAAAATTTATAAACGACACATTCAAAATTACATAATTCAAAATTAAACTAATTGTCATAAAGAACCAAAATAACGTCAAGTTGACGTTAATGTGGGGCGAAATATGTTAATTAAAATATAAGTTAGTATTAAACCAAACATCTTCTATTACGTTTAAAAGTTGAATTTAATTTTAAACTCATTGACTTATGTATTATCAATAAGTTTGTTTAAACCAGGGAGATTATGATTCGCAACAAAATATACTTTTTCAAACGTGTACATTATATAAACTCCGCTAAAAGTATAAATATACTTTATGGAAACAGAAACTATATAGTACTTACAGTACCGAGTCAAAATAAAATAATCGTAGTTTACAAATTGCTAGATAAACTAGTATATTATTACATTTTAACAAGTATATTATCCTTCTGTATACTTATATATTTCCATTGAAAACCAAAACTATTTCTTCATTTATTATTTTTTTGTAATTATTAATTTGCGTAAACATTTTAAAAAATGCAACTATTTTAAATACTACACTAAGTAAAACACATTCAATATTCCACAATATCAATTAATAGATGTTTTATTAATACAATTAATCAAAGTTACACGCGTCCGTTTGTTACATTCAATTTAAATTTCCTAATTTTCGGTCATTTAATTTTACCATTAATACCGAAAATGAACGAATAAGAGGATTTATTATTCAACCAACAGTTAACTTGGTTTTACTATTTGATTTTACAATTGATATTATTAATACAAAAAATAGAATCGAATTGATAATTAATAATACAAAAAAGTGCAGCCTAAATATAGCCGCGGAGTAAATATAATGAATTAATAAACTGATGAAATGTTCCCTTTGTTGTTATGATGAAGAATCGTGGTTCCTGTACTCATTATTGAGATATTAACTACAAGAATCGTTCCAGAAAACCGTATAAATCTATAATAATGTAATTATAAAAAACCATGTATTTTATATAATTTTATATTCAAAATAAAAAAAAAATATAAACGAATAATTAAACTTACTAGCTACTTAAACAAAGAATATGTATGTACAACACATGACGTTGAAAAAATAATTATTGTTGATTTAACGCGCATTCAGCAACATGTATTATTACAAGACATATTGCTAATAGGTGAGGTGGTCACAATAAACGTTCATATTTTAAATTGTACAAAATTTAAAACGCAATAACTACTAAAACTAACGTCAAATATAAAATTACAATGTAGCGGTTACACTTAATTGAATATTATAATTTATAACAAAATTAATAATATCGTTACAAAATAAGATTTTACTCATACTATTACATAATAATAAGGACATTTCATTTAAAATATAAATACATTTATATGATTATTATATGCCATAGGTAATACGTAATTACAAAAAAATTATGATTTTCTTGTTGATCCAATTATTCACCCACTAGCCAACTTTAGTTACAGATTTAATTGAACTATACTCGTATATTGAATTCGACAAACATTCCAGTTTAGGTTAAAATCATTGGAAACTTTATATTGTGCATTTTTACACACAATTGATAATCATTTACAAATATGTGAACAAAACGTGAAATGTTCCGAGTAGACGAAATAAAATTCAAAATCTAATTCAAATAAGCGCTTAGGAATCGTGACCGACAGTTTGGTGGTACACTACTGTGATGGACAACGTCATTCCTACGTGTAATATAGTGCCAACTATGTGAAACAACTACTTTTTGTCCACATTTGTAAATCATAGCACTTGTTATAATTGTTCCAGGATCGTATTTGATACAGATTTACTTTTATCATATTATTCATTAATTGTCATTTAATTATTCAATATTTACTAATTTTTTATATACAGTGTTATGTGTGCAAATAAATATATATCAATTTAAATATTATTTTTATTGATAAATTTGTAGAAGGTGAATAAATCATACACAATTACGATCTGTAATATATCGAATTTATTAAGAGTTACTTGTAATAAATTTTGGTATCATATAATAACGCTGTACGTTGTACATTATTTTAACAAGTGTTAAATAAATGAATATTATAATACGTAAAATTTGGATTTCTATTGTCATATCATATCTGTTGTTTGTTTTTCTTATTCAAATAATTTATGCACTAATGAATACTTGTTTATATTACAATTTCGATGAATAAAATCCAACCCAAAAAAATATTTATCATTAATCTGTCGATTGTGAACAGTAAAACGAATCAACTTAATACACTTAATATACAAGAAAATGGTTGTTTTTAATTGCAATTTTATGATAATTTTTTTGGTAGTTTTCGTTATTCATGAATGCGCAAATGCAGGTAACTCATTTTTCTTTATAATGTGATTTGATCCTTATTAATAGACAGATACTTTTAACAAAATGATGATGTATACCGAAAAATTTTATGTATATTAATTAATTGTTTATAACTCATGTCTCAAAGAAAAACAATCATATTTGACATCATTCGTTTATTTATTTTGTGAAATTTTAATTCGCAATAAAAATGTTTAATTATTTCTGTAATGTTAATAATAATTGCAATTAGGAAATATTCCGATTTCATAAAGAAAACAATTGTACAAGAAAACGATACAAATAAAAAAACATACAAAGTTAAAATTTGTAATTATATCGTGTTCTTGATTTATTTGTCCATTAAATAATTAACCGTATTTTGCTTATCATTTTTAGATACTGACGATGAAAAAGACAAGTCAGTCGATAAGGCGCTAATTGTTTCAGATAAAGTATTCAGTGAGTAGCTTGGACCTTATTAATACAAATTAATTATTTAAATTACAAAGAAAATTATACTAGTAACTATAAACAAACATAGTTTAAAAAATTTAGTTTTAAGAGGTGTAACTATTATATAAAAACCATAAACTCTAAAATTATTGTATTAAATACTAAATAATTTAACGTTTTTCTCCTTCAATATATTCCCCTTTACGTTTAATACATTGCTTCTTTCGTATTTTCTATTGGTTACGTATTATCTTCGTTAGTAAACAATATTCAAAATCCATTTTTTACAATGCTTTTAATATCTCTGTCGATTTCGTTTTTACAAACAAAATGTGTTGAAAATGTGTTCTCTTTAATGCGCTTTTTAATTTGGAAATAGCCAAATTGCACATGGAGCGAGATCTAATGAATAAGGTTAGGTACCCCACGCCGACCCGTGTATAGTAACACTGACATTCGATTTTTGGATAGAAACTTCTTAACAAATAATGCATTATGATCTAAGTCGTTATTTGACAATTCAAACCGCTTACTTCTTACTCGTTCTCTGAATATTGTCAAGACTATTAGATTATGTTTATTTACAGTTTGTCCTTGAAATATTCATTCATTATTATTATTACACTCTTCATATCGAAAAATACGATTAACATGATGTTAAGTTTTGACTGGCTCATTCAAGCTTATTTGATTTTTTGTGATGCAAATATCTTCCAATGATAATAGATTGTATCTTAGTTTTCGGGGTCATATTAGAAAATTTAAGTTTTACCACATGATTTTATTAACAAAAATGTTTCACTATATACGAAATATATTGAACTAAATTTTAATAAACATCAAACATACTAACTTTTATACAATCAGTAAATTTGATATTATTATTATTTTCATTTTTTTCAAATAATACAATAATTTAAAACTGAAAAAAAAATAAGCAACCCTTACTCAATTTAGTATTATGTTTTTCTCGATTCGCTTGGTTTAAATGATTTATTTTTCATTGTTTACATATCTTTTTCAGCTTCTTCACACGAACCCGCCAGTAGTACAGATAAGAAAATTGATGGTAAAAAAAATAATGAAATCCCTAAAAGTAAATATTTCCTATATATAATAAATTTGAAATTAATTATTAATTGCCATATTTTAAATTACATATTATAATTTACCATCCTTAATGAATCGTATGATTTTTCACGATGCTAAACATAATTTTAATTTGTATGCAATATGATGATATAGAGTTTGCTATCAAAATGAGATTTTAGAACTGTCGATATAAAACTTTATAAATTTATGTATAATTTTTTTAAAAACTATATATTTTTCATTATTCTGTCGATTATGAACTGTAAAACGAATCGGTATACCACACGTCAAATGCACGAAAAATGTTATTTTAATTGCAATTTAATGATGGTTTTTATGCTCGTTTTTTTGTTCGTGAATACATAGAAGTATCTTATGGTTTCATATAATGTGATTTATTTCTTAATATAATAGAAAGATATTCCCAATGGTATTATGATGTATATTCAAATAATATATGTATATTAGAACACACGATTAAGACGTTATTTAAAATACAATTTTTTTTTATGATTGTAGAGTTATTTAAATTATGAAAAAAAAAAGAAAAATTTCAATCATATTAGTAATTATGTCGTTTGCTTGATCTGCTGACCCTGACATTTTTAAATACGTATTACAATTTAACATCCTTAATGAATCTCACGATTTTCACAATGCTGAATTAAATTTAAATCCATTTACAATGTGTTGATATAGAGATATAATACAACTATCAAATCCAAAATTTTCATGTAATAATAAAAATACTAAAATCATTATTTAGACATAGGTCGGTCAAATATGAGCATAGATTTTAGATGGCAATCTGGCTATCTAGTTGATATTTTCGGGAAAAAATTGAAAAACTTAATTCATGAAACTTTTTTATTATAAACATTAATAGAAAAATAATTTTGTCTACTACTATAAATAAACGATAATTTTTTTTTATATGAAAGTTTATTTGTATTTTATTTATTACTGTTCTAGCTAAATACGAGGCTTGCATGAGTAAAATAAATTATATCGCCTAAATTATGATATACAATATATTGCAAATCTGATTATAATTTATATTTCACTTATATTTTTTTAACGAAATTAAACCATTTTTCTTGTATATTTTAACAGAACAATTGGAAAACAATGGATATGGCGGTAAGTTTTCAATAATTCATGGTATCTATTATTATTAAAATTATAAAAAAGCCAAATGTCCAAAATTATACCAAGGTTAGATTACGCAGAATCCAGCAGCCTTTCGGTCATAAGGTTTTAAAACGATCATTTAAAGTTTAATCCTCATTATTATATATGATATACGAATATTCGTATATACTATTTTTAATTCTATTATAGGATCTATGCCAACTGTGACAGTTTCTTTGTTTCATTTTAATATAATCTAACTGTTATACAAACCAGACAATTTTAAACGACATTCGAAAAACGCTTTTTATTTATTTATTTACTGATTTTTTGAGAATGGAATTTTACGTGATTTTCGTTTACATCATTTTATTATATTTTCTACCATTAGGTAAATGACATGTATTTAAATAAACGAATAAATTATATACATTTCGTTAAAAAAAATTAAATATTTTGTATCGTATTAATTTTCATTAATAAGAATAGAAATCTATTAAAAATTACTAACACAGATACTGAACATGTTTAGTACTATAATAAAAAAATATTCATCAGCTGTTATTCTAGTCAGTTATTTCACAAAAATTAATTAAATTATATTGTAACGTGGCCGGGGGTGACAAGGTTAAATATAATTTATCCAGGGAAGGTTATTGTCCTTTTGGATAATAATTTCCGTAGCTCGGTAGCAATTAAAGGATGCTAAAGATAGTCAGAATAACGAAGGATTAATCTCAGTTGTTATTACGTCGCTAAGCGTGTTAAATAAATAAATATACCTCACGATGTTGTTATATGTATTAATTTTAATGATGTTGATTACATTCGGCGGTCTCGACGGAGTCCAGTGTCGCTAGATGGTGTTAGCAGAGAACTGACTCCTTCTTACAATATGTTAATTGACTAATAAGTCTTACATGAATACTATTGAGGGGGAAATGTCACCGGTCAGCATTACACTACATACACTTATAGATATATAATTGCGTATATACATATGTATACACTCACCTATATACCCATGTGTACTATGTGACGGGACCGTTACAAAATATTTATATACTTATATGTTTAGAAACAAAATATACACTATTTCCCAAAGTGAACAATGTAAAATATTATTTTCAGATGAGGATGGTGTACAGAATTATATAACAGCTCTAATTGAGAGTAAGTGAAACAGAATACGACTAGTTCATCGTTCGTGTATATTTTACAAATTTAAATAGTCTTCAATAATTCCATAGAATTTATAAACATGAATATTAAATTTTAAAAAAGAAAAATATTTTATGACTAATATAATTATACACATGTCTAACCTATTATACATTTCAAATTCGCTTTATATTGAAGAAGATATTGGCAATCAGTTACTTTACAGTACGTATTATTGTGTTCATATTTTAAATAAAACTGCACTTGTTTATGTATCAATAACATGATTTATGATTTTTATCCGAGACAAAAAAATATATAATTACTTCAATAGTCATGAATAAACTTTAAAAAATATTAAACTTTTAAATTTTATAGACTGCACATATAATTACATTATGTTAATCAATTACCAGAATAGTGTACAAGGTATTTATCATTATTATATTGTATAGAATGTAGTGTACATGCTAAGGCTAAATAATACAAAATAAAAGAATAATTATAGTTAAAGATTTCCGTAATAAATCGAGTTATTGTATGCTATCACAATAATGCCCCTAATTGTAAAATACTTCCAATTTGCACTTAGCGAATTAAACTATTTATTAAAATGCTAGGTTTATACATACATTAAATATGTAATGTAAGAGAAAGATATGAATTAAAAATAATAATTGGAAAGCATTAATTAACAAAAGTTTAACAATTAATAACTGCCTCTTTCTTTTTCAGAAAGGTTAAGTTCCCCGCATGAATATTGTTCTCAATTTAAAGGAGACATAACTGATCCATTCGACATTTGTAGTCTTTAATTAAAAGATAACTATTGTTATTTCGATTTAATGTATGAAAAAAAATTAATTTTAACACCGATACTTTTCTTGATTCAGCTTAAAAAATAAAATTATATATTTTTATGCACAAGTCATTTTATTAGAATTTTAATTTTGCACATAATCATTTGAAAATTGAATTTATACAATGCTAAGAATGCACTTTGTGTTTTGATTAAATATATTTTTAATATTATTGAATATGTTTTATTTGTTATTATTTAACTACATTATACTCCTAAGTGATAAATCAGTGTAGTATAATCAGTGTCTGAATAACGTGCCTGATGTCTTCATATAATATTTTTAGCAATCGCTAACGTAATTGTAAAGTACACTGCTGTCTGTTAATAAAACCTTGAACGCCCGTCTTGAATTTGTGATGCTACAGGATACATTATAATTGGGGTACAATCATAAAGCAATGTAGAGACGGCATTTTTTTAACATTTGATGTCTAGCAAAATATATTTTTGAAGATGTCCATTTCTCACGAGTCACAATATTATATCATTATATATTACTTTGACAATTTTTTGAAAAAGTCCAATTCCAAATTTTTAATTTATAAATTGTTTAAACTAAAAAAGAAAAAATATATAATAATCATTATTGAATTCTATAAGATATGGAATGAACTTGCCTGTTTGAAGCATAGTGGTTAGCAATATTGACTACGAAATTATTTTGATAACTGCATGATAATTCCTGACCACCTCACGGAAATTGTTTATCTTTATTACGCCCAATGGTTAATTAATGAACATTTAAGTGAAATTTAGTATCAGGGACATTATTATAGGATTCATCGATAAAACGATATAATGTATAACATTTCATGTGTACAAAATGATATAATTTTCAAAAACTTTATGTTCAAAATGTAGTCAAAAAATAATAATAATAACATTAATTAAAAATAAATATGATGCAAAGATTAAGTTAGCGCTACTAATTGTATTTAAATAAATTTATTTTTATCGCATTAAGTCTATTTTTAGCCTACCCCCTCCCCCTTCTCCTATTGTGTGACGTCCGAAACGCTTAGCGACATAATTTGTACCTGATCTGACGACATCGAACCACCACCACATGTTTTCTAGTACTAGAGAGCACTGTTCATATTACATGTCAATCATAATGAATAACGTACAGTTTGCAATTCAATTCCGTTAAACAGGCGCTCGACAGATTTCCGGTGTGTAATAATACGTTTTGAATTTTCAACGATGTGAAAAACGTGTATAATGATATTTATTATATTTATTTATATTTCTCGCGTATTACGAATAAAACACTAAATATCCGCGAGATGCTTTCAACATGAATTATCTCACAGAAAACGTTTATGAAAACTGTTTATAACCGCACGTTATTACATTTGACAGGTTACAGGCAAAAAAAAAAAAAACGTAGAAGACATCGATTTTAAGACCAATTATATAGTTTAAATTGAATTTATATTTATATAACGCATACCTATTGACAATATTATTTGCGGGCGACTACCGAAATTTATGTCTTCGGCAATTACTTACAAAATAAATGATTTCGTTCAAACATAAATCGCATTTCGTTTTGACCACAAGATGGCTTATTTTACTGAAACATCGTCGATAAAAATCAAATCATTCAAACATTTACATTTTTTTTTATTTAAATTAAAAGTGAATATAAGTAAAGTAGACCGTACTTTGTATTTACGTCCATATATATACGTAAATATTCATCGAACCTAACGAGTTAATTGAGACAGTAATTTCGTTCTAACGCAATCGGATTTTATACGCGCAACACTCGCATATTTAGAGAACGCACAACAATTTGTTGAGGTGATACGTTCACAACAAGAAAGGCAGTTACTAAGTTAATTATCGAGCTGGATGGCTGAACGTGACGAAGAGACTTTTGACGATGAAGACGAAGTAAAATCGAAACGCAATATGAAATGATGCGATTTATTACGGTTTTTAAATTTATGTTTGGATGGGCATAATACTGAAGAATGTTCTGGTCCAAAACAGTTTATCCACTAACGTTGTACTTTTTCAATCCGGAAGCGTTCAGTCGATAACTTATCAATATACAATGAACATTTTCGAATGTTGCTTTTTACATTATGAACATCTTATTACCAATAGTTCGCTTGTAGAGGTAGATAAAACCTCTGACGATTGAATATTACGAGATGGCGATTTAAACGATTGAGTTGTCCTTTAATTTTTGAAGACGTATGTTTCATGTTACGCAACAGAAGTTTCCATTATTTGGATGTCAAACTAAACGTGTAGTCTTATATTGAATAGTTCTGATAACAATTGTCTGATTTTTGCCAGTTTTGCGACGTTTGTGCGATCATTATTAAAATCACTTGTTACTCTACTTATTGGACGAACTACGCAAGCTTTGGCATCGATATATTTAACTGATTTTGGTAGCATCGTTGTAGAATTATTTGAAGTCATTCCAAGATCAACAGCTGCTGATGAAATTAATTCTTGTTTAAAGTCATCGAATTTATGACGATACGTCAAAACTACAAAATGACGAATCGGCAGAAGTGTCTTCCGAGCAATTATTAGACGTTGGTAATGGATAAATTCCGGTTCACGATCCCACTGGCCTCATTTCTTGCCACCTAATTATTGTCAACTCACAACGTTGAAAGAAGAATTGATCACGAAAGTGTTCCCGAGTATCGATGTAAATTACAAAAACCTTATTTGGTAGAGCGAATGAGCCATTTTTGCAGCGAAAAATAAAGACGTAAACGATTTGAACATAAAAATTTAAATTCAAATCGCTAGCCCATTGCATTCATTAAAATCCATCCATTCCATTACCGATCCAGATGAAGTCGTTAATTATTCAATTGAATTTCTGAATGCATTGGATTTGTCTAGGAATGCCGCCGCACAATTTGCAGCTCAAGGTCGGCTCGGTGATAATCATGATATGTAATCTGAATCAACCGAAACTTTTCGATGGAATTCGACTCGCTGATATAAAGCTGATGAACTAAGTGTCTGAAGCAACGATAATCATAGAAAAGTTCAAAATTCAGGACTATTATTAATACTATTATTAAATATTATATAATTAAATTCAAATTATACATAAATTTAAATTCAAAATTAAACTAATTGACACAAAGAGCCAAAATAACGTCAAGTTAGCGTTAATGTAAGGGGAAATAAGCTAGTTTAAATGTAAGTTAATATTAAACAAAACGTCTTCCGTTAAGTTAAAAAGTTGAGTTTATTTCCACTTTTTAACTAATTGATTATGTATATTATCAAAAAGTAATTTTTTTCCCGGGAGATTGTAAATTTCAACAAAATGTAACTTTTTCTAAAATTTACATTATGTAAATTCCGATAAAAGTGAAAATGTACTTTATAGAAATAGAGAATATGGTACTTATAGTTCTGAATCAACATAAAATACTCGTAGTTTACAAATTATGTAAACTAGTATATTATTACCCTTTGACAAGTAAATTATTTTTCTCCATACTTATATTTTCTCGTTGAAAACCAAAAATATTTCGTTATTTATTTATATTTATATAATATATTTATTACTTTTTTGTAAGTTTTTACTTGCAAAAACATTCGAAAAAATTCATTTTTTTTAAATACTATACAAAATAAAACAAAATCAATACTGCGCTGAACCTATTTATTTTGAAGAGATTACATAAATTTGAAAAAAATTAACAAATGAACAAAATTATACAATTATTCGAAATTAAATGCGTCCCATAATCTCATTTTATTTACTTTTCCCAATTTTCGATCATTTCATTTTACTATTTTAACAGACTATTTCCTACTAAAAGAATTCTTTGTTCTACCTAGAGATTATTTGTTTTTAATATTTGATTTTACGATTGATATTATGAACGCATAAACGAGAATTTAATTAATAATTACTAATACTAATAAATGCATTTAAAATACAACCGTGGGGTAAATAAAATAATAATAATAATAATAATAATAATAACATAAAATAATAATAAATTTATAATTATGTAAATGTAAAAACCCATATACATTCAATATTTTCATATTCAAATTATAAAAAAAAAATTGAATAAGATATAAACGAAAAAGCTTACAATATTTAGTTTATTGCAATACGAAGTATACCTACGTATGACAAATGATGTTGAAAAAACCATCATTGTTGATTTAACAGGAATTCAACAACATGTGTTATTGTCAAACATACTGTTAATAAGCGAGGTGACGGTACAAAAAAAAATTCACGTTTTATATTATACAATATTTAAGACACAATAACTACTAACATTACGTCAAATATTAAATTACAACGTAGCGGTTAGACTTACTTGAATATTATAAATTATAACAAATGTAATATTATCGTTCGAAAATACGAATTTACTTATACTATAACATAATAAGAGATATTTCATTTAACATAAACTCATATATAAGATGTAATATGAATACAAAAAAAAATCACTAAACGAGACGATTAAAAAGTATTCAAGCCAAATTTGATGTAAAGAAAACTAATACAATTATTGAATAAAATGTTTAATTCTCTGTGTTTTAATCAGCACAGATTAATCAGCACATTTACTTTTAACTGATTATTCATTAATTGTAATTTAACCATTAATTTAGTACTCATTTTGTATATACAGTACTAGCTGTTTAACCCGGCGTTGCCTAAATTAGATTGATTTGTTTAAAATATTTATTTATTTTTAAAATTTTTTTTTAAACAACATGCCACGGTGTTTAGTAATAAACGTATAAAGAATAACTACCATTTTTACTACTTTTACCCTTTATTTCCCCATTATAGGTTGAATTTTTGAAAACTCTTTCTTACTGGGTCTCTACGTAATTAAACGAAACTACTGACCAAATTTCATACTCATAACATCATCGGTTCCAACTAGGTGATTTTTTACATTTTCACTCCTTTTCCCTTTTTTTAACTCTTAAGGTTTAAATTTGAAAAATCCTTTTTAAACGAATACCTACGTTATAATAGCTATCTGTATGCCAAATTTCAGCGTCAATCCGTCAAGTGGTCATGTGCGTTGATAGATCAGTCAGGTTACTGTTTTATACAGATTATGTGTGCAAATATATATATATATATATATATATTATTTATTTAGAAATTGGTAGTAGGTGAATAAAACATACGTAAGTACGTATATGTCTAGTACGCCGGAAAATGTCAAAATCGTCCAAATACATAAAGAGTTAATTGTAATAATTTTTGTCATAAAACAACGCTGTGGAATCGGAATAACATATTACATGTAAAGTAAATAATTCGATCGCGATTTTTCAAATACAAATATCTATGCTACTTCAAAGTTTATGAGAAAACGGTGTACATTATTTTAACAAGTGTTAAATAAATGAATATTATAATACGTAAAATTTGGATTTCTATTGTCATATTAAAACCTGTTGTTTGTTTTTCTTATTCAAATAATTTATGCACTAATGAATACTTGTTTATATTACGATATCGATGAATAAAAACTAACACAAAAAAATATTTATCATTAATCTGTCGATGGTAAGCAATAAAACGAATCAACTTAATACATTTAATATACAAGAAAATGGTTGTTTTTAAATGCAATTTTATGGTGATTTTTTTGGTCGTTTTCGTTATTCGTGAATACGCAAATGCAGGTAACTCATTTTTCCTTATAATGTGATTTGATCTTTAATAATAGATAAATAATACCTAAAATATTACCGGTATGTGTATCGAAAAGTTTTATGTATATTATTTAATTGTTTATAAGTCATCACAAAAAAATATAATAATATTTGATATCAATCGTTTATTTATTTTGTGAGATTTTAATTCGCAATAAAAATGTTTAATTATTTCCGTAATGTTAATAATAATTGCAATTAAGAATGTTTCCAATTTTATAATATATTAAATTGTACAAGAAAATGATTCAAATAAAATATGACAGACAAAGTTAAAATATGTAATTATACAGTGTGCTTATTTTTTTTTTTTTTTTTTGACTAGTTTTTATACATTGAATAATACATTAATAATTAATCGTAAATAACCTAAACATTTTCAGATACTGACAATGAAAATGACAAGTCAGACGATAAGAAGTCAACTGCTTCAGATGAAGTAGACAGTGAGTAGCCTGCATATTATTAATAAAATTAATTTTTTAAATTACCAAGAAAATTTAAACAAACATTGGAGGGGGGGGGTGTTGTAACACTGACGTTCGATTTTGGCCAGAAATTGCATTACAGATAAGGCATTATATTCCATTATTTCCATAATTCAAACCGCTTTCTTCTTACGCGTTCTCTGATTGTTATCAATTCTTTTAGATTATAATGTTTATTAACACTTTGTCCTTGAGGTATCCATTCAGTCATTAATACAGCCTTTAAACCGAAAAATACAATCAACATGTTCTTATGTTTTGATTTGCTCATTCGAGCTTTTTTGGTTTTTGGTGATACATATGTCTTCCAAAGCATGGACTGTCTCTAATGTTCGCGGTTATATTTTAATAAGCATTAAATGTGTTGACCGTTATACAATCAGTAAAATTGATTTTATTATATTGTTTTTCTTCAAATAATACAATAATTTAAATCTGAAAAAAACAAATAATGTTAAAAAAATTATTTATTTATTAATTAATTTATATGTTTTGCTTGATTTGCTGGGCACGAATGATTTATTTCTCATCGCTTGCATATCATTTTCAGCTTTTTCACACGAATCCACCAGTATTAGAAATATAAATATTAGAAGTTTAGAATGGGGAAATACGTCTACTAGTAAATATATACTATAAATAATAAATTTGAATTTTATTACTAATTACCCTATTTTAAATTTACATATTATAATTTACCATTTATAATGAATAGTACGATTTTCACGATGCTAAATACAATATTAATCTTTAATCATTAAAGATTTCAATAGATAAAATAGGTTTAATAGATTTAATAGAAAAAGAGTTTTTAAATAAAAAATAATTTAATATTAGTATTAAAAATATTAATTAAAAATTAAGCTTTGCTATCAATGTGAAATTTTTGGAACTGTCGATATAAAATACTATAAATTAACATAATATTTATAAATGATTTTTTAATCATTTTAAATTTTTTTTATTCTGTCGATTATGAGCTGTAAAACTTATCAATATACAATTCTTCAGATATACAAAAAATGTTGTTTTTAATTGCAATTAATTGTGATTCTTACGCTCATTTTTTTTATTCAAGAATACGTTTGTACTATTATCTTATTTTTCCATATAATGTGATTTATTCATTAATATAATAGAAAAATATTCCCAATGGTATTATGGTGTACATTGATATAATTTATGTATGTTAGAACACACGATAAAGACGATATTTTCAGTAGTTTTATCGTGTGCTTGATTGCTAGAACTGTTATTATCCATTGAATGATTATTCATAACTTGATTATTAATTTTAGTTAGGAGATGGCCAATACCCAATGCATATTTATCTGGCGAACTATACGAAGAAAGTGAATAATTTTTTAAATGTTACTTTAAAATCTGTTATTGTTATTTGTTATTGAAATAATTAATGCATTGATGGATAACTATTTACACTCCACTATTGATGTGAATGTATAAAAACCTGCTAAAAGAATATTTTTCATTATTTTGTCGATTAATAGGTGTATAACGTATCGATTTACTACACATCAAATATACGAAAATTGTTTCTTTTAATTACAATTTCATTATTATTTTTATGCTCGTTTTTTTGTTCATGAATCCATATAAACATTTATCTTATAGTTGCATGAAATGGGATTTTTTTCTTAATACGAAAGAAAAATATTCCCAATAGTTGTTGAAGAACACTGAAATGATTTATGTATATTAGAATACACGACAAGTCGTAATCTGCATTAGTTACACTGTGTGACTCTCTATTGTCCAATGAATAATTAATAATAGTTTTCGTGTCATTTTCTGGCGATGACACAGAAGCAATCCATAAGTAGCCGCCAACATCTCCATTTATTCCTAAGAGTATTATGATTTTTGATTAAATATTTTATATATCTTATGTTATTTTTATATAACTCTTGTGAAAAAAAAACATTATAATCATAATTTCCATCATTCATTTTTTTTTCAAGATTATAATTTGTTTATTTATTTTGTGACATTTTAATTCGCAACAAAATGTTTAATTATTTCCGTAATGTTAATAATAATTGCGATTAAGAAATTGTCCGATTTTATAAAAAAATCAATTGTACAAGAAAATGATTCAAATAAAGATAAAACAACCATAATTAAAATGTATAATTATATCATGTGCTTGATTTATTGGACTTGTTTTTGTACATTGAATAATACATTAATAATTAATCGTAAAATTCTTATCATTTTCAGATACTGACGATGAAAATGGCAAGTCAGTCGATAAGAAGTCAACTGTTTCAGATGAAGTAGGCAGTGAGTAGCCTGCATCTTATTAATAAAATTAATTTTTTAAATTACCAAGAAAATTTAAACAAACATAGTTTAAAAAATTTAGTTATAAGAGGTGTGGCAATTAAATAAAATACAATACACTCTAAAAACTTTGCATTAAATATTAAAATAACTTAAAAATTTTCCCCTTCAATATATTCCCCTTCACGTTTAATACATCTCTTCATCTGTATTTTCTATTAGTTATATATTGTCTTCGTTAGTAAACAATGTACGAAATCCATTTCTTACAATGTCTTCAATACCTCTGTCGATTTTGTTTTTACAAACAAAATGTGTTCAAAATTGGTTTTTTTAATTGGTTTTTTTTAATTGGTTTTTAATTTTAAAAATAGTCAAATGCTACATAGAGCTAACTCTAATGAATACGGTCCCCCCCTTATTCATTAGAATTAGCTCTACGTACACCCCCCAACGGGTGTTGTAACACTGATGTTCGATTTTTGGCCAGAAATTGCTTAACAAATAAGGCATTATATGATCCAATACGTTTTTCCATAATTAAACCGTTTTCTCCTTACTCGTTCTCTGATCGTTATCAATTCTATTAGATTATAATGTTTATTAACAGTTTGTCCTTGAGGTATCCATTCAGTCATTATTTCACACTCTATATCAAAATATACGATCAATATAAGCCTAGTTTCTACTATTATATTATTAATATAATGTTTTAAGTTTCAACTTTTTCATTCGAGCTTCTAAGATTTTTAGTGATGCAAAAGCCTTCCAATTCATAGACAGTCTCGTAGTTTCGGGGATCATATATGAAAATCTAAGATTCGCCGAATGTTTTTATATTTATTTACAAAAATAGCTCATTATCTAAGAAATAAATTGAAGTACATTTTATTAACAATTAAATATGTTAACTGTTATACAATCAGTAAAATTGATATTATTGTATTTTTTTTTATTTTTTTCAAATAATACAATGATTTAAATGTAAAAAAACAAATCATGTAAAAATAAATACGCGACCCTAACTCAATTAAGTAATATGTTTTGCTCGATTCACTGGGCTCGAATGTTTTATTTCCAATTGCTTACTTATCATTTTCAGATTTTTTAAACAGATCCAACAGTAGTACAAATAAAAAAAATGGAGTTTCTAGAAGGAAAAATAAGTCTACTAGTAAATATATCCTATAAATAATCAATTTGAAATTTATTATTAATTATCCCATTTTAAATTGCGTATTATAATTTACTATTTTTAATGAATGGTACAATTTTCACAATACAAAATACAATTTTAATCAGTATGTAATGTGATGATATAGAGCTATGGCAAAATTACAATATTGTCATATATTAATAAAAAAAGCCCAAAATCATTACTCAGACATAGTACGGTCAAACGAAAGCATAACTTGCTATCAAGATGAAATTTTTTGAGCTGTCGATATAAAATACTATAAGTTAACATAATGTTTATAAATGGATTTTTAAAAGATATTTTTTAATTATTCTGTCGAGCTATGAGCTGTAAAACATATCAATTTACACTTAAAATTTAAGAAAATTGTTTCTTATATTTTCAATTTAATTATGATTTATATGCTCGTTTTTTTATTCATGAATACATATGTACGATTATCTTATAGTTTCGTATAATATAATTTATATTTTAATATAATAGATAGATATTTCTAATAGTCTTATAATGTATATTGCAATTATTTATATATGTTAGAACATACGATTAAGACGTTACTTTCAGTAGTTATGTCATGTACTTGATTGTTTTTATACAATAAATAATTATTCATAACTTGATTATAAATTTTAGTTAGGAGATGGCCAAACCCCAATCCAACTTTATCTGATAAACAATACGAGAAAAGTGAGTAACCAGCATCTAATTAATATAAAATTAATTATTTAAATCACAATTTTACAATACATATTTTAAAGTACTAATTTAAATGTGAAGCATGGTCTTTATCAAATTGTATAAACTTCAATCCTCTAGACAATTGGTACTGTTACTTTCATTATCCTAAAAAACAACTTGTATTTCCCTATATGTGGCTAGCTACATGAGTATAACCAAAATAGACTAATAAATTGTGATAGATATATTGTAATTCGGAAATATTAATGTATCTTAAAAAACTAATAATGTAGTATTATACATTTTTTTATCAGATTTTTAATATTTGAATCGTATAATAATACGTGAAATTTGATCTTCAAATGTGATTTTAAAATCTGTTATGGTTTTTTGTTATTGAAATAATTTACTCATTAATGGATAATTTTATCCTATTTACTTTCCACTTTTCATGTGAATGTTTAAAAACTTGCCACAAGAATATTTTTCATTATTTTGTCGATTAATAGATGTATAACATATCAAATTACTGTACATCAAATATACGAAAATTATTTCTTTTAATTGCAATTTTTTTTTTTTTTTTTTTTTTTTTTTTTTGGTCTTCAGCCAAGAAGCTATTACGACCTTTAGAAGACGACAATTAAAGTTTACAATTTAACATAGACTAAAATAAAAAATAAAAAAATAAAATAAAAAAAAAAAAAAAAAAAAATTTAAAAAAAACAAAAAAAAAAAAAAAAACAAAAAAAACAAAAACAAAAAGAAAATACGGCAAGGCCAATGTTTTCAAATACGCAAGCCTGTAGATGACATGTATTTAATAACTGTTTTGATGATAACCGGTTGTTTAGAAGAGAGGAGAGATAGGCCAGTGAAAGAGATGTTAAAAGATTGACACAGGTTGGATAGTTGTATTCTATTGGAGGTCAAAAAAGGACAATCGAGCAAAAGGTGGACCGCATCACACCTTTCGTTATCACAATTAGGGAGGATACAGGCAGAGGAATTATTGAGACCTAATATAAAGGAATGAGCCGGAAGGCAATTGTGCCCAGTGCGAAGTCTGCAATAAGAAGAAATGGTGTTCCTGCTGATATGTAAGCTTTGGAACCAAGGATGACGAGGAACAGACGGAGACAGAACTCTGTAACTACTGGCATAAGACTCGGGTAAGTTAGACCAAATGGAATTCCAATATGAAAAAATGTTTGACCGCAAAAGAGGAACGAAGTCAGAATATGGACAAACGGGTAAATGTGAAGACTGGAGTGCGTTGGGGGCATTGGCTAGAGTATCAGCTAGCTCATTGCCCCTGATACCCACGTGACCAGGAACCCACAAAAAACTAATCTGATAATTTTGGGAACTAAGATCCAGCAGAATAGAGCGAATATTTAGAACAATATACGAGTATTTGGCGTGAAATGGATTACCGGAAATGGCTAAAATACTGGATTGGGAGTCAGAAACTATAAGGTACCTACCAATACTTAAAGACCGGATACATATAAGTGCTTCTTGTATCGCATAACATTCTGCTGTGAATGACGATACAGCAGGTGGTAGTATGCCGGACGACTTAATAAGTAAATTGGGGATGGTATAAGCATAACCAGCAGAAGAACTCCTAACAGAACCATCAGTAAAAACAGGGATAAAGTTAGTGAAATTAATGTGGATGTAATCGTCAAAAAGCTGATTAACTAATTGTTTAGGGAGTGAAGATAAATCCTGTGGACGATAAGATAAGAAGTTGGGGGAAATAGTGACAGTAGGTGAAAGGGTCAAAGCTGGGTAAGCAGTATTGTAGAGTGGAAGGCGAGAATGGGTTTTAATATGGGGAAGTACAGAAGATAGAGACTGAGCCAAAGAAGACAATAACGGCATAAATTTAAGGACAAATCTCCACTTGGAAAAAATGTTTTTAAAAATAGATATTATCTCAAAGAGAGAGGGAATGGAAGAGCACTTTAAAAGGAATTTGTCAGCTAACCATCTGAACCTTATATCAAGGGGTGGGCACGATGATTCAACACACAACACTTTACTGGGGGTTGACTTGAGACACCCTAAGGCAGTTCGTAAGCAGCTGGTTTGCATACAATTTAGTTTCCTAAGATGAGACGAAGCCGCTGATCCGAAAAAGGGGCAGCCAAATTCCAATTTCGATCTAATAATGGATTTGTATATGTTTAGGATGGATACAGGGTGAGATCCCCACCATATCCCTGAGATAGATCTAAGCATGTTAGACCATTTGGACGCGAACGAGGTAATAAAACTTAAATGGGATTTCCAACGTAAGTTTTGGTCCAATATTAAACCCAGGTAAGTAACTTGGTTGACAACAGGGATAATGGCTCCCCCTATCCTAAAGGGATGAGTATCTAAACGGCGTTTCCTAGTAAATATTACTACCTTACATTTTTCAGGGGCAACAGAGAAATGGAGATTAATAAGCTTGTTGTTGATTAGCTCCAAGGAATTGTTCAGTAAATTTGTAGCAACGTTTAAGTCTTTGTGTGAGTGGAAAATCACTATATCATCAGCGTAGAATAGGTATGGAATGTTTTCGGCTTCAAGGGCCCGAGCGATCGTGGACATATAAATATTAAAAAGTATTGGACTTAAACAACTGCCTTGAGGAAGCCCTATATAAGTTGTTCTTGTAACCTGGGTTCCGGAAGGAGCACAGAATGTGAGCTCTCGTTTGTTAAAAAGCAGGGAGATAAACTTCACCAAGCTGTAAGGTACATTATAGGACATAAGGATAGATAACAATGAGGGAAAATGCACTGAATCATAGGCACCACGTATATCTAGAAAAGCCGCAGTAAGGTAGCCCCGTTCATTAAAAGTGTTGTAAATAGAACCAACTAGGAAAGATAGGCACTCGTTGGTGCCCAGACCTTTACGGAATCCAAACATTCTATTGGTAAGGACAGAGCGACGTTCTATCCACCAATCGAGCCTGGATTTAATAATGTGTTCTGTAATTTTGCATAGAGACGATGATAAAGCAATAGGGCGAAAAGCACTTAAATTTGAATTGGCTTTCGGAATGGGGATAACTTTAAATTGTTGCCAAGTATCAGGTATGATTACATTTGAGAAAAGATTATTAAGGATATCAAGGAGGACAGTCAAGGTGCTGGATGGTAGATTTTTAATTAGTAGCGGAGATATCAGATCTAAACCAGAAGCAACAGATTTTCTGGAATTAATTGCAGACTTCAGTTCAGTCATAAGAAAAGGGGAAGTGAGAAATTGAGAGTTTAAGTCACCCGTGTAGCTAGAGGGGAATCCAAATTTAATTTCATTTATATGAGGGACATAGGGTGGAACCACTTTCGAGCAAAACGAGTCAAACCAGTCTTCATTTGGAGAGTGCGTTGTAGGGAAAACGCAACTCCTAAATTTTTTGGCAGTATCCCAAAATATTTTGCTAGGAGTCTTTGGGTGTAGGTTCTCGGCAAATTTCCTCCACGAGGAACGTTTGGAGTGCTTAAGTGTTCTGCGAGTAATAGCACATTGATTTTTATACGATAAAAAGTCTCTTATGTGACGGGAGTTTCTATAAGCGCGAAACGCTGTTGACCTTGCCTGGACTGCTTTGGTGCAATCTTCGTTCCACCATATTGGAGACGAGAAAAATGTAGGGTGTGTTTTAGATTTAGGAATGCTTAAAGAAGCAGCATTCAGAACAACTTTGACAAAATTGGCATAAGCCTCAAGTGGGTTAGTATGTAAATGAGAATGTAAAGATGCAGAGACAAGAGACGTAAACTGAACCCAATCAGCTTTGTTTAAATTGAGTTTATGCTTATTAGTTGGATCTGGACGGAGACAAGTCGAGGGTATTGGAGTGGGAGGGAGGGTTATAATAATGGGGTAATGATCACTGCCATAAGGACAGTCTAATACAGACCAATTGCAAATAAGAGGAATGTTAGAGGAGGATAGTGTAATATCAACAGCGGTGTCAGGATAGGGAGGGCGATTTACCCTTGTTGGAGAACCATCATTCAGAACACAAATATTATGATCATTTAACATTGAAAAAATGAGATTCCCTCGATGATCAATATTGTTGGAACCCCAACAATAATGGTGACCATTTAAATCACCACCAAAAATACAATTAGGGGAAAGATTATCAAAAATATTGCTAAGCATTAGTTGTGAGATATTGGAATTTGGAGGAATGTAACAAGACCAGACATCCAATTTATTGACCGTATTGATAAAAATTTCAATACCAACTAGATTGATATTATTTTGTTGAAGAGATAGAACTAATAATGGATCCAATGTCAAAACGCGAAACATGACGGATTCATGGACAGCAATGCATGCTCCTCCATAACCATCAGGTCTATCATCTCTAACAAGTCTAAAACCAGGTATGGTTACTCTAGACCGGGGACGTAACCAGGATTCAGAAATAAGGGCAACAGAAATATGGTAGGAATGTAAAATACCAGAGATATCCTGCAGTCGAGCTGTCAGACTTCTGGTATTCCACTGAAGGATGTTGAACGTAGGACTGTGGCGGACTGCCATGTTGGACTAGTTATTATTTGACCCCACCGGGGGAATCGAAAACATACTAGACAAAAGAGACTCAATTAAATTAGAAAGTGAAGGTAAAGGATTGATACCCTGGCTTTTGGAAAGGGCTATTGATATTTGATTTGATAATGCGGCGGCAACTTCGGAAAGTAAAGGCGCCTGCGAGTTAAAATGTGTGGGATTATTGTCAGATGCGTTTCTCGATGCCTCCATATATGCTAAGAAAGCCCCATTGGGGGAAGGGACTGAGGCTGCACTTATTGGGATGCGTGGAGTGCGAGACGGAGACGTTGATTTGGAGTACTTATTTCGATTGTATTTATAATGCTTAGGTGTTTGTAAAGGTGGGAATACAGAGTCATCAACATATGGTTGTGCTTTCATCGATGAAGAGGGAAAACTTGACTTAGGAGGAATTACGGAGTTGACATGTGTAGTTAATCTGGATGCTATCTGAGAAAAACTATTGGCCTTACTTACAAAATTATTCTTAAGAATATCGGCAGCGTCAGCATATGAAACATTTTCCATTGCCATTATTTTTTTGATACTTCTTTGTTTGTTCCATTCTGGGCAACTGCGATCGGTAGAACGATGAGCTCCTTTGCAATGCAAACATACTGGGTCTCTAGAATTAACTGAAGGACAATCCGCAATATTATGGGTGGCTTCACCACAATGGCTGCATCTTAACTTGCTGCGACAAAATTTCCCGGTATGTCCAAACCGTAAACAATTTAAACACTGAATCGGAGATCGAACACTGGGTCTGACCATGAAAAGTACCTTGAAAATGGCTATGCGCTCGGGTAACTTAGGGCTCTGAAATTTAAGCTCTACTAGTTTGGAAGGGGTCATGGAACCATCTTCCTGGCGGGTTGGAATGCGACGAAATGACTCGATTGGAATATTGGATTCAAGACCTTCAAAGAATTCCGTTTCCGAAATAGAACAATCCATTCGTATGACGCCGTAGCTGTATATCAGAGAAGCAGGTATTGTAGCTTTTAGGCCTGACGTTGGAAGAATGCTTGAAGATAAGCATATATTTGCATTTGCAATTGTATCAAAAGTTACTCTGACTCTTGCGCCTATAGGTCTAATCTCCACTACACCACGAACTTGGTTGTATAATAATTTGCCTACCTTCATCGGATGTAGTTTGCCAAAGTGTAAATTTTTATCTATAGTATCAATGATAATATAGATAGGCCCAGTGTAAGTAGAAGAGAAGTATAATAGGTTGGTATCACCCTCCTGGATAACATTATTACGTTTAGGTTTATTAAACGACGACTCGTTGGTACTTTGGACATTGTTAGATATCTCCGTATCATTAGATAATAACACGTTGCTTACATTGAAGTTAGAAGTAGTCGTGCTATTAATATCCATATTAATGTCATCAATAGCCGAATTACTATCAGCGGGTTCGTCATTTAAGAAATTATTAGAATTGGCAGTGGTTAAATTTAATTTTGGATGACTATCAATTATTTGTTTGAGATTGGGTGAAACAGGATCCTCTTGTAATTTATTAGACTTACGCTTGGCGGTGTACACGCTCCAATCTGAATCCGAGCCTTGTCGTCTAGAAGTAGAAGCTTTCAGTGTAGGCGCTTTAGACGCTGAGTTTTTGTTGCTGCCGCCTCCCGAGGAGGACGACATAACAAATATATTGAAGACACTTAATTAAAGTTTTCGGGCTATACACTATAATTGATCACGAAACAGATAGTAGCGCACCGATAACAAAACTGGTTTAATTACGTGTAACGAACTATTCGCACGTGCTGTTGCGACGACGGTCGAAACCATACTGTTAATTGCAATTTACTTATGATTTTAATGCTCGTTGTTTTATTCATGAATTTATATGATCAGTTATCTTATAGATCAATATATTATGTGATTTATTCCTTAACATAATTGAAAGATCTTCTCAATGGCTTCTGATGTTCAATGAAATAATTTGTGTATTTATATCCAATAATAACGGTTTTCGTGTTATTTGCAGGCGAGGACACTGAAACAATCTATAAGCAGATGCCAACTTCTTCAGATATTCCTAAAAGTATTATGATTGTTACTTAAATATTTTATGTATCTTATTTTATTGTTATATAACTCCTGTGACAAAAAACGTATAATCATAATTTACATTATTCATTTTTTTTTTTTTGCGAAATTATAATTTGCAATAATAATATTTGGTTATTCCTATAATGTTAATAATAAATATATGTATATTGGAATACACAATAAAACGTTATTTATCATTGAAACATTTTATGATTTTACAGTTATTATTATTTTTTATAAAATTTTATTTGTATTTTATTTATTCCTATTCTAGATAAATACGAGAATTGCATGAGTAAAATAAATTATATTGCCTATATTATAATATAAAATATATTGTAAAATTGATTATAATTTTTATTTTTAATGGAATTAAACCATTTTCCTTGTATATATTACCAGGGCAGTTGGAAGTAAATGAATATAATTGTAAGCTTTCATGAACTCATGGTATCTATTATTATTAAATATATAAAATCTCAAAATGTCTAAAATTATACCAAGAAGAATCCTACAGCCTTTCAAACATAAGGTTTTAAAATAATGATACAAAATTTAATCCTCATTATTACACATGATATACGAAAATTCATATATTGTATTTTTAATTCTATTACAGGATCTATGCCAACTGTCATAGTTCCTTTGTTTCAATTTAATATAATCTAACTGTAACACAAAACCAGATAATTTTAAACAACATTCGAAATACGCATTTTATTTATTTATATAATGTTTTTTTGAAAATGTCATTTTATGTATTTTTTGTTTACATTTATTTAAAACATTTTATTATATTTTCTACTATTAGATAAATGACATACATATTTAAATATCTAACGAATTTTTTTAAATACATTTCGATACATAAATTAAATACTTTGTATCGTTTTAAATTTCATTAATAGAACAAAAAATTACTAAATGTTACTTAACACTCGGTCTCAAAACAGTTACTGAACGAGTTCAGTCCTATAATTAAAAAATAATCATCTGCAGTTCGCTTAGTTTGTTCTTTCATAAAAAATAATTGAGTTATATATTTATATACTTTTATGTTATGAAACAATAAATAAACTATTTTTCAACATAAACAATGAAAAATATTATTTTCAGACGATAGTGGTATGCAGAATTTGTTAACAGCTATTGCAAAGAGTAAGTGAAACAAAATACGACTAGTTCATCGTTCCTTGTATATTTTACAAATTAGAATAGTTGTTTATAATTTTTTATAATTTTTAAATATAAATATCAAATTTAAAAAAAAGGGAAATACTTTAAGACCAACAGTAATATGCACATGTAAAGCACACGTAAATTATAAATTTAAATTTCACTTTATGCTACAGACGATATTGGCAATCAGTGCCTTCACAGTAAGTATTATTGTGTTAAATTATATATATATAAATATATTTTAAGTTAATGTACACATGTTTATGTATCAATAATATGATTTGTTTTTTGTCTGATACAAAACAAATATAAATAATTTCAATAATCATTTATACACTTTAAACGGATTTGAACTTCTATGATTTCTAGACTGCACATACCATTACATTCAGACACTTGTAAATGAGAGTAAACAAAAAGGTATTTATAATTATTATACTATGTAGAATGAAGTATATATGCCAAAAATTAACAATATAAAAATAAGAATAATTATAGTTGAAGATTTCCGTTGTATACTATCACAATAATGCCCCAATTGTAAAATACTTCCTATATTCACTTAGCGAATTAAACTATTTATGAAAATGCTATGTTTATACAAACATTAAATATATAATGTACGAAAGGATATGAATTATAAATAATAATTGGAAAACATTAGTTAACAAAAGTTTAACAATTAATAACTGCCTCATTATTTTTCAGGTACGTTAAGCTCCCCGCATGAATATTGTAATCGGTTTGAAGGCGACATAACTGATCCATTGAAAATTTGTGGTCTTTGATTAAAAGATAACTATTGTCATTTCGATTTATCGGATGAAAAGAAATTAATTTTAATACAGGCACTTTCCTTGATTGACATTATAAAATAAAACTATATATTTTAATGTACAAGTCATTTTATTAAGAATTTAAAATTTTGCATATAATAATCTGATGATTAAATTTATATAATAGTAAGATTGCTTTTCGTGTTTTGATTAAATATATTTATAATATTATTTAATATGTTTTGTTTGTTGTAATTTAACTACATTATACTCCTAAATGCAGTGGCGTATTTAGAAATGTTGGGTGGGGACAAGTTTTTGCACATTTATGAAAGCAGCAAATTTTTAAGGGTTTTGTTTGAATAATATTACTACTTGTTTCTGAAATATTTGACGTTCGATGTACTATTTCACTGTTTGGAAAATAAATATTAATAGGTATTAACACCCTGTATATACCCTATAATGAATTGTATGTTATTTTTTATAGTTATAAACATAATATTGATTTATACACTTTATTCATTATTACTTTACATAAAATATTAATATATGTCATAAAAGCGAAGGGATTTTGTATACCTCAGAAAAATGCTTGATTTTTATACATGCAGTAGGAGGTCAAAGGCGGGCAACAAATAAATGTATACCAGACTTTCTATTCGAACCAATTCTCCTCTTTTCTTTATCCATCGCTCGTTTTTCCAATCGTTTTTTCAATCTATTCAATTAACTAAACCTACAAGATCCTTTATATTTAAATCTTCTTTTTTCCTTCTTGGTCTTCCAGGCGAAATCTTATCTTTACAGTATATATATAATGTCAAATAAACCTTCAACAATGAAAAATTCAAAATTAAATTAATTGTCAATGTGAGTTAAAATAACGTCAAGTTGACATTTATGTGAGGAGAAAAAAGTCAGTTTAAATGTAAGTTAATATTAAACAAAATATCTTCCGTTAAATTAAAAAGTTAAGTTTATTTCCACTTTTTAACTCATTGACTGGTATATTATCAATATGTAAGTTTTTTCTCGGGAGATTGTAAATTTCAACAAAATGTACCTTTTCCTAAAATGCACATTACGTAAACTTCGATAAAGTTGAAAATGTACTATATAGAAACAGAAAATATGATAGTTATATTTCTGAGTCAACATAAAATAATCGTAGTTTATAAATTGTTAGGTAAACTAGTATATTATTTTATTTTAACAAGTATATTATCCTTCTGTATACATATATATTTCCATTTAAAACCAAAACTATTTCTTCATTTATTATTTTTTTGTAATTATTAATTTGCGTAAACATTCGAAAAAATGCAACTATTTTAAATACTACACAAAGTAAAACAAATTCAATATTCCGCAATATATATTTATTTAGAAGTGCTCATGTAGATTTGAAAGAAAATGATCAACATAAATTAACAAAATTATACAATTAATTGAAGTTACACGCGTCCGTTTGTTACATTCAATTTACATTTCCTAATTTTCGGTCATTTAATTTTACCATTAATACCGAAAATGATCGAATAAGGGGATTTATTATTCAACCAACAGTTAACTTGTTTTTACTATTTGATTTTACAATTGATATTATGAATACAAAAAAGAGAATCGAATTGATAATTAATAATACAAAAAAGTGCAGTCTAAATATAGCCGCGGAGTAAATATAATGAATTAATAAACTGATGAAATGTTCCCTCTGTTGTTATGATGAAGAATCGTGGTTCCTGTACTCAGTATTGAGATATTAACTACAAGAATCGTTCCAGAAAACCGTATAAATCTATAATAATGTAATCATAAAAAACCATATATTTTATATAATTTTATATTCAAAATAATAAAAAAATATAAACGAATAATTAAACTTACTAGCTATTTAAACAAAGAATATGTATGTACAACACATGACGCTGAAAAAATAATTATTGTTGATTTAACGCGCATTCAGCAACATGTATTATTACAAGACATATTACTAATAGGTGAGGTGGTCACAATAAACGTTCATATTTTAAATTGTACAAAATTTAAAACGCAATAACTACTAAAACTAACGTCAAATATAAAATTACAATGTAGCGGTTACACTTATTTGAATATTATAAATTATAACAAAATTAATAATATCGTTACAAAATACGATTTTATTTATACTATTACATAATAATAATAAGGACATTTCATTTAAAACATAAATTCATTTGTATGATTATTATATGCCATAAATAATGCCATAAGCAGGGCTCGGGACTTTATTCGTTAAAAACCCTTAAAATATGTTGTTAAATACGCACTTAAAAAAGTTAATTTATACAATTAAATATGCACTATCTATCGATACATATATATATGTATATGCATTAAAATATGCATTGTGTTATCATTTGTTGGGTGCTTGTCTTGAACATTTCCCTCCGTTTAATAACCCACGCTGTTTTTCTGTTTTTATATGTTGTGTTACACTAGATCAGGGTCTCCCAAACTACGGCCCGCGAACAAGTTTCAACCGGCCCGCAGCACCCATAGAACGGTAAATAAAATACAGATAACCAAGGACACGTGTAATTTAAAAAGTCGTTGTCGCGGGCACGTATCATAATTTATGAGCTGAACGCGACGACAGACGTTGGCCTTTCCTTTTAATAATTATTAATTAAACGATGATATTTTGGTTCACGAACCATTGACGAATATGTAATTTATAAAACGTCGATAACGGCGTTTGCGCTGGTCAGAGATTAGCCACATAGACGAGCGATACGACGAAATCATTTCATAACGCTTGTACAGTTACATATGTCTAAGTTTGCAGTGCATTTATTATAAATATTATTCTTTACCTATTAGTGACTAGATCGCCGTTCATACTCTACTTTCAGTTCACATACTTTGCAAAATAATATTCAACCATTAGCACAAAATACATTTTCCGCAAATTCCGATACAAAACATTTCAATCGACTAATTTGTGATTGTTTTTCTTTCGGCATATTTATTAATTAAAAGAATAAATATATATATATATATATCACAAAACAGCATGAATCACCGAATACAAACACGGACACAACGAATAAATATAAACGCAACGATACGGTGCCGATCACTGAGTACTAACAGGCAAAATAATATCGTATTAAGTCAGATAAAAATAATATTCTCTTCAATGCTAAAAATAAAATGGGAATGCCGTATAGATGTATGGTATAAACGTGGAAACACGCCGCATTGTGACTATTGATTATAATCTTATCGGCGTTATTGCAGAGGAAATCGAATCGATTTCTGTTTTTCTAAAAATAGAAAAACAGAAAGAATAATTAAATAAAATAAAAAAGTTAAAAAATATTTTAATACCACGTTAAAAATAAAAATTTTACATAATTTATAATTTTTTTCAAAAATTGCATTTTTCTTATTATTTAATTAGAAAAATTATAGAATATGCAAAAAAGATGAATAAATCTCAACAATATGCATTTACTCGTATATAAAAATAATCTAAAATATGCAAAAATATGCAACAAAAATTTTTAAATTTTAAATCCTTGTATCACAAAACAAGTTTATGACAAATCAGATTTTTCCTACCTATTCCCCGAATAAATATGCAAATGCATAAAGTCCCGAGCTCTGGTAATAATTAATTACAAAAAATTATGATTTTTTTGTTGATCCAATTATTCACACACTAGCCAACTTTAGTTACTTTAGTTACAGATTTAATTGAACTATACTCGTATGTTGAATTCGACAAACATTCCAGTTTAGGCTAAAATCATTGTAAACTTTATATTGTGCATTTTAACACACTAAACGAAAATCATTTACAAATATGTGAACAAAATGTGAAATGTTCCGAGTAGAAGAAATACAATTTGAAATCTAATTCAAATAAGCGCTTAGGAACCGTAACCGACGGTTTAGTGGTACACTATCGTGATGGATAACGTCGTTCCTATGTGCAAAATAGTGCTAAATATGTGAAACTACTTCTTTTTCTCCGCATTCGTAAATCATGACACAATTTGTTATAATTGTTTGCACGGATTTACTTTTATCTTATTTTTCACTAATTTTCATCTATTTATTCCATTTTTACTCATTATATATATACAGTATTATGTTTGCAAATATGTATATATATATATTATTATGTTCTTGTGAAATGTGTAGGAGGTGAATAAACCATACACAAGTACGATCTGTAAGAAGACGAAATCGTTCAGATACATAAAAAAGTTAGTTGTAATAATATTGAAACATATAATAACGCTGTGAAATTGGAAAACACAGTACATATAAAATAAATAATTCGATTGTGATTTTTAAATTACAAATATCTATGCTTCTTTAAAAATTAATTAAAATACGTTGTACATTATTTTGACAAGTGTTATAATAGATGAATATTATAATACGTAAAATTCGGACTTCTGTTGTCACATTAAAATCTGTTGTTGTTATTTCTTATTCAAATAATTTATGCACTAATGAATACTTGATTACATTACGATATCGATGAAGAAAAATCAACTCAAAAAAAATATTTATCATTAATCTGTCGACGGTGAGCAGTAAAACGATCAACTTAATACACTTAATATACAAGAAAATGTTTGTTTTTAAATGCAATTTTATGATAATTTTTTTGGTCGTTTTTTTTATTCATGAATACTCAAATGCAGGTAAGTTACATTTCCTTAAAATGTGATTTAATCTTTTATAATAGATAAATACTACTTACAATATTATGATGTACACCGAAAAGTTTTATGTATATTATTTAATTGTTTATAACTCATCACAATCAAATATAATAACATTTCATATCAATCATTTATTTATTTTGTGAGTATTTATTTTTTATTTTTAATTCACAATAAAAATGTTTAATTCTTTCCGTAATTTTAATAATAATTGCAATTAAGATATTTTCCAATTTCATAAAAAAATCAATTGTACAAGAAAATGATACAAATAAAAAAATGACAAAGTTAAAATGTGTAATTATATCGTATTCTTGATTTATTTGTCCATTGAATAATTAATCATAGTTTACCCAACATTTTCAGCTACTGATGATAAAAACGACAAGTCTGTCAATAAGAAACCAACTGTTTCAGATGAAGTAAGCAGTGAGTAGCCTGCATTTTATTAATACAAATTAACTTTTTTAATTACAAAGAAAATTTAAACAAACAGTTTAAAAAAATTAGCTATAAGAGGTGTGGCAATAAAATAAAAAACTATACACTCCAAAAATTTGCATTAAATATTTAAATAAGTTAACATTTTTCTCCTTCAATATACTAAACTTCACGTTTAATACATCGCTTCATCCGTATTTTCTATTGTATATGTATTGTCTTTTCCTTAGTAAATAATGTTGGTAATTTATTTCTCACAATGCCTTTAATAACAGTAAATTTTATTTTTACAAACAAAATGTGTTCAAAATTGGTTCTTTTTAACTTGGTTTTTAATTTTAAAAAAAGCCAAATGTGACATGGAGTGAATTCGAGTGAGCAAGGGTGGAGGTATGGGTGTTGTAACACTGACGTTTGAATTTTGGACAGAAACTGCTTAACAGATAAGGCATTATGATCCAAGTCTTTATTTCACAAATAACCGCTTACTTCATACTCGTTCTCTGAGTATTGTCAAGATTATTAGATTATAATGTTTATTAAGAATTTATCCTTGAGGTATCCATTCAGTTATTATTACACTCTTTATATCGATAAATACGATCAACATAAGCATAGGGTCTACTACTATTACTATTAGTATAAGGTTTTAAGTTTCGATTTGCTCATTCAAGCATTTTAGATTTTTGATTGTACAAAGTCTTCCAATGCATGGACTGTCTCTTAGTTTTTGGGTCATATTTAAAAATCAGTAAAATTGAATTATTTTTTTTCATTTTTTTCAAGTAATACAATAATTTAAATCTGAAAAAACAAAAAATGTTAAAAAATTAATTAATTTATATGTTTTGCTCGATTCGCTGGGCTCGAATGATTTATTTCTCAATGTTTGCATATCTTTTTCAGCTTTTTCACTCGGATCCACCAGCAGTGCACATTTAAATGTTGGAGGTTTAAGAAGGAGAAATACATCTACTGGTAAATATATCCTATATATAATAAATTTAAAAGTTATTATCACTTAAAATTTTTTAAATTGTGTATTATAATTTACCGCCCTTAATAAATGATATGATTTTCACGATGCTAAATACAATTTTAATGCGTGTACAATGTGTTGATATAGAGCTGTGTCTAATTTACAATATTGTCTTATATCAATAAAAAAAAACCCAAAATCATTACTCAGACATAGTGTTGTCAAATGATAGCTTGCTATCAAAATGAAATTTTTGGAACTGTCGATATAAATACTATAAATTAACATAATGTATATAAATGATTTTTTTAAAGATATATTTTTATTATTCTGTCGATTATTAGCTGTAAAACTTATCTATATACAATTCTTCATAGATATAAACATTTTTGTTTTTAATTATAATTTAATTATGATTTATAAGCTCATTTTTTTATTCATGAATACATATGTACGATTATCTTACTGTTTCGTATAATATAATTTATTCTTTAAAACAATAAAAAGATATTTCCAATGGTCTTATAATGTACATTGAAATTATTTATATATGTTATAACATACGATTTAAACGTTACTTTCAGTAGTTATATCTTGTACTTGATTGTTTTTATACAATAAATAATTATTCATAACTTGATTATAAATTTTAGTTAGGAGATGGCCAAACCCCAATCCAACTTTATCTGATAAACAATACTGGAAAAGTGAGTAACCAGCACCTAATCAATATAAAAACATAATTATTTAAATCACAATTTTACACTACTTATTTTAAAGTATTAACGTAAATGAGAAGCATGGTCTTTATCAAATTGTATAAACATCAATCATTCTAGATAATTGATACTGTTACTTTTCATTATCCTAATGAACGACCTGTATTTCTCTATCTGTGGCTGGCTAGATGAATATAATCAAAATAGAATAATAAATTGTGATAAATATAATATAATCAGGAAATATTAATGTATCTTAAAAAACTAATAATGTAGTATTATAAATTTATTTTACACATTTTAAATATTTAAATAATATATATATATTTAATATAATACGTGAAATTTGGTCTTCTAATGTGTCTTTAAAATCTGTTGATGTTATTTGTTATTGAAATAATTTATGCATTAATGAATAACTATTTACATTCCAATATCGATATGAATGTATAAAATCCTGTCAAAAGAATTTTTTTCATTATTTTGTCGATTATTAGTTGTAAAACGTATCAGTTTAATAAATTTCAAATATACGAAAATTATAGCCTTCAATTGCAATTTAATTTTTATCCTTATTTTTTATTCAGGAATACATATATACAGTTAGCTTATATTATATATATATATAATTTGATTTATTCCTTAATATAATTTAAAATGTTATATTTTTGCATATTTAACACATGAGTAAGACGTAATTTTCAATATTTATACAGTGTGACACGCTATTTTCCAATGAATAATTAATAATAGTTTTCGTGTCATTTTCAGGCAAAAACACAGAACCAATCCATAAGCAGCTGCTAACTCCTCCAGAGATTCCTAATAGTATTATGATTTTTACTTAAATGTTTTATGTATCTTATTTAATTGTTATATAACTCGTGTGTCAAAAAATTTATAATCATAATTTAAATCATTCATTTTTTTTCCTTTGGCGAGATTGTAATTCGCAATAAAAACATTTGATTATTCCTTTAATGTTAATAATAAATATATGTATCAGTACGTGTCTATCTCTTGCTAGTGAAATCTATTGTGATTAACTCAATAGAAGATATAACTCAATAAGAATATATATTGGCTGTAGGAGAAATAGTATCACCAAAAAACATAGGTTTCGTCTCAAGAATTTCCAACAACAGATTTTGCATTTTTCTAGCCAGCATATCGCTCGTGAACTCGCTAGTCGAAGTGACCAAATCGATTACAATAAACAATAAAGAAATTCACATACGCGGGTTCATAAAACCTGTACAGCGCATTGTTTTATCGAACGTTTGCCCATCATTACTGAATAATACTCAATACATTAAAGAATCTTAACATCGTTCCTACATTACCAATAAACTATTTAAAAATCGGGGTAAGTGCTACTGAATATGACCATATTTTCAGTTTTTATCGCCAAATGTTCCTAAATCTTGACGACATACCTAAATTACCTGGATCGCTTATACTCAGTCACAAAGAGTCACAATTTAAAACATTTTTTACAGACAACCGAATCATTTGCTTTACGTGTAAAACGGTTGGGCACACAGCTATTGCTTGTGAAAAGTTCAATCTGACAGCCAACTCTCAAGCAATAGATCTTACCAATATAACTAATATATTTCATCATCAACAATGTCACATAAGAAAATTCTGTATTTGTCGAAAACCACACTTCTTCTAAAAATCTAATCATAAATCAAATAATACCTGAAACAGTATCGGACTGGAGTGAGAATACAGACATTCCAAATCTTAAACGACAAGATTTTTTTACAAACACATCGTGTAGTCCCACTAGCTCGAATACTATCTTCGTAAAGAAAGCAAGAAAATCACATCAATAGGTTAGCAAAACCTCCAAAAAAATATTAAAGATTGACAACACAGAAAATCATGCAGAAACCATATCCATAACTAACAGACGATCACGCTCTAATTAAAGAAATAAGTTTTCATATCACTTAGATATATACTTAAATCTAACAAAATACCTTTTCTATGCAAAATCAAAATACAATTTAACCTACCAAAAATTTAAACACTTTATCGAAAAAATTCAAGTAAATGAAAATCCGTTTCAATTAATACATAATCACGATCTAAAAGGCAAATATATCCTTACCAGTTTTGAACAGATTCACACTCTACTAACATCATTTAAAGCTAAAAACAATATTACTAGAATCACAAATAAACTATTTAAAACTTCTTAGTTTGAAACGAAAACGAATCGAATCTCCTCGGACTCCAAAACAATTAAACCAACCACAATCTTAATATTACTCCATATTTCAAATGAAACCAGTCATATTACAGTAACCATAATCAAACACGCAAATAAGAAGTTAAAAATACAACAAACAATATAATACAATGGAATTTAAATGGGTTCTTAAAAAACAAAGAAAACTAAAGTTTATTATTCAAAAATAAGACCCACAAATTACACGATTTCAAGAGACGAATTTCAACGATAATTACACTGTGCCTCTTAAAAATTAACACGGATGTAGTAAAAGCCGAACCACAACTATAAGAGCGAATGGGAGTAAAACAACTCGTGTCAAATCATGCATACCAAACACAGAAATTACTATACATAGTGATATTGAACTATTCGATTATTAGATGAGTGAAAAAAGGGGTGTAGGGGTCGGAGACATAATTATAAAAAATTATATCCCTCCAGAACAAATTCTTAATTATGCCACTGCATAGTGCGGTCAAATATGAGAATAAATGGCTATCCAGGTGAGATTTTCGGAACTGTAGATATAAAATTAAAAAATTAATTCATAAATCAGTTTTATTATAAAAAAAAATAGAAAATAAAATTTGACTACTATTATAACAAAACGTAACCTTTTTTTTGCATTTAAGTAATCTTTTTCATATTTTATTTATTCCTTTTCTAGCTAGATACGAGGAGTGCATGCGTAAAATAAATTATATTACCTATATTATTATATACAATATATTGTAAAATTAATTATAATTTGTATTTTAGTTTTAATTTTTGACAAAATTAAACCTTTTTTTGTATGCTTTAACAGGACAATTGGAAGAAAATGAATATAATAGTAAGTTTTCATGAACTCATGGTATCTATTATTATTAAATGTTAAAAACTCCGATTGTCAAAAATTATCCCAATCAGAATACTGCAACTTTTCAGTCATGAAGTTTTCAAACGATCATAAAACATTTAATCTACATTATTAAATATGACATACGAATATTCGTATATTCTATTTTTAATTCTATTATAGAATCTATGCTAACTGCCAAAGTTTCTTTATTTGATTTTAATATAATCACACTGTTACACAAAACTAGATAATTTTAAACGAAATTCGAAAAACGCTATTTATTTATTTAATTATTATTTTTTTGAAAATGTAATTTTATGTAATTTTTGTTTACAACATTTTATTATATCTTCTACTATTAGATAAATGACATACATATTTAAATATCTAACAGATTTTTGTATATACATTTCGATACATAAATTAAATACTTTGTATCATTTTAAATTTCATTAATAGAACAGAAAATTACTAAAAGTTACTTAACAATTGGTCTCAAAACAGTTACTGAACACGCTCAGTCCTATAATTAAAAAATAATCATCTGCAATTCGCTTAGTTTGTTCTTTCATGAAACATAATTGGGTTATATACTTATATACTTTTATGTTATGAAACAATAAATAAACTATTTTTCAACATAAACAATGAAAAATATTATTTTCAGACGATAATGGTATGCAGAATTTGTTAACAGCTATTGCAAAGAGTAAGTGAAACAAAATACGACTATTTCATCGCTTCTTGTATATTTTACAAATTTGAATAGTTGTTTATAATTTTTTTAAATTTATAAACATGAATATTAAATTTAAAAAAAAGGAAAATATTTTAAGACCAATATGCACATGTAAGCTATTATAAATTTAAATTTCACTTTATGCTACAGACGATATTAGCAATCAGTGTCTCTACAGTACGTAAAATTGTGTTCATACTTTAAGTTAAAGTACACGTGTTAGGTTATGTATCAATAACATGATTTACGTTTTTTGTTTTTTGTCTGATACAAAACAAATATACATAATTTCAATAACCATTTATACACTTTAAACGGATTTAAACTTCTATGATTTCTAGACTGCACATATCATTACATTCAGACACTCGTAGATGAGAGTAAGCAAAAAGGTATTTATAATTATTATACTATGTAGAATGAAGTATATTTGCCAAAAATAAACAATATAAAAAAAAGAATAATTATAGTTAAAGATTTCCGTAATAAATCGAGTTGTTATATACTATCACAATTATGCCCCAA
The DNA here is from genome assembly GCA_019022885.1 of Schlechtendalia chinensis. Lineage (NCBI taxonomy): Eukaryota > Metazoa > Arthropoda > Insecta > Hemiptera > Aphididae > Schlechtendalia > Schlechtendalia chinensis. Next base: position 2,355,401 of record CM032347.1, read on the forward strand.
TTGTAAAATACTTCCTATATTCACTTAGCGAATTAAACTATTTATGAAAATGCTACGTTTATACATACATTAAATATATAATGTACGAAAGGATATGAATTGTAAATAATAATTGTAAAACATTAATTAACAAACGTTTAACAATTAATAACTGCCTCTTTATTTTTCAGGTACGTTAAGCTCCCCGCATGAATATTGTAATCGGTTTGAAGGCGACATAACTGATTCATTGAAAATTTGTGGTCTTTGATTAAAAGATAACTATTGTCATTTCGATTTATCGGATGAAAAGAAATTAATTTTAATACAGGCACTTTCCTTGATTGACATTATAAAATAAAACTATATATTTTAATGTACAAGTCATTTTATTAAGAATTTTAATTTTGCATATAATAATCTGATGATTAAATTTATATAATAGTAAGATTGCTCTTGGTGTTTTGATTAAATATATTTATAATGTTATTTAATATGTTTTATTTGTTGTAATTTAACTACATTATAATCCTAAATGCAGTGGCGTATTTAGGAATGTTGGGTGGGGGCCAGTTTTTGCACATTTATGCGAGCAGCAAATTTTTAAGGTTTTGTTTGAATAATATTACTACTTGTTTCTGAAATATTTGACATTCGATGTACTAATTCACAGTTTGGAAAATAAATATTATTAGATATTAACACCCTATATATACCCTATAATGAATTGTATGTTATTTTTTATAGTTATAAACATAATATTGATTTATACACTTCATTCATTATTACTTTACATAAAATATTAATATATGTCATAAAAGCGAAGGGATTTTGTATACCTCAGAAAAATGCTTGATTTTTATACATGCAGTAGGAGGTCAAAGGCGGGCAACAAATAAATGTATACCTAGGGCAACAAAATTCTAAATACATCATTGCCTAAATGATAAATCATTATTGTATAATCTTTGCCTGAATAATAATATAAATTACAATTCGTCAAAACAACAATTAATACAGTGTGAATCTGTTTTAAACTATATCCAATTACGCTTGTATGTTTAAGTGCATATATATATATATATATATATTTTATTTATTTATGTGAGGGGAAAAAAGTTAGTTTAAATTTAAGTTAATATTAAACAAAACGTCTTCCATTAAGTTAAAAAGTTAAATTTATTTCCACTTTTTAACTCATTGACTGGGTATATTATCAATGAGTAAGTTTTTTCCCGGGAGATTGTAAATTTCAACAAAATGTACCTTTTCCTAAAATGTACATTACGTAAACTTCGATAAATTGAAAATGTACTATATAGAAACAGAGAATATGTTAGTTGTATTTCTGAGTCAACATAAAATAATCGTAGTTTATAAATTGTTAGGTAAACTAGTATATTATTACGTTTTAACAAGTATATTATTTTTTTCGTATTTATATTTTCTTATTGAAAACCAAAACTATTTCTTTATTTATTATTTTTTTCTAATTATTAATTTGCATAAAACTAAACACTCGAAAAAATGCACCTTTTTTGAATACTATACAAAACAAAACCAAATCAATACTGCACTGTATATATTTATTTTGAAGAGTTTACTTAAATTTGAAAAAAAATGAACACAAATTAACAAAATTATACAATAAATCGAAATTACACGCGTCGCTTAATCACATTAAATTTACTTAAAATTTTCGACCAAAAGGAATCTTTGTTCAACCTACAGTTTATTTTTATTTTTATTTTTTTTGTAATTGATTTTACAATTGACATTATGAAAACAAAAACGAGATTTGAATTGGTAATTAACAATACAAATAAATGCAGATCAATTCAAGGCCGCGGAATAAATAAAATATATATATTATGATAATGACTAGATAATAAGACGAAATGTTTGATTTGTAGTTATGATGGACAATCGTGGTTCCTGTACTCAGTATTAGGATAGTAAATATAGGAATTGATCCAGAAAACCGTATAAATCTATAATAATGTAAATGTAAAAAATCATTTATTTCACATAGTTTTATATTCAAAATGTAATAAAAAAAATTAATTTAAAAAGTATTTAAACGAAAAAGCTTACAAAATATATTGCATATTGCGATACGAATTGTACCTACGTACGACAAAAGACGTCGAAAAAACAATCATTGTTTAATTAATGCGCATTCAGCCACATGTATAATTGTCAAACATATTGTTAATAAGCGAGCTCACGATGCAATAAACGTTCACGTTTTACATTGTACAAAGTTTGCGACGCAAATTTTACACACAAACGAAAAATATATTACAAATCTGTGAATAAAACGTGAAATGTTCGGAGTGGAGCGAGAGCGCTTAGGGATGATGGACCACGTCGTTTCTATTTGTATAATTGGGCCAACTGTGTGAAAACACGCATAAAACACATGTCATGATAATCCTTGTTATATTTGTTCCGCAACCGCATTTGAAACAGATTTAATTTTATCTTATTATTCATTATCATTTAATTATTTATCTTGTACTCGTATGTTAAACACAATTATTAAAATTATTATTTCATCGTTGTTGTTTGTTTTACGTAAACAAAGAGACAACCCGCCGCCAAGCCGGGAGAGCTCTTGAGTCTTGACGATTAACTAAATTTTATCTCGTACGAAAATATATATAACACACATATATAATATAAATACATATATAATGGCTAAGATGTCGAATAATATATTACGCGTTAACCGGCCGTATTGCGGTTTGAGTTACTTAAACCCAAATGTGTAGCGAAATGAATAATATAGTTTCAAAATCTTTAAACATTAAAACAAGAAGAGAGAATGAGAGAAATGTTAATAATTATAATAAGTGCTATTACAATACGGCAATGACCACTTGCATATAATTTATATGTAATAAACAAAATCGAATAACGAATTTGATATTTAGTGGCTACTCCTGGCTTGTACGACAAGACAAACGCAATCTCTACTTAAACATTACAGAACGGAAAAATTATGATTTTATTTTTAAATAAATGGATAGTTAAATTTTTAATATTCAAATGTACACAGAGGTTGTACAGTATATGTGCGCGTGCGGATAAATTTAAATCCCTTTGTTATTTTTCCTGACACGCTGCGTCATCCAAAACAATAAAATCGCAATATATCATTATGAACATGTTGACTGCAACGCTATTTTTTGGGGATTTTTCACCACAGGTCGTATTGTACACAACTTTACTTACACTTATTGCACTGGTGTAAATATTACCAAATTAATATCGTGCACAAGATCGAAGTTTTTTAAAGGCAATTAAAGCTCTAATCTCTTTTGAACAACATGTTCATGTACGTGAAAAGAAATCATTTCGTGTACAAAAAATGTACACGTTACAGTCAACTTATTAAATAACAACAATAATTTCTTTGCCCCTGCCTGTGCGATTCAAATGCATTGATGATAGTTTATAATCAATGTAAATCCGACTCAAATACGGCTTCGGTATAAATATAATATATAGGTATGTTATGATAACTAGTAGGTAATCAGATATAATATTCGCTTTGCCATAATGGTACATAATCGTGGTTCATACATTTAGTGTTAAGTGAACTATTACATGAATTAGTCGAAAAAACAATGTAATTTTCAAAAATTGTAAATTACATTTTAATAAAAAACAAAAAACTCCCAAAAAAAAAAACCATAACATTAATAAGAATTAATAGCAATTGTAATAAAAAAGCTTACATTATACTATATTACCGAATAATCAAATATCACACCATAAAAGACGTTAAAAAAACAATCATTGTTGATTTAACACGAATTCAACAACATGTGTTATTGTCAAACATACTGTTAATAAGCGAGGTCACGGTACAAAAAAAAATTCACGTTTTATATTATACAATATTTAAGACGCAATAACAACTAATATTACGTCAAATATTAAATTACAATGTAGCGGTTAGACTTACTTGAATATTATAAATTATAACAAATGTAATATTATCGTTCGAAAATACGAATTTACATATACTATAACATAATAAGAGATATTTCATTTAACATAAATTCATATATAAGATGTAATACGAATACAAAAAAAAATCACTAAACGATACAATTAAAAAGTGTTTAAGCCAAATTTGACGTAAAAGAAACTAATACAATTATTGAATAAAATGTTTAATTCTCTGTGTTTTAATCAGCACTGCCCCGCTGGTTTTCATACGCAGCGAGCACTCCTACCGACCGGTCTAAAGGGTTTGCACAGCGCATTCCTGATGGTGGTTTACAAAAAATATAATACCATACAATTATACCTATACTAATATTGTCATAATCAATAGTTCGTAACAATGTACTATTCATCTTCAGAAATTAAAAATAAATTATAATTTTGTATGCATTCAATTTTTCACACACTAGCCATCAAAATATATTACAAATGTGTAAATAAATCGTGAAATGTTCCGAGTAGAGCGAAATACAATTTGAAATCCAATTTCAAGTAAGTGCTTAGGAACCGTGACCGACGATGATGGACAACTTTGTTCCTATGTGTTAAATGATACCAAATGTGTGAAACCACTAAACTTTTTCTCCGCATTCGTAAATTATGACACTGCAATTTATAATTGTTCCGAAACCGTATTTGATTCGGATTTACACTTATTATATTATTCGTTAATTTTCATTTAATTATTCACTTATTACTCATTTTGTATATACAATATTAGCTGTATAACCCGGTGTTGCCAGGGTTAGATTGACCTGTTTTAAATATTTCATACTAACACGTGTAGTACATACATTTACATAAACAAGACATTTTTTTGTTTGACACTCAGTCAATTTGTTATCATTAAATTATTACAATAAGTCATAAAATCGTATAAAGTTCCCTTATATATTATATAATACTATTAAAATATTATATTTTATATATAATATACTGTTTTGAGTACACACACACTACATACCCTTTCATAATGAAGTCCAGTTCATACAGACTAATGTACATATGCACAAATTTACTTTGTTGATAGTTTATAAGTTTAACGGAAAGATATACTCATGCGTGAGTATAAAACAGACACGACTTTTGAAATTCTGTGAAACACATTAGGTAGAGCTTTTGGATTCTCTCAAATTATCTTATGATGTATACGAATATATTTGTTCATCATTGGAAGATTTGGATGAAAAAAATATTAACTTTGATGGAGTGAAACCTCACACCCTGATAGATAATATAGAAATATAATGACTAATTGAAAACCATGTGAAACAGATGCAGCTGTACGTTGGCAGTTAATTGTGTCTATGATCACAAAAAAAATTGATACCAAACTTTGTGAATAGTTTCCTCAGATTATTGTAAGCAAAAATTGTATACATGAATATAGGGAAAAGTGTCCAAAGTGGCCATGCTAAGGAAAATGATGTTCTGCCACTTCTGAAATTTATTTTTAGTAAATGTAATCTTTTAGGTTATTTAATTGAAAATGGTAGATATCATTATTTGGAATCAGAAAACATTTTATGCATATAGAAAAATAGTAATTTTGTTTTTTTAAAAATTACAAAATTGGCCACTTTGACCGTTAGTATAAAATTTGCTTTAATTTTATGTATTTTATAATATTATTATTATATAACTTATTAATTCAATTTAAAAAATAACTAAAACTATTTTTTTATACATATTTTAATTACCAATCAATAAATAATATATGATATTTCATTTATCTTTATTTGTTAACCAACATTAAACATGAATATAAATGGTTTCTTAATTACAGAAAAAAAACTTAAACACTTCAAGTTTTTAAAATAATCATCATAAAAGTGGTAATCACCACATTAAAGTGGTCATCAGGACCACTTTACCCTTTTCAAAATGCTTTTTTCAATATTTTAAAAAATAATATTATTGTTGTCTAATTAAATGAATACTAATTTTATTATATTTAAAAACATTTGTAGATTTCGAAAAAAAAAAATAGTTAAATGAATCGCTGAATTATAAGTATAATTAATTACATAAAACATTTACCTTACATCAGCCTATAGAAAAATTAAATTTTTATTATTAATCGTAAACGGTTTGTTAACACAAAGTTAAAAAAAAAAAAAAATCGTAAACGGTAACTGTGTTTATCATTAATCGTTAATTAATCGATAAAAATGATAACAAGAAATGAAATTCAAGTATATTAAACATTTGGTAATAATATACTAAATAAATATAAGACATGACCACTTTACCCGCTATGGCCACTTTGAACACCTTTCTTCTACTTTTTTTTCTTATTAATCAATAGGTAATAAACATCATACTGTTAAAACTAATACATAATAACAAAAAGGTCATAGGGGGATATACCCTCCTTAACCCCCAACAACCACGTTTGACCGCCGCTGGTTGATAGATCAGTCAGTGATTCAAGTTACTGTCTTATATACACAGATTTTGTGTGTAAATATATATATATTGTTTATTTATAAATTAGTACGAGAAGAATAAGCCATACGCAAGTACGTATATGTCTAGTACGTTTGTATATGTCTAAATCGTTCGAATACATAATGAGTTACTTGTAATAATGTTTTATCATATTACAACGCTGATGAATCGTAATAACATAGTTCATATAAAGTAAATAATTCGATCGCGATTTTTCAAAAACAAATATCTATGCTACTTAAAAATTCATGAAAACACGGTGTACATTATTTTAACAAGTGTTAAATAGATGAATAATAAAATAGGTAAAATTTGGACTTCTGTTGTCACATTAAAATCTGTCGTTGGTTTTTCTTATTCAAACAATTTATGCACTAATGAATACTTGTTTACATTACGATATCGATGAATAAAAACCAACCAAAAAAAAAAAATATTTATCATTAATCTGTCGATGGTGAGCAGTAAACCGAATCAACTTAATACACTTAATATACAAGAAAATGGTTGTTTTTAATTGCAATTTTATGGTGATTTTTTTGGTAGTTTTCGTTATTCATGAATGCGCAAGTACAGGTAACTCATTTTTTCTTATAATGTGATTTGATCCTTAATAATAGATAGATAGATACTTGTATCTGTATGTATACTTGATGATGTATAACGAAAAATTGTATGTATCATATACGAGTTGTATCTATAATTTTGAAAATTGTCAAATATCACCTGGAGCAAAAACTGTTGAATCAGGGGGTGTTATACCACTGACGTTCGATTTTTGGCCAAAAACTGCTTAACAGATACGATTATTATATACCATAATGATGATATAGGGTTTGCTATCAAAATAAGGTTTTTACAACAGTCGAGATAAAATTTTATAAATTCATGTATAGTAAGTTTTTTAAAAAGATACACTTTTAATTATTCTGTCGATTATGAACTGTAAAACATATCAGTACACCACACGTCGAATGCACGAAAAATGTTATTTTAATTGCAATTTATAGATGGTTTTTATGCTCGTTTTAATGTGATTTATTTCTTGATATAGTAGAAAGATATTCCCAATGGTATTATGATGTATATTCAAATAAAATATGTATACTAGAACACACGATTAAGACGTTATTTCAATTTCAAACTTTTTTCTGTTTGCATTGTTAATTAAATTATGAGAAAAAAAATGTACAAATAAAAATTAAATGAATAAAGTTCAAATTAATAATTATGTTATTTACTTTTTCTGCTGATCCTGATATTTTTAAATACGTATTATAATTTAATATCCATAATGAATCACACGATTTTCACAATGCTGAATTAAATTTAAATCCATTTATAATGTGTTAATATTGAGATATAACATATTTATAAAATACAAAATTTTCATGTAATAATAAAAAAAAAAACAAAATCATTATTCAGACATAGTGCGGTCAAATGTGAGCATAGATATCTAGATTGCAAATCTGGCTATCTAGATGATGATTACAGAAAAAAATTGAAAATATTAATTCGTGAATATTTTTTATTATAAACATAAATAAATAAATAAGAAGAAAAATAATTTTGTCTACTACTCTAAATAAACGATAATTTTATTTATTACTGTTCTAGATAAATACAATAAATGCATGGGTAAAATAAATTATATTTCCTATATTATAATATACAATATATAACAAAATTGATTATAATTTATATTTCATTTTTATTTTTTAACGAAATTAAACCATTTTTCTTGTATATTTTAACAGAACAATTGGCAAAAAATGGATATGACAGTAAGTTTTCAAGAACTCATGGTATCTATTATTATTAAATATATAAAAAAGCCAATTATCCAAAATTAAACCAAGTAGAATCCAGCAACCTTTAAGTCAAAAGGTTTTAAAACGATCATAAAAAATTTAATCCTCATTACTACATATGACATACGAGTATTCGTATTTCCTTTTTTAAATTCTATTTTAGGATTTATACCGAATGACAGATTCTTTGTATCAATTTAATATAATCATACTGTTACACAAAACACACAATTTTAAACGACATTCAAAAAACTCTTTTTATTAAATTATTTATTATTTTTTTGAGAATGAGATTTTATGTAATCTTTGTTTACATAATTTTATTATATTTTCTTCCATTAGGTAAATTACATATATATTTGAATAAACGCACATTTTATATATATATATATTATATATATATATATATATATATATTTCGTTAAATAAATGGAATATTTTGTATCGTTCTATATTCCATTACTAAAACAGAAAATAACTAAAAATTACCTAACACTCGTTCTCAATACAGCTGTTAAAACACATTCAGTCCTATATTAAAAAAATATTCATCTGCAGTTATCCTAGTTTGTTATTTCATAAAAATTAATTGAGTTACACATTAAATTTATATACTTATATGTTTAGAAACAAAATATACACTATTTCCCAAAGTGAACAATGTAAAATATTATTTTCAGACGATAAGGGTTTAGAAAATTTGAGAAAAGCTCGTTCAAAGGGTAAGTGAAACAAAATACGAATAGTTCATCGTTCGTGTATATTTTACACATTTGCGTAGTCTTCTATAATTTCTTAGGAATTTAAAAAAAGAAAAACACTTAATGACTAATAATATAATGCAAAGGTTTAGCCTATTATAAATTTCAATTTCCCATTATATTACAGACGATATTTACAATTTCAGACTTTTCAGTACGTATCATTGTGTTCATATTTTAAATAAAACTACATTTTTTTTTATCAATGATTAAATATGATTTAACATGATTTATGATTTTTATCTCAGACAAAAAAAAATTTTAATGTTCAATAATCATTTATACACTTTAAACGGTTTTAAACTTCTAAACTATATAGGATGCACATCATATTATTTTGAGAAACTCATAAAGGAAGAGAAGCAAAATGGTATTTAAAATTATTAAATTATTTAAAATGCATGCCACGAATAAACAATATAAAAAAAATAATTATAATTGAATATTTCCATAATAAATCGAGTTGTTGTATTCTATCACAATAATGCCCCAATTGTAAAATACTTCCTATATTCACTTGACGAATTAAACTATTTATGAAAATGTTACGTTTATGCATACATTAAAAATGTAATGTATGAGAAGGATATAAAATATAAATAATAATTGGAAAACATTAATTAACAAAAGTTTAAAAATTAATAACTGCCTCTTTATTTTTCAGTTACGTTAAGTTCCCCGAGTGAATATTGTAGTCAGTTTGAAGGAGACATAACTGAACCATTCAAAATATGTACTCGTTTGTGAATGATTACTATTGTCATTTCGATTTATCGGATGAAAAGAAATTAATTTTAATACAGGCACTTTCCTTGATTGACATTATAAAATAAAACTATATATTTGTATGTACAAGTCATTTTATTAAAATTTTAATTTTGCATATAATAATCTGATGATTAAATTTATATAATAGTAAGATTGCTCTTCGTGTTTTGATTAAATATATTAATAATATTATTGAATATGTTTTATTTGTTATTATTTAACTACATTATAATCCTAAATGCTGTGGCGTATTTAGGGATGTTGAGTGGGGGCAAGTTTTTGCACATTTATGCGAGCAGCAAATTTTTAAAGGTTTTGTTTGAATAATATTACTACTTGTTTCTGAAATATTTGACATTCGATGTACTAATTCACAGTTTGGAAAATAAATATTAATAGGTATTAACACCCTGTATATACCCTATATTGAATTGTATGTTATTTTTTTATAGTTATAAACATAATATTGATTTATACACTTTATTTATCATAAATATTAATATATGTCTTAAAAGCGAAGGGATTTTTTATACATCAGAAAAATGCTTAATTTTTTATACATGCAGTAGGAGGGCAACAAATAAATGTATACCTAGGGCAACAAAATTCTAAATACATCACTGCCTAAATGATAAATCAGTATTGTATAATCTTTGCCTGAATAACGTGCGTGATGTATTCATATAATATTTTTAGCGGTCTCTAACATACACGTAAACTACATTACCATATATGAATATATATGAAAAAATCTTGAGCGTCCGTCTTGAATTCGTGATGCTACACGATACATTATAATTGGAGTACTATCATAAAGCAAATAGAGACGACATTGTTTTTAACATTTTATGTTTGACAAGATACATTTTTCAAGGTGTCCATTTCTCACGAGCTAGAATATTTTACCATTATATATTACTATTTTTTTCTGAAAAGTCCAATTACGAATTTTTAATTTATAAATTGTTTAAACTAAAAAATAAAAAGTATATAGTAATCATTATTGAATTCTATAAGATATTGAATTAACTTGCCTGTTTGAAGCATAGTGGTAAGCAATATTGACTACGAAATTATTGTGATAATTTATTTATTATATTATTTATGTTACTTGACTCTGAACGAGATTGTTTATCGTTATTACGCCCAATAGTCAATTAATGAATATTTTATTAAAATTTAGTAACAGGGGCGTTATAGGAATTTATCGATAAAACGATATAAATTCCAAAAACTTTATGTTCGAAATGAAGTAGAAAAAAAAATATATAAATAATAACATTAATTAAAAATAATTATGACGCAAAGATCTTTACTAATAGTATTGAAATAAATACGTTTTTAATCTCCGTAAGTCTATTTTTAGCGTCTCCCCCTATTGTGCGTCGTCGGAAACGCTTTGCAACGCTATCTGTACCTGTTCCGATAACATCGAACACACGTTTTTCAGCACTAGAGAGCACTGCTCATATAACTACGCGTGAATCATAAATAAATACCGTGAGTTCACAATAGAAAAAAACGTAACGGACATCGTTTTAAAAACAAACATATAGTTCATATTGAATTTGTATTTATACAACTCATACTGCCCATTGACAATATTATTTGCGGAGACTACCGACATGCATGTCCTCGACAATGACTCGCCAAACAAATAATCTCGTCTAAAACATAACCGTGTTTCACTATATAACATCATCGGTGAAATCAAATCATTCAGACATTTGCATCTTTCTCATTTTTTTTCTTCTTCTTCTTTTTAATAAAATACTCGCGAGTGAGCATAATCAGTAAACGACTTGGCGGGCCGGTTTAAAATGCTCGACGGGCCGGAACCGGCGCGCGCGTATCTTGATCCACGTGACGACGGTGATTTCGTTTTGTGTTTAAATATTCGAAAACCGACTGTACCGGCGACGTCATTTCGGTTTTTCTCCATAGACCGCGACGAAGTGTCGTGACGTGCCAACTCACATCGCGTAACGTGCCGGCGACTTGATGTTTGTCCAACAGCGCATTGGCGCCCATTGGTGGGGGGCAAGGGGGAGCAAGGAAAATAAGTATAGTCGCTAAAATTGGTATTTTCACATTGCCATTGTAAAGGTCGACGTTTTATTTCTGTTTTTATTTTTTTAACATAAATAAAAATATTTTAAGTAATTTTATATATATTAATTATTAATATATTTGTTTATTGAACAAATTTCCCTTCTGTTTCTTCTGTGATAATACAACAGTGAAGATACAACAGTTAAATATAAATGGTTTAATTTGGTATGATTATTGGAAATTAATATCAATATCATACGTTTATGAAATAACACAAGACTACATTAAATTATTGAACCTAACTTTTTTTTTTTTGCTTATCAAAAATAATAAATTATTTTGTCCCCCTCCCCTATCCTATGGGTCCGTGCAACAGCGTCCCCGTCTTGAGATCGAGCTAAACACTAGTAACCGGCGCACAAATGACCCTCTCTCCTCCTCCTCCTCCTCCCGCCGGACGGCCACATCGCCAAAAAAATTAAAAAAAAAATGCAATAAAAAAATAATCGTGCGTGTTACGAGCACGCGCGGACGAAGTGAAACTTCTTTCAGAGCCATTCAAACCGATATGAGTATCGGGTTTGCATTGGAATGAAATAAACGAAAATTTATACGGATGTCATCAGATATTTTCCGTAGTCCGCCAGGTCAGCGTTTCTTAAACTTTTTTATCCGTGGAACCCTTTTTTGATGTCCACTCTTGTCGTGGATCCCCTACTCTTTTTTTTTTTGGCTTTTTATCTTTTTTCAGGATTGTTTGCAATAAAAAGCATAATCATTTCACATTATCGCACTCGAACACAACGCACAGTATTGCAAGACACGGCACACTGTCGTATTGAAACTGATTACCGTTATAGCACCAAGTACCTTTATTAACGTTATCGACGGACGCTATCCGCGGACGGTCATAACCAATTCGTATTTTTATCAACGACGTTCAATATTATCACTGTATACTGCAAACACGCAACAGATTATAAAAGTATAGTGTGCATACCGTATACGTCATTATTTAATATACAAACGTTTTTTTCATTTTTTTTTCAAAATCTGTGGTCTCCGCGGAACACGGTTTAAGAAACGCTGCGCTAGGTAAACAAATATAGGAACCGTACGAGCCGAGGGCGTCTACCAAACCAAAATGCTAGATACATTGAAACGGGTTTACTCGGTCTGCCGATCCCAAGTCCGACCGGCCGGCGTGTAATGTAAATCAAACGAACAGAAGATAAATGAAAGAACACACAAAAAGACACGTAACAGGACGGCCGTGGCACGTTTTGTGTGCGTTGTCCGCGGCCCGGTGCGCGTGCATGAACAGCGAAAGACTTCACCGGCCACGAAATCACCGCGCGCGCGCGCGTGTCTATTTTTGTTAAATTCACTTAGTTAAGTCGTTTCGCTCGCTCGACATTCGTTGAACTTCTTGACTGTGTCGCAACAGTCTCAGCCCCTCGTAAACGTATAACACCGTCAGTAAATGTTTTTCTATAACGTCATACATCTGACTTTCGGCTTCGCCTGTCCAACAGCATTTCTCGACCCGCACATTTTCATTCCGATCGATTTCGCTATCGTTTAATTCTAACCGATTAGTTGTACGTCTTCCCGTCCGTACTGACGGTTAGGTTAGGTGAGGGTTGGTTACGGGAGCCCCTGCGCACGATACGATTTCTTTTCCGCGTCCAAATTTGAGAACGCGTTACAACAAAAAATTATCATTTTTACATTTTAATTTACAATTGAAAAAAGTATGACGACGAAATCTAGAAGTGTACCGATATAATTACAACGATTTACAACATTTAAGTTGTAAACTTATTGTTTATTGTCGAACACAATTGAATTTCGCAACCTTAATTTTCGAATAAAATATTAAATTTCGAAGTAAATCATAATACAATGCATCCAACGCATATTGTTTATTGTTCAGGCCATCGGGTCACATTTGGTATTTTTCGTTTTCGTACGCGTTAAAATTTTCTCCACAAAAAAAAAACGAATCGGTTAATGTGTGTGTGCGTGTTAACGTAATTCGTATCGGGCCGAATGTAAACAGCGAGTCGGTTTATTATTTATTGTTTTTCTTTTTTGGGGGGGTTTTTTCTTTCTTTTCTCAAGCCGGTCGTAACGTTCGCCGCCCGCCATCGCACAACCGTTTCCGAAACCCGCGAACTCGCAAGACTCCGTACGCCGCGTGCGCCCCGTGTGTGTGTGAACGTTCTCGCGCGAGCGAAACAAACGCGCGCGGCTAGTTCTCGTTCTCGTCCGGTAAACGGCGCGGCCGCAACTCACGTCCCGGAAACCCGTTAACACGCGTACGATCACGACCGTGTCTCGCCCCGTCCGGTCGGCCAAACCGTTTTTCTTTTCATCGTGCGCGCGCCGAGTGTATTTTCTACTCCGCCGTTCCGTTTGTAAACGTTCGCCGCCGCCGCCGTTGTGTTTAACACCGTGCGCGCGCCCCGGCCCACGTACGTATTCCAAAACACGACGACCGTCATCATTAATCTTTCCCGGACGCACAGAATTAACTGTCAAACGCACGTCGCGAACACGCCGAACGGCGCGGCGCGCGCACACACCCCGGAGCGGTTCGCGCCGCCGCCACCCGCCCGTTCACGAAACCGCGGCGCGCGACGACGGCGACGACGACGGCGGCGGCTATTCACCACAATACGACGTACACGCACGCGCGCCCGCGTTCACGCGCGTCGTACGGGATTTTGTTCGTCGTCGGCTCGCGTGTAAACGCGTTTCGTCGAATCACGCGCGCACGTGACGGACGGCGATCGGGTTAGTCCCGTCCGCCGCCGTTTTGTTTTTCGTTCTTCGCCGTACGTCGGACAGCTCCGTCGACAGCTCGGACGTAGCCGGAAATCGTCAAAAACGCGTCGACCATTTCCGTACGTTTTTTTTTTGGGGGGGGAATTTCCATAGCGTTTGTCAGTGACGGCGTCGAATCGATTTCCCCCCGGCGGCCGATCCCGATCGTTTCGTGCCCGTGTCGATCGGGTTTTGGGCGACGCGCACGTGGTTGGGTCGGAGCCGTCACACGCCGCGTGTTTCTGGTGCGGCCGCGTTCTTGCGGATTACGGCGAGACGATAAATCGATCGCACGACAGGAAGCAGCGCGTTTGTCCGTCCGGGCCCGTCGGGTGACGCAAACACGTGCACAAAAGTCCGAAACTACACGCGCAACACGTCCCGCGCGCGAGTATAACAAATCGTCCGGGAAACGATTTATTTCCTGTTGGCCGGGGTCCGGCGGATCGCTGGGTGAACCGTCGCGCGACAACACAATGACCGCGGGACGGCCCGAGCCCGACCGCCTCGCTCTAATGAACGGATTCCGTCGTCGTCGTGGATATTAATCGCGGTGACCTTCCGCGGGGTATCGTGCGACGACAATGGGACACGGGCGCCCCCCGCGCGATAGACGCCGCGTACGGTTTTGCACGTGCAAAAGAGGTCCGAACGCGTACGGACACGAAAACAACGTTTCGGTATCTTTTTTTTTTTTGCGTACAAAAGGACGACGGTTGCGGACCTACGGGTCGTGGCACGGTCGCGTCCGACGTGTGCGCGTATACACGCGTTATTAACGTGATCGATCGCCGCGCCGGTGTATTATTGTTATTCGTCCGTTCGCGTACGTCGTCATTAAACGCGACGTCGAATAAAATGTTCGTCGCGGATTACGACGAACGCGCTCCGTTTTCCGGGCCGTCGAAGAGAAACGAACGCGGGACGACGACGACGACGACGACGAACGGGTCCCCGCGGGACGTGACGAAAGAGGGACGGACGGCCCGACGACGATCAAACGGCGTTGTTGTCGTTACGGTCGCGGGGGCGTGCGCGGTTAGACGTGCGCGTGTGCGCCGGCCTGGGCCGACCGTCGCGACAAGCGAAACGATCCTCTTTCGGTTTCCGGCGAGCTCCGCGGATCCGGACGAACGCGTTAGGACCTCCGAGCACAACAATAAACCGTGCCGACGAATTCGATCGGTTTGAGACCGTGAACGTCGGTTCGAAGTCGCACGCCACTAAGCTGCGCGACCGCGATGTGTTTACTACGGATTACGGGTCCCCGTCTTACGCGCGCGCGCGCGCCAACCCTTAATTGAATGGCACTCGGCGAACTTCGACCTTTCGCCGAGGGAATCTGACAGACGGGTCCGTCCCGTCCCGCCGAGCTCGCCGCCCGTGCGCATACGGCTCCGTGTCGTATCGTGGTCGCGCACACGCGTGACACGGCGACTTCGCGGCGACTTCACGGCGACCAGTGGCCGTCGGAAACGAAACCCCCGACGAACGCCGGACGCACCGGGAACGATAACGACGAGAACGGCACGCGACCGAGAGCCCAGGCGTTCCAGCGTCACGTTATCAGCGCGTGCCCGCGTTGCGCGCAAACCACACGATAACACGACGGTCGGCGGCGGTCAAACGATTGAAACGCTGTCGGTTGGTGGGTGGATGGTAGGAGGCCGTTTTTTCGACATGAACTCTGATCGTCGGGAACGTGAGTCATCGTTTAGGGATACAATATCACCTTATTCAATGATTGAATCTATTTTCTTGCCTTTTTTTATTATTATTATTATTGTTGTTGTTGAATAAATAATAAACGGCATACCGTTAAGACTGGTACGTAATAACGAAAAGGTCATGGATATATTCCTCTCATCGCTCCCCCACCCACCCCTCCGTTAGCGCGCGCGCTTTCGTTACGCTCGTTACCGGGTCTCGGGTCGTGGTCGTGTCGGACTACTGCTACGCTCGAATACCGTACCACTCCCGTACGTAAAATAACAGGTACGGTTTTAGTGAATAGGACGTCGTGGCTTCGTTTTCTCGCGTACGCGACACACAGCGGCCCGAACAACCGCGTGCGTTGTTTTACACGCCGAATCGTTACGGCGGTTAGGTTGACAAAATGGCGGCGGCGTCGCGTCCCCCGCACCGATATTGTCGCGAGATGTCCACGCTTGTCGACGCTTCGTGCGGTATACGATTTGATTTCCGGTAACGTGTCCGTGCCGCGCGCGTTCCACCCACCCCCGACGTAAGTACAAGACCGTATGGCGAACGTCCGTATTCCAACACCCGTCCCGCCGTCCCTGTTTACCGGCGACGCGTGTGTCGGAATTTTGTGTGTACCATCCGGGACCAGTGCGTGCAATTACCGACTTTTCGGCAATTTGTTGATGGCCCGAACCGGGCATAATACGTGATTACGGACTTGCCTCTCTTTCCTACTCGCCGACTTGACGAATATTGTGCATCACAATCAAATTCGCCGACATAAAGGTACTTCGATGAACAAAATCGGAGGAGGGTGATCGACGCGCGCATAAATTTATTAACAGTACATTGAAAAACAAAAATTTTAAACGGGCACAAATTGAACGTGTCCGACAGAAAAAGATAACACAATATTATATAAATATATATATATCGTTTACGTGTATATAAATATGTTAAGCATCATTACGAGACCGAAACATGACAAACGATTGTATAATAAATCAAGTTATAATGATTTCATCGATACGCTTATAGTACGATTGAAGAATAATGATACTATATATATATATACGACACGCTCACAAGGCAGTTAACAAAAGCGCATGTAAAATATTATATACATACGCCTTAGATCTGATAAGTAAATATACACTATTATATAATGTTGTTATGGATTGATATATTATACATTCGTAATACCCGTAATGCGTTATATATATATATATATATATATATAACATTGATTTAATGTTATCATATTATTTTCGTTTCGATAATATATCCGTATTCTCCTTAAATAGTTTAGAAAACACAAATCTAACCGAACTTATATATTTGTATATAAATATTTGATAATGTTAGTTTTTGAAATGTTTGTTAATCTTTGACTGTAGAACTATAAAAATGAACATTTTATATTCCGAATTATATCTGGTTGGTGTTCTATTTGACAAGTTTAACGATTTGCCCAGTGGTTTCCTCGGGCGTGAGAAAAAACTAGGCGAAAATTACGGAAAAAAAAACAAACCGGTAATTTGGTCGACATATCCGATTTGGTCGTTTGGTCATGGGTGATTTCACCTGTACATTAGTTCAAAACACGACAACACATAAACTCTAACAATTTTCATCGTATTCATTAATTACTATAAACTACTGACATCGCCCAGAATCGCTCTTAGAATTACAATGGTTTATCGTTGTTTTCAAACTGAAAATGATAACTCTAAAATATTGGACTAAGTAACTGACTTGTGTCGACCTCCCCGTCGCCCGACCGCGTTACCGTTTTTTTATTTCGATATTTGTTTAAAATTACTGAATCATCTTTATTTCTTCTTCTATTTTCAAACTCCTGAAGTTCACGTATCCATCTCTATGCCTTAGCCGTCTTCAATCATTACTAGTCGAGACTAATTGCGGTCCTTTTTGATCATCGCTGTCTCGTTTTCCCCCTTTTTTAATTAATCCTATGGTGACTTCCTCGACGATGTCATTTGACCTCCCACAATCCTACACGAGTATTTCGCTCATCCGCGTTAGGCGTTTGATACGTTCGCTGCAACTATCTGTAAAAAATTACTGAACACAAACAAGTAAATATTAACGAATATCGAAAAATAAAAATGTTTAATTTCCAATCCAAAATAAACACATTTCATCATCGTTAAAGATAATTGCCGAATGGGAATCCATACAATCGATAATATTGTATTACACATTCATTACTGAAAACGATTATTATTTATGTTATCATTTATATAACGAAGTCGTCGTCACAGATATAATGTTTTCAGATTACATTTACAATGCAAGTATTTATAACGAAATAGTTATATATATATATAGAATGGAACTCTTATACTAAAATGTTTTTTCTTTTATATATAATTATAGGATTTTAGTAAAGAGGAAAAACTGTAAACTCGTTGTTTTCTTTTTTTTTGTCTTAAAATGTTTTCTCTCGGTCTACCACATTGTTACGCGAGCATAATTTACAACGTTCCTTCGTCAACGTCATACGACCATACATAGTCATCGCCGAAGCACATTTTCCTACTAAATACGCGCGCGTGTATAGTATTATACAAACACAACACCACTTCGTGCCGTTATTACTTTACAAATATAACATTAAAGCGCAAAACTGCACATTTTGTTATTTCGTATTATGTTAATTTTGTTTTTCTTTTCTAAATAATGGCCATTTTGGTTTACTCAAAAACGAGCGTATGGAATTGAATATGTTTGTTGCGTGTTTAGATAAGAACACGTAATACGCATCGTGATAAACTACATATTAACGAGATAACGCGAATGAAAGGGCACGCGTCGCGTTGGCTATGATAAATTATTAATTATTATCCCGAGTTATCACGTTCTATAAAGTCAAATTGTTATTTGATGTATATGCACTGTACAACAGGCTTTACATAACAGCCATCGAGTTAATATAATATTTAGAAATATTTTATGGGACAATTTGGTAAATTATATTTCAAGCAAAGTATCTTAAGAGATTTTCTACTTTTAACGTACTTAGAAACTATTTATTTACTCAGCGTACTTACTACGTCGTATATATTGTATATATATATATAAAGACACGAAATCGTTTTTATTATTTTCATAAAAACAACGGATAAGGTATTCTTTTTCAACATATTTTTTCCATTATTTTTCTAGGATGAACTAAATATTTAACAATTGATCCGGTTACGACGATTATTATCATGGTGACTAATATCTTGTACATATAGTTTGTTATTATTATTACTACTATACGATAGATTAACTTTTACAGTATTTATTTGTAGGACATGAATACGTTTCTGATCTACTAAAGACGGTAAAAAATTGTTTACGGCCAGCGGCGCGAAACAAAAAACAAAGAAACAAGTTTAAATAATATCTCGGTTAAATTAAAAACCGCACGCATTCGGTCGGCAGACTTTCTGGAAACGTGACGTTTTAAACGTCCCTCCCCTCCTCATCCTCCTCCGTGTGTATGTACGTATGTATATGTATATATATATTTTTTTTTAATAACCTCGTCGATTTACATTATAGTCGATAGATATTCCGCGCACGCGTCTCGGCCGCGAACGATTTCCGAAAGTTGTCGTCGTCGTCGTCGCCGTACTGTCGGGCGGACGGGTACGCGTATAACTATTACATATACACGCGCGCGCGTGCAAACCACTCCCCTGACGACGACGACGACGACGACGACGGAAAAGAGAGTGCCGTCGCCGGGTCCGACGAATTTCGTCTAAAAGGGGATTGGAAAAACGAGAGTAGAGACTTTGCCGAGAATACGACCTACTCCCGCCACTATATACTATATACACTGTGTGTGTGTGTGTGTATATACGACGTTGTCGACGACGACGACGACGACGACGACGACGACGACGTCTACTGTTCCGCAGCCGCCGGGGAGGCGAATCATTAATCACCTCGCCCCGTCCCCGTGTACCGCGCCACCCTTCGGGCGTAAACTCACTCGGTCGCACCGAACCCGCTGCAACGCGTCTATCTCGTCTCTGTTTCTGGCCTCAGCTGTTCGGGGTTTCGGACCGCCGCCCGAGCGTCAGACGCTTTTCGGCGCGCGAGTGGAAGAAGAAAAAAAAAAAAACGAAGAAATAAAAAAATACGAGAATCAAAAGGTCTCCGCGCGCTTCCCTTTCCCCGCCGCCGCTCGTTTCGCCCGTTCCCGGGATCTCCGCGTACGTCCGCGCCGTACAATGCGCGGTAAACACCGTCGTGATCGGCGTCCCGCGGGAACCGGCCGTTCCTTCTCCGGCCGCGCGACCCAAAACGAATGACGCGGTTTTCGCACGGCGCCGAATCCGAATTTCTGTCGGTTATCCGCGCGGCAAACACGACTGAACGGCGTCTCTATATCGTATTTTCTAGCAAGGTCCATTTTTGTTTTTTCTTCCGAATCACCGTACGCAACCGCCATCTCGCCACGGTTATACGTTTGTCCTACGCTTCCCCGGCCCGACATTCTCGTAGTCGGACCGTTCTTCTGACCACGTTTTTCACGCGAATGTTTTAACGCGCTCGACAAACGACCGCCGTTATCTGTCACCAACACGCAGTGCTCACGATTTATTCGCTCACGCTTTTACAATTCGCGTACGGCAAGACACGTGTTTCGCGAAAACATACGTCCGCGTGTCGTGTGTTATTCAAAACGATAAGAAATATTTTTGAACGCCAGACGCACACGTACACGCGCGATTTATCGTCATCGACGCCGTGTAGCGATGTAAAGTCGTTCGCGCGCATACGATCCAAACCGTTCGGGCGAGGAAACACGAGTTCCCGATGATTTATATAGGGACTTAGAGCGCGTCGCGGGCTATTTGTCCGCGTATTTACGGGCCTCGTTTCCCCGTTCCTTTTTCGGTCTGAAGACACCGACAACGCGGCGCGGGGGCTGATAGACGAGCGCGCGCGTTCGGCCTGCAGCGAAAAAAGGAGATTTTTCATTTCATGGCGGCTGCGAATAGGACACTCCCATTCCATCGCATGTGGGTAGTATCGCGAATCGTCCCCTCGGCGTGTAAACAGCGAAGAGGGAAAAAAATGTAACAACGCAGGAAATTAGGGAAAAAATACCCTATCGTGCTGTGCGTATAAGTGTACGCCATCATATTGTACTTGCTTTAACGTGTTTCTGAATATACATTTTTTTTTATCAAAAAAAGAAAAAAGTTTTAAGTGTATTTGCCAAAACACGCACGCCATTCGCAAACCTCACTTTAGTTTTAAAACATTATAATGTAACAACATTTATGTATACGTTTTGAACATATAATGTTATTGATATAATATAATGTTTTGTGGAGAAGACCTTTTTCTTCACAAAACAAAATACAATCAGAAATATACGTGAAAGTTGGTGAGTAGAATTATAGATGATTAGATGAATAACAACTGTTAGAATATTACTATTTTTTTTTAATTCGTGTAATTATCTCCTTGTTACTAGGCCGTCTTACAAAACATCATTGAGCATTTAACAACGGTAAATCCGAAAAATAATTAATAATGTAAAATTAAGTTCAAAGTGCTCCGAGCTTGGTCTTTTTATTCATCGTTCCGTTTTTCTTTGAAAATTTCTTCAAACGTCCTGCAAAAATATGTTAACTCGAATCCAACGCCCGCGAGTGTTTTGACCAAAGAGGAGAATTCTGCAAACGGCGCAATTTCAACGACTGCTTTCTCTAGAGTGACGCCTTGAGATCGGTGGATACTCATAGCCGATGTCGTTTAAGTCAATCAAATCGTGTAGCCCAGGCACGTAACCGTCCGGCCGTAAGTTCCCGTCGACGGCATTCTCACCAACATATTTTCGGCCACGTCTCGATCAGTTTTCATTGAATTTTTCGCCGTAACCTTTGAACCACCGGATACGCGACCCGAAAGTCAAAAATCGTCTCGCTACCCACATTAGCATCAGCCGTAGCAGGCGAGACGGTCTAGGTCGTCGGCCGTGTTTGAAAGCAAACGGGACGACCGCGAACGGGTAAGACGTTTGTCTGCCATCGCGGTGAAGTGCGGCGCGTCTCAATTCGGCTGTGCGTGTACAACGGGACGGACGCGAGCCGGAAAAAAGTTTTCCCGCGCCGGGACGGGTCTAACGAGAACGGCGGTGCGGACGGACGGCTGCTGCGTCGGCAGATTAAATGAAACGTGAAGTTAGAACTTGATTACACGCGCGGAGTAGTGCGCGAGGCGCAGAGAGCACGCGCTCGACGGGGCAAACGAAAGGGTCGTTATCGGATTTCCTTGTTCGTTGAAACGGCCGGCGAAAACTTTATCGAGAAACAATTTTCAAAAGTATTCGCCGTAAAATGAAAAACGCGACGTCGCGGTGCGACGGTAATCGAGTGTTACTAAGTCTTTTGGCGAACCGCTAAAACACGCGACACGCGATCACGGTTTAAAAATCCAAATCGAAAAATTAACGGGTCGGGCCGGCCGAGGTGACGGCGGTACGCGATCCGACGGCGATCGCGTGCGCACCGTTATGGGAATGGTCATTTTTTTTGTCGTCGCGCGGTCGCTCCAGTACGAAGACGACGACTTTAAAACACATTGTGATTGTGTACGCACATATTCGCGGGCGAGTAGAAGCGGTTCTTTTCTTGTTACAACGTCATTTCGCGGAGAAAAAAAGGAAAACCGTACGCACGCGTTCGTTAAACGCGTCTTTATTCCCATTATATACATATATATATATATATGTGTGCGTGCGTGCGCGTGCGCGTGCGTGGACGGTTCCCCATTTTTATGCGTACGCGGGAGCCGTGCGCGGGACGTGCGATATAATAATATCGTTTCTTTTTTTTTCGCCCCATAGCCGTTGTTGTTGTTATTATTGTTCCCCGAGTCCGATTGTGCTGTCAATCAATCGGCCTTTTTTTTTTCAACCCCCCGGGCCCGGACGGCCGCCTTCGAAAACTGCAGCGCGAACCCGCGATGGCGCGCGGCTCGCAATTACGTCATCCGTCCCCTTTTCTTTCGCGCGACTATACGCGTACGCACGCACACACACGCACACACGCACACACGAGCGTACGGAATAATAAAACGTGCACGGGCCGCACGGTTCGTAAGTTTCCGGAGAAAGTCGCCCTTCTCCCCGTCCCGATCAACCGTATTGATTTTTGTTCTTTATACGCGTTTTTCTTTTTTTTATTCTCCTGACGCGTATCTCGAACGGTCTCTCGAACGGCCGCTTTGTACGCGTATAATAAATACGCGTGTGCCGTATAGATATGTATATATTCTTTTTTTTTGTTTGTTTAATTTTGCTTTTCCCCTACCGGATTTCATTCCGCCGATAGTGGTGCGAGTGGTGGATGGTGAACGCCGCGGTGCGGTGGCCTCGAGCGCCCGTTTGGGCGTGACTCGACAAAAACGCGGTCACAACAGTTGGCCGGATAAAAATAGAGAGAGCGAGACGGAAACACGTACAAAAGACACGACGGTCGTGGAACCAGAAGAGAGACCAGTTTACGCGTCCGTCCGTGTGTGTAATGCCGAGCAGGTGAATCTTCGCGCGTTATTGCTCCTCCGGGGATACACTGCGAGGATACCTCCGTCGTGTGCGCGCGCGCGTTACGTTCCGTACGGGAACGACGTGGAAAACGGTCGCGTTCGGATAGTTAAAAAACACAGTGAAAACGGATTTACGTGCGCGGGCCCAATATTATGATCCGCGGTCAGGTTGATTGATCGGAGGCGGCCGTGTGGCACAATCGATCACAATTAATACGTCGTCTCGTCACGGACGACGTTATTTGCCGGACACGGGAAAACCGAATACATCGCATCGTCTCCGAATTCCGTTCGAAGCCCAGCCGATATTCTCGCGTTTACCATACCGTTTGCTATTTTATGCCTGTGTCCTGTTCTACGGCGTGGACGCCGCGATCGGTTGTTGTGCGACGACGCATAATATACTTGTCCGCTCTCGATGCGCGAAAACATTTGAAAAATATTACCCGTGACGTCCACGGTCAATCGGCTGGCCAAAAAGTATGACTGCCTCGCGCGGTTTCCGTCGAAGAAAACGTATAGTCGGTCTTACGTTTAATTATGCGTTGTTATCGTCACTCTGTAATCGCGTGTAAAACGTTACCAAATAATTGTTAACAACTGTTTTTTTTTCTAATCGATTCGTCCGCCGACGCATACCATATATATATATACATATATCGTTCGAAATATCAATAATAACGAACGCAAACTATTCGAAAACAGAAAACTCTTCGCCCAAAAAAACGGTCGAATCGGTTTTTTTGTCGTTATTATTTTCTACTTTCTGCAGATAGTATAAATGAAATTACATCATCTAATTGTTTGTAATTATATTCTATACGTCCGTAACAATCTATAAACGTTGTGTTTTTATCTCTACTCAAACGTCGGTTATGATGTACGTATTTTAGATTTTATTTGAAACCTTAACCGATAATTCTGATACGCTTTTAGCGATATTCGACCAATAAACGCGATACGTAAACATGACAAAACAGGTTTTTTACAGTGTCTGACATCGTGCAATATTATCTATTTATCTACATACATACCGTACAATAATAATAATAATAATGCAGATAATTAATTCATCGCGTATTTCTGTACACGTTTATCAGGTGTGACGAATAATTAATAACGAAAATTATCACGGTGTAACAATGTGCGTACGTTTTTCGTTTTGAAATTAATTAAACAACGCGCTTTCATGCGTACTACCTGTATACATGATATACATATATATATATTGCAAGTATTCAAGTTCTGTATTAACGTGCAAACTCCTACTGCGCCGTATAACAAAACGCATTCGTATTTCATACATAACACATAAATAATGCGTGTACGGTTATTATGAATATTTTATTTGTGCGCAAAACAATAAGATTAAAAACACGGTTCGGCGTGTAATATACGTACACGTTGCGTTCGACGCGGAGGCTGTTCGCTAAAAGTATTTTATATTGAACGCGAACAATTGTTATATACAATAATATTGTACACGGTAACGTCAGTACACACAATGCCGTGTGATCGAAAACTATTATAGCGCGATATGTATGTAGGTACGAACGTAAACAACGTAAAACGTCTACCGATTTCTATTCGAAATAACGTTTAAAGTACACATTTTATATATATTCTCTTATTATTATTATTATTATTATTATTTGTTTTTTTATCCGGAAGACGCGCGCGCGCGTATATATATATATATATACAATCAGGCTGATTGAGTTGTCTGCTCATTGTTCGCCCGATGAAAAATGGTCGTTCCGGTGACACAGTGATAGTATTTGTATATATATAAGAAAATTGGATTGGATGGATTTAAAAGCTTTATAGACGCCCCCGAGTCGTTTTACCGCGGTTTCCTACTATATACAGCATCCGGCACCGCCGCCGCCGCCGCCGCAACAGCAGCCACGGCGGCGGCGAGCCCGCTGACGTCGTCACACAACCATTTTTCATACGTGGCGGCGGCGGCGTCTCCCCCGAGAGTTTTACGTATTCGTGGCATTGTCATATCTCGCGTCGCGTGACAGTCTCGCGATTCTTGACGCGCAGCTCACGCGTGTATATTATTATTACGCGCGTGTACGCGTATAACCATACATAATATATACGTAAGTACGCGCGCCCCTGTCGAAATTCGATTAGCCGTCGTAATGTGAGCTCAACGGTGTAATCCGCCGACTCGAGCCGGCGACAGTGACCGCGGTATCAACCGTAATCGTGTCCGCGCGTGATACGAACGGTATCGTACTTGGTTTCGTAGGGTTGACGCGAACGCAGCACTCGGCGTTTGAATACGAGTCGATTGAAATGACAAACACTAGACGGACTATCGTTTCCACGAAAACAAATCAGTTAGTTTTTCGGCAAACTGTGAACGTCCTCTTTTAATAGCTCTTTTCGTAGACGACTAATGAATAGACATGATATTCTTCAAATATACATATATATATATATATATACACACATGAACGAACTCGGATTACGGATTGATGAAATTGATGCGTTCATTTTTCTGACATGTTCGATAGTCGACATATAAAATTCACTACTTTACCGACTATGACCCGTTAAATAAACTAATTATGACACAAAACTATTTTCGTTTTTTTGATTATCCGTCTATTAATATAATTGTATTATTTTTAATTCGATTTATTCCAATTGTTTTTAATTTAAACTGAAACTTTGTACCGAGATTTATACGAATTTCTCGATTTTTTGCGTTTTAATTGTGTGCCGTCATCGTATTATATATTATTAAACGCGACCGCGCGGCGCTTACGCTCGCGTGATCTGCGAACGATATACAATTATTATTCTATACAATGTCGTCCGGCCCGATAATGCGTGTAAAATATCACTTTTATATTTATCTAACTGCAGCAAGGCGGAGGGAAGAAAAAAAATAAACGCACCCTCGCGGCGGCGAAAGACGTTCGGTCGCTCGCGCGTCAACCGTTTTCCGCGACAGAAATACGTTTTCGATCATATCCCACAGCGGCGGCTATCCTTTGAAAAAACCGGTGTTGTTGAAGATATTTCCACAAGACCACCCACCCACCCAGGTCCGGACTGTCGTTAATTTTTTCCAATATTTATTTTATTACCCAAATACCTATAAATATAAAAATCAACGCTAATACACACCAACTGAACAACACACAGCTTTTCTTTTCTTTTCAAAAGTTCTATTTTCTAAGCTTTAAACAATAGTTTTCACTAATCGGTCAAGTGATAATAGTCTATTCATAATCATTTACGTCGAGTACACGTCCAGCCCGTTTAATAGCTGTTGCTCCACCACTCAAACAACACTTGAAGTACACGGATGGCCGCCACCAGGCCCGTCTCGAACGTCTAAACACACCTAGGCGAAATTAAGATTTGTCGCCCCATCACGTGCTTATAAATACAATATTTTCTCTTAGGCGTAAATGAGGATGGGGGGTGGGCTTTCCACCCAAAAAAACTACTGTAGCCTTTCTCCCAATTTTTTCGACATTTTCTATGGCAATATAAGGTTTTTAAAATTATACGTGTTATTTCTGCCTACGGAATAAACATCAGACATCTGTTTACACGAACAAAACCAAAATTATACGGTCCATATACGCCAATTTCAGATATGACGATTCATTTTGTTCGGAGGTACGAACGTAGACAAACCGAAATAATTACGGTCGACGGTTTAAATAAAATCAACGAACACATTCGATTCGGTCGACAGGAACGCGATTAGACAATGGGATAAATGTCTTGGATCTTACTGTCGGCTTACAATTCGTTTGACGTAAACATTGTGGGAAAATCGTGTTTTTTTTTTTTTTGCGTTCGTACGTTTTATTACACGACCCGGTGTGTAATTCGTTTTTATGGAAATGCCGCGCCAGAATGTGTGCCCGCGTTGCCTCTACCCCTCGAACCCCGGGGGCCGCCGATATCGCGCACGCCCGATTGTTTCGCCGCGAGCGGTTTTCACGTACCCCGGAGTCAGCGCGTCGGTAAGTGTTTAATCATACGCGGGCATAGCGAAGACGGCGGGCGGGGAGAAACGCGTATAATAATAATAATGATAATAATAATACGTATACATGAAACGATAACGGGCGTAGACGAAATTCTCTCTTCTGTTGTCGTCGTCGTCGTCGACGAAAATAAACAGAACCCGCGCGACGTTCGGCTGTTTTCCTTTGCCGTCCGGCGGCGCGTGTAATTAATCACTCGCGCGGGCGACACTTCTTTATACCGACTGTACGTACACACGCACGCGTACGCCGCCGGTGACGTAAAGATGATAACCTTTTATTTACAATTTATAAACGATACGAAAAAATAAATCGATATTTTCGAGGGTCCGTTAAACGTCGTTATCCGTCGGTCTGACGATTTTCCCGTGAACGCCGAACGACGTGTTGACGTGGTCGGTCGTTGATCGCCTTTTTTCGCCGCCCGTACGCGACGCTGCACGCGAAAATGCACAAAACCCAAACGCAAAACGCGCGTTTTCCACCTGACCCGCGCGTTCTTGTTGACCGTCATCGCGCTGGCCAACGTGGAAACATAACAAATACAAACGGTCGTTAATGTCGGCCGCGTGACGATCACGAGTGCATAAAAACCGTTTTGGCTGTAAAACGCGTCGAACACGAAGATAAAAAACGTTATCGAAATGAATAATAATAATAACAATAACACGATTATATCCCGTCGGTCTATATCATTCGAATACGTTTTCAGTTACTGATACAATAAGAGTCGTCGGATGACATTTTAAAGCCACAACAGTCGTTTTGTCGATCGAATTTTAATGTTTCTTCGGGTTTGTGTACGACATCGTCTGAATGTACTTTATGTTTAAAACACGTCGTCGACATATTACAACACTGTACGGACTACCACTCCGTTTGCAAACTATTAGTTTCTCGTGGTCTAAATACGTAACGCGTATTATTGTAAACGCGTTACGGTTCGATACGTGTATTCGATAAACGTAATTCAAGGCAAGACTTATATGTCGTAACAGCCCGTTAAACGGCGAGAACGCCTACAATAATATTATAATGTCTATAATTATAACGAAGAACATTGTTATCACATATTCGTGATTGTATACGACAAGTACGAGTGCACTGTATACTACACAATGTAACGATAGAGCATAACGAGAATAATTCGTATTGTTAACTATTATAATACAACGTTTATCACATATATCAAAACATTAAATGTATTACACGCTTACGCACACGCGCATACACACATGTGCAACGGGCAATTTAGTCACGTGTAATATAGAAAAGCACTGGGATTAAAAACGCATTGCAAAAATTGGTTTTTCGCGCGGCTCTAATATACAAATCAACTCTACTATATATATAAGTCAGCGTTTCCCAACCTGTGGTACGAGAGATGATCTTAAAGGGTACGCCAGGGGGGAAAAAAAAATGTTGAATGCGATTTATATTTAAAACGGTTCGTTTCGGAAGTAGTAATAAAATTTAACTATTTACACTCACCTTACTTAGATATAGAAAATAGAATGAAGATTTAAAAATACTATACGTACGTATAATAATACAGACCAGTTGGTCGCAACAATATTGTTATCGCGTATTCGCACGGCTGGGTCAAACTTCGTCAATTGCTTTCAAAGCGAACCGTGTTTATTTCCAGTCGTCATGATCGAAGTCGGTTATTCGTTTCATATTGATTTGTAACATTTTTATCATTTTGACCATGGACCCAACGGTTGACCACTGGTACCGACGGTACAAAAACAGAACTACTCGAATTGGCACTTGAATCCGATACTGTTCCAAGCACGTCAACGAGTTCCAATCCAGGTCGAGAAAATCCGAGATCGACTTGAGCATTTATTTATTTACCTTCTGCTGATTCAGATTTTACAAAAATTAAGTGAAGCCATACAACCTCAAAGTTCACATTGACTTGTGTCTTGTACATATAATGATAATGTTAAGTTTATTTACGATTTTCAATCGATACAAATGGTGTTTTTTTTGTTAATTTTTCACACCGCAAGTGTATCCGATGATAATAATAACGAGCAATAAATAATCATAAAACGGTCATCAAATTAGTAAGGGGTACGCGAAGCTTTGGCATTGGGTCAAGGAGTAAGGCGAGTGGTAAAAAGGCTGGGAAACGCGATCCGATAAATAACGCTGTGAACGTTTCGTTCGTAAAAGATGATAACAAACAGTGATTGAATTGGAGGGGAGACGCAGAAGGACTGAAAGTACCTCTTCTATTTTTTACGCGTATTCGCTTTTCCACAGCCGACGAAACATGAAAAATAATATTGTTTTGTTGTCGAAATGATATACTTAATGTTACAGCCTTGATACACCAGCAGATGCCGATTATGGCCTATGAGTTTTCCCACTATTTGTCAGTCCACAAGCGCGACTATCGGCTTTTAACACGTTCACGGACACCCTTACATTTTCATATTGTTCATGTACATATTCCAGAAAATCACTTTTCTATTACTGCTATAGCAGTATTATTATTACAGCTAGAAATGTCGGAATCAAATTCCAAACTTTCGTTCGAATACTCTTCTATATCTTGTTCGGAACGATCCGTTATTAGGTATCGCAAACGTAAAACGAAAACTACGAGTTCACTTCTATTGCTTCGCGCATAATGAAACACGAACAACGTATAACAAGATGAAATCGATTAATGAAAACACCCAATAGGAATACAAAAATAGAATTCGTTTTACTCGTATGTCAATTATATTTATCCGTGCCGAGACACGCGAGTGAACGTAGTGGGTCGGTCCAAACCATAGTTGCATTCAATACCATCGAAAATAGTACTGCGTGAACAGTAATGTGCAGATTTCGAGCGTTTTGTAAATCACTGCGATGGGCAGCAGTGACCCGTTTCACATCAAAATTCAAATTCCCGCCATAGCTGTAACTAACCTAACCTAACACGTTATTCGTGGGTACCGAGATAAACTCCACGTTATCCGGTTATCGTCCATATCGTTTTCCACGCCTCGAATTGTCGTCGTGGTGCAGGCGCGGATCCAAGGGGCTACACCCCGTAGACTCTTGTTAAATTTTTTTATTAGTATTTTTTTATAATTCTAACTCTTATCTACGATACTATAGAAAGACAATTTAAAATGAAGTTGTAGCTATGGGATTTTTCGGTTTTAACGTTTTTGATAACCAACAAAGATAAATACCTCTTTTTATCAAAGTACATATAATTGTTTTCATATATATATGTATTGCAGTTTAATTATCGAACGATACGTGAACGTTAAAAATTGATGGGTTACACATAATATAATATATCTACAGTACGGCTAATAAAAATATCTCGAACATCTCCGTAGAGGACTCGTAGAATCGTTCCGATAGCAGCCGCAACCGCCACGCGATTCGACATTTGATAAAGACACAAAGACAGACTTTATCGTTTTATTTCGGTGTATCGCAAACGAAAATATTGGAAAATATTTCATTACTCGACGCGACAAAATGAGGATTAAAGTTGTTTTGATTAAGATGGCCCCCCCCCCCACCCCGTAAATAAGTTCTGGATCCCCGCGCCTGTCGTGGTGGCGGCGATGCACTTTTCCAGTATGTCCGCGCGGCGTTTATAAAAATCGTATCGAACACGCGCTTACTGTTTTGCAAAGCCTTCAGAGTCCGCTCCCCCCCCCCAACCGTTAATAATGACAATACGACGAGACACGTTATTATCGTTACAACATACTCGGCACGGAGCGGGCCGCGAGGAAGACGCGCGCGCGCGTAACAATTGATCGCTTCGCGGGTGACCGGCGGAATTCGATTGTCGATCGCGTTCCAACGGGTTTCGGTCGCGTGTATTTATTATCTCGTCGCGCGGCCGGGAGCTGTTAACGTTTCCTCCGTCGGCCGCGCTTTTGGTTTTGTTGTCGTTTCCGTTGAAAACACGTGCGAACACGGACCATTGGACTTGTAGACTCGCCGAACTCGCGATCGAAAACTCTCGACTGTCGACATCCAAACGGTTCCAAACGCTTTCGGCGACCGACGTGACGTTCCGCGGGGTCGGTTCGTTTTGGCCATTCGAAAAACACGAGTCGCGTCGTTTCAAAAACGCAACGCGCGGCTATTGATTTCCTTCGCGCGCGCGGCCCCGTCTGCGCGTCCAGTCCAACGAAACGTGAAAACGTCTTACGCGCCAGCCGGGCGTACGAAAATCGCCAAACTATCGGCGTACACTTGACGGCGCCGTAACGGAGATCTACGCCAACGCGCGTTGAATCGTCGCGCGACGTGACGCGGATCTCGCGTTGATGAACGCCTCTCCGGAAAAACGGAAAAACGGGCCGTCGAGCGGCGCTAGCGTCCCGCGAGAGTGATTGATTGCACGCCCGTCGGAAAACGTCGGCGACAGGAAAAAGGGAATAACGTGTGCGGCGTGCGTGGGCGACACGGATAAAGGGTGAGAATTATGACGACGATGATGACGACGATAGTATGACGGCGGCGGCGGCGACGGTAGTTTTTTTCTGTACGCGCGTATATCGGCAAGAGATAAATAGAAGTACGTGCGTACGTCGTCGTACGGGGTGGAAAAAAGTATGACGGCGTGCGGTTCGAAAACGTTTTTGTTTTGCCCGCGTTTAAAAAACGTTGTCGTTTCCGGATTATAAATAAATAAAATATCTGTACGTTCAACACATCCACGAACGTCGGACGGCGTCACGGCCGTCATAACGTCACCCGCGGACGTTCGTTTGTACACGAAATTATACGGCGACGCGTACCTAACGTGCATGACACGCGCGCATTCGTGAGAGGTTAGGTTTCGACAACGCGCGTCGGTAAGCAATACGAGTCGTCGATTCCGAACACGGTAAACCGGAACCGGACGACCGTCCTCCTGTGTTCATCAGCACTCGGATTGTTTTCCACACCCGGTTGCCGCGTTACGACGTCGTCGTGATGTTCATTACCGTAATGTGTGTGTGTGTGTGTGCGTGTGCGATTATATGGCGGTTCGCGGTCCAAAGGGTTTTTCGCGGTCCCTCGAGAATTATCGTTTCTGTACACACACACACCGCGGTTACCCGGTACTCGGTATGCGCGCGCAAACGCTTCGTGCGCACTCGTCGATACATAAAAGCGCGTCTGCACGCGCATTATATAACAGCAGGTGTTCGTCTTCGGCCGGGTACGTAAACACGTCGGCCGCAAAAACGGCAATCCCGTTAATTGCTCGACGGCCCGCCACAGCTTCAACTCGTCACACGTCATATTACGTACACGCACGAGCGTTAAGCGCACGACCGGTTATGATTACACGTACGGCATGTGTGTATATAACGTCCGCGTCCGCGTTTTTTACACTTGTATTTTGTTTTCGTTTCTTTCGCGTACGCGCCCCGACTTTTCGATCTCGTCGTGCGTGTTCGCGTACGATAAATACGATTTTCAAAATCAATCGGACGTTTGCGCGGTTTATTAAACGCCTTGGAATGTGGTCGGGTCCATTGCGATCTCGGGATCGGGGTCCGCAGGACAGCCGAAATAACGCCTTAATAATATCGGCTACCGGATTGCTTCTTCCGTTGAACTCGTACCCATTCGGCGGTCGGGTCTCCGCGGAGGAGCTGTGCGGACGCGATTCTCGTTCCGTCAACGGGACCGATCGATACACGTCTTCTGTTTCAATTATTATCAAAGGCTTGTGCGCGCGAATTCGACGGATCGACGTTTTAGTCGATGACCCCTCAACACACACACACCCGTGGTCAGACGGAAATTCAGTTCGACACCGTGTGGAAAGCGTTCGGTTCTATGGTTACCGCAGCGTGAATCGTAAATGGTCGACCGCGAAGGGCGGCTCGTTCGTAATCCCCAAGTGGTTTGTTTTATGAACATTTTGCGTTTCACGTCGGCCACCGTGCGCGGTCGCGGGTCGGCAGAAACTCGGGAAACGTACGCTTGCAAATGTTTAACGGTTTTACGTCGTACGGTTGAAAAGGTGTAAGGTCCGTCGACGGCACGTATCACGTATCACCGTTGTCAGCAACCGCCTTCTCGAAATCGGACGAGGGTTTCGTCCGTACGTTCCCGCGTGAGCAGTGGCGTATTTAGGATTTCGTCCAGGGAGAGGGGAATAATATTTTATTGATCTAAAGAGCGCTTCGTAAAATCATGTCTAATGGCTATTGTAAATAAGAATATCGAAAACTAAAAAAAAACAAGGATGGGATCTATCCACTATCTATAGCCACTGCGTGTGAGAGTATCGACGTGTAATGCGCGCACAACATATGGACGTAGGCAGTGGCGTATTTACGGGGGGGGGGGGGGATATGGGGTATAGATCGAAAGAATATTTTTTAATAAAATTCCCCTACCCTAGATGAAATCCTAAATACGCCACTGAACGTAGGTATGCAACCCGGATCCATACCTACACACGCGCTGCGGGACTTTGCACACAATGTTTCTCGATATTTTTAACCTTGTCGAACCGTTAAAAACCACGCGTCTTCCCAAACACCTATCTACGGCGACACCGAAAACTCGGTATCTCGAAAATCGCACGTCCACGTGCGCGCGTATTGTATTGTATTCTGCGCTACTCCGCTGGTACGGATCGTGCTTAGCGCGATGTCCGGCAGTATTCGCTCGGGTTCCTCCGGGCTGCCGATCGGACCGAGTGACCGCGGACTCCGAGGGCGCGGTTCCGGTGCCGCTGCCGGACCGAAGAATTCGCCGGCGGAGCGTCTCGGACCGAGCCCCGGGCGACGTTAACTTTCGTATTATTGACATTTTTCTCACGAACGCAACCACGTGTGTATTAATTAAATTCAAACCGTATTTTTTTTAAAATTCCTATGGGTTTTCAACAAAAAAAATCTTCAAAACAAAAAACAATATCGTACTCCGATCGCGTACTTATAATTATAATACATACGAGCATAGCTCCCCGACAAACGACATGGGCCGAAAAGATCGAGATCGACGATGATTTGGAACTACATCACGCGGCGGATCAACCCACCCACCCAACCACCCACCCGTCAGCCCGCCCGCCCGCCGGCCGTAATACCCGAGCCTCCGTGTCCCGGTGCGCGGCTGGTAACGTCGCGTGTGCACGGCGGCGAGAGGAAATCGTATTGTACACGCGCGGCGCGGTAGCTCGTGGCGCGGCCGCGCGACACGTCGGGGCCGCCGGCAAACATGGTAGGCGATACGACTGCGGTCCGCGATTGGCCGACGGTCGGTCACGTGGCGGGGCGTGTCCTCCGCGATATGTGTGCCCCTCTCTCCGCCGTTCGTGCGACGCGCGCGCCGTCCGAGCCGCCGCCGCCGCCGACAACGCCACCAACGACGTCGCGCGGCCAGCATGCCAAAAACGTCTCTCGACCGCCGCGTCGTGTTTCGATGTGCGTGCGTGTGCGTGTCGCGGGGGAAAAAAAACTAATGTCTCGTCCGGCTTAGTGTTTACCGGATCGCGGTGACGAGACGACGGCGACGACGACGACGACGTGCCGTGCGAGTGTGCGAGTGTGCGAGTGTGTGTGTGTGTGTGTGTGTGCGAATTTCGCTAACTCGTCGACAACGAATACGGTTTTTTTTCCTCGCACGTTTTTCTTTTTATTAACTCTCCAACACCGTGTTGCCGTAATTGCCCGTAAACGGCGCGGTTAGTTTGTTGGACGCGCCGACGATGAACTCGTTCCTCACGCACAACACGCTGCCGTACCACCAGCCGACGCAAATGCATCAGATGATGATGCCCGAGCCGAAGTACACGCCGCCGGACGACTACGGCAACGTGCAAAACTACATGGGATCGCCGGACTTTTTCGGCAGCCCTCACCACCATCATCACCATCAGCACCACCCTCACCACCATGCCAATCACCACAACCAACAGAGTCAACACGGCGGCGTCGGCGGCGTCGGCGTCGGCGTCGGCGGTGGCGTCGGCGGTGGCGGCGGTATCAGCAGCATCGGTGGCGGCGGCGGCCATCAACAAGCGACTAGCGGCGTTGGCGTCGGTGCGGGTGTCCTCGGAGCGACCGGCGCCGGCCACTATCAGGGACACTATCAGCAGCAGATGCAGGCCATGTACCCGAGCCCGGGCCAGACGCCGTCGTACTACACCACCAGCGCGGCGCCCAATTACGGCGCGTACCAGATGCACCATAACGGCGGCCACATGCCGCTCGAGGCGCAACAACCGCCGGCCGCCCTGATGCACAACGCTGCCGCGCAACAATGTCAGGGCGGCAGCATACCGCCCGGGTCCGGCGGCGGCGGCGGCGGCGGTCTGGCCGCGGCCATCAACGCGGTCATGCCGCACGACATCAAGGACGACTCGACGCCGTCGCCGTTGCCGTGCCACCTGCAGCCCAGCCCGTCCTCGTCCAACCACATGTCCAACAACCCGCTGGACGGGTCGTGCTCCGACGACATGGACGACAACTGCACGGACACGGACGAGATGATGATGACCACGGTCAACGGGTCGCCCATCATGATGGACGACGGCGAGTCTTCGGACCGGGTCATCTATCCGTGGATGAAGAAAAACCACGTGGCCGGAATGCGTAAGTCTCGTAACATACCGTATACCGTGTTGAATTCAAACTTCTTCGGAGCCCACGCGCACTTCCTCCGGCTGCTGCTGCTGTGTATACGGTTGTAAGCCCGCGGCCGCGTCGCCGGCCATTCGCCAACCATCGGTACCAAGCTTGGTATTACCGGTAATTGGCTTTAGTGAATCCGCCATAATCGCCCCTCGTGTATAATAGTTAATCGCGTACGCTGCAGAGATACAGTGGGTGGTGTTTCCCATTTAGTTCATCTGCACTTCTTTTTTTTACAAATATAATTCTCCGTATCGTTTTTCGTTTCGACGAGTACCCTATCCCCCCAAATGTTACTATTCCCGTTTTCCAATCTTATCGAATCCTCCTCTACGGTTCGCCGTTCTTTTTCCAACCGCCCCGAAATCGTCGACTCGTATCAATACAATATGTATATCTTTAGGTATAGGTCATTTTTACTTGGATGTATTCAATTGTCGAGTAGTTCACATTAGAAAATTGTTTTTCTCTAACAAAATTATATGTAATATAGACAATTATACATTTATAATAACCATTTGTTCTAATGAACTTCGGACATTCGTGTTTCCAATTGTCTACGTAATGATGTTACGTTAATTATTATTTTAATTGACAAAAATTAAATTTGAACGACGACAAATATGTAATATGGCAGAACCTTTGACGTATATAGGTTACATCCTCTAATCTGCCTGTCCCATTAAAACCGCCATTAAATGAGATCTACTTGACTCGGCGTTTCATAAAACACCAGCACCTATCTATACATGTGCCGCGACGAGTATCGCATACCTATAAATATATACCTGCTTACTTATATATTGTTTTCTGGTCATGAGACGTTTTTAATTTTACCGTTCAGACTCGATTTTGGTCAAACGGTCTCGTCGTTAAATGTACGCGGTCTGCGAGTTGGGCCAAGTGACCGTTTACGCATGTGCGAACAACGTATAAAACGGTCTGATCATAAATCGCTAACCATATGATATTACAATAAACACTGTTGGTGATCATCGTGTGACGTGTTAAAAAATCTAACCAAACACAATAATACGTGCGAAGACGCATATATTATATTAAATTGTGTGTCAAAATTCCTCGGAGACTTTTCCAAGCGTTTCGTTCTTCCGGGATTCCGCGTGCAAAATAATGTTATATTGACAGTATACATATGTACATTGTGGTTTCGCACACAGACACACAAAAAAAAAGAACGAACAAACAAACAAAATCACTTGAGCAATATGCGCTTTCGCACGTTGCAAAGTAACAATACGTAATGTACACACATAGGTACATAGATACCTGTCTACTGTATATGAATAGGTGCGGCGTGTATACATATATGTGTGTGCGTGTGCGCGTGTTGTGGAATGTGTCGTAAAAGGTCAAAAACGTTTTTTCCCTTTTCTTTCAATATAATAATATAATATCCCGATATCCGGTTACAGTTGTATGGATGCGTGTGCGTAAAGATATATGTAGACATACGCGTATCCATTGATACACGACGAGACGTTCATTCATATCCGTATGCGGTTTTTTAGCGGGTTTTTTTTTGTTCCTTCGCAGACGCCTCCGGGAGTCCAGCTATACCTGCGCAAATCATATTATCTATACGTTATACGTCTAGGGTACAATATTCGCAATACTCTGTTGACACGTATTACAATTGAATCGTTTGATTTGGGACGTTTCGATTTCGTACATTAATGTGTGTGTGTGCGTGTGTATATACACGTATTTCTCCGTATAATACGACCTTTTAAAAATCCGTTTTTCGAGTATATTATACATGTCTATTTAACAGACCAAAAGAAAAAAGAGGAAGGAAAAAAAAAAAGGAAACCACCGTAACAAATTGTACAATACCGCACACACACTGTTAACTAGATATATAATATATGTGTGTTTTGGCAATTTATCAAAACGATTTTGGCCACCGTCCACACATAAATACCATAAAAACGTCCTCTTAAAAAAAAAAATCTTTTTTTTCTCTCCTCTTCTATTGTGCCGTTCAAATAAATACCACGTCCCGTGCGTCCCAAAAACGACTGCATGTAATATACGCATTTCCATAGTTCGGAAACGGTTAAATATTTTTTAATCTTGTACAGGTATATTAGTATATGATGTACGTGTTACGGTGAGCACGCCGACTATGCGCAGTGCAAGTGTTACATTATACTGTCTATAGAAGCATATCACGGCAACGATATGTGGATGGGTATCCCGAATTTCGTTATAAATTTATATGTATACATCACGTTGAAGAAAAACGATCGTTAATGTATTTATTATGTGTCGGTGATCGTCCGATAGTGATCACGCACATATATATATTCATTTATCGCGCGTTTTAAACAAATTTTAAAACTGACGTGAATGCATTTCAAAAACAAATTTTCCAACATCAATTCCCGTACAGTGGCTTCATACAATACGTACATACTCCGACCGACTATGGTCGATAAGCCCGCGACGACTTGAACGTTAGTTTTTATATACATATATATATATATATATATATATCATATAATACGGCGCTGTGTTCGAAAGAATGTGATGTTGTGGTCATTTCATAAGTAAACGTATTCAAGTATATTTATGTGTGTGTATATGTATATATGTAAATGTATTGCACGGTAATATTATGTTGAGATACGGAGATATCTTAAGAGATTATAAATATATGAACAACGAAAACGGCGTGTTGTTACCATATGTATTATTATTATTATATATCGACGTAACCTCATATTTTTCAAATCTTAAAGACGCTGCAGCGATTATATACTGTAAAATACATATTATTGTTATTCGGATAAAGTTCGACGGCAGCAAGCGATACTTTTTTCCGAAAAATTACGTTTTTTTTTGTTTTTATTGTAATAAGCGACGAGTGTCTCTACACGTGACAAAACGTGTCGCGTACGCAACGGACACACGCACGCGAAAACCGTAGTACGGTTATGACGAATTTTATTTTTTCGGTTTTGTGAACCGAACTGTGAACTAACTGTGAATGATTTCCGTGAGCTTCAGTGAACGTTTCATTATCGTACACCAGGTTGATCACAGGGCCGACGTCCAAGACACGCATCGTTTTGATCGTGTCTAAAGGTTTCTTCCTGTGTGGACCGTCACCGATGACGACGCGTTACAAGCGCACTGTTATTATTTTACAACAGCGCCCCCCCTCCCCCCCTCCCCCCAGTCGTCCAAAGCGCGTTCGCTCCGGGCCATTGTCTTACACGCGCGCGCGTTCGTTTGTCGGCGGACTCATCGTCCGCATAACGTTCATATTACAATAACGTGCCCGTGTGTATACGTCGTATTGTCGTGAGTACGCTAAGGAACGAAAACGCGTGCGCAAACTCCTTTACGTGTACATACAGGTATATATATATATGAATGTGTGTGTGTGTGTGTGTGAAGACAAATATAAAACTTTGACACTGTACATTTAAAGTTTGGAAATTCGTATGGAAATTGTTTGTTTCTTCTGGTCGAGATCGTGCATGATACTAAATTTTTTTTTTTTTTTTTGAAACTTTATTAAAAACAATTAGTTTCGACAATTACAATTTATACAAATAAAATGTATACACTAAGATGATAATAAATAACTTAAATAAAGAGAAATTTGTTTTTACAATAAAGGTATTAGATTAAATAACCAGTCTGATTAAAAAGAGAAATGATAGAAAGGATAATGGGAGAATAATATTGCGAGGAAAGAATAGATTGAGTGTTAAAAGGAATGTTGTAATTTTTAACCAGCGCTTGAAGCTTTTTGCGTTGTGCCATCAAGGCAGGGCACTGGAAAAGGATATGGAGGGTGTTTCAAATTGATTCGAACGTATGGAGGGTGCAAAGAGGAGAGTCACAGAGAGATAATTTAAAAGAATGGGATGGAAGTAGCGTGTGACCTAATCTGAGTCGAGAGAAAGAGCAGATTGTTTTCCTACTAAGTTTCAGCTTGTGGAACCACGGTTGTGACGGAATCGTGGGAGAAACGCTTCTATACCACGTGGCGTAGTTAGGGGGTAAATTATTCTATTGATTTAACCACATCGAGGCAATGTGAGTTTTTAGCATACAGCAAAAATCGGTCCACGGAATTAATATTGGTGAAGTACTGAGAAGACAGGAAGTAGACTTAGCCAATGAATCAGCAATTTCGTTACCTGAGATACAATATAAATTGCATGACGTTCTGAACATTACAATTACAATACGTTTGTTTGACGAATATTTCAGCACGATTTTCTTGTTTTCAAGGCACATTTGATTATGTTTTGGTGTTCCGATTTTTCACGATACGTTTCGATAGATATCTGTCAAATACCGCTATTATGATTTATATTCATACGTTGATTCGTTCAATATTCAATTTACGATAAATTGTTCTACAACAAATAAATACAATAGTCGCCGGCATGAAAGTATTCAGAAAAAATATTAAGTGTTTTTTCGGTCGTATTTTAATGCGCGTATTTTTCACCTCGTGTACGGTTTTTTCCGATGCACACAAACACCAGCCGTGTAGTTATAAATACACGTTCAGTGTACACCGCGGCCCGAAATAAATCCGAATCGACGTTCGATTTCGTGTTTTACTTTCGATTTTTTTTTTTTTTTTATATACCACAGTAAATCTCTATATTATCTACATAGGTATAAGTGAGCAGAATATTGTAACTTGCACGTTCATAATTTATATATTATTATATTTATATATATATGTATATGCGTATAGTTGGGTACGAAAATTTCGACGAATGTGCGATAATCTCGTTTTGAATTTTATCTCCGAGTATTATCGTCTGCTGCGATATAGTTATCGTGCGCGCACATATACGATGATTAATGCGACTGGGTTGTGTCTGGTATATGTTGGAAACGGCGTATGATACAGCGGTTGTTGTCGAACTTGTACGGTATCACGTGTACGTATTATCGCGTGTTGCAGCACGTGTATGGAAAAAATTGTGCCATATATTTTGGAGAAAAAAAATAATTACATGCACGTATGTCTAAGCTTCTAATGCATACCGTTGCAGTGAAAATGGCCGCTAAATATGAATTGTCGAATATTTACGCTGCGTCGAAACGTCATGATTTTAAAATGAAATCCGAAATTAAAAAATAATAATAAATATCTGTTTTAATTTTATATTGAAAATATTACGGCGTCGCAGACGTGAAGTATTGAGTTAAGTGATTTCAATGACCACGGTTAAATTTAATAGATAAATTGTGATTTCGATACGTGTAAGACCTCACCCGCGTGCTTTATTTTGAATTCGATTCGTCCGCGTACTGCCCAACATACGTTTCTTCTATTCGAATTGTTCGTATTTTAAATAACAACGTGTATTCGACGTACAATTTACCGGTTTTATCCGTGTCCCCCGTTCTCTTTGTTTTTCGTGTTACGCGATTTTTATCTTCATGAAAATAATCACTATAAGCGATATGGAAATTATTCGACAATTTTACCGTGGTATATTGCGTCTGGGTAGCCGCGTAGGTCGGTCGAACATTTAAACTAAACCGACCCAAGTACGTGCTAAATAATAATAAAAACGAAGCGTGTATATTTAACACACACCTTCCTGCAGTACATTCCTTTTTAATAATACATTAAATAATTTCTGTCGGTGGAAAGTTAAAATACTCCTCGACGCCGTCAC
The DNA here is from genome assembly GCA_019022885.1 of Schlechtendalia chinensis. Classification (NCBI taxonomy): domain Eukaryota; kingdom Metazoa; phylum Arthropoda; class Insecta; order Hemiptera; family Aphididae; genus Schlechtendalia; species Schlechtendalia chinensis. The sequence continues at coordinate 2,397,687 of CM032347.1, forward strand.
TCGCGTACATGTAGCTCACGTTTTCATATGATACGCGTTACGTGCACGTGATGACGAAGGATGTTTCCGCACGCATAAATCATTTTGCACGATCGACAAAATCTCTCGGACCCGTGTAGAACCAACAGTCATCGCCGTAGAAGATGTCAAGGATACACTGCAGTCGCATACGTAGGCAAACGATCAACACCGAGTATTTGAACTTAAACCGCGGTTGAGGTCACAGGCGGCGGTATAGGTACTCAATACACGGTGCGTTCGAAAATTATGGAGCGTTAAAAACATTATTGCCGCTCGTTTTCAACGTACCTCTAACGTGAATTTCTTTTAAATATTATTTAAATACTGGTATATTCTTATCTAGTTTATGAGAAAGAATCAGTCAGCGTTTCAAAGAAATATGTTATTAACGGCTGTGAAACACGTGATGTTCCGTACTTACTGAACGCTCTGTATAATATTATACGCACCGTGTAGACACTTACGGTATAGACACTACGTAATATTTCAATTATATGCAATTACACGCACGGCCGGATTGGCCCGGCGATCAACTGCACCGTGTTTGAATTGTTTTCTTCCTCCGAATTCCCGAGTTTCCTACACCGTTCTTACGTCGTTTCGTTTGTAGTACGTTGGAAAACCGAATGCGCGATAAGTTCAACAATATTAGCGTTTAGAGAAGAGAAAATCTGAGATAACTTCATTTATTTCCATAACTCATACGGTACATTATTATCGATTAACATTTTTTTTCACCATTTAACCGTCGAGTGGTACGCCGTAGAACGATAAGTTTTTAAAAAGTTCGAAAAATATTTAACGAACGAAATTTAAATCATATCGTTCCTATATTCATATATATATACTCGCCGACTCGCCACCACTACTATTACTTCTACACCGTCGGATGACCGTACACGTAACGTATTGTCACGCGAAAATTGTCATACTCTTCTGGGTCGCGCGCGGCTCTGCAACACGCACGCTTTATATACACACATATATATATTATACGCGCATTATGTACGTGCGAGCGCGTGTATATTTGTATTTTTCACTTCTTCCCGTTCTCCTGTCGCGGCGCACCCGCTGCTGCCGGGCATGCTTCGCGGCCTTTTTCCTCGCGCAGTTTTCATTCACGACACGTATTTGATTAATGGTTCAACGGGGTCAGAAGCATCTGCCGCCATACGGTCCCGGGCCGGTACCGACGGGAGAGTGTAGGACGTGGGGTGTGTGTAGGGGGGGGGGGGGGCTGAGAGAGGGAGGGAGGGAGCGGTAAAAAGCCAAAAAAAAAAACCCCTTTGTGGCGTCCTTTTTCGAACCCCGCGTCGGAATATCGTCGACAATTTGGCTACAGAGTGACACGTCGTCCTTTGAACACGCTCGCGCCACATACATTACGAGAACGGTTACGCGGCGCGGATCCTTTTATCCGCCGTGCGGTTGCTCTTGCCGTTATTTTCGATGCGCGAAGCGATTTCCGCGCGTAACACTGTAAAGTTAAGTGAGATCTTTAAAACGACACGTTTATAAGTCGTCCGCCTCGTTCGGATCACGCGCCGCAGTGGGTCGACGTTCGTGTCCCGTTACGTTACGTTTCGTTTGTTTTTCGCTCGAACGTCCCGACGAACTCGATATGACCGCGGCGTCATACGCGCTAAAACGCGTCTTGGCGATTCGTAACCGCTCGACGAGGCGTTTCCCGTGGCGCGTTATTGCCGTACGCCGCCCTCTTAAGGGAACGCCTCGACGCGTACACCGTCAATAACTTATCAACACGAGTCCAAAACGTTTAATGTTTCGTTACGAGTATCGACAAATAACGTCCAAGTTACCGCGTGGCTACTACATTTATGCGTTCACTCAACTCGAAATTATTTCAAAACACCACTCGAGTAATACGTACAAAGTATACAAAAACTAATTGAATGGAGCCTCCGACGCATACCTTTCACACGAAATTAAACTCGTATAATACGATATTATAGTTCGAAACGTAAATTACATTTTATATTGTATTAGCTGATCCGGTTGTCCTGCCCGTAGGTGCGCGATAATATATGTTAATAATATACAAAATAAGCTTACAATAAATATATCTAAACGATATTATAAACTTCTTATTTCAATACGAAAAACACGGATGTTTAAGATCCAATTCGTTCATGACCATGGTTTGTCCTTGCGACTTATTTTCGGTCATCGCAAATACCGAACGTATTGGAAATGATAAGCGTATGAACTGAATTGATGTGTCTGTGGATATCGTTGGAATGCGTGTCAATAAAACATTGTCTCCTCTGAACTTTCCATTTAATATTGTCGTTCCAATGACATTTCCCATAATCTTGCAAAAGTCTCTGTGCGTTTATGTTTTGATGGAAAATTATAGGTAAACCAATTTTCATACGTAAGTTATGTGGTATGAATTCTGGTAAATCGAGTAAATTTAAGAATTTAGTGAGACAACTTACAATTTCATTTTCATCCGTCGCTGTATCGATTGATTCAAACGAAATTAATTCGCCAAGCAATGTTTCTTGTAATGTAAAGTTGATTTCGACGTGGTCAATTGATGTTTACTATAATTGTCGCGTATATTTGGAAATACACTTTCTATTAATGCATTTTTCGAGTCGACAATGTTGCAAAAAATTTCAGGCAGTTTAATTGATTGTGTATTTTCACGACACACTATTTTTCCATTACCGATAAACACTTCAGCGGATAAATCATTTTCTAATGTAACGCGCACGTTTTTTATGAGTTGCAATCTATGGATATTTCGCTACAAAACGGATGGTTTTAAATATTAAGCCGTTAATTAAATTTTTTAAGAAAAATGATATACTCGATCGGACCCCCGTGTGTGTGGCGTATTGATTGTCATTCGTATATTTATATAAATGTGTGTATATATATACGTTATGATAATAACGTACGTGATCTGTGACACGTGGATTGATATCGACGTTAACTATATAGTTTATAAGCTGCGATAAATTATGGAATGACGAAAGGAGGGGGAGTAGCAACGACAGTGGCGGGCCACAAAGACGTGGATAAATTACAACAAGGGTCTGGTGGTGCAAGGTTTCGACCGACCAACATGCGACGTGTGTGTGCCGACGTACCGTACGTATACGTTAGGCGCGTACGAATCGCGCGCAATAATTCAATAACCGAATGATTTATACGCGATCGGATATTACCGTGTGCGTGTATACACTAGGAAACGCACGTGTATCGATCACGGTCGGGAGACGACGCGTAGATAGTAGTAGTGTCCTTCGGTGTATATTAATTTCCACTAACACCGTATTTACGTGTCTCGGACGTAACAAAAAGTCCCATAAACATACCGTCGTTGTCCGTGACCCCACCGCCGCGGTATATCACGATCGTACATTGTGCGCGCGTACACAAAAGAACGCCGTGTATATCACTATACGTATAACCTGACCTGAGGGTAGTCGTCTCCCCCGTACACACGACGGTCGCCTACAGAACGCGGACGTTCGCGCGGATACGTGTGCCGGTCGACGTCCGTCCGCGGAGGTCGCGCGCGCAAGGTGGTATCCGACCCGTCGTCTCGTACTTGGCGAGCCGCGCGTGTAAAACGCCGGCGACGATGGCAGGCGATTTATAATTTTATCCGGTACTCCGGGCGCACACGCTCTCCGGGGGAACTCGACGTCGGTGTCGCGAGATTAATATCGTTCGACGGGGCGGTCTTTGTGCCCTTTCAATGGATCGTACTTACGTTGGCACACGCACGAGAACCCATTTACAGTCCCGGAACACCCATTACGGAGGTCACGTAAGTTATGTACGTGTGTGCGTTGTTGTTATAATAACAATAATAATAATAATAACAGTGACCGATAACGCGCTCTATTCATTGCTAATTTGAACGTCTCCGGACCGCTATTGATACGAGAAGCACCTCCGCACGGTGCGTTCTACATCGTATTATCGGGCGGCCCGGTTATGCACGCGTAATAGTAAATAACGTCTAAACGATAACTCGGGCTCGTTTTTATACGCGCCGACGACCCCCCCAAGCGTGTTGCTCCACGACCACCGCGGGCGTTTAGGTCTAGGACGTGTATAATATATACTCGTGCACGCGTGATCTTGTACACTTGTTAGCGGATTTTTACATGCGAGTTCAAAAGTAGCGTGTGTACGTTATCGGGATGAAACGCCGAGATCGCCGGAATCGAGATTGTTTTCTGGCTGGTCCAAACCGTCCCGGTGCGCGCGCGCGTTAGACTGGACCACACTAACGGCCGGGCTCGGTGTTAAATCCGATCACGAATTATTACTGACGCGCGCGAGACCATCTCTTTGGGTAAAAAACAAAGCGAAAAGTGAGTTTACGCGCTCGAAAAAGTTCTACAAACGTGCCCGGAGGACGTTCTATTGGGTTTATTCATTTTTCAACAAAGAACGCATTGTATTCGACCCGACATTTAATCAATAGCCGGTAATCGAATCATGAAAATCAAACATCGAATGACTCTCGAGCACCGTTCCCGAGCATTGTACACACTCGGAAACTGTTTATAAATTATTTACGTAAAAAAATTTCAAATCGCTCAAAATCCACACTGCTACGGTGTGCTAGTAGCGACATATATATATATATTCATTTCATGTAATAGTTTACAATCATATTCAAATAGCGTACAATTATCGATCGCCGAAATCTGTTTATAAATTAAATAATGACGACGAAAATAACAATAATACGAAAGTGATCGACACGTTATTATACCCAAGTCTTAAGAGTCATTTCAATTTTTAAAATGCAAATATTTCACGTATTTTCTTTTTTTTTATCTTTTACTAGCTTGCATAATTCAACACTTTAAACCGTTTATTGACGTTTGATCGTTCGTCACAACTAGCATACACGTCTAGTGGAATTCGTCGAATTTAAGCGCCCCTTTTGATGATTTTTTAATGACTTTCCCGTTAAGATAAAATGAAAAAACATATAAATACGATTATTACTGTTTTAGTCGAGTGTATCTAGGCGGTCTATTTACATAAAAAAAAAAAAAAAAACGCATACGATCGAATCGTTTTGGTCGCACAAAATATTCATGTACACACGAGCGAACCCGGCAATCCGTCGTATGAGGTTATTTTTTGGGTGGAAAAATCCCGCGGACTCCTCTCGTCGGGTCGGGTCGTCATCCTGGGAGACGGACGTCGAACCGTACAGAGAAAAAAACAAAAAAATCAAATCACCGTTTAGTTTAGCGACATTCCGGCACAACCGCAGTCGCGCAACGTTTCACATCTCGGTGACGGCGACGGCCCCTGCGGCTGTAGGAGGTACACGCGTTGTTTTTTTCGCCGAGACGTGTTTTGACGCGACACGTAGTACACGCGAACACACGGTTTTAACGAGTCGCAAGGTCACACGTCGTCGTCATCGGAGTGTTTTTTTTGTTTGTTTTTTAATTTTTTTATTTTGTAACAGAAAAACTTCGATAGAACGCGCGCGCGCGCACAACGCAACGCGCGTAAGTGTACTTATAATAATAATAATAATAATACACACATAACAACAGCAGCAGCAGCAACAACGACGGCAGTTGTTTCGTACAGTCGGGTGACTCGGCAACGTCGAAAAACGCACCCGAGACAGCTCCGGCAACGTTCCCCCATTTAAGGACCGCCGCCGTTTACCACCACGCCCTCGTCTCCACCGCCCGAACATGGCTTCGGCGTTTCGATAGTAATAATAATAATGACGACGACGATAATAATAATAATAACGGCGATAGTTTAGTGATAATAGTACGGTGGGAGAAATATTTCGGAATTAAATATTGGAACCCGAGAAAAGATACTACTACCGTCGCACGTGTCTCGCGTCGTCCTACACATATTGTACAGACGTGTATATATAGGTAAAAGCGTTTAATGTGATCATCAGGGCTGTGAATTTAATGCGTTTGCGTATTTTTTTTTTTTTTGTCACTTCTTAGATGAAAATGAGTTCGGTACAAATTTGTTTCATATTACTATAAATACATACACGAAAATTTATATTGCATATTTTTGCATGTTTGAGAGGTTAGAGCATATAAATGCATATTTTTCTTGTTTTTTTTTAAATCTTTCTTTTAATTTTGTTATTTTACATTTTTTTTTTTTTAAATTATTTGTACGCTTTGGCAGTTGTGTTAAATTTTTTCAAGTAAAATTTTATATTATTATATCACACTCGTCAATAGCGTATGGGATACAGAATGAATGCGTGCGTGTAATATAAAATGTCTATAAATACGCTTTAACGAAAATTGTTTTATTATTTAATATACAGATAATAAACTCTCAGAATAGTCCATAATATTGTTGTTTTGTCAAGACTAATGTTGTGCTTAACAGATATATGCGGGATCGGCGGCGGATTTCCTTAGTTTTTGTCCACCGCCCAATAAAATATATTTAGACTGAAAAGAACTAACAGTAATTGTCAGTAATTTGTTTTGATAGACAATAAATATACAAAATTCACTAGTCGATTACGTCCCGTTCGTGTGTTTTCGCTTCTAGCGTGTGTCGGTTTCTGTTTTTTATTGTAAATAAAAATAAATACGAAAGAAATGCATTTTTATGCATTTTTAAATGCATTTTTTTCATTTTTAAGGCTTTTTTAGTGCATATTTGAATGCATAATGTGATATTTATTAATGCATAAACGCATGCATATTTGATAATTTTTTAATGCATTAAATTCATGGCCCTGGTGATCATTGTCCGTCATTACATCGTAATAGAAAATGACGGAAAACCCTGTAGAACGAGTAAATATACGCCAACGCTTTTAATTGAACTTAGCTAACTATAGGCGTGCGGCCGGTACGATTTTGTTTTCATTTTGTTTTTCAAATATTAAAACCGTCTATTTAAAGACGCGAAACATACTGACGCGTTTATATCAGACGATCAAACCGTACAAAACACGAATTTTCAGACGCGATTTTCAAAACGTAAAAATACAATTTCCCGTGTAGGTATAGTCACGGAAATTACGTTATAGACAAATCGGATGAATTAAAAAACAACGAACGTTGACGAATTTTTTTTTACTGTACAACGCGTAAACACACTTATACGTATACAACGTTTGAAACGTCCGTTTCTGATTTCAGCGAACGGCGCGTACCAGCCGGTGGACGTGAAAAGACAACGGACCGCGTATACCAGGTACCAGGTGCTGGAGCTGGAGAAAGAGTTTCACTTCAACAAGTACTTGACCCGGAGACGGAGGATCGAGATCGCTCATTCGCTGGTGCTGTCGGAGCGACAGATCAAGATATGGTTTCAGAACAGGCGGATGAAGTACAAGAAGGACAACCATCTGCCCAACACGAAGAACGTGCGCCGGAAAAACGGGACCGCGCAGCCGGCCGGCAAAAAGTCCCGGGCCAAAAGCAACAACAACAACAACAACAACAGCAGCAGCAACAACAACAACAACAACAACAACAACAACAACAGCAGCCATCAGCAGCAGCCGCAGTGTTCGCCGGCCGGGTTGAAAATCGACTCGCACGACATGTCGCCGCAACAGCAACCGGAGTTGAGGTTACAACAGCAAAACGACACCGGGCCGTCGTCGCTGCACATGACCTCCATACCGTCGTCGTCGACGTCCTCGTCCTCGTCGTCCGTCACTACCGCCGTCGCCGCGGCGCACAACAACAATCCGCCCGGCTCCATGCAACAGCAGACGCACCATCACCATCACCACCATCAACAGCAACAACAACAGCAACAACAGCAACAGCAACAACAACAACAACAGCAACAGCAGATGCAACTCATGTTGAACCACCAGCCGTCACACCTGGCGCAACATCTCCAGCAACAGGGTCTGTCCATAGTGGGCGCCGGCGAGTACGACCTCACGCAGCTATAACGGCACGTCTAAACGCGCGCGCACACCAGTTTTCCAATGTATAAGTTACTTTATGTGAAATGAAAATTGACGAAAATAAAAACTAAAAACGAAATTCGAAAAAATCTACACCCCCCCCCCGCCGCCGAATACAAATCACGCGAAACGGCCCGCGCCCGTCGACTTGTATTTATTTGTGACGTACAAGTGTGCCCGGGCGCATGCGCGATCATCGCACCTAAAAGACGGGACGGCCGAGAACTCGTCGAATAGATATTGTTTCGGCCTACGGGCAAAAACAGAATATATTACCGCCGAAGCCCCGTGTATTTCGTCCGGTCGAAAACAACATAAAACATATTACTGCGAGAAAAGCTGCCGCGACGCGTCTCTTCGACAAACATAAAAACCGGTTAAAACGTTTAATTATATGGATGAAATGTTATTTAATGTTAGTGTCTCTCGTAAATAGGTCTTTTTTTTTCCAATCGTTTTATTTTCGTTGCGAATAAAAAGATTTATATTTGTATGTATAACACGAATAATGAATATTTTTGAGTTATACGTTAAATGGAATAATGTGAAAAACAAATAACTATATATATATATTGTATGCGGCTCATTTGTACATTTTATCTATTGTTCTAAGTAATCGTATTTTTTTTTTTTTTTGTAAACTTTATTATGTGTACATATATATAAAACACAAAAACACAAGCTCATTTATTTATCGGTCTATATATGTGTATACAATAAATTCACATTTATGTAACAATATACATTTTTCGATGACACCTTATACGTGTATAAAAGATCTAATGAACACAGATTTTTTTTGTTTTTTCGTCCGGTATATTAGAAAGTATTTGTTTTTTTTTTTTTTTACTCGAAGAAAAAGAAAATATTTTTAACCTATGTATAACTCTATATAATATATTATATGATTTAAGAGTTGCTATAAATATTTTCAACGTTTTTCCGTTTTGTTTGTTTGTTTCGATCCGTTCGCGTTTCCTTATTTGCACAACGTCGAATCGCGATCACGAGAGCGAAACGGAGAACCGATAACGAAACGTACGCGCGTCACGTGCATTTGGACGGACGGGATTTGGCGTACCGTGTCATTTGGCACGGTCGACACGAGTTCCGGACCGTTCTCGGACGTGTGTGACTCGGCGGGGTCATCTCTTGGTGGTGGTTTCGTCGCGAAACTCGTTGCGAGACGCGCGACGTCTTCCCCCGTGTCGTTTTGGACGTGTCCGGTCGTCGGCGTGGCGCGTCGTTTCCAACGTTCCCGCCGACTCCCGTACCGCTCACGGGGTTTCGTTTTGGAAATCGGTGCTCCCCCAGGCCGGGGCGACTGTTGTTCGCGTGCGTATTTTGACGACCGCGACGTTCAGTACGGTCGCGCGAGAAAACGGAATCGAAACGTAAACGCGCGTACCACTCTCCGTTGTCAACGGCGTCTGAGATTTTCGTGGAGGGGTTGAAGTCTAAATCCATCCCGAACACTCACGTGTGAGATTTTTAAATACCCTCAAAAAAAAAGAATTTACAACGCGTAACAATATCGACAAGCGGCGGCGACAGAATCGTCCAACTTTCGGACGGGCTATACGAAATGTACGCAGGGACGACTTGACGACGATGACAACGATGACAACGGAACGCGGCGGATATTGTTCCGGCGCTTTTCGTCGCGCAACAACAACAACAACAATAGTAGTAACTAGTAACGTGCCCGTCGTACGAGGAGAACGCGCCGTGTAAACGGGAACGGGTGCACAGAAAAGAAGACGTTTCGACGAATCCGTACGTGCGTGTACAAGACGGCGGTACGCGCTATTATTGTTGTGAGAACACGACGCGATTAAAACAACAACAAAGTTTACCGCGGCGGGCGACCTTGAGCGCGTACGACGGAGCCCAGACCGGCGCGGTGTACTACCGGCTACGACAACAATGGGCCGCGGTGTTCGCCGGGTACGGACGGGTACGGACGGAACAATGGTCCGCGCGTCCCTTTTGTCTTACGTGTCCCCTGCCACCCGCCCCCGACCCACACCAACGGAGTCCGATACAATCGCGTACGCTAAACATAACTCCGTAACGCGACCGAATTCCCGTACGGTGACGAACGACGTTTTTAATAAATCGAAATTTCCATTTTTGTTTTTTGTTTTTCCGTCCGCTCGTTTTCGTAAACGTAACCCGTCGAACGCGCCCGAAATCGCCATTCCGACGTACACGTCGTTAGCGAGCATTTCGAAAACATAATTAATTGTAACTTTTCCTTAAAACTTACAACCCACCAAAAAAAAAAAAAAAAAATTTAATGTGAGATATCAATTCATAAAAAAATCAATATCGATATCGCTGATAACGGCGGCGATGGATGAATATCACGGTTAGCGGTTTATTTTATCGGGCGCCTGACGAGTCACGCGTTTAACATGTTTTGTGGCTGGAACATCGAAACAAAGCCCCCAACATGAATAAAAGTCGTACAGAAAACGTCCGGCGCACCTTTAGCCTAACCTAACCCTTTGAAATGTTGAAATATCATTTCATCGATTTTGTGCGCACGAAGCTAAAATTCTAATACTCATAAATACGTTTATTGTAAATATAAACTATTATTATAAAATATTTACTATTTATTTATTAAAAAATTTCAATTATTCAATGACGTTCAAATTTTTAAAAGTTCCCATGAACCCCCCGCCCCCCCACTAGAAAAAAATCGTATCCATGCCACTGTGTGTGACCGCGTGTCGCAAACGTTCCCCGCGAGTGCACACTTCAACGACGCGGTTGATGCCGACTTGATGCGGTTATCTCGCACAAATCAAAACGAAACCGTCTGTCGGACGTCGTCGTGGCGGTCAAACGGTTCGACGCGAAAAACGAAATCGTCACGGGCTCGTCTCTCGTTTATCGTGTCGTTGAAACGAAAGGTCGGACGACTGTTGTACGGAAACTGACGTACGGCGAAACGCGTCGGACACTATATGCAGTTTTCCCGGTGGTCGGACGGAGTAAACGACGAAAACTCGCGCGCGCGTGTGCGTATTATTGTTATTACAATGTGATTGTATTGTCGTCGTCGAGACGTTTTCAAGACGATTTAGAAAAATGCGCTCGTCGACGCGACAACGTTCTCGACGACCGGACGGACGAGATAAACTCCGATATGGTCTAACCGTGACGGGCAATAGTAATTGTGTACGATTACGACGGGAAGTCGAGGCGCCGCCGTAACGGCGCGTACCTCTCGCGTTACGGACAAGCGGCGCGGGAGATCGGAAACAAGAGAAGAACGTCCGGCAATTCGGAGGTGTCGGGACGGCGAGAGTCGCGAGGCCGTTTATAAAACGCGATAATCGATGAGTGGGCCGGCGGCGACGGCGCGGCGTTAACGCCGGCGGCGACCCTTCGCCGTTTATCAAGCCCCGCCGCGAGCCACTCCTCCTCGCTCGCCCGATCATATTTTTTTTTTCATTTCAATCCCGTCCGCACGTGTGCGTGATACGAACGACGGGGGGGTTTTATTTTTTCGCGCCGTGCGCCGTATGCCGACCGCCGGACGACGACCCCCGGCTCGATTGCCGGGCGGGGCTATCCGCCGGTCGGACACCGATACGATAACGTTCACGTTCGTCGATTAGCCGACGCGAACCGTTATCGCGATAACTCTGACGTTCGCACGCTACGACCGTTTTTCGTCGCTTGGCCGCTCGATTCCTTCGACCGTTTTCCTAGCCCGCTCGTCCCGTCACACGTATCGTTTTTCGAACGTCGCCGACCGCACTCCGCTACGCCGACCGCACGTGTTCGGCGCGTCTAATTATAATGCGGCGAATTCGACGCGGCGTTTCCGGGCACGCGGAACCCGCGGGAACGCGACGATATCCTCCGAAACTCACGTCCCACGGCCGCGTACAGACCGGTTTTGCCCACGACAAAAACAAACGACTTTTGTATACGTGGCACGACGAGTAATCGACAATAATAATCGCGCGGTGACGGCTGACGTCGAGACCGTTTGATTGTCCGTCCGAGCCGAAAAGAATAAACGGGGCCCGGAAGATTTAGTTTGCCCGGCACGGCCGTGTACGCATCACGACTGCGTTGGCCCACGTACGAACGTAAAAAAACGAAAAAAACGCCATTCGTCGGCCGCCGCCGTGACGTTCTCGGGGTCGCTTTTCAAAAATCAACCCCGCCGGAACCGCTCGACCCTTTTTCACGTGCTCTCCGGAGCGTTGACAGGCGAGCGTAGCGGAAGCCATCGCGTCCCTCGGGAGGGGTTGAACGGCCCGCGTTTTTATCCCCATCCCCGTGTGTGGTAAGCCGGTTCTCCGTGAATTCCCGACGCTATCAACCGATCGCGCGCGCGCGCACACACACACGGAAAATTGTTGCTGAATAATCAATGTCGTCGACGTCGGCAACGTGTACAAACGAAATTAAACAACTGTTAACGATTGACGTGTGATAACACGTATCGGTGCGGTACCGTCGACCGTTATGATCATCGGATGAAATCGTTTTCGTAAAACGTGTTCGTCGTCCGGACGATATTTACAAACGCCAACAGAACGCCGACATCGACGAAACGAAAACTAAAATAATTGCGCCCGTCACGTCAAAACGTCCAAAACGTTTTTACCGACAAAACACCTCGCCGCCGGGTTATCGTCGATCTAGAATGTGTATCGGCGATCAGGAGGATCGCTGATGACGAACGCTATCTGGGCCCCGGGTGTGGGGGCATCTTAATCAAAACAACTTTAATCCTCATTTTGTCTCATCGAATAATAAAACGTTTTATTGGAAATCGTTTGCGATACACCGAAAAATCCCATAGCTACCACTTCATTTTAAATTGTCTTTCTATAGTATCGTAGATAAGAGTTAGAATTATGAAACGATACTAATAAAAAAATTTAACAAAAGTCTACGGGGGGGCGATCGCCCCTTGGCTCCCCCTTGGATCCGCGCCTGTGTGGGCGGAGGGGGTTTCAGGTAACGCGTACCGGGTGGGTCGGCCGTTTGTTCTCGACACCCGACTCGACTTCGCAACACCGGGCACACTCGCCGCGATCGACGAAAAACGTATACGAAAATCAAAGGAAGAACGAATCATAGAGAAATGTCACGTCCCTCGTATCGTCATATCAGTGCCGCACGATTTTTGCGTCCGAACAAACGTGTAACTCTATTAGTTTTAATTCTACCGTTCCGTCCGTTTGCAATTGAACCCGGTGGTTAATAACTGATGGAAAACTGTTGACGTTGATTCTCGACTTACGGTTTTTCATATTGATTTCGACGTCGACGATACGTCGGTTGACCCGGCCGGACCTAACGGAATCGCGTGCGAACGAATAGCTTCGATTTCTGACGAAAACCCGCCAATCGCCGACTGAGATTAAATGCCGTTCGATATGACGGCGGAAGCCGCGTACTCAAACGTTCGGCTTGCTCGTCGTCCACCCACTCACCCCTTCGGACCGTAGGACGCTTGGGGGGACCCGGTTTGTCGGTTTTTTTGGTTTTCGGGCGTATTACCGTAACGGACAAAACCAACAGCGTTTCGCGTTCGCGGGGACACGCGCGATATATTCCCCGAATGGGGGGGGGCGCCCGGTTTTTACGGGTTTTCTCTCTCGTACGCGACGTCGGCCGTCAATTATTTGCGTTACGCTCGAAACGTCAGCCGAACGGGTCGCGTTTCTTTGTTCTTGTGCGTCGACACGACGCCGTGCCTCCCGCCGCCACCAATGACCGTGACCGGACCAAACGTCAAAACAAATAACAATTGTCGTTTTCGTGCGCGTTATGTATTGGGGCGCGTACATTTAAACGTATCATAAAAATGTTAACGCATAACGCGCGATCCCCGGCGAGAACACCGAGAACGGAACACATCAACATCATCCGGTTAGTACCTCCCGTAACCGTACGGGTCGGGTCGCGTATATAGAAACGTTAAAAATCCGATCGAATCATTTTGATTCGGATATTACACACGGATACGTCGCGTCACGCACGTCAGAACGCTGATGTCCGACAGAGAAACCGTGCCCGGAACACTGAATATTCGCACGTAAGCGGCGGACGAATATGCAGAAACCACGGTTTCGACGGGCTCTCGGACGCCGCGGTTACAAACCCACGAACCGCGTACGTCAGGCGCGGTGCCAAGGGGCGATCGGCCGCCCCGTTAGACTCTTGTTACATTTTTTTATTAGTATCGTTTCATAATTCTAACTCTTATCTACGATACCTATAGAAAGACGATTTAAAATGATGTTGCGGCTATGAGATTTTTCGGTTTTAACGGTTCATTTTAATCGGTTTTATCAAAGTACATATAATCGTCTTCATACATGTATTGCAGTTTAATTATCGAACCTTAAAAATTTGATGGGTCACACATAATGTATAATATACTCTCCGTAGAGGACAATGAATCGTTCCGACAGCAGCCGCAACCGCCGCGCGATTCGACATTCGACAGAGACACAAAGACAGACTGTCGTTTTATTTCGGTGTATCGCGAACGATTTCCATGGAAAAACGTTTCTGGAAAATATTTCGTCACTCGACGCGACAAAACGAGGATTGAAGTTGTTTCGATTATGACGGCCGCCATCATATAAGCAAATAAGTTCTGGTTCCGCGCCTGCCGTACCGTACGAGTAAATATTGTTTTGTCGCGGCAATGGAGACCGTTGTCGGCGTGCTCGTGATCGACACGTGCGTACGGAAAACGATAATCGCATCGCTCTAACCACACAAGTTGTCGGCGCGCGCGTTCGTTTTTCAACGCCGTTGCCGGACGATTACGTCACACGGCGATGTGGCGACGGGTGCGCGTGACATCCTAGGAAATATACAACGTCTTAAACACATTTGCGTACGATACGACTACAATAAATACATTTAAATTGAGAAGAATTTTTTTTTTTTTTTTTGGTGATGTTGACATAGAAACTGGATTATCAGGATTCGAAGTCTCGTCTAGATCTGGTATATCACGCGTTTTATGGGCTTATGGTAAGTTTTTCGAACGTCGATTGCGCCGCACGGTGATGTGCGCGAGGTGGTCGCGAGGTACGCGGCGAACACCGTTTTCTCCATTGTCAATACCCCATAATGGCCGCAACGTACGAACCGCGCGTTGTATTGTTTCGATCGAGTTTTAATTAATTATCGCTCGGTTTCAATACGCGCGCAATGTCGTACGTCGTGCATTTGTTCGTTCCGACAATTAATGCGCGTTACGTTACAACACACACATATATACGTATACGTACGTTTACAGAGTCGTTCTACGGTGAAACGACGGTAATCGATTCCGGCGCGACTCAAAAATCAAGAAGAAACGTATTTTTCGCGACCTGAAGGAACGCGTACTCGCGTGCAATATTAAGTGTGCGCGTGTGTGCAGATAAATAATAGTGTTTTTCGTCACAACGCGTACGCAACAAACGTGCACGCAACTCCGCCCCCGTCGTACGTCGACGGGCGGTACTTGTCGACAACGAAAAACGTGAAACGCGTCCGTTTCTCGAATCGTCGCACTGCACGTGTGCGATTCTAAAACGTGTGTGTACGGACGTGTGCGCGTTTACACGCCGTTTCCGCGACCGTACCGTGTGTTTGATACGTGAAACCGTACGTTGCACGGCGACTAAGACTTCTCAACATTTTCGCTTTAGATTTTAGCACTGAAATATACTACACGAAATATCGTTGTAAGATATCAATAAGATATGTATGATGTGTAAACTGAATTATATTGACTACAGACAACGTTTAGGTCGTCATATCAACCGCACAGCGATTATGCGCGTGCATTACTGTAATGGACTCTTGGCCCTTGATAAAATATTCGGCATGAGTCATGACGGAACGGTTTTTTTTTTAATTATTATTATTATAGTTGTTACGTAAAGAAAAGAAAAAAAAATCTTAAATAACAATTTAATATTAGATGTTATACATAATGAAACGTTCAATAACTTATTATTAATATGCAGTACGCGAACACGTGATTTTAGGCTCAACTATAATATATAACCATAACACAGACGAGAGCGAAAAATAGAAAAACCTATTTTATATTATTATATATATTAAATCACTATATAGCATATAAATATTATGAATTCGATTAAAACGAACGCTTGGATCTCGAGTACTATTATGCAATTGTGATATATACATGTAATAAAATATAGGAGCACGTCGAAATTTTAGACACGTGTTATAAGAAAATATTACGTATATAAGTTGTAATTGGCGTACGAAACACAATCTAAATCTACACGAAACTATTCGTACAATAGGTATAATAAATATACGAAATTTTATTTTGCTCGTTTTCTTATTTCTAACGCTTTAATGTCTTTTTAGAGAAATTTCATCAATTTTAATAAATTTTCGTCACACCCGAGTCTCAAAAGCTCGTACGAGAATGGTTTTTAAAAAATGTTTAAACTGACATTTTAATGATAATAACTCGTATTCGTTTCGTTTTCCCACTGATCCGATAATGTTTTCAAACCTGAACATTAATGACAAAATGAATGGATGGTAAAAAATCTTATTGTTAACGGCGTTTTTCCCGAATTTTCAATACTTTTTTTTTACAGTTGTAGTTTTAACACCGGCCGTTCTCTGATTATAACAGAATTTCGATTTGTATATAAAAAAAAAAATGAACCCTTCTGTCTCTCACCGAATACATATATATATATACACGTATACATTGTATAAAAGGTAGACTGGCATTTTTCACGCGGAAAACGTGCATCGTATCAGAAAACGTATATTATTAATCTCTGTATGATTCTCCTTTTTGTACCCTGCACGGTGGATCCTTTGTTTGTAATTCCTCTCATCTCATTTTCAACCATTCCTGTCCTATCCCATAAACGTCGTATTCTCGCAAATTTATTCACTTCCAATAACATTCCTTTTACATTTCCTCGTATATTTCAAACTTTCTAATTTTCTCCTGGTACTTTCCGTTCCGAAGGCTTTTTATTGTAATTTTCCTTATTTTTTTAATATGTCTCTAATAAAAAATAAAAAATAAATCTCCGTACACACACACACACACACACACACACAAGTAGACAACCTAACTCATGGCGTACGGCAGAAGAAAAGAAAAACCGAAACGCGCCGTCGGCGGCACGCCCGCGTCCCGCGCGTGCAGTATGGCCGCCCGCAACCGCCGCGGGAGTGGTCGCGCCGCCGCCGCGCCACGACCGCACGTACTACACGGCGCGCACACGTACAGCGTTCTCCTACAATACGTAACCTACGTACGCTAACGATTCATATAATATTATTATTATTATTATTTCGTATTTATATATATATACACGCGTTGGGTGGTCCTCCCCGACCGAAGCGCGCGCGCGTATATATTTATAAGCACGGCCGTTGTTTATACGCGCCCGTCCGGACGGTCGGACAACAGCGGAACGGAGTATAATGAGTCGGACGCGCCACAATAACGACGCGCGTCGTCCAAACAACATAACGATAATATTCTCAAAGCTCACGCGCCGCACGTTTCCCGCGTCCGTTTTCCGTTTTGTATTATTTCTATCGCGCGCGCTCGCGTCGTTTCTGTGTTCGGTATGTATAATACACATATACACGTACAATATACATATATGGCGCGTGTTTCGTGCGTTGCACAACAGTTTCTCTAGTTTTTTTTCTTCTTCTTATTCGTCTGTTCGTTCGTGTCCGTCGGGTCGCGATTCGCGCGCGACGTTTTACTATCGTTATTGTTATCGTCGACTGATACGGACGGACCGCGACAAAGACCGACGGGCGCTCGCGGTTTTCGTGAACACACGATTTCGATAGGGAACCGGACGCGGTCGACAAACAATGGTCGCCGGTCAAAAACCGAATGTTCTCCGGTTCGTACCAGGACTTTATCGTTTTCCCGGTCGACTCGATCGATTCGTTATGATTACAAATTATGATTCGCGTTAATGTTTGAAGGGGCGGTTATTTAAAAACAAGTAACAGCGAACACAACACAACGGTTAAGTTTTCACTCGTCGCTTTCTATTGTTCATTGGAACTTATTTTCATTGGTATCAGTAAAAATACGATCTACGGTATTACGAAAGCGTGTTTTTTACTACCGTTTCTGTATTTGATCGGAGCTATCTGACATTCGAAAGAGTTCAGGCAAATAAATGTCTCTGCCCGCGGTACAATTCGCGACTACTACACAACACAATCGAAGCTGAACGATAACTCAATCACGGGTGTACGTTGTTGGCATTTGTTGTGTTTCTTGTACATCATATAGGTTCAAATTCGAGACGCTCCTTAATGCAATCGACGGAGTATGATCAAGTTTACGTTGTCCGGTCATTGTGCAAAGCGAAGCAGAGTACACGCGTTATTAATTTTTCTACATTTTAGATAAATGCAACGTGTGAACTTCAGTCGCGCGAACTACTGTTGTGACGCTCGGGGGTTCAGAGCACGCCCGAGACACCCGATTACATTATATTTGCAGATTAAATAACGATTTGATGACGCGATCGTCGCGTGCACTTTCCGACGTCCGAGTAAAATCGTTAGCGGCCGACACGGTGCGCCGCCCATATGGTTTTCGGTAAATCGATTCGGTTCACGTTGCCCGGATCACGTAAGAAACACGAGAGTATATCGCGACGATCGTTTGCACGTCGCCCGAAATTCCTGCTTTGCCCGTAACACACGTTTGCGTCCAACAGTTGTGGAACGGCATTGTGAGTTGAAACAGACGAATCTCGTAACGGCGAGTTCATCGGCACGTGAAAAATAACAGGGAATACGTAAAAAATGCGTTTTGGCTAGCGATGTTTTCCGGTTCCGGATTTCGCCGTTTCGACTAACGTCGACCTCCCGCCGGACACGACGCGGAAACGGAAACGAACGAAAAATACGATTATACACACATGCATATATGCGCTTCTTCGTCGACTAGACACGTATCCGTGTATACTTGCGTGGGCGTGTATGACGTCAAAAATGTTTTAATGTCGATTTCATATTATATACGGCCATTATACGTATATACGAGAATTTATTTTTATTTTTTAAGTTGATTTAGAGATTATACGCGCGCAATAAAAAGGTTTGACGTTTTCGGATATCATGATATCGAATACGTGTAGAGATCGAATATGAAATAAGTGAAATAAACGTATTTATACGGATCGATTCAATATACATAAAATGCCACGTGAATATGTAGGTTGCTTTTTTTATTATTAATTGAACGAACGTACAACATATATATATATAAAGTTTGCGAAATTCCAATTACTTAATGGCCCGTCTAACTAAACAGCATTAAAACGGATGGCGTTGATAACCGTTGCGAATAGGCGCCAAGTCCCCGGAGAACGAGGTATTTTTTTAAGAGCTCTCAGAAAATTGCTTATTCGGAGCATTTAAAAACAACTTTAATTAGTATATTTTGCGAAATTGATTAAAAAAAAAAAGTCAATTAATTTGTGAACAGCAGATATATACATGGTATGTTTTACCTGCGTGTATGCGTACTGTGCACATAAATACAATCATTTATTCATACTAGCGTGAGTAGTTTTCAAATAATAATTATTGTTTTATTCATTATAATGTTCATTTTTAAATTTAAATTAACTATACGGCCTAAAACTATTCGAGTATTCTCGTGAACACGGTGACGATCAAAAATGCGTGTAAGAGTTTAATATACAAGTTTGAAGCGTTATATGAAATGCTTAAACTGATGCGCACGTACCTGAGTATTATTGCGTCGTTTTTAATTTGATAAACATCGGTTACATCGAAATAATTTATCAAATTTCACGTACGTATAGATTTCATTACCTATATATATTTTTTTTATTTAACACACAATCAACACGAGCAATAAAGGGCGATTTACACCCTAAGATATATTGCGTTTAAAAAAAAAAAAAATATATATATATATATACACTAGTATATATGTGCGTGTAGACGGGATCGTTTGAGTCGGCTTACCGCCCGCGGTGATATATTAAAATTAGAAATATTAACCGTAAATACGATTCAGATGGTAATATAACAAATCGTATATTAACTATATGCCCTTTCCATTCGGCACTGTGTATTCTTCGATGTCTCTCATTGTTTAAATCGACGTTCCATTTTTCATTCTGAGTACAGGGAACAAAAAATAACAGGCCCGGCCGGTAACGCAACAAAATGGCGAAACAACAATATGAAGTCTTTTGTACGCGGCGCAGGTGCTCCCGTAGGTGCACTCTTGGTACATCGTCGGTCGATGGTCGTTTCCAATCGGCGGCGTCTATATTCTACATAATGCTGGCGAACAGAAAACATTTTTCTCGTGCACATACTATAGGTTTGTGTGTACCAGATGGCTTCAGCGATGTTCCCATCAAATTCGTTGAGGGCGCATTCGGCATAATTTCAACGCCGATTCCAATGAAAAAGTTTAAAAGGTGCTGAGAAAGAGAGAAAAGAAAAAAGGTCTTCCATAATATGCCATTACCCGTATTAAGTTCCGACTATGAGCTTGGTGTAATTATTATATGTACGTGTTATGTTATCGTCGATTCTATATTCGACGATAAGCAACGAACGTCGTCGCAGTGTACAGTTGTCGCCGGCGTAAAAATGATTTTCATACCAAAAACAATAACCTTATTTTTTGCGCAAATTCATCGAAACTCGATAGTATACGCAGTACGCTCATGATTTAAAAACAAAAACAAAATAAAATCTTGAGAGTATACTGTAGTAAAATTAAAATCGGAGTGAAGAGAACTCCAAACAATATTTCTTCACTTAGATATTTAATTTTAATACTTATTCATGAACACGGGATGATGGGTTCAAGGATTCTTTATACAGCGATATATATTGGTATATTTAAAAATCTCTTACCTAGAGATTGTTTTCTTGATCCTTTTTTTTAAATGAATAACAATAAGATGTTTACACTTGAATACACTTTATTTATTTTATTTAGAATGGTAAGACACTTTGAATTTCTGGACACTAATATGTTGATTGTGGTTCTGTTGAGCTCTGGCGGGCTCTGGCAGGACGGGTCGAGATAGAGTTGTCCGTCGGCGATATTATTTTAATTGCCCTCCCAAAAGGGCAAATGTAAAATGATGATAGCCGCTCTCCTTATCAAATTATATAATTTGATATTGAGTGGCTATCATTACAATACCCTATGGGAACACGCCTTAAAGCAATCAAAAGTCCGATATAATCTTAGATCGTATCTATAAACACTATAAACACTATATAACACGTGTATGATAATACGAGTTCCGCACGCGTCTTTAAGGTTCGATGTTCACAAAAAAAAAAAAAACCACGTGATAAGAAAATCACGTCCTCGTCTGTGAGACGGACACGCGGTGTCCGTATTTGCTTACGCGCTCGTTCGGCGTACGCCGTTTTCCCCGCCAACCCCGACCGTTTGGATTTTCTAGTTTTTCTCTAGGTTTTTTTCCGCGCCAACGTTTGGCACGTGAACTGGTACGTACGGACTCGTACGCCCGTTCCCGGGATCCGTACGGCGCCGGAACCTCGAGCGGAATCGATTTTAGCCGAGCCATATAACACGTCATCCGTCGTTCGCCGGTCCGCGGAATTCGCGTAACGCTTTCGACGTTCACGGGCACAGGGATACACGTGGTGCGTAATGTGCGCGCGCACAACGAACTCGACAGACGCCGCGAAACAGAAACACGTCGGTTGCCGTCGAACGCGGCCGAAGATAAATAAATCAGAACGTCGACAGGACCGCGGCCGCGAACACTCTGGAGAGCGGGAATGGGGCAATTAAACGCGACGGACGTAAAACGTACGCGTACACGTGCGTTCGCGTGCGCCGAAAACCTTTTTATTTTGTATATTTATATATTATGTTATTTTATTTATTTTTTTTTTTCGTGTGTCTCTCGCATCGCGACCGAACCGTCCCGGACGCGATCCCCGCGGGAATACTTCCGGCGACGTGTACAAAAGACGTGCCGACTTTCAACAGATCGATACCGTTTCGGACGGGACAAGACTTTGCCGCCGCCGCCGCCGCCGATACAATGACAAATGACCGTTTCTCGTACACGGTATTGTGCGTACGCGATGTCCGACGGCGGGGACTTCTTATCCTTTTGCCGCCCGGTTCTTTTGTGCGCCGAGGACGTCGCCGTCGCTACGCACAACGAATATAAATGCCGTCGTTTTTTCTCTTTCGTTATTTCTCGCCTGTCCCCTTTTCATCGCGTGTCCCCGTGTACGAAACGCGCGCGCGTATTATTATATTATGGACCGGCCGCGGCGCGAGAACCGAATAAAGCCTGTCTTGCATAACGAGAAACGTTTCTCGGTCGTTTTCGCGAACGAAACATTTAAAAAAAAAAAAACATCTCCCCCGCGGCACGCCGATCCGGTATTTACGAGAACACTTTTATCACACCGTTCGTCCGAAACGGAAATCGTTTTGTTTTAATTCGTCTAACAATCGGTGTTTGTACGCGTGACGTTTAATATTAATTGAAATCATATTCCGGAAACGATATGTTTTTAATAGCGATTCCGTCGTAACTTTCGATTCCACCCGTGTATACCATTATGTATACACCACGAAAACTATTGTCGAGCGAATAATAATGTTACAATGGTCACGTGATGGTGCTGTGAATTTAAGTCGATACATATTATCTCGTACCTATATAACGTGTAGACGGATGACATAAACAGAATGTACGTGACCCGTGTACGTCGTTTTCTCCTTCTAACCACATGCACGTTTTAGCAGAACCGGCGTTGGGATTTCTCGTTTTGTGACTCGTTCGTTAGCGTTTCGAGACAACGTCGAACAATCACAAACGTTATGTGGCGCGCGTGGGATTTTCGAAAACAAACCGTCGTTCGAGTTTAGACTAACTCTGTTACGTCGTCTTTTGAAATTTTCGTTTTCCCCCTCACCCGGTCAAATAGCGCGTTACGAAAAAAAAAAATACGAACCTACCGTCAGGCGCGGGTCCAGAACTAAAATTTGAGGGGGGGGGGGGTCATTTTTTCAAAAGGACAAAAAGATAAACAAAAAAAATCCTTGTGAAAAAAATTTAAATTGCAACTCATGCGTATATCGGTTTTCAAGTAAACACATCAAGGACCTAATCTTGGTGTTTGTTGGGGGGGGAGAGGTCGCGCCCAACACCTCTCCGGCGTATCGAAACGGGCCGGTAAGTAACCGCGTACCGCGTGGTACCGTCCACGAGTGTTACAATCGTTCTGTACGACGCACGTCGTTATCGTCATCAATAGTCTACTGGGCATGGCCGGCCGGGATGATTATTAATCGTAGCGCGCGGTCGCCCGTACACGGCGATGTGCAGAAAACGGCGGACGGCTCACGGACACGTTTCACGACGTGCCGCGCGTAACGCAGTCTCGCAGTCCGCCGTCATAAATCTCTCGCCGTCGCTCGAAGGCCGCGCGACCTTAATCAACGCGGGCAATCGACAGTCGATCAGCATTGACGGGCGAGCACACCGCCGTTACTTTTACACGCCCGACAAGACGGCGCGACAACGTGTTGTCGTTGTAAACGTACGCGCGAACGCGCTCGGCCCGCCGTCGTAGGTCAGTTAACCGCACTTCTGCGGTGAGGTCGGCGGCAAACGCCTCGACGGAGAGAGTCGGATTTCGTTCCGACGCGTGACCCCCCGGTGACGACGTCGACGTCGTTGGCGGTGAGGTACTCCTCGATACGGACACCGCGACGACGAAATGTTTTGCCCACCCAGTGTTTTAGGCCCGGCCGAATAAACTAAACCAGCCGGCACGTTTCGCGCACGGTTTATGGACGGCCGTTCGGCTACGAACAAAAATGCAACGGCGGGACGTGTGATGTGTTCGAGCGCGATACGAACGGAAACAAAACCGAACCGGACCGCGCCGTCCAAAACCGTTGTTACGCGCGTTCCGTTAGGTACGCACGTCGCGTTGGCGAATAAATATTTTCGTTGCGAAATAACCGCAAAACGTACTTTCAAAACGCCCCATTGCCCGAACCGACCGTAATACGGTTCTATCCGCTGCTTTCGGTCGCGGTCGTTGTTCTGTTACTATTTTTTTTTCATTCGATTCGATTCGATTCGTTTTGTTTTCGAAAATGTTATATAACTTGTATTATGTACGTTGAACAAAATGGCGGATACTCGCGTACAGCGAAAATGTTAATTAATATACCTCTTAATTTGCACTAGACCTCGACAATGTTTCTAGAAATAATCAATCATTTCAGTGATTTCATATATATATATACAGGTACTTCATTTAATCATTTGTGGCAGAATTTTCCTGTATAACGCAGGTACCTATTGTTACGGCCGGTGAATATAACACGGACCGGCCCCATCATTAAATGTGCAATTCGTCCCTGTGGTAGACGCGTAAATATATACGAGTTTATATAATATATATATATATTAATCAAACGGTATACGGATATTTTACACGAAATCGTATTTGTTAAAAAAACGAACAGCGTTCGAAATATGTTCTGTCAACGCCTGTATTTTTTTTTTTTTTTTACATTCGTTTTGATGTATAGATCATTGTGACAATGTATCGCAATTGTATTGCGTCTCTTAAGAATACACGTTTCCATTGAAAAGAAACGTATAAGATTGATGCAAAATCGATATATAAGGGTTTATAAATTTTTTTTTTTATTATTATTACTATTAACCCGTGTTGACCCTACCCTACAGGAAGTCTGGTTTTTTTTTTTGCACACGTGACGATTCCGGTCCACATTTTAAATCATCTTCGCATAAAACGTCAAAACACATAATGGCAACAGGAAAAAAAAAATATATATATATCAAGTCCGAAACTACGATTACCCAACTGCACGGACCCGAGAAATGGCAGTTTAATATAATCAAATCATCCGGCATAACGTAGGTGTGTATATAAATATATATATATATACACACTTCGCCATGCCACTACAATGTAATAATATAAATGATTACGACGCTCTCCGTGCGACCGTGTATACGTATAAATATATTTTTAGTAGTTGATAGATGGCATTTTTTTCGCTCCGTGGTTTCGGGATCATTGTCGTTTTTAACAATGAAACAAACTCGACTTATTCTTCTGTTGACACAACATGTTATGATCTATACGTTATTTATCGTTTTCAGATCGAATAAGCGTTTTGTTTATACACGCCTAGATACGGTTTTAGCGACAAACAAAAAAAAAAAAAAAAACCCCCAAATACCTAATCATTTTTCGTATACGCGTTCAATGATATATCTTCACGGTTTTCGGTCGTTTCAAGATTATAAGTACATATGTATGCATTCCAACGTACGTCGTACGATTTGTCATTCGCGCGGAAATTTCACGAGTGAATAAACGCTATGCACACCAACGATCGATAATTATGTACACACTGTACGTGCCCGATCAACACATTTACGTAACACGTTTTCTATTAAAACCTTTAAGATCAAGTACCTTCATTTCTAGTCGCCTTACACATAGTCGCAATGACAAAACGCACGCATTCGGTTTCGAATTGGTTCCTGCACGTCGAGTAACTTATTTTTGTTACCGAACTAACAAAATTGGCCCGGAGGAGGGACGACATTTTCGTCGGATCGGCATATAATAATCATTGTCGCAAACCAGTATTTAGACGAATACGATAACAATTAATTGTTCTGAAGAAATAATTTTCGAAAAACAACAAAATTAAACTGTGTTTTTCTTGTTATTCTAGCAAACCTTTCAAACGCCAAAAACCCATCGGCCCGCGGTCGTATCTGAATGAAAATACCACGAAATCAGACGTCAAAAAAATATTTCACTATCTCTTTTGTGTCAGTTGCAGTTTTCATTCGTTTTTCAGCGCGATATCAAAATACATACACTCTAATTTTTTTTTGGGGGGGGTGGGGAAAAAAATATATATACATTTTTGTTTTGTTCGATGAAATCCGTTGGCGCGCCCGTAAACGTCCGTATCCCGGTTCACTTGACCGCAATAAAAGTGTATATAACGTATACAAATGGCATAAAATCTATCTATCCGCCCGTAGCTTTCGCCGCGCACGCTGTTTGTAATAACGCTGTCGGCGTCTATTGATCGGCCATTCAATTCGTGGCCAGGCGATTCGGATCGATATCGTTCAATGCCGTCGGTTCCGTTCGCACGCGTCGTGCCGGCAGTTCGAAAGGGACGGGGCCGAGGGGACGAGCGGAGGAACGCTTTTCATGGAAATTCTTAAGGGCCGAGGACCAGAGTGGAGAGGTGCCAAAAGGCTTGGCTGTCAAACTTCTGACAGGCGACCTGCGAGCGAGCTCCGTTTATTTTAAGGCGCGTTCGCCCGATATTATTATTATTATTATTATTATTATTATTGTTATTGTTACGTGACAACGATTTAACAAAAAAACGTTCGACGTATCGATATTTGGCGATTTCGTTTTCGTCCTGCGCAGACGTTTCCATGTCGTTACGATAAAATCCAATCGCGGCTTCGGCCTAACGATCGCCGGACGTCGCGAGCACAATAATTATTAACCCCAATTATTAAGTCCCCCACATACATATATATATTGTTATGCGGTACTCGCATTTAATAGACTTAACCGTCACGTTTGTATACGGACCAGCACCCGCGAGCAAATTAATTTGATCGATTACGAACGGCTGCACATATGCACACAACGACGTAGTTGAGTGAACGTCGAATTACGTTCAACACGTCAATAATAGATACTGCTAATCGGTAAATTTTAGGTTTTCGAATTTTTCATCTTTGACTCGTCTCGTAAAAATTTAAAGAACCGTTTAAAACGTAATACGTATATTGTGTATACCGACGCGTGACGAATTTCAATCCAATCTCTGCACGCGTGTAATTTTCAATCCAAACGCTAACACTCTCTCGTTCGTACTTTCACACTCCCGTAATATACAGGGGTTTTTTTTTTTTTTAACTATTTTATTATTATTATTTGTTCGTCAACATGCCTAGGTCGTGGACTTGATCGGATTGATTGGATCCCATTCATCAAGTTCGTACATCCATACGCCGTACGTCAGAAATCGTTATCATTATCATTTATTATACATATATCTTGTCTCCGGTATTTTACCGTACGGCGTATGCCATCAGTCTTCTCCGACGACCGGCTACAACTCCCGACGTGCGCGTACGTAACGTGTACGCGGGTACGCACGATATTATAATAATATGATTTTCCATTGTATCGGTCTCCGTATATGCTGCAGCGTACACACATAAGAGACTTGATCGTATTGTCGATCTCGAGCCAAACACCAAAACCATCTATACGTATAAACGACTAATCCGTCCGCGTGTGTGCGCGCGCGCGCTGGTATGAGCATTGTGTTTAGAATTATTACGAAACAACACGTGAATATACCGAAGAATATATATATATAAATAAATTTTTTTTTTAAATCCAAATAAAGAAAATAATATGTCGGGTTTCTCGCCGAGTAAAGCGTATAAAGCGTATAAACGTATATATATGTGTGTGTATTTATACTGGCGGCGGTCTATTCGAATCGTTCGTCAGAACGTCCGACAATGAAAACGCGCGCGCGTTCGGTGAAATCAAAAAGACCGAAATAAAGAAACACGTGGTTTTGTTATGAAAATGATATAACCGCGTATACGTTTTTCCCCCGTACGCCGGCAGCAGTTCTTTTCTTCGGCGACCCCACGCGGTATCGTGTTTTCTCGGCCGGCTACTGTTTCGAGCCTAATGAACACCGGAGGAGAACGGTTTTCGCTCATTAATCAAAATAAATAAGTATAATATATTCTATACGTAATATATACGTACACGCTTCTATTTTTTTTCGCCCCAAAACGTTTTCCCGTTGACCGAACACCACCGCCAGTCACTCCCGTTCCACGGGTGTTAAACGTCTTTATGCGCATTGTCAGATTAATTGTCCGGACACGGTCCGCGGGTATGACCGTCGGCGCATGTGGAACGCACGAGCTCCCACGTTGCAGCTTCCTGGCGTGCTCCGGTGTATATATATATATATAAATGTACGTGTAGCGCACAAACCAGTTGCACGTGGTGAATGTAAATAGTGTGGCCAGAAATCGAAATCGTGATAAAGTGAAAGAAATGTCTGTATGTATATATACGTGTGTGTGTGTGTACGTGTCTGGAATGATCATTTCTGGATGGTGTACGTGATACAAAAGGTTAAAAACGCGACGGAAAATCCTATTCGAATTCGAAATCGACATGTTTTTACGCGCGGATTTCGTTGTTCGCGCAATGCTGCCGCTGCGGTCATGCACTCGGAATGTTTTTAAACATTGTATACTTGACGCCAAAAATAAAGGTTATGCGTGTTTTTAAAATCGCTCCCAACACGCGGTTAGATTTAAAAAATAAATAAACACGTACGTTCATGGCGGTGCCGCGAGAGATAAACGCAACGTCTCGCCTACCGTAGTATTGGTCGGAATTATATAATATTTTTCGGTACGATTTTTAAATGGGTTGTATCGACCTACGATCGAGTTCAAATTGAATCCAAAAGGGGAATTTCAACAAACGATATAATACAGTTCGAATTATCGGTACCGCTCGTTTGTACGTTCAGTGGCGTTCAAATTTAATCATGAGGGGGATGAAACTTTTTTTTCAACTTGAACTTTGATCATTGAACACATAAGTCATAATTTAAGGATATAAGTTCACTTTATTAAATTATTAAATCTATTTTTTTTTTTTTGCCAATCCATTCAATACTTCATCTGTGGGAGGGGCAAACGCAGGGCCCCTTTTTATTATTTAATAATATAATTTTTTTTATTACTAATAAATAGGTAATAAACAGCATGCTGGTTAAACTAAATACATAATAACAAAAAGGTCATGGGGGGAGGAGGATATATTCCCTCATCCCTCCCCTGTTTGACCGCCACTGCGTACACGTTGATACAATATTCAACAAATATATACTGCGCACGTGCGACACTCCACTTGGGATTATGAATAGGCACCGGCTATATATAATTTTAATTTGTCTACAAAATATCGGTAATTAACAATATAATACGACACTGTGATTGCGAATAAAAAACAATTATTCCGTATGTTTTTTTATACATATTTTTCCGTAAGTATCGTCTTCAGTAACAATCGTGCAACTTTTACATTTGGACGTATTTATGCATACTCTCGTTTCAACGAAATAGATGCTTACGATATATAATAATAACTACTCATATATACATTGTACATACACACACACACGCACACACACGGGGATAAAAAGTATTTAAGTTCAATATTTTTGTTAGAAAAGCTTTGTAAATACATCACAGTAACTACGTAAATTATATACACGCACACGTAACGGTGCATAACTCGTAACGACCTATCAAATTAATGTATTTCGTTATAGTGCACATGACTTTTTTCTTATAAAATAATAGTGCACAGTGCAGTAATTTTACATTAAATCGTTACGACACGTCCTAAATAAATCCCTAAGATTTGTCATTGCTTTCGAATTTAGGACAACAATATAATTCTAAAACACGCGATCGTTTGTCTCGCTCGAACCGAATTCCACAGCAACCGCGGATGATTCCCTGTTTTCAACGGATTTTGTTTTTTAGCGATTTAGTTTCGCGACCAACAATTTACGTAGATATTGATTTTTAAATCTAAAGTCTAATTTTCGATTTACACTCAATGCGTCTAAAATAGATATTTTTCATGCGTACAGATTTTAACTCGAGTTTTATAATTACGATTCGCATGCACTACGTATAAAAAAATCAACATGTACCGATATAATATATATCATATGTTTGTTGTAAAAAAAAATATATTATTAAATTATATTTATAAATAATAATAATAATAATAATAATAAAGCCCGCGGTCTATAACAAAAAACAACCGTCGAGGGGGCGGTAAAAAAAAAAAAAAATGAAAAAATGAAAAAAGGGGGTATTAACCGACCTCCTGGGGTTTTCGATATTCGTTATGTGCCCTGCTGTCCCTGGCACTGGCTGTCTCCGTCGACTGACTTAAGACGCGGCAGTTCCTTGCCAGAGGATCATTAATCAAAATATTTCACCCCAGCCAAAAGTATCCCCGAAAACCCCCTGAATAGTAATATTCCCTCTCTCGGTCTTTCATTATTCCTCGCTTAGGCTCTTACGCGCGCGCGCACACACACACACACTCCACTCTCTTTCTTCCTCGTTCTTCTCTACACTCTTTCTCTCTCTCTCACCTCTCTCTCTCACACACACTATGTGTGTGTGTGTGTGTGTGTGTGTGTGTGTGTGTGTGTGTGTGTGTGTGTACGTGTGTGTACGTGTGCGTCTTCCTCTGTCTATATTTTATTCTGCGCTCCTTTCTCGCTTTTCCTCCCGTTATTCCATTTTCTTCTTCGTCGATTCTTTTTTCTCTTTTTACTTTTAACGTATACAACCACCGGATATAATATACAAACGCACAACGTCACTATAACTTACGAATTGCAAGACACACCCTGTCGCTGTTTTGTGTGCGGATGACATTGACTTGAACTATTATTTGATCGGACAAAAAAAAAATTTAAATATAAAATATTTCAAACACTTTCAAGCAAATAAATATGCCTTTATATACGCGCTTCACACCATCAATTTTATATCTACTATAACAATTTTTCGTACAATCGTAAATGGCAAATACCGATATAGTTAAGGAGGATTATATATTATCATATTATATGCGTTTTTTTATTATACGCGTCATATACAATTATATACGATTCGTACTGAATAACTGTGAAATATAGAACTCGCTTTTAAACAACGAAATACCCATTGAAAATCAACCACGATATCAATATCTTCATCGTTATGTTTAATATGAAACGCTTAATATAGATACTTACCTAACCATTAATCGAAATAACACATTTCGTATGTTTGTGATTTCAAGTTTTTAGATATAAATCGTGTTGTCAAAGTTCGATAAATGTAACTGTCACCGATTTACCTATTACGTAAAACAATACTTTTATAAATATTTCATGTTAATACTGTTTCGTAACAATTTGTGTGTACCATATCTTTGACATAAATTTGAGCAATTATTCTGCAAATAAATTAATATTAGTTTACAATAATAGTAAATAAATAAACAATTTTAAAACAACCAATTGACCATTAATATATCTGAAGAAGTTAAGAATATTCTTTTAGCTATTTCTATGTGTATGGATAAACTGACGAAGGGAAATTTTAATAGCTCTATCATTTAACACGTGACCATAATGTTTTGGATCAACTTCCTAGGAGGGGTTCAAAGTGGATAAAACGTCGGTCTTAGAAAGTGGATTATTCCCACTCCAACTTGTGCAACTGCCCTTCATATATATATATATATATATAACATATTTATGTTCTTTTAAAGTTATCTAGTTTGCGATTAAATAAACCACGCTCATAAAACTTTCTCGCATATCATTTTTTTATACCCTATCAAAAATAATCAATAATATGGTGAACTAACAACTTATCACGTTATACGCTATATGTGATCAAAATAATTTCAAACTAAATATACATTTACTATTAAAAATTTAATTATTTAATATTTTCCCATTCAAATATTAACAGTATAGTATTATATATTATTATATACCCGAGATATTTTTTTTATATAAATTACTTTTTAAATATTTAACTTTCTTACACCAACAAAACCTGTTTCTTATATTATAATATTCAATAACCATTAATCAATTATGAAAAAATCGTTAAAAGTTTGACAACGTGAACTGTACTGTATTTATCGACTCTCGACGAAACTTAAATACTGTTATTTGTGGTTATCGTGAGTACTTATCTCCTGTCTATAAACAACATAAAAAAATGCATTGTATTTCTTTATTTTATCAACCAATTCGTTGTCAATTTATATATTATTTCAATGAGTCTAATATACGCGCTTTTTCCGATACAATAAAATTATAAGTATCAATAATATCAAATCAAAATGTTTGACGATTTCGTCGAACAACAAAACAAAAACCAAATATCGATTTGCTGTTAATATATATACGAGTATATTCAATCCCAAATTATGTGGTGTCTTTAAAAATGGCGATTGGGAGTAATAAGGCGACAAGCGTCGTAAAAAAAAATAAATAAAAAAAAATAACGATCCCCAAGAAATTGGTCTCGAAACAATTCATTAATCTTAACTGGGATAGCGTCCCTCCCGTTGAGAGTTGGCAGTCAATTTAAAAAGAGCGCCCTATTTTAGTATCGGCAGTGATATAATACTTTTAAATTGGCCGTATTCGTTATACGTAGGGTGGGCTTTACCGATAGAATTGGAAATATTCATTTTGAACACCATGTGTTTCGAGATGCAAGAAAACTCATAACACAAATAATAACTTGTCTTATGAGTTTTTTAAATAAGAATAAAAATAATAAATTGATAAATCGTTCCTTTATATTGGTGTTCTTTTTTTCTATATGTAATGTTACACGTTATGTAAGAAATTTCAACGAAATCGTATTGGGAAGTTATGCCGAACGATCGCTATTTTGAACAATACTTAACGGACACAGGGAAACATTTTTTTCGTATGTTTATGAATAATATGAATAAAATATGCTATACAGTTGTGGGCATTTTATTAAATCGTGGAGTTTACTTACAGTTACAGTTGAAATGTGCACGAATTCGAGAAACAATCGTTTTCGTTCTTATTCGTCGTACCTTATACACAATGTATTATTTCTTTTTTCATCTATTCGCCTATATTAAACTCATCATATTAATTTTCATCCAAAATTATGTGTTCGATAAAACGCCTTAAATCTTAAGATATGCCTACTATGATTATGGGCAACTGTTCAAACGCACGAAAATCATACTATCGATGTTTATTAACAATTACGTCGTAGCTTTGATTGGTAATATTTTTAGGATCGATTTGGATCAATCGTAAAATGAATAACAATTCAATTGATAATGAAAAACAATTAAAATCAAATATAAAAAGAAATTTTTCCACGTGTCTTAAAAACATCAAAATGGTTGAGCTTATTCAGAAGAAAAAAATCCAATAAATACATACATACAGTGGCGTGGTGAACTTATAATTTTGTAGAGGAAAGCGACAAATTTCCCAAGGACCCATCCACCCACTATACATTTTAACACAATAATCATTTTTTTATTATATATATATATATTTTTCTATAAAAAAACCAACAGTCAAACAGTTCGCCGTTTTCTTACGTTAGTGTGTACGCGGCTTCAAGTATGTTGTAAACGAGCTAAATAATTATTTACCTGATGATACTGATGGAATTTTTGATGTCTTAACAAATTTTAAAATTGTATTGCTATCGCTATATTTTCTTTTTTTGCACATAAATCTAAATGTAGATTCATTTCACCGTGTATTTTGCCACAAATGTATTAATTATATAATTTAGAACTCATATCAATTATTACATTATTATAGAACAACGCTAAATAATAAAATAATAGTAACAATTTTATATTTAACATTCGGACGGACATTGAGCTACACCAAGATGTGGCAATAAAATAAAATTATAACGTTTGTATTACGGGTACCTGTGTACATTTTAACATTCAATTCAACAGAAAACGTCAGTAAGTCATTACATAATAAAATTCATGTTACTATATTGTAGTAGCCTCGAGCGTATAGGCTTTCGAGTGGGTAAAATGTGTGTAGAGGAAAAAATAAGTCTGAGCCTGAATAGATACAATATAAGAACTTTATTGATTTTAATGTTATAATATAATTTTGCTGTGGTAACGCGAGGACGGGTGTCGACTGCACTGGCTTTTCCTCTAATTGTTATCTGCGTCGGCACCGACCGCCGTATCGGGAGGGAATAACGCACATAAATATATACACACATACACAACAACATGTTACAAAAATACAATATTACCACAATATGTTATATTATTACTTCGTACTTGTACAAGCACACTATATAGTTGACAATAGATTGTTATTCATAATATTAACAAATATAATTTTACATTTTATTGTAAAATACCATATCACAACTTAGATCAAAGACCCACCCACCACCCGTTAAAAACTCAGAGGCGATTTCCTCTCGGATACCATTTCGCCACGCCACTGCATACACACGTATATATATATATATGTATATAAAATTACGAGGACGATTTTTTTTATTTTCTTGAGAGGGGTATGAGAACTGAAATTTATCTCAGAAACGACAACATTTCGAGTAGAAATAAAAGCAGACACCCGTTTTCATTTATTTAGCGTTTTTCGATTTTATCGAAAGTCCATTTACGCGCTGTTATTCTGCACGTACGAAAGACTACAAATGTGAGACGATATTTTTAGCGGAACCTCGGTGGAAACTTGAAATCTAAACGACGACGTCACGAATTATTCCGGACGGCAGTCGTATAAATATGTTTCTCTTTTGGAAGTTGTTGGGATGCTTCGACAGACAGACGTTTCGGCCGTTCTACGTTAGGCAGCGTGAAGAACAATGTAGCAAATATATCGTGTTCGCGTTTACGACATTCCGAAACGGGTGTTTTCACATTTGCATAGGGCGCGGGGACAAAAACAATCGACGATTAAAACCAAAATTGCACCGATTGATGCACCCGTTTTAGAGCCGAGCAAAAATGTCGTAATGGTGGGGCTGCTACGTCGCAAAGTGAAAATGTACGAGAAAAAAAAAAGGAAACGAAAAACTCGACAAAAAACCACCGTCAATCAATTGCCGAAAACGTCGGCGCGCGACGATAACGCCTGTGTTGGTCACACTTTCTCCGAACCGCCGTTATCAGTGCCGCGTTATCTGTCGTCTGGTCGTCCGCGACGCGCGATAACCGGTCGGAGCATCCGTCTGTGAAACAACGCCGGGGACACGCGTCGCGAAAACTCCCGACGGCCTTTTCTAACCTCAAGTCCACCGCGGTCTTGACAAACTTAAAACGGTCCGGTGACCTCGTGCACGACCGCGTCGAACAAACCGTGTCCGCGCCAACTGCACTGGACGCCGCCGCTTCCGGGTCGTCGATCGATCGTTCGAGTGAATTCGTACGTTCCTGTACCGGTGCGGTATTTTTTAATATGCTTTTAATGTTTGTGTGCGTAGGTAGACAGTTCGGGCTTAGAAGAAATGGCAACCCCGAACAACAACAACACGTCTGACGAAGAGAAAGTCGATCCGCTGAAAGACTTACGCGCCGGATTGGTGCGTGAAGTGGGAAGCCAAGCGATATGGAGTCTGTCGTCGTGCAAACCCGGTAGGTTAACCGTCACAACCCAGCTATTATTGTGATTCGTACGTCTCTCTCTCGAATCGTTCTGTTCTTTCGGATCGCTTATAGTATCCACCGTCTCGACGATATTTACACGTTTATTGAATCGCTTTAGAACAATAAATTCTGTTGGTTAACGTTTTCGACAAATAATGCGAAATCTTACCAAAAATGTCCGTACTAATACTATCGTTGTGTTACATTTGAACGCGACAAAATCCTAAAACATGATTTGAATGCGACAATAATCGTTATTTATTTCAGGTTTTGGTGTGGACCAGTTACGAGACGATTGCATGGAGACGTACTGGCAATCAGACGGTCAACTTCCACATTTAGTCAACATCCAGTTTAGACGCAAGACAGTCGTGCGTGATATATGCATATACATAGACTATAGACTCGATGAAAGCTACACGCCTGGTCGTATATCGGTGCGCGCGGGCACCCATTTTAACGATTTGCAAGAAGTCGAGGTGGTCGAACTGAACGAACCATACGGTTGGGTACGAATAATGACAAAAGACATCAACGAATTTCCGTTGAAAACCTATATGATACAAATCGCAGTTATAACTAACCATCAGAACGGAAGAGACACGCACATGAGACAGATCAAAGTACATTCGCCAGTTGAAAAGAAAGATCCTCTTATCGGCAATTTTAGCACCATAGAAATGAGACAATACACGATTATCAAATAAATCATTTGTGTTTACTAATATATGTTAAAGACGATTCTGAGACCCAAGTTCAAATGTGTATCTGACGATAACACATTTTGTAATTTGTAAATGTACAGATAATTAATTGTATTAATTGTACTTGATCTTTTTTACTCTCTTTTTGACATGATATATTAACTGTTTTTCATAGTATTTATATAATTTTTTTTAATTGTAAAGACCTTATTGACTGTTAATTAAATTCTATTAACCATTAAACAAAAACTATACTATTCTACATTATTATGTGTACAATATTAGTCTTAAGACATTGATTAATGTAAAATAAATATTTTATAAATATATAAAGATACATATTATTAACAGCAAAATTATTTGTTGTCTAATTCATTTTTGTTCAATAAATTAGGTTAATTTAAAAAATGTACGAGATCATTTTTCAAGGAATGCAAGTATATGTATATAGTAAAAAACGAAGTACGCTTCAAAAAAGAATATGGCGAACACCATATTTATATAGTATAGAAGTAAAAGCTGAACTTTTGGATTGCAAATATTTGTTGTTTTTGTTCTTGAAAAATGACGTCGAATAGTAAAATATATAGTAAAGTAGAAAACAACAATATTCAAAAACAGTGTATTTTAGTTAATAATGTGTAATATTTTGTTTAGAAACAAATACCGATAGTGATTTTAACAAATATAATAAACGTTACTGAATTTTACAAAGTATTTAACAAATACTCGAATTGGTCTAATCTTGACATTAAATCTTATGAACATCCTTTGTGAAAAAAAAATAAATTTATATAAAAATAGTATTTTATGTTTGTACTAAACCAATAATTAATGTGTATGTCTTGTAAGTATGTTGCAAGTCCTGTTTAAACGTTATTGAATTCTATCGCCAAAAATATTTAAAGAAGAAAACTGCTGATTTTGAAAATTGAATTTTTTTGTGTTATATGTAATAATGATTATCGAAACGCAAAACGAATAGAAATTAAATGAAATAGCACTTTAGTTATAATGTATACATAAAAACACTATGTTTTTTACCAAGCGAGTTAATTTAGATGTATAATATATGTATATATATTATTCCTATTAGAACCAAAGTGGGTCAACGAGTATTTTGTAATTGTTATAAAATCCGAAAATTAATCACGTCAAATATTATGTAATAATTTAATGAAAATTTAAAATCGAAGTTTTGTGGAGAATTAAACGTAACAATACACGTCACGTATACACAAACTATACTATATATATTTGTGTCGAATACAATTATAAGTAAGTGGTGTGCAACGGGAACAATTCGTTAAAGGAGAAATACCAGAAATCTTAATTGGCGTAGCGGACACACGGTTTTACACTCGTCTCGTTGCCGATGAAATAATGGCGATTTTAATGGGGGGGGGGGACTGCTCGCGTATCACGATGACGATCTGTTGTCATTAGTCGAACGTAGATGAAGAAAAAAACCAAATGGTAATTTACCATTTGATCATTTACCGTAGTCGTTTACGCGTTTTGTTATACTCGCTAAAGCAGTGTTTTCCAATACCTTTTTACCGTCACCGACCACTCAGAGAACCATGTCGTCGCGGACCACCTCGACTTCAGGAAAACAATAAAGACGGTTTTTTCTGCTTTTTTTTTTTTAATTAATTAT
The DNA here is from genome assembly GCA_019022885.1 of Schlechtendalia chinensis. Lineage (NCBI taxonomy): Eukaryota > Metazoa > Arthropoda > Insecta > Hemiptera > Aphididae > Schlechtendalia > Schlechtendalia chinensis. The sequence continues at coordinate 2,435,452 of CM032347.1, forward strand.
AAAACAGAATTTATAAGAGTGTACATAAAATATAATACGCGTACCGGCCGCAATCGTTCGACGATTCCCCCGACCATGGCAACGCGGTCGTGTTATTTTATTTGTCGCGGGACGCAAACGCCGCCGGGCCGATAGATTCGTTTCGAAGTAATCGACAAAAACCTTCCGTCGGTCGTTCTCCCGGTCGAGCGTTTTCCAAGCCCGTCGAAGAAGTCATCGAACATACAAATCGAACAATGCCGACTATTGCCGTGAACCACGACTGCCCTCGGATGACAACGGTAAACTGCGACGGCACTGACGTCCAGCACGACGCCGACGTCCGCCACGGCGCCGGACCGTCGAAATGGCACGGGGCGTTGCGCGAACTATTGTACCGGGGCCGGGACGCGTGCCGCCGGATCCAGAGGTGGCGGCCCAGCCGCGACGATTGGGTGTACGCGGACGACTGTTCGTCGGACTACCGGTGGACGTTGCCCGACCGGTACGCGGCTCACTACCTCAACGCGGCCGCCCAAGGCCGCGCGAAACGGCCGCCGAGTATCTCCGACGTGCTCGTGTACGTGACGAACTGGGCCACCGTGGCCCTGTCGCACGCCTTGCTGCTGGCCGTCGCGCTGTTCACCGTGCTGTACGTCGTGCCCGTCCGGTCCTGTTCGCTCGTCAGGCGCCGGCTGTCCGTGTACCGCGGCGTGGTCGCGCCACAACCCGGCCCGGACGCCGCGTGCGCCCCCCGCAAACAGGCTCTCGTCGAACTCGTCGTGCAGCTGGCCGTCGTCGGCGCGCTCAACCTGTTGCTGTTAGCCGTCTGCTGGCCGATCTACAGAGTGCTCGGCTGTATACTCGGCCGGATACTCTGGCACGTATTCTGCGCGTTAGTGACCGGCAGCGACCTGGTGACCAAGGTCTACTGACTGTTCTGTACGAGCTAACTAACCAGAGAAGCCGGTACCACCTGACCCGGACAAAAGAAACCGTTGTCGACTTCTTGTCAGGTAAGTATTTTTTGTCGTAGGTCGTTTTGACACGCGTGTTTTGCGCGTGTTCTTTTTCTGTTAATCTGTTTTATATTTTTTTTTCGAGTATTTCTGTTTCGTTAATCTCGAAATCATAATTGTTCCGTGTACATACGGATAAACGTTTATTTAGCTAATAACACGACCTATGTTCGATTTTGTTATACACTATCCGTTTCTGTACGTTTGTTAAACCGTATTTATTTTATTCGTTTTGCCGTTTTTTCAACTCGGCTAACTTTAAAATCGACAAAAATCACAAAACGTGTCTCGATTCAACTTTCCACGGTAAAATGACAAACGCACAAACTATTGACGATCAAAACAAAACCCGGCTCTAGTTTAAATATTAGCCAAATTATTGAACGTTTTTCCATAAAATAAAATAGAAAATTTCCGATATAATACGTTATTTGAATTCTTCCGACAAAATGATCGACGCGATGTAATTTTGGTTGTAATTATGAGTACGGACTTTACCTTTTTCGTAAAAGGTAGCGATCGGATTATTTTTAATTTGAAAGCAACGATTATTACATTCGAAAAAACAATTCTGAGCGAAACTGTTTATTATTATTAATATTTATCGTTTTTCTAAAATGAAATTTATAAAATTTAAAGTAGGGTGTTACGTCTAACCCATGCGTGTAATCAATTTTCAGACGTTAACGCGGATATGTTGAGAATTTCATCATTTTCTGTTTTTTTTTTTTATATGATTTTATGATAATTGTTTGTGAATTTTTCTTACGCTTAAAAAAACTGTTGAGAAAGCAGGTAAACGTGTCAAACAAAATACTGAAACTAGAAAGTAATGCGTGTAAGGTTACGACCAACGGAGCACTTGTAGATGAAAAGTTGGTCATAGACAATAGGTGTGGCATTTATGTGACAATACGTGTACAAATAAACGAAACCATATTTATTGATTACAATTCGAACTTTGAACATTTTAAAGTTTAATATTTTAGGGTCACGTGTGTAACTTAGCTAAAAACTAACGATTTTTAATACATTCCAAAGTATTTTTAGACAGTATTATGTGTTTAATCTTTTATTAAATTTTCAGATTTAGTTTTTTTTAAATGTAAATGTTATCAAACTATATTGTAAACCATGACATTTTCAAAATTGCTAAACAATTTTCGTATACATATTTGTATGATGCTGATTATATATTATGTATATAAAAATATAAAAATAATATAATAATGTATAATAATATACATACAAAAATTTGAATTATATTTTTACGTGCACCGACCGAGGTGTGTAATATGTTTAAAAATTTGTTTTGAATTTTCGGAATTAGATTCGATGGAGAAAAAACAACGAATTCCTGTGAGAATCGTATACGACAACAATTTTACCAGTATTGTGCAGTTTTTCGATTGTTTTTTTTTTGCGCGTCAATTTCGAAAAATAAAAATTTGAAAATACAGATATCTCGCTTTAAAATTGGCTAAAAATTATTTCAAAAACTGTAAAATTCAACCCGAACGCTACACGATTTAAGAACCGCGCAACGTGGTTTTGATACGTGTTACCCTTTATAGACAGACAGACGGAGACAACGAAAAACGAAACAAAACAGCTACGTGGAAATCGAAAAAGTGTCAAATAATGTGTGAACGCCTTTTAACAACTACCGTTTGAACGGAATTTTCTACTCGACACGCAAATATATCAGAATCTATTTTTTACGTTCTGCCGGTTTTCGGCCCGAATAATAACATCTCCACGGGTAAAATATACGATTACGAACGAACCGCGCCGTTGCAGAGCCCGACACCCGGACTTGATCTTGGAGCTTCCCGAAGAATTGAAAATCGCAGAGATGAAATAAATTACCGATCTTTTTAACATTTTAATATTTCTTCCGGGTACCTTACGGGTTTCTTGACGTTATTCGTGCGGCGTAGACGAGCATGTTTAGTATTTATAAATAATATAACATATAAACGATCGATTAATTCGACTGACAACCACGAATAAACGTTTTATTAGCAGAGAGTTAAAATGTTAGCGAACCGCGAGCGCTGTGGATATCGGCACCAGCGGAGTTACACCGGACGGATTTGTCGAGAATCTTATTTTGAAAGCGACGAGTTGGTAAATCATTGTATTCTGAACAACGCCAATTAGTTTATTGTAATATAATGAATACGATAAACATTGTTAACGTGTTGTATACGTACGCCCGATACGGATTAAGGTGAGAAGCGAACTGACCCGTTAAATATTTACGCGTAGTTTTTGCGCTTATTTATAAATTATTTCGTCAATTATTCGTATATCACTCGGTATCGGTCAGATCGGTTGGAATATCACGAAGGGCGCTTCTACAAACCGTGCCCATGATGACGTTTGATGATGACGCGTGATGAACCATGCAAAACGTAAAGACATTTTACGGCGATTTGCACACTCTTGACGAAAAACGTGTATGGGTATTTACCGGGCGTTTCGTGTACATCTTATAAAGCCTGGGCTTTTGCGATATCGTGTGTTACCGCGACCACACTTAATTTACGTTTTCCGATTTCTACTAGTGTTCCTGCGGATTTATCAGTCTACGTACTCGATGAAAGCTACACGCCTGGTCGTATATCGGTACGCGCGGGCACACATTTTAACGATTTGCGAGAAGTCGAGGTGGTCGAACTGAACGAACCATACGGTTGGGTACGAATAATGACAAAGACATTAACGAATTTCCGTTGAAAACCTATATGATACAATATATGGTACATAAAATATAATACGCGTACCGGCCGCAATCGTTCGACGATTCCCACGACCATGGCAACGCGGTCGTGTGTTATTTTATTTGTCGCGGGACGCAAACGCCGTCGGGCCGATAGATTCGTTTCGAAGTGATCGACAAAAACCTTCCGTCAGTCGTTCTCCCGGTCGAGCGATTTCCAAGCCCGTCGAAGATACCATTGAGCATACAAGTCGCACAATGCCGACGATTGCAGCGAACCACGACTGCCCCCAGATGACAACTGTGAAATGCGACCGCACGGACGTCCAGCACGACGCCGACGTCCGCCACGGCGCCGGACCGTCGAAATGGCACGGGGCGTTGCGCGAGCTATTGTACCGGGGCCGGGACGCGTGCCGCCGGATCCAGAGGTGGCGGCCCAGCCGCGACGACTCGGTGTACGCGGACGACTGTTCGTCGGACTACCGGTGGACGTTGCCCGACCGGTACGCGGCTCACTACCTCAACGCGGCCGCCCAAGGCCGCGCGAAACGGCCGCCGAGTATCTCCGACGTGCTCGTGTACGTGACCAACTGGGCCACCGTGGCCCTGTCGCACGCCATGCTGCTGGCCGTCGCGCTGTTCACCGTGCTGTACGTCGTGCCCGTCCGGTCCTGTTCGCTCGTCAGGCGCCGGCTGTCCGTGTACCGCGGCGTGGTCGCGCCACAACCCGGCCCGGACGCCGCGTGCGCCCCCCGCAAACAGGCTCTCGTCGAACTCGTCGTGCAGCTGGCCGTCGTCGGCGCGCTCAACCTGTTGCTGTTGGCCGTCTGCTGGCCGATCTACAGAGTGCTCGGCTGTATACTAGGCCGGATACTCTGGCACGTATTCTGCGCGTTCGTGACCGGCAGCGACCTGGTGACCAAGGTCTACGGACTGTTCTGTACCGGCTAGCTAACTACAGAAGCAGGTACCATCTGACCCGGACAAAAGCAACCGTTGTCGACTTCTTGTCAGGTAAGTATTTTTTGTCGTAGGTCGTTTTGACACGTGTGCGTGTCAGGCGCGGATCCAGAACTTATTTACGGGGGGGGGCCATCTTAATCAAAACAACTTTAATCCTCATTTTGTCGCATCGATTAATAAACTATTTTCCAAAACGTTTTATTGGAAATCGTTTGCGATACACCGAAAAATCCCATAGCTACAACTTCATTTTAAATTGTCTTCCTATAGTATCATAGATAAGAGTTAGAATTATAAAACGATACTAATAAAAAAATTTAACAAGAGTCTACGAGGGGGGGATGGCCCCTTGCCCCCCCCCTTGGATCCGCGCCTGGTGCGTGTTCTGTTTCTGTTAATTTGTTTTATATTTTTTTTTTCGAGTATTTCTGTTTCGTTAATCTCGAAATCATAATTGTTCCGTGTACATACGGAAAAACGTTTATTTAGCTAATATAAACGACCGATGTCCGATTTTGTTATACGCCATCCGTTTCTGTGCGTTTGTTAAACCGTATTTATTTTATTCGTTTTGATGTTTTTTCAACTCGACTAACTCCAAAATCGACAAAACCACAAAACGTGTTTCGATTCAACTTTCCATGGTAAAATGACAAACGCACAAACTATTGACGATCAAAACGAAATCCGACTCTAGTTTAAATATTAGCCAAATTATTGAATGCTTTTCCATAAAATAAAATAGAACATTTCCGATATAATACGTTATTTGAATTGTTCCGACAAAATGATCGACGCGATGAATGTATATGTTTAAAAATTTGTTTTGAATTTTCGGAATTAGGTTCGATAGAGAAAAAAACAACGAAATCCTGTGAGAATCGTATATGACAACAATTTTACCAGTATTGTGCAGTTTTTCGATTGTTTTTATATTATATGCATATTACATTTTATATGTTAATATATTTATTTATATATTTTATATATTTTGTATATTACATATACAATGCACTGTTATTTACAAATTTCGATTGTTTAACAAAACATATTTGAATTGGGTATAATAGCACTGAGACAGAAAACAAAAAATATTTTTTTTTTTTTTGAAATTGTCAAAATTATTTTAATGAAGACATTGTACACAAACAGCAAATGCTTCAGTAGTGTTAACTTTCTCAAATTATACAAAATAACACTTACTAGTATTTCTGGAGAAAATTATAAGTGCCAAAAACATAAATAATGACAATTTAATTTAAAACAGTAATTACAACATTGACGTCCGCGTAGGATAAATCTTGTAGAACGAAATATACTTTAGAAAATCAAGATTGGTACTTGCCTTCAACTCCAATAAATTTTGTTACAAAATGGCTTTCCGTCCATACCAAAATAATTAATTTTTTTCAACAATTTTACCAATATTATTGTAATGAATCCATAATGAGGTCAGGCATAATAAAACATTACACAAATATCATACTTGGATGAATCATACATTTTCAGACATGTTTTCCAAATCATAACTTAAAGAAAAAGGATCGGCTTTGGTCGAGTGGGTTAGAAACACACAAATATGCAGTTCGATCCCCAGGGTATCCAACAAGATTTTTTGCGTTGGTGGCGTAAGGTCTATAGTGCAAGCCGTCCAAAATTATCCGTCCTGTTCATCTTTGGCTTGTTCAAGAACCATCTTTGACCCCCATAATATATGAAGGGTTGGAATATCTGAACATATTAATGTTTGGGGAATAAGAAGATGTAAAACTGCTACTGCTGATGATGATAATGGATGATAACTTCATGAAAACAAAAATCATACACAAAACTTCAAGCAAGGAAGTATATACTTCCATACACAATATTAATATTATTCAATTATTATTTTTAATACTATAGCATAGTTCAAGTACAATTATAAATATGTAACAATAAATAAATTAAATTAATACAATATGAACAAACCCCATCATGAACATCCATGTATTAAGAATTGTTTTTAATTTGTCAAACTGCGTACAATTCATTGACTAAATTATCTTAGCACTTTTCTTGATATAGAAAAAATAAAATAAATAATTATTATTTATACATGGACTTATATAATATTAACGTATCTATAAATATTGACCAACATAATAAATGGATATTGTCACAGAATCATTTAAAACGAAAACAAAACTTTAAAAAATATTATCATTTACAATTAATTTAATTTAATTACAATTTCCTTGCACTTTGGACACTGTTAAAAGTGCACATGTTGTATTCTGGTGCCAACGTGAATATCAGTCAATCCTAATACAACAGGAGTAATTATAATGTGAAACTTTAATGGAACCCGATCTGACATAAAATACGAAACATTTGTGTCGTTTATATTAATTAATTCTTCATTAGTAGTCAATCGATTTATCGCATCGTACACCATCAAATCATCAATAACTATTAAATTTTGATTAGCGTCAAACATCGCCACTTTCTGCATAACGGTGACAACGTGAACAATTTTATTTTGCACAGCGTATACCAGAATAGCAACACGAACATGACGCATGACTTTTCCCATTTCGTCTTGTCGTAATTTCAGCTTAATCGTAGCGCGTACCGTTTTGATAACCACTTCTGGTAATTCAATTGAACCGCGCCAAGTCATCAATAATGCCTTTTGAAAACAAACACCTTTTAAGTACATTTCTATTTCCTGTGACAAAAAAAAAAAATGTATTTTAATTTGAAAATCATTTATTTACAACTCCAACCATATACGTTAATAGTAGATATATTAATTACTAACCCAACGTGATTCATCGTCAACCTCTTGTTCTCGATCAAACAGATTGCCACAAGTCTCAATTTCTCGTTTAACTGGTTGGTAGTTTTGAATACCTTTTGATCGCACTCTAAAGGAACTTCCCCACCGTTCACAAGTGTATAATCTTGGTGTACATTCTAATAGGTGTTCAGTTTTTGGTTGTTTTTCTTTTAAAATAGAAATACAATAATCAAATGTTTAATAACATTTATAATTCATAATTTTAAATACCATACCCTTTTTAATTAAATTATATTCCATTGCTGCAGCCATTTTTTCAACAAAAAAGTCTTTATTATTTTTAACAACGGGTACCATTAACAATTGGGCCATTTGTCTAGGAAGAATCATTGGATATCTAATGTAAGACATAACATGTTCTGTCAAGGAACTCATGTAATCTTCAATTGTATCTGAATCATTACATTCAAGCAGTTTTTCTGCCGATTGGTAATTTAACCATGATGCAACGCATCTACAAGTAAAATATTTGTATAAGTTTCATCAATTGGAGATAATAGAATTATTAATTTTTAAAGTTACCCGAACAACTGCACTTCATCGTGTACAACAAGATCAGACTGTTTTAATAATCCAACTAGAATATCACATTGAAATGTATTAAAACATTTAGTACATGAGTCAAGATTCCATTTGATATAATTTCTGCAACTCTGCAATAGTAAAAGTTTCATTAGATATTTCATCAGTTAATCACTAATATTATTAAATATGGGTTGAACCATTCAAATTCTGTATGGAAAAAATAGAACTATCCATAAATTATAATTTATATAATTTGTTTTTATATGACACCTTGTTTACAATTTACATTTTATTATAAATAATTTTAAATGAATAAAGTATAAGATAAAATTTACACAGTTAATGTTCTATTATATAGTAATAATAGTCTCAATATATTATTACTATACTTCAAAAATATTTTTCTTTCAATTCCAATTTGTATTACCGATAAGGAAAAACATAAGGTTCGAGTTCGAGAAAATAGTTTTATTTGGTTCAGGTTTTGTAAATAGTAAAAAAACTTGGTTTGTCTCCAAAAACCAGGATTTAACTAATCTTTAATTATTGTTTCATGTATATTAAATCATCAATTAAATACTCACTTTAAGTAATTTATTCCATGGTGGCTTGATTTCCATACATTCGGTATCTTGCCAAATTTTACAATAGTATGAAGCCTACAACAAATAACAGACTTTTATTATTAAAAACTTACAAAAAACAATATGATAATATTTGTACTAAAAGTGAATACAGAATTTTAAAATGTATACACCTTCATAATTATTATTTAGTTAGATTATAATAAATAAACAAGTAAATCGATATGTTTTGTTTCAGTATATCTACATATATTTTTACCCAAATGGAGATTGATGCATATATGGCCATTGATAATAAATATGTACAAATTTACTGAGATAAAAGGAAATATTATTTACATTGATTGTTGTTGGTTGGTTCAATGACAACACATATTGAAACCATGTTACTAATTGACCCTGGTCGGCAGCATCGGCTATATGCTCACACATATATTCAACGCATAGTACTGTGAGATCCTAAAACACATGTTGTTTAATACAAGCGTTTCACTTAGTATACATCTATTACATATTGAACACAAACCTTGACATTATACTTGTCAGCCAACACTAACATCGGCATGATATTGGTTTGCTCAAGTGATATTACACCTGTATAAAAATATTGTAGAAAAATTGGAAATACTTCAATGCATTGTTGAATCTCTTGTAACTCGATCACTTCTTGGTATGAGTCACTCCATTTTGAATTCATTAACATCGTCTGGAAGTCAATCAAAACTTATTTATACAACTCAACATGCACACACATCCATATTAAAAATTACCTCAAACACATCACTGGACATACATAACATGAACCGGTGAGCGGGATAAGATATTCCACCCACTACAAGTGTAATGTCATTTAATAGTTTGTTGGCATATACATTTTGAATTTTTTTCAAAAGAACATTTGAATTGTCACTCTAAAATGTTCAAATATATAAATAACAAATTCACATACAACCACATCAGTTTAGAATTTCAATATAACTTACAATATTAGGCATAGCATATGAATGATCCATTTCACATTCAGCCGACATTCTCCGTCGCTTCATTCCCAATAAATAATTTTAATAAATGTATCTACAAGAATATTTCGCAATTAAATCATTATGTTTAAATTTTAATGAAAACGAGTTAAGTTAAATCATTAATAAATACAAAATGGTTTAGCCAAAAACATTTTTCTTTATTTCTAATTTCTTATCACGTCTGATAAGATAACATAATCAATTCAGAATAAAGAATTAACATATCCCAAATCTATATGATTTACTCCAATAGTCAAGAGCGTCTCACGGTAGCATCACAGACTGGCTGCGTGCGCGCAAATCTTACTGTTATCAGTTTATATTTTATCTATTATCACAATTTACATAATATAATGAATTTGTGCGCGCGTGAATTTGAATTATTATTTATTTATTTAACGTAAGGTTTTTAGTTACATGCAATATATAGTAAATAGTAATAATAATGATTATTAATAAGTATTAATAAATAATATTAAGGAGACATACTGGAGAATTTCTAAACTTTTATTGTACTTTAACAATAAAATTGTTAATACAATGGCTATAATGTTGAAAATCATAAATTGGGAGTAGATTTTATTTATAAGAAGCACTCTATGATGTACTACATAGTTTCTTACCATTACAACTGCAACTCTCATGCCATGGCATCTATAAAATCTAAAATTAACTGTTCTATTTGCAATACAAAATGTTCACAAAAAATTGTAATTTATATGCACACTTAAGAAATATACATGGCAGTGATAGCAGTGATTATTTACCTGTAAATAATTTTAAATGTACAGCTTGTCAAAAAATATTTAAAATTCAAAGAACTTTAAATAGTCATATAAAAAATATCATGAAAATGGTGATGAAAACAAAGATACAAGAATAATGTCCTTATAACGAGTGTAACGAACTAATTTTTAAATTTTCAAAACTAAGAATTCGTTTGTTAAAAAACACAAGATTACTATAAAGTAAAAGAAATGAGTTTTTGGAGTCTTGGAGAGTATAGTTACAACACTTGACCAAGTAACTACGCTCTGAAGATGGACTCTGAAAGGAGTCCAAAACATCAGCCCAAAACTACACACATGGATATATCTCAAAACAATGTCAGGAAATTAACAATCCATGAAAGCTTCAACACACTGCTTTATGATGATTGGAATTTGCATTTATTTCAAGCAAGATTTTCTGTTCTTAAATTATGTACTGTTTCTTTTTTGTCATTATTGTCATCCAAGCGTTCCAAAAACAATTGTCGACTTTTACAGTTTCATACAAAACTTTAACAAATATAAGACCACAACCAGTAAACCACAACACCATGTAAACCATTGAAAATTCTAACTATAGCTATCGTAATTTATTAAAAATCAAGATCATTAATTTAAATTTAAAACAAATATATACATATTAGTATTTTAGCTAATTTATTAATGCAGTGGATGAGGAAAAAACTTAAATATTATTTGTAAGCTAAAACTTGATTCATGTTCACCTAATATATAAATAAATCATAAAAAGATATAATTTGATCTTAATAAAATACAGTTCTATTTATTAAAATATCAAGTATCAAATATATTCTTGAATGATTTCTTAATGTTTTTTTCGGTATGAACATCCTAAAAAACCAATACATAACTACATTAATCACAAAAAATTAATTTTTAAAAGAATAATAAATATAATTGCATTTTTTGAAATCAATGATGTAATTTATTTACCATCCGACAATTTTCCTTTGCCTCCAGTTGGTCTGCAAAGTATGACTTGACAACCATCACATCTTACTTTGCTTTGAATATGACTAAAAACAGTTTTTATCTTGTAGCAACCTAAAGTGAAAATATGCAAAGTACATAATACACATTTAAATAAAATAAATTTAATCGATTAAATCAAATCAAATTACCAGGACACTTGATATCCATAAAATACGAATTTGGACGTGGAACAAGTCGTTTTAATTTGTGGCAATGAGAATCTTCATTGACAGTTGGATGAAGTATACTTTTGGCTAACTACAAAAATAATTTTTATTATAATATTTTCATACAAAATATCATAATAAAGAAGTTAATAGCTGGCATGTAATATAATAATTAAAAAACAATGGTTAAACATTTAATTTATTACACGTCTCGGTTTAAATAATTATTTTTAAATTATATTTATGCTGAAAACTTTCTAAAAGACAATTATAATGAAATAATATTGGCCATTTAGTTAACATTTTAACTAACTTTGTTTTATACAATAAATTACAGTTTTTTATAAATTGTATTTTAGAAATATTATTTTTTAAATTTCTCAGTTAAATTTCCCTACCAAATAATTCCAAAAATATAAACATTTTCACCAGTATATGCATTTCAACATTGATTTGCTCAGAAATTATTACACAATTTGTTTGATTTGAAATTATCTATAATAAATGAAATTAACATTTGTTTTCTAACAATATTACAACATTTGAATAGAATAGACCGAGTTGAACTGAGAATTTGACCCACAATCTTTTCCTTAAACATTTTGCATTAATTATGTATATAACACATATTTGAGAAACTGAATGCATCATCTATTAGCTCGATTTTTAAACATTTTTTCCTCGATTGTATTTTAATACTTACAGGCATTTTAAATTAGTACTTAAATATGTGTACACATAAGTACAATTCAAGATTACACAACTATCAAAAACATTTAATAGTGGCAGGCGATAGACTTCGGAAAGTGAATAGTTAAGTTGCCCTCGTATTGCCTAAATCGTATGCACTATGAAAAAACATGCAAAACACAATATGTATGCGTTCGGCAACGTTAAATTATTTGATAAAATAGGCTTTTATCTTAATTCTACAGAATAGCTTTCTCCAATTGTATGCAGATTGTATCCGTTTCGTACATGGTCATGAAACTAGAAACAATTTCGAAATTATATTATAACCTCAAACAATTCATATTTTCATTTCTCTCCATGAACATTTTTGTCACATTTTTGAAAAATCATTTGGAAACGTTTTGCTTTCGAAAAATTAAACTAAGTCGTGGATAATTATTTTCGCGTTACGTTCGAAAAAAATTCAAAATATTAATGGCAACACTGTGTTAAACGTAATTCTCCTTCCACTTATGCAGAGTTCGAACATAACCTACAAATCACATTTCAGACGTCGGTAGTTTGTTTACATTTTTGAGGTTCCCTGTCCACAGACCATTCTTTTCCATTTTTCACTTGTGTAACGTAAACGTCTAGGGACAAGATGGGTAAGTAATTTTGATCCGTTTACATCCGCTTTAATATTCGTTTTATTTATTTCAATTCTTCATATTCGATTAACGCCATATCGGTGGATATGAATTCTGCAGAAATTAAAAAGAGCTGACAATTATTTTTATTATTTTGGTGGCTTCTCGACGTTATTCATATGTAGTACTAACGGCGGCACAATAATGTCAACGTTTTCGTTTAAGGTATATCCCGTGATACCTGGCATAAACGTAGGAAGACCGGAGGTAAACGCAAACCCCTTCGCAAAAAGAGGAAGTATGAATTAGGACGTCCTGCTGCAAACACCAAGGTATGACATTTATCCATAAAGCATTTTTATTCCATTTAATACTCCATCCAAAAATCTCGGTTTGCATGTGGTAAATCAAAAACATTTGCTCTACATTTTTTGTACATTTTATAAGACATAATTTTTACCTTGAGGAGTGTACGACATCCCCCCCCCGAGTTCTATCAACTTCACCAATATTTGAATTATATGTTAAATTATGTTTAAATATATATATATGAATTGCATTAATGATGAGACGTATAACTGAATGTTTTTGACGATATTCATTGTGTTTCACCTCTAACGTTCTGATATGCTCGATTTATTTTAGACTCTATGTACTTTTCTTCAGTTGTATTTTATTTAATGATAATTTTAAAAGATTGAATTATATGTTTAAAGCATTTGTGATGAGACTTGTGCCTGAATATTTATGACGATATAATATATTTTCTTTTTCACCTCTAACGTTCTGATTTGCTTTGTCTTCAAACATATAATAACTTTAAAACATTTTATGTACATTAAAATTCATATGGCAGAATGCAAAACAGCAATTTATTGTTGTCTATTTATGATGAGATTTGTTATTTTAAAGAAATGTATGATTAATAAATATTGCTTATTAAAATCTGAAATAGACAAATACTCAACCTTATGTGTAGGTAATCGATTTGAAAATTATTTCTTAATAAACATATGCTTTGGTACCTATAATAGAAGAAGAGATAATGTATATTTTTTATTTTAATTAATTAATATTTTAAAGAACTATTTATGATGATATATGTTATTTTAAAGAAATGTATGATTTATAAATATTGCTTATTAATATTCTGAAATTGGCAAATATTTAATTTTATGTGTAAATAATCGATTAGAAAATTATTTCTTAATAAACGTATGCTTAGTTAGATACCTATAGTGGAAGAAAGGACAAATTTACAAATGATGAGTAATATTTCGGTTCCTGATATTGTATTATGAGGACATAATTTATTCCGCAGCGCTCTGATGTTTAATTTATTATAAATACAAACAAATTTTATGTGTATATATATATATATATGACATTTTTATCTGCTGTGATGAACCTTATTGATAAAAATTGCCATCTGGTAATTGATAACCAATTACTTACTAAGCATAAGTATAAAATTATTATAAAAATCTCAATATTTGTACTTCTTCTTTTCCCTCACCTTTATCCCAGCTGTTTGGGGTTAGCCACTTGTTTCCTAAAAATCTCAATATTCTTTTTCACCTTTAACGTTCTGATTTGCTTTGTCTTCAAACATATAATAACTTTAAAACGTTTTAAATACATTAAAATTCATATGGCAGAATGCAAAACAGCAATTTATTGTTGTCTATTTATGATGAGATTTGTTATTTTAAAGAAATGTATGATTAAGAAATATTGCTGCTTACTAATAATCTGAAATAGACAAATATTCAACCTTATGTGTAGGTAATCGATTAGAAAATTATTTCTTAATAAACATATGCTTTGGTACCTATAATAGAAGAAGAGATAATGTATATTTTTTATTTAAATAAATTAATATTTTAAAGAACTATTTATGATGATAAATTGTTTATGAAAATAAATTATTTATTAATTAGTATCGAGAAACTGGTCCCTTTGTACTAAACAGTGAACATACCAGGTGTATGTTTTATCTGATGTTTATTGTTAACTATTTAAACTATTTTAGCTTGGAGCCCGCCGTGTCCATATTGTTCGTACTAGAGGAGGCAACAAGAAATACAGAGCGTTAAGATTAGATCAAGGAAACTTCTCATGGGGTTCTGAAGGTATGTGAAACAATTAAATAATTTTTCAGCATTTCTAATTTATGTTTATTTACTAAAGGAATTTCTGCTAAAACTCGTATCATCGATGTTATTTACAATGCGTCCAATAATGAATTGGTTAGAACCAAAACTTTGGTAAAGAACGCTATTGTAGTTATTGATGCAACACCATTCCGTCAATGGTATGAAGGCCATTACGCTTTGCCTATTGGGCGAAGGAAGACTACAAAATTGGTATATATCTACTTATTATTTTTTTAATTTTAATCTTAAAATATTTGTCGAATAATTTTATTTTTGCAATGCTCCAACTAGTATTACCAATAAATTACAACATATTGCTCAATGATGAGCCTACATTATTGATAGGAATTGCCGTCTGATAAATTGATGATCGTGTATTATCTGAGAGCAAAAAAGAAAAATCATTTTGTTTTTTTGTTAAAGCAACCATATTTTATACATGCATAAAATATAAACAAATTCACAAATGATGAGTAATATTTCGGTTCCTGATATTGTATTATGAGGACATAATTTATTCCGCAGCGCTCTGATGTTTAATTTATTATAAATACAAACAAATTTTATGTGTGTGTGTGTGTGTGTGTGTATATATATATATAACATTTTAATCTGCTGTGATGAACCTTATTGATAAGAATTGCCATCTGGTAATTGATGACCGTTTACTTACTAAGCATAAGTATAAAATTATTATAAAATTCTCAATATTTATACTTCTTCTTTCCCCTCACCTTTATCCCAGCTATTTGAGGTTGGCCACCTGTGTCCTAAAAATCTGAATATTCGTACAAATATTAAAATTATATTTGTATGTTTATTTTATTTAAATACAATAAACACGGTGTATACTTAACCTAATACCTGGTTTTTGTCTTTTAATTTTCCCTACTGGCAAATTTATAAACCCAATTTGATGAATACATTAATTATTATAATGAGTAATATTTTGATTCCTGATATTTTTTTATGAAGATATTTATTCCGCAGCGCTCTGATATTAAATCTTTTTCAAAAACAATTACAAGAACATTTTAATTTACTATGATGAACCTTCATTATTGATAGGAATTGCCATCTGATAAATTGATGACTGTGTACTATCTGAGAAAAAAATGTTTTTGAATAATAGTGACTTAAAAGTAAATAATATAATCCCCATTCTATAAATATATTTATATGGTATATTACTATGATGAGTAATATTTCAGTTCCTGAATTTTCATATGAAGACATTATTTATTCTGCAACGCTCTGTTAATTTTTTTTTTTTTTTGGTAAAGCTATGATTTATCATGACTAACCTTTCTGATAGGAATTGTTGTTTTATATCCTATAAAGACTGAAACTTATCGGAATGCATTTTATATCTATAGTACGGCCAGTAAAAAGTGAGCTGCGATCGTCACGCACCTACCAACAGATTTTTATCAGGGCTACTCCAATTGTTTTCCCGCGCATAATATTTTCAAACAGTGATTAACAGTAATTTATAGTTGTACATATTTAATATACGCGACATCGCCGCCAAAAATGTAGAACCCCTGAATATGAAAAAATCGGCCGTTAGGTGCGTGACGATCGCGGCTCACTTTTCACTGGCCATACTATAGTAATATGTTTTTGTACATTTAAAATTTTTAATTTGAATGACATTTGTTGTTTAGTACAATATTTAAAATATAGATAATTTTATATTTTGATTCTTTTAAGTTAACCTTAAAAGTTTATTTTTATTTTTATATATAGACCGAAGCTGAAGATGCTATTTTGAATAAGAAACGATCAACAAAGGCTCAGGTAAAATACAAGAAAAGGCAACGATTTGCCAAAGTTGACTCCTCAATTGATGAACAGTTCCAAACCTCCCGTCTCTTGGGTAAGTACAATCATTAACAATTAAAATTATAAACACTAATTAATAGTTTATAAACGCCATGATGATTTTAAATTTTATTTGGTGATATTGCGTTTTAGATATTAATCGTTTTGATTAATATCTGTCAATAATATGAATACTTTTTGTCATGGTTACACTGAGCGTCTTATTTTTGTTTAGTAATTTATTGAATAAAACAATAAACAAATGTTTATTGGTTTGTTTACATTTATATATATATATATGTCTGTAGATTGAATGATGACGAATTATTTGTTTAAGATTAAATATACAATTTCTATCTTATCTTATGAAGTTTTCATAGTTACCCTGAACTTTAAATCTATATATGTACACTTTAATAATTTATCAAAATATATATTAGCAGTATTATGATGTTTAAATGATCTCGTTAATATGACTTAAATGAAATATGAATAAATAATTTTCTGAATATTGCTTTTATATTTCAATAATGTATGCTGTTTTTAGGAAAATGTAAATAAAACATATTTTTCATTTTAATTGTAAATATAAATGCAGTAATACTTTACAAACATAATGTATCTAGATGAGTAATGGTTTATTAATTTTTGTGGATTTTCTTGTTTCTAGCGTGCTTGGCGAGCAGACCAGGTCAGTGTGGTCGTGCAGATGGTTACATTTTAGAAGGCAAAGAATTGGAGTTTTACCATAGGAAGATCAAGGCCAAGAAGGGCAAATAAATTAATGTTGTTTTGTAACTGTGTCGTTAACATTGTTCTTCTGACATGATTAAATAACAAATGTTTTTTGACATAATTTATTTTATTTTTGTCTATATACAATCCAGTACAAAAATATATGTACTATAATAACTTTGACATCATAGCCATTCAATTAATGAGTTGTAAAAGTAAACACAACATTAAATTTGAAATTGTGCAATTTTTACAAAGATTTTGATTTGTTATAGGTATAATTGAAAACTTAATTGAATGGACCTTAGTATAATAAAAATAATGTATAATATCCACAACTACTTATATTAAATCCAAATGGGAGATTCTAATGGATCTGTTATTACTCCCGCTATAAGACTCACTTTAGTATGTACATCTATTACGAAATAAACAAATGGTTTTGACACTACAAAATCATGCTTCACATACTTGCGCTGGATTTCAAATACTGAAAAAAATATTTATATATATATTGATTATTTTATTAGTAATTTGTTTTAATAACATGACTATTGACTATAGATATATTTCTAATAAAGTTTACTATTTTTAATTTAGTTTCTTAAGTAAAAAGAATAGTAATTAATAAAATGTTCAAAGCATTTAAGTCATTTTGATCTTATTTGAGTTAAATTGATATAAAACCAAAAATACATTTTATTTTGATGCAAGTTCTTATTATTTATTTAGATACTTAAAATAATTTGCTTTGGTATTATGTAATCATACAGACATTTAACACTTATGTGTATACAACTGGATTTATTTGAATTTAGAAAATCTATACATATATGGTTGCAGGATATTGTTTATTTAAATATTTATTAATTGATACATTGACTGTTTTAACATTAACTGTTATTATTGTTACTCATTAATCATTATATGGTTAAATGACGGCCTGGAATACTGAGACTTCTAGCAAGCCTATACGTTAACCAATATTGAATTTATTGAAACATTTTTTTGAGTTGTGACCACAATGTAAAGTACCTCTAATCATGATTACAACTTCATTGTTCTCATCATACGTTTTTAAAATAATTTTATTATTCTAATTGAATCTATGCACAGTTAAAATAGTTTACGGCTAAGACTTATATTATATACAGGGTTTGTCCGGAAGTAATGTCAGTAAGTCGATTAAAAAAATATATTTATCATATCGGTATATCACATTAAAAAGTTTCAAAATATGATCTTCCTGCGTCGATATATCGTTTCCAACGAGATTTCCATGCATCGAAGGCGTCACGGTAGACATCTTCTGGAATGTCCTTCAGAGTCCTGGTACATGCGTCTTTGACTATGTCAACTGTTCTAAAATGATTACCTTTTATTGGAGTTTTCAATCAGGGGAACATGAAGAAGTCTAGGGAAGCCAAGTCAGGACTATAGGGTGGCTGGAGAATCATTGGAACCTTTGGATCAGCCAGAACGAGGAAGGCAGTGTGGACTGGCGTATTGTCGTGGTACAACTTCCAGTTGTCCGCGATGAACTCTTCTTTTCAATCTCTTCAGAACTTCTATGTAGAACTTGGCGTTGATTGTTGTACCATGTGGTACAAACTCATGGTGAACAAGTCCTCTGATGTCAAAGAACACGATGACCATTGTCTTGATCTTTAACTTGCTCATTCTGGCTTTCATTGGAAGAGGAGAGACCAAGGTGTGTCACTCCGCACTCTGCCCTTTTGTTTCGGGCTCATACTCGATCACCCAAATCTCG
Organism: Schlechtendalia chinensis; assembly: GCA_019022885.1. Classification (NCBI taxonomy): domain Eukaryota; kingdom Metazoa; phylum Arthropoda; class Insecta; order Hemiptera; family Aphididae; genus Schlechtendalia; species Schlechtendalia chinensis. The sequence continues at coordinate 2,454,849 of CM032347.1, forward strand.
TCACCTGTGATAACGTTATCTAAAAAGTGAGGGTTTATTTCACACGAATTCTAAAGTTCCTGGAACGTTTCAAGTTTGTCGATCTTTGGTCGTCCGTTAACAATTTGAGCATCAGTTTCACGCACACTTTTCGCACCTGCAAATTGTTCATCACAATCTCGTGAACGGTACTTTTTGGGATGTTTAATGTCTGTGACACTAAACGAACACTCAACCGACGGTCTGTATTTTTCGTCGATGGTGGTCGTTAATGGCCGTCCGACGCGGACTTCGTCGCTGACCTCTTCACGGCCTTCTAAAAAGGTCTTGTGCCACCGGAATACTTGACGTTCCGATAAAGAATCATCACCAAATGCCGTCTTTATCATACGAAAAGTTTTCACTGGAAACTTACCAAGTTTCGGACAAAACTTGATAGCAATTCTTTCCTCTATCGAACGTTGCATTGTGGCTTGCACGGGAGACGAAAACTAGTACGACGGAAAAACAAGTTATCGCTCGCCGGATAGTCGGAGACCACTGGAGACTGCGTGGTCGTGTACCTGACTTCTCTCGCTATCAATTCCAACTTAATCTAATCGCGCAACTACGAATAGTTATTTAAAATCAAATCACCGACATTACTTTTCGGACAAACCCTGTATATATTTGAACTTCAGTGTAATAATCGATTAACGTTCCGCAAATTAGATACAGCACTATCCTTAATTGTCCATATGGTACCATTTTGATAAAGAAAAAAATCAATTATTACGTACAACAAGCGGAAGTAGTATAGCATTTAAACTAATATTTCTCCACGGCTGACCTCAACAAAAAAACAACAAAAACTGCATCATGCCTGTATACCTGTATCGTGTTACCTTCCGTTTTTACGCGTTCGCAACGAATGTCCAACATTTTTTATTGCTTTTAATCCTTAATCGTGCATAATTGAGACTAAGGACAATTAAATATGTCTATCTGTACAAACCACGCGAGCACATTATGTTGCGTTAAATGTTAACAACTACGATTTTTTTTTTGGTTTTTTTTTTTTTTTTTAGCGAGCGAAATAATAATCGATCCGATCTATTGCTTAAGAAACCAATTGCATACCGCGGGTGAGGACAACAAGTGTGTGTGTTTTTGCTTCGTTTCGGTTTACCGGTCAACCGAGAAGTAAACACCGTGCGTGTTAGCATACGACATTATAAACGCTGCGTAGTCTGGTGCGTGCGTACATAATAAATAATAATCGGCGTACACGCGCGCGCAGTTACGTAGTGTATGGTTTTGAATTATCCCCGGGGAAGTTTGGTTTTCGACCTGCGGGATTATAACTTTTTCGTCTTACGCGCGTAGTGTACGTACGGTACGCGTCGACGGGCAGCTCGTTGTAGACGTGCCGGCGTATAAAATGTATCTGGTTTTTCGTACGGACGTGTATCCCGTGCACGACTTTTGAAACGATAGCCTGCAACAGGGCCGCGGCGCGTCTTTGAGATTTCAGACCGGTAATGGGTCTCACGAGTGCGAAAAATGTTCGACGCGATTTACGCCGTGTTCACACAACGCACAACAACGTCGTGCCGGGCCCCGAAGGACGGCGGCGATTAGCCGTGAAGACTTTTTCCGGCAATTTCCGACCAGCCCGCCACGTCCGCGTATTCGATTTTAAACGGACAGCGGCGGTGGACGTAAATACGATTTTTCATGGTCGTGCCGTTCCGTTCCCACCCGCGCGGTATCGAGGTTTACGAACCTAACCTCGTGCCGCAGTCCCGCTCTCTACTTGTATATAAATATATATATATATATATATTGTGTGCGTACACGTTTTCTAGATATATATTTTAACAATACGCGTTTTTACACACCGGTCTCTCGGCTATTATCAGTTATTATATTGATGAGGTGTCTTTACGCGTGAAGAACTAATCACTTCACTAGGTATGGTAAGTAAACGAGTTTGCCTCGCCCATACCTACAGATAACATATTCATATAATAGTAACAAGTTCGCTCACCCGGTGGCGTGTTGTACTTTTGAGCCGTCACGGACACCACTTGCTGGACCGAACTGACAAACAGCCGAGCGTCCGGCGACATGAACGAAAGGTCCGCCTTGTACCTGTAGAATACGTCTTGGATACCGACCTGCGGACCGAAAAACGTTAATTACTTTATTGGAATGTAATGTTGGTAGTAGGTACGCGCGAGTAGAGAAAACAAACTAAAAATGTTGGTTTTTTGAATACGAATTATATACATAAATTGTATGCATGAAAAGGCAACGACCACTGCGACGCGTGATAACTACAAGAAGATATATATAAATGTACAATAATAATAATAATGATTAAATGGGTCTTTGACGCGGTTGTGTCCTTGAACCTCGATGGCTACAACTAGTAAGAAAGACGCGCCCGCGCGCGCAACATACTTACACTCGATATTAATATATATATATATGTACATTTTACATTTGCACGGTCCGCTCGTCCGAATAATGAACAGACCACAATTGTTGCGCGTATATATCCTTTATATAGTCATACATATATTATATATTTATACGTTCGTGTGCGTATATTATGTTATGTTTTCTATTATTGTACGGAGCGAGCGGTTTTTTTTTTTTTTGCTTTTGTAAAACGATCTCAACGGTCAATCACCTGTTGTAAAGCCGAAGTCAAATCCACTTTGGCCGAGTATTTGAACGTGGGTATGGTCGCGTGAACGGCCGTCGGTTTCAGAGAATTGTGTATGGTACGCAAAGACATTGTCGGTAACAACACCAGCAGCTCTGACAAACCGATCGGATGGTTCGGCATTATTATCATCAACGTATACTTAGGATCCTATAAACACACAACACAATAATTCACCGTGTACAACATACGTTTTTCTACTTTTCTAACCCCAGCGCATATACATATAATATCATATTTAAGACGTCCCGCGACACGTTAATGTTAATTGTATCGTCTTCGATTTCATCGCGCCCGATGGATGGTTTTAACACTCGTATCTTCTCTGCGTCCTATATTACACAATATACGAGTGGTCGATAGTTAATGTTTTGGTTGCGAAAACAAAAATACTAGCTGTCAGTATTTTTCTAGTCAAATCACTTCACTCCGTTGGTAGAGTACTACCTCCTCAATGATAACAATTATCGCATACGCGCATTCTTGCGTGAACAATGGTGACAGGAAATTACAAAATTAATTTTAATGGACGCTACATAATTATCAATGTTATAATGTCTTCACTTTAACATTCGGAAACTGTATATTTTCCATACAATTAAAAGAAAAATTATATTTGTTCATGGCGAATGTAGGCCAACTGAATACATAATATTGTGTCGATACACCATAAAAATCACATTTTTATGACATCGAAATACCTATGTAAATACATATTATTATTTTTAGAAAAAAAAAGAAATATGTTAAAATTATAATTTCTTAGATTACACATAACTTTTACTTTGTTTATACCTATTGTAAAAACATGCGCCATTAGCTATTTTTGTGTTCAGGATTTTTCGGCAAAATTGAAATTCATTTAAAACTGCACTGAGTACTTTATTTACAATCTATACTTATAGCTATATATTTTAATATTTGTATTAATATTTAGTATTTTATAATTGTAATCAAAAATTGTGTTCGAGTAAATTCGGGAAAATCCCATTGAAAATGTGATGTCTTAATGTAGGCACCTAACAATATATATTTCACAACTTCCCCACCACAAATATAAGAAAATAATTATTTATATATATATATTATATAATGTACCTATACTACATTTATATTTTATAATTAATGTTTTTTTTTTGTGTCATCTATAAATTAATATTCGGTTTTGAATTTTTGATTCGTGACCGTAAAATAATAAAAAATAAATTATAATATTCAAAATTGCATCATAAAGTGAAGAGAGAATTAATTTATATGTCGCAATAAATCAAATATATTTCACTATTTATTTAAGCTACATAAACATATATCAAATTTGGATGTTGTTTTTTTTAAATTATAATTAATAACAATCTTTAACATAGACCACTTGACGTTCCAATTTAGTAAACAAAAATATATTTTAGTATTTATTAATTTGTAAATTTAATAAATCTAAATAAAATACCAAAATATACTTTATCGACGCCTATTTGTATATATTTGAATGATTTCGTGAACTATATGATTTTAAAAAAATATCTAATATATCATACACACACACAATTAATGTTTGTAAGTTGTAATTTATATACGTACATCTAATGGAATCTCGATGACTTGTGACTTGAGCTCGAAGACAAATCCAAAAGGCAATACAGCTGTATACGTAAAAAATGGAATACGCCGATATCCAGCACTGAACAAATTCGCCTCGAACGGATCGGATGACCTGTCTATCCAATCAGACGGAGGTCCGTAATAATTCTTGTACCCGTCAAACCATTGATTGCCATGTGCGTTAAATCCGTGATCTACAAAATGTGCTTAATGTAAATATTAATGCTGTATGTACACAGCTATATGCGTATTGTGCGTTTTTAAAAATTACACCGTTGCAAATGCCTTCTTTTTCGTTTCTTCGACTCTCTGAGCTTTATTGAAATGCCGGAATTTTTAGGATACTCCGTCAAAATCCTATCCGGTTTGATAACGGTCCTTTTTCTCGTCTGATTGCAGTCAGCGCGTAGTACATCTTCTTTCCTTACCACGAATTCTACGTTAAAAGTAGGCAAATTATCATTCGACTCCAAAGACCTCTTCTTATCCTGCAAAGGTGCTATTTGATAATGACGATTGGACTCGGCTACTTTTATGATTTCGTTTTCGGTTGTATTGCTCAAATTATTAACGGTCGTCGACGAAACGTCCGTTGTCGTGGACATATCTTCACCTGTCGTCGTTACATAATCATTATCACTCAATTCAGATTCCTCGGACGCCGTTGTCTGGACAGTTGACTTTTCAGGAATCGTATTCGCTTCGGACGCCGTGGTCGTTATTACTGTTGCGTCGTCATACATGAATTTTGTGTACGGAATTAGTGTTTCGGCCGTATTGCTATTGTCCGTGCTATTAGTCCGCGTTTCGTCCGTGTCGGCTGTCGTGGTTACTTCACTGGTTGTAGACGTTATTGCTTCCGTCATGTTCCCGACAAGAACGTAGCTGTCGTTCGTCGTGTTCGGCTTGTTCGTGTCGGTGGTAGTTTTCGGCGCGCTCTCCGTAGACCCAACAACAGTAACATCTACGTGGTTTCTCGTAGACAACGTATATGAATCGCCGGGCGAAAACGTTTCGTCGTTCGCGTCAAACACGTCTGTAAGCGTCGTTTCATCGGTCGTACTCTCGCGTAATCGCGTAGTAGACGTTTCAGCGTCACTTGTACGCGATTCGTTATTATCGTTCGTTGTATCGGTCAACTGATCGGCTAGCGAATTCGACGTGTAACTGCTTACAGCATCCATACTTGTTTGCGTTACAGTAGTTGCGACCATCATTGGGTCGTCAGAAGTGATCGGTGTCGTGCTCGCGATTAATGTTTCGGTCGCGGACCACCCGTTCGGCTTCTTATCGACGACTCTTATTTTATTGGACGGTTTGGGCTCTTGTTCGTTGATTAAAACCGTTGTCTCCGCCTGGCTCGTTGACGAGTCTATCGGTCTCGTGTTTGGTCGTGTTTCAACATCAACGACCATCATGTCCGCCTGGGAATTCATCGGTGGATTGGTATTCGTATCGATATTGGAGATGGTGAACGTAGTGTCGCCCATGTAAGTTACGTTAGCTGGAAGCTCGGTTGCCACCGTCGATATATCGTTAGCCGATCCGTTCGTGATGTTTGTTGAAACTCGAATGATTTGACTGGTCGGTACGATTTCCGTGACTACAGTGCCGTGTGTAGTAACTGACATCGGTGGTAATGGACGCGTGGTCGTTATAGCACTTTCGGGGCACGAATCGATCAGAAAACCGTTGGGATCGTCAAAACCGTACAGACGAAGTACGCGCTTGAATTGTGGCCTGAGACACACTTCTTCCCTACTCATGGACAGTCCGTTCAAAAATCCATCACTTTTGAAATACGTCTAAAACAACATCGGCATTTTTTCGATCAAAAAGCATTTTTTGAAACATTCTATTATTTACTTTAAGATAGCGATTTAAATCTCGGACCCCAATTCGGACAGCGAGGATTTCCCAAGGTAAATTAAGTGATTGTTTTATTTGTAGCGCTGAATATCCACTCGAACCTTCGTAAAGAAGAACCGATACCGCCATTAAGCCAAAAGGAGAGAACCCTACGTTTCCAATAGCACCACCGGCAGCTAATATCTGAAATAATGAATCGACAACAATTTCATATATACTTATACATAATTATTATTAACGAAGATTTTTTAAAATTTAGGCATACTTTTTCATAGTTATAGTCTACTAACTAAATAGCGGGTCTAATGAAGTTTTCGATGTTCTACCACTTCAAAACTTAACATGGTTAAAGTTAAAATTATAATATAATATAATATAATAATATACACATGTGAAAATAATATAATAAAATATTTTAGAAAGTTGCATTTTCAAATATCTGTTCACAATTTTTTTTCCAACATATTTTAAATTTGCTTTTTTCGAACTCATCTGTATTACTATATATATATATATATATATATATTATTAATATTATATTATATTATTATTATTATTATTATTATTATTATTATTACGTAAATACAAAGGTGACCTCGATTTTTATTATTATAATTCATTTAAGTGTTAAAATTGTTCTTTACAAAAAGTAAACGGTTTTTTTTTTAATTTATAAGATATAGGATGATTTTTATGTTATTAGTTTCGGCCCGAACAACAAACCGTTACGGTTTTTAATTAATAAATCTTAAATCACTGTATACCCGTAAAACACACACTCCAAGGTCGTTGGTTAGATCTGCCATTACGTCCAATGGCCGGGGACTTAAAGGTGTCTTTTGATAAAATGAATATTGACTATATTCATCTTGAATGTGAGAACCGATTGTAACTGTAAATTTAATAGAAATGAATAATAGTAATACCGTATGACATTTATTATAAACATATAAACACACACTTTCTACCCGATTAGAAATATTTAAGTACACCTACTGTATTTAAAGTTTTATGATTTGCTGTGTGTAAATATTACCGTAGACACTGTGCAAATTAGTTGGAACAAATGAGTTTTAACCATTTTATATCATTAATTGTTTTCGTTGAAATTGTCACAAATACATTTTCGTAAATTTCAGATAAAAGTCTTAATTGTAATCAATTTTGGCGTTAAAATAAAAATGGGCTTAACTTATTAATATGTATAAAATAAAATTGGAAATATTTTGGTTTTTTTTTTTATCTTAATGTGTTGGTTTCTATATATTTGCACAATACCGTAAATTTATATAAACTATTTAATGCCTATTAAATATAATTTACTCACTTTTCCGTGGAAATTATGTATTTGTCTAATTGTTTGTGTAAGTGATTAAATTCATCATTTACACATCTAAATTGGCAGTTATGCTTTAATTTTGCTATGATTTTTTTGTTTTACTGTATTAATAATTATACATGTCAATATGTTATTCATCAATAGTTTAAATGTTTGTAATTTAAAAATAGAAACTTGATACAAAAAAAGCTCTTAACCTTTTATAATTTCGTAAAATACATTTATGAGCGAGTCAATTGCATAACCCGCTTTGATTTAATTTAATAAAATATTGTACTTTTTTCACAACAAACTTAAATATATATGATAATCGAATGCAATAAAATACGAAAATTAAATTTATCAAACTATTTTTGGCTATTAATAGTAAATACATATTATATTGACCAACCCCAATTTCAATAGATTAATTATTAATAATCGTATAAAAATAAATGATATTTCAAAAAACTTTGTATAAATATTAATATATGAATGTATTGAAGCTTTCATGGATTGTTAATTTTAAAAAAATATTAATATATTAAAATATATTAACTTATATTTATGAATTATATAAACTCAAACTGTATAATTGTTGCACAGTGGAGTATTCATAATTATTTTATGTGGAGAGATATCTATCATCGAAAAAGTAATAGAAAATTAAACAATACATTTATATAAAAATATAATATAATATTCACTTAAAAACACTATGTCGTATTCAGTTATACATTTTGATTATTTGAAATTAAAAATCATGTATATTCATGTATATTCATAAAACAATTTCCAATTTTAGATATAAGTATGTACACTAAATTTTACTTGTAAATTTATTTAATTTAATTAAGAAAGTCACATAACAAATGTTTATTATTATTTAATTGTTAAATTACTTATTATTATTTGAAAGTTGAACTTTTTGAAAAATATTTATATCACGTTTACAGATACAATAAACTGTATTTATCATATTTGAAATGTCCAATGAAATAATATCTATTATATACAAATGCACGCAAATACAATTTTAGTTTAACAACAACAATATTGATTCACATGACTTACGGTAACTCTGAACCAGCAATATCTGAGTGATCCATATTATCTTCATCGTGTAAAGTAAAAATTAGAACAATAGAAATATTTAAATTAGGTAAACGATAAAACGATATTGGCGTAGTGCATCTATGAACGAGAATTCGCTGTAAACCCGATATTCTTTTGAATGTCTAAAATTGAAACGGAACATTAAACACGACGAAACGTACCAATCACGGATTATTAGTGCAGTAGTCGCGTCGCGTTGTATCGGTTACAGTAACGAGTTGTGCGCTACTAAATTTAAAATATCGATGTAAATTGCGCTCAAACGTAAACTTAGCCGCCCGAAAACGGTGTGAGAAACCAACGGAAAAACATCGTCGGAGCGATTGGTTATGCTGTAATGTTATCGGTCATTACGATAACAGACAATCATCCGATTTATTACATTATACATTTTAAGATAATAAAATGTAAACATTTGAATTTAAAATTTTCATTAATATGTAAACAATAATCACAAAAGATTGTAAAATTGAAAAATAATGTATAAATTAAAATCAAATAGAAATCGTTATATTTGTATACCGTAGTCATGTCGTACTCTTGCCATGGATCGAGCTGTTTACTAGCATCCACAGCTCGACGAATAAAGTCCAATACATGACTGACTGCGTGAAATGAACTATAAAAAATGGGCTGCTCCAGTGTAATAGAGCAGCCAGACTGTGAACGATTGCTAAAAGACGTTGGAATGAGAAGAAAAATCGAACACCGTATCAACCTAAGAAAACTGGTGATATTCTGTGTGCTGTTGACTTTATTCGGTATTATATATTTTGGGTATTTATGTTCGGACAATCGTTGTTCATTATCTTACAACCCTAAGCCAGTGATGTATTCAGAATGGACAGTAATGAATCTTCTTTCAACCAACATTAGCGGTAAGAATTTTCAATAAAAAGTATTTACATTGTTCTGACATGATTTCTTATTTTAGACATCAAAAGTGTCAAAGATACCACAGGTACAGGAGTAAGTTACAATGACATGCAAAGTCAAAACCAATTACGGTTTGACATGAATGCACACGATGTCATGGTATTTCTACATGTACAGAAAACAGGTGGTACTTCATTTGGACGTCATCTTGTTCAAGATCTAGATTTACAGCGTCCTTGTACGTGTCAACGAAAAAGAAAGTTGTGCTATTGTTTCAGACCTAGTCGAAATGAAAATTGGCTCTTTAGTAGATATTCTACTGGATGGAAATGTGGACTCCATGCAGATTTTACTGAATTAACTAGTTGTGTAGACTCTGAACTAGACAAGAATGAAGGAAAATCAATCAAACGAAGGTAGTTCAAGTAATAATAATCAAATAAAAGCAATTTAATGTTTTTTCTTTGTAGATATTTTTATCTTACTTTATTGAGGGATCCAGTAAGTCGTTATCTCTCTGAATATAAACATGTACAAAGAGGTGCCACATGGCGAATGTCTAGACATTGGTGTGCAGGTCGCCCAGCTTCCCTTGAAGAATTACCAAAATGTTATAATGGTACTATTTGGACAGATGTAACATTAAATTCATTTGCAGATTGTCCACATAATTTAGCTGCCAATCGGTAATTAAAATGTTTATTGCTTTATACAAATATCCTAATAATTTATTTGTTTTTAGACAAACAAGAATGTTGGCAGATCTGTCTTTGATTGGTTGTTATAACTCATCGTATATGAATCAAGAAGAACGAAACAAGGTTATGCTAGCAAGTGCTAAAAAAAATTTATTATCAATTGCATTTTTTGGTCTTACTGAATTTCAAAAAGTAAGTAATAGATTTTATTGTTTTAGAATATTTTTCATAGATTTATTGTTTACAGTTAAATCAGTACATATTTGAAGAGACCTTCAATTTAAGATTTGCAGTTACATTTACACAACATAATACAACTCTATCAGCAATTTATAAATCTTTATTAAATAATGAAGAATTGGAAAAAGTAAAAAAAATAAATGCTTTAGACATTGAACTCTACGAATTTGCCAAATATTACTTATTTCGGTACTGTGTTAATTAATAAAAGTTATGACATACAATTTTACCATAATTTATTTATATTTATTTTTTCATAATAGACGTTTTGACAAATTACGAACAAAAAACCCAAATTTTAAAGAACGATGGGCACATTTAGGCCAATTACCAAGTCAAACTGCATTTGACTGGGAAAAAGAAGTAGAGACTGAAGCTGCTGACAATGAGGTAAATTATGCATAACATTTACAAACAAACAAAATATACAAATATTCTTGATCTCTTAATCATTTGAAAGGGTGATACACTTATAACTATATACAACTTAAAAAATGATTAATCTTTATAGACCAAACAATTTTGTTAACTTTTTTTTGAAAATACTTTAATTTAACCAATAATTTAAACTTTTATAAGGATATTTCATACCAGGATTTTCATTTCACATTTCAATAATAATATTATTATTTAAATGTAAAATCAACATTTATGAAAAGTATTTATTTTATAGATTTAATGAAATAAATATCTATTAAATACGTTTAAAAACTATTAACACACTTGTAATACATATAATTAAAAATAATGTTTACCAATATTTAAGAGAAAAAATACATAAATGTATAGTTGACTTTTGTATACAAATAAATTATATTTAAAAAAAAAATAATGGTAATGATAATTTATAGTTTTTAAAATATACAACCTGTTTAAAAAAAATGGTCTTTATGCAGAAATTGTCACATTAAAATGTCCGGGTCCATTCATAATGTTCACTTAAATAGCACTCAAATTTAAAAAAAAAAAAATGCATATATATTTATATATAAATATATATATATATATGCAATCTTCCTAATTGTGTAAACTCTGTCTAAATGACTTAAGATATTGAGAAAAATATTTTATAATGAATACTTGCATTCGAATCATGTTGGTATATCTCAAATTTGTTCCTGCCATGTCAAAATATTAATATAAAACATAAATTAAAAATAATACAAAATAAATAATCATTTTCATTGTATAATTAATTTGTTAACTGTGTCATATGTTATCTATATTAAAAATCAGTATGAATCATGAAGTCGTTTAATAATTTACTATATTTTATTTAAAGTAATGTTAACTTATTGTTATTCAAAAATTGTCTATACAAATGTATTCATTAATATCTTATACTGAACATAAAAAAACAATCGAATTGATTAATTATACAATTTTTCATATAATTATTTTTCGAGAATGATTAGTATTTAGTAATCCTACATTACTTAATTTTATATTTAACTTTCCCATTAATTTACGTCTCTGATATAAAATATAGACTATATTTACGAGTCGACTACTAAAACACACACAACTAAAAGTTTGAAAAAATCATGAAATAATATTCTGTGTGTTCATAATAAAGGTTTTAAAATTAAATGTTGGAAGAATTGTGTAAATAATATACAACATATGTACCGTTAATTACAGTTTTTATACTTTTAGAATATATAATTTAGTAATTTTTGCACTATACTTTAGTTTAAGGAATAAAATCCATATACATTTTATATTCTAATATCATTGGAAAAAAAGTAATGGTTTAACATTAGGATTTAATAAAAGAAAAAGTCTAAAAATATTTTGTTGTACTTATTCACAGTAAGTTAATCATTCCAATGAAATTCTTAATTTTATAGTATTCCAACAACGTTAGCAATTAGACTTACAGTATTGACTATACAGTATTTTAAATTTTGACATCGATCATTTAAAATATTTAAAAACATATCAAATGAGAAAAAACATTATTAAGTTGCAATTACATAATGATTGGAGTTACCATTCGAATTTTAATGTATCATTATCAGGCATGTTACTTTTTACAAGACTGTTTTTCCGAAAGTAACTAAATAAAAATTAAATATGTTTAATTGATATACCAAACTATTAATCAACTGCTAGGTAACTTAACAAAAATCGTAATAACAATTATATTTAAATATAATTTATATAATTTAAAGTTTCCCAAATATGCTTATAAATTATTATTTACTAATATATTTTTTTTATATATAATAGAAATGCATAAATATTTTACATTAAACCAATTATATGTAATATATACACAGTAAGTTGACAATCTTAATAATTGATATTTCCTACATAATTTTTGTATAAGTTTATTTAGAAAAATATTTATATACATTAAATATGAATACAATAATTAGTTAGTAGTATTAAAATTGTGAATATTTAATGTGTCCATATGAATGTAAATTGAAGCATAAATTATAGAACGTTAACATTGTTTAAATATACAATCACATGAAATAAATTTTATTTATTTATAATATGTATTTTATATTTTTATTTTAACATGCATCATGTTTCCAATTAATATTTGAATACAGATTCATTTAATATCCTATTATTTTTTATATATAATTTATCAGATAAGTAGTTTTTCAAATCATGTAAAAGTATTATATAATTATATTATTGATTATAATCATAGTATGGATTACATTGAGTAAAAATATCAATAACTCAAATCTCTCAGTGATAAAAAAAAACCAAGGAAATGTGTGTTATTTAAATGAAAATTTAACTACAGCTCATATTAATCTTTTGTTGAAATATAAAAAATTATTTTTAGAAGTTGAGTTATTAAGATTTTACAAATAATTTATGTTGATTAAAAAAAAAATTACATTTTTTATCAACATATATAATATTCTAAATTTTCAAAAATTAAATATAAATTAAAAAATAAGATATATTGTTCAGTAAAACAAAAGTTATTCACAGAGATTCAAAATGTATAATACATAGAATAATATTTAATGTTATGTAAATTTAATTTAAGTACATTATTAAATACATAGCAAATTGTACTAGAAACCGTGGAAAGACAAAATGTATACTAACAATTATATTAATAATAAATGTAAATTTAAAAATCATAATAAAGATATTTTGTTCGTTTTGTCAGTCTTAACCATTAAAGATATATAATAATAAAACATAACATATAAAATAAGTTACTTGCATTTTACCGTAACACAAAAGATACATTATTTCTATATAAATTAATTCAATAAAGTTTTGATTTTCTAATTCTAAAAAAAACAGATAAGAGATTTTTGTTCATAAGATTTGTTATTTAAAATTAAATAAAAAAGATTATGATATTTAATAATTAAATTGAATTACTTGACTCTGTGTCAATGGTGCAACCAGATTTTACAAAAGGAGGCCAAAAATTAACAAAAATCTAAAAACTCTGTTTTATTACAATATATGGATTACAGTATAAAGTGAAAATTGTAACGCATAATTCTGTAGCAGTCATCAAAATACCAAATCTTTATCAGAATTTTGTTATACTTCTATAAACTTGATACTATTACATACCCCAAGAGGGAGGCCCAAACTTGGATTTCACCCCCTTGGGTGCGTCATTGCCCTAAATCATTATAGAGAACATTTTGCCTCGATAGCTAAGAACAATTAGAAGGCACAAAGTGTACATTGTTTTGTTCATAGGAATAAAAAAAAAATTTGAGAGTATATCTAAATTAAATATAATTTTTTTTTTCAGGATTATATTATTTATGACAAATAAATTATTATTATTATAATTATATTTATTTATTTTTTTAAATTAATAAATAGTTTAATATTATTGTATACTATATGTATACTATATATAATAAACCTTCTAAATTTCAATTAATATGATGAATTACTTAGTAATTTTATAAACATATTACACATTTAAAAAAACAAACAAATATATTGAAAAAAATATAAAATCGTAATCTATTATTAGTGGAATGATTAATTATATATTATTATTATTAATATTTTTAAGTTATATGTATTAGTTAGTTAAAGTATAGATTGCTCCAACATGATTTTGTCATAACCATTAGAAGGTGGATATGAAAATCTTTCCAATATAATATCTAAAATTGCACCATCGTCCACTGAAAACAATAACATTTTATTAAATCTTAAACATATTTATTATTTATTTTACACAATGTGAAATTCAATTGTAATTTTATATAATATACATATATACATAACAGGTATATTTGCATATATATTAGTGTTCAATTTTTATCAGATTGAGATCCAATGATTTGTGGTAGTATAGTAAGGTTTGAGGAAATAACCATTTACAAATTGTATTTTTTGTTATTATTATTATAAATGAAATATTTACAATTTATACATACAGGTATAATAAATAAGTCTGATGGCTAATATTAGGTTTAAATTAAAACACTGATAGGAATGCTTTCAGCAGTGCCACCTGACTAGATTATTTATTAAAATTTATTAATTAATTTTTTTTTGCCTTATGCATTTAACAGGTCTCTGGGCCATTGCCTTTTTAGTCTTCTAAGGATGGATATGGCAATGGCCATTTGTTTGATTAGTGGATTGATATGAGTCTGTAGTTTTGAAAAGAATTTGGTGTAGTGAGTCTTGGCAAGATTGTTGAGGGTTGGTAAGTTTAGATCTTTGTGTATATTTTTGTTTGAAACATAGCAAGGAGCAGAGATTATTATGTGTAAGCATATTGACTGAAATGATTGTAAGGTTTTATGTTAGACGGCTTAGCAGATCCCCATAACTGAATGTCTTAAGGCTAGGCTGGACGAATTATCGATTTATATCAAATATAAAAAAAAGGTGCGATGTCATTTCCTTATAGGACATCTACTCTAAATGAATAGCATAAGTAGCTATTTTTGAGACAGACAGTAAAGGAACAGGCTGATATATATGATTTTATTAATATGAAATATGGAACTGGAAAAAACCATTTTTAGTTTAGTTTATTCAGTCCGTCGTGCCAGATCTGGTCAAATGCCTGGGAGACTTCGAGAAAAACTGTGGGACAAAATTCTTTTTTTTCCAATGTATTGGAAATTGTATCAACAGTGTGATGTATATTTATTTAAATATTTAATATATGCCTACTTCTGAAAATATATTGACTAGTACAAACGTTACATATATATATATTGTTTTACTAACCAAAAAGAACTGGAAAAACAGTTCCTCTTATTCCTGTAATTGGTTCATTTATCGGTTGGCCATTAATTGAATAATTCAATTCGACGTGGTCATAGTAAACACCCTAAGACAAGAAACAGTTATGTTCCCATATTAAAGAAGTCAAAAATTTTTAGAATTATCCCTGGTTTGTGATATACTCACAATTATGTCGCCTTCTTCAATGTTATTATCGATCGCTTTCAACACTTGCTGATTGTGTCGTTGAGCTCCGTCATTGCACAACACCCATGAATATGGATCATGACCGCCAGGTGTTTTACACAGATCTACATCATTCAAAGCTACACCTACTCCCCAGATTCCTATTCAAGAGCATTGATATATGAATACAAAATACATGTACAAAACAACATATTAACAATTATTTGTGCACAGCTGTTTCACTTACCAGACTGTTGTACTTTTACTTCGAAATAACATTTATTTTGTACAATTGGTGCAGTACACAAGACACCGCCACTACCGCATATCCTTGTACCGTTTTTTACGACTACCACTTCATTACCTGCGGACAACGGTTAGTCATTACAATAGAAATGCAATAGGCGGCAATGTCGGGTTGAGCTATTTACCCATTCGACTGGTATCCAAACATATAGGATTGACGTGCGGAAACGATACGTGCTCTGTATATTTGATGCCGTCGAAGCATCTTTTGAAACATGACAGCACTATGGCCATCAAGATATCCTAATAACCTTAATATATATTATAATAACCAATATCGAAACCCAGTTCACAGTCGGTTCCGATACAAAAACGCAATTATTTATATTTATGTTATACTTGTGTTATCTCACACGCCTTATCAAACGAATCTGGACTACAGATAAAATGGACCAAAACGATAAAAGTAAACTGGTATTCATTTTAATAACATGGATTTTTTAAATTGAAATTGTTTAGTCAGCCGCTCTAACCTATTGACCAACACAGGTAATGTAAACCATACCAATTGGCAAAGACCGCCGACGCTCAGTCTTAGAGAGACACAAGTACTCAGGTACTAATGTTTGAGAACTTAATCATAGCACAGACTATATTCACATAGTCTGTGACCAAAGTAAAATCGCCCTTATCGATTACACTCAAAAAAAAAAAAAAAATATATATATATATATATCTTTATATCTTTATTTTTATTGTTATATCTATATTTTTAAAGAACACTTTAAATATTTGTAGCGCATAGATGGATTTTACAAGTTTAATAGATTCATAAACTTATAATGTAATAGATGAATTTGAAATATCCTAATATTTACCATGTTTATTATTTATACTCCAAAACAAGGGATTATTAACATAATTGTTCGACTATATTCTTTTTAAGCAGCAAAAAATTTGAAATTGCTCATTAATATCATAGTGGATATCAACTGATGTTTTCCTATGACCACAAGCATCACTTATATCTGTAATAAGGTCTATGGCTACAATCACATGGATATATTTTTTCATCAATGATTATTGCGATGTTTTGCATTTTTTAAGGAATGTTTAAAAGTGGGTAAATATTAGTTCTATAAAACATATTAAAACTAATGGAAGGTCTTGAGAGATGACATGTCACTCTCATTACCCCCAATAAATATGTTATTGATAATATAACAATGGTTTATGTTACTGAGGTAAGTACAGTTGATAAATGATAAACTGTAAAAATGATAAATCATTTTATTAATTAGTTATAAAAAACATTCAATTTAACAATATGCCATATAGTTAGTTACATACAACAATTAACAAATTAAACTCAAAATGTTGACAGAAATTTAAAAAATAAAAAATAATAGTCTCGGTTAATAAATTTAATTTCTCAGGAAATATAACGCTAATAATTTAAATTTTTTAACATTAAATAAATATAAACCTATATTATATAATAATATAGTTTCACAATTGAAAATCAATTGGTTGAATTCAACAGATCTTTTTTATTATAGATAAAAATAAAGCTTTTATTGTTTGAAGATTCAATTATTTTACTGTATCTATGTTGTTGATGTCAGCTCTTTTCTTTTAATTGAAACCAAGTGCCTGAAACATTAATATTTAAATAGTTTGAAAAAAGTGATATTGTTATATTTACCTTAATTCTGGACTCTTGTTTAAAATATCTAAGGCACTTATAAATTTTTTGTTAATTATTCCTAAGTCAGCACCATGTTTGAGTAGGCTACTTATTATATCAGCATCACCAATTAAACATGCATAATGCAATACACTATTGCCACATATATCCTGTTTATTGACATCACATTTTTCAGAATCCAATAGAATGTTAACAATTTCATTCATTCCATTCTGCACGGCCAAATGTAATGGTGTATATTGTTCAGAAGTTGTCAATGAATTAATATCTGCTCCACATCCAATTAATATTTTCAAAATACTAGTTTGACCATAAACTGCAGCTGCATGGAGAGGATTGTACCCTTTATAATTGGAACAATTTACATCAATAAATTTGTTTATATTTTGATTATCATCATCTATTCCCAAATAGTGTTGCACTAAACGTATGTCACCATCAGATATTGCAGTTATTATTTTTCCAATCATTTTTTGCTGAGATGTTTTATCAACACTACTTTTTCTTATTCGCTCATTATTGCTCCTCTTATAGATTGAAAACATTTCAACCATTTTCGAATTATGAGCACAATCAAAACAAGTTTGTCCTCTACGATTACATACTAATGGATCCCCGTCCTGTTCAATCAGTATTTGGACTATATTAGTGTAACCCCATTTCAAACTAATATGAAGTGGTGTATCTCCCTGATTGTTTTGTACATTTATATCCAACTTTGAATCAGAAAACTCCATAAAATATAATAACGCCTTGACACAAGCATCTTGACCATTTGAACAACACAAATGCAAAGGAGTGTTGCCCTCATTATCTCCAACCATTAATGCTTTATTATGTAACAAAAACAATAATGCATTTTGTTGGCCTCTAAGTGCAGCATAATGAGCTGCTGTACGTGAAAAATTATCCAATGCATTTATGTCTGATCCATATTTCAAAAGTAATTCAATAATAAGTGGATAGCCATAAAAAGCTGCTACATGAAGAGGAGTAAGACCTTGTTCATCTTTATACCTCACACAAATGGTTGGTTCTTTTAACACTTCTTTCATACAAGAATCACATTCACATAAAGGATGGCATTTTGAATTAAATTGATGAATTTTTACATATTCTAAGGTTTCTTTCACTTTATAATAATCTCCTTTGCAAATATAATTATAAAAAATACCACAATTTGAATCATGGAAGTTGGTGGATAATTCTAGTTTAAAATCATAAATTTGAATATGTTCAATAGCTGCCTCCAATGACGTTAAATAGAAATTATCATCGAAGTCTTTAATATTGTTGATAACAAAATGTTTCATAAAATATATTTGAGCATTCCAATTAGGTATTTTACAGTGTATGACTAAATGGACTAAAGCACATAGAAGGTTATCTACTGTAAAGTTTTTGTTTCCATTGGACAATTTCAAAAATGTATCTTTTAAACATTTAAATTTTCCAATAATAGTTTTATGCATATACAACTTAGATAATTCACATCTAGCATTTGGTATTACAGTTTCTACTTCTTTGTCTACTTCTAAGTCAATCATAGCACTAGAGTAATTTCGTATTAGTTTGTTTAACTTAGCATCTTTTTTGGCCATTAAAACATTTATATTGTTCATTAACGCATTATACAGCTTATTTTGGATATAATATTCTACTGCAAGTTTAATATTGTTTTGAAAAAAATTATTACATTGTTTATTATGATTACTTGATTTTTTTAAGCATTTATTATATAAATTTTCCATGGATTTTTTTTTAACATCAATAGACATACTATTGTAATCGTTAGATAATACAAAATCATCCAATAAATATCTTAAATCTTTTAAAAATAGTTTGTTGTTTTTCGAATATAAAAATGTCAAACAGTCTTGTACAGACTTTATTACAATAATATCTTCCAACATAGTGGCACTTGTTAATGGGCCGTCTATACATATTACCTTATAACTGTGATTGTCTTCTGTATAACAAGTTTCAATAAATAATATGTCCACTGTCTGTGTCTGGTTGTCATAATGACATTTAACTGCATGATTATCTACATACACATCATGGCCACTAATCGTGACAAATTTAAATTCTGAACACTTACTGGGTATTAAAACATGATCATTGAAATCTTTTTCAGAGTATTCATTTTTTGTGAAGGAACCTTCTCTGGGAATGCATATAGGCCATCCATTTTCAACAGCTTTGTAAAATATATCTTCAGAAGATTTGCAAAATGATATCAAGAACTGATTAAATAAAACATTCTCATCATAGCCGTGGTCCATTAGAAAACTAAAAATAATAAACAAAAATATAATAATAACTCGCAACAATTATAATTGTAGTTGTAAAATGTCACATTGTCACAATATACTTACAATTGGTAAAAAACTAAACACTAATCAATGTGAATGATGAACACATTCATTGATTAATGATAGTACAAGTGATGCTGTAGTTTTCTACACCTAATAAGTTAAATGGATAGTAGCATAAAATTAATATTTTAAATATTAAAAACACTTTACAGAACCTATTTTATAATATATAGACATTGTATTGACATAAATATAGTTATAATAATTTTTTTTAATAATTATTATTATTACGCAACAATCAATTAATAATACTTGATAATTATTTGTCAGATTGCTTGTTTTTAACCACAGAACAGTGTTTTGTTTATATATAGTTTTGACTTTTCTGTTTTTAATTCTCACAAAGTACAATCTCACCAAATTTTTGTTATCACTTAGCGTTATCTCTAATCTCGTCCACCGTTTTATCGTTGTATAATAATTTGATTTTTCAATAGATTTAAATGACTGATGAAGTATTGAGTTGATATTTTGTGAAATCTATAGAAACGTTTGATTTTGAACGGCGAAATTAATTGTTTTAAAATGAAAAAAATTAAAGTGTACAAAAACTGTTTAGTTTTAAAAATTTTTACCAGAGAACATAGTTCGAAAGAATGGCTATTGCGACAAAAAACTGATCCTTACGTTGAAAAAGCCAAAATCAATAGCTATAGGTATTGTAAAGTCTTGAAAATATATCTATTTTTTTAATCATATAATTTAGGGTAAATAGTTGTACTACAATACCATTAACAAAATAGCCAAACATAATGCTGAACAAAAACAGTATATTTATTTTTACATATTAAATACAGGTGTAGGAGTGCATTCAAATTATTACAAATGGATGATAGATTTTCTATATTGAAACCAGGTCAATGTGTAATAGATATTGGTGCAGCTCCGGGTAGTTGGTCACAAGTAGCTGCATCTAGAATTAATTCAAATTCTGCTAGTAAGTTTTTTGCTTATTAACTTGTTTTACTTTTGTAAATAGATATAATATACTGGTTGTTTATTATCATCATATTACACATTATGTTGACACTAGATATACATATAACAATACATTTTGTTGTTCAATATTTAATTTATTTTTAAAATATTTGTGTTTGAATAATTGAATATTAATTATTATATACATAGTATAAAGAAAATAATGTTTTTAACCTTGTTAATGTTCAAATTGATTTTTTGATTGAATATAAGGTTCCTTGGCATAATTTGTAAATATATTTTTATTGAATTCAGAATCATTATTTTTCTTGATGTCGATATTCAAATAAATTAGTTGCTCTGCATAATTTAATACTGTATTTGTTTTTTACCCGTCTCCAAAATTTTTTGATGGTTTGTGTTTCGGTACCATTTTCAGTAATCTTAGTAATTTGTATATTACGTTCTCCTAAAAATTGTGTACACATATCTTGGTCTCCAAAAATGTGCCAGTAAAAATAACTTGCAGTTAGAAAACTCATTTTTAATTTTAAAGAACTTTATTATAATATACAGAATAGTAATACACAGAAATATTAACTAATACAATTTTAATTTCACATTCCTTTAGTATAGTGAGAAATATGACATACATTGATAGATAAAGGTATTTCAATAGATAGCATAAACGACAAAATATGCAGTAGATAGCATAGCATGTTAATTATTAAACAGTTACCAAATATTGAAATATGTGTATTAAAAACTATAAATTAGATAAATATTTCTGCTTAAATATTGTTCTTTTGTATATCACTAATAACAACTTTAAAATATTTATTTAAATCAACTATGTACATTTTGTTTAACAGATAGTAAATTACCTACTGGCCAACTGGTTGGTATTGATCTTCAACAAATGTATCCAATAAAAGGAGTGACATTATTGGGTAATTCTGATTTCACGTCTCCAACAACTTGGCAAAAGATAAACGATCTTTTAAATGGTCGATCTATAGACCTTGTATTAAGTGATATGGCACCTAATGCTACAGGAATCAAACATTTAGACCATGAATTAATCATTAAACTAGCGTATTTAGTGATTAAGTAAGTTTTTAATGTGATATAATAAAAACATTAAAACAAAAACTACAGAATATTATATTTTACAGATTTGCAATTTTAAATTCAAATATTGGTGCAGTGTGTTTGATTAAAATTTTAGATGGTAATCAAACTAAAGAAATTGAAAAGAGTTTAATAAAATTTTATTCAAATGTAAAATTTGTTAAACCAAAAGCTAGTCGATCGGATTCATCTGAAAAATACCTGCTTGCTCGTGGATTTAAAGGACTTAAATAAAATCAATAATTATTATGATTTGTATATGTGAATTGTAAATGTATTAACAATATATGCATGTATTTTTCAAATTGTTATAAAATATGTAATTAGATTTTTGTTAAACAATTGCATTTACTTATTATTCTACTTAAAAAATATTTAATATAGTAAATATAAACACTTACACATGTACTCAACTTAATTAAAAATACTACACCTTAAAGTTCTTTTATAAATTTCCATAAAATAGTTTTACATTTTTTTTTTTTTAATGTACAGGATACTAAAAATAAATATTAAAACTAATAATTTAAATAATGATGTTTATAATAATTCAAGTTTAATTTAATAATTATTGGTTAATATTAAAGGATCGGTTCTGGTTGAGTAGGTAGAAACACACGTTTCGGTACATGACGTTCGCAGTTTGATTCCCAGGATAGCCAACAAGATTTTTTGGTGTTGGTTGCGTCAGGTCTCTGGTGCAAGCCGGCCAAAATTACCTGTCCCATCCAATCTTTGGCTTGTACAAGACCAATCTTGAACCCCCATAATATGTGAAGGGTGTAATGTCTGAGCATATTAGGGTGTGGGGAATAAGAGGATGTAAAACTGCTGATTATTATTGGTCAATATTATTCAGATTATATTGTCAGAAATAACATTGAAATATGTATATATACCAATTAATATTGAGTTGCTATGGTTTCATTTATTTAATGAATCTATGCTAATTCTCTCATTGATAGATCTATACTATATTTGTTATCCTAAGAATGTGTACACTATACAATATACATCATTAAAAGAAAAATAAATATCCTATCATGTCGACATTAAAATATACTTTTTATCATCTGTCTAATAAGGAACCAACTGGACTCTATAACAAGAATATTCAAGAATACCTTCTCAAGTGGTAAGCAAATCAGATATTTTAACTTATTTAATTGATGTGATACATTATAACGTAATCAATGTTTAATAGAAGTAGAACACATTTATTCACACTGTGCTGACTGTCAGTTTGATTACTATGTAATACTTATAGCTAGATAAGTGTGATAAGTGCACTTTAAAGCATGGTTAAGCATACTTTTTGTAGTTAAAAAAGCTATTTACCTACCTGAAAATCAATTTTTAATTTAGTGAACTTGCTTTATGACTATTGCATTAGATTGTACTAGATGTTTTAGTCGTTCAAATGAAAAATTAATAATTATATACACTTTAGACATTTGGAAGATAATGAAGCAATAATAATAAGTAAAAACTAATATATAATTTAATATCTAATTAGAGAAAAAAGATTCATGTTATTTAATATTATTCATAAAACATTATTTTAAAAACTATCTATAGATGTATACATTAATCGATAGTTACCTATAACCACCATAATGCATAGACACTAATATATCTATTATACGATTATGATTTCTTCATCGATGATCATTTCAATGATTTTACATTGTTTTGGAAAATTTTCGAAAATGTGTTTAAAATTGCTTGAATAATATATGTAGTGAAGGAAAGTTTTTAGAGTAAGTCTTGTTACTTAAGTTTTATATAAATTCGTCTTATATTTCATTTATACTGTTCAATAATTATTTATGTTGTAACCCAAAAACGTTTTATGTAAATAGAAGTTTTTTAAATTGTAAAACACACCCTAACGAATGAATAATGATGCAAAGAATAAACACACCAACTACTTTGATAGTAGTTTACTGATTTCTAGCTATAAAATATTAAACACAGGTTAACAACAATAGGTAATATAAGTTTTATTTTAGGTCGATGAAAAAATGTTTACACGTCATTTATTATGCATTCAATCAAGAATTTATGGCCGATGACATTGACCAGTTCGCATTGGTAATTATTGGTTTGGTGTTATAATGACTATTATATGCCATTAAGAAAAATGAAATTATTGTATGCACAAAAATAAACGAAGTAATATTGACATCTATACATTTTGCAGGATTTGTTACGGGACTACAACGTAGCGAAAACCTTACATACAAATTTCGGCGAATTTACCGGCAAGTGTATAATTTGCTTATATTTTTTATTACCATCATCATAATTATACGCATTTTATCGAGAACATAATAATAATAATACATTATTATTCAGACGAAAAAAATAAAAATAAACAATGAACCTTTTAGCACATACACCTGAGAAATACGAACATGTAGTCTTTGATGAGTATAGGTATCGTTTATTATAATTTTATTTAGGAAGCAACGTAGTCAAAGTACAAACCGAAGTAATTCCTTGCACAGTCACGTCCATGACATTTTTTGACAAGATATTGGACTCGAACAATAACATCGTTTGCAACGGAACCGACAAGGACGGTAACCACACCATACGTCAGTGCTTGGAAGTGTACAAAAACGGCATGTACTTGGCCAACAATTTGAAAATGGTTAATCACTCAATACGATTTACATAATATATATTATAAATTATCATAATAACGTAACAACAGTGGTAGATACATTAGAGGGACCGCATAAGGATTGACCCTACCACCTCAACTTTTTGGTCTTCTCGAATTTTTTTTTTGAGACAAAACTAATGATTTCTTTAAAGTGTATGAAACAAAAAGGTGGCAAGCATTTCGAGATGTGCTAACTTAAATTAGTAACAAATAACGTATTAGTAGTTAATATTTTTCAAGACTGCCGACTTAGGGGATTGAGCTAAATACTCCCTCCTCAAATGACACCACTGTCACAAACTCAAAATATTAAAAAATACATTAAAAATCTCGAGGTTATCATATATATATATATATATGTAAAAAATTGTGTAGGTACATATCGAATATAGAATTTTTTTTTTGCTTTTTGTAGGTACTACGCGAAATTAACAAAAAGTTAAGCGTGTACATAATAATAGTGTATTGGTATGTTTTTATAGTTTTTTTAAAATCATCTTCAACCCGTGGACAATTATATACACTGGATCTGCCACTGTGCGTTCTCGTCGTTCAACGTATACCAGTACAACCTGTATAATATGTAATAATTCGATTAAATAATACGTTTTTACAGATGTTGTTTGAAGACGAATGCGATGAATATTTTTTGTACACTGAAGACGAACGGGCCGAATTCGCGTTTCGGCTGTTGCAACATTTCGCGACCGGTGGTCAATGGTGCCAAGATGACGTAATCGTCGAACCGTATTTGACTGCAACGAAATACTTATACAAAGATCTACTTACGTAAGAGAAACACAATTATAATTATTGTATCGATTTATATTTTTCCACGACCATAAGCGTGTGCAGGTCTTCTTGACAGGGGAGACGAGAACTTAGCTAAGAAAGTCTAGACTCCAACCCCCTCCCCCATCTCGATGTTTTCCTAGCTTAGACCTTGATTCGAGGCAACAACCATTGAAATTAATCCTCATGCAAAATCAAAGATATGGTTCAATCCAACTATAGTATATAATGTTCTATACGGTTACGAGTTAGGTTAAACATAAAAATACCACAATATTTTTTAATATATTTATTTTTTAAGTACTTTTTAATAATAATAAACTATTTTAACTTTGTTGTTTATCATTTGATAACAATATTCCGGCTACAACCACAGAGTAATAACTACAACTCTGGCGCTTAAATTATATTATCAGGTTTGAGTGATTAACTGGTTTGTGGTTAGCTTCCAACACTATGAGCAATCGGGTATTGTCACAGAAGAAACCAGTAATTATAGTTTAAGCTGTCTTATCATCAGAAAAATATAAATATAATATTTTTACTACAATTGTTGATATATCGATAAGTAGGAAGTACGATATAATTTTAGTATTTTCAAATTGCATACTTATTGAAAATATTTAAATATTATTAAAAATCGATATTTATAATATAAGATCTCGAGGAAGCGAAAAATCTCGCAGTGGAGGCAGCTACCTCCCCTATGCGCACGCTTATGTCCACGACTTTCGAATTGAATAGATGTAATCTACATACGCTATTACTTATATTATAATGCTTGTTTCAGTGTCGAAAAGACTACGGACTCCGAGATAAGAATCTCGTCCAAGATTTACAAAGTCATAGCTTATGACGCTAATGACATGGTTATATTTCCAAAAAAAAAAGACGAATCTGCACCATATAGTTTCGCTTATTTAGTTGTAAATCCGAAAGCTCGCACTGTCGCGTTATTTTTTCATAACGTCGGAGATACGATCTATACTTAAAAATGTAACTCACACACATTTTTATTATGTATTTCAAACATTTATTTCTCTTATTTTTACGATTTTTCACATTAGGTTTGTATTGAGACTTAAAAACAATTGACGTTCATATATATTTGTGTACGTTTTTCTATAAAAAAATTTAAAAAAAATAGATACATACATATGTTGATTATTTTCATTATTACTTCAAATGTTCTAATTGTAATAGATATTCTAAAAAAATAAACCGGATTTGAAACTGTTGATTTAAAAATTATAATTTTGTTTTTAGAAATCAACATTTATTTTCAGTTTTAAATTAGTTAAGTTTACTTATACATAGTATCTATTGTCTAGGTGTAGAATATAATTTTAAAAATATTTCTTAAAATACCTAATGTAGCATGTTCATAACAAATGGCATTAATTTTAAAATTTTTTAATAAAACAAGTTGGCTAGTTATTTTTTTTTTTTATAAAAAATACCATACCAATATTATACAAACAATGATAGAGTAGTAGACTATTGAAACATGTAGACAATTGTTTTATATTATAAAATTAATACACAGAAAAGTAACATTGTCTAAATCTCAGTTATTATTTATTACATTTATAAATTAAATCTTTTAAGCTAACAAATATTGCTTTATATATTGTTTTGATTAGTTTGATGATTACATAGTATATATACACACATATACAGGGTGTTTCTAAATTTAATACCGTAAATTTGTTCGTTTGTAAATAGGTATTTATTTTTACGTTTATATCAAAATTCTATGAATAAAAATGTAAAAATATAAGTTTTAATTCAAAACATTTTTCATTGGGTCATCCTACTAAGTATGTGTACGAATTTACGATATTGAGTTTAGAAACACCCTGTATATATGTGTATGTACAAAAACTGTTAATATTATTTTACCATTAAAATGTCTGACAACTAAATACAAAAAATAACATATATACATCATAATTTAGTTTTAATATAATACATAACATCAAGCTAATTTTAGAATTATGTAAATATGTGAACTGATTGGTTTTGTTTGACCTATTGGCCTATGATTTTGCAAATTGTATTTAATAAGATATTTAAATTGTATATAGTGTACATAATGAAATAAAATAAGTACATGGTTCAACAACCGTGATAATGATATAACATCTTGATTGTTAGGTGTACCTAGCCTACAAACATAATAATCTAGAAAAATTATTTTAAGGTTTTTTTTTTAATATGTTTATCAAGTATTAATGTTACATGATACAGAATTCTAAATATCACTTAAGCAATAATTTATATTAAAATAAACAAATAACATATATCTGTGGTTCAACTGGTTTACATTAGGTTAAAAGTTGATTATTATTATTTTTTTGATAAAATAATAATTAGTATCCTATTATATAAGAAAAACATAAATTGCATTATAAATGATAAACTATGTATTTATACAAACACCTTTTATAGCAATCAATTATAAAACGCTTTGAGACCCAATTTTTCCTGAACATTATTATATGATGTGAAATGTAGCATTAACATATATTATTGTCCCCCAGGTTGATGTCGATGATGTTGTTGTTCTTCATTATCCACCAGATAAGTGAGAAAGGCGGTGAACATAAAAATTCCAGTCAATATACCTAGTGTACCCGTAGATGTGTACGAGAACAATGTGTAAAACTGAATTCTAGCATACCAAAGTAATGATATTATTATTGTAATTAAGGCGGACAATAATGTCGCCAGGTTCCAATCACGTTGCACAGGTCCAGCTTGACGTTGACCATGGCGTGCCATGTTCGGTAGTGGTTGGTCATTAGCACCTTGGTCTACAGAATCGGGGGTTTGCTGAGCATTTGTTGCAGGGCGTGGCTGATGTATTAGACAGTGTACAACACAGTTATCATGTAGACCAAAACTACTTAGTGATGCTTCATCATCGTGTAATACTTTTCCTTGAAATATTAAACGGATAATTTTATTAGATGATAACTCACTGCTGAAATGTCTCCTAGAACATTGGCAACATAACCCATTAATAATAAAACATATGTTTATTATTAATACAATTAATAATATTATTACATAATTTTTGATAATACCTTTTAAAAACACCAATATTTTCTTGTAATCTACCTTTGACTAAACGACAATTGTCATTTAAATACTTAAGTCGTATGTTTATAAAATCCTCAAATGCTTCTGGTTCATGTGCAACATCATTGGTAGAAGTACTTTGATTCAATTCATTAGACTGAGTAGTTGATTCAGTTATTTTTACATCATTTTCTGTGGCAGCAGAATTTTCATTTGTACATTGAGGATTATCATTACTCAAAGCTGATGGATTTGTTTCACAATTATCATTTACAGGAACGATTTCAGTTGTAACATGTTCACCTAAAGTAATTCATTTCATATTACTAAAACATAAATAATATTGTATAATTTTTTGATGTTAAATTATTCAATTTAATTTTTATGTACTAATAACAGTTTTAGATTTAATTTTGATAAAATAAATAATAATAATCACATTAATAAAATTAAACTAAATACATATAAATAAGAAAAAAATGTTAAATACATTAGAAACATAAAATTAGTATTCCCTTTAAGGTATAACCAGAATAAATTTTGATAAACTCAAGATATTTAATAATCTATTCTCCCATCATAATCAAGCATGAAACAATAATATTGAAGTCTATAAAAACAATTTGTATATACAATATAAAAAATACCCATTATGCCCACCATGTCTATCTGTTCACAACTTATTACTACAAATGTTAAAAATAATTTTCTTATTTCTTTTCTTATAATTACCAGTAATGTTTTCAATTGATTTTAACTGATAGAAAAGAATTAAAATTTATATTTATGATTGTTTATCCATTTTTATTTAGCAAAATGTATAACATTTTATAATAAAAGTGTATACAGTTCAAAATACAATAACATAATTATACTTATCAGTTCATTCATTAGTATAATTTAAAATGTGATAATGATTTGAATCTGATGCAAGCTATATACTACATAAATAAAATAAATCTGTTAATACTTATCAATAACATACACATACTTAGAGGTTGTGCTGGTGTTGTGAGTATAGCTCTCGTTGTATCGTGTCGTCTTCTTGTACGTCTTTCTAATATAAAGACAGCGCCACGGAATATTTGCATTTCAGCTACTTGAGTAGACATCCATAGTAATATAATCAGCACAACAATGAAAAGTATACCAAAAAACTGGATTACTTCGTCACCAAATCCCTCCACCAACGCCATGACTAGATATTAAATAATAATTATATTTAGATATATTAATAAAATTATTACTATACTTATAACCAACGGCATGTTGTAAAATACTTACTGTTTTTTTATGTTCTTCAATAATTGTTATTTTATAGTTCTCCCCCACTCATTCACATGTTTAATGACACCAAGTAAAAATATTTTAGTGCTTCATTAGAGTTGATATGTTTAATTTTAATTATTACTATACACAATATCCAAGGTTTTATACAATAATGTTTACTGTAAAAATGATATAACTTTTAAATAAACTGTGTATACTTCAACGCAAACGAGTTGCAGCCCTTGAAATTGAAGGCCGAATTTATAATTTTCAGTTCAATCTTGACGTCAACAACTCTTAAGCTACTCTGTTAGTCTGTTCACTATTGTACTGTCGGATAAACTTGTAATCAATTTATTCTAAAAAAAAAAAAAAAAAATGGGGAAAAGTTGGTATCAATAAATGTTTTGATAAAATATAAATAAATGATAACAAAGTCTACATATGAAATTAAATAAATTATTAATTATATTACTAACGCTATCTCGTGCATAAAGTCTTAATTGGTCTTGTAAAATAATTCAATGGGAAAAAATTTAACAATATTTATACAATTATAACATATAGTATTGATAATGAACGTCATATTTTATTGGTTTATGAAAGGAAAGGTTGGATAAATATTGATACCATTAGCAATTATGAAAACACTGAAAATATCAGCCAAAACTCAAAAACCCAAATTATACAATAAGAAACGTTTAAAATGTGTATGATGTACATATGAATTTTAAATATTTTTCAACAAATACAAATTTAATATATTCAAAATATACTGTCGACATAAAAACGAATAATATTTAAATCTTGGTAAATTAAAAAAATATTTTTTTTTCTGGATGAAATTTAGTGATATTAAACTTGGAAACACAATATGTAACAGAGAACTTAAAAAATACTAAAAGCTTGTTGATAGAAATAAGAAAATAATATAATCCCAAAATTACAAATGTTCCCTTTGTGAATTTGAATGTTAAATAATAACTCGGAAGTTATCTATGTAATTCAATTAAGTGTTATATATATATTACGGTCAATGTTGGGTGGCCAGGCGTTGTGACACGACTCCAGGTCATTGTATACAGTGCCCGCTTACGGTGGGCAAAGTAAAAAAATGTATAGCGGTTGCTTACATTGACCGGTCATTCTATCATAATGTCCGGGCGATTTGAACTATATTCGTGGACAATGGGAATTTACATGTTTTGCATTTTTATATGAAATTATTTGTTCCTTGTTTAAACTACTATTCATAATTTGCTAAAAAAATTAAACCTTCACACTAAATTATATGAAATTTTTAAAAAATCCTTTAAGTGTAAAGACATTAAATACAATTACGATAAATTATCCCATAGTCCTTCCTCAACACTACACAGCCAAGTATCTTCAAATGCAATACATTTACAAGAAGTTCAAATTCGGGTGGTCAAGAATACAAACGATGTACATACACTCAAAAATATCAAATGAAAAGATGTTCTTCGAAGCGCTACACTATAGTAATATATGTAGTAATAAATAAATTGTGAATAAATGAATTTTATACACTTTTCATGTTGCACTTACATGATAAATAATAGATAATAGTTTAAAATACATTTTTTAATAAGTTTTGGTTAATATTCATTTTTTTTTACCACTATTTTGTTAATGTGCTTGTAAATAATTACTTCTCGTGTACATTTATTTCAAAGAAATATTTAATCTTATTAATTTAGTTAAATTATCATCCTTGTAATAGTCATTTACATTGTCCAACACGCATTCAATCACTGCACGAGATCCGTGAAAATTGATTTCCACATTAACCATAACATATATGTATATATATTAAATGACAAAACAACAACCTGCAACAGGCATAATAAACAGTTCAAATGACAATAACATGTGAGGAACCTAGAAACAATTAGTTGTGAATTATATTATTATTTTAATATTTGTTATAATAATTGTTGTTTTAGTCTTCGGATAAGTTCATATATTATGAGATTATTTTTTTTTTTTACAGTTATTATAAAAAAATTCTAAAAATTATTTTTTCAGGTCGTCGCATAATGTTTTTCATAATTTTCTGTAAAACTAAAAATTACTATGCTTGTGTGCCGGGAAGGGTCAGATTGGGACATTTTAACTAATCGTGCTCAAATATTTTAGGGTATACCTCCACATTTAACTATGGCTGAATTAATTATTTAGTTAGTTATTTCTACCATAAGTTTATGGATTATACCACTTTTTTTTACATTTTAATTTTTAGCCATTTTTATTATTTTATTGACACCAGTCCAAATTAATGATAAGATAGTGGCCCTTTGTGCTAAGCACTATCGCACATCCCCCAATCCGTCTCTCGTGCTGGGCGTATAAACATCTCTATCCTTAATTTGCTCCTTGAAAATAAATAATTAACTACCTTTTCAACATATTGATTTAATATTTCACATACATCTGTGACATAAAATGTGTACATTTAGGAAACGTTTTGGCAATTGTTTTATTTCGGCAATTTAAATTGTTTTTCCATGTCATACACTCTCAGAAGTCGACTATATTCCATAAAATAGATGGTTGTCGTTCTAGGATAACACTAACCGACACATAAATTTAAAATATTATTAATCAGTAATGATATTCGAAGACCCAACAGAAGAAGTGACAATGAAATGGAACGGAATGGCGGTCGGGTGACGGGGAATCGAGCCACTAAGATACTTGATTAAATTGAGCATGTATGGGTGGTTACGAGCGCTACCTATCCCATAAAACAGTTATCCTGTCCTCAGAATTTTAAACGCGATCTATAACAATTAACACGAGTTCAAAATAATATAACGCATTAGATATAATTATTATTCAGTAATCATTTTGAGATTTTGTAGTGTATTTTAATATTTCAAGCGCTATATAATTATTTTGAGTATAGATAACACTCTCGTCTTAGCCGTATTATCACCCTCTGTACACCATACACGAGAACATCAAGTGGCCGCCCGACGATAACAGTCTTCATTATCCAGCACACAATCCGTTGTGGTAGGTCCAAAATTCGAAAGGGGGCGGCAGCAATACTATTGGTCACACTGTTGGGGGTCAGTGGGTGCACGGCCACGGATAGGATACATCCGACGGTACGGATTTTGTTGGTTGGTACGAGCGCCGAGCGCCAATGGTTCTCTCCTCTCGCCTGTTCTGCCGACCGTATCGTGGAATCGTGGTTCCGTTTACATCGGTTTGCGGACAGGGGAAAAAAATTAAAGTGGTTAGTAATAATGTGTCATTCGGTTTAGTGACTTTACGGGTAACTCCTCTGGGCACCAAGCCCTGCTGATCCGTGTACTCGTGTCCACGCCGACGACCGACCGATCGATCCATGTCCCGTCCCGCGGCCTAAACCTGACGCCTCGCCGTCGCCTGTCGCTCGCGCCGGATATCCAAACCCGCGGGCGTTCCAGTGAGCCGACTCAACCGCTGTCCGGTCCGTCGTCGGCACGATCGGCCTGGTCTGCCGAGAACCCCGTACACGCCCGGACAGCTGCAGCCGCTGCTACCGGATATCCACGCTCGTGCAAATGGCCGCAATTGGACGTGGGCCAGTTATGTAAGGGGCCTCGCCGTACGACAGTGACGACACACCGCCGCCGCCACCACCTCCCACCCGCACCCGTCTCTGGTGCGAGTGTGCCGCATTACTCGTCGTCGTCACTCCGCGGTGACTTTGGACACATCAGCCTTCGCCCCAAAGTCCAAACGGATAGCATTCACGTCTCAAAGGTAAGGTAACTTTTATTTATTCGTTGAGTACGGGTGTATGTATTATATTCTGGTCCTCTGTCTTTTCAACGGACACCTGTCCGCCAATTATGTCGCATTACACACGACCTTTGCGTTAAAGGGACCGAATATCGCTCGCGACAAAGTGCTTTTTTTTCCTGTCCGCGTATATGAAGGTGACCTAAATATCGGGTGTTTCGGATGTGGCGTGCGCGTTAATGTGGAACAGCGGAGTTGGCGACCACCGCAGAGGAGCGTTGTAGCCAGTCGTCGTCGTCATCATCGTCATAGTACATGTATTGCCGACGACGACTTCGTTTGGCGAAACGGTCGGAAGGCGGGCGGTGGCGGAGTGACGGACAGCGGTGGCGGCGGTGTGGTAGGGAATTTTTCGTCCAAGGGGCTACGGGGGACACCACCGGCGGCGGAAAGCGGCAACTGGATTTCGGTTCTAGTTCTTTAGTGCCGTCGCTGCCTGCCCACCCGCCCGTCCGTCCGCCCACCCGCCCGCCAGCCGGCCTGCCTGCCTGCCTGATCGTTCTCGATGACCTGCTGCTACGGCAGCTATAATTTGTTATGCGCGTGAAAATAATGAACGTTATACACCTGTCGCCGCTGCCGCCTTGGCTGACCTGACTCGTTGTCCGCGTGGTCGTTTGGATACGCTTTAGTTGTTCCTTTTTTTTTTTTTTAATCCCCATCACCGTCCGTCGGTACGCAGTGCCGCGTCGTCGATTGTGCTTGTATGCGGAACGGAGTCGCTGTTCCCATTTCTGACGATGCAGCGACGGAAGTGTTGTCCAGGAAACAACGTTTTTGCGTGTGTGGGCCGCGTTAACACGTCTCGCGACTTACTTCTTCACAGTCCGTTCGGGTGCATACTCGACATAAGTGACGAATTTTTACTTTTACGCCGGCAACGTTTGCTAATGGTAATAACTAATAATAATAATAATAATAATATTATTATTATTATTAAAATTTTGTTATCATTTATGAATCGATGATAAGATAACGTATAGGCTTACCAAAATTTGAATTTTTCTTTTTTATCATCACGTTTTAGAGGGAAATAATCGTATTCTGAACATTTCGTGTATACCGTCGCCGCGCATGTTAGCTTTTACGATAGATTCGTGTGTACGTTATTATCGTTAATCGTTATCACGTTTTACTCGGCGGCGCGATTCTTCCGAAATCAAATTGTCAATTTTATTATCATATTAACGCACCGTGTTGTTACATATATTTTTATCACGTTGTGAAATTCAATAACATTAAATAACATATCGATAACATATTTATTTTTGGTAAAATCTTAATCATATCAATCAGTTTTTCTATTTTTACAAATTTTCATATTAATTATGAAATTTTTCATCGCGCACAATCAAATTTAATTTCGGTGTATTTTGATGACTATGTAGAATGTTATATATGGCACAATACCCTAATATACAATACTTTATATCTATCTACACATGTACGTTTATGTATTTTCATTTTTTCGATTTTAACATAATTCATACGTGCATATTATACGTATTCACAACAAAATCACCATTTAAGAAAATGTCATAACACAAAAATGTATAATTTTATCGTTGCGTTTGGGTTGAATTTAGAATTTAAACATTTATTACCAGATTTGATGAAATAAATATTTTCGAATGCATCTCATAGCGTTTTCGTAAAATATCATTTGATAAATATGTTAATACAATGTTTAAAGATTTTGAGGTTTTTAAATACGTGTAAAACTTCTTTGTTAGAATATTATTCCAACGCAATAATTTAAGTTCAATGTAATGTTATTTCATTAAATCACCCATTAGATTGAGGGAGACCACCAATGTGAATATGGTGTCCACTTATGAGAATAAAGTTATTGGTTTTGATGTACTTACATAATTAATCACATTGGTGACAAAGTTCACTTGTCTTGTTTCACACTGATACATGTGTCTGTGAAATGAGCCTAATTGGTACAATCAAAATGAAGGAGATTTATAATATTTTATTTGTGATTTTAGTTATGTAACTGAATTCATTTTTCCCAAAAAACAAACATGAATAATAATCAATTAACACATATTTAATTTTGTTGTAAATTTTAGAATTATTTAATTTTATTTATTGAAATATATGATGTGTAAAAAAGTTATATTATATTGTAGAAAGGAAAATTTATTGGTACATCTATTGTCTCATTGTTTTCTATTCATAGATATTAGATAATTTTATAGTCAGAGGGTGAATTTAAAACATTTCATTTGTAATTATTTCATTCCATTATTCATAGTTATAAAGACATTGTATATTTGTTGACAAGTAATTATAATCTTAACTATTCAAAATTTATATTTTATTAGATAGGGTCAAAACAATTTTCATACTCATTGCATTATTAAATTGAATCATGGGCTATGGAGATTGGCAGAGGAAAACAAATATTGAGTATGAAATTTGGTGGAAGGCTTGTTTGGATGGTGATTTTGAAACTTCTCAATCACAACTGGCAAAAATGGCCTACTCTGACAATAATTTGGAGAATAAGATCAATTCAAATTATATATATATATTAAAACATATTAAATACTTCTTTACATACTTTAAAGAAGACAATGTATTGTTTAATACTTAAATATAGTTTTTAACCCTACCAAATGTATAATTTTTAACTTTTGGTTTGTTTTAGGATATAACTATAATACAAATCAATGTACTAAGATTCATTAAGAGAAAATCTTTTATTAAATGTTATATTTAATCAGTAAACATGTTTGTTGAGAGTATTAATTTTCTAACAGCTCTGTAATAATTATGGTAAAATCTTATTTTGTGTTAGTTATTTAATAATCTATTTGTAATGTAACTTGTATTTGATTTTAGGAATCTAATCAATCTGTACAAAATAATAAAATGTCGAGATTACATCACATTCAACCAGAAGTAAGTATAATTAAATATATCATAATTTTGAAATAGGTTAAAAAAAATATGTTATGTAAAATGAATATTAATGAAAATAAAGTAATAAATAATTTAAAAGCTAATTAGTCTTAAAGAAAAATTTCTTTTAAGTATTTTTATTTTATTTTATTAAACAATGTTTTGTTATTTTTTGACAATATTTTGAATTTTTCAAAAAATAATAAATTGTACATCAAAAATTGAATTAGTATTAAGCTTATTAAAATAAGTTGTTTCAAAATTAAAATATAAGTATTTTTTAAATTAAAAATAATTGTATGCTCCAGACATTTTAAAATTAAATTTAAATTTGATTTTAGGTATCAATCTTTGCTGTTTCTCCAAATCCTCCACCTAAACAGAGAAAAATTAAGAGTGAACCACCCCCTTTAAAACCTGCAATATGGCCTACGAAGCAACCTGTAGCGTCAATGCAACTACAACAGTTTTTAAAAGCTCAGCGCTTGATTCAAAAGCATTCGGTACAAAGAGGGCCCCCGCCACTAAACAAAATGCAATATTTTGCTAATGATAGCCGTACAGAGTATCAAAAACAACAACAGCAAATGCATCAAAAGCTTATGCAACAACGTATGGCTAACAATAACAGTATTCGGGAAGATTCACCAAATCCAATGGATTTTCTTGAGGTAATTGCATTAAATTAATTTTCTCAGATAACATACCATTTAAGTATTTATTATAGATTGGCGTTCATGCTGGTAACTGTATCATCAATAATATTCCAAAAGAAGTGAAGCCAAATTCAATTTTAAATCTGTAAGATGATATAATTATATTTAGAAGTACTTATTTACTTACTTCTTTTTTAATATGTAACATAATTATAGGGAGGAGCTATGTCACAATCAGATTCTGGTAGTCGCCGCAAGAATGCTAATCCTAGAAAAGTAGCTCGAGAAAATGAAATTGAACCTTCGGGACCAATTGATCATTTTTTATTATCTCAGATTAAACAAGAAAACCTCCGTCAATCATGTTTACTTTGTGAACGAAATTTCAGTAACAAATTTGATCTAAGTCAACATATATCTGAAGTACATGGTATTGAACCATCAGATTTACATCAGTTAAATGGTAATTTAGGTGAGGATGAAGAACTTGCTGAAAGTATGATGGAAGCTGAAACAGTATTCTTTTGTGAAGTATGTACTAGAGAATTTCAAGATAAAGCTAGTCTTTGGCTACATATGGTCAGAGGTCATAAACAAGAAGCTGCAGTGACATGTGGTGTATGTATGAAAATTTGTCACGATAGCAAATCCCTTATGGAGCATGTGAGTACTCAGCATCCTAAAAGTAGTGATACTGCTGATTCCATACAACGAAGATATAGATGTCAAGTATGTGCTCGACAACATGATACCAAGAAAAAAATGATGAGACATGTAGTCATTCATACAGTATACGATAACGATGGACAAATTGTAGATCCTGATAAATTAATTATAATCAACAATAATTTTCATCCAGCCAAAGCTTCAAATAATGACCATTATACAATTAGCTGTCAAGTGTGTCACAAAGTATTTCCAAGTGAAGAAAAACTTTTACGGCACATGTCTTCAGTTCATTTGATGACAGGTTGTGATGATATGATAACCACAACAGCCATAACAACCAATAGTAACTCTCAAAGCAGTTTTGTTAATCGTTGTGAATTATGTGGCGACTCGTGTGGTTCCCGTACCGAAAAATGGTGGCATGTGCTCAAAGAGCATGGTACCAATGAAACACTCATATGTCCAAAACCAAATTGTAGAAAGTTGTTTGTGTCACAATCTTTACAAATTGAACATCAATCTCACCATGAAACCCAAGGTGATATTCCTAATACCTGTGAAGTGTGTGGGCGGATATGGCCTAGTCGAAGTGATTTTTATAAACACATAATGGCTGTACACGCTGAATGTATGCCTTTATTATGTGGTATATGTTTAAAAGTTCACTTAGATGTACCAGCACTCAGAGAACATATAAAAGAGAAACACGAGCCTTTAGTATCAAAAGAGAATGCTATATATTGTGACATATGTGGTCGCACTTACACCAAATGGTCAAAAATGATGAGGCATAGATCAATACATAATGTTGAAGATCAGGTATCTCATTTTGTTACAGATCAACTTACAGAAGTAAATTTAAAGTGTACACTGTGTCCAGATACTGAATTTAAAACTGTTGAAGAGATATCTGAACATCGCAAAAATGACCATCAACTACATGTGTGTGACCTTTGTTCAAAATATTACAGTGGTAACAATCATTTATGGAAGCATGTTAGTAGACAACACAAAGGTCATCCAGATGTCACTTGTAGTTTATGTGCACGCACATCTGCTTCTAAAGTTCACCTCAAACGACATATGATAAAATATCACTCTGATCCAGTAGATCAACTTATTGATAAGTCAAACAATTGTAATCGTGCGGAAATAAATTCCATTCACCAATGTATGAGATGTGATAAAGTGTTTAGGATTAGGAGTTTGTTAAAGAAACATTTAAAATACTGCAAAGGTAAAAGAGACAACCTACTGATACCCAAAGAAAAAGGACATTATCCTTGTCCAAAATGTGGTAAAACATTTGAATATCAGACTTACTTAAATAGACATTTAAGACACAGCCATTTAGTTCAACATTGTGAGTTATGTTCCGAGGATAAAACTGGTGAACATTTCGATAATAAAATGTTATTAATGGATCATATTAGAGAGAAACATGGAAATGATCCAGAATTAACTTGTGATATTGATGGTTGTGACAAAGTTATGAGAACAAAAGCCGATTGCCAGAAACATAAACGTGATCATGTTCGTAAAGTGTTTTCATATGTGTGTGAATTTTGTGGAGATATGCACTCAAATAAGAAAACCTATCGAAAGCATTTGCGGCAAAGACACAAAGGCAATACCCAGTATTTATGTGGTGTATGTATGGAAGTATGTGTTGACAATGATGGTTTATCAAAACATTTACATGAAGCACATCCACAGACATTTACCAAATCAAACATTTGTCAACTTTGCGGGAAAATGTTCACAGTTGGAAGTAAAGTTGGGGAACACATAGATAAAATACATGGAAAAAATTTAAAACCTTGCAAAATCTGTTGGAAAGTATTCAGTGATATGGATAAACTTAAAGATCATGTCGAAAACCATCCAGCGAAAGAAGATTCCCCCAAAGCAGTTACACCTGTCAAAAAAACAATTGAACCTAAACCAAAAACTCCTAAGCTATATGGTCTCCCTAAAGAACTAGCTGAACTTGGTTTTAATGAAGAGCAACAAGAAAATTTGAAACGAGATATAGATGACGTTACATCAGACATAAACACAAAGAGACTGAGAAAATTGCATTCATGTACAGTTTGCTACAAAAGCTTCAGGTTTGAAACAGATCTGTATGATCACAGAAGAGAGGAGCATTCTATTATTGAAGACAGTTATATGGAAGAGGAAACAGACCGCAAGGAACAAACATCTGTTTTACCAAAAAGTAAAAAAACCGTGTGTGGAATATGTAGAAAAGAATGGATAAGTTTGAAACATTTTTGGCAACATTTAATAAGAGCTCACCGTCCAGAAGCTGCTTTTGTTTGTGGTATTTGCTGTCAAATAACTACAAGCTATGACAACTTGTCTTTACATTTGGATAATCATCATCCAAACGCCACAGTTTTGTCATTATTTGCTTGTGATGTTTGTGGTCGTAATCACAATGCGTTTTCAAAGCTTCAAAA
The DNA here is from genome assembly GCA_019022885.1 of Schlechtendalia chinensis. NCBI lineage: Eukaryota > Metazoa > Arthropoda > Insecta > Hemiptera > Aphididae > Schlechtendalia > Schlechtendalia chinensis. The sequence continues at coordinate 2,495,361 of CM032347.1, forward strand.
ACATCGTGTTATTCATTCAAATGCACCAATTGCATCTCCAAAATATCATTGTGATGAGTGTGAACTGGTTTTTAATTCAAAGTCATTTGGGGAGAAACATATTTTGGCCCATGGTGCTGGCAGTAAATTATGTAAAGGCAAAGATTTGTGTCAAGAAATGGACGATGATATGTTGGAGGATCAAATGGAAGATGATGAAGAAGAAAATGAAAATGTCGAACCAGAAAATAAAGCAGATGATGACGATGAGGATGATGATGAGGAAGAAGAGGTTGAACAAAATGATGATGATGGAGATGATGATAATGAACAAAATGATGAAGAAACAGAACAGAATGCTGATGACGATGATGAACAAAATGATGATGTAGATGCTGATGAAGAAGATAAAGAACAGGTTGAAGATGATGATGATGTAGAAGAAAATGGTGTTGATCAAGATGATGACGAGGATGACGATGATGATGATGATGATGATGATGATGATGATGATGATGATGACGATGACGATGACGATGATGACGTCTAATTTAGGTTCCTATGAATAAGTAATTAAGTTATATTTTTATTTATTTATTTTTTTTGTTATTTTACAATTAAAAAAAACCATCTTTAATAAAGGCAAATACAAGTCTTTCAAATATTAAACAATTTCATTAGACGAAAACATAATATTTTATGAAGACTGTTATACTGTCAATTGAATGGCTGCAAATAAAACATAACATAATTAATACCAACAATACATATTGTATATAGTTTTTATACTTAATATTAGGCATGGGTTTTTTTTCTGTGTGTGTTAAATTTTTATTTTAATATATGTGTTTAATTTATTTTTAACAACACCAAATAATTAATTATTGTGAATTTTTTTTGTTATTTATTGTTAAAAAGGCACTTTAATATCTGTTACGCTATTTGTAAATATTCTTTTATTGATTTCACTGACAATGTAAATTATATGTATAGGATAAGTAATACCCAAATAAACATAATACGTTAAATGTACGAATTTTTTAAGTAGAAATTATTCAATGAGCATACGTATTTTTCAACAAAAAATAACGGTATGTTAAATTTTTTATAACCTGTGTGTAGTCAATTGTCGTAAGGGGATTTTTTTTAATTTATATTTGTAATCAATTTTATTTGGATCAAAACATATAGAACGTAATTTATCATATAATAAAAACAAAAACCAAATTTTAATTGTCATATTATTTTCTATGATTGTCCTTAATTTATTAATACATATTTTGTCTTAGATTACAAGATTTTTATCCTTTACTTCTGTTCCTGGATTGACTTAATTGATATTGAAACATGAGTAGAAATAAATCAGTATAACATGTATGTAATGTTTGAAATAATCAGTGTTTTGCATGGCACAAATGAAATAGTTGTTGAACAAGTCACATTTAAAAACACACACACACACATATATATATATATATATATTTAATGTATATTAAATTTTCCATTTGAAACAAATAATGGTAAATCTATAGTGGTGATATCAGATCAGGATATTAGAACTCAATTATATATATATACATCTAATACACTGGTACAAAATATAAATTTAATTCTCTGTGAATACTAAATAACAATCAAAATGAATGTAAATGACATTGTTAAAAGTTGTTGATAGATAATATATATTAATTTGATCAACATTGTTGACTGAGAACCCTGAATAACATTTTGATTTTCCATTACCGAATACTTTGAAAATTGAAAGATGTAAATTGTAGGTGATTTACACCACAAATAATCATTGTCAACAATACTAAATAACATTCAATTTTTTTTTCTTAAAAAAATTCAGCTACCACAGAACAAATTTAAACAAAGCAAAAATCAAAAAGTATTTTATTTCTATAAATTTCAATAGTGTATATGTGTGTAAGAATAAGGTACGACAACTTACCAAAAAGTCTTTGATTTATTTTTATACAATTTAAGAAACAATTATTATTATAACCCTCAGCCAGTAGTTATATTATTTTGTGTTACAAGTTTTCAATAAATATTTTGTATTTTAAATGTGTACTTTATCAGAACAATAACAGTCTGTAGAAGTCAAAAATATATTTTGTCATTACATAATTTCGTATTTTATATAATTATTGTTTTTTAAGAGCACAAATGAATTACATTTCTTGCAATATGTAAAATATTTCTTCAAAATCTTTCTAAAGGTATATCAATTCTACTGAATCTGTTGTTTTTTGCTAAACTTTTAACTAGACAAGTTCAAATAAATATATCTTATTGAAACTGTGCTTATCAAATGTGATTTTAGTTAAAATCATTATAATTATTTTAAATAAGTTCATAATTTAAAAAAAAAAATTGTTTCTTTATACTTACCATAAATCTAAAATATATTTTTTTATAAATTAATAATACATATTATGCTATAACCTTTCTATCACATAGAAATATGTTAGAATTGCAGTAATTACAGCAATAAGTTACACATCACATCAACACACAGAACATTTGAATTTACTTGTCGCACAATGGAATTTGAATCAGTTTTCAATAAATAATACTTAACTATCTCCTTAGACAGTTAAATATAATGACATTTTAAACTAACAAAATAAAAAGTTTAGTTTGTTCATAATTTATATATGTATACTTTTTTTAAATTTCATACTTATTATTGCATACAAAAACTACTGATTAGCTAATTAGCTCATTTTTGCACTTTGTATATAATTACCAATTTGACTGATGTAAAATTGTAATTAGATATGTAATAATTAGGCGTTTAGATAATATCATAATGAAATAATTTGTTGAATATAAATTACTTGCATTAGGCTTTAAATAATAAAGATAACTTAATCAATGAAATAGGTCAACTTAAAAATATAATATATGTTAAATTTATTGTAATTTTTATTATTATTTTTTAAATGCTTGCTTATCTAATATGTAATAAATTATAATTGATCACATAGAAAAAAAATAATTTATATTACTAAAGAGATTTGTGAATAAAGAAATTAATGATGTTTCAATCAGAAGAAAGAATAACAGAATAAAATTAGTCAAAATAAAAGATGTAACTTTAGGGATTCATCTATGTCTAAAATATTATATTTATGTATATATTTATATAATATTATATACTTATATATATTTAATATATATATATATAATCTTTTTTAAGCAAATTTTTCAAAACAAATGATTACTAATTTTCAGATAAATGAGTAAAATACATAGCAATTCTGTTTTAATATGTACTTATTCTGCCAAATCCTTTCAGTCTTGAAGTCTTGGTATTTTAATCATCTGGTTCTTGTGTCAATAACAAATTTGCAGCCATATTTTCATTTTTTTCACATGCAAAATATGCCTGCACTACTTGGTGTTCTGGAAATCCTAGTGCTTTCAACTGAAAAAATAATCAAATAAATATTTCTACACACACATGACACACATTAAAATAATTACTCTATCAATGGCTTCTTTGTCTTGTGGAGATACAGCTACTTCATAACCTCCTGATGGCCCTCTACTTGCAGCAGCTGCTGGTGCTGTAACAGCAGCAACTTCATTTGGTTCATTTAACATGCGGACAAATGCTTCTTGATTATTAGATATCATTTGTAATAGAGCTGGATTCGTTTGTCCAATTTGTTGCAATACAGAGTTTAATAATTCAGGATTTTGTTGAACAACGGAACGCATTTGTTGAAATGTTGGTTGGTTACGCAAAAAAGCTAAAGGGTCGTTTTGGGGAGGATCTTGGACGACACTGCCTTGACTACCAGTGGAACTACCTATTTCTAAAAACCAAAAATTTAAGATTAATTAATAATATAATATAAATAGTACAGAATATGGACAGGATAGTGGTTTGATTTTGTTTTATTTCATACATCTTGATACTTTATTCATATTATATTGTGTTTAATGAGAGGACATTTAAAGTAGACAAATTGATTACAAAAATAAAAACTATAGAGTTTTAAGAAATGTGTACATATCCAGTAATAACATAATAAATATCAAAGTTATAATTTCAAAGGAAAGTAACATTAACATAAAATAAGAGCACATAATATAGTTAAAGTAGTGATGTATTTAAATGGGGAGGGGGTTAGGGGTACTGGACGCCCCTCCCAGACACTCTGTAGTGATTCATATTCTAGTACCAAAAACACTAAAATATTTTTTGCCATATTAATTTGTTATGCTTTTTTTTTTGAACGGATCCCCAGAAAATGTTTGAAAATCCGCTATAGCATTCAAGTGCAATTAAAGATTGTGTCTATAACACATACAAATAAAGTACACCAACAAAACAATTTGAAATGTATTTACCTTCAGTAATCATGTTACTTAAGGGTTGATTAAGAGTTGGATCATCTTGAAGTTCATCGGGTATACCAGTAAGTAAATATTCAACTGCTCTATCTGGATTATTGAAACTAGCTCTAAGCGCACCCTCAACCTAATTTTCATAATAAATAAATACATTAATAATGTATAAAAGTTACACAATTTGATCTTAGTTGATAGGTCAAGAAGCAATAATGAATACAAGTTAAAGAAAGAGATCCAGTAATTACCTGAGTTCTTTCATATCCCATATCCATAATATTTTGAACCATTTTTTCATACTCATCACTAGAAGCAGACTCTGGAATAGGTACGGCTACAGGTGTTACTATCGTTGGCGATGGAGATTGTTCTTCACTTTTAGGTGGTTCAATTGTTATTGGAGGACTTTGTGAACAAAAATTAAATTGGTTAGTAAAAACCTACTAAAAGATTACTAATGAAAATTATAGTAAATAATATATATAGTATATAAGTAAATTTACCTTTCCGTCGGTTTATCAGAAGTCGAAGCAGAAGATGAAGATGATGATAATGATGTTGCTTTAGTAGCACTAGCAACTTTTGAAACCATAACCACCACAAATTTTTTAGAATCAATGTTACAATCACTGACTTTAGTATCATCACTAAGTATTTTTCCTGTACAATTATTTAATTACTTAATAATAATATTAATAATAACAATAATAATAATAATAATAATAATAATAATAATAATAATTATAATAATAATAATAATGATAATAATAATAATAATAGTTATAATAATAATAGTAATAATAAGAAGTAAGTAGGAACAATTTTCAATTGAATAGTTATCAAAATTTTTATTATTATAAAACGTTTAAATAAAACATAAGCACCTGCATAAATTAATTTTTGGTTTTCTGCCAAGTATTCCAATCCTTTTTCAGCTTGCAATTTTTCCTTTAACTGTTTTATCTATACAAATCAAATTTTGAATATCATATTAAATAATTTAGAGGTTATTTGTACTTTCATATATAAACAAATAAAGTATACTGACATAAAATGAAAAATAAACACCCCTACTTAAATATCATAAATACAGGCAATATGAATACAGGTAACACATAGTTTTTAGTTGTTCATGTTGTCCAGTACACATCATCTAATTAAATATATTTATTTAATGATTGGTCGCGAATGATCAACATTGTGGTATTTCGTGATCTTCATTAATTTTGTGCACAATAATTACGATCACTCCGCCGAGAATCACCGCCGTGTGACATCTAAAAGTGCAACGCTCCATTGTGTCGTCATTTTTAAATCGTGTGTTTGGAAATACATTTTTTTATCTATGATGGTATCGCCGTAAGGATATAAAATATATATATAATTCTTCTGCTTTATAAGTTATAACCATAAGGCAGTTTGTGTGGCGGTATCATCGGTGAATGTTGCAAGTATCTTCAACACATCACCATCCACTGGATTGCACAGCTGTATCCATTGTATACCAACAGATCAAGTCAATAACCGTGTTACCAGACATTAATATTGCTGGTCATTGTACCCCGGTTGTGAGTTCATAATGTTATATGTGTTATGTTACACATAATATTGTCCGTATTAAGTTGCATAAAATATCACTTTTGTTCCCTTTATTGTTATTAATAAACGTATTAACGTATTACTCATACCGGTTTATATATATATACAGTTTTTATTATAGATATATTTTATTTTATGCAAGATCTAACCTCCTAAATAGTTATTTATATGAACTCAAATAATGATAGATCCGTAACACATGTAGTGATGTAAAAGTCTAACAACCAATCATGAGTGCTTACAAGAAGTTTTAAACAGATTAGGAATTATAGACATCACATTATACTTAATGTATACAACAAATGAAGTCTACAAAATAATTTTCTAATACAAACATTACATAAGTAGATACACAATAAAAAGTATTATATTACCTATTATTTTCGAAATTAAAAGGGTGACAGTACTAGTTAAGCCGAGTATATATATATACATATACATCAGAACAATTTTGGAATATGTGAGTTTAGGGGCCAATTGGTGAAATATAATATGATTGGAATAATTATATTCATACCTACGAGCAAATAAACTAATTCGTGTTCTTACCGTTTGGTCCGGTTCAATTTCCAGTTTGAAAGTTTGCTGTTGCAAATTTTTGAACGTGATAAGCATTGTCGATACTTGCGATTACAAAACCGATGGACAACAAAAGATTCGGAAGACCGTACGTGACCGCGAGTCGACGTTTAAGAAAGTTTAAGATCACGTGCAGTCGAAACGATGTTAAATCATAAACGCGGTGAACAGAATTCGATTTGACTTGTTCGGAAAAAAAACACAAATTATCACCCGTAAAACACAGTTTAATATTACGTCCGTCACCGTGAATCGCGATGTGATGATTTGAAGGTACGGACGTCCGTGGAACACAGGTAAACCGGTATGCATAACCTAAACAAAACGTTACGGCATAATCATGGAATAATGCATCACGGGCCTGGTTATCTATAGATAACCGCGATTAACGGAACGCTAGATTACCAGAACGGACTTATTTATTTAAAATCGAATTCCATTCCGTAGATCTTCGACTGGTGTCTTCCGATTCGGAAGCCCAAGTTGACACGTTATTGCGGGGACAAAAATAATCATTCGGATGGATCTCCAGAACCGAATTCGCGAAAAACAATAAAATTCGTCATCGTCGTCTGCGATATCAAAAACTTCAATCGTTGTTATGATTGGTTAGGGAAAGGGCAAGGAAAACGTGACGTCACCACGCGCGCTTTCTCATCATCATACCTATATATGTTTACCAACATATTTCATATTACACGGTGACTATGGCTTTTTCCGGATATAACATGGCCAATGTTGCGATGTACGCGTGCGCATTACAATCTGTTAATACGCAAATCTACGGATAGATCGGGTTTTTTCATCTCCATGAGCCGCCGCGTGTAGCCAGTAATAAAAGTTTGAAAATTATTTTACTCGCATCAGTGTTCTCTCCTATACACGCTTTTTTTTTAATTTGATCGTCTCCATAAATACAACTTGTGAACAATATTCCGCCTATTCCTAATAAATAATATTGTCACAATTGGCGTGACAATACTATTTGAATTTATTTATCATTAATATTATTATTGTCTTCGTTGTTGTTAAGCAATTTAATACATATTTAAAAGTGTTAAAAACAACTACATCGCCATTTAAAGATAACTTTACTTAGAATATTCAATTATTAAACATTGTATACATACAACACTAATGCGAAAGGCAAGTACTGTGATAATAATTGTTCAAATTATATTTTGAAAGTTTTACATATGCGATTTTACTAGTCTAGTATTGGGTATTAGGGCAATACAATGCATTAAATTATTGATTAATATCAATTTTAAATTTTAATTAATTTAATAGAGATCAAAAACATAAATACGTTACAAATAAAATAAAAATTTTACACTTACATATATATGACACAGTGACAATCGATAAAAATTGTTTCATTATAGTATTACTATTAAATATATTATTAAATAATAATTAAAATGAACAATAATGCAATATTAAAAATAAAATAAAACAATAAAACAATAAATAATTTTTTAACTTTATACAACAAAGTACATTTTTTATAAATGTACATATGTCTTCATTGTTAAATTTAATATCTTCAATTCAATCAAATTTTTTCATACACACATTAATATACTATACAAATTATATGTATTATTTATTTAGTTAATTATAGTTAGAATAATAAATTTAATATTTAAATATTTCTCATTATTGTTTAAAAATCAATAATAGACCCAAAATTGTTTTAAGCATAGTTAACACTATTATGTTATGCCATAATTTAAATAAAAAAAGCTTTGATAAGAATTTCTAAGTATATATTTTTTGAAATGGAAATTATAACTTGAAACTTTATTGCGACCAAAATACTAGTATAATAACTACCAACACAATGATTATCGAAAAATAAAATATTCTCAACATGTTACTAAACAAAATAATACGAAATATAGGAATTAAGTGTTAAAATCCAACATACAATTTAATCACTTTTTTTTTAAATCGTAGACACTAAAAATAAACTAAATGAGACTAGACATTTAATTAAAGATAAGCTTGAACATTTATTCGACCAATTTGATATTGCACTTGTGTTGAAGAACCTATAACATAATAATACAATGTAACTAATAAAATATTGTAATCATTTTAGTTTACATTATTTTATTTTACATTGTCTTAAAAGAAATTATTTAAGTGAATTATGACCAATGACCAAGAAATAAGTTTTAGGATAAAATATGTTTTCATAAAATATAATAGTATTAAATACAAAATTACAATGAAGTATTAATTCATTTACCAATTTGTTTATGACGCAAATCAGTGCCAATGGAAACATTTTCTGGAATGAATACAGATACCAATAATGCACACATAACAAGAAGTGAACCAAAGACAAAAGGTGGTCCTGGAATCATCTATATAATGCAGAATAATAATATCTTGTATTTTATTAAGTGAACAATATAATATTTGAACATTTCAAGTAATAATTACCGAAGAAGATGGATCATTGTTATCATTGTATTTTAAATGTTTGATAATAATTAAACTATTATTAAGTGAATGATGAGTACTATGTGCAATTTGCATTCCTTCATTTAAATTAACATTAAACAAATAGAATATAAATCCAAACATCGCTGGTCCTAATCCACCACATAAGCCTCTTACTCCAGTAACAACTCCTTGAACAACACCTATAAAAATAATAATTATAATTAATTTGTTCAAAGTTATACGAATAAAACACTTTTAAACCTTGTTTGTCTGCATCAGAATAAATTGAAACAAATGAACTAATAGCAGGATATGTGACACTTGAAATTGCAGCCAGAAAACATGCTGACCACATGACCCTATTAAACACATTATTAGAATACATATATTTTTAGTAAAAATATTTATAAATATATACCAGGTTTCTGAACCGAATCCAAACCACATTAACTGCATAATTTCAAATACTAAACCAATCATTATTGTATATTTAGCTCCCATCATTTTCATTATTATGCCAAGCACAGATTGAATAGCAGCCGAAAATAGTCCTAGTAATGCAATAAGTATTGATACTTTTAACATACTAAATCCCATTACCTATAACCAAAATGATAAGTTATACAAGACACTTTCAAACATTTTAATTCTTTAATTAAAATGTAGGTTACATTTACCACTACAAATAATTTTAATTAAAAACTTAAAATAACTAAATATTATTACAATATTGTTATTATTTATATTAATTTATAATACATACAAGTCTTAAATACACAAATAAAGACGAGTATTCTCCTGCTTCTGGAAGGTATGACAAAAATACTGTCAAACACAATATCAGTATAGTTCGATCTCGACCAACCATTCTTAAAGCCTAAGGAAAAAAGTATTGAAATATATAAAATTACTTTTTATTTTTTTATTTACTGTAAAAGGATCTGCCTTTTTCCAAGATATACAATTAGTAGAACTTCGTTGTTTATATGGTAAGCTTTCAGGCACAGCAATTATAATGAAAATTACATTTAAAAGTGCTATTAATGAAGCTAAAAATACAACAAAAGTAGTATTGTAAATTTCCATTATGTATGAACCAAGAGCTGGACCAAAAACCATACTAGCTCCAAATGTTCCAGTTATCTAAAAATAATAATTTCTTTTAAAATAATATAATAAGAATATAATAAATAATATAATATAATAAGTGTTTAAATATATACCCATCCATAATAACGACTTCTTTCTTTTTCATCACTTACATCTGCTACATATGCAAATACAACCGAAAAAGTAACAGAAAATAATCCAGAAATACTTATCAATGCAAAAAACCACCTGAAAATTACATAATATAACACTGATATAACAATATTTAATAAATTAATATAATTTTATTTAAAAAATTACCCAGAATCAATACACATAAAAGGTATTGGAATACAAGTAAAAAATACTGTCACTATTAGAAACAATTTTCGTCCCCAAACATCAGATAAGGCTCCAATTAATGGTGCGCTTAAAAATGATAGAATACCCTAAAAAATAACAATAATTAATAAATAATAGAAATTCTATTAATAAACATTTATTTATATACCTTTATTCCCCATATAATACCATTCATTAGTAAAGCATGATCTTGGAATGTATTGTTTAATTTCTGTAAGAGGAAAAAAATGATGAAGGTATATTTATTATACTAAATAAATGATGTGATATATAGTGTGATCAATTTTTCAGGTATCACTAAATATTTTGGCTGGATGACATTAAATTGCAATGAGTTTTTGGAGATACCTAGGGGGTACTCAAATACACATTTAGTGAAATGTTTAAATTTTTATCTCTTTAGCTGCACGCCTGCGCAATACTAGTTGCATTTTTTAAAAACGCAACACCTATTTTTAGTACCAGATTCAGATTAACTGATTTTTTTATAATCATATTGACACTTAACATTAGGTTCTAACCTCAAAATTGACTGAATAACATTCATTTCCAATATCAAAAAAAAATTTATCTATGATATCATTTGTTTCTATTTTTGAGTAGTCTTATTATATTATTAATAATTATTATTATTGTTATTGTCATTGTTATTATTATTATTGTTAATATAGTTTTTGCTATAATTGTTATTGTTATTGTTATTTGTACTTGTACATATGAAAATAAATTAATGCAGTATGTAATTCAATATAATTGTATAAATGTGTATTTGAGTACCCCCTAGGCATCCTCAAAAATTAATTTCAATAAAATGTATTCCAGCCAAAATATTTAGTGATACTTGAAAAAATGACCACACTGTATATATATAAATATATTGTTTTTACTTACTGATATTACTGGTAAAGTCAGTAAACTCCAAGCAAAATATTCGAAAAATATTATGACTAACGCATGGTAAATTGATGGTTTTCCTATTCCCGATTTCTAAACAATCAAAGAAAAACATATATTTATAGTTAATGTTAATATGTATATAAAAATAATACTCAATGAAGACTGATGATTCCATAAATATAAGCTACAGAGCAACTGTCACAGTAAAATTTTTAAATGTTACATCATAAATACATAATACATAGATACATTAAACTCAATACTAATTAATCAAATACTGAAACAAAAAAACACTTTAATCATAACATTAAATGTAAAAGTATATGGACAAAATATACATTTTTCATAATATAATATGCATGGAATGTACTTAAACAGTCAATCATGAATAATTGATTAGAAATAATCACTTGTAAATATGTTTTTTTTAATGTCATAAATTTACAATTATCTTTTTACAATATACAAAAAACAAAATTTAATAGGGTTAGTAAACAGCGTTTACCTGTACGATTTTCCTGATCATGTATTACAAGACGACATTGTCTTACAATACAATACAATGAAATGAAATATAGATAAATAAGTATGTAGTAATGTTTTATTTTACCATAAATATGCCGTCGCTTAAAATGGATCTGTGATTTCGAATTACAATGCCTGACATCCTCTTGTTTATTTTTATTTTCGAACTCATTCCAAAACATGGATCATACTTTTTTTTTTCATTGATCGTAGGAAAATAATGTTCCATTTGCTCGACAATTTAATTTAATTAATAAACTGTGTATTTATCATTATGTTAATTATTAAAACCGATGATAAAAACTACACAACAATTATAAATCCATTACATGAAAAGAACTAAAATAATGACAATAAAACTACTGCCTTTACTACGATTATGGTACGTCAAACTACAGAAATTTAACGTTTTATTTACTTACATCGTTATTGGTATTGATCATTGTGTAATTGTTGTTATCAATAGTTGATAACAGAAGGTATCAAACGAATTTGTTATCAAAATGTCTGCCATTGGTGAATTTCCGATGAACGGTATTTCTTTTTGTTTCAAATCATCGTTACACTTTAATCGTATTCTATGCTGTAATCGTTTTTCCGTATAATGTGTACCAATTGTGTGACTATTGTGTGTTTGTCTGTATTTTTTTTCCAACAGCAGGATCATAATATTGAAATATTTTAACTCGATTTCCTAGATTAATTTTGTTCGTGAAACGAGTATTTCTTCATTTATCATGTTACCAGATTTGTTGTGTAGACCACTTATGTAAGTAGTAAACTTATTCTCATTGAAATATTATTTTATTTTTTAGTTACATTGTTTTGCATCATTTTCTTCAGTTTAAATAATTATCTAGTTTATATTATATGTTTTATTTTTATTTCAATTATATTGTTAAACATTCTGTAAGTAAATTAATTTTGTATCTAAGTAGATGGATGTATTCTTTGTTTATTTTTTCTTTTCTAACTGAAAATCAATCATGATTTTACAAGCTTTGGAAATGAAAATATGTCTCATCATTAAACAAAATAATAGTTGTTTAAATAAGTGCTTCCATTTTTTTTAATAATTATTTTAATTACCTTTATTTATTTTCAGTATGTTATTTGGTATATTGTATCCTGGATATATGTCATATAAAGTCCTGAAGACAAAGCGATCAACCAATTATGTATGTTTAATCACATAAATAGTTAAACAAATAATATAAAGTTAATAGTTATGTTATGAAATATGTAAATTGTATTACTTTCTTTTAATCTATCAAAACATTTGTAGGTACCATATGTTTCATCTATTAATAAAATATTTCTTTCCAAACTGAAAATCTTATTTTACAAAGAAAATATAATAGTTTTTAAAAAATGTATATACCCAGTATCAGATTTTTAAAATTTTCTGGGAGTAGGGTCTAAAACAAATTAGTACAACTAATTAATTAAAAAAAAGTATTTTAGTATTTTTGATACTAGAATATGGATCACTATAGATGGGGGGGATGGAATCAAATACTCCTAGACCCCTGCCCCCTGTAAATCCACCACTATATGTACTTAAACATTTTTTAAACAATAAATAAATCCAAATATTACAATAGAGTTAATAAATATTTATTGCGAACAAAAATGTTGAAGTGGGTATGACTAGAGGTAATGAGATAAGATAACATAAGCACTGAATATATAAATTATTAACAATGCTGAACACATATTATAGTCATACAAGAATCATAATAATTAATATAGAATAAAATGTATGCTCCAATGAAATTATAAAAGCTGTATGATAAATTTAAGAGGAAGGAAAAATCCTATAAAAATATTTTTTTAAATAGTTTCTATTTATTAATTTAAAAATTATTTTTCCAAAATTAAATCATAATTTTTGTTTTTGTTTTAAACAATACCAAATTGTTTATATATATATAAACTGATTAATAATGTTAAAAAATTATTGGCAATTTAATAATTATGAAGTAGGTACATAGAAGTATATTAGAAAGTTTGATTGAAAGAATAGAAATAAATATTTAAGTTTATTATTATGCTAAAACAGAATACTAATTATGAAATATATAAAAATAATGTGTGACTTAGTAAATTAGCTAGTTATATAGCACATATTATATAATACATATAGTCATCTGTAATTATTGTTTTTATAATAAAACTTTTATGTTTGTAAAATATTACATTAATAGTATTATAATATTATATTTATTTGACAAAAAATGTATTTTAAAATTATACATATCTACATAGGTTTTATATTAAATTACTTTAATAATTATAAATTTGTTTATTATTTAGGGTATATGGCTAATGTATTGGATAACTTTTTCTATGTTCACTTCAGTAGAAACCATAACAGATATATTTATTGGTCCTTGGTAAGTTATTATGACATATTCATAAAATTGAATATTAATCATATATCAAATATAATTAATCTTTATCAATACTGAAAAAAAAATTTAAATAGAAAAATATATATTATTTCAGGTTGCCATTTTATAACGAGTTGAAGCTTTTGTTTTTATACATGACTTATCCAACTTCAGATAGCTCCCTGACTTACGTATATAAAAATATTATAAGTCCTTTCATAAAACGACATGAAAAGGTAAACTCTTGTTTTTATATGATATTCCAGCATTAATGTGAAACTTAGTTGATAGTTAAAAAAAAAACTTTATAAATTAACACGTTTCTTCCTTTGCTTGAATTATATAATCATTTTTTTAATTGTTTAATGTTTAATAACTTAATATATATATATATATTTTTTTTTTAGTATATTGACTCACAAATAACTAACTTTAAAAATGGTGGCTTACAAACATTAATGGCAACAGGTAAAAAATGTACAAACATTCTATTGAAATTGCTTATGAAAGCTTTTCTATTATATGTAAGTAAATTAAATGTTTTAAACTGTCATAATTATCATTTACTAATTTAATTTGTTTTAGGGAATTCAAACTGCTACATTACAGAATATTAGTATGAATATGAATATAGTTGAAATCAGTGAACCAGACGGAGATATTAATTGGGATGAGGATATCTATGAAGAAATATCAGATGACGGAAGTTCTAGTTCTTTAAAATCTGTACCCCCTTTAGTAAATGAAGAACCTCAATATTCTTTCTCAAACATGTATGGATCTACACAGTCAATTAATAATGATGTAGTATATGATCCTCCAGCTTCTAATACACGAAGAAGGAAAAAAGCTCCTTAAAAAAATTCTCTTTAAATCCAAACATATTATCTATTTAAAAAAAAAACATAAATTTCTCCATCAAGATATATAATTTTATATGTTATTTTAATATTAAAGTATAACATTTGATCTCTTTTTTTTAACTAAACAAATGTTTTGTAATAAATATTTTATATTTTCAAAATTGTGTTCTTTACAGATTTATGTTTCCTTCATAAAAACAAACAAATATATTTCTTGCTTTGCTCAGAATCTGAAATTTAAAAAACCTATTATTCAATATTATACTGAAAAACATATAAGTAAATATATTTTCTCTCAAAATGTATACCAATTTTATAGTATGCGTAGTAGAATTACTGTGGAATATTACACAATATATGATGTGCATAGATGGTATTATAAGGTAGATATGTATATATATTATAAAATATACAAAAATAATATCAAAATGTTTACTTAATCTTCAACATAAATATCACAACAATGGTACCTAACAGTACTATTTACAAATAAATTAAAATGATTTTAAATTAATAAATAATAGTTTATCACTCTACAATATAAAAATTTAAAAAAAAAAATTGTATTCACAATTATTTAGGACCCTGAAACGTATTTAAAGCTAGTTTAAAAATAAAATAATATAAAAATGAAATAGAATTTTACAAGATGAAAATTTTTTGTAACAATACATTAAAAATATTGTACGCAATAAAAAATTACAATTTTTTTTTTCGCAAATAAATAAAAATAAATAAATATGATATCTGAAACTGTACCAAGTTGCTGAGTACGCATAATTGGAATACGGATCAGTTTATCGATTTGAATGTATACCTAAATGGTCTCATGACAGGTCTATTTTGTGGTTGTGTTTGTTGTTTGCGTTGATTTAACATATCGACCATAGAAGGCATAGGTCTAGACCGCATGGCTATGAATTCTTCTGCGTCTTCGTCTTTGGGTAGAGGTCTTTGAGAGTCACCAGGCACAGGCCGACCATCTGGCATTACTCTTACTACCATCGGCCCAATGATATAACCACCCGGCGGTGTAGCTATTTCTTCAACGTTGTTCGATGCAGATCCCAAATCGTTTCCACCACTTGTTTCTAATATTATGAAAAAGAATATAGGTTAGATTTATAAGTTTAAAAATCATAAGTATGTGTATTATGAATTATGACATTTACCTAATGGGTCAGTGAGTTCTTGTTTGGCTTTGTTAGTTGTTTGGGAACCAAAGTAACCCCCTTTCATCATAGATTCCCATACTAAAATAATAATAATGAGAATAAACAATGATATAACTTTCTATTAACACTATACATTTAATTCAATATTAGTCAAAAAATAATTTCAACATTATATTGTAGTTAAATATACTTACTCATTATTCTCGACCCTCTTTGATATGGGTCCATCTTATCTAAACTATCATCTCCCATTTTCGCCAAATTAGTCAATCCATAAATCAATAATACTTTATTGCAATCTAAAACAAATTGTTAACAGATACGCATTAATTAATATTATTTCATATGTATAATAAAATATGTGATTTAAAGAAAATATATATTGTAGTTAATAAATGAATGCCGAATAATACATCACAAATGAAAATATTCTTATGGTTGAGTTTTGCATTATATGAATATGTGGTACCTAAATAAAATTATTTTATTTTATTGTCTACTTTATTATAAGTAAAACTATTTTAGTCCTTAAATTTTTTTCCTTGCATATTGTATTTAACTGATTGATTAACGGATTCTCATTTCTAATTTTTATAGATAGATATAATATGTATGTAGATAGATGTAGTTGTTTACTCAGCCTAATGGCTGAATGACTCGTAAGTTCATTATTTGTATGCATGAAATACAAAGATTTCTAAAACAAAATTACATAAAAAAGATAATATTTGTCTAAAAAACTCATGAATATTAATAACCTGCAGTAAATTTAATGTTAGGTTCTTTATGAGTTGTAATAGTTGTATATTGTATATTGTAAGTACAGATACCTATTTAATACTTTGTATATAACTGTCACATATAAAATAAACATTGTAAGATAGGAAGGTAAATATATAAATATAAATAATAAATAAATATATATATATATGTCATAGCAGCAGTATACCTACAATTATATTATGTTTTGTATGATAGATGGACACTACCTATATAGGGTTTAATACATGCTGGATGAACAGGAAATGTTAAACGCCGCATATATAAAACCACAAATCAATATTATTATGATAAATAGTAAAAATTATATCCAAATACTATAGATGGTATAGTAGACAAGTAAAAGGAAAATTCTTCTTCTATATTTTTGCGTGCAGTAGCCGTGACCTGTAAGAGCCAATAACCTTCGTAGTGACATGCAAATTAATTTGACGACGATGAACCCAAGAGACTTTAATGAACGATCGCAGAAAAATAAACGATTTATAAATCACAATGCTTATTTATATACCTATGCATTTCGTAAGCACACTATTAGAAATTACCTTGAAAGCCAATGGAAATATTGGTATCCGTATAGAATACCGTGCACTATATAAATTTTGTCTCTTTGGAAAACGTTAAGAAGTATAATATTAAGTATAATTTACCATTAGTATTTATGACTGCATATATGAAACTAATATTTTTATACGAATAAATATAAATAAAAATTACGTGCATTAAGATCATGAGAAGACTCGAATCACTATATATACATTCGTGCATATATTATATATACGTACAAAAACTAAAATAGTAAAATGAGCCGTTATGTGTTCCCAGCAATTAAGTAACCACAAAGAGTTATCCTACGAGTTGTCAGTAGGTTATTCGGTTACATAGCGTGTAAACTGTAAACCTGTGTTTGTAGATACAATATATACGTGTCACGTGTGGATTATATATTTACCTGGCATCGAAGATGTGTCACAATAGTCAGCTACTTGTTTTACAAACATGTTAAACAAATGGCTCATCTAAAAAACAACAATTTAAAAAAATAATTATATAGAAGCTTAAATGAATGACAATTTTTTTTATACAAATTATAATACAAAAATGTTTAATGAAGAAACAAATTATTTAGGTATTTATAATACTCAATAGAAATAAATTTGCCCTTCTTATTTATTAATGAATTAATTTGGTATTATCTTATGCAATACATACATCATATATATTATATGAATTCTAAATGTAAAGTACATACAGGCATAGACTTTACATCGTATAGTCTACATTAATATTTTTGACACACAAACGGAACTAATATAAATACCCTTCGTATACCTATATATACTTTTAATTAAAAATCAAATTATGAATAAGTAATGATAATATTATGTTAAGTTTTATTATATTATTAATATTAACATACAAATGAATAGTTTTTAATATCGTTTGCATGAACTATCAACCATGACTATATGTATACATACAACATATTAAGTACTTATACGGAAGTCGGAAGTATAGGAATTAATACCTTAATCATTAATTTATATGAGTATGTATTACACATTTTTCAATACACAACGTTCACTAACATAATCAGTAAGAAAACAATTGTGTAAATCCTAATTGTTTTTATTATATAATTAAAAAATTTTAATTTAAATATGTACATAATATTATTAATTTATAATATACAAATTAATAGTTATCTCCTACATTATACACCTACTAAATCTTTGTGTACAATAAAAATAAAAACCAAGAGAATTGTACTCATTCGTTAAAGTATTTAATGATTTCCTATATGAAAACATAGTTATAATAAAAAGGAAATAGGTTTACACTTTTAGTTTTTTTCATGTTTCATTATAGATATCTGGTATATATTACATAAAATATCATGTCTTATGAATTTGAAAAATTACAGTTTATGAAATATACAATACAATTACACTCTACCGTTGTATCATAAAATTGGCCATTGGATACAATATTATTAAGTTTTTAATGACTATAGTTTGAAAATAAACTTATATTAAGGTCTCCTTGGACTTCAATAATAAAATTATATGGTTAATTTTATAATTATTATTGTGATTTAAAATAATGTTATTAATTTTGTATATGGATATCTGCAGGGCCGGCCCAAGGTATTTTGACGCCCCGGCCAATTTTTTGAAAGGCGCCCTTAAACAAATTCTCTATAATAATTATGATTATAAAATCGTATAATCTATAAAAAAAATTAAATAACAGAATATTCTGTCATGGATAATTTAGTCATTTAGATATATTATTGTCAATTTGAATAAATGTTACACTAAAATTTATAAAATATTCGTATATTAAAAGTGCCCCTATAAAAGTAGCGCCCCGGGCAACCACCCGGTTCGCCCGTATCTTGGGCCGGCACTGGATATCTGTATATTAAATCGTACAAAATGCACTGCATATTATTTATGTAATTAAAAATAAATTTAAAAACATAATTTTTATATATTTAATACTTATTCATTTTACATATATATATATATTATATTACAGAAAATATGACGATATATAAAATATATTAAATATTATGGATTAATTATTGTTAAACTTAGATTACATTCTAACATAATCAACAAATGTTTTAAATAAATGTATATCTTGTAAATAAATATAATTTTCGTAAACTCAGAAATCCATATAAATACTGTAGATATCTATTTTTTTTTTTTTTTGTAAATCACTAATGTGTAATTTCAATTTGAATAATTCATTATTACCAAAAACATACTTGTAGATCATTATATACACAATTTATCTAATAACCTAAAGAATTTAAAATAATTTTAATTATTATTCGTAATATTATGATATTAAATAGTTAACGAAAATAAAAAACAAAAGAAGCGGAGATGTACCAATTATATAACATATACTATATTATATTTTTATTTACTCAGATTTCGTAGTAGTAGAAGTAAACAAAAAAAAAAGCACTTGGTGAATTACGTACATATGCCAGTGACCGTTGAAAACGTATAAACAACAACAAAATAAAAATACTTCGTTCTTCGTTGTCCGGGAGAGGCAATGGTATATTATTATGTTATTATTAAATACGCCACATGCTGCTAAACTGGATTTTTCGAATAGAAAATATCCATCGCGTATAGACGCATAATGATTATTGTAAGTGGTTATTGGAAGCGAGTTCAATGCAATTTAACAAATATATACGATTGTAGTGTGATGGAAAGCATCTATATTGTAGATAGTATAGATATATTATAGATATATATAATAGTGTCTACTGGTCTAAAAACAAACAAAACCCTAAAAAAAATATCGTCATACCGTATAAATTAAATAAATACCACCAGGACTGAGTAGTGCAATGTATAATGTCACCGCAATGTATATACTCGTAAATTACTTTGCCGAAAAAAAATAAATGTCAAAAATGTTATAGATGTCTGCGATTATATTGAAGATCCGGCAACAACCTATACCTAACGCCTTTTTTCCTACAATTTCAATGTAAACAATTTAATCCATTGTTCGAACCATCATTGTTCCCGAAAATGACGTCTGTCCTACGGTAATGGAACGGAAATAGTGATACTATTATATACTACTATATATTATTTATTACTATTACTATTATAGAGGTCAAATATCTTCGCGTAGATCCGGGTGTATAGTGGCGACTATTGTAAATATGTATTTTACTTGTATTTTCACAAACTTCCGACGCAAATACGATACACCACGTGTTCACCGCGCTGCCATGTACATACGCATAATATATAATATATAGGCAACTGGCAAGACTCATATAGAGTATATCTAATCCGAAACGCGTCGTCGTGATATGTGAAATTCACCAAGGATTTCGATCGTGCGAAATAGGGTGCACGGAGAAAGTCGAGAAACGTTATACGTTCCTGTAATGTTATACGTATAAATATATATATAATAAAATGTTGTGATACTCCTTTTGTTTTATAGTATATTCTTGATGTAGACAGCGTTATATATTTTGTATTATTATTATTATAGAAATATTAAAAATCGATCGAGATAAAATGTATAACTGATCCAAAAACTGCGATACATTATATATATATATATAATATAATACATATTTCAAAGAGAAAAAATTGATATGAGCAAGTCATTGACTTTTTAGTTTTTAACGTATATATTCACTATAATATTTATGTTTTTAACTGAAGGCATTTTTTCCTTGTAATAAGTTATTAATTATTATTATTCTATAAAATGTCAGAGCCTAATTTTAAATTTAATCTTCTATTAAATACAGTGACAGTCAATAGATAACAATAATTAATAATATGTAATAAGTATGAATTTATATTGTATCATTCATAAATCACATTTATAGTTATGACGCGTGAAGGTGAATTGTATGTTATTTGATGTAACTTATTACTTATTAGTACTCATGTAGAATAGTAAAATAAATAAAATAATACCATATTATTCCTATAAAATGATCTACAACGTAAAAACTGATTAAAATTCTACCAATAAACTAGGTATGTTAAAAATAAGAATGTATTATTTTTAACGGGATTGTAAAATATATATATTTTAAACATTACGTCGTCAATGTTTATTTTAGATATAAAAAGAAAAGATTACATTACTATTGTAAAATGCAATTCAACTTTCTTTCAACCATAAAATATTAATAGAATATTTGTTTTAAATTTTAATATTAGAAAATTTCACAATAAATAAACGGATAATCAAATGATTATACTTTAATAAACGCCAAATAAATGTTAATAAAATTCATTTTTATTACCCTCTACAAAATAATTTGTTCATTCTTTAAACTACAATTTAACTTAGTAATATATTAATTTATATTTGTAATAAAATATATTTCC
Source organism: Schlechtendalia chinensis (assembly GCA_019022885.1). Taxonomy (NCBI): domain Eukaryota; kingdom Metazoa; phylum Arthropoda; class Insecta; order Hemiptera; family Aphididae; genus Schlechtendalia; species Schlechtendalia chinensis. The sequence goes on from CM032347.1 coordinate 2,517,326, forward strand.
TGTTGACCATGATGTACAGTACTCCTCGTATAAGCTACACCAGTACAGAGAATTGCCTTCCGGCAAATTTTAATTTTAGATTATGTTACATGACACTATATTATACATCGTACTCTTAACTCCTAGATCCTAGCTATGGTACTAATAAAACAAAATATAATAAAATTATCAACGTAAAAAATGTTCAACATATATGTATTACATAAATGGGGATTTTCGTTTGATTAATTTAATTGGTCGCGTAACCTTCATATACTCGTATACACAGCGACTAACGTTATAAGTTTACAAAATGAGGACGAATATTTTGTATAGCCTATAAAACCAATTTTCGCAGGAATATCACACGGATAAATTTGTAAGCATTTCTCATTACGTACACTATCCAATAAAATAGTGAATACAGTTCAAAATATTTTCAAACAATAAACATTTATAAAGAAAAATGCCGTATAAATTAGAAACCATATTGTTAAAAAATAATTGAAAACGAAGATTCTATATAACGAGAAAAATATTTGTTGAAAGTAGTTTGGTCGTTTAGATTCTATACATTAGGTACAGAAAACTCTCACTTGAGCCTCGATGGCCACTACAATTAAAACTGTATACAGCTGTATTATATTTATATCTATGATATTTTTTAATCACAGTATAATTATACAAATATAATTAATACTAAATGAGAATAAATGTTTGAAAATTGATTTTTATAAAACCCATTTAAAATAAAATTACTTATGTGGCTGTACGCGTATGATAATAGAAATATTAATAAATACAATGAATATGTATTTTTTAAATTATTTATCGATTATACATATGATCATCAAAACTGTCTTGCATTTTGATATAACGATTTATAATAAAACTGTTCGATTATTTAATAACTGTTTAAAGAAAAAAAACGGCACAGTAATTGATACACGAGTAATTTCAATGTACAGTTATCAGAATAATGATGCCAAATGGTGCAAGTCGGTATAGGTATAAATACACGGTGTTTTTACGTCGTTACGAGTTTCTTGAAATACGATAGTCATCAGAAATAAAAATAAAAACACATAACAAAAGGGAAAAAAGCACAATTGTTAAGTATAGGTTCCAAATGAGTCTAATTTAAAATTGTATTTAATTCCCGCCAATACTCAAACAACGTAGACATTTACATTATAATACCTATGTATTGTATGAATATCCATATGTATGAAGTGCTACATTATTAAGAGCTTCCAATTTTCGAACTAATCAATCTGCCAGAATTCAAAAGCGTTAAAATAATATTTTTGAAATCGACTGCATACCCATGTGTAAATATTCCAGTGTATCACGAGTACAAAATAATTGTATGCATGCTTATACACGTGTGTATAAAGTTTTCCTATTCCATATGATTAATTGTATATAATAGATTTCCACATGTACTTAATACGGACAAACAGTAAAAAAAAAAAAAAATAATAATAATATTAATAACATCAAAAAGTTACCTTTTCTCCTCGGCTTAGGAATTCCCACATAGGAATGGCCGACCCGGAGGTCCGGGTCACCAAGAATGCGGCCAAGGGCCATAGGAGAGCGTACGTTCTCATCGTGTTTGAATATTATATATATATATATACATACATAAATATATATACATATATATATTATAATAATATATTGTCGAACGGCTGGTGTCTGGTCGTGGCAATTCGTCGTCGTGCGCGTCTAGAAACACACTGATCGTTACATTTAGTTACTACGATGACGGGGACCTGCTACTCCAGCCGAGCCCGCCCGCTGGTCGTCGCGCCGAAACGGTCGCGCATGCGCACACGACCGACGGCGCCAGTATAAACGCGCCAAGTTCCGGAAAAATCGGAACGGTTTTTTACACACGCACGCGCTTTAAACGATAATATAATATACATATTATACACAAACACCGCTCCGCCGCACGCTGCACGAGTCCTTGACATTTACCAGTCACCACTGATCCGCGCGGCGGCATGCAGAATGCGTACCAGTATTATTTATACCGATTACCGAGTACATCTACTGTATGAGTAGGCGTCTAATAATATTGTACAGATATACATACGCCGTTTGGACGTCGGTCGATAATAAGATTTGTCAGTCTTTTGGATTTGTACGTATTTACGTATTTGTCTGTCTTGTACCTACCTAGATTATCTACTGCTGCTACTAGTTACCTATCTAAATCGTACGTTCGTACATCCGTACTTATTATATATTTATTCAATTTTTAGCAACATATTAACAATTTATATTAGGGCATACTCGGAAAATAATTTATAATTTCAATTTTCTAGAAAGTTTGACAAAACCTAAACTACCATCAGCACCGTAACTAGAACAGTTGGGTTCGTGGACAAAACTTAAATTCCCGAATTTAAGGGCCCCGGCTTTTTATTTATACTAATAATAAGTATAATTTAATTTATAATATAATTTAGGCCCCGGGCTAGTGTGCAATGCACACTCTGCACACTCAGTTTTTGCGGCACTGCCCACCATCTTATACCTACTATCATAGATGTTAAATTTCTGATCGATTTATAGGACCGCATGTCTACATGAAACTTTTTAAACGCGTTCATACTGTCCGAAATACTATTTTACTATTTTACAAAATTGAACAGATCGGTTTAAACACCAATATATTCCTTACTTCAGCCAAAATATAGCATACGAAACAGATTTTTTTTTTTTAAATTCTTTTAATAATATACACTTTAAACGACATCTACTATTCCAGTAGACAATATTACACGCTTTATGGGTTTGGCAGTTTTATACATTCTTTAGTGGGTTATCCACGTAAGATATGTCCAAAAAAATATTTTAAACGTTTATCCGTGTGTGTATTGTAATTCGTGATTAATGGATTAATGATCATTTATAGACTAATTTTAATTTATTAATAGCAACTTCAATATTAATATATTTAGAACAGTAAAACATACCAAATACTCGTATATATTCAGACAAAGTTTTGTTTAAATAAAAATACTATATAGTACATATAATATACTTTTAATATATATACTATATATGACTTTTAGTTATAATTATTTTGAATTTATTAAAATATTAATGGGACATTTTTTGCAAATTGCAAATTGGGTATTCTTAATTTTATAATTTTAATTGTATTCAATGAACTACCTATTAACTACAAAAATTAGTTACAAATTATCTTTTAACAATCTGACAAAATTATTCAACTAATAGACGTATAGAAGATATATAACATTTTTTAAATAATTGTTTTTTTATTTGTCAAACATAAATCTTTTACATATAATAAATCTACATTGTATGTAACTGATGTGTTGTTGTTCTTCATTTGTCAAAATATTTAAAAATACAGTAACTTTCTATCGAACAAGACTATTTTTTTACTCACTGTACAACACTACCAATAAAATATAAAACTCAAAAAACTTTGGATTTAAATATTCAACATAATATTGTACATAATATTCAACAAAATATTGTAGTTTCCAAAATTAAATATATTTATTACAAAGGCAATTAAAATATCTAAATTTATGCTGTATACAAGCGATGAGCGTGATAAAAAAAAACGAACGAGCATTAAGTAATATATACTAACTTATTGATAGTTTTAAATATGATGTTAGTAGTCAGTACCAATTATAGACGTCAAACGATTGCTTTAGCAGTTGAAAAATAATTAATAATTTTTCATTTAGCTATTTCTTATTTTATTCATTATTACATAATATATTACAGATGTGTCTACATTTTAAATGCCAAACTTAAAAGAAAACGTATAGTTCATTATTAGTACAACTGAAAAAAATAAAAAATTGTCCATACAAAGAGTTGTTTATTTCGGCAGGAATTTGTACTTTATTTAAAACAGATTTCTTTATTATTTAAAAAAGATCGCAGTTTTACCGGTTTGTTACAATGATATATCTAATTACTTCGTAAGATTGCATTTGTTATTCGGGTTCCAAACCAAAATATTACAACTCATAATTGCGTAGTATTATATATAAAAGAGTTAAACATATAAAAAAAACACTTCAATGTTTTGGCCGTACATTAAATATGTTAATTCTGGCAAACGATTTCTTGGAAGGGGACGATGGTTTGCTTCGAAAATAACAAACTTAAAATTCTCGAAAGTATTTATATGTGACGTGTACAATGACGTCTTCAAGTGGATTTTTTGTTGTAATATGTAAAACGTAACGTGCTACAGCAGCTGAACGTGTATCATCGCATTGTCGTCATTCCTCTTTACGTATTTTTATAGCTCATGTGGGCAGTTAAGACCTATTCAATGATATTCATTCTTTTAGATATCCGTTCGCGACGTTAAACGCGTTTTCCAACAGCTGTATATTGTAGTTATGAAAATAATTTAAAAGTATACCTAAGTATAGTATATAAATATAAATATATATATATATTTTTCCCAAACGTCTTGGTTTTTATAATGAAAAATTTTGTGGTCCGTAAGAGAGAGGGTCGTACATGGTATTCCCACTTGTCATCGCACAGCAGTAGCTCATTTTATACTATAAATAGTTATGCGTGTGTACTGGTTTTCTTCCTAGAAGTCGCTTGCTGTCACCGTTCAACGCAGACAAACTCGCTGTCCCCACCCCTTAAGTCCACTGCCCGGCCCGAGAAGTGAGACCGACACAACAGCTCCTCGTTTTCCGCGACTCTCACTCTATCTCTCTCTCTTTCTATATATATATATATATACGTATACAAATACGCGTATATAAATAACTGCAGTGACTAAAAATATACACTATAACTGCACAAGTGCACAACAGCAAGTCGTTATTTCTGTAAATAACCGCATTTGCATACATTTATGTTGCACACGTTTCCTTCTCTCCACCCCTTTCATCCACACGACACACGCAAGTCTATCTATAATGTATGCATTCCGTACATGCGTATTACCCGCGATAAGTGCGCGGCAACAATTCACGAGATTCCATAAATGTTTTTTTTTCAAGAGTCCACAGAATGATTTCATCGGTAGAAAGTGATATACGTTGGTATAAATAATTAATATTGTATAACATAAATGATGTATTTTGTTTATCCGAACGCGAATATAGGACTGTAATTTTGTCGACAACGATATAATCTGAAATTTCGTAGATGGTAATTGTTCGTTTACCGTTAAGCTTAACAATAAAAGTATCACAACTATCAAATGTCGTGAACATTTAGATTGTATTTATTTAAAATTTTAAACGAAAAAACAAGACGTTGTAGAAATGTATATATAAAAATAATCCAATGGTGGTATGCGTCTTAATAACGTTGGGTACGACCTACGTCTGTATAATAAACCCTAAGACAAGTTAATGGGTTTAAGTATATACTATATACGTATACATAATGTACGTTTTTCAGACTATATCAGATATCTCCACCGAAAGGGTTACTATGTCGGACATGGAGTCAGGTATGGGTAATAATGTAGGTATGGGAATCGGACGTTTCTCCGTTTCTCGTTATTATTATTATTTTCTTCATTTCTTTTTTCTGAATAATACGTATACGCGCGTGTGTGTGAGTACGGTAGATTTTTATGAAATATTATGATAACTACACACATACACACACGCACACACCACACACACACACACACACACACACACACACACACACACACACATGAAAAAACCGTTGTCGGAAAACGGCAGCATCCCTATTGTTCTTTTATTATTGTGGTGAGACGTAGAAGGAATGCGGATCCGTCGAGACTGGCGGCTGGCTTCGCGCGCGCGCGCGTGGAGGTCGGGACAACCGCCGAGAGTCGTCGTATATATTATATGTGTACGTAGGTATAGTATGTGTCTTATACGCACACGCGTGAGCAACGTTGGTTTTTTTTTTTCGTTTTTTTACTCGGGTGCTTAAGCGTGTGTGTATGTGTACAGACGACCGACGGGATTTCCCGACCGAAAACCGCTCGTTAGTAAACATGCATTTGTTGTCGTATATAAAAGATGGGGAGAAAATGTTAAAAATAAAGAAAAAAAACCACTGGTTTATTGTTTTATTTGTTTAACTGAAAAGTTAACGCTTTTCGATAATTTCGAATATGAGAAGGTGAGGGACCAGTTAGCTTCCAGGTATAAATCATTAATCGAATGTAACTGAAGTTACAAAATCATTTCTTGTACATAATATAAAGTGCAATTTTAACGCACGTGTAATGTGCATATGAATGATTATTATATTTTTAAAAGGTTGTAAACGGTAATCATAAATTAAAAAAGTTACAAAAGTAATAGCCTCGACCACGGATCAACTGCACATAATAATCACTTGTTAAGTACACATAAATAGAATGATGTTAACTACTTACCGTTTAAGAATATTTACAATTTGACCACATTCGTTTAGTTTTTAAACAAATAACACGAGTATAATAAATTATAATAATTCGTGTATATGACGTATATAATATGTACGTAATTATTTTACACAGACTGTAATTATCTTGAGTCGTTTTAAATCAAAATGAAAATAAAACATTTAAAAATTATTTTCATTTTGCGGTATAAAAAATAAGTATAATTATAACAAAAATTAATAAAACAACTTGCTAAATTAATAAAAAAAAAGAAAGAAAAAGGAAAACTTATTCAACTTTATATACCATCATTAAAAAAAAAAAAAAAAGAGTTTTTGGGGTTATTACACGGTCGACCGATCCGCATAATGATCATATGATTATATGCGGACGTTGTGGCATTGGTTTATTATGATAAATACTCGTAAATCGTAATCGTTTACAATTATAACCAATTACGTATTGTGTACGGCGAACTAAAATTTAACGCACGGTTTCGATCACCAAAAGCCACGAGTCAAACCATATACATACGGTCCAGACGGGCAAAACGGTCAGCGGTGATCAACCACGCTGCGCACACACCGCGCGTTATTTCCTCGGCGGGTCAACTGCTTGTAGCCTGTGGGCGGTGACTGCAGGTGACGAATGAATAATGATGACGATTGTGTAACACGCGAAATGTATCGACCGCGGGAAATTCAGAAGGGTAATATATATTATATATACATTATAAGACACGACTGTCCAAGTGCGAGTCGAAATGGTGCTACCGACTCTAATGATCCAATAATTGCTAATTGACACGTGGCCTTGAACCTTGTGTGGAACGCCCTTGGTGGAAGGTCATGTAAATCGTAATAATAATAACAATAATAATAATAATAATAATAATAATAATAACAATAATAATAATAATAATAATAATAATAATAATGAGAAGAAGAAGAAGAAGAAGAAGAATTGTAATGTAATTTTATATCGATACATTTTTTAGCATTGATTTTAATTTTATCGTTTTCATTCGATTTAAGAAATTTAAGATTCACCTATATGCATTTAATTTATAATTTTTAAGATTATTATCAAGAGGTATATTATATATACATTTTATTTATTTAGACGCCACGAGTAGGAGATGTCCATGGTTAACTATTTTGGTTATGCAGGACTGGTGCCAAAGATTGCACTAGATAAACTGAATGAGTTTTTTTTAAATTTATAGAATTTAATAATCAATTTCCATGTTATACATTTAAGTAAATTCTTAAAAGGCAATAATCATTAATCGAGAACTCCAATTTTTTTGGAAATAGTACTTGAATGTTTGATTTAAAATTGCAACGTTGTATTAATTACGTTATAACGTCATAACTCATAACTATAGGTACATTGCAGCAACGCACCCAGGATTTTTTCAAGGGGGGGGTCCTAGAATAATATGAAAACCCGATTTATACAATAAAGATAATTTTTACTTTTTATTATTAAAATTAAAATGTACACTTAAAAAACATATATACATTTTTGATATTGAAAACTATAAAATATAAGAAACCACAAAATTGATTATAAAAAATCTAATCGACGTTTATTTGTTGCCAGTAATTAAAATTATCTTACACAATTTTCCACTTAAGAAATACTCAAGGAAGGGTCTGGACCCGAGGTCCACCCCCTTGGTTGCATCACTGGTATATTGTATGTGTAATGTGTTACGGGTACAACATTAAATTACTTTTAGAAACTAATAATCATTTTAATAATATCATATAAAACTATAGAAATAATTAAAATATTTGTTTACGATTGTCAAATGTCAATGATTAATTTGAACATTTTGAACTCGCATGAATGCACGATAATGAACGTTGAATGACGAGTTCAAGGATTCTAAAAACCTTCACCTTATCAATAAAATCGTAATGATCAATGATGGAATGAATAACTATAAACATGAATATATGTTTAAATTTAAATTTAAGATCCATTATAAACAATATTTTAGTCTTTAACGTTTGACATTAACATGAAATTAATATTATTCAAGTTTCATTTTTACTTTGTGTTATTTATTGTCAGTTTTATTTTGTACTTGACTATTTTTTGTTTAATCCGAGTGCGTCACGTAACATTGTTTATAACGAACGCGTTTAAGTGTTTCTCTTCTACTACAATATGTCATCATATATCTTATCTAATATAATAAAACGTTCATGTATATTGTCACATATTAATACTCAGTACACAGTTGTCACGTACACGAGAGTAATTAGAAATTTTAAAATTTGAAAAATTATAATGGAATGGCGTTATAATATGTTATAATATAATGGAATTATAATATGTGTCTGTTTTCTTGTATAATATAATTTACACAATTTTCGTAACGCAAATTTCTAATCATCTTTTATAGATCGTATATAGTGTGTAGTTTAGTAGTAAATAAGAATATGAATTAAATATTTGTACAGAAATGTACCTATTATATATCCGTAGACTGGGCAATTTTTTGTTCAGACCCGGATTATTAAAAGGCCCGTCACATTTGTTCAGCTGTATCATTAGTAAGTATTGTATTATTAGATCGATACCCAATAGGTGTGATCAGCCGATTTTATAAAGAGAAATATTCAAAATATATATTTGAATAAATAGGAAAAAAGTATTTAAAAACATATCCGAATACTTTTCCAAAAATGTATTTAAAACATTTATTTGAACAATATGTATTAAGTGCTCTAAGACTTTTAGTGTCTAAAAATAATTTCAAATCTTTATACTTTTTCGATCAATTATCAAAAAAAAAATATTTTTTTTTTTTTATATTAGTGTTATTTTATTTTCGGCTTCCAAATAAGAAAATGGTAAAGGTTTGACTTTAAAAAAAAAAAAATATATATATATATATAGCTATGTATACATATGCATAATAAAAGTGAAGTAGATTATTGTAAGAACGTAAATCATCCTTTATACACAAGTCGATAGCTATTATACAACGCACAGAATAAAAATATAACGATAACAAGGACGATAATCCTACCTACTTAATTTTCAGTTTTCTTGAATATTAGATATAATATTAAAATTCATTAAATAGTGTTTAAATATATAATTTATACAGTAATAGTCAATATTAATGTTGTTGTTGTTGTTGTTGTTATAACACTGATATTTGTTAGTTATTAAAAAAAATTGCGTGGGTCGTCAAGTAAAAGACGTTTCTGTAGTACTACGAGGGCCAGAGTCCGGATGTCTTAGAACGTAAACAAGTATACATAAGTAAATATATCGAATAATATTCTTATATAGTCGTACACAAACATTTATACATAATATAATATATGCGTAAGTATTACGCACTGTGATGCTACCGTGTAAAATAATAATGTAAACGTCACATTCTACGCACAAGTTTAGACTTGTGAATATTAGTATAGAATATTAGTATTAAAGTGCGTAAAAACAATAATAATTAATGATAATAATTATGCATGAAGATATGGCGTAATCAAATGTATGGTAATGGTTTGAGGAATGACACTATATCGTGCGAGTCGTGTGCAGAAGCGGCGGCGGCGGCGTTGGTCTAGCACAGACCTGAAACTGCAAGGATGACCACGTGTCCGTTCTGCGGCGCGTCCGACGTCAGAGTCGCGCCGCCGCCACGCGTTATAAATGATCGCTTTTCGTCTTGGCGTCCTCCGTTGGCGCGCGTATGTTTATTTATATGTACGTACGTAACAGATGCGTGTTGTTTAGTTCGCGGAGCAGAATATCGTCTGGAATTTATTTATTTTGTGTTTTTTTTTTTTCGGTGAATACCGGTTCTTAAAGGCCGTTCATTGTCCTTGGGTGACTTCTCGGGTCTGTTGACGCGCGCGCGCGACGAACGATCCCGTCTTCGGTCGTCGTCGCGCTATTACGCAGCGCCGCCGCCGCCGGTTGCGCGCCTCGTTCCATATACACGTACACACACACACATATATATATATATATATATATTCCTGTCCTTTTCTTTTACTCACACAACCACACGACCGTACGTTTTTCACACCGCCTACGTGTTGTATACACACACATATTACGTATACTGTAAAGATACTCGCGGCGATTTGCGTGGCGTGCGCACACCCGCGTCATTTAAGCAGTGCACACACGCTCGTCGCAAAAATACAAATATATTATATGTCTTATACATATATATATATATATATTCATGTATACGCGAGGAATTCGTGCTGCGCAATAGTACGTTTATTCTACGGGCATATGGGTAAATACGTTTATGAATTTGTGCGAGCAGCCGAGTGTATTTTTATTTCAGATACTCGAGACACGGCTACAATATCGCAATTTAAAAAGTGGCTTTCTCCCGGTAAAAAAAGAAATGAAAGTAGAAATATTTAACGAAAATTAATCGTTATAGTCGTTACGTTACATAGGATTTCTCTACATTTGTTATACACTGCGCATATTCGTGCCGCATATGCACATATACATCTGCGTACCGTTAATACAATTGTTTAACTCCATTGTTCTTAATCATTTGAAATTCATTGAGATAGGTGTTGTGTCAATACTATAAGTTTATGACTTAAAACATTCGTGTATTATTTGAATACTTAATTTCTACTAGTATATAATCACTAATTATCATAAAAATAATTTTGTTGGTCCAATAACCTATAAGATACCGACTGCCGGATTTAAGTTAGTTCTCTACGATAACGTTTCAATAATTTCTGACTTAAGTTAATTTTAACATCTCCAGTTACATTTGTAAGTTGGAGATGTAAACATTTTAAATTTTCTAGGTAATGAAGTTTTGCTGTGTTTTGATGTCATTCAGTGGCGGTCAAATGATCTAGTCATTTCGGGAGGGGACTGATTTTTCAACATGAACTTTGATCATTGAAACATGAGTCATAATTTAAGGATATAAGTTCATTTTATTAAATAATTTTATTATTATTAAATTATTAAATCATTTCTTTTTTTTGCCAATTCATTCAATACTTCATCTGTAGCAGGGGCGAACGCAGGCCCCCTTTTTATTATTTAAAAATATAAATTATTTTTATTATTAATAAATAGGTAATAAACAGCATACTGTTAAAACTAATACATAATAACAAAAAGATCATGGTGGAGATATATCTTCTCATCCCCCCTCGTTTGACCGCTACTGATGTTATTACTTGTCTTTTTAACTTAATATTAGGTACATTTAATCTACATCACGAATTGCTCATTTTTTCGAAATGTTTGTTCTTAAATTACATTCGTGTGATTAGTTAATTTTATTTGTAGAGTTTATTTTAAATTTCAACGTATTTATTGTACTTGCATCGATATCCGTAGATTACTATTCATTCATATTTGTACATTATCCAGCCAACAAATAAAATAACATGGGAAATCTCTCGGAAAGGTAATGGATCGAACCTTTTAAAGACAAGGAGTGGACTATTTTTCCTAACACTCTCCCCCTCTAGAAAAACGACAAATAAGTAAAAAAAAATATATCGTTTTTTAAATACTTTCTGGCTTTTGTTTTCTTCCACGTTCTATCTTCTAATTTCTAACCAAAATTTTTCACAAATAAGTCAAGTTATAATAATTTATTCATATTCATTTACTACACGTCATCCACCGATCACACACCCAATTTGACTAGGAGCGGCTGCTCCAAAATTACTCCTTCCGCCAACTGATTCGCTATGGAATTTGTTGATCTAAAAAGCTATGCCCATTTTATTCTTATGATCAAAGCTGGTTGAGAGCATGGCATAGGCATAATTAATGTACAATTTAAAATTTTATGGATCTAAATTTGAAGTAAGTATGATTTTTCAAATCATAAAGTTTCAACTTTTTATTTGGTATTGAATAATAAAAATCATTTTTTTGCCATAAGTTTGCAATCCAACTTCTTGCAATACGTAAAAATAATGTATAGTATACAAAATTTTTTGAAATATCAAAAGTTTTGCGTATTAAAAAAATACTTGAAATGACATCACTGGTTGTTAGAGTTTAAACCATTTTATTCGGTATATTTGTGAATAATTCTTGTATCCTGAACACGCGCTTTGATTATATGCAACGCATAAAAATGGAACTAAATACCTTTTAATTTTAATAAGTACGTACGAAAAGAAATAATTGTTTTTAACATGTTAATACACACAAACGATAATGACAAATTAGATTTTTTACAAGCCATTATAAATTTATTTCTGTTTTATAACATACATACACATTTTTTTATTTTATTTTTTTAAACACTTATAGCCTAACCTCCGAAAATGTGAATAAATTATATTCATTTTACTTGAACAAGTGTTCTGAATTATAAAATACCTATAAATTATATAATATAGGTAGTGCAATTATATTAATATTTTAACTATAAAGTAGGTACATAAAAATCATAATAAACATAAATGTAGGAAAGTAAATTTAATCAAATATCTGTGTAAATACTAGATTAATTTTTGTAAATAAATACGAAATCGTAAAATATAATGAAGTCGGACATTTACTCAAATAAATCTTTTTGATTTACATGCGCATGTCATCTGTAATTTGCATAATCTGGTTAAATTCAACAGGAATAAAACAAATCCTTGAAATATGTATAGGGTTTCCCCGAAATCGTTCACCATTTTCGCAAGGACTTTATTTTACATTCTTATATCACAATAAAACAACAAATTACTAATTAGAATATTTATTTTTTAATTTCACGAATTATATATAGATAGTATACCATCCAATGTATAATTATTAACTTAATACACGATACTTGTAATTTATTTTTTCATAGGATATATATGACCTATTTAGTATTTGTAGTACACTGGCATACTGTAGCATATATATAATTGTATAGTTGTAACATTTTTTTTAAATATTAAGTTTAGACATTTATACAATTTGAAACCGTTAAATCGTTAACACAATATAAAAATAAAATATGAAAATTATAATTATTTAGAAATCTTTTATGTGTAAATAAAATGTCTGCAAAAAATATCTAAAGAATGTTTACGTGTTAATACGCATAGTATAGAATAAAATTCAATAAAAACACCACATTATTCAGTGGCGCCAAGTTCAAGTTTCGAGACCGGTTTCAGGCGCCACATATACCCGATCGTCAACAATGAAATAAAAATGAAAAATTACGTTAAAACGTAAATAAATAAATAAATAAATAATAGTTTTCAAATAACAATAATATTAAAATCTTAAATTATTGTGAAATATGAAAAACTTAATGTTATACATGTATGAAACATCAAAATGAACTATTTGTGAAAAGACTATTCATGATTTGTGTCACTAGTTTATTCATAAATAATTCAGAAAAGTAGAAAATAAATAGAATATATAAATATAAAAATATATTTTTAAAACAATTTTGTGATTATTCAACAATTACAAGTACTTTATTAATAATTACTGATTATTGATTACTATGATATTACTATTTAAAGTAATTATTTAAAAATATAAACATCTTTAAATTGATAAATTTGTAATTATTTGAATACTTACTTGTAATTAGCTACACAGAACTACTTAAAAATTACGGTCAACCGAACCTTGTCTTTAAATGTGAAATCTTATAGTACTTACTTAAAATTACACATATTTTTTAAATGAAATATAATACAATTTATTAATATTATTATTTCTAACATTATTTATAAATATTTTACCTGTTTTGCACCAGTAAATAATCATTTATATACTTATACAACGATATAATAATTAGTAATTAAAACATAGTGTTATACGTTTGAAGTCCTGGGGCTTTTGTTTAAATAAAATAATAATTTAAAAAAAAAAAATTACAATTTATATAATGCGTTTCAAATCATAACCAAATCATTTTTAGTATCTTTTTTTATATATGCAATTTGTTATTATTTTACGGAGTGAAACAACCACCAACTTTACATCATACTATCTCTCCTAATGTAACAGCCTTCGAGTTATATAACTTTATGACCTGTGAGAATTCAGTAAAAAATAAAATCTATATGAATCGTGCGAATTGAAAATGTAAGTTGTCATTTAAATTTTAAAAGTAAGGTACTCCTAAAATTTCCTATTTTCAATTGATAAATATATAAAAATATATCAGTTCATCTAGCTGTTATAATTTCAAACAGGTTTCTCATAAGTTATAATATTTTTATTTTATCATAATAAATAATATCATAATTAAATAATTTATTATTTATTATTTAATACATAGATTAGATGTAATACAATATTTGACAGACCTCTAGAAAATATATAAATAATATAGAAAATGAACACAATTAAGGATTTTTTTGTAATTGTGTTGAATTTAAATTGTATTTTTTTATGGAAATAAAATTAATAGATGCAAAACATCTAAATTTAAAAAAAGGTGGCATTTGATTTTAGGTTTTCTTCTTCAGTAACCAATAAAAATTCTTCATGATAGTATTCTAGTAAATGCATTGTTATTGGCTATTGTAATATTTATATAGTGATAACAAAATGGCTAATGTGTTATAATAATTGTTAAGGGTTTTCCTGTTTGCTATATGTTCATAATAAATTTACTATCATTTTATATTTATAAGTCTATTACTTTTTCGATCATACACCAAAGTTTACTTTTGTTTACTACAAAAGTTTTTTTAAAATTATTTATTTAAATAATCTTAACTATTAAGTAACTTAAGTATAGCAGTAACACAAAAGCATTTAAATTATTTTATTTCAGTCACTCAAATGTTATGTTAATTTTATTATTGACAAAATGCATTTTTAATAATAAATTATAACAGTATTACTAAACGGTAAGAAAACATGTAAAAATAATTATACATCATCATAAGTACTTAAAGATAATTATTATTTTAATTTGCCACTAAGTACTTCTTTATTTTACAGGTAAAATATGTCGGATCGCAAGGCAGAATTAGAGAAAAAGAAAGCTAAGTTACAAGCTATCAGGGAACAAAAAGAAAGACTTCGAAAAGAAAAGGAAAAAAAAGATGTATGTAATTGCTTCAATTAAATAATTGATATATTATTAGTATTTAGTTTATTAAAATATAGGTATTTTTATTACTGCTATTATTGATTGAAAATATTTCACTAACTATATTCTCCTATAAATATATATTTTATATTTATTTAACAATTAAATCATCACAAAATTTAAAATTATTAGTTTTTCAATATATAACTTACATACATCAACGTGATATTTGAAATAATGTCTATATATACACAAACTATAGGGACATTGGATATACCATACCATGTTCCTCAGTGGAGTGATTTGTGTTGCATTGTAAACATGTCCTTTGAGTTATGATTGACAGTGTTTTATTGTTGTCGCTACCAGTCGCTACTAGATCATTGAAATTCCAGTTTGCCCATATCAGTAACATTTGTTGTATAAAAAGACAAAACTATTTTGCTGCTGGAGCTAATTCAATATGCACAAAATGAAATTGCACTATTATGGTACCGGGTATAATATAATCGTTTAAGTAATATTTTTTTTAGCTTAGCTAATGGAATATTGGTATATAGTTAAATAAAAAACTGTCCCTTTGTAGTAAATCTCATTTAATTTATTTAAAATTTGAGTATACATGATTTTATTGATGCTAATTATTTTATTAAATAGGGAGATGAAGCTGTTTCTCGTGGTATTAGTATTGAAAAAGATCAAGGTAAAGAAATTGATGAAATGTTATCATCCCTTGGAGTGGCACCAGTTTCAGGTATGGTAAATTATACTAGTTATTAGTTATTCAAAAGTTATTATTTTTAAATTGTTTTCAGATGTTTTGTCAAGTTTAACCACTTCACCAAATAAAAGTGAATTATATAATTCAATGTCAACTCCTGATTCTAGTGCAAAAGGATCATTACCCCAAACTCCCTCAACTTGGTAAAATATATTAAACAAATTATTAATATTTAATAGTTAATAGTGATAATCCATTAAAGTTATTGTTATAAACTTTAGAGTGATCTAAATGTTTTATTAAGATCCATTATTGTTATAATTTTTAGTCCAAAACCAGCAAAGAAAATTCGTGAATTATCAATTATTTCTTTATCTTCCACAAATATACCACCAAAAGAAGTAGAATGCTATAGTAAAGCTGTACAGACTACACATTCATCTAATGAAAGAGACGGTACAGTTTACTTAATATATTTAAATTTTTATTAAAAATTATATAAGATATAATTGGATCTAGGGCTGTGCCGTTGTTTTTTTTATAAGAATTTTTATGTATTAGATAAGTCAATAATAATTGATAAATAATTTAAGTAATCACAAAAATGGTATATTATATAATATAATATAAATAAAATAAAGTGTTAAAGTTTTAGTTTTAGTGTGTTTTAAATGATAAAAATCATAATATTTGAAAATACTAGAAATTTCACAAGATAATCTTTTCAAAATAACATCTGTATTCGATTTTTATTTTATTTATTTAACAAAAAATAAATTAACATAGTACAGCCCTATTAGGAACTATTAAATATGTGCATGATAGCTTAGGTTTATTTTCATTGAGTATTTGATACTTATCATATTTAATACTACTATTATCACTTTTATATTTATTATTGTTACGCTGCACTGGTTTTTTATTTATAAATAAAGGATCCTGCACTTCTTCCCCTCTTAAAGGTTATTTTGAGGATTGGTGGAGGCCTAGAAAAGGTTAGATTCACAATTGTCCAGTAATAGCGTAGTCTAATAATAAAGTTTAAAAACCACTTTGATGATTAATCCAGGTGGTATACCCTGATCAAAGTATTATTTAATATGTTTTACCTTTGTTATAATATTTATGCATAACAAAAACATAAAACATTATGTATGTGTATATAAAAGGTGTTCACAAAATTTTTCTATTTTTCTTGAGGATGGAAACTCCAAGAAAAAATTATAATATATATTATTATAATACCTAAATTCCTTATTATGAAAATATGTATTTTTACCAGTTTTTAATTATATATCCATAATAACATACTAAGAATTTTAGTGTATATCACTTGGAGACAGACTATATTTAATTAATTTTATACTTTCATTTATGTATTTTTTTTCCATTTGATGGTGGCAATATTGAAAATCGCGGTTCATTGTCATCAACAGCTCAAGCATTTGGGTATTACGGTAAGCTATTATTTGATACAAACATAGGATATTATATGTTAATTAGTAGAGCCTATAGAAGTATAATTTATACAAATAGATATCATGCATGATATATGTGTTAAAATTTAGTAGTTGATTTTCTGTAGCTCATAGATGTAATAAAATTGACTACATTAATAATTTTATTGACAACATTTATTACATTTAAAAATAATAATAATATTAATTCACTTGAATATAAATATATAACAATATATTATATAAACTTATAGCTTAACCTAATTTGTTAAATTATACTTTTTGATTATATTAAATGATATCTAATGACAACAATAATAATTATAATAAAATAATGGGGAAATAACTTTTTTTGTGTATTAATAGTTAATTAACGCAACCATCCAATATAATTTGGTAATATTTTCATTTGGTTTAATTGGGTATTTATGAATTTAATTTCTTATTAAGTTGAATACTTTGTTCTTAACACTAAAATGACTATATACTAACAATGACCAATTTATTACTTCTTTTTTTATTACTATCACACTAAAATGCACTAATTTCTATTATTTTGTATGCACTGTTTTTTTTTATTGCTTCTTTATCACATAAAGTTATATTATAAAATATATTACTTTCGCATATTGAAAAACATGTTGCTAGTTTCATTATGTTTTATTATTTAGTATATTTATTAGATACAAAGTATAAGTTATTTTGGAAATAATTTTCTTGTTTACACAAAAGTTGCATAAAAGCAAATATATATATTTTGACCATTAATATATATTTATTTATTTTTTGTTACTAAAAATGAAATTTATATATTAAACTTACTTATTACCAATACTGCTTTAATATATTTTTATAGTAGTTTTTGACATCAGGTTTCAAATTTTTTGAGAAGTTATAATTTGTTCAATGTTCATTTTCATAGTTTATTTATTTTCTATTATTCAAAGCTATAGAGTATATATAAAAAAATATACTTATGATTATATATATTTATCAAAAAATAAAAAAAAACATTTACTATAGAGAACCATAACATTATTTTTATAGTTATTTTATTTTACAATTCATTGAAGAAATAAAATAAAATAATTATATTTAATATTATAAAATATGTTAAAAATACAAATCGCTTACCATAAATTGTATCTGAATCTTCTATTAAGTGTTTCATTATTTACTAAAATTGATAATATTTTGTGTATTACAACATTTTTTTATAATTTAATTTACATCGAATGTATATAAATTGTATACATGTTCATTATTATAACTTCCAAATAAATATATTACAATGTTTACTAATTAATTAGTATATTTATTTTGTTATTACTTATACATTATATAATAATTATACAATAATTAAATGAAACATAATATATTGAATAGGTTACGTGCTATTTCAAGCAGTAGACAAAATTATACAATTTCCAATAAATAAAAAATAAAAGTTATTTTTAATGGGTTTCTCAGGTAAATAAACTTCAATAAACTTTTGTTATGATATTGTATTTATTATAATTTTACAACATTTGTTCTGTTAGTGCACACATATTATATACAGTGGCTATCTAGGATTTTTTTTTTTGGTGGGGGGGCTTACAAAGTGATATATCAACTAATTAAGTTATTTATTTAAGTTAATGAAATCTTAATCACAAATTACACTAAAAAAATCATTGTCAGTTAGATAAGATTTCAATTGTAAAATAATTCAGTCTTTATATCTTTAATTAAGAACAAAAATGTAATTTGTCAGAATGTATTATTTTTAACTATTTAAATATTAATGGATATTTAAATTTTAAATTTTATTCTCAATTAAAATAATATTAATATAAGCCAAATTACATTCTTAGGTTATTAAAATGAACATACTTATAATGGAATAATTTATTAAAAACTTATGTGGTTATTAGTTCCTTTCTTATACTTGAAAATAATTTCGTAATATTTCTTAGTTTTTTTCTTTAATTATTGTAGCTAACATATGCATGTAACTTATTTGATAACAAGAAAAAAATAGGGATTTTTACTGCATGCGATTTTAATAAAAAAAACTTTGTATATATGTAAATTAAATTAAATTTCTAATATTTATTTTTATTTGTTTATTATTTTTATTAGATAATAGATTTTTCTTTTTATAGTTTTATATAATAAAAGCTGAATATATAATTTAAAATAGCATAATGCATTTTTTAATAATTTAATGATATAAAAATATTTATTATATTTTAAATTGTACACAGTATATTATTTTTATCATTAATTTGTTAAATTTGTATGCAATAGTATTAGTCTCTAGAGTTAATTTAAAAAATGTTAAGCAGGGAAATGTCGTACTGGTAATTATTACATTTTAATTAATTTATGTAATTTAACTTGAAATTTATATAAATATTTAGTTTTTTTTTTTAATATTCTTGGTAAATTATGAAGGAAAAGAAATAATAATCATTAGTGTACATATAGAACATTTCACTATTATATTTCCCTGATTTTAATTTCATAGATTATTAGTAAACAAGTATATAGATGTGTGCATGTATATGTATTTTATATATATATATATATATATATATATATATATATATATATATATATATACTCACATACTCCTACATACATACATTTACTTTAAGTTAAATTTATATAAGAAAAACGAAAATTTATGCCTCTTGCAATTAACTACTTCACGGTGGTGTTTATGTCGTTTTGCTTGTTTTTGTTCTTTTTTCAAGACGAATACAACTTAAATCCTGGCTTGGAATGGGAAGACGAATTTACAGGTAGGTACATCAGAGAATGCTATTAAGCATTTTTTAAATTTGTAATTAAATTAGGTAAATAAAAAAAATTTTTTAGCTTATAATTTTTTTTATTGCCACATAAAATTTTGAAATTAATTAATTTTAATTTTATCAATGGAGGTTGCGTTAATTTTATGTTTTAAATTTGTTAAATACCCAATAGATAACAATTGCAAAGGATATTTGTGTATTGCTTGATAATATTCATAAAATGTATTTATTTGTATGTCATTAATTTTATATATTTCATTTAATTAATATTATGAACAAATAAATATTTTATTAAGAAATTTGTTTAAAAGAATTTATTTTTTGAATTATATTAAATATAGGCTATTATAAAGCTTATGAATATCCAATGCATCCTTTTGTATAAAGTTTAATCTATTTTGTTTTTTTTAAATATTTGCTTAATTTTTCTAATAACAAATATGTTATTTTAATTTTAAACATTAATAGAAATAAATTTTAACACGATCTAATTGCATATAAATTATTCTAAATATCTATTGGCTATTTAATTATGTATATTCTAAGCATCTATGGCTAGCTATTCCTAAGTAATTAACAGATAGTTCTTACGTATGATGATGGTCCCGGTCAAGCGGAGGATGAAGATGTCAGTCTTACAAATTTATCTACATTCCAAAGCAAGTTACCTCCAGGTATCCTGTCTCAAGGACTTCCACAAGTGAAAGAAGTTGCACCAGCTGTCACTTCATTGGAAAGAGAACTAATTGTTAAAGAAGAACCAAAAAAAGGTAAAATAGAGCTAATTAGATTTATATTTTTTTTTAATATTTAATATTTTTATTAATATTTAGTTAGAGAATTGAGTGATGCAGAAAAAATGATGATTGTTCATTCTGAAGATTTTCAACAATTTATGGATCGTGCAGGACGTGTGATAGAACGTGCTTTGTCTGAAAATGTAGATATTTATACTGATTATACTGGTGCTTTGGATGAAAATGATGTAAAGTAAGTATCAATTAAATTTAAAAATGATTTATGAGTTAAATTATTTATTTATATTTTATGTTTTTAGTGAAGATAAAAGTAGTACTCGATTATCATTAACGCGTGTATTTTATGACGAACATTGGTCTAAGAACCGTCTAGTTACGTCTTTAGATTGGTCTCAGCAATTCCCTGAGCTTACTGTAGCATCTTATAATATTTCTGATACACCACATGAACCCGATGGTGTAGTTCTTGTATGGAATACTAAGTTCAAAAAGAATTCACCTGAATATGTATTTCATTGTCAATCAAGAGTATTATCTGCTACATTTGCGAGGTAAAATATTGTTTCAAATCAACATTTCTATTTATGGATAATAAATAATAATCATACATATCAAATATATATATTTAATATAGATTCCACCCAAATTTAATTTTGGGAAGCACGTATTCTGGACAAATAGTTTTGTGGGATAACCGAGCACAGAAGAAAACTCCTATTCAAAGAACACCATTATCAAACACTGCCCATACAGTATGTTTTAATACAAAATTATTTTTATTATAATCATCTTTATCGCATTATGTTTTTGTTATTTTATGTATATCATATTCGTTTTAGCATCCTGTGTACTGTATTCAAGTGGTGGGAACACAAAATGCACACAATCTCATTAGTATTTCAACTGACGGACGATTATGTTGCTGGAGCTTAGATATGTTAACTCAACCGGTTGAACGTCTTGATTTAACTGCCAAACAATCAAAATCTGTGTCTGTATCTACATTTGCTTTTCTGCACGATGACGTTAACAAATTTGTGTTTGGTAGCCAAGAAGGAGCCGCATATTCTGGTTTGTTGTAATGAATTTAATTATTACAAACCCAGTTTTATAATTCAATATTTCATTAGCTTGTCGCCATACGAAAAAAGCTGGAGTTGTTGAAAGTTATGATAGTCATATTGCACCAATTACAGCTATAGATACTCATTGTGTTGAGGGGAACACAGATTTCAGTTATCTATTCTTAACTAGTTCAATTGATTGGACAATTAAATTGTGGAATATTAAGGTTTGAAATTAATATTTTTATTTCATTGTAACATATGACTATAATTGAATATTGTTAAAGGAATCCAAGCCAATTCATTCGTTTGAAAACAACAACGATTATGTCAGTAGTGTGGCCTGGTCTCCCGTGCACCCAGCTGTTTTTGCTGCAATTGATGTCACAGGTCGTTTAGATTTATGGAATCTCAATAATAACACAGAGTCACCTACAGCTAGTACAGTTCTTGACAATTCACCATTATTAAAAAGTCTTATGTGGTCACAGAACGGTACTCATTTAAGTGTTGGGGATGAATATGGAAAAATATCTGTTTTTCAAGTTGGAGAGGTAAAGAACAAAATATAGTATGTTATTGTTTTAAATAATAATTGTATTTTTATTTTTTTGAATGTAGCAAATGACACAACCAAGACATGATGATTGGTCTAAGCTTTCTAATACGTTACAAGAATTAAAAAGTAATCAGACGGATGAGACAGATAAATCTATTAATTATAGTTCAAGCTCGGTTTCTTCTGGTTTTTCTAGGTCTTCGAATATTTTAATGAAATAATTAACTTTTAATGCATAAGATGTGTCATATTAGTCCTATACATCTTATTTATCATTTTTAAATCCTTATATTGTTAAATGGATGTTATTTTATTTCATTATTTAAGAAAACTTTTTTTAATATTTTTTAATTGAATATATTTTATTAAAATAATATTTTTTAATTGAATATATTTTATTAAAATAATATTTTTATGGTATACTGAAATAAAATAATGTCATAACAAATTTTGAAAAATCCAAATTGTGTACTTACGTATTTTCTAAATACCTATATAATAATAATCTTTTTTTTTTTAACAAAAATCCACAAATTTATATCCTAATAATTAATAGCGTTAAAGTTACCTAACTATTTGCAGTAAAGAATTTGAAAATACACATACAAGTGCATAGTTTAAATTTTTGTGTATATAATTCTCTAATAAATTGTGGTTTCATTAGTTACGATTAGGATAGTTTATTTAAGAGACAACCCTTTATTATATATATAATCAATTGATAAACTTTATCACTAATTTATAGTAATTTTTCAACATATAATAAGAAGCTACTAGTTGGTGAAGCTGTAGTCTGTTTGCTCCTTACTGAGTTACATGTTACTTATAACTATAAACTCATATTTAATTAAATTTAAGTTATAAATATAAACTTATAAGTATAAATTACATCATTTATTATGTACTTAATATTGTACTGTACATACTATGCAAAACATTTTATGAAAAAGTCTTAGAGTCAAAACATTTTTATATAATTGAATAATGTATTTTTCAAATGAATTATGAACAAAACCACAAAGGACTATTACATATAAATCACTGATACCATAGTTTATAGTAATATGTTTTCATATCAACATTTCTAAATATTTGCTTTAACTTAAAATTCTTTAATTAATATAGAAAAAAACTAAATAATCAAAATCAAAACACTATGTTCATCTTGTATATCCAACTGATCACACAATGTTAATATCGAATGAAGAAATTCTAATATTTAGGTGCTGGGCTGACTGGAGGTTCTGAACTTGTTGAATAAAACTGAAACAAATAAACAGCAAGTATAATTTATTTTCATAACTAAATTGTTAGCCAATTAATGATAACACACAAGTATGCTTGTATTATAGCAAAAAGAAACATAAATAAATTTCCTTGATATTAATTATATTCTGAATCACATTTACATTTATAAAATCAATGCAAGGATAAAAATTGAGGAAATAAAAGATCGCTTGAATAAGCAAATCATAATTATGCATTATTTTCAGATATTTATGCATGTTAATTATTTTATTAAATAGTTGTATACTAATCTGTTCGTTAATTATTAATTTATCAAATAGAATGACAAATGAACAATACATTAGAACGAAAACATTATTATAGTTTTTATTAAAATAACAAACAAACTTTGTAAGCTTTCTGTTTATATTCTTCCCATGGTTCTTGATTTTTCTTTGGATGCCATGTAACTTCAGGATTTTTTACTGCCAATCTAGTTATATAGAAAGCAGCACCTGCCATGCCGAGACCCAGGCAAAAAAATAACGGGATCAACTAAAACAAAATAAATTAAGCAATAAAATCGGAATTTGACCTTCATTCTATACTCAGAACATGGTATTCAAACAATTATTGTTTTAGTAAAAATATTAGTAATAACTTTAAAATAACTTACTGATTTGTGTTTTTTCAAACTATCTATGTCCATTCCTGGCATAACCATTTTGAATATATGGAAATTATTCTTCAAGTTCAAATAATAAAATACTAATTAAGAATTTAGGCAGTTACATTAACATGAGTTCGCGAAGACTTGAAATATAATTTACGTTTCAGCACCTTTCGGAAAAATCTAGTCAGACCAGTAGGGTTAGATAACAGATGACACTACAGTGTGACCAAAAATGACATACTTTGTTAGGGTTTAACTGTTTATCATAAATAATGTTGACTGTGAAATATTGATGAAAACAAATTTCTATTCCCATTTATTCTGTATTATTTATAATTTAATCTAGTAATCTAATCTATTCAGCGTTCATTAAAGAAAATTTAAATTTATTTATTTATTTATAGTGCTTCACTTTGCGTAATTAATAAAATGTTGGCTCTCCAGTAGTCTGATTAGAAAATTTTAAATGTTGCAATTTTAAATTCTTCTTTGTTTAACTAGTATTCTGTGACGTAACACCAATAAATTACAAAATCATTTTTTGCTCTTATTTATTTAACCAAAATATAGCAAGCATAGGAATCATTTTGACGTTATAAATGTATATATCCTTCAAGATATATTCTTTCACACATGAAAAATATTTAAGAAATTGTTTCATCTTACAAAATAATATCAGTAATAAATACCATGTATATTGCATATGGTAAAAGGAACAACACTCTTAGTTGTTTATGTAGATATACATATATATATATAGTTTATGTAGATATATATATATATATACACATGTATTACAGATTGATATGTTTATTTTCATAACCTAATACAACCAAAATAAAATAAGTATTTTAAAATCATCAAATTAATATTAAATGTGTATATTTGTAGAATAATAATAATATTATTCTAATTAATAGTCTATTTGAAAAATATGGAAATTATTTGAAACACAACATATTAACAATTCTAATATATAACTTGTTAATGCCAATGCACTTCACTAGGATGAGTTATTTGACCAAGTTTGAAAAATCTTGTTAAATTGTTTTGGGTAGTTGTTTGGATTGTTTTTGATTGTGGTTGTGGCAACTTCCCATCACGTTTTAACACTCCAACACATTTCCAGGTGTCTACAGTTGCTAAAAATATGTAACCATATAAAATATTAATACTTATTAACATCTTAAAACAATACAGATATACTTGAATCAAATGTATTTATAAAATTATAATTGGAATAATTTTATGTAATAATATAATTAATTATAATTACATAGCAACATAATATAACTTCCTGACATTGTTTTCAGATATATCCACGTGTGTAGTTTTGGGCTGACTTTTCGGACTCAATTCAGAGCCCATCTTCAGAGCGTAGTTACTTGGTCGAATGTTGTAACTATACTCCCAACTATACAACACTCGACTAAGTAATTATGCTCTGAAGATGGATTCTGAAATGAGTCCAAAACGTCAGCCCAAAACTACACACGTGGATATATCTGAAAACAATGTCAGAAAATCAACAATCCATGAAAGCTTCAACACATTCATAATATAACTTACATTTCCAAAGTCTCACACATCCATCATCACCTGATGATGCTAAGACAGTACCAGTTATATTCCATGCAACACGCCAAACTGTGCAAAAATGATCATCAAACTGAGCTGCAGTTTCAATAGTATATGGAAATCCACTAGTAGCATCACTATTTACAAATAATGATACGATTAAAGATAAATTAAACCTATTTTTAAATAGCAAGTTTAAATATAATACGTACACAATTGGTTTTAGTTTCAATATACGAACATTATTTGTAGCTACTGCTAACAAATAAAACGAACGTCCCATATTTGGTGCAAATATCATATCATGTACTGGATGTGCAACACTAGAAACAGATTCGGTTTTGGCCCATCGACGAGATACTTCATTGTATTCGCATATAAATACTTTACTGTTTACAGTATTTGAATTATCATCACTACCAACTGCTATCATAGCATTTGGCATTCTAAGACTATAAAATATTAGGTTAGGTGGATTATAAATATTAAAATGTACTACCTTTAAATATGAGTAGATATTGTTAGTAGATGAATGTTAAGTAATTACGTAGATAATAAAGGATTCCATGTAAGACAACTACTAGGTATTTTTAAAGATACTTCATGTTGTAATGGCCATTGAGCAAGATTCATTGCATCTGGAGCTTCATAAATTCGCATAATTCCATCACCTGAGCAAGTTGCTAAAATTAATCCAAACGATTTTGGTCCAAATTTTACATCAGTTACTGAAGTACGAGAATCAACCAAGTTTGCCCTTCGCACCCAATGTCGTAGTAATGTACCACCTTCATTACTCTCACCAACTACAAATTAAGTATTTAATGTAACGTATAAACATTTTAAATATACAAGTAATACACAAAACATATAATGTTACATACTTATTTCTTCCCAAATAGCAGCAGTTCGGTCAAATGAACACGTTGCTAATACTTGACCAAATTCTGGATGTGCCCAAGTCACTTTCCAAACAGACCCACTATGAGCCTTCCAACTTGCTGTCAAATTCCAATTACCCTGTTCATCTTGGTCCCAAACCTATATTTCACATCAATATCAAAAAGTAAATTGTGTAATTATTAAATATATTTTGCCACAAAATAACTTGCCTTGACAAACTGATCTGTAGAACAAGTCGCCATCCTTTCTCCATAGTAATCGAATGCAACATCGTGTATTAAATCTTTATGTTCCGCGTTAATACTATGAGCCTCAACCATGTTTCACATTTATAATAAACACAACGCTAAAAAATTTTAAACGCAAAATTGAATATAAGGAATATATTTTGAAAATTGATAGACAACTATCGACAATGTTTAAATTTTCAAACGCATAATAATTTGAATTACTTTTTTTTTTTAAATAATGATAAAAACACTTAATTGAGGTTATGTCTGTGAAATTTTAAATAGTCTTACTTGTATTCTCTTTGGCATTCGATCGATAGTTTGTTGGCTGGCGCCAGGATGTCGTTGAAGATACAAAAGGGCAAGTTTATTATGGCTTTTTGAACATGTATTGATTTTTGGAACTGTGTGGGCTTAACGAAATGGTCCAGGAAGCTTGAAAATTTATTGTTTATCGTCATCATGTAATTATTATTAGGATTTAAAAATATATATACAACCTGTTATTACTTATTATACGACATTTAATAGGTATTCAATGTTTACCGTATTATTTCAAAAATATTTACGTATACCTGTCAATTGCTAACGATCTATAAGTATCACAACATTCATAATCATATTTATAAAAAACATAAAAATATTTAAAAAGTCAATTTATAATATCTAAGAATTGTAGTATTATCTTAATATTTTTATTTTATACATACCAGTAAAAATTGTGAGTATTAACAATTCTGTAGTCTTCACTGAAACACAATAATATTTATAATTATCAAGTATGCCTAATAAAGTATTTTTTTAAATATATTGAGAAAAGTATATAATTAAATTTTTGCCATGTTATTAACCTTCATTATTATCCACATATTTACATATTGTACTTATTGAATAAAATAATCAATAATTATAATTGATTATATTTTTATAAGTTTTATTTAATATATCATCAAACCTTTTTGAGAACGTAAATATATTGAAACTCAACGGTATGACTTATTCTATCTATAGACTGAACTCGACATCATCATTGGAAAAAGAAAATGGATTTTAATTTAATTTTTATATCTATTGTGCAGGTTATAGACAAATGTAAATCTAGTCGTTTTTACCTTATTATTTTTCCACACCATTATAATACGTTTCTTTGGCGGGCCGCAAAAAAAAGTTAAAAGAGTTGTGGCCTAAATTTTAAATTTTAAAACAATATTGGTTTGCGTGGAAGTGAGTAATTTAAAACGGGTGCTTAAATAAATACTTCCGAGTGTCTCTGTTCTTTTGGTTGTTCGTATTTTGCCATTGAAGGCATTGCCGACACCAATACTTTCAAAACACTTAAGTAAATACGCCTTAAAAAAAAAATGCGTTCGTAATATTTTACTATTGCGCATCTTTGTTTTCATCTGATTAAAATAATGCAGATAATTTATTTAAACTTATACATACATATGTATGTATGTATGTATGTATGTATAAGTATATACTTATAAATACATGCATATACAGATACTATATTAAAGTACCCAAAGCAATTATACATTTTTAAATTAGTAATTAAATATTATTAATTATTTTATTATAAATATATAAAATTTTATAAATGTCTTTATCAATATATTAACCATCTGAATGAACTAAATCGGGTTAATATATTTGAAATACAAGAGTTTTTAAATCCAAATAAATATTTTTTTTAACAATTTTTAAATATCCAAAACTCAAAATCTGAATAAATTATTAGATATTAAATATAAAAATGTACAGGCATATTTGTTATATAATAATGTATAGGCATATAGCTGTGTATATTGCAATTTAACTATCTGAAGTGTCTTTTAAAAGTACTTTATAACAAATTTTTTTATTTCCTTTGTAAATAACATCCAAGCTTAATAGGTCACGCGCGAAACTCGCTTTACTATGTAGGGGAGTAATTGATATAACCATACAGGTACTTAACACTTACGATTTTGCGGTGTTAATAAATTTTATTCTTTGATAATTTAATTTAGCTTTTAAGTAATAAATTAATTTTTATGATAATATATTTTATTTTATTTACATCGAATTGAAGTAATAGGAGGAACAATCATGGGAATAAAATGCTTCTTAAGTTTAATATATGTCTATATGATAATACTATATCAGTTAATTATTTATTTACGGGAATTCGTTTGTCAAATTAAAATTAGAGTGGTATATATATTTTCCCCAAATATACAAAACTTGATATTTCGTTGCTTCGTTTTATGATTGAACACTGTAATTTTTAAAAATTGTTTATTTATTAGTTTAGTTTTTAATTTTAA
Source organism: Schlechtendalia chinensis (assembly GCA_019022885.1). Classification (NCBI taxonomy): domain Eukaryota; kingdom Metazoa; phylum Arthropoda; class Insecta; order Hemiptera; family Aphididae; genus Schlechtendalia; species Schlechtendalia chinensis. The sequence continues at coordinate 2,547,013 of CM032347.1, forward strand.
ATATAAACGATTTGCAAAGATTTTTATAAACAAAAATATAATTTTATAATACGAGACTGTATAGTTATTGAATAATTTTAAAAAACAATACTTTATAAATACGTATAGTACGGAAAAAATGATAAAAAAGTAAAGTTTACAGTAAATCTGTAAATTAGTATAATGTATTATGATTTTACCAGTATATTGCAATAATATTTGTATTTATTTTAATTTCTGAACGAAGCGAATCTGTTGTTTTTTAATTTTATTGGTCCGTGAACACATTTTTGTATAAAAAGAGAAAAAGAATATTCAGAAAATGTTGACACGAGTTTCGTTCTGGTAGCACTATTGAATTTAGTTGATACTTTATTTGACATGTTTTTCTATTTTTCCAGCAGTTTACTTTTGCATTATCAAAAACAACCTAAAAATAATAAATTACCTGCGTGAATAAGATTTTAATTTAGAAATACTATTATGACTATGCCCATAGATTATTTCATTAATCGATGGTTACTCACCTATAACTTGCACGTAGATCTTATTACTTAGATACGTAGATCTAGCTACCTACCTATTATATGATCTATTATTATCTACAACCACATAGATATTAATCAATGATCATAACTATCCATAGTTATAGTCTTCATAGAGGTTATTGCAAATTGCAGTGTTTTGTATTTATTGAAAATTGTTCAAATATCTAACAAACATATATTTTTAATAAAATGAGTGTGGAACAAATATATGCAGTTGAGAAAAGTTTAAAAATAAGTTCCATTAAAAAAAAAAAAGTTCCAATATCAGTCTCATATTTTCTTACAAATATATCACAGTGAATTGTAAAATTGAAATTATCAAATCAAATATGAGATATAATAAACAATATATAAACTGTTTATTTTCTAAACTGTTCAATGTTAGTAAAGTAAAATTGCTTGAAATAAATAATATTTAAATATAATTAAATGGTTCAAATGTTTAAATGCGATTTGTGCAATGAACATATAAAATATGTTAGTCTTACAATAAGTAATTGAAAGGAGATATCTTTATTATGTTTCCAAGCACTGATTTTAACATATATTATAATATTATATAGTGTATACATATATGTGTAGGTTTTGTATTGTTATTTTAATGTCGCCTATTTAATTAGTAAGGACGTTAAGAGATTAATCAATGGCACCATTGGGTGCCATATAAGGTGTGCATTGGTTCTCCTATTTTTCATTGGTACTTTATTGGCCTGTCATCATAAATATAATTTGTTATATTTATAACTTATAAATTATAAATTATAATTGTGTCGAAATAACCTGCATCAGATCTAGACACTCGAGCTACAAATCTTAGTAAATAACAATTCACAAATATTTTACATTACCGGTTATTATAATAAAACAATAACATTTTATTCAGTTACTTAAGCCTACCAAATGTTATTTGATTTCGTGGATGCGCGATTCTACGAGAACAGTTACGAAGAAATCGTAAAACATTGGTTCGTGTAAACAAATTGATGAAATGCCAATGTCATATTATATATATATATATATAAATATGCATGTTTTATTTTTTTGAAAAACATTAAAAGAATATTTAGGAACAAATGAGAGTTGTACAATATATTTGACTTTTCGATAGATTTCGTAAATTCAATAAATCACACATGCCCGTGTCATAAAAATCCTATTATATAAAATATGTTTTTGTATAAATACAACATTAAAGTTATTTTATATTACGCATAATAAATACCACCTATCAATTATTAATAATTGATAAATGCAAGTAATAAAAATTAATAAATTAAGATTAAGTATTCTCAATTAAAATGCGATAACAATTTTACAGCTATATGAATACAGCTTTATGAATATAACCGAAATCATTATTGTTTTTTTTAAATAATACAATTTGGCAACTTGATTTTTTTATTTTAAATCCAAATTCATAATTCGAATAATCTTTAAATTATTTGAATTACATTATGGAAATTTGCTATTGAAAATTCAATGTTTTCGAGTTTTTCTTTTTGAGCAGTTTATTATAAAATAGAAAACTGTAAGTATAATGCTACAAAAAGGAAACAGAAAAATCGTCGATAAAACTGCTTAGATTTTCGATTTTCAAATAGTAGTGCTATGCGAAGTGTGAACATTTCGATCAGCGTTTAACGCACGAAAAAAATCTAAGTGATGACTGATGGTGTTTGAAAGTCATTTGTGGCAAAGAAACGGAAGGTTAGATAGATAAATGGTCGGTTCGCGACATCTGTCATTTGCATTTCGTGCGAACAATTTGCCGCCGTGTACATTATTATAATTATTATAACGCACACAATGGACCGCGTACGCACAACTTTGGCGTTAAACAAAAACATTTCGAATTCCAATATTACGATCATGATTATTATTTTCGAGTTACGATGATCTAATATTATGGATTGTATGATACAACGTATGGGCATATGGGAGACGTATAGATCACGTATAGGAATAACGGTGTCGGTGGTAGTGGCAACACTGCCTGACCGAACAATTGATCCGCACTGGACCCGGCCAGTCTGGCGCCAACGTGACGACTGAAAGTCTGAAATCCCGTCGGCACACAGCATCCGCCACCGTCGACAGTCCTTATCTTCTCGGCGCCCCGAAAAACGTCTCCCCCCACTGACGCCTGGGCGGCCGACGCCAACCGGCCCGCCGCCGCCGCCACCGCCGCCACCGCCACCAATCTACGACCACCCGCTCCCCTATGCACCCTTCAACCGAAACGTCCATCGGCGCAGTAGTTATAGGCGAAGTTGCCGGTCGGTCCCCACCGCCGACGCCAACCTATCCCCGTCGTCGTTGACGAACGGGCGCCGCGCCGCATTCGACAAACGCGGCCGTATTGATCGTTGGGGCGCTGTTCCGTGCGTTTTCTCGTCGAGTGTGTTCGGCGCGCTCGTCAATCGCTGTGTACGCGGCGCGCAACCAAGCCGTTTTTAATTCCATTACGCCAGGCTCAGTCTTCCACAAACCTTCATCGCGTCTGGTTGTTGATTCCGGACAACACGGCCGTCCTCCACTGCTGCCGTCACTAACGTCGCCGCCTATAGCGCGTGCGTTATTTTTGTATTTATCGTTCGAACGCGCCCGGCCACCAACGACAGAATTAATAACGTTTACGTCTGGACGACCATCTCTTCCCTTCACCCCCCCACGAAATGCGTCATGACAACGTTACACGCATTTCGACGACCGATGGTGGCGGTTATTTTGTTCTCTACGGTCATCTGGCTACAGTGCGCCCGTTGTGACGATTCGGTCTTCGACTCGCAAGCCGTCGATCAAGGTAACGGTCGCAAATGCTACCCAAATATTCGACGTACCTCTCATCGTCGAGCGCAATGTAATGTCGCGGGTTTCGTCCGAGATCCATGTACCTAATATCTTACGGGTGTTATGTTATTAATGTACGTGTACGTGGGTAGATGCCTACCCTTCAATATATATCTGTCTGATCGTAAGATATGTTTGATATTCTTGGTTGTCATTTTTGAAACCGACCGAGAATCGGACATATTCTATGGTCACAGAGCTCATCGACCGATCTAATGCGTATACCTATTTGTTACTTGTATTGATTTTATGCTATTCATGTATTTAATGTTTCACATATCATTTTAAATTATATATTGCTTTTGTATATTATGTTTTTTTATCTTTTCGGTAGAGTACATAGTCAGTTTCAATGGATATTACCTGAACATAACACGGTACAACTATATATCGGCTGCTTTGAAATCTTCGAGTATTAAAAATTGGAAAATTTTAGATAGAAAAAATGCTGCTAGCAAATATCCAAGTGATTTTGATGTTTTATTTGTAAATAAAAACAATTGCTTAATTTCTTTTAATATCAAAAAAAATATATATATACCTACATTTTTTTTCAAAATAATTATTAAAAAATTAACTATGGGTACTCTTATGTAGTTATATAAAATGTATATAAATATATATATATAAATATATATATGTACAATTTGTTTAGGTTGATGAATATTATTCCTTAAAAGCCTTAGATGCACTGTCTGATCATCCAATGATAAAAAAAGTTACCCCACAACGAATAGTACAAAGACATTTAAATGAATACTCTAATGCAACTGAAAATAATGTACTCTTACGTAGGAGAAGCCTTGGTCAAGTAATTACTAGAGTATATTTAATGTTAATTGTGTAATTTAATTTGTTGACATTTGTTTGGATTCATCATTATCATTTATGTAATAATTTTTTTTTTTAGGATATATTCTGGCAAAAACTTAACAAACGATTTAAAACTCGACATATACTTCGTGCTGTTCCCACTCAAATTACCAAAATTCTGAAAGCTGATGTATTGTGGCGGTTAGGTATTACAGGTATAGGGATACAAGTGCCAAACCACATTGTTTAGTTTATCGATTATTTATTATAATTAATATTAATCTAGGCATGGGAGTAAAGGTAGCAATATTTGATACTGGTTTGAGTATATCTCATCCACATTTCAAAAAAGTGGCAGAAAGAACTGATTGGACAGGGGATGGTGAATTGGACGATGGTCTTGGTCATGGGACATTTGTAGCGGGACTTGTAGCATCGAATCGTGAATGTTTTGGGTTTGCTCCAGATGCTGATTTACATATATTCAGAGTTTTCACTAATAACCAAGTGAGAGTTAAACAATTGTTTGGGGTTAAAAAATAATAATTTTCGTACATAGGTTTCATATACATCATGGTTTTTGGATGCATTTAATTATGCTATTATGAAAAAAGTTCATGTTCTTAATTTGAGTATCGGTGGACCTGATTTTATGGACCAACCTTTTGTTGATAAGGTTTGGGAACTAACTGCTAATGGAGTTATTATGATATCGGCCATTGGTAATGATGGACCTCTGTATGGGTAAGGTTTATAATTGTATATATATATACATATATATATATATATACACACACACATACACACACAAATGGTGTTCATGATTTATATTATACATTATTATTTTAAAGTACTTTGAATAATCCTGCTGATCAGATGGATGTTATTGGAGTGGGTGGGATAAGTTTTGATGATCATATAGCTAAATTTTCATCACGAGGAATGACTACTTGGGAATTACCTCAAGGGTATGTTTTTAAAATGTTTATCTATAGTATATTTCTTCAAATATTTTTTTTTTTTAGATATGGCCGTTTGAAACCTGATATTGTTAGTTATGGTACGGATGTGTATGGATCTAGTGTTAGTGGAGGGTGTCGTACTCTTTCTGGCACTAGTGTTGCTTCACCTGTTGTAGCTGGGGCGGTTACACTGTTAACTAGGTAGACCAAAGTCTAATTAAAAGAATAAAAATAGAATAAAATATATTATTTTACTATGCTGTGTTTAGTGGTATATTGGCTCAAGGTAAAGTAGTAAATCCAGCAAGTATGAAACAAGCTCTTTTAGCCAGTTCTCAAAGATTACCGGGCATTAATATGTTTGAACAAGGACATGGAAAATTAGACCTTTTACAAGCCTACAAGGTTCTAACTAGCTACATACCACAAGTCAGTTTCAGCCCTAGGTAGATAAATATATTTTGATAGTTATTTTAAAAAAAAGAAAAAAATACTTTGTAAAAATAGAAGAAAAAAATGTTCAATTTTGCTATACAGTTAAAAACAAGAAATGATAAATAATGATAAGCCATCGTTATTTGATATACTTGAAGAAAGATAAACCAAAAAAGTGAAGACGTTAAATAGTTGAATAACAAAATGAAAAAGTCATTTTTATTGATTTAAATATATCAATTGAAATTGAAAAAAAATAGTACCCATTCCACAGACTATGAATTTGTGCTCATACTAGATTAATATGATTTGACATTAATAATTTAATTATTATTTTTGGTTAGTACAAATAATGAGTTTTGTATGTTATTGAATATATAATTTCATAACATACTTAAAAATTAAAATATAAAAAACTATACAAATGTTCCATTTTAATTAATTTTTTCATATAAAATATTATTAAAAAATGTTAATATTTTACACATTCACATTAAGGAATATTTAATATCAATTTATCGATTAAAATTATTACTAAAACGATAAAAAAGTATTTGTTATGTAGTGATTAAGAAAAAAAGTCAGACATTGAGTAAATAGTTTAGAATACCAGATGTATTATTGAATACAATTTGAAAGCAATTATGCTCTAAAATTAATATTGAATGCTGTTGTTTTAGTAATTTTCTCCAATTTTAAAAATAAATACCAAATTAGAAACTTAAAGGTTAATGTTATCTATATATCAGAAAAATTACATTATTTTTCAGATGAATTACTTTAAAAATTAATTGTAACTTATGATATTTATGCATTTTCAGTTATTTACAACTTGTACATTTATTTGTTAGTTATATAGATTTAACCGAATGTCAATATATGTGGCCCTACTGCACTCAACCGCTATATTATACTGGTATGCCAATAATCCTAAACGTCACCGTGCTCAATGGTTTGGCAGTATTTGGAACAGTAGCTAGTGATCCTGTTTGGTATCCATATTTACCCGACAATGGAAATTATTTAGATGTGACTATACGTTATTCTCAAACACTATGGCCTTGGTCAGGTTGGATGGCTATTACTTTATCTGTGTCCCAAATTATTCCTGAAGATTGGAGTGGCACTGTTGCCGGATTCATTGAATTAGTGGTTGAATCTGCAGGTACTAATTTCACAGTTAATTTGCCCCTGCGGGCGGCCATCATACCCCCTCCACCAAGAATAAGAAGAATTTTATGGGATCAGTATCATAATTTGAGATACCCGCCGGGATATTTTCCAAGGGACAATTTAAATGTAAAAAATGATCCATTGGATTGGAATGCAGATCATATGCATACAAATTTCAAGGCAAGTCTTGCAATCTGAATATTTTATTCATGTTTTAGTTTCAATTCATTCGTTTTATTGTTATAATAGTATGTATTAATTTTAGGGATTATACCAACATTTGCGTAGCTCTGGTTATTATATAGAAATATTAGGTGAACCTTACACATGTTTTAATGCGGCTAACTATGGAACGTTGTTAATTGTAGATTCCGAAGAAGAGTTTTTTACTGAAGAAATAATAAAAATTAAAAATGACATTGCAAATTATAATTTATCAGTTGTCATTTTTGCAGACTGGTACAATGTTTCTGTAATGAATAAGGCATGTTTTATATTATTTTGTATAAATGTATTATTATTATTATTACTATTATTTTATTTTTATTTTCAGATAAAATTTTTTGATGAAAATACCAAGCAATGGTGGATGCCAGTAACAGGCGGCTCGAACATACCTGCTTTAAATGACTTATTGACGCCTTATGGTATATCTTTAGGTTCAAATATATATTATGGAGAGTTTGAAATGGGTGATAAAAAAGTGCATTACTCTTCGGGCAGTCACATAACGTCATTTCCAAATGAAGGCATTGTTATTGCTAAAACTTTAAAAAATCAAGGTCAGTAAATAAAGTGTTTTAAACAATAATGCATTATGATATGTTATTTGTTAATTACATAATTATTTAATAAATATAGGCGAGGAAATTTTAGGAGTTGATAAAAGTGGAAAAGAAGATAGTGTACCAATTTTAGGCTTGTATAAATCTACAGGATATATTGTTTTATACGGAGATTCAAATTGTCTGGATAATAATCATTTAGAAATTGGTACTATGGAGTTATTACATTTTTATTTAAAAATTATATAATTTCTATTGTCATGGTTGTTATTACGTACTTGTAGATTGTTATTGGATGTTGGATGCTATGATGGAATATATATCTACTGGTACACTACCACGTGTTTTTCATGAGAATAATGTGAAAATCAGTAACAATACAACTAATAGTTATTTAACCAAACGTCTTGAAAATAATGAATTACACAAGTTAGATTATACAATTATTTATGTTCTTATAAATATTAATCGTTACTAATTATAGGTACTCAAAAGTAATTATCAAAAGTGGTTCAGACGTTGTTCGACTACCTCTTCCTTCTTGTGAAACAATAAAATTAGCGAAAACCATACTTTTAAATATTTCGGCCAACAGGTTAGAGAAGAATTTTTAAAGATATTGACAATAATTAAATGTCTTTTTTTATAAATGTATCATTATTTTGTTTAGCGATGAATACAGACCACAAAAATTGAAAAGTGATCCTTTCTATGAGAATAAAAATGACATTGAATGGTTACAATCACTGGCAGCGGCTAATTCAAACGTATCCACTGAGAAATATGCAATCGAAGGATTATTTACTGGTTTTTTTTTGCCTTTAACTATAGTTATTGTCATATTGTTCGCGGTGACAATTTTTATTTTAAGGAGGTATTATTGTTGGAGAACAAGAGCGAAACAAGGTTTGATTTCCCGCAGTAAAAAGAAAACTGCTGGTGGGATTAAAAAGAGTTTAATGTACATGCTCAAACACAACAATAGACTGCAATCCATTGGTGGATACAATTTGTGATCAATTATTTCATATAAAAACTAGTTTTATATTTTATACTTTATACTTAATTCTATTAAAATATGTAAACATTTTTTTTATATACAGCATTATCTATATTTGTTATAAACTATTATTATACAAAAACATTGTAATTATTTTTTAAACATCTTGATTGATTTTTTTCAATTTCATTTATGCTTTTTGACATTAATATTTAATGATGTGTGCAAGATAACTAATCTAAGCTCTAACCAAATTGATTTATTTGTTTTTACATTTTCTGGAAAAATAAACAGTATAAAAAAAAATTTAATTTATAATAAAATAGTGTGATTATTCAATATACAACAAAAATGTGTGCATTTAATATTATAACAATAGTTATTTACTGTTATTGTGTAAATATTCATTTAAAAAAAACAATCAAATGGAGTTACATTTTATAATCAATAGCACAATATACTAATCTGAAAAATAGTAATACATATAATATAATTATAAATAGGCATATATTAATTTACTTTAAACAACCATGCTAGACATTAAAAATGATAAAATAATAAAACAAAACAAGATTGAAAATACACATTTCAAACTTTTCAAAATACAATAGTAGGGTAAACAATTTTGTATAAGTAATTCGATTCAATTACAGCCTTTTAGAATTTAGGAATTTATGTATATATATATATATTATGCATTTAATATCGCACTAATCGAACTACTTTTATTACATGATTAAAATAAATTTCAGAGAATAAGTGGTGACTGAGATAGTGTAGCCAAACATTGATAAAACAAAATAATGGAAGTTGTTAAGAACTAGAATAATAAAAACATAATATAAAATAATAAAATTGCCATACTTAAAACATTATCACAGTCGTTTTTTATTAGGTTGTATTTATATTTTTAATCATTCAATGGTAACAAATGCTCATTTGCTCAATATTATTATATATATATTTTTACAAAATCTTAAAACTAATTTTTTTTAATATTTATAAACCTCTTTGTGCAACATTTGATTTAATATTCATTAGTCATCATTGGTATAGAAAAATCAACCATATTGGGCAGGACAAAAACTTTCTGAAAACATAAAATTCAATATAAACACAACATATCCTGAAAATAAATTCATATTTTATACTTTGATGGTAGACATACTTCGAATTCTTTCATTAATATATTATGTAAGGCTTTTGTGAGGACATCCATGAATGGAACTTTTGTGTCATTTACTTTTGGCTTGGCTTCAAAGTTAATTTGTGGACAACCTTTGAAAGAAATCCTAAAGGAGAAAACACCATTCATACGGAATGTTAATTGAGTATGTTCATAGTTTGTCACACTATGAAATGTAGAGGAATTAGTGGTTTTAATAAGTGTAAAAGTAATAATTTATTAATAATATTTTTATGTAAATGACATAATTATTGAATTTGTAGTTCCAACAGTGTGCAATAATTTTCAATAGTATAATCAAAGGGTGAAAAGAAAATCTAGAAATAATTTTGATGAGTATTTTCTGCATAAACTATAACATTGATTTTACTAACAAAACACCATCTCCTTTTTGATAAACTTAACATAAAAATTAATAATACAATTATAAATAAATAATACAAAGAGTTGTGCAAATATTTGCCTATTATGTAATAATATAATAAATTTTGAAATGTAACATAAATAATATTTCATGAAAACTAGCCAAGTTAATTATGGATAGATTACAAGTATTGTAGTAAATGAATAAAATAATATCATAACTTATAAGCAACCATTTGTCAATCCAAGTAAAACTGAATTATTATTATACTATGATTTAAAATAGTAATTTACCAAATCCGATCAGTCGGCGGTGGAGGCATATTGATAATAAGTGTTCCAACTAATTGTTTCACGTTGATTACAAGCGTAAGTTCCTTTTTAGCAACATTTTCAAAAACCTTTTTTACGAATTTCAGTTCAAAAAAACCAGATGAGCAATTTTCCATAAACCGTGTCATACGACTTCCTTGAGGCGGTGGTGGTTCATTCAAGGCCTGTTGTTCAAACAATCTTTCTGCAAAGTTAACATCTTCTCGTATTTGACCTTCATCATTTGATGTTTCACCACTATCTTCTTGATTAGAGTCGTAAAAAGCAGTTTTTCTAAAGACACAATTAAAAAGATAACATTTAATTTTTTTTTTAAATACTTAAGTGTCTAAGCCTTCCACAGAGAAAATTTGTTGTTTGTAATTATTGTGGCCAAAAAATTTGACATATAAAATGACAGTCCACATTTTTTCATATACAGTATGGTCAGATAACATCAAATATTTGTCAACAAATCTATTACTTTGTAATTGTAAGGGTGTGAGATTTAAAATGTATTGTCAATAATTATAATTTTTTTTGAAAATTATTTAATAAAATATTTGAGAAATGAGATTTTGTTTATGCTTCATTCTATAATAAAAAGACAGCCTATAAGAAACAGGTCACAAAGTCAATTTACCAAAATATATTTAAATTTTTAAAAAGAAACTTTTTTTTTGATTTATTAAGTTTAAGATTTTAAAGTTTGCAAACAATCTAGTTTTTAATTAAACATACAATAAAATAAATAACTTCAGCAATAGCTAACAATAATAGTTACTAATGAAAGTCAAAGAATGACAAATAATTGAGGCTATACCTGTTATTTTGAAAATAATAAGAGATTATTAAATATTTAATTTATAATTGTCAATGTTTGTGCTAGTTTCATAATGAAAATAATTTTAATATTCCAAGAGAAAAAAAATCTATAACAATCATAATAAATAAAAAAACTAAATTGAATTTATTCGTACATGTCTTCTTTTTGTTGTTGAGCTTCTTCTCTTTTCAATTTCATGAAGTTAAGTTTAGTATCAACTGATGCTTGAAATGTTCCATTATAAACAATTTCAAGTTCAAACCATATCCCTCGATGATCTACCCAGGGTTTTGATACTCGACGTATAGTTGGAATTTCTCCTTTCCCAAAACATAAACTTCTGATTACAATCATGTCCATAACTTTTGGTAACTAAATGTTAAAATGTATACATTAATTAATTATATTTATTTATTTATATTTATTATAGTTTACCCTTATGGCATTCAATTTCTTCTGAAACTTATCAGCAATCATTTCAAGTACCATAGGGTTTTGTAAATAATCAAAGCATATACGCCCCAAAAGCATATTTAACCATAAATATTGCTGCTCATCAGAAATCCCATTAATTTGAGTTGATGTTATCTTCTAGAAATGTTTTTTATTTTTATTATAATTATACAATATATCTAAGAATTATTTAATATAAATTTGAATACAACAAATACAAATAAATTACATTAAATTTAAGTATTTATGTAATCACAACAGTATAAACAAACAGTAAATATTAGGAGTACTAACCGTTTTTTGTTTTTGATTATTAGCTAATATTGGATGATTATATAATTCATAAACATTATGTATGTAAGCAAGATAAGCTTTGAAAAATTTATTGTATTCTTCTACATTTTTTTTTTTTTTATTGACTGATTCATCATCAGCCGTCATATCGAATGAAGCAGCAAGATTTAATCGGTGAAACCATAATTCTTTTTCTGGGTCATTTCTAGCAAATAAATATATTTTGTCAAAATCAGTTTTCAAAACCCCATCAACTTCATTTTCTTCTTCCAAGTTAATAAATTTTTCAGAATTTTTGTATGTATCTGGCTCATTGATTTTACGTTCATTTTTTATATCTGTTTGCGTCATCTAAATATAGTTATTTGATAAATTTACAATGTCTGACAATGTTTTCAGATATATCCATGTGTGTAGTTATAGGCTGACATTTCGGACTCATTTCAGATTCCATCCTCAGAGCGTAGTTACTGCTCGAGTGTTGTAACTATAACTGTATAGTTACAACACTTGACCAGTAACTACGCTCTGAGGATGGACTCTGAAATGAGTCCGAAACGTCAGCCCAAAACTACACACATGGATATATCTGAAAATATTGTCAGATAATTTGTTATTCATGAAAATTTCAACAAATTTACAATAACCAAATTTCATATCAAATAGAAATAATTTGTCTTCAATTAATATTTGGGGATATTTTAAAACATTTTTGTTAATATAAGGTTTAGTTGAAATTAAGTAAATTCATAAAGTTAGTTCATACAAAAAATATTTAAAAGTAATGAAAATAAAAAAACATTGTTTCAAGTACACTGAATATTTTTAGTTAAAATTTGGGTAAAAACTTACATCCATTTTTGATTTTTTTCTTTCATTTTGTTTATTTTCAGAATTAATTTGATCTGTTAATTCATAATCATCATTTATATCTGATATACCACATTCTAACATCTCCTCATAGTGAAACTCTATGATAATACAAAATTATTATTATGAAATGTATATAAATTAATTATAAAATATACTTAAAAGTCAAAAATATTATTAATTTACTAACATAAGTTTTATTGATAATGACAAATAAGAGAAGAGATGTATAGATGAATTATTTGCATTATGATTTTATAGTTGGATATTTTATAACATTATATATTCAAATATTTATATTATTTAGAATTATTAAAATATTATACTAAGTAACTAAAAATTAAAATATATTTTAAAAGCTTTTTTACCTGCTTTTGATGATTGTGTTACATAATCTTTACACAGCCACTCATCTGTTTCTTGTATAAATTTTTTAGATTTTAATGAGCGACGAACACCAATTAATGACTCGGAATTAAGTTCTATACAAATGGGGTATTTTTTACTCCATTTTCTATAAGAAAAAATAACAATAATTTCTAATAATATATTAAAAGTAAACAAATTTCTTACCTTTTATTTACTAAATTTCGAGGTAATAAAGTAATATTACACCGTGACAATTTATACATGCATTCCTTAAAAAAAATTAATTTAGGTTTGGTTTCATTATATAAAGATCTTTTAGGAACTTTATAATAAGGATATGACATAATGAGAACTGATCCTTTTAATCTAATATACACAGAGACTGTAAGTGAAAGTCGATAAGTTTCTGGTCGATAGTCATAGAGAAATTGATTCATCCACCCCTAATTGGAAAAAAAATATAAAACAAATTATATATATATATATATGAAATTATAAATGTAAGTATAATAATTTTGATTTTTTTCCATATTTACTTTATATAATATCAATTGTGGATTTAAGTCATATAAATTTTTTAATGATCGTACAATAGAGGCTTCATTATTTGGAATATAATCTGTACCACGTACAAACTGTTTTTCTTTATGATTTTCAGTAACAAACATTTCCACAATATGTCTAAACTTAAATGTGATGAAACTACCAACTATAAAAGTATTCTGAAAAATGTATATATATCAAATTTACCACTTATTTAATTAATTTTTTATTTTAGATTCGGGTACAAATAATTTATTGGTAGAAAAGTGATATGTTTTGTATTTAATGCCCTAAAAATTATAGTGTAATCAAACATTTTATTTTTAACAATACATATATTTTAAGTTAAGACAAATAATTGTTTTTTTACTGGCTAATTTTTTATGTGATATTCTATAATTTCTTTTTTGCTACCAACAAATTATATGTATTGCTAATTTCTGATAAAACTTCCATTGTCAGAACTTAACACACACACACACACACACACACAAACACACACACATACATATATATATATATATTTAATTTGCTTAGTAAACTTTATTGGTTCCAAAAAGTTTTACTATAATTACTTATATAATAAACATAGATATATTGTATGCAATAATACCAAATAAAAACTTACTATATACATTGGAATTAATCTGAAACTTAAATAACATCCAGTTATTCCTAACAAAATAAATGAAGCATATTTTATTTTATTTATTTTTGGAGGTTCTGTTTCTGAACTTATACAATCATTTGGAATTATTTCCATAGACTTTATATACACATCTTCTAATGCATCTTTTGCCGTCTCTATGTTATCTGTTAGTTTACATTTTTCTACTAATTTAGTACGCCGGCGTCGAATACCAAACAAATTTTTATCAAGAATACTATATTGTATTTGTTCTGATTCTTCTTCAACTTTTTCATTTTCATTTGATATAATAGATACAGAATCATCATCATGGCCGGAGTCATCAGTTTTCCTGACAACAGATAATATTGTAACATTAAATATTACTTACAATCAAAATATTATATTAATATTACTTTGATATCATGCTTAAATCACCACCACTTTCACTCCTCCATAATCCTTCTTTAATATCTGATAAAAAACTATCCAGACGTCTAATAGTAGTATCACAAGGGGATTCAGCATCTAAACTAGATGATCTTTTTAAACCAAATAGACCTATATATTGTGAATTACTAAAGAATTGATCAGGTGTTTTTAGCTGTTCATCACTTGACCCTAATATAAGGAAAATATATATTTATATATATATACATATTAAAAATTGTTTTGTAATATTAATATTACTTTGAAATCATAAAATGTTTTTAGTTAAATTTGTTTTTGTATCTTTATGCAAATTAGAATACCTGTTGATTGTAATTCTATGGGAGTTGTATACAATCCTTCCACTTCTTCGTCTTCTGCATTGAAACGTACAGAAAATGACATTTTTTCTAAAATAAATACCACATTATTTTGAAAAAAATAAAAATAGGATACAGCTTCATATAAAAATATAATTATTTTACATACATTACACATATGTATAAAAAATATCAATTGTTAAACAGAATATGGCAAATGACAAGAATATAATACGACCTTCTACTATGGAATAACTGTTGATCGGTATTAGGCCCAAATAAACAATAGGTACTTACCCTTTCCTACACTTCTCTGAGTTTTCGACAACTCCATAACACACACAATAAACGTGAACCTACATTATCTACATGAATGTCATTTATAAACAGATTTTATAAAACTGGATTAAGACATCGTAAAAATTTTAATTACAATACTATGTACTAATTACGAACGAAAATGTAACTGGTTAATTATAATTTTGCAAAACCGAAATATTCAGCTATAATATTTAAAATATATTTATTATCTTATCAGATGAAATTTAATATTGACCATCAATCTAATCATTCTATGCTGTAATCACAGTTCTATGTACAACCGTGGTCAATCCTTAGATGTTTTTTCTTCTTATCATTATAGTTATCACAATTTTTTTTATGTCAACAAACTTCATAAACTTTTATAATTTTTACATATGGAATTATTATGACAGCAATGAATACTCAAGTTGAATTAACGACCATTAGGTATGTTGTTAAATTTAAACGTTTCAAAATTAATTTAAACAATCGAAGTCTCATGTGGATATTGCCATATTAGTTAGCCCATCATATCCCACCCTAAAGCACATTTGGAAATATAATTACCATTGTGTAGTATACTCCTGTGAAATCAATCCATTTCTTGACTTCCTCTAATGACAAACAATGCACACAAATCCTTGTAACATGATACTCATGGCTCATATATCATGAATTATAACAGTAAAAACTTGTTTTTTTTTTACATCCTTTATTATATTTTTCTTTAGATATACACTGACATCACTGTGATTAGAAGTGAAATAAATGCATTACAAATGATCAAATGAACATTATCAATGCATTTTGACTGTTAACTAACTAACATGTCTATTTTGCCTGAAGTAATTCAAATTTAAATAATTATTATTAAACATTTATTAAACGTCATAATTTTATTCATTTTTTTTTTCTTTTTAGAGAGAACCGCTAAAGTTTGATGTAAATCTTTGTGGTGCTCCTGAAGAAATTATTCACTTGGTGGATAATATTAAAAAAGTAAAATTATAAAATATTTATAATATTTGAATTCAATCAATATAATCATAATATAATTTTAGGTAGGAGAACAATTTTTATATCATTGGAAAACATTTCCAATTATTTTACCACCAACAGCTATTACTACATTATGTCATATAAATGGAAACGATTCAACTTATGGGTCAGGTAAATATTACTATTATGAATATTTAATTTTTTTACAAGTAACATTATATTCTAAACATTTATCTAATATTTTGCTTAGGGACAGATTCCAATTATACTCTGGCCAGACGAGCCATAACATCTATTCGTTCTATCAATTGTCGAGACTTATTTGTCCCGCCATCTTTTGATGAATTAGATGCAGTTGCAATAAATACTAAAGGCGAACCTAGGCATTTAAATACTAAACAACTAGAATCTTTGCGTGAACGTGGGTAAGTACATTTCATAAATAATATCTTAATCAGTTTTTAAATGGAACTTCATATTCTGTTATTACTAAGTCTGGACAAGGATATACATGGAAAACCAAAGAAGTTGAATTCAAAACAATTGGATACTATACGTAAATTAGGGTATGTCAAGGTTTTGGCAAGATTTTAGGTTGTCAATTATTGTTTGATTTGGTTTTTGGTTTTTGGCTTTTGCATTTGTTTTATATTTTATGTTAGAGATGGTGAATCTATAACATACGTGTAAAATTGCAAATATGTAAAAAAATTTCATTTGTCATAAAAGTCATAAAAACCCACTGATTAATACGTAGTTTAAAATATATAAAATAATACCATTACAAAAATAAAATATCTTGTTTATGATATACCTTCAGTACATGTATTAAACTGAATATCTACCCTACTCAACAATTATTATTTTTCTAATATAGTTTAATTGTTTTATAATGTAATGTATGAATTAAATTATTCAAGTCATAGGTGATTGTATTTTTTAAGGCTTAATAAACAAATTTGTTGACTCGTTGGTACAAAAAGGTTCACCATCCCTGCTCTATGTAGTTTAAGAGTACATTGGTTTATATCTGTTGACTGCGTTCCAGCAGACAACATTTGGATTTGGCAGGGTATGCATGGCGGCGTCGGCAACAGATGCATGAACAAAACCAGTTTTATCTGTTACCAAGTGTACTCTTAAACTGAATTTAAGAATCTGTTTTTTTTTGTTTTAAGTTTAATTTCTTCAACCTTATTTATTGTTATTTATTTTTTATTTCAAGCGAATTTGAAGTGGCTAGTATTAATTTTCCTGGTCAAACACACAAATGGAGACTAACAGAATGGTTACAAAAGGGAACAGAAAGAAATCGTGAAACATTATTAGATGATTTAGCATTTTCATTACAATTTTTGTTAGTAACTGGAAGAGCAAGATTATTCTCACATTTTTTTAGCATTGCAGAATCTATAAAAGCAATATTAATTGGTGTAATAAAATTTATTGGTACAAATGAATTGATATTAAACATTTTAATTATTATTTTTAACTTAATTTTATATTTTCAGATATAATATTTGGAGTACCTTCTTTAAAAGCTCACAATTTACCAGAAAAAATAAGAGAAGAACGTTGTCGTTATTTGGTTGCTGAATTAATTTGTCGAGTATGTTAATTTACACAGTACATTAAGCTTACTTAAATAGTAAAATAAGTATTAAATTCAATTGTACATATTGTAGCCAGAACAAGAGCATGCTTTGGAACATCTAATAAGTTTTATACGAAAACAGTTACGAAGAGCAGCTACTGAAAAATTTGAACCATCAAAAGAAGCTATGTGTCCTCAAATACCAATTCCTTATCAATTTTTGACACCCAAAGTATTATAAAAAGTGTTTATTATTTTATCGTATATTTAAAAAGTAATTATTATAGCGTGAAGAAATTGACTTGAGACTTTTTAATCGAGATATAATGAAAAAAGCACTACCTGTGATACTGGGATTATTGGAACGTGAAACACGAGGTTGGTTTCTACATTTTAGAGAAAAACTTATTTATGAACTAAAGGCACAAAAATTATCAGATGATGAAATTGAAAAAGTAAGATTGTCAATTAATAATTCAGTTAACAATACATATTAATTCATTATATATTATTTTAGTCTGTTAATGAAGCTGTAATGAAAGAATATTTACAACGTGTATATAAAAGTATAATTAATAATGTTGAACTGCAGATGTTAGGTGATGGAATCCCTAAACTTTTGATTAATCAAGCACAATGTGTTGTACTTATGCATAGGTACAGTAATATGAAATATAATACGTTAATTTTTATGAATATTAATTTCATATATTTCAACAGAGCTGTTGAAAATGTACAAAGAAAAATAATTAAGCAAAAAAACACATTATCTCAACGAATGCAATATACTTTTCCTGTATTATCTCGTATTGGACCTTGGATGAGAGACAAACAAAGAATTGCTGAGGTTGGTAATTTAATATATTACTTTATTGTATATTAAAACTTATGTATTTAGGAAAAGTTTATTCAAGAATGTCAATGGAGTGCTCATGAAGAAGCATTAGTTCTTTGCAAAGAATACAATTTGCATCAGGCTGTCTATTTTTTACAGAGAGATTTATCTTTTATGAGAGAAGTATATTAATTTTAAATAATACATATACAAAAAAGCATCATTAATATGTTTTGATCTATTAATTTTTTTGTTAATCTCATGAATTTTGTACTAATGGGTTTTTATTGTAACTTTTCATTTTACAATGTACTAATATTAACAAACATTAAATATTACTTTAGAGAGAACCAGTGTTATCAAAAGAACTTAAAGCAGTAAAAATACCAACCAGAGAGTTTAATTGGTTAACACAGATTTGGAATCCAAGTAATTGGATTGTACGAAGATCATTCCAAGGTCAATCAGAAATAATACCAACCGTATTGAGTGCAACAGCAACAGCTATAACAACACCCAGGTCTAATCCTAGTCAAGTATGTATTATAATTTGAAAATATAGTGTTGCATTTTGTCGTAATTTATCATTTGTTAAGGCTGTATTTTTGGTGGAAAAAGAAATAACCCATACAACAACAACAAGATGGCCATTTTGGAGAGTTATAAACTACTTTTATCGGACTTGGACGTGGACATGGAATGCTATGTTTTTCTTTGGTGTATGTTGTCACTTAAAATGTTAAATAATTGTCTTTTAATTAATTTTTCCTTATTAACAGGTCATTATACCATGGTGTAGTCCTGTTAGTGTGCGTTCTTTATTCTGTTCTAAATCTTTTTATCCAGATTTAGAATTATCTCAAGTTAATGGTACATTATTTCCTAGAAAATCTTCACTTACTTCAACACTCATATCTAGATTAAATTTACTTTGGAGGCATATATCAAAAAGTCGAACCCATTTTGAAACAAAACCTGATACAGGTAAATTACAATAAATGTTTAATAATTATGATTATGTACTTATCAATATATTACTTATTATTTTTAGGATTTATTGGTAAAGGAATGACGAGACATTTAAATCGTATTTGGAATTATGTGATCAAAGGGATATTGGGCACATTAGCTATGTTAATTATATTCCCAATTATTTGTCTTTCTGTTAGTTTTGGGAGTCTTGTAATGGCGTTAACTGGTCCATTATGGTAACTGTTGTATAATTTTATTATATTGTTGAATATTTTCATAAAACAAAAGTTTACTTGCAGGATGCCTTTAGTAACATTATTATTACACGTGTTCAATGGTTTCATTTATGATTTGGATTCACCAGCTGAATGGAAAAATAGATATTTTGTTGTGATTGAAGCAATAGTGTGGAATATAGTTCTTCAAGGCATTTTACAACCACTTATAGCATGTTTAATTGCTTTTATATTATGTCCAATATGTACAGTTGTTTTATTCATTGGTAATTAAATATCAGTACTTACAATGTTTTAACATGAATTATTTTTAATTTATTTCCATATTTATAGTTGCATTGTTAAGGTATTGGTTTCGTTTAGCATGGGACAGCGTTATATACCATTTAGTGATAAAAAAACGTGGACGAATACCAGCATGTGATAGTTTCATTGTTAAACGTGTTGCTGGACCTGGTATGGCATCAGATTATTACTTTCAAATTCGTCCTGAACAAGCTTTGGCTGCATTTGAAGCTAAAATGGAGCTAGATGAACTAAATGCATATCAACATCTTATGGAGCAAAAAATTCAACAGCCTCAAAAAGATTTTGCACGTTTTGTCGATGTATGTTTTGGGCCATTTAGTGCACATTTAGCCAAAAACGGAGCTTATCGAATGCTAGAAAAAGAAGCACAAGATCTAATAACAACACTTCAAGATAAATTAGAAAGGAGATTACGGGAACTTCAATCTGGTTTATCTACAACTATAAAATCAAAAATTAGATTAACTTCTAATGATCTTAAAGTAAAATATTAATTATTCTTAAAAGTGTATTATATATAATAATACAAAAAATATAATAATTAAAACAATTTTTTTGTTTAGATTACTATTGCTTTAGCATCAAGAATGTTGGAATATTGGTATCCTCAACATGTAATTCAAAAGTTGCCTATTAGTGAAGAAGAATTCTGGGAATCTAAAGGGCTTGCAATAAACGATTGGTCCGCTCTTGCTATTATATTTTTTACAGATATATTTAGTTTAGATTTCCTTACACCATTTGATGATACAGATACTAAATTTAAATTAGAGGTAATACATGTTAAATATACATATATATTATTAAAAATCTTGATATATTTTGTTTAGACTGATCATAGTATAGATTTGTCCCGATTTTCTAATGCTATTCAAAATATTAATATTGATGGCTCGGGTTCAGAAATGTTTGGCCCATTATATTCACCAAGAGGAAATATTCAAATACAATCGCCGTATTTGGAAATTTCAGCATTTAATCCTCGTTCAAAATTACTATACTGTAAATTCAAAAAATTAGATAATGCTAGGTAAAAAAAAGGAAAGGGGTTTAATCATTATGATGTATTTATAATTTTTTTTTTTTTAGCAATAGCATTACATATACCATGTTATTAGGCGGACGTTTTAAGACTGGTACTCGCAGACAAAAAGCATACTTAAGAACTAATTCCATGCCATCTCAAAAGAACAAATCTCGTCCGTGGAAACGTTCTCAACAACCATACATGGC
This sequence comes from Schlechtendalia chinensis, assembly GCA_019022885.1. Taxonomy (NCBI): domain Eukaryota; kingdom Metazoa; phylum Arthropoda; class Insecta; order Hemiptera; family Aphididae; genus Schlechtendalia; species Schlechtendalia chinensis. The sequence continues at coordinate 2,568,632 of CM032347.1, forward strand.
AGATAAATTATGTATACCATTACCTGTTCCTCATCCAGCTCATATAGCTTTAATTATTAACAATAGAGATTCAGAATCTCCTATTCCATTAGAGTCAGAAAATTGCATTGGAATTTTGAGGTTTGTAATTGTTCTCCATAATATTCATGTATTTTTAAACCATAATAAATATTAGTTTAATTTTGAATTTTTAGAGCACTGGAAGATCAAACGTCTGATCCAACATCAGCTGATTATATTCCAACTAGTAGTTTTGATAGTGCAGATTCTCGTAGTTCATTGACATCAGAAAGCGTGGAACCCGAAGAACAAAATATCAATGTTTATAATTGGCAACGTGATGATTGGATGTTGCGAACACGTCAAACCGGAGCTGTGCGTGTAGAGTTGGCATCACCCGAAGATATAAGTCTCGATTCCGAATCTACCAGAGTTGTGTTTGGTACATTAGGAACAACCGTATGACTAAGTTAGTTTATTAAATTAAATCCATGACAAATAAATAATTTAAACAAATAAGTAAAGTAATAAATATTTGAAAATAACACCAATATTAGTTTGTTATATTAATGAAACAGATACAACAATTAATTAGTTGTATAGATACTTGTTTTACAATTTAAATAAGATAAAAATCACAATAATCAAAGTATATAATATGTACATAAATGTGTAATCAACAAACATTTTGTCAGTATATATCTCCTCGCATTTTTTTTAAATTTATTTATGTGTTAAATGTATTGTTAATTTTTTAACTTTATCTAGTCATATTTTAATGTGTATTTTTATACACAATTTTCTATTATATTAATAATTTTTCACATTTGCAAAACTCATTAATCTATATTATACCATAAATACTAATTAAATTAATACATCTTTATCTCTTTCTTTTTCTTATGTTAAAATTGATTTTATATTTATATTTGTGCCAAAAATGTTTTCTCAGCTTAAATAAATTTATGTTATTTACTTAATAAATGTATGTATATGCTTTTTGTAATTGAAACTAATTTATATTCAATTTATTTATTATTATTATTATTATTATTATTATTATTTAAATATTGGTATAGTTTATTTTTAATTTTTAACACAAATGCTTATATATTATAATCTCAAAATTTTACCTTTAATGTAATATTAATGTTTTGTAGATTATTATTATATGTTTATGGATACTTTTAACATTTAAAAGAAAACAAATGTTAATTGATTAAATTGAGTATACAGTATTTGTGATCTAAGTTATTTGGTTGTGACAGTCTATGAAACGTGGCAGATGTTTTATAAATTGTAACAACGATTTAAAGATAATAATATATACATGTCAATATCTTATGTCAATGATATATACGTTCTAGTATGTAACTGTTTTATCTTTTATGGAATTATGTCACACATTACTACTTTGGTAGTTATTTTATTTTTAGTACTTTTTTTTTATTTGTGCTTGTTAATAACATTCTGTGTATAAATCATTTATTTGTACACATGCCTACATTATATCTTTGTTCTTACTCAAAATACTATAGCATAATTAAAACATTATGAGAAAACAATGTTTATATATTTATAATTTGTATTCCAAGTAATTACCTACTAATTACTGTAAAATTCACTGAATAATTAATATATTCAGATATGTCTGGTATGTACATTTAAACAAGTTTGAATTGACTCGACTTTCTTGAATTTTTGAATTTTGAATATTCTCTTGGAAATTACATTTTCAGTTGATATAAACCCTAATAGCAATATCCTTAACTGTTTTAATCCTTCGGTTATTATTAAAGTTATTCAATTTTTCTCAACATCGGGTTTCGTTTTATAATGGTTATAATTGTATCTGTTTATTGATATATGCATAAGTATTACTCCTAAGTGCTAAGCTAAAATGTGTAAAACAAAGCTTAATAAAAAAAACAAAAAACAACACTAATAGATCATACAATCCAATAACAAAATCGAAATCTTAAAACTTTTTAAGTCTGGTGGAAATAGTTATCACCCCTTAAATCTCACTGGAGTCTCCGAAAATATAGTTAATGTGATCTATATATATATGAAAATGTTCATTGTTGAAATTTTAAAACTTGTAAGTTTAAGTAAGTAAGTACCTAAACAAATTTATAATTTAATATTTTCAATACATTTTTGTTTATTTCTCTAATAGAATTTCCCTTGTACATGAATATTTAATATTTGATTTTTGTGTTTTTAGGTTTCTATGTTTTTATGTAATTCTATCAATTTCTTCATTTTTTTTTTAATATAAACTTTAAATTGTCATTTTTGAAAGTGTCCAATCTTATGACACATACCTCATGTAGATAAAGTAAGAACATACAACTAATAGGTAATATATGGGTATTATACATTTGTTTATATTTATTTATTGATTTACATTATTTATTGATCAAACAAGTTCACCATTGTACTTGCACTGAACCGTCTCTAACGACTGCACATTTGTATTAGATTTTTAAGTATGTAATTACTGTCTACCTACGCGTGCACCTATTATTAAACGTTTGTATTTATTCAGTATTATAATATTGTGTATTATTGTTATTGTTATTACCTTTAATTATGACTAGTAATTCGAATTCCAAGTCTTTAGATATTTTGGACGGATCTTCTTCGCCAACTGTTGAGAATTCTTTGGGCGACTCTTGCGAGTAAGACGAATATATAGTTTATACATTTACAAATAATGACTCGGTGTACCAGTACGATACTATAGAAATGTGTAATTTATAGGGGATTCGATTCGAACAAACAATCGAAATTCATAAACACATTAGAGGTGTCACATTTGAAAGATTTAAAAATGTATTTTCTGTATTACGACAATAAGGAACATTCGTTAAACAAGGATGATTTTGTCACAGCGGTATGTTCGGTAACCGGTAAGTAGTAAGTACTAGCGGTGCTCAATTATTAACGAAAACCCACATTTTGCGCACTTGAACAAAACAATATATTAATTATATGCGCGCCTATATATGACATGCATTCAATAAGCAAACAACGGGTGATACTTAAATGTAAACAAAACATATTTTAACGCGTTTTTCAACGGAAAATTATTTATTTCTGTTATAGTTATATTATCACTGTATGGCTATGTGCCTTGTATAATTATAATATGTATATTCGTTTGCAGAATACTACTATATATTTTAATTGTACCTACGCAAAACTATATGTTACAGGTAATTATTTATACGTAAAAGAGGCTGAAGATTTTTTTGAACAAATATGCGTTGAGGATTTCAACACGAAGGAAGATGTTATATTCTGGAAACAAGTTTTGAACGAAATTCGTTACAACACATCTTTTTTTCAAGACGTCTGGGACGGTTCACTTTTCGACCAAACTGACATAACCATGTACTTAATGTCACATTGTAAGGTAAGTACTATAGCCCACCACTAACCCGCTTGGAAGGTAGAATAATGGCAGGGACGTGACGCTCCGGATTGACTCCCAACGTAAACTTAAAACCCGGTCGGTACTATGGGAGTGGAGAGCCCCCCCACATATTTCGTCGGGCCGCTTGTTACACCGGAGACACAGTGCCCCAAGTCGAGGAGTCTGCCTTGGCCGCAACGTGGTGATTGTGAGACCAACGCTAGATAGACCGCTAGATCCAACGCTGCGACAAGTATCAATGATGCGGCGTTTAACCGAGTCGTAACGTTTCTTCGAAAGGGTACGGGCTTGGCCCGGTGCTGGTGGTCCGTAGACGACCTAGAATTTGATCGGAATAAGATCGATGGAGTTCTGCTCTGTTGCAAATTATATGAAAGCACGAGCAGTGACGTGGCATTTTTAGATTTTTAGAGCGGCCGCTCCTAGTTCAAATTGGGTGGGTGGCAATAGATGGATGACGTGTAATAAATAATTATGAATAAATTATTATTATTCGACTTATTAGTGAAAAATGTTGGTTATAATTTAGAAGATAGAACTTGGAAGAAAACAAAAGCCACAAAGTATTTAAAAAAACGATACATATTTTTTAAACTTATTTGTCATTTTTATAGAAGGGGTGGGTGTTAGAAAAAATAGTCCGCTTTGTGTCTTTAAAAGGTTTACCATGTCACTAAGCACGAGTACCAATTAAAATTTAAAGAGAAGTACAGTGGAGTAATAAATATCTTCAGAAGTTATTCTCATTTTTTTCATGTTAATAAAATGTTGCAAATAATATTTTTTCAACGATATTTTCCTATTCAGTATACGATATTTGAATAAGTGTAAATACGCATAACCGCTCTTATATAGGCATGTTATATTTAAATATGATTTTTGAGTCAAAATTATATACAGCTTCAAAAACGCCCATTTTGAAAAACATTACTCCATTTATTTACTGCAATATAAATATAGGTACTGATTTTCCGTTTCCAAGGGAGAAAAGTTAAAAAAAAAAAAATTGTCTGTGTATAATAATTACACCTAATGCGTCTGTCCCAGACGTAGTTAGGTAGTTCTGTAGTCCCTACAGAACGACATTTATCACAGCGACATTTGCAGACCTAAATGGCTGCGAAAATCCAACCCACTTTACCCGCCTGCATTATGTACAAAATATGTTTTCCGCAGCACGAGTCCATAGTAAAAGTGATCAGCATAGAAACGGAAGAATTCTTTTGCTACACCGTTTTTTCTCGACTGGGCCAAGTAGGCATCTACGACGGCCGTCTGAACTTATTGCGGGAATACGCGCTCCAATTGTCCCAGTGTCCCGACGACTTGGTGCGACGGACGGCTCGCCGTCGACGTAATATCTGGATAAACGACGCCGTATACATGCCCGACGCCCAGTTCATAACCGTCGCCGTGTCGGACGGTTCCATTCATTTCGTGGACGCCGTCTGTCTCGTACATCTGCCGACGTTTTGTATAACAGGTGTCCGTCGCGTCCGTAACCGTTTCACATTATTTCTGGCGTCGTGTTTGCGATTCGTACACACCACATAATCATAAAGTAACCGCAGGCTTCCGATGCAGGTACGAAAACGACGCCCACTTGTTTGGAATACTGTCCCGGTAACACTTCCCTTTTATTCATCGGCGACGACAAGGGCGGTATTGCTCACATGGAATTCCTCCAGCCGAAACGATCGTTGTTCAAACGAGATCCGACAAACAAAGTCGACACGTACTTGTGGAAAGTGAGTAAAAACGAAGTATGTTGAAATCGTTCGAACATAGTAAAGTAAAACCGAGTACCTATATTGTACGCAAAATAAATTTTGTTTATCATAAGCCAGGCCATACTCGGAAAATTAAAAAAAAAAAGTTTTTCATAATATTGATATTATCCCCTCTCATGCCGTATTTGTTATGATTTATAACTATATTAAATTTTGATTTCTAAATGACAACTTATGATTTTAATTATGAGTTCTTAAAGAATATATTTTTATGGGAATTTACATATTATGTGGGTTTTCGAAACCCGATGAATATTTCTTGAGTAATAAAAATTTAAGAATAAAGTTTAAAAACATGGTGAAGCGGAGAAGCAATTTCATTTATTTATTTTAGTTTTATAAGATAATATAGGCAAGAATATAGGTTGCTATTTGAAAACCAAAAGTTTACATTTATTTAAGATACAAGTTATCATTCACAAGATACAGCATAGTCTATAAATAATCCTTAAATAATTTAATAAGGAATAAAAAACATATGGATAACATTTTTTTTAACTTTGGAGCAGATGTGATAAAAATAATTACCTCGAACAGGTATTTTTTTTTAATTTCGGATTAATTCGTAATGGTGTTCAGCATCAAATGTGCAATAACGTCGTTTTTAATCGTAATTGTTTGTAAGTTTACACAATATAGGCACCTACTATCTACATTACAGGAACTAGAGTCTCAACAAGAATGGGTTAAAGTACATACACGTGGAACTCCAATTCATCCAGACAGTATTAAACGTATTATTTATTGTCAATCGGACGAAGCAACTATAAGTTGCTGTCAAGACCATAAAAAATCACTAGTCGTCAAACACATAAGAGACGAATGGGATCCATATGTATTTCATATTCAAAATGTATGTAAGAGTGATGACATTCATCATAAATTATTATCATGGATATTTGTGATTATTTATTAAAACATGTGTGTTAATATTCGTTAACCGTTATGATTTTAGGGCGTACGTTGTTTCCACTACAGCGCGACACTGAAATTATTAGTGACTGGAAGTTCGAATGTAGTTTATATTTGGAATCCAGTGATAACAAAAATATACCTAGCGAAGTTAGAAGAACATAAAAAATCGGTTGTAGACGTGAGAATTGTCGAACATTTTAACGTCATCATTAGCGTCTCAAAAGATGAAGTAACCGTGATGATAATTAAACTCGTCTTTATGTGTGTATACATTTAAAACATAAGCATATAAATATTTCAATGTAATAGATATTCAAGGTGTGGAATTTAAGCAGCTACGTGTGTTTACAAACGATTCAATTTGATTTTCCAGTCTACAACGTACTCGGAAAATCTGTCGAATTCAGTGCCCAGACATTTTATCCAGGACCTATCATCAAAAAACCACCTGAAGAACAACAAGCTTCATTGAAATCGATTGATGCGAGTAATATAACAAGCACACCAACGAGTGTTTACATGCCTAAGTTGGTGTAATTTATAAGTTGATGAATAAAACGTACCATTTTTAAAATATTAACCAAATTTGTTTTTTTCTAAGGGAAAACTGGGAGTCTGAAGTATTGTTGGTTGTTTGCTCTAACTATATACTGACAATAAAACAAAATTTAAAGGACTATTCTCAACATTATTCACCTCTCCCTCCACCGCCGATAGCAGACAAAAAACCGGCACTTCCATCAGAATGGAGTTTTAGCGATACCGATCGAATTGCCGTCGATGAAATTGACAGTACATTTATAGAATCGCCTAAAATAAATAATAAGAAAATAAAAGATTTACTTATCAAATCAAGACCTCCGCTACACCACGAAGCCTTTAACTTGAACATGCATAAAAATCCGATAAATACTAAAATAAAAAGACACGTAGATGAAATGGTGAAAACCGGTACACCGTATTTAGCAATGAGTTTATGCCCGGTATATAAATTAGAATTGTCCAAAAATTTTATGTTGAGCGAAACAACGAAATCCAAGTTCCCGTTCATGGAAAGAATCGATGAAATATTCTGTGACGGGATTGCATATGATGAAAAACCAAAACCACTTGTGAGGAAAGAAAATAAAACAAAAACAATCAATCTAACAAATTTAATGAACATGATTAATCGATTAGAATTAGACGAAGATGATGATATCGAAAGCATTTTAAATGAGTTTATCTAAAAATATGAAATTATATTAGGCATTGTCTGTTTTGTGATAGCTTACTGGGGGATTTTGTTAGCGGGATGTCACTAATTGTGATGGAAAATAATTTATTTTCTTATAGGTAAATGTCTAAGTGATAACACAAACAAATAATATGCAACATTCAATATTATTTAATGATTTAAATTTTAAGTACATACTAATTTATGATATATAATATATATATATTTACACTTTAAATGAGATAACAATATAACACATATATTTAGTCTAATGATTCTATTATTTATTTAAAAATGACAATGACGCTGTCAATACTTTAAAGTGAATTTATATTTTACTCAAATATGTACAAAATACTTGTAGTTTTATATTTAATTCATCAAATATTTAGTAAATGTTTTAGTTAATTTAAGAATAATTTTTAAATTTGAAATTTCTATATGATTTCTACATATTATAACATTATATAATGTATATATAATTACTATCTATTTAATTCATTCGAGATTAATTACACTGAATATTTGTAATTATGTATTGTTAGTCCTTGAATTGGAAAAAAATGTAGAAGTGCGATACAAAAAGGTAAAACAAACGTGTGTTCCTGAAGAATTAAATGTCTTATTGACTTGTGGAGACCAAGGTGTTCTTGGCATCCCATTATGAAAAATTAGGAGGGGTACGTTAAACAAATTTTAAAAAAAGAAAAAGTACTCCGTTCCTCAGCATTTCTTCCCAATTCAAGCACAGTACACAGTATTGTGTATTTTAAAAAATAACGTACACAATATTTAGTCTTTATTATTTATCATCATATCATTTTATTTTCACCTATCATATCACAGAATGTAATTTAACTAAATCATATTTCATTTTCTTAACAATCTTTAACAACTTTATCTAATTCGTCACATGATTTAGATTTATTACTCCTGAAAAAATTAAAAAAATGTCATAATCTATATATTGTCTTCTTATGTACATTTAAAGTTTAAAGTGATAATTATATTATAAAGTAATAATATTTACCTTTTGATGAGATCTCTTCTTCCAACTTGAATGATAACCTGGCCACACTTGACTTCTTTAAATAATGCAATGGCTTGAGAATGTTTGAAACCCTCCATACTTTTTCCGTTTACATTGATAATTTCATCGCCTGTACAATTTAAATAAATACGACATTTAAAGAATAGTAATTATTTCAACAAATAACATACCTTCTTTTAGTAGCTGTGATTCCGCTGCTTGGCCGGTTGGAAAAATTGTTTTAACAAAAATTCCCATGCTTCCTTTAGGAGAATCAATTCCACCGACAATACTGAAACCTAAAGACTTGTAACCAGGTCCTTTATGAAAAATGATAGTTGATAAAGATATTGACAATGATCTAGGTCTAGGCAATCGAGATAAATGAGTATTTTTGAGCCGAGTGTGATCTAAATGCACTGAAAATTTCCGCATCCCAGTCATTTTTGGTTTTTCATCTAATTTGATTTCTGGTAAAGATGATTGCCTAGAATATAGAGGCTCATGCATGTCTTCAGATTTTGTTGGGTATTTAGGAATCGTTGGGGGTTTTTGAATTAATACAACTTGTTCAGTATTAGAAATTGGTTGGCATTTAACTCTAGAGATTACAAATTCTACGTTGTATTTGCATGATCGTAATATCAAATCCACGTCTTGTCGTCTTAATCCTTTCACCCTAGTACCATTGATTTTTATTATTTCATCTTGGATACATAATCTACCATCTCTGAAAAAAATAACACAGTATGTATACATACTTTTCTAATTAAATATCTTGGTATATCTTACTTTGCTGCTGGACCTGACAAAGCTGTAATAATTAATGTACGGGATTTCGAAGAAGTGTCTTGATATTCTACATTAACTCCAACATCTTCTCCTAGACGTTTGTTAAATTTTATGGTTTTTATTTCGGTATGTCGGCCACAAGGATTTATGCGGGTATTTTTTTTTAATAAAAATCTTTGATAAAGACTCATATTTTGTTCAGGTTTTTTACACTTGTCGCATAGTAATGATAAGGTTTCTGCATTTGATCCAACTTCAAGTTCTTTCACGTCACCTCTTCTTAACCCCATACGAACATTTTTTCTACGAGAAAATTCATCATTATCAGCTGACGACTGTGATTTAATGGAGCCTCTCGGAGAATCTCCACCATTTCTTGTTGAATCGCTCTCATAACCACTTTCATCTGCTTTTATTACCACTCGATTATTTTCGTCAATTTTATTGATCATTAATGTTTCTCCAAAACTTGTATGTCGTCTTCTACGGATTTTAAGATTAGTATTCTCATTTATTTGACTTGTAATTTTATTAAATATTTTAAGGAGGTCTTCGTAACTAAGAGTTTGAAGGTTGTTAACACTTTGCTCCGGCCCTAATAAACTTTTATTAGACATAAGATATTCTAAAATACACTGTTCTTCAAGAGGATTTTCGTCAATGTCTATAGGTAATTTTGTTCTCTGTATAGATATAATTTGTGGAGGAATAATTTTTGAATGGTTTTCCATAGCGTATAAATCCTCAAGACCTTTTTGACATTTTTCCTTTAGCCAATCATGATCTTTTTCTTTTGCAGTCTCTGGATCTTCTATACTTCTAATACTTTCTATTCTTGATTCACGTTTATTTTCGTTATAATGTAATTTGTCAATATAATTTTGATGGATTTCAATATCTTTATTATTTACATTTGCCTTAGAAATAGGTGACCACTGTCTTCTACGATTTGGAGAAACTTGAAGTAGTTCTGAAGAATCACTTCTCTTTAGTTGATCCCATTTTCTCCCAACTTTTTTACCCCAAGTTGCCAAACCTGAAAAAGTTTTTAAATATTTGTTTTAAAAGTAATTATTTACAAAATAAGTAAATAATCGATAGATTTATTTTAAAAATATTTACTCTTTTTGTGTGGTTTCGGTGAACCATTTTCGGGTGTAACACATCCTCTTGGAGTTGCATATCCCGGAGATACATCTCTAAGATCCTGTTCAATAGGAGACAAGCTAACAAGTTGAGGACTCGGATCAGAACAACGCCTTTTGAACAATCTCATGATTGTACACCAACTGAAAGTTATTGTAAAATATTAAACACATTTTAGACATCAAATCTCAACATTTACATAATAATACACATTATAAATGAAGACCGAGTAAAATATTATTATTTGTAGAATTTATTAACTTCCGAGAAAATGAGATTCAAACCTGTTCTTATTACTATAAGTATTCCTGATTAGGTACCTATTAAAATATTTGTTACTAAGAGAAATCTGGTTAAAAAGTTTCGAATAAAATTTCCGTACATTTTTACTCAAATGTTTTGAGTTATATACATTAATTTCTTAAATACATATTTATTTTACTTTGTAAATGACATTTTGATATTAATCATTTATATTGTTATTGTTTTATCTCATAACTTGATTAGTACAAATCAATATCTTATAATAACAATAATTAACAGTTAATAATATATTTATCATAAATCGTATAAATTCGAATAATTAATTTTGAAATTAAGTTTGAATATGAAATTTAGAACAATGTTTATATATTGTTATATATATAGTCGAAACGATTTTCCATTCAAACTAATAGTTAAAATAATTTATATTTGATTAACTTCTCCTTCTCATTGTGTTTTTATCTATTTTCCCACAGTTCTATTTCCATAACACGAATTATAATTGGTATTAGAAGGGATAATAATAAATACACGTTTTACAGTTTTTTACCACAGTAAAAAAAATGCACCATTAATAAATTTAACGTTTAATGTGAATTACAGTTGCACTAAAACAAACAAATCAAAATTTTCTCATAACCTAATTATTCGTGTTTTATCAAATGAATTGATATAGGTTTCTTATATGCTATAACCTATAAAAAACATAGGTACGTGTAATTATTGTAGAGTATGGGAAATATGTACAATATTTTAAAACAATTACCTACTTTTGTAAAATGTATATTTATTTTATGCTTAAAACATAATGCAATTTTTACATTTAAAAAAATAATTTGTTTCAAATAAAAGTATAAAACAGTCTGAAAAAATAAATAAATATAAATACAAATTTTCTTTCAAATACTACTCAAATTAAAATACTTCAAAAAAATGTCTACGGATCAAAACGTTATAATGAATTATATATTGAATGATTTTATTAATTACATCAATTAAAAAAAAAAAACTATATTGATTGCAAATTAAAAATTGTTAACATCTAATTAAATTACAATTATGCTATATTCGATATATCTATATTTGATAAGTGTATATTATAATAGTAAATGCATTAATGTAGTGGTAAACGTCGTTTATCGGTCAGTTTGAAAATTTGCCAAAACGTATTTATTTTTGGTAATACTGTCGTCTACTGCAGATAAATTAAGTACACAAAACCGAGCACTTTTTCGCTTAGGTATTATAATTATAATTGGCACAGCCGCTGTCGCATTGTTCGCCGGCTATGGTAACTCGGTTGTGATTAGTCTTTTTGATTTTCAAGAGAGAATTGTTGAGAAATTAGAACGCGCATACCTACCTAACCTATGTATGTGCAGTATCGTGCGTACACGCTCTGTATACCGCGCTGATATTATTACAATAATTTAATACACACTAACCCATTAAAAGGAAATTTACGAGTGTGTATGCGCATGACCCGTGCAGAGAAAAACATGCGCGTCCCCATAAAGCAAATAAAAAAAAAATTAAAAAGCCTAAGTACTTTGTATACAAACAATATATACATATATATACACGACAACATTAAAACCAATGACCTGGCAACATTTTCATTACGTTACACATTATTATATTGTCGTTAATACAATTGTTGTAATATCGTCTTATGCACGCGTACCTATAAATATATATATATATATATATATTACATACATATGACAATGATGATGTTTATTATGCGTTAAGAAAACCGATGAACGATCGATGATGAAACGAAACGTATCTGTATATTATTATATGAACGTATGTGTTATTATTTGTAACGCGAGTTTTTAAAATGGTATGTCGTCGTACTTGACCGCCCACTGCAGAAAACAGTCATTTACTATATTATTATTATATACAGTATACAAATCGATTCGTATAATATAAATATGAGCACCTTACGTACGAGCGCAGGTGACCGGATAGGGGGCGATAAAAAAAAATCCTACCTACAGTTTGTTTGCCAGACGGACGCAGCCCATTCCGATGCTTGTGTCGTCAGTGGTAGTTCCGCGCTACGTACATAAGTGTGAATCATTTATCATAAATAATATATAGGTATATGTAATATATAATATAGTGATCAGAACGTTTGTATAATAGTAATGTTTTTTTATATACAGCTCGTTTATAATACTATGACGTGTTAAAAATAAGATCTATGTATATAGTTAGTTTTGTTGTCAAAATCGAATATTACTTTTCCGCGTCTAATTATTTTATTTTTAATGAAAAAATCTATACTAAACGTAAGCGTTTTACGCGAAATATTATATATTAAAAAAATAATAATAACCAATTAAAACTCCACACCAATGCGTTAATAACCAAAATCTATATTGGTGTTCGATCGCGATGGCGGACGCGGCGATCAACGATAATTATATATATATATATATATATATGTATAATATCCAGAGATTTAATTTAAATTCTATATGTCTATGTAACATATGTATACAAACGCTAGGCGCACATTATGCATTTTTCGGTTTCATATTTTTTTTTGATAAACTGTGTAATTAATTTTGAATAGGTAACGTTGAATGGACACGGACGGGTTACCTGCATGTTCTATGCATGGGAACGCACGCTGGGCACCACGCCTATATGCGGTATATAGTGCCGTTTGGCCAGAACAAGTACTGTTATAAGAGACCGAACTTGGAAAACTACTATATTCCACAACCGGTTTTTGTTGTAATATCATTATAAAAAAAAAAAGGCTATAAATACGTGACCCGCGGGCGAGGCTCATTCAGCAGAATAATTCAGCACACTTCGATATTTAAATATTATACATACGCAGTATCTGTATAAATATTATTTAAAACATAAAACTCACATGCATAAATGTATATAAATACAATTCTGATTCCTAAACATTAAACTAATGTAAAGGATTTTATTAAATTAACGGCATTAGTGTACCATACAATACTAAAGATATTTAAATCCAGAACTTCTAGTATATATTACATACATAATGTTCGATTGATCAAAAAACAATATAATATATCCGCAAAATGTAAAAATGCGGTGTGTATTTTTTTGTTATGGCGGGTTTTTTTTCGATTTTTGTTCATTAGATATTTGTATGCAATTATATCTAGTTAAACATTAACGTGTTGTAAAATTTTATGTGTTGTAAATATTTATGAGAATATCTGTAGTCTATATGTTCATAAACAGATATTCACATTTTTAAATATTATATTACGCATAAAAAAAAAATATATATATATATATAAATATTTACACGGTTTTTTTTTTAAACAACATTTGGCAACTAACCTGATTTTTACAGTTTTTAAAATAACTACATATTAGTGCACACAAGATGCGCATATTATAAGGAATATTTAAAACAGTATAAATTAATAATAATTTTTCAGAGAAACAACATAGTTTTAATAATTACATGTATTAAGTAGGTAGAGTTTAAAATGATACAAGATTTTAATTTAAAGCTGAAAAGAACTAAAAAAATAAAAAGAAGAAACATATTTTAATTATGATTTTTAAGATATCTAATAATATGCAGAAAATCATGAAATATAGTAGGTATATTAGATTTCTTTTTTAGTCATTGTTTTTACCTAAACAAATAACAGATTAGAAAAAAATACGTCTATGCAAGTAAACTATTCATTAACTGTGAACATATTCTATAGATAATAAACATATGGGTTTTCGTGTATAAGTAATAATTGTGTAATGTGTTGTTTAAAGTATTGAATATTTAATATGGTGAATAAACGAAAAAATAAAAAGATGTTTTTGTCATAACCAAACTGTCACAATATATTAACATAATTTATTATTAATGGTTAAAACCACTGACATTTAATATTGTTTTGTTACTTTCTACTGAAAAAATTTCGTAAAATTTCTATTTATCGTATGTTTTCTGAGTTTGATACGCGTCATCTGCACACTGGAGAAACATTTGTGTATTTCATAAAGGTTAAACGAACCGTATGTAGGAAACCTATTCACTATACAACTCACACGCAGACGTTATATTATGTAATATTGTTGTTTAAACAAGTCAACTACAACGTTATTAAAGAATAAATTTTATATCATTAGGTATTTTTGTTTTCTATGATATGTTCAAAAAATAAAACATATTACTTCGTCACGATTTTATTTAAGAAAAAAATCTTCTTGTGTCACACTCAACCAACCACAAAGCCTAAACACCAACAGCTTGAAATAGGTTTATTTTAGTTTTTATATTTAGGTACTTTATATTTCAAATATGATTTAAAGTCAAATGAGTTATGATAGTAAATACAAAATTACCATATAAGTATATCTACAATCAAGGCCGTATTTAAGGGGGATTTGGGGGTTCAATCCCCCCCCCCCCGAAAATATGTTCCTGCTACGATCTTGTCTATAATAGAGTATTATTTTTAATTAACATGAAATCAATAAATTGTTTTTTTTAATTTTTAAAGTAAACATAATGAAAAAAAATTGTACTCAGATGTTTTAAATTACTTTTTTGAACTTTCTATGAAGTTCAGTAGGGGTACGATATACTTTGAATAAGTTCGGTTCGGCCGAAAAAATTAAATTTCACATAGCATGTAATATTGTGTATATTTTAGACAAATTTTAGTCATATAAATATACACGTTCCGTATCCTCACCCACTCTTAAAACAATTATAAAACCAGCCTACAAGCCTATAATACTTAGTGCCTAGTGAGATTGTTGTTTACCTTGAATATATTTCAAATAATATTTCGAAGAATGACCAAGATTAGGTATATATTAATAATATCAATGATCTGTATCCAAAAGGCAATTTATAGATACATAAATCTGTTTATTACAATATTAATTAAATGTATAATTAAATTCAAAAGTTATTGACTAATGTTGTATATTCGTATTATTAAAATATGGATGTGTATGGTTTCGTGTTGTAAAGGCGAGTTAAATCGTTTTTATCAACGGAAAACCCGTTAATGTGTCAAAAAATAATATAACAAATATATCTTGGTGATATTGTTATATTTTATTGTTAACACTTTTCCCGTAAGCTTTACTAGTGATGTCGATGCGGAAACCATCGTGTTACATATATATTATATACTGAATCTTTATGTTTTTATTTTTTGAATCTATATATTAAAATTAATTATTTTTGACTTCAAATACATTAAATATTGAAAAACGAGTATGAGCGAATAACACAAATTTTAATCATGTTGAGGTACATGACATTTAAAAAATTCTAAATGGCTATAAAATAAATTTAAAAATTTTCCAAACATTATTATACAGTTATTATTATAATAGTTTATAAAATATGGTATGGGTAACCGTGCATTAAAAAATTTAATTGTTTGTATTTAATTTATGCATTTATAATTTATATCAAAATAAAACAAAACTTTGAAATGTATTTAATATAGTTAAGCACACATAATACATTTATATAAAATTAATTCAGTATAAAAAATAAAATCTTAAAATACTGCCATTATAATTTGTGAAATAAATTGTTTTCAACATAAATTCAATTTTTATTGATTATATAAATATTTAAACAATGTTGATGAATGTATTTCAGGATTTCATTAAATTTTTAATTAGAACATATAAGAATGTTATAATTCTATTAATGTTAGGATTTGTTTAAATTATTATTGCGTTAAAAATGAAAACTAATGTGTAAACTATAATTTTTGTAAATTATATAAACTATATTACATTCTACTGTTAATTTCCGATTAAGTATAAAGAATTTGAGCCCACCTATAACTTCATGAGTTTAAGTTCTAAACATTTCGAGTGAGAAATTTTAACGATTCTGTAGAAGAGTTTAGAATAAACTGGTATATTTTAACAATTTTTTAATTTTTCCAAAATTACTGAGCATTTCTACATGTTCTATTATTAGCATAACCCACGTAATTGATGTTTTAATGGATACTACACCAATGTGTTAATGTACTCGTATATGTATAGTTCTAGGTTAACTATAATATAAACATATATTTATATTATACATTTTTTTGTAGATTTAATTTTTATACTATCTAAAGAAATTTTAAAAATAAAATTACACTAACCTTTACGTACTCAATTATTTATGTCTATATTTGTTTTAAATAAAACTGAAAACGCCATACCAATGTAGACATTGTAATAAAATCGTATAATGTTTGCGAACTATTTTCTCGACAAAAATAAAAATTATTATATGGATTTATATTAATTATTTAAATTTGTATTGTATACAGGACCGTAGCTAAAAATTTGGTTCGGAAGGGGCCGAAAAATAGTTGATTCAGAGGGGAGAGAGAGGTGTCATATGGTTATTTCTGTTGTCAAAGTAGGAATAATTGAAATAAAATGTGTTATTACACATAATCGTTCGTGTACGCGTTTTTCTTCTCGTGTATGTATACATCTATAGAAAAATTCCAGGAATATGCGGGGTTCTCAGTATTTCAGGAGGGGAGGCCCGGGCCCCACAGGCCCCATTGATGTCTTACGGCTCTGATTGTATACTATTCTTCATAAATGACAACTACAGTTGAAAAAATAACTAAAACTATAACTTTGATAAATCAAAATCTATCATGAAGATGATTGGAGATATACAATTTCATTAACATTTTTATATTTTGTTATTTCCAGAGTTCATAAACCTTAATAGTTAAACTTATATGATGTTAAACAGATCTTATATAGACTTTGAGATCTATGATTATTAGTTATTACTAATTAAGTATGTACATTTAACGTGTGTGTGGCGTGTCACATAATCTATCTTAATATTAATATTGTTTTTGTATTTTAAATTTATATTTATATTCATGCGTTTATCTGCATATTTATACTAAATAATAATGGCATATACCATATAGTATCCAGTTGCCTAAAGAAATAGATTCATACTTAAAAGTTAGTTTTAATTTTTTTTTTCTGTATACCGACCTACCGCAGTAGTAGATGACGTAAATCCGGTATATAACACGCGTAAAATCAATGTTTAAAGGCTAAAATACATAATTTAAGTTTTATTACAAATTATATAATTAAAATTGAATACAAATTCTTCTTTCTTTAACTTAAATTTTAGAAAAATAGAATACTACCTACACCAATTAGTTTTATTATTACATATTTATTTAATCAAATAAAACAGTAATAATTTCAATTATATTCACATATGTATTATTTAGTCACATAATTGATATAATTTAAAAAGTATAAATATATGATGATTAAAAGTTAATAGGTATAGTATTTTTATATGGACTAGGTACTAAAATAGAGTATCGATTTATTTTATGATTTTAATAACAATAGTACCAACTACATCTATAATATAATATATTGAATAATGGAATACCATTGAAAGAAAATAATAAAAACCTTGACAATTCGATACGGTCTTGGTGTCCTTAGTGTCTTACATACTATTGGTCTTAAGTAGCTCACATAACTTTTAATGTGTAACAGTAATAAAACTAAATCATACTGTAGTGGAGTCACGAAGAGCACTGATATACCTAATAATATAATATATATTTAAAGATGTTTATATTTGAATTGGAATGTGTTAGATGAAAAAAATATCTACTAATATTACATTATGATAAAAAAAACTTGATTTTATACGTATTTTATTATAAACCTTACTTTGGTAATCTACTAACTTAACCTAACCTATACTATTGTACTGTATAAATATAACATTATTATATTTTTAAAAAAGTTTCAATTACTAACAACTCTATTGTAATTGTAAGTTATATTAGGTTTTGAGTAGATGGTTCCATTAATAAAACAAATTCATCGGAAATGCTATAGATATACAACAACGTACATATCATAATTCATGACCAACATATTTCGTACTGGTACTCATAACGTAATTACAAATTGCTTATCAAATATTTATTTCTAGGTAAATTAAATCACTTATAGATGTCTAATGTACACTATAGAGTTAAAGGTGTTTTATGTTTCTTCTGACTTAAATAAAAACAACTTTATTATTCTAAGAACAATTATACACGTCCGAAATTTCAATCAGAAAATGTTTCTTTTAATTCCTTCCGTTTAAATACGTTCTTGGCTAAAAATAAATAAATTCATGAGTCATAACTCATTATCGTCACTGAAACTAGAGGGGAAGTTATCGATGCTGTTCCCGTAAAAATGAGCTAAATTCAAATGGTTTATAATATTCTCATCTTGGCTACCAAAATTATTTTTCCCTAATTCCGTGCTTATAAAGAAATACGAAAAAAATACAATAAATTGAGAAAAATTTTGTAGATCGACCAACGTTGTAACAATAAACTCTACGGACTGCAATCAATTTCCAATGATTTCAATTGTACAAATTCTTGGACCGAAATATTATACTACCGGTGTATATGATGCCGGTGTATCAATGAACACATAATTATTATTTTGAAGATTTATGCAGGTATTCTCTGTTATATTCTTATACTTGTATGAGACTAAAAAGGTCAGAGGTTGGATTTTTTAAAATTACATTTTAAAAATATATTTGTTAAGAACTAAGGACGAAATTTTAATATTTAGCTCGGTAGTAAATACCTCGTAAAAAAACCGTTCGTACGCTTTTTGCATCGTACTGATTACTGTCATACCGTAAAACTAAACTATGTAATATTATACTTACATCTACACGTATAGTATAATTTGTTAACGTTACAGATTAAACGATTTTAACACTAAACGGAAATGGAAGACATTTGATTTTTAATTATATACTTGATACGTCGTGAAAATGTAATAAACTCTATAAGACTATATTATATATACTAATAATAACGATAATAAATAGGACTTACTTTATTATTCCGTAATAACGAACATTTCAGAAACGTAAATAAAAAAAAAATAATAATACTAATATATTCTCGCAACGAATTATCACACGACTATACAAATCGTACACACAACTGACCATAAGATAAACGTACACGCACGGCTGAACCAGACAGACTGAACACTGCGGGCGGCTCATGTTGAAGCAACAGTAAAAATATAACTTATTACACACACGACGGCATTCTCTCCCGTCCAATTGTGTTCAACGCTTTCGCGCCATCCTCCGCCGGAGGGTATTTTTCGGTGACGTCATGACGAAAAACACAAGTCCGTCGTCGTCTTTCGATAGAATACGAATTTGTACTAAATATATTTAGTAATTACCAATTAGTAACATACAGGCGCGGATTCAGAACTTATTTACGGGGGGGGGGGGGCATCTTAATCAAAACAACTTTAATCCTCATTTTGTCGCATCGAATATTAAAATATTTTCCAAAACGTTTTATTGAAAATCATTTGCGATACACCGAAAAATCCCATAGCTACAACTTCATTTTAAATTGTCTTTCTATAGTATCATAGATAAGAGTTAGAATTATAAAACGATACTAATAAAAAAATTTAACAAGAGTCTACGGGAGGGGGGGGGGCGATCGCCCCTTGGATCCGCGCCTGGTAACATACGTGAACGCCATACACGCGTTTATTGTTTTCTGAACATCAATCGACGAATTTTTGTAATGACAAAATTTTTTTTCAAAACGTTCCGAAAACTTAAAACACTATGCATGCGTACATAAAGAGCATTAATTCTTTAAATTCACCGTTAAGCTCGTAAACGTGGTTTTTTTATTTTTCATAGTTTCACTTGCAATAACTATCATAATACACCAGTATTTATAGAGATCCGATGAATGTTGCGGACAATGGAAAAGTGTTGGACTGAAATATCAGCCAAATGAACACTATTAGTCATTATAAAATTTCGATTGGCATTCTAAGGTCAATTTGATGTTGTCATGCGAGTTGTAATCCCTTTGATCCAAATAAATGCAACCATTGTATTAAGTTAAATTAATCTTTAATAAAAAAAAAAGCAAAGTAATAATACTATCTTGATACTTTATATGTGTGCACACATGTGTAAAAATATCTATATATCTATATATTTATTCCTATTTTTGGTGTTGGGCTTTTGTGTCTTGTTCCAGTCTATTTTAGCCAGGATACAAAAGTTTTGTACTATTGTAAGAACAAAAGGTTTAATTTAATAAAAAAATTAATACTGAATACCGATATATTAGATATTATAACATTAGTGATGCTAAACTGTTATCAATTGTTATTGTTACAAAAAAAAAAAAATAACAGTGAAATTAACTGTTACTGTTATTTTTATAGCCGTTAAAATTGTTGTGTTGCAGATTCTAAACTAGAGATGGCATCAGTTATTTATAAGCTGGCGGCGAATGGGTCTCGTCGAAATTGGCTTATCCGGGCTTGGCTTCTGTCTTAAAAGTTATAATACCTACGCGTTAGGTATTATAACGTTAGGTAATAGTTATAACTAGGAATAGAGACTTCTAGGAGTATGCATGTTTTTCAATAATCATTAAAAACATAGCTAAGTAGTATTGAAATTTGTTTCAGAGCATTACGAGTTTATATTTAAAATTTATAGTTGGATATTTTGCATATTTGACCATTTTTGATATAATAGTGTAAGTTTTGTAAATATTTTAAATAGATTTCCTGGACTTAAGATATTAGTTTGATGGTTTTATTTATATAAAATTAGTGTTTGTGTTTTCCTCATCATCACTACATTGTTACCTATGGGTACACCGGACAAGTGATTTTGGATGATATTAAAGTAACATTTTATGGACATGTACTCCTGTAGACAGACAGTCTGTAAATATTTTTATTTTCAATAAGTTGACAGTTGGTGTTATGCGTTCGTGTATTTTTCTTTTTGAATAGTATTGTGTAAACCAATAATAAAATAATTAAAATGCCTAGACCAAAACCAAAAGATTATGATCGGCTTAACGCTTTTGTAAAAGAATTTGGCAGATAAATCCGTTTTGTATTGTAAAATATGTGACATTAAGGTTAATGCTGAGAAAAATATTCTATAGTTCAACATATAAAAACAGCAAAACACATCCAGGATATTAATCTACAACTGAAATCAACAAAAACTCAACAACTTGTATCTACTTCTTTCACAAAATAAAACGACGATTTTAATAACGACTCTTGCGAAGCGATGTTGTCGGTCAATATACCTTTTTATAAGTAGGAAATCTAAAAGCTCTTTCTCACTGAAACTCATTGTAGACTCTGCATTGGAATTGCATTATAATATTGCATAGACTACCAAATTATGTCGATAAGATTCATGACATTACTTTCAATATAAGTAATATTGTAATATACAGATTTTACTTTATGTGATAATATAAGGTAATAATAATAAATACATTTATACCTGGAGTACATTGTAATATTTATTTAAACACAAAAAGAATTAAGTCAAACTTTATAAAAATGTCAAATTAAAAACACATGTAATTAATATGGTTTAGAATTATGATTTTTTAAGCTTACTTTTGGTAATTCTTTTAATGAACATTTACCAGTAATCATATCTCTGTCATTTTCATCACTTGGAACCCAAACATTTACTATACCAGCTTCACCAGCAGTTATCAAAATTCCACTCTGTAATAATTTTTTTTTAAAATTAAGTATTATTAATAAATTAATAGTAAAACTCATAAATTATAAAATGTTATGAGTAACAAAAGAATAAACATTTTAGATTAATGTTATCATAAATTAAAATAATAAAATAAGTCTGTATTATTTAATATTTATTAAATTTGTTAACTTACATCAGTATCATACCAACTGGATCTTATAATTTGTTTATTGTTTTTGAATAAAGTCCTAGGTGACAATTTTGGACCATCATTTATGTTAAGAGATTGCAAATATTCTCTAAAAATAAAATTAACATGGTTTAAAATAATATTATTACTTTATAATAAAATTGTTATTTTTTACCCTTTGCCATAATTATTTCCAACAAGTACCATAATGCTTCCGTTTTTATCTGTTTGGTGACAATCAATTACTTGACTATATGCATCAGGTTTTATCTAAAAAAAGATAAAAAAAAATACATAAATTAATATATTTTGAATATGGTAAAACTTTTATAAACTTACATTCATGGAATTACTAATCGTATCCCTAGAAATAGAAATGAATGGCGAGGAATCTGTTGTGTGCCACAATTGTACATCTTCTGTGTGTGTTATGCAAGATATTATTGAATCCTGATTTTTATCTTTTAACCATCTTAAATTTGACTTTTAAAAAATAAACTTATAAATATAATAATTATACACAATATTATCAAGTACTGTCTAGAAAGTTTGAATTGTTTTTATAATTTATACATAAGGTAGAAAGTTCATAAACTAACTAAACATTACTATATTAATACAGATTAACTTAAAACATTTTTATAGAACTTACAACTGATGAATTTGTATTAAAACTTAATTGAAGAGCATCTTTTTCAGTTCTTTGAGTAACATCG
Source organism: Schlechtendalia chinensis (assembly GCA_019022885.1). NCBI lineage: Eukaryota > Metazoa > Arthropoda > Insecta > Hemiptera > Aphididae > Schlechtendalia > Schlechtendalia chinensis. Next base: position 2,591,732 of record CM032347.1, read on the forward strand.
TATAAATTAATAATACCATCAACAGATCCACTAATGACAGTTTTCTCTTCAGTAGGATGGAATTTAATCTAGTAATATAATTATTTATACAATAAATCTTTAAACAAAAATTTATATAATTAATTTTTATAAATCATTATATTTCACCTGTGTAATATCTCCTTGATGAGTATCCCAATAACCACCCAGTAATTTAGTAGTACGAATATCCCAAAATAATAAAAAAGCATCATCTTTTAATACTTCTGTTCCAGCTATTAAATACCTTTCATCACAAGATATATCAAAACATGATATTGGTTTCAGAATAATATCAGTATCATCTAAAAGAAATATATATTTATAATTTAATATAGACTATTTTACTTGAAATGTTTTTTACCTTTAAAAACATTAACACATTTGTTTTTTAAACGTAAATCCCATAGTTTAATAGTACCATCATCAGATCCTGTGTATACTTTAGAAGATAAGCCAGGTAAAGTGTTTGCACCAAACCTAAAAAAAAAGGAAAAAATTAGTAAAATTACTTTTGTATTTTAAAACATGATGACTGAGACATTACTTGACATCAACAATTTTGTAATCATGATCCAAGGAATCTCCAGCAGAACTTCTTCCATCTACAAAATCATACACTTTACAAGTAAAATTGGAAAGAACTACTGCTACTCTAAGTGATTGTCCACTGTAAAAAAAAAAACTAAATTTTAGATTTTCAAATATTAATTTATAATTTTCAGTTTTAATACATTGACTGCAATTTGATTGTCAGATGTTTATATTTCCCATAGGGTCACATACTATTTTTGTATATACCTATATGGCAGGACCTATTTTAGTGTGCAGTACGAATTTAAAAAATGTATAATGATAAATATGTGTATTATAGCTTATGCTGTATTTTTTGAAATCATTTTATCGCACAAATTAAAAATTATAATCTCCAGCTTAGATATTGATAATTTAGACTGGTATTTAGTCAAAAGTCACCAGCTGTTGTAGAAATATTCAATATTCACTGTAGATCTGAGATTAAAAAACTGTGCAGTACGAAATGTTTTTCAAAATAGGGGCTGATATATATACAGTAGACTCTCAGTAATCCCGCAGATATGAGACCTGAGGACTGCCGGATTAATAAAAACGTTTGATTAGACATAAAAAACACATTATAATTGCAAAACCTACATATATTTTACAAACATTAAAAACATTTATTACTGTATTAAACTTATTAATCTTTGAATAGGACAGGGCTAAACAAATAGCCAATTTTTTTGTTTCATTCTTTGAAATGATGCTTTTAAAACTTTTTCTTGGATTCGTTTTAACAACAACATATCACTTGTAGATACTCAGTTTTCTTTTGCCAAGGTAATGGAATAGAATGTAATAAAATAAGACTGGATTACCCAGAATCTACTGTATAGCTTGTAACTTAATCTGTTTTTAGACCATAACGAATTAAATAATGATTGCATAAAATTACTAATATATTAGGCTATCTCGGTCGATCGATTATAACAGTCAATGTTTTAAGTAAAAAATATCAATTAAATATAGGCACATTACAATTTTTGTGCATCCAAACTCAAAATATAATCCTTTTTTAAATTGACAACTTCTTCAACGGTTTGTTTATATTTAATTTTATAATCAATTTCTTTGGAGCTTTGAAATACAGGTGGTTGAATTCCAGAACTATCATCTTCATCGTCTGGTTCACCTTCAACATTTTCTTCATAATCATTTAATTCCTCTGAACTTTCATCACTGTCTGAACTTGAATTTGAAATTTCTAAATTTGAAAAATTATGTTGGAATATTTTTAAATAATTGAGTAAGTATTTCTATATTATTTATATAGTCAAAAACAATGTATGTTCTTACTAACCATCACCCTTTTTTAAATGTAAAGTCATTTTAATAATGAAAAACAACTAATATATTTAAAAAGACAAGTTGATCAATAATACCTAAGAACGTTAAAAGCGAATAAAAAGAAGTAACAGAGTAAATTTTTTATACTTTTATATATATTTTTATACAATTAGTAGTTCTCGAGTATTAAGCCAATTCTTTCTAGTATACGGTCGGTACTAGTGAGAAATAGTTTTAAAGACACATTATGTTCGAAGCACGTTAACTGCATTTATTAGTTTATCACTTATCTGTTATTAACATAAATTGCTATTTAAGAAACAGTAAATCGTATGTACAATAATTTTAGATAATTAATCATTTTGTGCATAGCAAATAGTTAAACTGATTATAACCTTAAAAAACTAATTTATATTTGTAGTATTTGCCGCCAATTTTGTTTTGTTTGATGTTATGATTATTCTATTGTAAATGGAAGTGGAAGTGTTCATTCAACTGCATTTCTTTCAATCGTTAGTTTCTTATTTTTCGTTTTTCATTGTTTAATTCATGCCCGAACGTAATTTTTTAATCGAAATCTTACATTTAATTTGATAGTTGTTTTCACTGGGAATAGGTAAAGATATTATTATTATTTAAGTTTTAATTTAAATTGAATATATTATATATTTATATTAGTTATAGTTACGTTTTTTGTTTTATAGTACCTATGTATTCACAATATTTTAATGTATGGTTTTAGTTATGTCTGGACGTACACCTCAAAGAAATGGTGCCACTACACCTATAGGAAGCCAAACCCCCCTGAATGGTTCCACTACACCAAGAGGTGCCCAAACTCCTCGAAATGGTTCTATTACGCCAAGAAATGTGCGAACTCCCCAAAGTGGTTCCACTATACCAAGAAGCGCCCGAACTCTTAACAGTGCTACTACACCAAGAGAAGGAAGGACACCTTCCAGAAATATAACACCAAAAAGTAATGACCGTTCGCCTAATATTAGAACACCAGGTTCTCATTCCAATCGATCCAGAGAAATGGTATCTGAAATGTCTTCACCCGCTCGCCGTTTTATGACAAGTCCACTACAAGGCTTACGTACTAGTGAAGTAGATCTTAGTTCTCCTATTAACTATGGCTCTCCTTTAAGTTCTGTAGACTCTCGTGCTACAGGTTTTACTATTCGTAGTGGAAGTTTAATTCAAAGAACTAACTTATCAGTTAATCATCGACAAAGGCAAGTTAATACTACAACTTATGAAAATGGTATGTCTTGTCCTGATGCTAATAATCAAGATGTTGCTCCGAATTTGGTCATATGGGGTACAGATGTTGTAGTTGATAAATGTCAACATAAATTTCAAAATTTTATTGAGACATTTTGTGCTAACGAAACTGAATTACCTCATTATATGACCAAATTAAATAATGTTTTGGAAATGGAAATCCCATATGTTGATATTAATTGTGGTCATTTATATCAATTTGATCCTGAACTTTACCAACAATTAATATGCTATCCACAAGAAGTTATCCCAGTTTTTGATACAGTCGTCAATGAAGTATTTTTTACTAAATATCCAGCAGCTGACTTGACACATGTTACTAAAGCTTTGCAAGTGCGTCCTTTCAATGTACAAAAGACTAAAAATATGCGTTTTCTTAATCCTGAAGACATGGACCAGCTAATTACTGTTTCAGGAATGGTGATTCGATGTAGTGACATAATACCCGAAATGCGCGATGCGTTTTTCCGATGTATTGTATGTTCTTACACAACCATTGTAGAAATAGATCGTGGTAATATTGCAGAACCGACCCTATGCCCTCATTGTAATACTAATCATTGTTTTGAGCTAATACATAACCGATCTCATTTTACTGATAAACAATTAATTAAACTTCAAGAATCCCCTGATGAAATGCCGGCTGGTCAGACTCCACACACTGTAAATGTATACTCATATAATGAACTTATTGAAACAGTACAAGCAGGAGACCGTGTATCTGTAACTGGTATTTATCGAGCAGTTCCTATGCAAGTTAATCCAAGAATGAGAAACTTCCGTAGTGTGTACAGGACTCACATTGATGTTTTGCATTTTTTAAAATGTAATGATAGCCGCATATCATTTGCTGTAGAAGAGAAAAATAAATTAACTGAAGAGCGAATTGAAATATTACAACAGTTATCTAAAACTGAAGATATTTACGATAGACTGTCAAATACATTAGCTCCATCTATATATGAAAATTGTGACATAAAAAAAGGTATATTGCTACAATTATTTGGTGGTACACGAAAAAGTTCTAAAACAAAAAATCATTTAAGATCAGAAATTAATTTATTATTATGTGGTGATCCAGGTACAAGTAAATCACAGTTTTTGTCTTATGTTTATGATATTGTACCTAGAAGTCAATATACTAGTGGTAAAGGTTCTTCAGCTGTTGGAATGACAGCTTATGTAACTAAAGATCCAGAAACCAGGCAGCTTGTTTTACAAACCGGAGCTTTAGTTTTAGCTGACAATGGAGTTTGCTGTATTGATGAGTTTGACAAAATGAGTGAGTCAGCCAGGAGTGTTTTGCACGAAGTGATGGAGCAACAAACTTTAAGTATCGCCAAGGCTGGTATTATTTGTCAACTAAATGCCAGAACTTCCATTTTAGCTGCCGCAAATCCGTGTGAATCACAGTGGAATAAAAACAAGACTATTATTGAAAACATAAAACTCCCACACACATTGTTATCCAGATTTGATTTAATATTTTTGATGTTGGATCCACAAAACGAACAGTACGATAGAAGATTAGCCAATCACTTGGTGTCACTGTATTATCAAAGTGAAAGTTATGAACGTGATGAACAAATGGATACTACCCTACTACAAGACTATATTACTTATGGCCGAGAAATGTTTCAACCAATTTTAAATGAGGATAGCAGACAAAAACTTATCCAGTACTATGTAAACATGAGAACTGTTGGAAGTGGCAGAGGACAAGTATCGGCGTATCCAAGACAATTGGAGTCTTTGATACGGTTATCTGAAGCTCATGCAAAAATGAGATATTCAAATGTTGTAGAAATGAAAGACGTTGATGAAGCTTGGAGGTTATATAGGGAAGCGTTAAAACAGAGTGCTACAGATCCGCTTTCTGGCAAAATAGATGTTGGCATATTGACTACTGGATTAAGTTCAGCCGCACGGCAAAGGAGACACGATCTCGCAAGTTATTTGACAAAAGTTATATCAAAACAGCCAAAATCTACAATTTTCGATTATCAAAAATTAATAAGTGAAACAAAACTAGCATTTCAATTTCAAGTAACTAGAGAGATGTTTGATGATGCTCTTAAAGAAATACAAGACTCTGGCCAAATTATAATTACAGGACGAACCACAATTCGTAGTATTTAAGTTATGCAAATTTTTTTAATACATATTTTCAATTGAAAAATTTTTTTACATACTTAAATCTGATTTTAGTTAGTTTTTAGTTTTAATGTATTTGAAAAACTATGTATTTATTTAAATCTAATAAAAAAAACAATAATTCAGACTTTATAATAGATAATTGTTTTATTGACAAACTTTCTATAGTTCACAAACTGTATTAATAACCTAATGAACAAAAATATTACAAAAACAATTCTTATAGTTCATATGTTTATGTATATTTGTGTTTAAATTGAATAAGTTATTTGTTATAGATTTATATCCACATGACATTATTTCAAAAAAAAAAAAATTTAAAAAAAAGGAGCTCACAAAAATAATGTTAGTTTCCTAATGTCATTAAAACTATTGAGTTAAGAATTTTAATTTTGTTCAAAAATATTAACAAAACCAAAATCAAACACTAATATTATTAAGTTTTGTTAATATATATTGAAAATGGTTGATGCAATTTTACACTTGAGCAGCTTTCTTAGCTCTAACTAGTTCTACAATTTCTTTATATCTTTTCATACATTCTTTTTTTGTCCTAGTTGGAACACATTCACCTATTCTATCCCAACGTTCTTTTACTGAGGCTGGATATGTCTTAAGAGCTTGTTCCAATAATTTTTGCTCTTCCGCTGACCATCCAATTGCACGTTCTGAAACTACTTCAGGTACTTGTCCTTCACATTTTTTCAACTTTTCAAACTGATCATACGCGTTGGCATTCATTTCAGATTTTAAAGCATTGTCAGTAAAGTTAGTACTTTGAAGAGATTTAGCTTTAGCTAATACTTGTTTGGCGTTTCGTTCACCGTTTTTACTGTGTTGGTTGATAAAATTTGCAACAGCTTCCCAACGTTGACTTGTACCAGCTGGAAACAAATTAACGGCTTTGATCAATAGTTGAACATCATCAGTTTCCCAATTGTTATTATTTTTTTCTACAATTATGGTATCATTTTTTATAACGTTATTCATTTCTACTTTACATTCCATTTGTTTAAGTTTTTCTATCAATGCTTTACGACCTTCTATTTGGAGAGAGTTGGACAATTCTTTAAGCTGTATGGCAGAAAGTTGATCACAAATTTTTTCAACGCCAGACATTATTTCAATAACATTATCACCATGTTGTATATAGTAATTATGAGTTTTACATAAGTCTCTAATATTTTTACGCTCTTTTTTTAATGCTTTCTTTTGACTATCTTTTTCTGCCTTAAGTGCATTTCGCTGTGCTTTTTCTGCAGCCTCACGTATATCCTTTTCTTTTTGTACTCTGGCTTCTTCTGCTTCTCTTTGTCTAATTATTTCTTCTTCTCTTTGTCTTATTGCATCTTTTTTTGCTTGTTTCAAAGCAGCTTTTCGTTCTTGTTCTTCTTTTTTAAATTTCAAAAGTCTTGGATCATTAGAATATGCTAGGTCAACAAGTTGTCTAATACGAGTACTTTCTTCTTTTTTTAGTTTTGCACGATTTGCACGGTTTTGTTTTTCAATCCATCTACGTTCTTCACGATCAGATGCTTGTTCACGATCTTCTTCATCAAGATATGAAAATTCTCTCCATGAATTAAAACCATACCAAAAATTATAAAAGCGATCAACATGATCACGAGAACTATTTATATCCCCTAAAAGTGGTACTGAACTATGTTCTGACCACATACTATTCCGAACAAATACTGGGCCAAATAATTCAAAGAAATCAGACTTTTTAGCTGTTTCCTTTGAAGGTATAGTGTTGTCAAATTTAGGATCAATTGAATCATAGGCACGTCTTTTTGTTTTATTTCCAAGAGTTTCCCAAGCCTTAGTTATACATGAAAAATAATCATCGTCGCCTTGAACTTTTTCACTGAGTCTTTTTCTTTTATCTGGGTGGTGATTAAGAACTCTACGTCGATAGGCACTTTTGATTTGTGCTTCAGTTGCTTTATATCGCAATTTTGATAGACCTAATACCCTGTAATTAAATAAAATATAATTAATTAAACATAATTTTAAATATAGGTATGTAGTTGAAATAACTAAAAACAAAATTTATATTTAGTACAAATATAAATATTAGAATGTAGAAGCATAATGCTATGATTAAATAAAGTTACATTTAGTTACATTTTATTACATAAGGTTTCTAAATTTGAAAAATTATGATGAAATATTTTAAAATAAATGAGTAAGTATTTCTATATTATTTATATAGACAAAAACATTGTATGTTCTTATTAACCATCACCTTTTCTTAAATGTAAAGTCATTCTAATAATGAAAAATCACTAATATATTTAAATAGACAAGCTGATTAATACTACCTAAAAACGTTAAAAGTGAAGAAAAAGAAGTAACAGAGTAAATTTTTTATACTTTTATAGATATTTTTATATAATTAATAGTGTTAGAGTACTAAGCTGATTTTTTCTAGTAATGATGCTAAGAAATGGCAGTAGCAGTTATATTAGCACTCCTATTTTACTATAGCAATCACATACTGCTATTTAGTGTAAATAATAGCAGTGATTGCTAAATTTCGTATTGTAGGTTTTATATTTTCCTACACTGTATTATAGCTTTTAAGACATGTAATGTAAAATTTAGTTTTACAATAAAATAAATGTTTCAATAATATTAAATAATCTATTTATTTAATATTACATAAATAAAATATTTTGTATGTAGCTGAAATAACTAAAAACAAAATTTCTATTTAGTACGAATATAAATATTAGAATGCTGAATCATAATGCTCCAGCAAAAATTAATTATTACATTATTTGTTGCAAACTTTTATTGATATATTGACATTCTTTATAAAATATTTGTCAAAATGACAAATTTTTAACAAAAAATACAAAAAATTAGATTGAAACTTTTTTTATTGTATGTAATTATTAAAATAATAAATTATATTTGATGTATTCTACCTAATTATTGACCAAAATCAATGTTATAATTTATAGCACTAGATAAATGGTTTTATATGGTTTAAGTATTTCAAAATACTAAATTGTGTTTAATAATCAAAATATATTAAATAAATGAATACATTAAATAAGCACTTGACTTTTTAAATTTATTATTCATACAAGTTACAATTTGTTTGTAATAATAAGAAATAATATGGGAAACCACAAGATTTTTATTAAAATATCAAAGTTGATTATGAATGCTTGTCAAATATTAACACTATTAAATATAATAAGAATTAGACATCAATTTGCATGATTTATAAATGAAGTATTTATATAAATATATTGTAAAACAAATTTTAAATAATAAATATATTCAATGGTTTTATCAAAATAAGTGTTATTTAAAATAAAAATGGTTTTCTTTAAAGTGTAAAACAACACTTTCAATTTATTTTATTTTTTAAAATACTGGGTGTTTTTCCAAAAGTTAATTTAAATTATTTTAAACTTAAGACATTAAAAAAATATATATTATTTGTATGACGTTATCTATGAAATATGAAAAATAAAATAATAATAACTTGTGTGATTTTCGGAAAAATCACATGAATATTTCTGAAAATTATAAAAGTAATAAAATTTCAATCCATGAAAGCTTCAATAAACTTAAAATATTAAGTTTAAACTCTTTAAAATATAAAATGAACCACGTTAGGATAAGTTCTTCAATTTTTAATGTAAATGCAAATGTCTCAAACCATTATAACTACAAGCATGTATTTTCACATTTGTTATAAATTGTTTACCTTATATATGATTAAATATAAATATTTTGCACTTACTGATAATGATCTTGATCTTTCCATTCTTTAGGATCTAATGTTTTAAGATAAATTGAATCTGCTTCACTCTCTACATCGATAAATGATTCATTTGTTTCTTCCACTTCATCACCATTAGATAAGCATTTATCTTGCACAGTTGACCCTGACAAATATTTTAATATCCATGGACCAACCGTTTCTACTTTACGATGTTCAATATTTAATAAAAGTGGTTTCTCTTTGTCTTTCATTGTTTAAAGCTATTAAAAGCTATTATAAGTTTGAGTATTGTGACAAATGTAGTACGCGCATAATCTGAAATAATGAATACTTTTATTTTTTGGCTATAAAACACTATAAATTCGATTGAAAAATTATATAAATTCTAAAACTTCCCTATGTAAAACATACTGAATAAAGCCCATATTTTTATCAATATATATTTTACTTTATACATATATTTATTACACATCTTAATCATTAAATATCAAATCGTACTTACCTTAAAATTATAATATAGTTAACTAAACGTATAATTTTACAAAGACTTAAGCCAAAGATCAATTTTTAAAATCTCGAAGAATAATTTTAAAATATACCAATTCTTGTTTTGGAATTTGTTGGTTATGGTTGGGTTGTCCAATTCAAGGACATTATTAATATACGAAAAGTGTAGACAAATGTATTTCGAATGTCTTTGCACCTTCAACCTTACTTTATAGTGAACCAATCGTTTGCACGAGCTGTGCATTACATCCAAACGAGAGCTATCACCAAGATACAAATATTATAATAAATTCTTATCAGCGATAAATGTTCGAAATGTGATAATAATCTGTTTCTTTACTCGGTGGTCTATTACGTCCATTATGTGTATATACTATGTTGTATCCGCTATATATTTAAAAATAAGCCCTAGAATTAAAAATTGCCTAGTATTGTTTTAACGGCAATTGGCAGACAGGTTGCCTGTGAAGTTTGTTTTATTTTGCTATAGTAGACAGAGTTGATGTGGCCAAAAAATGACCATCAATTTAACCCAGCACTATGAATACACTTGCAAGTTCATCGCATGTGTATCAGTTGAAAATTCGTTTGTATTTTCGACAGACAACGGTTTGTTGATCATTGTATGTACCACCCGAGACAATTGTTTCAATAATTATGAATATTGTATATATGTATATATATATATATATATATATATATATATATATATATATATATATATATATTATATATATATATTTATATATTTATATTTATATAGGTGCATAAATCTATTTTAAATGCTTTACCTTGCAGGATTTGCATTCAGACCTGTTCAGACCGACTGCCGATTATAAGGTATTTCGAACGTCACTTGCTTACTCGAAAGAAAAACCGTTTGAAGACAAGAACTTTAGTATACGTCATCAAGGATCTGTAACATGCCAAGCTCATAATTTGACTGTAAATTTTAATAGAAACAAGTAAGTAGATCTAGGTGTGAATATTGAATTAATTTTAATGCACTGATTTTGTTATTTTAGTTGTAACGTAGTTTATATGACAAACAACAGCAATATTGTGTTCTTGGAAAAACAAAGTAATAAGTGGATAGAAAAGTCAAGTGACATACCTCGAAAGTGGTTCTTGATATTGGCAAAGAAATCTTGTTTCTTATTAGACCAACAAAATCATAAATTACTTAAGATTGAAAACCGAGTTCTTAATTATTGTCGTGAAAGAGAAAAATCATTACAAATTAAAAGTAAGAATTAATTTGAACTACTAGATATGAAAATAGATACATATATGAATATATATATAAAATATCACTAGGCATTTTAAAATTTATTTTCAATGTAATTTAGAATAAAAATGTTATTAATTTGTCATTTAAAAATAAGTATATTTTGTTTTATATCATAATATATAATTTACGTTATGTAAATTATAAATTATATAAAAATATGTACTGTATAGTATTTGAAACTTTTAAGAAATCCTAATAATAAAATTACAACACAACTTCTAAGGTCTGTTTTATATAGCTGCGTGTCATGTTTCTGATTACATTTTTAAATATTTCTCTGTTACCATACACACATGAATTTAAATAATGGAATCAGAAACACATTATCTACAATTTGTGTGCATAAGCAATGGTCTTAAAAATATATTTGATTATTACATTATAATAATAACAATAAGTATATAAAATAACAAAATTAATTATTATTTAAATTTCAGGTTATGTTTTCACTCAAATATTGAAAAATGAGAATGAAATAGAAGTTTATGGGACAATATGTTGTCATACAAATAATATGTTGACATTTTGGTCAATCACATCAGAAAAATCTTCGTTTTTGGTAGAAAATGAATATCATATACAGCATATTTCTATAAAATATATTAAATGGTTTCAGATATCAAATGAATTATGTAAATCAAATTTATTTTTAGTTTTAAATTGAATTAAATTAAAATTTTGTTTTACTTATAAAAATATAGTAACTAAAATGTTTAATGTTTTGTTTTATATATATATATATCAGCTTGGTTAATAGTTTTTTTGACAAATGGTCAAATTTATATTCATGAAATATCCAATTATCCTCATATAAAACGAACATTTATTTTGTGGCCGGATGAAGACTTTGCCTGTGTGAAAAATATTTGGGTAGAAAGTATTTCAGATTATCAATGTTTGATATTTATTACAAAAATGTCATTTGTATTGGTGATTTTATACTCATTGACCGAAAACAAAATTCTATCAATAAAAAAAGAACTGATTCCTAAGACAGCATTTATACCTGGTAACATGATCATTTTTTTTTTTTTTGTATTATATATTATATAATATTATAATATTATTTTTTTATATTTATAGGGTTTACATATATTGCAGAAAAAAAAATTTTAATTGTAGTTACAGATGTAGGTAAATGTGTTTGTATGCATTTTTCTACTTCAAAATCAGACGTTATGTATACTTTAAAAACTTTAAATAACAATTTTAATGAACAAGTGCAAAATTTCACTTGTACGTCAGTTGTATTTTCAAAAAATCAGTGTTCTTGTATACTTACATTTGAGTAAGTTAAAATATATTTTACAAAATACAATTGATAAATTTTGTTACATATATAGGTATATTTCAGGTGCAACATTGCTAAATATAGTAAGAACGATGGCCATATTAAAAATAAATTACTATTTTGTATAATTCCAGAAAATTTAGTAGAACTTGAAGAAAAAATTTTGTCAATAAATAATTCTGATTATGATGATGTTATTGATTGTATTGAAACTTTAAGGTAACTCAACACATAACAATTTTTTTAAATAAAATTTATTTTTTTTAATGGGAAATCTATGTTATGACATAACATTTTGATAATTATATTTAAATTTAAATGTTATTTTTATAGAATTAATAGAATGAATGAGAAGTCTGATGAATTATACAAGGTAGATCGAAAATCTTTAGACAAATGTTCTATTCAATACCTTAAACTTACTTATATGAAAATAGCCTTTAAAAGTAAGAAAAATGAACACGATGAAAATACTTTACAAGAAATTCAAATGCTACTTCATGTGCGTTATATGATTAGTCGTTTATCTAATAAAAAAGCCAAATTTAATAATGCGGAAAAATATTATTGTCGAATAATGCTATCGTATTACACAAATAAACTATCTGTGGAATATATTCAAGTTAAAAGAGATGCGGATAATTTGATCAATTCATTTGTTAAGGCCAAACATAATGTATTCTGCAAAACATGTCAACGAATAGTGGTATTAAATACAGATTTTAGAATGTTTATTTGTGAACTTGGACATAAAGAACTTAGATGTCCGGTTACGTTAGGACCACTTGGTATGCCATGTTTAGTGTGTTCAATGTGTTTTACAATGGCTAATATTAATGAAAGTGAGTATATAATTGCATTTATTTTATTGTTCTCAATTAAATAATCAAATTTCATTGAAATATTTTAGAGATTAGTTGAATTTTTAATTATTTTGGAATGAAATTATTAGGTCCCAAATTATTAATTTGTAAGTAATCATATCTTATGACTTTGGCAATAAGATAATTTTTAAATATTTAAAAATTCCAAATTTAAATCAGAAATTAATAGCTTTGTATATATGTACAAACTAATATATATATATATATTTACAAACTAATTAAATTTTGCATTTTGTTTTAGAAAATCAAAGTTGTGTTTGGTGTTTTGGAAAGTATGTACCCAACAAACTACTATTCTGATTTTATGAAATAAATATGGACTTACTTCTACAAATAATTAAGTAATTATATTATTTACAATTTTGATTTTAAAATATTTCTTTAGACAAATTGACTATTTTAATTTGTTATTATCTGGATTCGAGATTTAATATATTTGTATAATTGTAAAAAAATATGTATATTTTAAATAATGTTTGATACAAATGTGTTTAATGATATCCAGATTCTATTTCTAAAAAATGTATTTTATATTTTAAGAACTTTTATTTAATCCATGTTTTTGTTATTACTATTTTTTTTTATTCAAATGGAGAACAAGAATACTTTTTCTTATTATTTTATAATTACTATGTGTGACCAGCCATAAGTATGTACACAGAATAAATTTTACATTATTAGATAACAAACTAGACATTTCACATTAGATCAACTTTTGGTAGTCAATTGGTAAATTGCATTTATGCTTGCGAAATAAAATATTATATGTACCTTTTTTATCTTTTGCATTATCGGCTATTGTGAATCATGGATAACACCCACAATTTTATTTGTGTTGGTATGGAAATCAGTTTACAGACAGTTTTTCTGTGCATACATTTTTCTGTTGCCAGCGTGGAGTCTAAACTATCCTACATAACACACACAACAGCAATTTTTTTTTATAATAATATTTTTGTTTTTTTAACACTGTATATTTATTAAGACGTTTTTGAATTTTTATAAATACATATCTTGGTATCTTTTATCATATATTTTGCAATTTTCTAACGCATATTTTATTATTTTGAAGTGAATAAAGTTTTTAGATTAGATTATCAACATTATGTTTGTAACAAGATACAAAAAAAATGTTCTATATTCAAATTTATTTTGTATTAAGGGGCCGCCACACCAAAAGTAAAACGTATTTAACATTCTAGATATGGCGTTGCTATCCGTAACTGGGGGGGCGGCAGTTCGTAAGTCAGTTGTTTTTCAATTTTGTGAAAACATATATCCATACTTTCTTCAGTATGCCTCTTAGAATAATTTTGGTGAGAAATACTTCAGGATAAAAATCAAAGAAGAGTTGTTAAATTATGTATTGGTTGGATGATTTTACGAAATATATCGATTTTACTCGATTTTATAGCGGTTAAAAAATGTGTAAAACCAAAAACTTAAATAATTAATAGTTAATTTTTCAATCAGTATTTCAGGAAATCATCCAGTATATGTAAAGTAGACACATCAACGAATTCATTTATGTTTCAAACATTAAAATCATACTTAATTAACACCTTCAAAACATGGAAATGAGCAAGGTCTATAATACATATATAAATATGAGTGTTGCGGCCCCTTTAATAATTTTAACTTTAAAGTTTTTTTTATATTTTTGTTATTTATTTCATTTAGAAAATGTTTTTAACATTGATATTATAAATATTTTTATATATATACAATAACTATTATTGCATAATAAAAGAAAATAAATAAACTATATATTTGTGGTGTATTTATGAAGGGTTATGAAAGTCAATATCACCTATTTACCACCAAGACTTGTAATTATGGTTGTAACATGTGTTATACAATTTTTTAGTTTATTGTAAATACATATAACATGTATAAAAATACTTAACATAATACTATAATATGTATGGTATATATAAGTACAGTGTTTATTCCAAGAACTTGATAATTTTTGTGAATTATCGTGCACATTTCTTAAGTCTTTTTTATTTTAAATAAATTTTTGAAAATTTTACAAATCAAAAGAAAAAACTGCAATAACTATTGGATGAAGAAATGTGTTTATAGATAAATTATGCTCATTTATTAATGTATACATCTATGTGGTTGTAACTATAGAATTTGTAATAGGTACAAGGTCTATGTAGTTCTCTGTTATCATCGATTAAGGTAAGTTAATGTAGGTGACTACATTATACATCTATGGGCAGTTATGAAAATAGTATAACCATAGACGCAAATAGGGGGGAGGGGTTAGAGGGGCTAAGCCCTTTACATTTTGTATAGCCCCTCCAGAAATTGATGACTGGCATTTGTTAGGTAATATTGTGATGTATTATAATTTTTTTTAGGTTTGAATTGGTATAATAATCTCATAGGAGTGTTTGGGATGGATTTAGACTTCAGCCTCCCAATCTCAAACACTATTTGCGCCAATTAGAATAACCCATTTCACTATTCACAGTTCCTTTTTATTTCTATTAAAATATGTTGTGTACGGATTTTTATTTTGTATTTTTACGTCGATATTTAAGCACGATTATAAAAAAGTGATTGTGGATTGTAAACTCATTGACATACCCACAAAATAGTTTTAATTATTCAAAAAATTAATTTTTAAATACGCAGTTTTCTATAGACTATGCAAAGTCTAGTAAAAACAAGTTTCATAACTTGAGTATTAAAGTTTAGATGTAGACAATGTAGTTAATGGTACAATTTGCCCTTTATAATATTGTAGTAGTTTTTCCATTTTTGCCATAATAATTTCCTGATAATAAATCCGTTAAATATATTAAACAGCAAATCTCTTCCGGTAATTAACGAAACACTTAAATTTATTAATACTGCTGAATTCTTAGTATAGTTTATCTCGCAGTAACTTGTATGTTTTTTGTTGTATTGCATTTTTTGTTTTATATTTTATTCATTTCTTTCTTTTTTTTATTTACCCGTAATTTCTAAATTGTAATTGTTGAGCTATTATAATTTCAATATTTGTGGCTAAAAATATAAAATATTGTAGTACGATGACAAATATTTGTTTGCGCACATCAAGTCTCTAATTAAAGTCTAATTAACTTTAATAGTTAAAACATAATAATAATATCACTCTTAGAAATATACAGTCAACAAACATTTGATATCCTTCAGAAAAAACCTCGTATTACGGTTATTGCGGAAATTTCTATCGTCATGGACTCTAGAAAATATTAAACTTATTAAAAAAGAAACTGGGAATAAAATAAAATGTAAACCTTAACCTTAACCGAAAAAATCTGGATACGCCATGTAATATTAAACAGAATCTTAAACGCATTAATGTGATGTTACGAATGAACTTAAACGTATAAAAGCGTTAAAAATAAATAAAACGTATTTTGTTTCTAAATTCTGACTGGATGTGCGATTAAATGATAAGCGATCTCCAATATTTTGCAAACACGTATTATTTTACGGTCATACTGTCATAGGTATAAACTGTATGGGTGGGTGTGAGATGTAGTCTTTATAACTAAAAATTAAAATTTACGAAAAAGTTTGTACGTGACAAATGTTTATGTCAAAGGACAATTTAAAAAAAAAAAACGTCTTAAATTGTACGATCAATTTAAAAAATGAGAAAAAGTTGTTTTTATTTTTACGAGAATTTTTCAGTTTTCATACACCTTCGCCACGATCTGCAACCCAAAAGTTGAAGTTATTGTCTATCGTGATTTACGTGTATTTAAAAAAAAACTTCAATATTGATAAATGATTAAACCACTTGGCGTTTATCACTGTGTGGGGTTATCATCCAATATTATAGTATTGTAATAGATATGAATTGTAAATCGTTGACGGCATCGTATTTTAATATTTGTGACATAAAAATTTTAGCAATTAATCAGTGTGTTTACCTAATACAGTATCCGTTTTACAGTATACAATGGTATTGTCTACAAATCCAGTGTCAGTAAAATTTATCATTTGAATGTTCTTACATACATATTTGTGTCTTGTTATTCAACTTTAATCCATTATAATATGGTCTCGTTATATAGTATTAAGTTAATATTACCGGTTGTGTTCTTGATACATTTTTGTCGTTCGCAAGATTTCAAAGGATTTGATGACACTATTTTGTACAAAATAAATTGGCCTGGTAAAGATGTGACCGATCGTTTTGTGAAGGTAAATAAAAAATGTAAATTAAATTTAGAGATTATAAAAAAAAACAATTTGAATTAGGTATGTTGTTTTTAAATAATTAAAGAAAAATTTATATGTATATATTATTTATATCTATATAGAAAAAGATAAAAGTATTTATTTTCTCATTTAACAAATAAATATTAATTTCAATAATTTTTTTTTATAAAAATAGATAGTAACTACATACTAACTATAAAATATTTTATAATGAACATTTATTTCATAATTTGTTAATGTTCGAAATATAAATATTGTTTATGAAAATGTAATAGTTATTAATTGTTAAAATGTATTGTTTCTATTTAAATATAAAAGCTCAAAACAAAATGTAATCAATTTGATTTAACCATTTCTTTCATTGACATATTAAAAGATGAATTATTGTTGATTTTTCAGGAACAAGATGAAAATACTTTAAACTTAAAAACGGCTATTGGTGAATCATATCAGTGTTTTATACCCAAACAAGATGAAGTCAATAAGGAATCTGAGCCATCCTACAATGGACCAAGCCCATTGGAACTATTATCTCCATTATTCTCAAAACAAATTTGTTCCTATAGAGTAAATATATTAATAAAAATCAATTTAATATTTAAATTGTAATGTTTATGTTTATATATAGATTGATACTTATTGGATTTATGAGGTGTGTCATGGTCGGCATGTTCGACAATATCATAATGAACAAGAAGGCAAGACACAAAAAGAGCAAGAGTATTATTTAGGAAAATGGAAAATTTTTGATGGTCTTAAATTAGGTACATTTATTAAAATAATTTTTTTATTTCATGAATTGTATACAGTATAAAACTCATACAATTTGTATGATAAAGTAAGACATTATCATTTTTTCCCCTAAGAAAAAAAAAAAATATATATATGTATGTATGTATAATATATCCTTACTAATGATATATGTTAAGTTGATTCAAAACTTACTGAGTAATTAATTGAATCATCATTTAATGTTTATTTTAAATTTTTTTCATTATAAAAATTAACAAATATTAAAAGAAATAGACCATTATTAAATTAGACCATAGAGTTTACCATTTATTGAAGACAATTATGTTTTACTCTATCATAAATTATCATGTATTGTTTGTATCCAATTCTCTATCACATTATAATCACAGAAAATTTATTTTGCAGAAGAGGAATTAAAAAGATTAGTAAGTTTAAATTATCCTGGACCTTCAAAAACAAGAAAAGTCGATGGTGTAAGTTTACCATATTTTGAAATGAGTATGTCTGATGGTACAGTTTGTGATCTCAGTGGCCGACCAAGACAAACCAATGTACTGTATGTTTGCTATCCTCAAAGTAAACATAATGTGTTTTCAGTAAAGGAAATTTCTATCTGTCAGTATGAAATAATAATTTTAACATCATTCTTATGTACTCATCCATGGTACAAGTAAGTATTTAATAATCAACAATATTAATTTAACAGATAATAATAATTCCATAAAATGAATGTTCAATAATATTTATAGACCACCAAATAGTGATGAATTAAACATTGATTGCCTTCCAGTTGGCGATTCACCACGCAAACCTCATAATTTAAGAGTTCTTCAATCTGATATGTCTAAATTGAAAAAACAAATGAAAATGTTAACTGTAAGTATAAACAATCTTATTCTTAGTTATTTTTTAAAATGTGTTGCAGTTAGCTTACCAATTAGAATTTGTATTTATTATTTTTGACATTATTTTAATTTTATTATTTTTAAAGGATCCTCTCATTAAAAAGGAAAATTACATACTAGCTGTTACAATAGATAAGGTTTATGTTTTATGTTTTATTTATTTTGCTTTTAATGCTTTTGTAGCTTTATATTTTTGAACTTTATAGTAATAATATTATGAATATATTTTTTATGTATGTTATTTATTTTTGAAGAATGGAGAAACTAAAATACAGGTCAAAATACAACCAGCTGCTGAAACAGAATCAAATTTTCCAAAAGAAGATTCTTTGTTAATGCACACGAAATCACCAAATAATGAAATTGAAGAATTTGTAAATGGAAATTTATGTTTATATGGAGTAAGTTTAATTATAACAAAAAAATATATTTGTTTATAATTAACATTGTGTTTTTATTAAAGGGTTCTGGCTGGTGGAAATACGAAATTTGTTATAACAAATATATACGTCAAGTGCATAAAGAAAAAGGGAAACCAGATGAAATTATTGTTTTGGGAGTGTTTGATATACAAGAACATATTAAGTGGCTATCTAGCAATGAAGAGAAAAAACCAAAACTTCATGGCAAGAGACAAACTATATCTCATTTTTACTCTTCGGGGTCTGTCTGTCAAAAAACTGGTGAAAAACGAGAAACTGAGGTAAAAATATTAAATATTATTACTATAATAATATTCAATGTTATGTCAATATTAACTAACCTTGAAATGTTTAGGTACGATTTAAATGTGTAAAAGGTCGATATAATGAAGAGTCGGTAGCACTTTATTTGTTAGAGCCTAAAACGTGTAAATACATACTGACAATTGAATCAGCATCACTGTGTGAATTAATGAATGGACCAATAGATGAATATGGAATATTCAACATAAAGCCCCTTTCTAATGTTAAACGTGATGAAAGTGGTAGTTCATCAAAAACACAACTTGAAGATAAAATGGAGCAACATTTCGCACAATACGTACAAGTTAAAGACACAACTCCTGTTAAACAAGAAACAGAAGTGTCTAAAGATAAAAAGAAAATGAGTAAAATAGAATTATAAGTAATAAGTTTTTGTTTTTGTGTAAATAATTTGAAATCAATTTGCATATAATTGTGTTATTATATATTTTATTTATTAAAATTTATTTATCAAATAAATTAGATCCATGTTTATGAGTTTTTGAGTTTTAGTGTTTTACTTGAAGTAATTCTTATGTATTTTAAAAATGCAGATACTGAAATTCTTAAAGTCTGGAACTCGCTTCCAAACACATTTAATACATTAAAAAAAGTGGCTCAATCTATCCTATCAATTTTTTCGTCAACTTATGCTTGTGAAAGTTTATTCTCCATAATGAATTTAATAAAAACGAAGCAAAGAAATACATTAATCGATGAAACTAGTGCTGCTTGTGTTTCACTGAAAACTACCAACTATACTCCAGATATTAAAATGTTATCTTCTAAAAAACAACAACAGAAATCACATTAATAAATGAAATAAAAGTTTATAAATAAATGTGTACCTAATAAAATATGTGTAATTATTGCATGCTTTTTCTTTTCATCTTTTTTGGCACGCGAGCATATTTCAAAAAACTTGATTTTAAATTTTGGCACTTGACCCAAAAAAAGTTTGCCACCCCTGTTATAGGATAAAAAAAAATTGTTTAATATTTTTACTGTACCTAATATATAAAAATATATTTAAATTTAAACTATTTGAAATGTTTGTTATTATTATTAAAATGTTGAAAATTGAAGAATGATGGTATGCACTAATTAAGTCCTAATTTTTTTCATTAGTCTGTCAGTGTTTAATCTTTTTTAACATAAGATTAATTTTGGAATAGTATCTAATTATGTAACAATAGATTTTACATATAAGTATAATCATTTTCCTCAGACCTTATTTAAAAGTGCATGTTAAATTTACTTGCTTAGTCTGAAAAACTATTTAAGTACTTGGATATCACATTCAAGTTATTGAAATTGTTTTATGACAATGGCGTTGGGTTATACTAGTAGCTAAGCTTTTGTCAATCAATGTTTAAAATAAATAACTATATAATTACTAATTACACTGTTTTTAAGGTGTTCAAGTAAAAATGAAAGTAACATATTTTATTAGAAATATATTGTAAACATTATGGTTTACTATTTTAATAATTAATAACTATATCCATATATTTTGTATATTAATCTACAATGGTTAAATAAATAGGTACAAGCACATAGTCTCTTTAATGTAATACAATCTATGGTTACAACCATATAGATTTATTTTTTCATCCATGGTTGTCCAGAAGTTTTTTTATTTTTTAGGAAATTTCGTCACGTTTTAAATGACAAATGCACCACTATTTAAAAAAAAAATTCCCGAATATTTTAAAATATCGAAATTCATTCAAATTCAAATTTATCAATATTTTAAGCAATGGTTTTTCGAATTTCGCGCCTTAAACGACGGGGTTTCCAACCAGCGGCAATAAGTAATCGCTAAACTTTACAATTGTGTGCGAAACATGGGCGAACAATTTCTGCAAAATGATAGTGTCCATTATCCGAACTCAGCCGCGCATTAAAATTTATTTTTTATTTACGTCATACCGGACGAGTATCCGAAATACAACGTTGGCAGTATTGTTCGGTCACAGCGTAAAATCATTGATAATGTTAAACGTTGATAAGAGGTCAAATGATATATATAACTTTTTTTTAATATTGTTACGGTGTTTAAATTTTCTGACGGAAAATTGTCAAAAATGAAACCCGTCGTGGATTACGTAGTGGCGGCTTCGGCTGACCCGACACCTATCAATCTGTTCACGCCGAGTCCAAATTATGAAAAGTACCATACGACATGGTTGGAAGACAAATGGTTTCCTTTCATGGGTTTCGTGTTGGGCGCCGGATGTTTTTGGTACACCAACACATTAGCTGGGAGACCTTTGCATGCTGGTGAGTCAAGTTACGGCGTGATTTAAAAACCCGTAGAATACTATGCAGGAATCGAATAAATCATTATTTATAGAAACGATTTTTTCTTCCCCTATATTTAGGGTTACACATTAAGCTGGGCGCAGGTATCGTAGGCGCTACAGCCTTATATTATTTGAAACAATATAGAAATGGATATTTGGCCGACAAGGATGCTATGTATAGACATTACATTCAATTACATCCAGAAGAGCTGAGTGCTCCAGGTTTGTGTGCTAATTGGAAAACGCGTTTAATCATACAATAGGTTATATATGTAAATATTTACATATCTACATGAATGATCTTGTAACAGTAAAAACTTAACTCCAGTTTACAGGCATGTAGTCAGAGAATTTTAACTGGGTGGGTCCATAACCATAATTTTTAGGAACCTTAAGGTTAGCCTTAAATTTATAAACTATTATCATTGTTTAATCCAAATAATAGTCGTTCCTAATTCCTATATGTTTTTTGGTATATTATAAAAATTTACCTATATTATTTTAATATGAAAATTACTATTATATTTATTAAAGATATCTGTAAAATAAAATATTTAAGTAAATTTTGTGGGTGGGCCAGCTTAGGGCCAAAGTAATATATAGGTGGGTTAGCCCACCAAGATTCTCTTAGCTACGTGCCTGCCAGTATAGTTATTACTATTATTTTTTCAGATATTTTTCTCGATTATAGAGGTTTTTTTTTATTAAAACATATTTCCTATAATATACATTCTTTATAATTACTATAATGTTTATAATTTTAGAACAAAAATATTTATAAATATTTAACAATGACCAAAAATTTTACTTAATTTCTGATAATATTTATTTGAAATTGTATAAATCAATCACTATACTTTTTCCAACAAGATAAAACTGAATAGTTTCTCATTATTAACAGAGAAAAGTTTGCATATTGTTCCCCATGTTAGAATAAATAGATAATATATATTAATGTTTTATTTTTTGTAAAAAGCAAATTTGTTTTGTTTTAGAACGCAAGAAAGTTGGTGAATTATTCAAGGAATGGGTACCCGTACGTTAATTCCCAATAGTTTAGATTAGTTATTCAAAGAAATAATTGAATTTGTATCGTTATAATTTAACATTTAAATTGTAAAAAAAAAATGTAAGTCTGTAAATTATTTTCACATATAGTTCTAACAGCTGAACAAATATAAAATAAATCTATAGCAACTGTTATCTGTCATCCAAAACTTTTTTTTTTAAATTAAGCTTAGTTTTCTGTTCAAAATCTAACCTATGTTTTATTCTAAGTAAATATGTAACACATTTTTGAAAAACAGAAAGTAATTACTATTCAGTATTAAATTTAAAAAGACAATGTAGATTGATAGAATGTATGGTTGTGGAATTTAAAAAAAAAAACAAATCACTACCGTTTTTGCTATGGATGAATAAAAAGTTGTTTTAAATGCCTAGTAAACAATGAAATTACACTTACAAATAATACGTAATACTTACAATATATACAAATATGATATTATGTATTGTGTAAATAAAAATGATGAGTTTAAATAATAAAAGTAAAGGTTAAACGAAAATGCATGTAAGACATAAATGGGTATGAATTGACTCTTATATCATTTTGATATATTCGGGTTATTTGTAGTTGAGTTTTAATATTATATTTATATAAAGGCATAATTAATTGTGAATTTAGACCGTGATCTGCCTGTTGTCAACCCTTTACTTGAAGGTACAAAAAATAAATGATAATCTGAATACAACAGCTCAATTGATTTCTTAAAATCCATCAGCAAGGATTTACTGAAAGAAAATTTTTTGATTTATTTTCAATATCATTTAATTAATGTTCTATTGGTAAAATATAGTTTGTAGGAAATGACAAAGAAAAAAATGTAATATTCAAATATGATTATGGTTAAATATTTAAGTTTATTGTGAACTTATAAATAAAATACAGAGCATATAAATTTTATGGTTTTGGGTCACCATTTTCATCAAATTTGATTTTCTTATTCTGTCTTTCCAAATTGTCTGGCAAACGTTTCTTCTTACCGTCTCGTATCCAAAGGGCATGTCCAACGAATCTACCAGCAGCTTCTTTGTTAACTCTTGGCATATTTGGTTTGGCCATAGCACCTTTAGCCCTATCCATAGCTGTTTTGATTCTGTCTAATTCACTTTTGATCTTATGAGTAGTTGGATCGAAACCACCTAATCGCAGATACATCCAATATAAACTATTTAACGTAAAGACAATTAGTAAATCGTGTTTGATTTTATCCATCATTGACATTGAATTGTAGTCTGCATTTAGTAGTGAATCAAATAATGATTCAATACTTATAATTTTCTCATCCAAATTTTGAATATTTGCTATCAACTCTCTATCTTGACACAATTCTGCATCCAGGCTCAATTCTGTCATTTTTAATTTATCCTAGATAACAAAAATTGTATGTAGGTTAGAACTCATTTTGATTACATCAACTATACTATTATTATATTCATATTAAAGTGTTTTTTAACACATCAAAAATCTAACATCATAACGTCACTCTGTTAGTTCCAATATCCGTAGGTAGCGCAATGAATATACCAAATACATATATTAAAGTGGTTAAGAAATACACAGTTTGGTCGAGTAAACTAAGTTTTATTTATATGATATCGAGTAAATATTTTTAATTACCCGAGTCACTTTGACGGCGTAATATAAATTTAAATCGTTGTTCGACAGCAGTTGGTTATTAAAATCGATTGTTATTACAACTATGGCGATAGACGGAATGAACGATTCGCAACACGGATAGCTGAAAGACTCGTTCGATTTCAACGATCGCACAAACCGTCGTCAATCACTTTAAAAAATAATTTAAAAAGACGATTCGTGACATACAGTATTAATTTGGTTATCGCACACCTGTCCGAAAAAAGACAGGCTGTTCCGCAATCCGCAGTTAATGGTTATCATTGAATACAACATTATCATTCGTGAAACGTGTGCGCGCAGTGCACGTCCGCATTTAATTTTCTCCCGTCAGTCGATCACACTGCTTCGGATTAGTCATGTTATAGATAAGAATAGTTTATAATTAATTGTTATTAATAATAATAAATAATAATAATACAAAAAATAAAATAAATAGTAATCATAAAAAAAAAAAGTAATAATAATAATAATAATAATTATTATTATTACCTATTACTTAAATAGAACGTTCGATTGTTATTGGTGTATTTAATGGCCTCGTCCTTTGATTTTTATTCACCCCGTAAAACGCGAACAACGTTTTGGCGTCCATTACCCACGAATGTCACCGAATAGATCACAAGTGCCGTAGGTAAGTCCGGTGTTTCGATTGTTCCTGTAATATATGTATATATATGTGGTATATACGAATGCACTACACTCATGTACGTACTATACATGCACTCTGTACGTTCGCGTAAATAACGTAATAATATGCACTTATATGCATTTATTAATATACACACACAAACATACAAATATATATATTTACATTAAATTTATTTATATAGATATTTCTCGCGTTAGAAGGTATTCGTTTGTGGGTGTAATGTTCGAGCAGCATTTGATCGCTAGCACGTTATGTAGCTATTCCTTATTTTTATTATTGTTTTATTCTTAGGGGGGTCAGTGATTTGCAACAAACTGTTGTCGCCATTTGATTTGTACATACACAATGACTGCCGATCATTTTTGTTTGAAATGGAACAACTATCCGTTGAACATGGTTACCGAATTGGATAGTCTTCGCACCAGCGAAGATTTGGTAGACGTCACTTTGTCATGTGATGGACAGTTGTTCAAAGCCCACAAAGTGGTGTTGTCTATGTGCAGTTCTTACTTTCGAAATGTATTCAAGGTAAGGTTAAAACATATAAATTTTTTTCCCGACAAATCCTACATACATAGTTTCTCAACACAATGAATTTCTGTGCACACATTATTCATATCCCAGTTATGTTTATAGGACAATCCTTGTAAACACCCAGTTGTCATTTTAAAAGATGTAAATCAAGATGATGTTAAGGCATTGCTCAATTTTGTGTATCAAGGCACTGTATACATATCTGAGAAAAAACTAGCATCGTTTCTACGTACTGCTGAGCTACTGCAGATTAGAGGTCTAGCTGGTGCAGCTTCGACCATTAATACAGATCTAGTAAATGCACAATATTTATTATAACTTTATAATTAATCTATCATTTATTTATTTATAATTGGTTTATTGTTTAGGAATCAACTCGAACTAGTTTAGAAAAAAACGCTGTGCCTCCATTACAGCAATTGTCTACTAACAACAATAAGGTTGAAAAACAAGATACATCAACTTCAACGACAAAATCTGATTCTCCCAAGTCGCCTAACGGCAAAGTTTCTGCAAAAAGAAAGAAGTGCCTTCCAATAAAATTAAATAAACAATCTGATGATGGGACAGAGTATATGGTGAAAATTATAAATTAAAAAAATTTCTAAATGATAAAAATGGCTAATAATCTATAATTTAACAGGATGAAACAACTAGTAGTGAAACTGATATTTTAAGTAGATTAAAAGTCGATGATATGGACGATGGTAATTTAGATACCAATTGTTATATCGATGAAGACGGTACAAAAGATGGTTTCGGTGATGATCAGTATACACAAGGACCTGACGGAGATGAATATGAAGATGTCGATTTAGATAAAGAAGAAGATATTTCACATTCTGGCACAATGTTTGATGACAAATCATTAATTGCTTCTCGTATGTTAAATGATCCTAAAGGTAATTTATTCTTTTTATATTTTTTTTAATTAGTAAATTTATTTCGATTATTTTGAAATTATTAAATTAGATATCCGTACAAATACATCTAGTGGTATTGATTTTGCTATAGCTTCGGGACCAAATCTATGTATGTCGGATCAATCATTAACAACTGCAGGTAATTTACCATTTTTATAATAGTATATAATATAATATGCTAGTATATAAGTGAAACGTTATTGATTCAACGAGAAAAAAGGAAGCATTTTTTTTCTATATTGAAGATAAATGTATTTCACGGCTTATGAGCCATGCAGGCGGCGCACATATTTTTACAGGATCCCACCTGGCCCAGTGTGGGGACTGCCCCCATTGCGGACAGATGTACAATAACCAGTCGTCGCTGAAGTATCATGTGCGTTTAATGCATTCGGACTTGATGCGCCGGCTGTGTTGTTACCTTTGCCCCAGTTCATTTGTGTATCGTGAGGCGTACAAAACGCATATGCGACAAGAGCACAATGTCAAATTGTGATGAATGTCCGGTTGAAATATTTTGTGTAAGTGGACAAAAATGGTTGTTGGTCGGTCGGAGCATGGTGTATTGTTTGTGATGGGGGAAGTCTCGAGCACTAAACATTCCAAATATGTATAAATTCAACAATTAACAATCTTAAAACAAATGTAACACTAATTAATTAATTACTTAATATAATATTGATTTTTAATGTTAACATACTATTTATTAACTTTGGCTTTATGTTAATTGTCTAACAATATTGAAACTATACATTATTTAGTATTTATTAATTACTTAAGTAATTAATTAAATGTACACATTTATGTTTAAAATAACAATAATGGTACTTTTGCGTTTATATATTATAGATGCGAGTTAGAAATACCCATAATAATAGCCAAAGTGCGGTGGAATACAAAATGTTTATGCATTGACTTTGATTTATTTAATTTTCTCTCTGAAAGAGTTTTTTGACTTAAGTTTAAATTTGTATTGTAAGTAGCATGTTCCGTGAATTTATTATTTGTTATGCATTTTGTGTGTATGACAATTTTTTTTAAAATTAAAATTGAGAAACAATATTCATATTCTTAAGTGTAATAGCTGTATATTTTAATTTCTTTTAAACTTTTAGAGTTTAACATTTCTATTTAAACTCTATTGGGGTCTACATTTATTTATTATTAAATTTGATTTAAATCTCATTATTTAAATAACATAGAAGTTATGTATGCATTAAAAAATTTCTTCACTTTTACATACAAATTTTTAAATTGTATTTTTGGTATTGCTATTAATGCAATTAATTTAGTAAAAAGCAGAATATCTTATATACATTATAATTTCTTAATAAATTTATAAATGTACACTATCCAATAATATGTACTAGTAAGTTATAATCAAAACAATTAAACTACTGAAGCTTTTTGTTTATTAAATTATATTTACATTATTATGTATGTAATTTTTTATTTTTATTTCTTATTATTAATTGAATGAAGATTTTATTTGATATTCTACTTAAATTAAATTAAAACAAAATTATATAGAAATATTTATAATTTATAATTGTGAAAATATCAAAAGATTATACCCTACATTTTATTTATAAAATAAAATTTCTAATCTTAAATAAATTAACTTATAAAATAATGTTGAGAAAACAATATATATATAAAGAAAAACCTCTAAAATATACGAAATTACAATATTGTTTTATAAAATATTATATATATATATATTTATTTATTTGGTTGTAAAATAAAATATTGTTTTATAGCTTTTTTGGATTTCGTTTAAATTTGGTAATTATTTTAATGAAATAATATAATTTATATATTTTTCATTTATTTTAATTTGTGTTACATATCTGAAGACTTGAATGAAATATAGTTGATACTACAATATTTTTTCATGATAGCATATAAATATATAAAAATGTTGTAATTGATATAGTATATCTAATATATGGGTTAGGTTAATAAAATCATTTTGATTTGTACATTTTTTTCTTTTACTATAAAATTGATTAATAATAATTTTTAATAATGTTGTTTATTAGGGATGGACTAAACTCTGGTTTTTAGAGTCTAACCAAATTTTGGTCTGCTATTCACAAACTCCTCAAACCTTACATTTTTTCCTTGGAGAGAGTGAGGACTTATATTTTTATATTATAATATTATATCATATATTATATTGTACACCACCAACGTAGCATGTACATTTTTCGGTTTGAAAATAATTTCAAGTTCAAATTTCAAATAGCTTGACTGTCTAGGTCAATAAATCTATATTAATCTATTATTATTTATTTCGATTTATAATTGTATAATACATAAAATAATTGATCGTTGTATATATAATATTTTCTAATAATATGTCTCTTATTGTTTTTCAAGTTGTATATGTTAGTAAGTATGTCAGATGAATAATAATAATTTTTGGTTTAAGTATCTACCAGAATTATAATTTTCTTTAATGAAATATAAGTACCAAATATTAATTTGACTGTTTTTTTTTCAAATAGTTTTAGTGAACTGTCAAAAGTTTATATCTCATAACAGCAAACTAAAATTAAACAAGATAAATATCTAAAACATATGGGGTAAACAATTGAAATTATATATTATTTATTATGTCAAACAGATGTGTTCAAAGTTTTAAAAATAAAATTGCATTGTTAGAGTTGAAATATGTTCATTATGTTCACTTTTTATAGATTATTAAAAAGGAATATATAGTTATAATAAATTAATGTAAAAAAAAAACTTGTTTAATTAGTAATTTATTTATTCTATGTTTAGTATGAATTTATAAATATTTTTAATTTATAAGGTCAAAGTAGTATTTTTTTGTGTTTAAATTAAATTTGTTAAAATAATTGATAATAAAAACTAGACTGGTTATTTAAAATATAATATATTAATTTAATAAACATTTTTTATAAATTAATTTTTTAATTTAATTAATGCTACTACACAAGTCATTTCTATATTAATAATAATAATAATAAATTATTTATTTGTATTATTGCCATAGTGTACATTACACAAGCAGTGTTCATCAACATTTTAAAATATTTAAAAAAATTTAAAACATATATGTGTATTATATACATATGATTTGTAGAAAATTATAAGTAAAATTCGAAAAAATGAATTAAATAATTTTTTAAATGGAATTTTTTCCACATTTCTATGTGATGTGAATGTTTATGATTTGACAGTCAGTCGTCTTAAGTATAGATTGTTAGATTAGTTTCGATGTTTTAATTTACAGTATTTTTCATAGATAATGATTGTCCATTTATGTTCTATAAACACATGTAGTTAACAGATTGTAAGGGCTGCCATAAATAAAAAGTAGAAAAATTACGATCCATTCTACCACTGTTTCCTCAGGCCGGCCAAAAGCTCCAAATCGGCTTCCACATAGTGTGATATGACGATGACCATTGAATTTAGTATTTAGGTTAAAAAAAGAATATTCACAGTTGTTATGTCATGATTAACAATCAAAACTGAACGGACTACAGTGTTATACAATTTGTAAACATGAATTTGATATCATAATTGAGTGGTTTAATACGCATCGTCTGTCATTTACTTTAACTATTAATTACACAAATATGAATTTTGTCCGGTGAAATGGTGTAATCCACTTGTTGATGATAATCGCACGATGTCCAGTTTACTTCGCGATAGTTTTTGATAGCAGTGTTATTTTGTAATATTGATTAATGATTATTGCATTTATTTTTCGTTTTTTTTCCAGACCGTCTAGGCCGTCGACCATGTCCATTGTGCCAAAAAGTGATCTCTAACAAGTCAAACCTATTGAAACACATGCGCATTAGACACAGTGACGAATATAATCCGGCCGGTTGCAGCGTGTGCGGCAAAGTGTTCAAGAATAAATACAGCTTACGAGCTCACATAAACATTTACCACAAGGAACACACAACAGTCAATAACACAAATAACCAAAGTACGTATCAAGTGTACAACAATAGTAGTGTGGGCCAACAACAGCAAATGCAACAACACCAACAGTCAACTCCGGTACAACAGCAGTCCGTCAACAATTCGGGTGGTTCGTATTTGACCAGCTCATCATCTGTCAACTGTTTTAACCAGTCATCAAACACCAATACCACGACAACCAGTGGCTACATTATACAACAGCAATCGCCCACATCGCCATTCCTAAACAAAATCTCATTGGATCTCCCATCTCCGTATCAGTTAACAAACCAGGCCACATCTGGGCCGCCCTTGTCGCCACTTTAACCACTATTTCCACTAGCATCATCAGCCGGTGAATTCTTCAACGTTGTCGGTTGCGCATGACTCATTTGGAGGTTTAATTTAAAGTATGCCTTCCCGATTAACTATACTGACTAATTTGTTTATGTATGTTATAACGTATAATCATTATTATATAAAAAATAATATATATTGTAGTATAAGGAGAAGGGTCGGTTAGATGTTTGTTTAATTTTTACCGGTTTTCTTTCTTCTTGATTACTTTAAAATGTATTTAAAATAATATAAGCCCAAAGTAACTTTAAACGTTTTTACCTAATATATATTAAAGAGTAAATATATATGTATTTATTTTATCTTTTAGAATATAATATTATATTATGGTGTGCCAATAATTGATCGTAATAAGTTATAAAAAAATTTTAAAAACTAATCTGTAACTGTAAATAATATTTATATTAATGAAGTTTGCTTTTTATAGCAGCCTACTGCTATATTATTATTATATATTCTATAAAGGCCAAACGATTCTAAGACTGAAAAAAAATTTTAAAATCATTTATTATTCGAATATTACTTTTGAATTGTATTTTTTTAGTTCATAACTAACCAAGTAACTTACTAAGGGATGAAATGGACTTGTTTTGTTCACTTGAGAGGAATAAGTCTTGTCAATCCCATACTCTATAGTATTTCGATATTTTATATTCGTTAGCAATAAAAAAAAAATATTTTAACATAGTCATAATCATATATATATATGTTTTGGAATTTATTACCTACCAAAGATATGGAACTGATGGAATATAACCCACTAATATTTTATAAAATAATTGTAATGAGTCTAATTAAGTGAGTACTATGTGTATATTATGCACCCGGTTTTGATTTTCGTGTTTTCGATTTATTTTTAAAATTATATTGTACACATATATACACAGCACCATAGTTTTGTCTTTTCTTTTTGGTTTTACTATATAATTGCCCTAATATTGTTTTCCCCAATAATAATAATAATAATTATTATTATTATTATTTTTTTGTGGACAATGATTGTTTTTCACAGGGGTTTTTTTTATATATGTAATATTAATTAATTAATTAGGGTTTTATCGTATGTAGGAATTTATCATCAATAGTTCAACATAATTATTATTTGTTCGGTTTTTTTCCTCCTTTTATTTTGTATTTTAGTGAAACTTTTAGTATTTCTTATTATTTATTATATTTATTTATTTATTTATTTTTATTAATTTTTTTTTTTTTTTTTGGGGTTCCAAAGTGTGTATTTGACTGATATAGTTTATAGTATAAAAAAAAATGAAATAATATATATTATTTTTTTTAAACATAGAAATGAGTCAACTAACGTTTTATTTATACATTAAATATTAATATATATTTATGTTTTACGTATGATTAATATATAAAAATAATAATAATTGTAATTGTAAATCAAATATATATTTTATTTAGACTAAAACTGTAGCGTTAGAATTTCATTTGGTCTTCAGCTGCCTCCTTTCCATTATATTCTGTTCGTGACCAGAAGTGTGGTAATTTGTTTTCGATCCGATTGGAAAAAAAACAAACGCGCGGTTCTCACCAGTCCGTCGGCCGACCGACCTCGTGGTTGTTGGAATCCGTTCAGATTTGCATCCTTCCGAAACGATTTTGACGCGCGCGATAAAAAACCGGCGACAAACGTGAAGGTTAGGTTCGTTAACGTCTGAAATGTTTTTCATTTTCGTTCACGTGCGCGTGTATCGCGACAAAAACGCTGACGTCTAACTCCGCGTAGAAATGGCCGGGTGAGAGAAGAACGTCGTAATCATTTATATCCGGTACTTAAAACCGGAGCCCGTTTTTGTGCGTTATAGTTCAGGACATTGTGTAGCGGGCAAATTCATGTGCGTGTTGTTATTTTTGAAGCTGAACGGTTATTGAACGGTATTTCGACACAAAAGCATTGAAGCCCCTTTCATTTACACGTATACGACCCCCTTATTAATACTGCGATGCGTTGTAACGAAAATAATAAAAAACAGCACTTGCTTTAAACGTTATGCATAAAAAGTCGTGATATCGTGCATAAATGGTAGGCGGATTCAATTTAAAATACGCTATATTACACACTCTCGTACGGCTAAACAAAAATGTTCAAACATTATGTGGTTAACGTAGCAACGAATGAAAACGATGATTTACGAACACTATCAGGAAACACAAAGGATAAAATATAGACGAAGGACGGGGGAAATCGGGCATTCAAAAAGTTCAATGTGAAGCTCGCAATAAACGTTACGTAGGCCAAACAAAAAAGGAATATAAATGTTAGGCTTAAAGAACATTTAAGAAACGGTTAAAAGTCGAGAAGACGAAAAACGTCGAACGTTCGATCGGTTAATACCGACCGTAATATTGAAAAAAAAAATGTAAATAATCACGAAGGGTTAGACATAAGAGAAACACGGATAGAAATGTCAAAAAAATAAAAATAATTCGTTGAACCGGGGGACTCGAGCCGATTACAAAATTCGTTATCAAAATGAATGCAAACGTAAACCGAATAACAGCGAGACGACACGGGGATTCCGGTTTGCGCGGCCGGACGACTGACTCGTCATCACGACCAATCGGTGAGAGTTTGCGTCGTCGGCAATAAAAACCGTATAAATACGGGTGTGTGCACACAGCGTTTTAACCCTATCCTTCTAACGTATAATAATAAAACCTGGATTTCCCCTGACCACACTGTTCTGACAATTCCGATTTAACTCCCCCTCACCAGTGAAGACTCACGTCTGGTCTAGTTAAAGGCGTAGGCCGTCCCCACTTGCAATGCAAAAATAGCGTTTTAACGGTTAGTAGCTCGCGCCGATGACGACGACGACGGGAGCCGTCGAGACGCGTGTACGCGGTTATTGTGTGTAATTTTTGTCGTTTCGTTCGTGAAACAACATTTGTGTGCAAAAACGATCACGAGTTCTATTATATGTTTTAATGGTTGAAACGCCGTTAATTTCAAACCGAACGTTTTTGAAATAATCGCTAACCAACCCCCATAGAATATAAACTATAGCCATTATACGCTAATCACGAATCCGGCAGGATGATGTATATCTTTATAGGAGTGTTAACGTTTATTTAATAATTTAATAATTTCTCTAAAATGTTAAACGTACGTGTTTATAATATTTGTTTGTAATTAAAATTATAAACTATAGTTGAGCTTTCGTCGATCGAGTGTGTAATCCATATGATCCTACATGACCGCGTACGGATTTATCAATTGAATTTTAGAAAATATACAAAATACGATTTAAAATTGAACTATGTGCATACCGTTATACGTAGGTATGAGAAAAATCAATACACTCAATTATTGGAAAAATCAAATGAAAATAATGAATAGCAAGATGATCTGGGGGAAAATGTTAACGCGGTAAATGACGCTGACACGCTAATTTACAATTTACAGACGTTGGACAAATGACCGTCGTACGGAGTGTACAGACCGACAGTTACGCATGATCTGTACTTGATAAAACGTAACGTCACAGATAATTTCAAGTTATCTGTACTCCGTGGTAAATATTGTGCTGATATATGTCCGAAATTTCCGTTGAACACCGTGTTTGGACATTACCGGTGAACTGGTACCCGCGGTTTCTCGTGATGTGTGGAATATTTCATTTGGAACGGGTTTTTTAAATTTCCAATTCGAGCACCGGGGTAAGTCGACGACTTGAGACCGTGTTGTTGATCGTATTTTTCGATATATTGGTTGTATAATAAATGACCGAACGAGTCCCTCGAGGACAGACCGTCTAAATCAACAATTATCGTCTAAGAGTCTTGACAACACTCGGAGGACGAGTCAAAAGAAAACGGCCGGAACTTGGTGGAAAACGATTCGACCTACTCCACATGACGATTACGTAAATTAATATCTTTCATCTTCGTCGCTACCCATGTTCCTTTTGGCTAAAGGAGACAGTAGCGGTACGTCTCAGTTCCGCACCGATATTAAACGACCACACCACTGACAAAATGATGGCCGACGAGCAGTGTATAGCATTTTATTTAAATTTGCGGGTGTTATTTTTCAAAGTATTCTAAGGACGGTCTAGGTATGGCGATGCGATTTGTCCGTAACACTACGTCTGACCAGTGTCAGAAAAAAACAAAACAAAAAACACCTTTCATTTGAAGATAGTTTTTTTTTTTTTATTGTTTCCACTAAACAAATTCATATTTTTTTAAGCAAAGTTAAATATATCATTTCTTTTAATTACACAAACATTGAATATATGTATTCATATATATATTTCTACCTAATATATAATATATATGTATGTATACTCATCATTTACTTTTTAAATTTTTTTCAATTCCATCTCATATAAATTAACAAATTTCAATTCTCATAGCACAAAAATAAAAGTAAAAATAATAATTATAGCGTAGAGGAACCAAACGCCGGATAGTAGAATAGAATAATATAATAATAGTAATATTGCTAGTATTATTGTTTTAGATATATATTTATCGTTTAAAAAATAAATATAGCGAAATCGTATTGAAATGTACACTTTAAAAAGCCTTAAAAGGTAACTAAAAATCGTGTGTTTCTTCTATAAGAAAAAATTAAATATTTTCCATTAATTTCAATAATATAATTCAATATATAGGATATAAATAAATCAATAAAAATTCTTAAGATATTACTCTAAGATTGCTCTAAATATATTTTATTCCATCAATATTTTATCGACCAGGCATATTGTTATTTTTAAATATTCATAACAAAAATAATACTTTAAATATATTATATATACGAACAACGTGTCAATTTTAATATTAGCTTAATAGTTTTTTTTTCTTTTTAAATAAATTAGATATTAAACGGATGTAAATAGGCATTAAAAAAAAAATTAAATAAATAAATAAATAAAAATTACAGTAAATAAATAAAACATCTCTAGATATCTAAAATAAATAATAATGATGAAAAAAAAAAAAATAAACATTCATATTGTAATGGTTAATATCGATATACGTAAAATATAAAATAATAATAAAACATTGATGTGCAAGGTCCGAAAAAAATACATAAAAATTTTCTATTTTGACATTGTGCGTGGACTGCCTTATTCCTGCATGTATTAATAATAATTATATATTTATATTTTCCAAAGCGAGTATAGAGGAATATTATAATGATATATTATTTAATTAGCTGTCATCCATCGATAATAATTAAATGTTATTTGAACAATTGGTTGGAAAAAAAAATAAATAAAAAAATAGAAATAGAAAAACGCGTGAGGATACGGCGGCGACAACGGAAATGGACCCAGGACTTGCGGACACACGGCACGCGGTCTGTACTTATCTTATGTGTGATCGGAGGGCCAAGGCAATTATTAAATGTGTGTTTACACTTTTTTCAGCGTAAAGAAGCTGCGACGTTTGGGTTCGTCACGTTTGTCGCCGACCGCGGGCAGTGTCTGTGATCGAGACTGTGTGCCTGATGCGTCTTGGTCACATACGTTCTTTAGGGTGTTCACCCATTGGCGCATCTCAGCGTCGTTGCGCGCCTGGAACAGAAACTCAGCGCCGCTGGCTAGCTTGACACGCAGCACGAACTTCTTTTTGGTGTAGTCGGTGGCCACTTCCGCAGAGCCACCGCGTAGGTCGATCGGTGCCTCTCCTTTGAAGTACGTTTCTGGTGATGTTTTCACCATTTTGGCGTCTTTGTAGAACGCCAAGTTTGTGCCTTGCACGCATACAAACACCTTTGTCCCACGACCTAGATGAACAAAAAAAAACATTGTTATGATTATAATACAACACTTTTAAAACAATAGTTTTTTTTAACATTTGACATTTGTACTTGTTGAAATTTTGTCGAGTTTTTGTACAAGTAAGAATCATCAACGATTGTCAATTGGAAAAATGAACATAGGAAGTAAGATGGAATTTTACAAATGTAATTTTTTGAATTGTAAAAAAAAAAAAAAATCAAAAGTGTAATCAACCACAAACCTGTGCAATGTTCCTGAAGTAGGAACTAATAAATAACACACACACAATGATATAATGTTCAAAATATCAGCAGAACCTTATAAATGATATTTTGCAATGGAGAAATTATTCAAATACTCCTTAATTAACAAGTCAAAAACATTCATATACTCGAGCTGTCTATGACCAATTATATTTTATGGATGTGAAACATGGTCAGTGACAAGGGACAATGAAGAAAAGTTGATGACCTTAAATAAGAAAAATGTATGACTCAATTGTGGAAAACTGAGTATTGAACAAGAACAATATATATAGATGAATTAATGAAAGATAGTCGATAGCAAAAGACCTAGAGGTCATTTAGAGATGGACACGGTATTCAACCTTTGGTCCTCAACATGCTGTAAAAGTTACAAAAGAAAAACCATCTAAAAAGGAATTATTTCATCACACAGTAAAGATAGAAAATGTAAAAACATCAATTCGCTTAAAATTAAAAATCAACACAGTGATAAAACATTACCTGTTTGATGCTTTTTTTGTGGTTGATTCCCATTCATGTTTTCTGTTGAGTATTCCTTCTAAGATTTCACCATCAACTTCAGTGGCCGATTGATCTATAACAACGGTTGACACAAAAAAATACCATTAGAACATAGAATAAAAAATGGCTAAAACACATATAAATCCCAGCTTCTAGGTATACCCCATGCTCAACATTGTGGAAGTGACTTGTATTATCACATAATCATGCACAAGACTTACACATGGATGTCTTTTGATGGACGGATAATGACTCGGAAGCGAGTTTTTTTGAAATTACAATACCTGAAGTCAGTTCAATTGAAGTGGTCTCATCATCACTAGCTGACACAGCCGGCAATGGGCTTTTTTGAGGAGATTTTTTCCATCGAAAACTCCGGAACGGTGACTTTGATCGTGATTTGTCCTTGTTGCGGTCTTTGATTAATTGGCCACGCGAAGCTACGTTTTCAAGATACACACACACAAACAAAAATACTTTTACAAACAAGCAAAACTAACAAAATTTTAACGTTTTTTTTTTTTTTCATATCAGAGCGCAATGTGATGATTGCGCCTGAACACGAGAATACGTCACATGCCAACAACAAATAATTACATGATTGATATTAAACATATATTTAACAAAAGCAAGCATACGCTCAAGATGGCCACGAAATACTTACTCGCAGGCAACGTAGATGCGGATCTAGAAACCCCTGCAGGCGCAGCAGGACTGGCAATGCTCTTCCTACCGGATGCAGAGCTGTCATGCACTACAAATGTTAATAAACAACAAACACTTTCAATTTAATTACATGCCGAAAAAAAGAAGATAAATTAATGCTTATTAAACTACGATTAAAATGATAGCAATACTACTCATGCAATAAGATAATGTTCTATAAAATATAATATGTACACCTACAGATACCTGCATTAAATAAAATAAATAAAATGCACACTAAAACTATTGATAAGAATAAAAAATAAAAATAAACATGTTAAATTAAATGAACTGACCTGCGGTCGGTTTTTCGATGGGCGATGTCAGTGCGAGGTTAGTGGGTGGAGGTTTACGTATTGACGCTAATGTTAGATTTAGAGAACGCAAGCGTGCAAATAACAGAAAAACAATATGTTCATATTATACATGTGTATTTTTTTTTTTAATTTGATCTTTCTTACGACCAATTATACGTTTCATATAGAAATTAGTAATTTCAGAATGCACCATTATTTAACAGATTCATCTTTATACATAATTTGTACTTTTACATGGTTAAAGATAAGATGATCAAATTATAGGCAAAAATATTATAATGTGTTTATTTACATCATATTTCATATAGATTGATAAAATCTTGATGCATTAAACAAATATATTTATAAGCATTTATATATAGACAATATATTACAGAATTAACATCCTCGGTGCATAAATAATATACAGATAGGTTCACTAGTGGTCAGACCTCGAGAGGTCTGTGGAGGTGGCTTAATAATTTATTATTCTATTTTGAAAATAAACAATAATTAAAAGCAAAAATTATTTTTCTGAGGTTAAAGGTCCATGGCTGTTTTTATATTCAAAAGGGTACTATGACCCTGAAAAAAGTTAAGAACAAGGATGCTTAAAAAAATTAAAAATTTTAGTACCTATGACCCTGAAAAAAAGTTAAGAACAAGGATGCTTAGGAAAATTAAAAATTTATGTTTACCTATAAAAACTATTATAACTGATAAAAGAAAAAAAAGAAGAAATTGATAATCATGGCATCACTAATATCCTCCTCCATTTCTTTTGTACCCATTACATTGCATGCTTTAGAAATATTTAAAACTAAACACTATAGTCAACTTACCAGGACGACCTTCTCCGACTTTAGCTTGTTTTCCATCTGCTTCTGATGCTTCTTCCGCTCTGAAAAAACGTAGCCATAATACAATAGGTTTTTTTTTATCCAAAACAAATAAATGTATAAATAATAATAATAATAAAATATATAGTAGTTAACATACGCAGCTTTTTCTGCTGCTTCGGCTTTAGCTTGAGCTGCTTGTTTAGCTAGCTCCTCTTGGCGTTTTCGTTCTTCTTCTTCTTTTCTACGTTGAATTTCTTTTAATTCAAACTGAACAAAATAATATTCTCAGCCATTATAAATATAGTTTTTGATCAATAAAATGTTATAATACATACAGTAGTTAAACGCTCTAAAGCACAGAACCTTTCTTCTTGTGCAATGGCTGATTTTTCAAATGCTTCATGTTTCTTAATCAAATTTTCCACTTGATCAATGGTCATCTACAGAATCATTAAGAGAAAATTAATCCAATAAATAACCGTTTCAATAAAGATAACCAATGAAACTCACTCCGAATTCCAGACTCATGATATATGGTTCTTGGGCCAATAACCACGCTTCAGCAACTGCAGCGTCTCTGGCAAACTGATATACTTCCAAAACTGAAAATTAAACATTGAATATAATAAGAATAACATACATATTAAACACATGATAATAACGAAATAATACTAACTTAGTTGCAGATTTTCCCACCGATCTTCCCATCTATTAAGTAGCGAGTTTCTTTGGTTGTTCAATAATAATAATTTATCTTTAATCTAGAAAAATTCAAAACAATTTATAAATTAGACCCATAAATCTAATAATGAAACAAATCAAGTAATTTACGTCTTTAGAGGCGTAATGGTTTCTCGAAATTAGTTCTTTGCCTAAAGAAATGCAAACAGTGAAATTATCTTCTCTGGTGTCAATTTCTGCTTTTAAACTCTGATGATTATTCATCAATAGTTCGACGCCGCTAACATCCCTAAAAAAAAAGTTTATTACACTACGTGTAAACTTTAAAAACTATTAAATTACCTTGGTTTTTCTGATGTGTTCATCTGTCTGACCATGTCATCCATCCATAAAGATAATGTTCTGACCATGTTGAAGAACTTATGTAAATCTCCGGTATCAGCTAATTTCTGTTTGCGTAGTTCACATTCAGATTGTAAAGCAGCCCAAGCATTCACAACTTCGGCTTCTCGTCCTGTAATTTCTTTCGCTTTGTCTCCAGCATATGATGTTTGTAATCGAGCAGAATCTTCGCTGATAGCTTGAACCTGAGTACTGAGCGTGTGTAGGTCTTGTAAGAAACTTTGGTGTTTACGTTGTAGTGTGTGGACAGAACCAGCATCGCGACCAAGATCTTCAGACATTTCATGACTTTTTTCTGCAATACGACTAACCATGTCTTTACAATCATGGAAGAATTTGTGCAATTCTCGTGAAGCAACCAACATCTAAGGAAAAAATAAAAATGCATTTAGTATTTATATACATAAAAAAATTTTCATTCCTTACTTGTGTTCTAGTTTCGATTAGTTCAAGTAAATCTTGCCATTGTTCATTTAGACTGTCCTTCCATTCAGCAATAGTAGCAGAGTCACTGTGACCAACATTAATAAGTTGATCAGCAATACCATTAACTGTCGCCACACGTTCACTACCAGTTGTTTCAGTATCGCGAGCAAATTCCTTAAATCTCTCCCATAACAACTATAGAAAAATAATTACGGTTTAAAATAATATCAAACACAGTATACAGGCGGAAAACATATCAGCTAAATGACTTACAGTCACATGGTCATAGTCTTGGCCAAGTTCATGTGAACCAGCGACAATTTCACGTTCAGCTATCCATTGTTCTAAATCATCCACTTCACGGTGCAACATGTACAACTTCAAAGCTTCGTCTAACTTTGCTCTGCGTTCTCCTGCCAAATCTTTTAGACCAGCATATAATTTGTCGACTTGCGATTGTTTCACGGCTATTTGGTCACTTTCAGGATGCATTTCGCTTGTGAGTTGACGAGCTGTTTCACCCAATTGTCTAATTGTATCAGCATAGTTGTCTACAGCTAATTCTAAAGACTCGTGTTTTTTCTTCAAGTTCTGTGCTGAAATCTGATCTTTCCCACGATCTTCTACCATCATGTATAATTCTTGTTCACCCATCCAACTTTCTGCTTCGCTGGCGTCGAAGAAGTACTGTAAGTATATTAATATTTATATTATATACACGCTTCAAATTAGTGTTTATTTAATTAACTTGTACATATCAACAAGCTAAGAATTTAATAATGAATACAATTACAATAATCAAAGAATAATTTGACAAAAAACATAGTGAAATATTAATGTTAAAACATTAATTTATCACTTAACTATCATTTAAAAATTAAAAATGGAACATTTATTAAATTACCTTATTATGCAGCAGAGTAGAGATTATCAGTAGGTCTTAATAAGAATTTGGAAACCATGATAAAGCTTGCATGATAAACCTGTAGCTTTTACCCATTTATTAGATGTTTTAATCACCAAAATTTATATAAAAAAAAATTATTTAATTCATGTACAATCTGTGATAATAGTTGTGATGTATTAATTATTTTTAGTAAAAAGTAATTTATTCCTTTTGGCATTTAGAGAGAAATTTTTATGAATATTATAGACAGAATTATTTGTATTGAGTTTCTATACATTATTCTTTGAGTATGTTATTTGTCGTTTCCATTTTAAGCCTTAAAAATTACCCTTTTTATTTTTATCCATTTTAGGACATTAGTACCATATATTTGTTACCAACTCCCCCTTCTCATAACTAATTATATTCCAATATTACATTGACATTATCACATTAGACATACTTGTTGGGCTTTTTCAGATTGAAGTAGCATTTTCCTACGATGTTCAACAGCTTGTTGAAGTTGTTGCCAACGTTGAGTTAGATCATGTATAAGGTCTGTGAATTGCGAAGCATCTTCATGTCCTTCATCAATCAACTTTTGACCATTGCTACAGACTAGATTAATTCGATGTTCGTGATTATCGATTTCATTACCCAAAGACTAAAACACAATGAGAAAACAATTAATAAATAATAAAAAAACATATTAATAGTAAAATATACATTAATACAAAATAATATTATTACTTGATTTTTCTTTTGTAGCATGTTGACATTGAACAAGCTATTTCCATACTCAGTCGATGTAGCCATTGGGGTCTTTTCTGCAATCCATAATTTTTCATCTTCAACGTCCCTCCTGAATTGGAATGCTTCTTTCTTTTTCTCCAGCTGTCTTTGTCTAACTTTTAATGGTTCTTTAAGTTGTTCGAATCTTTCTTCCACTTTAGTTTTCTTTGGAATGATTGTCTCTACTTTCTCAGGAACAGTCTTTTTCAAGTATTCAGCTTGCGTTTCTAATTCAACGACCTGTTTAGCTTTTACAGCCATTTGGGTTTCAATCATTTGTTGTTTTTGCATAAGTATATTGA
Organism: Schlechtendalia chinensis; assembly: GCA_019022885.1. Classification (NCBI taxonomy): domain Eukaryota; kingdom Metazoa; phylum Arthropoda; class Insecta; order Hemiptera; family Aphididae; genus Schlechtendalia; species Schlechtendalia chinensis. The sequence goes on from CM032347.1 coordinate 2,634,637, forward strand.
CTGAAGCCAAATCGGTTCCAGTGTCAGCAGCTTCAATCTGTTTCTCTAGATCATCCATCCATGAGTCAATATCTTCGCAAGTTTGGTGTATGAGGACTTCTCTATTCGTGTCAAACAAACGTTCACCTTTTTCTTTTGTGGTCTTCTCAAGATCGTCAAACTGTCCTAGCATTTCAGATATTTTTGGCTTAATTATTTGAGCCAATTCAGGTTTCTCTTTCATCAATTCCTCTCCTGCTAGCTGCACTCTATCCAATCTATCTTTGTTGGATGCAATTTCTGCTTCAAAAGCTTGGTGACGTGTCCATTTGCTGTGTACAGTCTTTGCACTTCTGTATGTTTCGTCTTGAGCTGTAAACTTCTTCTCTTGAATCCATTGTTGGAGTTCATCAGAATCTTGAAGAAATTGGTGAAGTTGTAATTGATCTTTAAGTTGATCCATGAGTTCTTGAGCTTTGTTACGGTTGGCATCTCGTCGTTCTTGAATGGAAGCCGATTTCTTTTTAATTTTATCGGCTTCAAAATGATCTTCATCCACCAGTTTATTTGCAAATTGAGTGACGGCATTGATTTTGTCTTCATTAGCTTCCATTGTAGTTAAGAAAGCTTCATGACGTTTGATTAAGTTTTCAGCATGTTCTAGATTAGACTAGAGCAAAAAAAAAAAGAAATAAAATTAAAACATTAATAACAAAAATATTTAATTTTTTTACTATACATAAGTTTCAATTTAACTTACTGGAACTTCGTCTTTAGATAGAGCATGTTCTTGTTGAGAAAGTAATACTTCAGCTTGGCGAGCGTCACGGTTAAACATTTGTAGATTGAGAGACTTGGAAAGAAGTTGTTGTCTATTTTCCCACATCTTATGCAATTCTTGCCATCCATCGCGTAAAGCCTTGAGTCGCTCTCTCAGGAACATATATTGAGGATCATCTTGTGTTCCGGGTTCCTAAAAGTACAATAATATATGAAACAAAAAATAATTTAGATTACCAGGTGGTTGTACATACAGCTGTAACTTTTTCTCCGTACTCCATCATTTGAGTGTAATCAGCAGTGTAGTTGTCGATTTCTTCCCGGATAGCTTGATGTTGGGAAAGAAGTTTTTCAGCATCTGATAATGAAGATGGGATATCTTCTGAAGCCACATCAGTTTGAGTTTTAGTCAACCATGCTTGGAAGTGATCCAAGTCGCGTAGAAAACGATGAAGGTCGCCAGCTTCTTCTAGTTTAGAATCTCGTTCTTTCAACTGAGTAACAAATATATTTATTTGAAATAATTAAAATACATAATAATAATAATAATAAATTTGTTTACTTACCATTTGAGTTAATTCTTCCCAGTCATTTTGGATTGTTTCTATTCTTTCTCGGATTACGGCAGCTTCTTCAGGATGTTCCTTCTCATTCAATTGTGCTTCAGATTCCAATGAATCTAATTTGGCTTGAATTGCAGCTAAATCTCTTTCCATGCCAGATAATCGACGCTATTATAAATGTGTAATTTGTTAATATTTTAATATTACATACATATATTTTTTATGACAATTAAATAAATAAATTTTACTTGTAATGTCATTATTCCAGTAAGATCCATTTCCAGACTGTCTGTTGATTGTAAGATTCGTTTTTTGTCTTCAATCCATGAAATAGTTTCCCTGCATTCAATATGGAATGTCTGTACACCATGAGCAGAATTGAGTTGGTCACGTTTAGCTTCAGCTTTATCTCGTAAATCGGCCCATTCATGATTCAACTGTAACAAAGAAATGTATAGTTATTTTAAATAATATTATAGTGAAACATCACATCTTACATTGTTCTGTCTGTTGACAATTTCATCAGAGTTAGGATGTTCAACATGCAGTAACTGTCGTGCTAATTGGTTGACAACTGCAACACGTGATGCATTTGAATTCATTTCTTTGTCAAAACCATCGTATCGGTGTTTCATTATTTCAACATCTTCAATGTCTTTTCCAGGGCTCATTGTTTCTAACATACGATTCTAGTATTTGAAAAAAATGATTTAATGTTACATTAGAATTTAAATTTTATTTAAAATTTGAAATTACCTTTTCTCCGATCCATTGTTGTACAGCATCGGCTTCACTGAAGAGTTTGTACAAAGAAAGAGCATCCAAGAGTCTTTGATGTCGAAGTTTAGCCAATTCAACCAATTCTTTATAACGTTTGTCAATAGAAGACATTCGTTCATTTACTTCAGGTCCATTTGTTGGTGCGCCACTCAATTGGTTGGATTGAGAACGCAAGGCTTCCACAGTTTGTGAGTAAGATTTTAGTTCTTCACTTACCTATGGAAACATAATTTTTGATATTACTTACAAAGTCAAAACACGTAACATTTATACAGTAAATACCTCTTTGTGTTTCTTCAACAAGGATTGGACATTAGCTTCATCACGACCAACATCTTCGGAGGATACTAGTCTCAAAGTATCCAACATCCATATGTCAACATCATCAGCATCAGCAAACCACTGTTTTTAAAGGACAGGTTTTATTAATTTTTTTAGTTGTTTATTAATCGTTTTCAAAATATTTATAAAATAAAAAGTCAATTTTTAATAATTCAAATGCAAACAAATTGTATCCCTAGTATTTTTTAAATAATAAAATTAAAAATTAAATAAAAATATTTATGAAATCAAAACAGTTAAATTACTTGATGATAATCGACAGCATCTTCTAAACGCTTGCGTCTTTGTTTTGTTAAAGCGATTAAATGTTCCCATATGGAATGTGTGCTGGACACTCGTTCCTGTATGCGATCTGCACCAAAATGATTGCTGCTGATTAAATCTTCTCCAACTTTTACTACTTCGAGCAATTGACTTTCATGACTCTGTATTTCATTTTCAAGTGCCTAATAATAAATTATAATTAATAATAGTAGTCAGTAAATATTTAGAAATGTTTATTTTTACTTTATGTTTTGAAAGCAGCAGATTAATAGTGGTCAAGTCATGACCAATATCTCCGGCAGAAACAATTTGTTCTTTTTCTTTAATCCAATTTTCTTCATCGGCCATATCCCAATAGAACTGCCATAATTTCCTGCTCTCTTCAAGACGAGCTCTTCTTTCAACAGCCAATTTCACTAATTCACTGTAGGCGTCTTGGAGTTCTTGGACTCTTTCAATAATAACTGCCGGATCACACGGCCTATAGCCCTCCGTATTTTCTTCATCCAAGAACCGTTGCGAGTGCTGGACAACACTCTTCACTCTTTCACCCAAAACATTAATATCGGCTTCGACAAGACTGTGTTTTTGAAGAAGATCTTCAACACCCATTAAATGCTTGCCATAATCATCAGACAAAAGTCTCATTTTTAATTCTTCCATAGAATCCAATATGTATAGCATTTCTTGGAAGTTTTGTTGTAATTGTAATGATAATTCCAGACGGTGACGTCGAGCTTTCAACAACTCGAGTAGATAGTTCCATAAACGAAGAACATTGTCTTTTCTAAAATACAAAAATGATAACATATCAAGTGATTGCTTTCAAAATAATATAAAAATAAAAATTTACCTTGCATTAATACGGACGATGTCATGATAGTCCTCAGTTTCTAATTCTTGTGCCACAGTAACAACAGCTTCCACTCGTTCTTCATATGCAAATATATCTGTTTCGATAGCTTCGTGTTTTTTTGCTGCAGCTTCTACAGCGGCCAAATCCAAACCAAAGTTATCCTATAAACGATGTAAATGAATCAATTAAATTTTTTTTCTATTTAAACATATAAATTGAAAAAATAATTGTATTTAAAAACTAACCTGAGAAACAAGTCGTTGATTTTCACTTAACCATGTCTCTCTCATGCTTGCTTTTCTGTTAAACCGTTGAGCTAGTTGTTCAAGTTTTTCTTGTCTAATGATTTCTTCTCTTAAAGCCAATTCCCTCTCATGTTCGGCTTTCTCCAACTGTTCCCAAGCTTTGTTGATATCTGATATCATTTTTCCTTCTTTGGGAGTATATGGTTTTTGATTATTAGCTCTCATTTTAGACTGTAATGTGAAAAGTAACACTTCCAAATTTCCTTTTTCGACAAATTTTGGAGGTTTCTCAACCGTTCTGTAGTTGTTAAACTGTTGTAATTGCTGTTGAACACCATTTAAAGAATTTAAAAATTTTCTCTCGGCCAACGATTCTTTTGTCTGCTTAATCCATTGTAATAAGTCACTAGTTAAACGTTCATATTCTTGGGCAGTGCGTTCGTTTTCCATAGCTATTCCTACAACACGTCCAATTCTCTTTCCTTGAACAGTTTCTTGTTTCATTTTACTGAAGTAATGATAGTATGTAACGACATAGGTGATAATTGATTTTTCGTCTGGTTGTTCAACAAATACATCTTCGGCATCCAATAATTTCACAATTCCTAATTTGTCTTCAGCAGTGTTAAACGCATTATTTAAGTTGTACATGGCGTTGGATTTGTTAAGTTTTTCAAATTGCACAAGGTCTGGACGATGTTTGTGGATGATTGCATTGAAAGCGAGACCATCTCGCCAGGAAGTGGTGAAGTTACGAACATTGACATTGTGATATCCAGCTGTTTTCATTTGACACCACAAGAGCAAAGCATCCTTTGCAGATTTTGTTTCTTTGTTGTCGGTTTCTTCGATAGTTATGTCTTGAATCTAAAATCAAAATAAACCCTGTATTTTCTATCGTTAAGTAAACAGGACAAATCTGTGTTAAAATTACACACTTGGAATCTAAGAATAATAGTCCATATGAGACCCAATGAAAGCCTGGGATTTCCATCGACAATGTCGTGTGATCCCATGTTTTCCAAATGTACCCTCTGATCTTTCAAAAACTGTAGTGCTTTGTCCACATTTTCTAAACAATGTATTCGCATTTTTCCCTTGGTAGGTTTTGGCTATTGAAAAAAAAAAAATATTATTAAAATACAATAAATATATATATTTTCATATTTCCAGATAATCAATATTACCAATCGTTCTCCGGAAAGAACTTCCAACAGCTTTATGAGCATTTTGCCGTCTCTGAGGTCGATGTATAGATCTCCAATCCGGGAATGTACTCGAACTAAGTGTGAATTCACCCATTTTTGAAACGTCTTTTTCTGAACACTTTCTCTTTCGTCTGTGGAGAGAAAAAAATGAAAATACACCGCACCACGTACCTATACAGTAATAATACACAGAAAAATCGTAACCCCTAGAGGCGTAAAGACGACATGAGTAATACTCGTGGGGTGACGGTGCTGCATATTATATGATGTCGGAGGGTTATACACGCTCTCTCTACGACCCTATTCAACGCGAAACCCACGCTACTGGCGCGCGTCAATGTTTGTACAACGACTTTCGTCCCTTTCGTTTTTAATATTATTTTACATCGTTCTTGGGACTATATAACCGTACTGTAAAGAGAGAGAAAACTCACCGGCCAAAGCCTTAATTCTGGATCTTTCGAATAGTCTGGAAGACGAGTTTCCGCCGTCGTATTCGTAGTCTTCGACAATACCGGTCCCGTCTTGCTGTATGGCCGGATCCCACCGGACCACAGAAATGTCTGTCGTCATTACAGCCAGACACTTCTACACCGTTGGAGTTATACCTGCAACACATAAACGTAAATCCATGTTTATTCACTGCACAAAACAATACAATATATATAAGTATGTAAAAAGTCATATTATATAATGTAGTTATGAGTAATTTAAAAAAAAAATGCATACATGATTTAATACGACTCGAAAGTTATTGTCTAAAAAGTTAAATACCTAAAAATATGTTCATAAAATTTGTTTTTGTTATTTATGAATTTTAATAAAAAGGATACGCGACAAAAATGTACGGAAATACGTTGAAACTAAATTTTAAGTGTATCCTACAGCGGATTCGTAGCTCGACCAAAAAGTCCATATTACAATAACACAAAAATATGTTATGATTCACCAGGAACGTGCGTGCAAAACCGTCGGGGTCCGGATGTGACTTAAACAACGGCATGCGAAAACGGATGCGTGAAATGAACGGCAGTGGATGGGAACGTGGTTTAAGTATGTATTACGTTATCGGATTACGTTTCATTGACTATGCGTCTAAAAAATCCGACACCGAATAACAATCAATATTATAACGCGCAACTGCCGCGAATTACGGCCGCTAATCGCGTAGTCTCCACGCGTCGTTTACCGGATATCCGAGCGGCACGGAATTCGTAAGTCTAATAAAACATGTTTTATAAGTACGATACACGTGCACGCGCGTAAATTAAATTAAAAAACCGTATACTGCGAGCACCACCTGTTTTTCAAACAACGATCGATCGCTGCACGACAATATATGACGATGACGACGACGACGTCGACAACTTGCGAACTGCGACCGTGACGTATCGTATATTAATAACACAATGATACGGTCTTTTGGCATACAATATGATATATGACGTATAATGTTCATCGTGTTTATTCGCAACGTGTTAACAACGCAACAGAACACATCCAAAGTAAATGTCGTCACTTGCGCGCGATCTTTTCAGGAGACGGGTTAAAAACGTCTTAGTTTTAAATCTGAACAAAACGACCACAAAAGCATTATTTAAAAGGATTGCGAGGAACACGACGAGAGAAAAATAAGGAAGTTTTTTTCAAAATAAACAAGTCTAACGACGACGACAGGGTGTAAAAGAAACGATAATTATGTTTTTTGACGTTTTCGTCTGCGTTCTCTCGGTATTTATCACGCGTTCCAAACGTATGTACACAGTGAATTAATTGTGTTAACCCATTCCCTCTCATCCGTCGACCACCAATACAAGCACGTCATTAAACGAGTGAAACCACGTGTGTGTGTACATACGTTTGTACACACATGGGTAAATCGTACGGTCGGAGAATCGGTCGAAAAAATTCCACTGTAGTAGTATTTTCGTGAGAGAGCACTTACAAGGCGACGCCGCAACCAAAAATAGAACTCGGTAACCGCTTTTCAAAGCTGTTGAGAATATTTTTAAAATTGAAACACACTCGTTTCACACGGAACACGCGTTACTATCAAACGCGACGGTTGCGCGTAGAGAGACTGCGACGGCTAATGGAACAAAAACTATATGCAACGGGAAAAATAAAACGATTCCCCCCTGTAATATATATCTACTAATTTTTATCAAAATATTTTAAGTACTACTCTGTCCGGGACCTTCACATATAATCTAAAAATACCGTGGCGAATATTTATTTTGCTTAGTAAAAACTGTATCGAACAAAAATGATATTCCAATACAGAACATGTTCTGGAAACGATTGAAATTTATTTTTTACTGGATATCAGTCACAGAAACAATTCAATTCTTGAAGAAAACCGAGAAAATACATTACTACATAATTTTGTGTAAATCCGTACGCAGCGAATACAAATTGAAACAACTCGGCTGCGGTTAGATGAGAAATGTAAAAAAATCACGTCAAAAATAAAATATATATAACCAAAAACTATTTAATTTAATATGTACGATTTGACTGTGACCATGATTTTTGTGATTTTGAGTTCTCCGAGCGTGTAATGATCGTGCTATAAGTATTTTAATTAATGAGTATATACTACAAACGAAAACAAGCACAATTCAAATTGTAAATAATACAGCTCCCTAATAAACAAATAATATGATGTCATTATTACATATGCGTATCACAATATAAAACTAATGCTATCAATATTAATGAGCGTGTACATATTGAGCTGTTCATTGCATAATTTTAGTTTAAGCTTCCACGGAAATGAAATAAGCACATGCGTTTCATCTGAATACGTTTTCACATTCAAATACGTATACATGAAATCGAACAAAAGTATATATTTTGTATAACTCACATACGATTAAGTAACGAACAATATAAATAAAAAATTTAGTTGGATTATTTTAAGCTACATACAGTAACAACAATAAAACAAAACTGTGAACAATGTATACAAAAGTTTTCGAAAGAAATATCGAAAAAACAAATGCCACGTAGGCGATTCGTTCTTTACATTCATGCCAACCAGCTGGCGGGTTTAAATTGGAATAGATTAATTTTAAAACAGTCATAATAATATAATACAATGAGGCCTGTGCCCTTCCAGTGAACAATTTATACACACATTAAGATATACATTTACGTATTTTAAATGATACGGAGTTTGTATGCTCTACTTATATATAAACATACATATGTAATACAGATGTATCTGGACAAATGTTCTAACTTCCAAAGGTTCTAGGAAATATTTTACATTTTTTTTTTAGGTAAATATAAACATTAAAAAACAATTTAAACAATTAAAAAAACATTTACTGGTTTATTTGTATTTTAGAAAACGATTAGCGGATAAAAATGTTTTTTAATATTAGGTCATTTATTTTCTATGGTTTTTCTTTAAGTTGATGAATACTTATAAGTATTATAACATCATTGTAAACCGATACAATTCTTCGTTTCGAACAAAATTTAAAATTGGTATTTCGAATTGTATATATTTTTATTAAAATATATATATTGCTTGGAATCAATATTATAGCATTTTTATCAGTTAGTCCAGATACAATACTCCTTATATATATTTATATACTATAAAGTTATTGGCAACAACGATCAATCTGTAAACAGTTGGTAACAGAAAAAAAAATCGTGGCATTTTATTTGGCTCTCTCTCACGAGATATGGATGCACCACAAGAAAATGTAATAAAACGAGAACGACGACGAGACATACATTTCCTTTGGTGGTGTCCGATGACATTATACTACCTATTGCAGAGCAACTGGCCCAGTTTTTATATAGTTAGTAGTATTTCCTTTTCCTACTTCCCATCGTTGTCGTCGTGTATATACGAATAACTCAATAGACACGTTCGCAAATCGCAATGCGCAAATTTCACACGCAGGTATGCGAAGAAAAAAACATTAAGGAGAAATAATTTCGCCAAACAGTTATGGGTAATAATACTAATCGAGAAAAAAAAATTATCCCAATCAATGACATGTTTTGGATACTATTATATTTATAAGAAATAGCAATATGCTCATACAGATTTAATTTAAAAACGCAGGTTAAATGTACGCTGCGTAATTGTAAATTAATTTTCGAGTAGGCCCATATAACATCGAGTTGTACTTGTAGAATTTAGTTATTCGATTGACAAATAAATTACCATATGAAGTACATTGTTTCGAAAGTATTGATGTAAAGAATGTATTGATAAAATGTAAAAACCTAACATACTCGTATTTTATAAGAAAAAAAATAAACTATAAATATTATTATAGACCGCTATTTAACTAACTATCCTTACTCGTGTACATTAATGGACGGTATAAATTATTCAAAAAAGGTGTACAACTCTAATCGACGCGTAGTTATATCGATGCATTGCATTTTTGTTTTTTGAAAATGTATTTAATAATGACGAGAGGGAGAGGAGAAGAATAGGTCTTACAGAATATAGGATAATCGATTGAAAATCGCATCACGGAACTAAACTTAAAAACGACAGTATATATATATATTATTATTATTTTTTTTTTTTTAAATATAATAATATATTATATTTCGAAAGAATGAAATGCTCAATAACAAATCATTATATGAAAGCCGTCTACGCGTACAAATTTATCAAAGCAAGTTCGGATAATAAACAAATTAAACGTTTCACAATAATATTATTGTTGTAATATTTATTTGCTAATTAGGCGTAGTACATACTACACCCACTGAAATTTCAAAACTTTACGATTCATTAAACGTACTCGTCATCGTCGTTGTCGGTGCGATATCATAGTTATTATAATTACATTATTAAGTGGTTTTAAGGTCCGAATGTATACAATAATAATATGTTCGATAACGATGTATAACTTAACATTGGTAATAATGGTATACGTTAGTTAAATGAAACGCACAAAGTCCAATGCAGATTAATACCTTACTGTCTAAACGCGTCAAAATTGTACAGACTATAATACAATTAATTTTGATGTAAAAAAGTGAAATTAAAAAAAAAAACTATTTATCCATTATACTCTTCAGATTTTATAACACAAAAAAAAATTATTATTAATTCTCATATTATAAAATCTGGTACGAAAAATGCCACGTCAAAATGAATGAAAACAACAAATGTCTTCGTTTCACTTTTACGTTAAGCCCAACAAAGAGTATCATCCAATTCTAATCCAGTCAATTTCAAAAGTATTCGAATTTCAAAAGAAAAATGAATTAAATACTTAAGACCGTCGTCTGACACGGGCCGCCCACATACAAAATAAATGCAAAACATTAAAATTTAGATTTACCCTCTTATATCATGTTCCAAAATGCCTTGACTCACAATACACACACACATGTATAACAAACATATAATTTCTATCAGATTTATAATATGCCTACAATTGACTGCAAAATTAGCATAAGTACCAAAAATATTACAAAATATACCTCCAAACAGACGTCTAAAGCATCGTGATCTCATTGTATAACAATTCGATTTTTATCAGCCTCTCCTTTCCTTTCCACACTTATTCTGATAAATTAATAACGCGGAGTGAACCATCCGGTCTCTTCTCCGTTAATCAATCGTTAAAACAAAAAAATGTAAACATGTATACACATACACACACACACACACACACACAAGATCTCTTCATTCGTATTTTTAGAGGAATGGAAACTATGATATGTGTACATGTTTATATGAATCAATATGTAAATAAAAAAAATGTTAAAAATTGTTATGAACGGAATAATTCGGCGGGACGGGTATATCTCGGAAACGGGTCGTCGTCCAATCGGTCATAACTCGGTTTCAAATTATTTAACCGGGCGGTAAGCACGAAACACAAGACCCGACGGCAACGGCGGCCTGTCAAGGAAATCGCCGTTCTCCGCGTCTTGGGCGCCACACCCAAATAGTATATATATATTACGTAATACGAAGACGACGCGATCGGCCGTTAATGTATATCGTGTGTACTAACGGATAATAACGATGACTAGATTTACGGTCGTCTGAAAGAAGTGAATTAAACGAAAAACCGAAAGTCTAATCGAAAACTACCCAGGTACGGATTGTGATGGGGAAAACGGTTCGGGCTAATAATATTGTCTCGCGTGTCGTAAAAAAAAAAAAAAAAAAAATAATAAATTCCCGGCCGAAGGCGCCAGCAATTGTCATCGGGGGAAAAACAAAAGTACTCTCGATCTCTCCGAGTGCAAACGTTCGAACGTTTTTGTCCGCCGATCGAAAACCGCCCACGGGTCACAGACACTCGATTGACACACAGACCGTTGTCGTATCGCTCAAATTTGTAATCCCAACACCGAAAAACCACTCCGTTTTTCATTTTACTCGGACGAACCGTCTCTGTCTCGCCCGTTGTTCCCGCGGCGACTAATTACTTAGCCCGTCAAGTAACAACAAACGATACACTCTCGAACGTCCGCAGAACACCACACCACGCACGCAATGTGTCGCGCGTGGCAATAAAATAACGCAACACGCGCGCGCAGGTCGTTCAACTAAAACTAAACTGTGTACGCACCGACGTGCATAACCGACCTAACCGTATGCACCGGCCGCCGACGCTATACAACACAGAGGTGATCCTTCACCTCCTCTCGACACTCTCTCACTCACTCGACACGATCTGGTCTACCGTACGACACGTCCGCGGTACACGGTTGTTGTTATCGTACGTATTATTGTTATTATGCGTATACCTCGTTACACGAACAACAATAATGATATCGTAATATCTGCCTACGCCGTTTCGTCTCACACCCCCCTCCCCCCGCCACCGCCCTAAGGTCGACAAACGCACACGGACCGACCGACCACCACCGAGTTCAATCACCGTAACACATTTGTCGTGTTTTAAAAAACGTTACGGAACAAAAGCGGCGGCGTTCATTTTGTTTGTTTTGGAAACCACTGGCCCAGTCCCGGAGAGACGACGGCGGCGTTACTTATCGATTTTATACACGCACAGAATTCCCGTGCACGACGGTTTAATGGCGGCGGACGGCACGCGGCGGCCACCACGACGACGACGACGACTGCGGCTTTGTACATTTTCGTACATCTATCCGTACCCTGAACGAGCAAGCGAGACGGCTGTTGCGGAACGCACGCAGCTATAATATTACGATGACAATTATAATAAAAAAAAATTTTCCGGTTCGCGCGGAATAATGTCGAAAAAAAAAGCCTTAAAGCGTCTTCACACGACGGGGTAGTAGGAATGCACCGAGAATAACATCGGGTTCCACACCGTCGTCAATTGGCAAAGCGACAACTCCGACCGAGTCGGTTACAAAAACCTACGACGACCACACGTCTACATTTATCATCCGCGCACGCGGACTGTTGTGTTTTCACCGATTTTTGCCAAACGTTTCGACGATTCTTCCTATTTTTAAAAGAAGGCGTACGTAATATACGATTCACGGACGCAACGCGTAGCGAAAACTAATAACTAATATTTTTTTAAAAAAAAAAGCGTAAAATAAATATACAAATTAAACTGAACCGATCGTCGCGCAAAGTTTTAAATATAGGAGCGGAATCACGTTATTGTAAAATTGTATTGGTACCGTTGAAGGTTGTTACGATGGTCATTCCTTATAAAGGACCGCACGTATATGATTCGTGAATATTGGTTCGTATGTTCGTTCGAGGAGACGATAAAAACGCGGCGAAGATATAAAAGTCAAAACCGGTTACGTCGAATTACCTTAAAGACGACTGTGCCAATTCTGCGAGAACGCTTGCTAACCGTTAAAATACCGACATTAAATGTCGAATTGAGAATATCGTACTTGATTATATGTTTGAAAAATACAATGGATGATTGTGGATAATAGAAGCGTGTATAACAAGTCCGGAATCGGTGAAAGGTCAAAACAACAGAAAATGAAAATCATTGATGGTATTTTTTTTGTATATCAGTGCTTAGCGGTGACCCGGCGTGATCCACTAAGAAAAAAAAATAACATTTTGATTTGTTCATTGTGATATATTTATTTCTTTAACCAAGATAAGCTATACTTAGTATTACACCATATAGTATTTTTCCGAAAAAAATGTTGTAACAAACATCCAGATATGTTTATATATATATTATATTATAAGGTTTGATGTTTCGTGCGTCACGTTTTAATATTGACGGTGCGAAATCATTCTCTCGCATATGGCAATTGGCTACATTAACGTAATTTTTAAACACGGCGGATACAACGAAACCTTTCTTTTCGAGTGCTGATTGTAATCAATCGTAACATTCGTGACGATTTTGGTAGAGCATGATTGCGCATGATTAGTTTTAAGGGCAATCCAAGTCGATTTATAATATTTATAACAGAACGCTGAACAACGTCACTAAAACACAAAGGTCAAAAACAATTCACAAAACGATTAATAAAACCAGCACTCGTGTCGAAAAAAATGAGAACTGTAACGAAATCATTTGAAAAAAAGTCTCGGGACAATTACCATTGAACAAAAAACACGCAACTCGAAAATAACTCCTACTGACTTAATCATTAGATACTAGAAGCGTTTGAAATACTAAAGTAAAATTATATTTATATTTTTCTTTGGAGTTTGGATGTGTACTTGATTGTTGTATATATATATACAACTCATACAATAGTTTATATGTAAAATACGAAAATGTATAAATACTAAATAAAACTTCATTATAACATTCTTATAGACGAATTTAGACGAAATTAAAGACAAGTACGATTGTTTTTTTGGACCGAAAACTGAGAAGAAAAATATTAAATAAAGAAATGTCCAGAAGCATTATATATATATATATATATAGTTATATTTAACAAACATGGCTATTATTATAAAAATTACAAACAGCACTGGTACTTAAAATGCATATGAAAACAATTTTTACTGTAATTGTTTTTCACTGAAAATTTCTTATTCGATTCATTTATAAACAAATGTTTTATGATAAAATTTATTGCTTGACCTCATGTCTAAATGAAATAACGAATGAAAAAAAGACGAAATAATAAAAGGTCAACAAAGATAATGAGTTGTAAACAAGTTCATTAAGTTTTGAATAATAGTATGCTTTAATAAGCTGATATAAATGAAAAACAAATTCTTTGATATAATTTAATATATAATAATAATAATAAAGATAACAAATTTAACATTACATTTAAATAAAACAACTATTAAGACCAAAAGTTTAATACTATATGTATTAACCTTTAAACATGATTATTTGCAATTATTGTTATGGTTAATTAGTGATAGTTTTTTATACAGTAAACATTTAATTTCCTGTCAATAAAATATATTAAACTATGAACTTTCCATAATGATTTTCTTTGTGATTATCAATTTTTAGTATAATTAGATATACCTATATAAGTAAAACATAATATTAAGTTATGAACATAAAATGAATTCATATCAAATTCCATATTAGACAAGCATCGAATATTAGATAAGCACCAACATTAAGTCGGTCATCACTGAATGTCCAGGTATATTAATATTTATAATATCACAAATAATTTATTCTATATTTTATTAATATCATTATTACCTCCAGTTGTAATTTAGTTCAAAGTAAATTGTAAGTAAAATATTTTTTTTTAACATATCCCTTTAAACTGTTATGAATTTATCTATTGTTTTGGTATTCATCCGCAATAACAATAGAGTTCAAAATAATTGTCTGTATTATGTAGTTTACAATCAGAGATTTTTGATGCAAGGTAAGGTTAATATATGAATCATAAAAATCAATAATAATTACAGAAATGTGTACATAAATCAACAGCATAGATGTTATTCGACAGTATGTGTAGGCCGGAACTTATAATAATAAATAATTCATCTGATAAAAAAAGAACAGGTGTTGTCAAAACGCGTTATTTCTATACATTGATATTTAAACATTTATTTGTTTAAAAACGTTATTTTAAGTAAAAGATGAGTAGGCCTTGGTTCCTACCGACCTATTCTGTTGGTTATGCCTCTGACAGGCAATAGAAATATCTACATCTACTTAACTAAATATTAAACCTTTATATTAAAAAAATGTATAAACATTTTGACGTATTTATTTGTTGTATATTTTTGAAACAAAAATAGCCATTTACAACAAATTGTGCACGTATACCTCAAGGGTATAACAGAACAAATCCATTATTATAGAAACATTTCACTACTCGGCCTCTAACTGGATACTGGGCTTGGCATAATTAATGTACACGTCTGATATTAAACAACTTTCCGTTTTAAAAAAAATAAAATTACATATAACCATCATTATAAACTATTCAAAATATAGATTATAAAATTAAATCAAGAAAACTGTAAAAATAAAGATCAATGAATTCAACCATACTTTCTTGGAACCTAATCAAAACATAGTTATATCCTTTTAATTTTATGTAAATTAGGAAATGAATTGAATCAAATCGTAATATTAGATTTTAATATAATATAGGAAGTACCTAGCGGATATGCCATTACTAATATTTATAATCAATGATATTATCTATGGTAAATAAATCAATTTTAATAATTATAATTTATGAGTACAGAAATAATAATTTAATTTTTCGTTTTACATTTCTAGTCGTGATAAGTCAAATATTAAAACAAATATAAGTTAAACAACTACCTACGTATTTCACGTACATACATACATTTAATACGAATACACGTTTTTAAAGGTTTTTATTTCAATATACCTATACAAATTAGGTAGGTATTTCGGCATGAGAAAATATAAAGCAATTTTTATATTCTCCGAAGTCTCAAAAGTTATAGTGTTATATGTATTTATTTTATTTTAGAAAAAACAAATCAGTAACTATTGTTTAGTTGAAATTTTGGTTTTTAAATGTTAAACAAATCAAATACATGATATTGTTCGTGTTCATAAATATCTTAAGTGGTTTTAAAATTATTAGTCAATAATATTTGCAATTAATTCAGTTTGGACTTTTAATAGCTAAAATTAACGTATTAAAGTGATAACGTTAATCGGAAAAAATGATTATATTATTTTATAGACACTTAAAATAATACGGAATGATAAATTGTATAGCGTCTGTCCCGTGATGTTTAGTATTGTAATACACAATATGAAAATGAAAGAACAACGACAGGAGTCGATGATAAAAAACAAAATCGTCCACAATTAGGTCACAGACAAAATTCGATCCGTTCTCGTAAAAATCAGCTGTTCGATGAACCCATCGATCAGCTACAAAAATTGTGGACACTAGAAAGATTGAACACACACACACACACTTCTATCCAACAACGCGACGAAGGCAGCGTAATGGTTCTAGACATTGCAGACCTTCACCCTTACCGTCGTAGCATCGATTGATGTCGGGGTGGGTTTTAGAGTCCTCTTGGCGCCTGTTTACGATTATGATGACTAGGCGACATTGTTGTATACAACTAACGTCTGTTGAAATTAATATTCATATCGAAAATTGCTTTGTTGTTGTTGTTGTTTTTTTAACATTGTCTACCGACGGCGAAACTGTATTTTTATTATAATATGCGTACATTAGGTAAATACGTCATGACAATATAATAATTCGAGAAATGATTTTGTCAACTGATTGAGAAAAAAACGCGAACTAAAAACCGGAACGTATTTCTTTATGTAAATGCGTCAGATGCATCACATATACGACGTTTCATTGAGAATACGTTATTAATATCAGCAGGTGCCAGGTGGTGGTACACATAATATTTGATACTTAAAACAACGATCACAAGTAATGCCATTTGAAATATTGTTTAATTCCAAGAATTAATAATAAAGTGGGGTATTGCGCTTGATGCCCCTCAAAAACGCAAGATTTATGGCAAGTGTCTCGCTTGCCTCGACCCTGTATATATTAATTGAACGCTAGATAACTTTGTTTCAGGGTTGAAATCAACTGAAACACTCGACTAGTTGAATTATCAGGTTTATTATGTAATAAAGTAAAAATAAGTACACTATATACACGTATAGATCAAAATATTAGTTAATTTAAAGTATCTACAGTGATTATAACTCATAAATTAGAAAAATAAAAACAATGATAGAATAGGTTCTTAAATCTATTACAATTTAGTTTTATTTGATAGCAACACGTTCAAAAGCTTAAAAACTGGCTTAAAATCAGTCCTATCTTAACTCGCCTTTATGGTTTAAATAAAAAAAAAGTTTTTATTATAGATTATGAAGAAGACAACAATGACCATGACCAGAAAGTCATAAAATGCGCTATGGATAAGTCAAGTGGGCGCATCATATTGATACTTGACACGGGTACATGATATTTATTATTCATATACAATAACAAAAAAAAAAAATCAAATTACGATATTAATTTTCAAATCAATACTTACAACATTTAATCAACCATTTCATTGGCCATTGTGGCGTATTCCAAATCTAGACGATTAATGTGAATGTTTTATTTTGTCGTAATATTTTAGGGTTTTTTCAAAATGTTGGCTTCAGATCAGAATATAGGTGTTTAACACTGTTGCCGTGTAAAAATGTCAAAGGTAAGTGAGTTTAGTAAAATGTCAAAACCATAGTAAAAACTGAATATCCTACGTTGATTATTAATTCGATAAGGCACTAAAATATAATGTAAATGTTTAAAGTGATATTATAAAACTATTGTATGGAACGCGATAAATATTAAAATATATTTATACGCGTAGGTTAATATTTTTGGCGTGCTGTAGCATTGGCCATTGAGGAAATATTCAATGAAATAAAGAGAGTAGGTGGAGGTGGCACCAGCCTCTAGTCAAGACGACTGCATTATAAACCGATGACTTACAGCAAGAGATGATGTCATGATTGCAAATAATATTATGTTAAATTCGTATTTACAATGGTTTGTAAATCGTATAAAAAACAACCGTGCCATTCTATTTTATATAATAAGCAATGACTTTTCATAAATAGGAAATAAAAATAAATATATTTTATTGTCATCAAATATGAACTCATGTACAGCGTATGCAATTAAATTATTTTTGAAACCTTAACCAAGCATAACAATAGGTTATAAATAGCTCTAATGTTCATTTATTTGTTTTTACTAACTATGCTAACAAATAAATTTACTACATTGTACAACCATAGGTACACATATGCAACTGATATTTTGTAGTCTAATTAACAATCAGATTGTTTTTCTTAAATATTGTTTTATTACTGTGAGGACAAGGCCAAAAAATTTTAATTTATTTTTGTCTGATTATTTATACCTATTCTTACACACACACACACACACACATATATATATATATATATTATAAACACATTGGTATCTGTTTTTTTATAATTAAATAAGTATATGTAAATTAGATTGATATATGGAGGGCGTTTTAAAGGATTTTCTATTTTAAAGTGGTGAGGTATTTTAAAAAGATGTTTACATTACCACTGTTTACCAACAGTTTAAAATAGTATAATCTTCGCGGAACACACAGTAGATAGATTAGCTCTGGGTACTATAGTTATTTTAAAACCAAATAAAAAATATGGTATAGTTTATGTGTTGTTATTTTTATATGTTAAAAAATTGAATTAAAAATAATTACATAATGATTGATTGACGACTATTTAGCAATATACTTTGGGGCTTAGACTTGGCAGAGGTAGGGATATTTCCTCTTTCAGCCTCTGTTATTTGAATATCATTATTATTACCTACTAATTACGAAATAAGTGAATTGTAGGCATACACTACACGCGGAAACGATTAGAAATATATATTTGCGGAGAACAAAAAAATCTGACTCTAGTGGAAAAATGTTTTGTATCCGTATTTTGTCATATCGAAATTTTCTACACGTTTTATAAACGTAAACATAATGAGGTAACGCCGATCTACGATCAGACAGAGATTACAGTCGAGAGATAACAAAATGCGTTTCGACCACCCGCCTATCGGAAATTCTTATTTTTCATTCATATCATTATTACCGGTGTTTTATTGCCAGACATTTCGAAAAAGCCGTATTGTGATATCGTACGTTGAAGTCCAACGGACGAACACGCCGAAACGTCGCGAAAAAACAAAACAATATTAACTCGAGAACGTACAATTAACGGCGGAGATACGCCGAATTCCCCAACGGAAACGCCTGTTTTTATTACCTACTTAATGAACGTCAAACAAACGAAACGCAATTCACGCGGGGGGGAAAACACGTCGCCGACACTGTATACACCACACCGGGGGACTCGACGCACTGCCGGGGAACGCGTACAAAAAACCGGCGCCGTTCCCGGCCCAAAGACCGTACGCGAAACCGTAAGAACCCGGTAGCATTTAGAAACGCGTGAAAAATATTTTCCAACGTTCTTCCCACCCCCCCACCATCCCGGAGACGAGTAAAAATATCGCCGTCGCGCGATTAACGACCACGGGCGTAACAAAACGAAAACCGTCCCGCGGGACGACAAGGAATACGTGCGTTATCAACATTAAATACGTACCCGGTGCTAGGCGTACGCGGGGCGGGGAGGGGTTTTTCGGACGCGGAAACGTCGCGAACGTTCGCATCGCACACCGACGGGAAGGAAACGGACGTCGGTGCGCGAAAACCCGGTCGCGGTGACGCGGTGATGGCGGCTGCGGCGGCGTCGTCGGACGTCGGGCGGAAGCCCGAACACCGGTGGCCGCCGACACCGATACCGTCTCGTGAACGGCGGACATCAACGTTATGTTGGTCAAGGCTAACGCGGCCGAGGGTTCGGGCCAACAACAATGATAATTATAAGTGTCGGCGCGCGCGCGCTCGGGTTTCCCTTTTCGTTGAAACAATCATACGAAACATACGCGTAAACAAATCGCTTACCTGGACGCCGGATCGCGGTGACAACGTTAAAAAAAACCGAAATCGAAAACTACGGCGTTGTTCTCCGGACACCCGTACGCACGAAATATTCCTTGTCGCCGAACGATCGCCGTGAATTCTCGACTGCCGGGCGTTGCCGTTCGCGTTTAATTTATTATCAGAGCATCGTCACAACTGGTAGAGAGGAAAAAATAATAAAAACAAAATAAAAAAAAAAAACTAAAAACCCAACATAACGCGGCGCGCACACATACACACACACGCACACACGCACGCACACACGCACGCACACACGCACGCACGCACAAAGTCTCTCCGTAACGTCCGCAGCCGGCCGACAAACTCAACTAATAGAGGGCGGCGGCGGGGCGTGCGCGCAGACTCGCGTTCTGCCGCCGTCACGAACCGTCGGCGCACCAGTGTCGCCAACCCTCGACGTTTATCACCAACGACGAATCGCCGCGGTCGTCGTCGTTAATTGTTATCATTCTCATAATCGATACGGTCGATCGCGGTGTTTTACGCGCGATCGTCTTTCGTCCCGTTGTGACGTCCGAACGTCAAATCCCTGTTTGGATGGCACCGGAATCGATTGTTATCGTTTTTCTTCCGCTTGCGGAATGACGACGTTTCCCGACGAGTATGAACTCGCGAGCGGCAACGAAACGAAACTATAGGTATACATTCAAAAACGCGGTTTGCAAAAATCGAGTTACCAATGCGCTCGTACGGAACAACGGGTGTTTCCGTCAGTGTCCGATGGCGATTTTCCGTTTTTACGACACGACAAGTAAACTGGTGGTCCACGAGACGAATAGTTTTCGTAATAATCACGTACACGTGTATAATTCGAATAAAATCGATAATTTCTTGAAATGTCCCCGGTTTCGGGAAACGACGTGGTACGTATTCAATACGTACAACGTAGTACGGGCGGGCGATTTTTTTTCGCTTTTTTTAAAACTACAAACATGTTTCAAAACCTATCGAGTTCAGTTCACATTAACGGGATGTGAATTCCGGTTTTATAATTGTATTTTAATAAGAAATATCAAATGTTCGTATTTTCACGCTGCACCCGTAAGCTTACGGACATTGTAACGCCTTTACAAAACGTTGATGATTTTCGAGAACGTCTTAAAATTTGAATAGACGTAATTACATGCATCGTTTCACCTGCGGCGCGCGGTCAAATCGCGTTCGCTGTTATGGTTAGCAATTCCTTAAGGTGCCGTCTGGAGATTTTAGCCGCGCCGGAACTACTTCACTAGTTGTTAAATGTAACGGATTTCCTAGACGCGCTGCGACGACCGCTCCGAAGGCAGTCACGAGAGCCAGCGGCCGGTGTCTAACTAGTTTGTACTATTTTTTCCACAACATTTTCGAAATGTCGTCAAAATCGTTTTTATTTTTCGTATGAACAACATCCAACGTCAGCAAATACCCTTGTTCGTTCGGTTTAAAACATCCGGCGTATAATGATTGACAAACACAGTAACCGTCAACAGCGGACCGCGTACGTCACTAAGTGTTCGCATAGGTGCGCTACGTTTGGCAATGTCTTGTGCTCTGAAAAGGGCCCGATAGGTGTCGCCGGAAGTCGGCGGGTTCGCACCTATTTTGGTCCCGCGTGACGCGGAAGGCTGGACATTCCGGCAGTGTACAGTGACCGTTGTTTGCCAAGTCGCGGCCGCCACCCTCCGTTTCGTCGGACCGTAGGGACACGCGACCGATTTCAATGTCCGTAAGGCTGGTGATCGAAACAAATTAATAAACGCGTCAGTGGGATACTTGAAACCGAACATGACACGTTTTTCTGAGCGACTCCGCCCTCGGTCGCCTACGCTACCGGCGTCCGATTCGTGTGGCACGCCGTCTTTCACGCAACACGCCGTCGCGCGTGTTTGTCCCGTCGACAATGGTTTTCTGTGGACGCCGTGCCTATCAGGCACATAACGTGCGCACATTTCGTTCTACTCATCGTTTGCGCGGGTGAGGAGATAACATGTACAAACACGTGAATTTTGTCGTGGAAATGCGACGAACGCCGTCCGTTTCCCCGCCGCCGTGGAAATAAAAATATTGTTGGCCGGATTCCAGACCGTCGTGATACCGCCCACGGCGCCGCTCATCGAAACAATTTTCGATATAATAATAAATAATACGGCACGCGTGCGCGCGGTCGGCGCAGTTAATAATAAAAATGATACGCGCCGTGTGATTGCGAACGAAACGCGCGCGCGTTTTGGCGATGCGTACCTGTCGTTGCGTTCGCAATGACGTGTTCGAGCAGAATTAAAAATCGAAAAAAATAAACCAAGTTTTTTGCGTTCACGTGGCGGCACAGTGTAATCGAATATTTCGCGGTGAAAACGTATGATCAAGGGGTGGGAGGCTAACAGGCTTAACAGGCCCCCCCCCACCTCACCACAAAAGAGTTGACCTCCTAAAAATTTTTTTTTAACATTGCCTGTTTCGACCAGTACAACGGAAAGATCATTAGACCCACTTTAAGGAAAATGAAAACATACTTAAGGAACACGATGAGCCGGAATCGACTGAATGGATTAGCTATGCTTCGTATTCACAGAGAAATTGATGTTGAAACATCAAAAGTACTGTTATTATCGGGGAAAAAAGAATCAGTGCGGCTTAACTTTATTATTTATAAGGTAAGATCTAGAAAAATAAACATGTTCATAAATTAATAATAATCTTTTACAAGTATAACTTCACCGTGACTAGATCAAAACCTAAAACGCAAAAATTAAATATTAAGATATATTTATTTCATTACAAGCGTGCTTTCGGATTTCTGTACATATTAAATAAATCTTACTAATGTCTCAAAATAATTTTATTTCGTCCTAAACGTTCAGATCAGACGCGATTTGAAGCCGCCGGATTTCCATAACCGCACACACGCACACACACACACTAATTCGCCATGGTATCGGTCGCGTTGCGGTCTTCTGTCCGACGTACACGCGACAACGATCAAATATTATTTCGATTCATTCTTTTAATAAACGCGCGGTCGAACCAAATCCGTTGCCAACGATTATTTTCGACCGACCTTCTAGATCGGCCGTCCCCGTGTACCACGAACAATAACATTTACGAATCGCCCGCACAACACTGTGTTCGGATAATGTGTATGTCCCGCGATCAAAACAATCGAAACCCGTTCGTAAACGTACGCGTTTAAAATGGTGCTCGTCAAAAATAACGTTTTCGACGGGAACACGGGGGACAAATTATTGGCGTTTATCGTCCGCCTCGACTCATTCGAGTTAGACGTCCCGCGTTACGCCCGACGACGTTATATTGCCTGCGCGTTACGGGACGACGACGACGACGACACGCCGTTACAAAATAATATACGTGCGTGCGTTTTAATCGTTATTCGCGAATTATGATTATACGGTAAGTTCACGGCAAAGGGCCGGAACGCGGGTTTTTCCGACAACAGAGTTATATTAATATATGTGTGTGTGTGTGGAGGGAGAACTCGTTACGACGTTATCGCCACGATTAATATAACGACAAGTTTTCGTTTCGCGTAGACATTTTAACTCAAATGAGTCAATGGCCTCGGGACGTGTGGGGCGTTGTTCCGCGCCGGCCGGCCGGCCGGCTCGTCTAGTGTTGCCAATACATAAATATTTTTTTTTTTTTTTGTTATATTTCCAACCGATTGTTGTTTTTCGCGTTCGTCTCGCCACCGATCATCGTGATCGTAGATCAATCGGACGTACGCAGACACGTACGTCGTTGGTTTGTCACGCCGAAAGTAATGTTCGAAACCGATCTCGCCCGACATCATTTATAAGTATCCGCATGTACGTGTACATTTTCTGAATACAAAACGTATACTTACCGGACATGGCGCAGTTTTCACACACACATTTGTCGTCTGTAAATTATAGGACGGAATGTAAAAAAAAAAAAAAAAACGATACGTACTTTCTAAAATAAAAAATTCACGTTTCCCGAAAATTTCAGATTGTGTCGGTCGTTTAATTAGAATATCGTATCTCGTCGGATTAAATTTGTTCTGAAATAATTTAGAGTTTCAGCCGAGATCATAGGGTCGTTTCCACTACAATAAATCCAAATCGATAAATGATATCGTTGTGCGGTCAAATATTACTTTTCGTCAAGACCTAACGGCCGAGTGTCGAATGGAATATATATTACATAACGTTTCCATGAAACGTGCGACTATTTTCGTTTTCGAACCGACCGAATTGGACTAAGACCCTATGCGTTATCTACATTTCATACAGATTGTACATACATATTTTTTTAAACGAATACGATAAATAGTTTGTGAGATATACAATAACGTTAGTAACATTATATATAACGTTTTGTACCTTAACGTAGATAAAAATGGCCATACGCGTCTGCAATAACATATATGTGTGTGTGTGCATGTAATCGGTGGCGTCGTTTCAGATTTTTCTACGCTGTGGCACGTACGTCACATCAGTAACAAATCTAACGTTATTGTCAATCATACATTTTTCAAGAGTAAGAGATAGAGAAGAGACTGGAGCTAAACACAACACTGGGACAAGTGCACGAGTCTAGCAGTGTCCTTCCACTGAAATCACGCTATCACATACAATATATATATATTTATATATCACTCTCGAATTTTTCAGAAATCAGATTAACGCGATACGCCGAATATTTATTTGCTATAAAATAAGTATTTTTTTTTTTTTTTAAACTTTTTTGTGCCGATAATCATTATATGATCGAAGTAGGGTATTTATAGCGGTTCTGGATCACGGGGGAAACCCATAGCACCACAGCACCTGCAGATGCTATGGGTTTCCCCCGTGGTCCAGAACCGCTATAAATACCCTACTGATCGATGAAAAAATATTTATTTATGTATACATATTATTATTGTTATCATATATATATATATTTGTTTATGATTTTAAAATACGTATAAACAATTAAGATAGTAATCATAATCCATACAGTTCTGAAGTTTGTCCGAAAATACAATATTAAGTTTTTCGATGTAAAATTATTATTTTCCACTTGTACTGTTATTGAATATATATTTATACACGAGTATACGTGAAAAAAAAATTATATATGTGTGAAAAATTAAGATACACATGCACGATTTGTCGAATAAAGTGATAACGTTATTGAAGAAATTCTTAAAAATTAATTGAGATACGCAATCACGTACGACATGCATTTTGAACCTTACAATTTAAAGTACACGTACATTTAAATTTCTCTAGTTTTCAATAACTTTTTTTATTAAACATTAACATTTGTATATAATACGTTCGTATTATTTTATTTAGACTAATTAAAACATTATTCTGGTTTACGATCCCGTTAAAAATATTTTATGTTTTGTCGTTTATTATAATTATATTTTATTACTTCTACCGGTTTTTATATATATATATTATATTTTAGTCAAAACAACACGAAATCTTTGTTCGAATACTTCGTATATACTCGTATGTATATATATATGAACTCTTGGGAGTATTTCTTCTGGTATCCCCGCCACCGTGTTACAATAACGGTTATAATTGTTTGTATGCACTTAAAAAGAGAGCTCACGTTTTTATGCTAATAGTGACGAGAAGAAATGGGAAGTGGCTTTGGTTCGGATGTTTCGATGAGTCAGTGTAGTCCTGGTGAAAGCATTGATACGACGTCGTTTGGTCAACATGACCGACAGACGAACCTTGGCCGTACTTTTTGCGCTGTGTGCTCTTGGAATCCCGAGGAATTTTGCCGCGTCCAAAAACGTTCCAAAATGGAAGAAACAGGTAAAAACTAAAATAAAAAAAACAAAAAAAAATCAATCAACAATTACGATTAAATTTAAAATTGACCGAAGAAAAGCTTGCATATTATGTTATCATTTTACGCTTTCGACGTAACGTCGTTGACATTTTGTTCGCGTTTTTCTTGTATGACAATCGAAAATGTAAATCGTAAACCCGTGCCAGACATCGCTTTTGCGTTAACGTCGTATTTATTGCAATGCTAATGTCATTGTACTCTAAACATACACGTATGTTACTATACATATATATATATATATCAATTTGCCGCGGTGGTCATGTGACAACGTTTTGTTTTCGAAGATTTCGATTTTTTTTTTATTTTGCCGAAAAACGATATCCGTGTGTTTTTAAACGAAACAATAAGGGTACCTAATAATCATACCTAATACATATTAATACAGCGGACTTTCTAATTATGATTATCGCCGGTCACGTTGTACACACGACAATGCGGCTAAGTCCGTGATCAGATCTGGTAGCCTAGTGACCCACTATATATGTATACACGCTGTATGAACTCGTAAACAAGGATGTGCCGGACAAAGTGTCGATTTGCGGATCACACACCAGTTGTGAATACGTGTTCCAAAACGCTGTAAGTTTCGTGCAACGGTAAAAATTCGATAGCCTACATACGACAAGATAAACGAATTGTTTTAGAAAATTATATTGAGAACAGTGTCGATTTTAGTGATTTTTTTTTTTATTTGTGATTCATTGTAAAAAAATTATGTTTAGACGATGAAATTACGAATACACGAAATGAGTTCAAATATTAAATATTTAGACGAAAACTTTTACAAATAATAATCGTCATCTCCATATTATACGATCGATGCTATTTACATCTATGACAAAAAACTCGAAAAACAATAAATAATGCAATATTAAAACGAGTACTTTTATTTCGTTTTGTTAATTTTACACACCAACAAGCGTCTTACACGTTTATGCATGATAAAATAGAAAAACTCGATAAATAACATTTTTCAACCGCAATAGTCATCGACGGAAAAATATACCGACATTTAACAGTAAAATTATTATTTATTACTGGTGTAAACTTTATAATAACTGCGCAGACGAGTATACGAGTTCATACGAGTATATATTACAGTTATATCTACTTTGCATATTAATATATATACATATTTAAAGATATAGATAGATTATAGGTTATACCTATATTTGTTGTCGCTTCAAGAATTTATAACTCGGTGTTGTTTGTTTAAACTCTTCAGACTTTATCAAATTATCTAATATAAGAAATATATAGAAGTTCGACATTGATTAATTCGTCAAATTTCTAATTTCGTAAACCGCAAGTGTATGAACTACAAACATATCTAATAAAAAAAAAAAATTAATTGATTATACGTAAAGATTAAGGTCAACCGTATGTTTTTTAAGATATTAATTAAAAAAGTATTCCAAGTGTTTTAAAATTTCTAAACGAATAAGTTGATATTGTATTATTATTATATATTTGTATTAGTGTCAGGTATTTCTAAAATACTCGACGATTTTAGCATAGTATTTGATTTTATTGCATTGTATCCTTATTGTACCTTTATTGCAAAAATCAAAATGTTACACATCAGTTGGACTTGCACTCGTTCTAAAAATATCTCCTATCTGTTTTCGACAAGTTGTGCACACGCATCTTTCTTTCTTTCGCTAAACTACAAAGTAGTGTGATCGCTTCACGGTTATACTATATATATGTACTAAAACTATTTAAGTTTTAAATTTTAAAAAAAATCATTATTCGTGCACTATATTAATTAATTAATAAATTAGGTTACATATTTTTTTTTTTTTTTTGCGCGAGGAGGTTGTAAGTAAAAGAAGTAATGTTGTTAAATGAACTCCGGGAAGCGGACAGTCTTTGTTGTCGTTAGAACGATTGTTTTTTTTTTTTATCGATAAACGTTCCTAATGTATTATATATAGGCTTGTGAGGCGCCAGCGACGCAAAACGACTCGAGTCATTACGTGTGCGACGACAACGGCGATATGAAATGTCTGCCCGGATGGATCGGAGACCTTTGCGACGTGCCGATCTGTAAAAAAGGCTGCGACCCGGTACAAGGTTACTGCAAACGGCCGAACGAATGTCGTTGCAAATTGGGTGAGCCGCGCGGAGTTGATGATATCGCGAACCGTTGTTATTGCTTCCCAGACGGACGTTGCTAATTTTGTTTTGGTTTTTGTTTTGGTTTTACAGGTTTTTACGGCGAGATGTGCAACAAGTGCATTGCGCTGCCTGGCTGTCAACACGGTTACTGCAACAACAGTTTCGAATGCAAGTGCTTAGAGGGCTGGGACGGCATATTCTGTTCAGAACGTAATGATGATTTTTTATTGAGAGTAATGAAGAGTGTGGACAGTGCATTGTAATTATTTGACAGGATGTCGGCGCGTCGTTTCTTTTTTCTTTGTCTTTTATTCGCGCGACGTGGAAACGACACGTTCAAACGCGTTCATGACGCCATATTTTATCACTCGTTGGAAAAAATTAACGATAATAATATTTTTGAACACTTACCGTATTGAGGTTTTGTACTTAATATATATTTTTTTTTTTTCAAGTAGACTTCAATAAATATAACGTCGTCGCGCGTCAAAATTTATTAAAATCGATATAACACGCTAAGACCACAAAAATGTTATTTTTTTTAATTTTCACAACATACAGGTCGATTTCACTCTAAAACTGCAACTCAAGCAAACATCGGTTAATCAATATTTTACTCGAACGTGTTATAGCCATATTGCGCGTGCGTGCAAGACAGTGATCGCAAATAATGCGCTGCCATTGTCTTGAATAATGTATTAATTGTTTTGTTTATGCTCGACGTACCAAACGTACAGCGATCTGTCACGAAGACTGTCATCCGAGTAAAGGGTATTGTGATTGGCCAGGAGAGTGCAGGTAATAATATTGATTTTGTAAAAGTGAACATAACTCGATACACTTGCGAAATACATTGGCAATTATAATATTATACGCCTGTTGCCGTAGTTAAAAGTTTTAATTATAACAAAAATTAAAAACGTATACCTAAATGAAAATTAATACAGTAGACTCTCATTAACCTAAAACTTGACGAGTAGAAAAAAAATCATGACGTACTTGCACAGTTCGTTACGGTCGCTATATCTGTCACACTTTATTGGTGAAATCGATAATTAGTATTAATTAATATATATATTCTAGTCGAATCGTGAAAGTGCATTCAAGTGTATTAATTACAGAAACATTCTAAAACCAAATAAGCTATACTTAGCCGTATAATGTATATTCACTAAACTGCATGCACATTTGTCACTCATACCGGCCAAAGTACTTCGATAAAATTACAATTTACTTGTTGATTCTCAATCACGAAAAAGTTTCTATAACACTACGATAGTATATTGCACACTCCGCTATAATAGAGCTTACAAAAGAAATGACCCAAAACCTGTATGGTTAAAAAATCTATTCCCAACATTTTTATCGGCTCGTTAAAATCAAAAACGTCGTAAAACGTAACAAAGAACGTTATATTATATATAAAATGTATGATAAAAAAAATCGTTTTACTTATCGTGCGTGTCTGTCGGAACGACGCAGATGCCGTTTAGGTTGGACCGGTGACCTCTGTAAAGAATGT
Source organism: Schlechtendalia chinensis (assembly GCA_019022885.1). Lineage (NCBI taxonomy): Eukaryota > Metazoa > Arthropoda > Insecta > Hemiptera > Aphididae > Schlechtendalia > Schlechtendalia chinensis. Next base: position 2,664,064 of record CM032347.1, read on the forward strand.
CAACCGTTACCGGGATGCATGCACGGCACGTGTTCTAAACCTTTGGAGTGCAAATGCGAAAAGGGATGGCAAGGAATCTTGTGCCAGATACGTGAGTATGACGTTACGGATAACATGAACAACGGGTGTTTAACAAATATGTTTATTTAAATACATATCGCACGTGATATTGCACAATGTCAAAACGTATTTCGTTTGCAGCCGTGTGCTCGGACGGTTGTCACCGAGAACGAGGATATTGTCGCAAGCCGAACGAGTGCAGGTACGGTACGGCGTTAATTAACTAACGCTCGGTGTGTTAGACACGGACGTTTTGTGCCGACCGCTCATAATACGGTTGACGATACAGGTGCAGGGTTGGCTGGAGCGGCAAGAACTGCACGCAATGCTTCCCGTATCCGGGATGCGTTCACGGAACGTGCAATCGCCCGTGGGAATGTAACTGTAAATCCGGCTGGGGCGGTATGCTGTGCGACCAAGGTAAACGTCGGTTGTAGTACGCGGTCGTTTCCAGCGACCGGAACCCCGACGATACATACATGACGTGGACGTCCGATCGGTTCATCCCGTTTTACCGTTTCGTTTTTAGAGCTGAAATACTGCGAGACCAACAACGTCACGTGCCAGAACGGAGCCACGTGCGTCAGCCTGCCCGAAGAAGACGGGAATTACAGGTGTCTTTGCGCCGACGGATACATCGGGCGAAACTGTGAAGTGGACAAGAAAAAGGTAGGTTGCCGAGAAATAATCAATCACGACATAATTTCGTAGACGGTTAAATGGCCGGTATAATAATAATAATAAAAAAAACGACAATCTTGTTTTGTTTTGTAATAAAATTGATTGAACGTGAGTTCGATTATTAATAATTTTTATCTTATACTGCACGTTTCGTTGAAAATGTTTTTCGTTTATATAATAATACAGTCAGATCGTGTTATTTTAATTCCGTCGTTTCGACGTATGTATGGTATAAATATATGTGTGTATATTTCGATCGTACGTACGCGACGTATCTAAAACAATTTGTTTTGCCTTCGTAGGTTGAAATCGTAGGATTAATGCCGCCTAAGCCTAGTCTGATGTTATTGAAGACGACCACGACCGCTCCTTTGTCGGCGTCTGAAGATCTACTGTTGGAAAGCGACGACGAATACGAAGAAGAGACCACCACGAAACCGGTTAGTTCTTCGACAACATCGTTGGCGAACGAAAACGAATCTTTAAACGAAACGATTTAACTGCGGTCGACGGAGAAGCGTTTTTTAACAGGCATAACGATTTTCAAACGATTCGTCTCGAGACGAATTTTAAATTTATTTGTATAACTTATTGATTTATTTATTATAACGATTCTGTACTGATACAACTAGTGTAAGACGTAATTATATAACAATAGTTCGTATAGAGTTTAGTTGATTTTGATTTCATCCCATGCGCTTGACGCGATTCGGCGAACAATCGTCATCCTCCTCCGGCTCGACGCGCTTATCATATATAAATATCTAATATGAAATCGATCCCACACGAATCGTCGTAAATGGTAATCGCGACGAGCCCAGAGACTACATCCGAATCAATAGCGAAGTTGTTGTCAGTTGCCAAGTAACTCCCACACGACTCGGCTCGCGGACCACGAATAATTGTCGAGTAAACCGCGCGAGTGGGAACGGTTTCGTATATGTATGTAAGATATATTGTAATAATTGCGTTTATTAAATTGTTATTATTATTATTATTACTCGTATATTATTGCGTTACGATGTTCGGAACCAAATACGTCGAAAACGCGACGCGTACAATAATATGATTTACCTGCGGTTTTAAATGATCGCTATTAAATTATGTATATCAATGTATGTAATAGTATGGATCATTCTTATACGTACGACACGTAGTTTGAGCTAATCAACGTAAATATTTGTTTTTTCGAATACTCTGTTTTTTTCTATCGGTTATCGCGTGAAGAATAATACTACATGCAATAATTACTTGTCTAAGTTTTAGATACTATTTCGAACGCAATATTATGATATATAAATATTTTTTCGTCCAGTTATGATCATTCGTATATTTTAAAACAAGTAGGTGCTTATGTTTAGTTACGAAATTGTTGTAATTAACAGATTTTTATTGGTGTTATTTTAAAATTGTATTGGCAATATTTTTTATTATTCATTTAATAATTTTAAGATGCGTTTTTTTTGAAAAATACAAATTATTCGTTTAAATAATAATAGAAACGAATCATGTACACAACGTAATAAGAAAACGTCCGTTTTACAATTGTAATATAATATCGTTCGTAAAAAAAAGTATATACATACATATATTTACTTTCCTCCATCTCTGCTGGAATAAAATCTCGGTTGAGGTTTTATGTTACATAAATATACTTAAACTAGATTCGAACGATGATCGATATACGTAAATAAGTTTTTAGTTTTGAAAAATGTCGCACACATACACATACACATACATATGAGATGTTAAAATTATTCATTTTTTGAAATCGATATTATACAGTGTGTATAATAGTCGACATATGATATGATCTTTGAGAAGAAAAAAAATATGGCTTCTGTGAAGTCTTATGAGTTTTATGTTTCTAAAAATTATATAATTTGCAAAGAGTTTTCAGTTTAAAACTATACGTGTTCGAGGAATGATATCAGTGGTTTCAGTTGAGATTAGTTTCGAATAATAATTTGAAACACTCGTACGAGATTTGAACACGAAAACCGTACGATGGAAAACATCACATCGACATTAGTGTTTTTCGTCAACGGTAAAAAGGTACGTGTACGAATAACTAACGATATTTGTCTCTTAATATTAACAAACAAACAAAAAAAAAAAAAAAAAAAACCACTGTGAAACATTGCAATAATCATGTCGATAAAGAAATACGTTTATGGATACAGTTGAACACTGTATCACACCAGAACACGGCCATCGACGAAACTACGTGTTTTCGAACATTCGTAAAGTATAATGAAACATCGGTGTAGTATAACTTCAAAAATACGATTTGTTATCGATATCGAGCAAAGTTTTCACCGTCGAATTCGTTCTTAAATGCAACTCGACGAAATGGATTTATCGAACTGTATATATATATACACATAAAAAAGAAAAATTCTTCCATATAAATATGCATAGTGTTGTCCAGAACCAACACGACGATGGCATTTGCCATTACTTACGACAATTAACCGAACCACCATGTACATTTGATTGTAGGTTGTCGAGACGAAAGCCGATCCGCGTTGGACTCTACTTTATTATCTGAGAAATAAACGTATCCTTTTGATTCGGGATGGTAGGGGGTGGAGGGGAAAGTTATCAGTACGACGTGATACCGACGACGAATGATTCCTGAACGCATGTGTGTACGCGTTGCAGTAAGCCTGTGCGGGACCAAGCTGGGATGTGCCGAAGGAGGATGCGGAGCGTGTACCGTGATGGTATCGAGATATGACCGCGCGAGGAAGTCACCACTGTATCCTTTGATCGTAACGTCGAATGCGAACGGACCGCGCGCGATAATTATTACGCGCGCGTATAAAATAAATGTAGTAATACGGTTCGACGGGTTTGTATGCATTGGACGTGCAACACAAACGCAACAAAAATGTTCGAACACGTCCGAAAAAAAACGCTTGATATTTCTTATAAATTTTTTCACGCGTACACGTTGTTTCTAGTTACGGGACACGCGACCAAACAATCAATGTACGATGTGATTAAAAACCCCGTATGAATAGACTAAACAATAAATAAATTACGAAATATCTAGGTTCGGAGACAGACCGTGTTTCTAGATTTAGTATAAGTTTTTTTTTTTTTTAAATTTTTTTCTCCTCGAAAATTGTCGGAAAGTATTTAACAAAACGAAATCACCGGAGTACGCGTACAAAACTCTACACCCGTAAAATACACGTCTAAAAAAAAACCCGAAAAATGTCAACGAGATACATTTTCGTGAAACGAATTTCATGCTTACCTAAATATGCGTGTAGCGTTGTATATATAACGGGACAGGCAGAAAAAAACATAGCGAACAGTGCATACGAACCCGAACCCTAAATGCGTACGTGCGTACGAAGACGAATGTTCTTTGATTCACTCGAAACGCGTGTGCAGACACATGTCCGTCAACGCGTGTTTGTGTCCCGTGGTCAGCGTGCACGGGTGCGCCGTGATAACCGTGGAGGGCATCGGCAACACGAGAACGAGACTGCACCCCGTACAAGAACGGATAGCGAAAAGTCACGGGTCGCAATGCGGTTTCTGTACGCCCGGCATCGTCATGTCCGCGTACGCCATGCTCAGGTCTTTGGATAAACCGCCCGACGAAAAACACTTGGAAATCGCGTTGCAAGGTGGTGTACAGCGCATCGTAAACGCTATTCTCATGAAACACTGTGACTGTATGGTCGCGGATTTTGGATCGCACATCAGAGTGTTCGGTTTCGAAACTATTATTATTATTATCGACATTAAAATCCTCCCTCCCACCCCTCGCAGGCCGTAAGCCGTCAAAAGTAAAAACGATATTAGTTTTTGAAACTTTTTCAAATGCAAAATATCGAACGAAAATCGATTCCAAAATTTGTGACCGATACGTATTTATTTGTTTGGAAACGTGATGTAATAATACAAACATTGCTTTTGCATTGAGTCCACCGTCGTTATTGTGACAATTTATTACCGTTATTGTGTAGGAAACCTGTGTAGGTGTACGGGTTACAGACCGATTTTAGAGGGATTGATGACGTTGACCGTTCGCGACGAAATCTCCTCCGACGGGTGTTCGATGGGAAGTAAATGTTGCGCGAAGACCGGAGGCGGTAACGTCGTCGAGGATGGTATCGTGTCCGGCTCGTCCGGTTTTTTGCCGTACGACCCGTCTCAGGAACCGATATTTCCGCCCGAACTTATAGTGAGAAATATACATTTATAGACGGGTAAAAATGTTTTCCGTAACGCATAATACTTGAGTTATCTGCGCAGCTGACGAGAGAATTCGACGAAGAATATTTGATATTTAGAGGCGAGAAGACTACGTGGTACAGGCCCACATCGCTTTCGGAACTATTGGAACTCAAATCTGAGCATCCCAACGCACGAATCGTCGTCGGCAACACCGAAATCGGTAAAAAAAATTATATATATATATGTATATACACGTGCATAACTGTACGAAATCAATTAATAATCATCGAGAATTATAGGAATCGAAGTGAAATTCAAAGACTGTCGATATCCCGTGATGATACAGCCCAACAAGGTGTCGGAGTTGAACGTTGTTAAGAAGTGTGTTAAAGGATTGATTGTCGGAGCCGCTGTGACCATCGACCGATTGGAAAACGAACTGAAAGAACTGATCGACACCGTGCCAGGTGTCTAATAATTACAAACAGCATGCGATTTTAGTCAAGAACTATAAATAAACGGTTTTAATTGAGCATTTCCGATTTGTTAGATTACAAAATTCAAGTGGTCAAATCAATTTTGGAAATGATCCCGCGGTTCGCTAGTAAACAGATTCGCAACGTCGCCGTACGTAGTTCTCAACGAACAACACATCCGTTAGCGTTTATAAGATTGTAATTTACAAAAAAAAAAAAAGAAAAAATGTCTTTTTATCCGCAGTGTATAGCCGGAAACATCGTTACGGGAAGTCCCATATCGGATTTGAATCCTATATTTTTAGCCGCTCGTTGTCGGCTAAAGGTGCAGAGTAAAGGTAAATAAATAAATCGGAAAAATCGACAGTTTCTTTTGTCGTCCGTTCAACGTTTCGAAATATCGTGATTGTTATTTTTACGGCGGTCGTGTGCACGTTTGCAGGCAGCGGCGCGAGGTTTCTGAAAATGGACAGTACGTTTTTTACGGGTTATCGCGAAAACGCGATACGCCCGGACGAGGCGGTAATCGACCTGTTCGTGCCGTACACCGAGAGAGTACGAAAGGGCTCCGCGTAAACGATCCACGTAATCTGTGAAACGTACGATTTTCAGAACACGTTTTTCAAATCGATCAAACTGTCGAGGAGGAAAGAAGACGACGTCGCCGTGGTGAACGCGGCGTTCTACATACGAATGGCGGACAACGGGAAAATCGTGGCCGACGCGGAGTTGGTTTTCGGCGGCATGTCGGCCACGGCGGTCTTCGCGCACAGAGCCAAATCGTCGTTGATCAACGGCGAATGGACGGAAGCCATGCTCGACCGCGTGTACGCAGGGTTGCTGGAGGATCTGCCGTTGGCGCCGGACGCCCCCGGCGGGATGGTGACCTATCGCAAGACCCTCGCGCTAAGGTGACGTACGCGTGTCGGACGTCCCTAGTACTTGTTTTCTCTTGACCGAGACGTCGAGAGCGACGGCGGCGGCGCAGTGCTGGTCCACGGACAATCGACACGAACCACAACGGGTCGATTCGTCGTGGACGATAGCGGAGTTTTTTGTTCGGAGGGAACGGACGGCGCGGCTGCGGGTGGCGGTCCGGGCCCCGGGCGTGAACGGAAACCGTACGCGAATAAGGCCGACGAGGGGAATGGAAGGTCTGGTGTGGACGACGGCAAGAGCGTGGCGGTAGCGCGGAGGACACGAGTTTGCGGCGGGCCCCCGGCGAACGCCCAAACCACCGTTCTGGCAGACGAGCGGGGCGATCGTTTCACGTCCGTGAAGTTAGCGGCGCAATGTTAATATATTTCAATAAAACCTTTCCAACAAATTTGTTGGTCATTTGTTGGAAAGGTCCAGAAATTTGTTGGACATTTTTTTAAAAGTTATAGGCTTTTTTTATATTGCGCCGCTAACTTCAAAAAAATCCCAAAAAAACCATTCGACATTGTTGTACTCGATTTGTTGGTCGTTGTTGGAAAGGTCCCGACATTTGTTGGACCTTAGTTTTTTTTATGTAAATTTTTTTAAATGCGCCGCCAACTTCACGGACGTGATCGTTTCGGTCTGGTTAGAACGACGTTTCGTTTTCAGTTTGTTCTTCAAGTTCTACCGTTACGTGTGCGAACGGCAATCGACGAAAGACGGAGAACGTTCCGCCGACGCCGGCCCGGCGCGCGTCCCGAACAGGTACGCTCAGTACTATCGAATCGTGCCGAACTCTCGGAATCCGGACGACGCGGTCGGCAGGCCGCTGGTTCACAAGTCGGCCGTACAACAGACCACGGGTGAGTTGTTTTGAATGCTTCTTTTTGTTGTTATCGGATGGCGTTTGTTTTTCTCGTCCCAAGGCGAAGCGGTTTACTGCGACGACACGCCGCGCCGCGCGGACGAGCTCTATCTGGCCGTCAAGACGTCCGTGCACGCGCACGCGAGAATTCTGGACGTGGATTACGCGGACGCGCTGTCGTGTCCCGGCGTGGTGATCGTGGTCGACGAGAGAGATTTGCCGGACGGCCGGAACACGGTCGGCGTGACGTCGGTCAAAGACGACCGCGTGTTCGCCAGAGACAAGGTATTTCGTACGCGTCCGCGACGGCTGCGAATTCCGAAAATCTGTCGCGTTGCGCAGGTGGTGAACTACGGGCAGGTGATCTGCGGGCTGGTGGCCGTGGATCCGATCGTCGCGCAGGACGCGGTCAAACTGATCCGCGTTCGCTACGAGCCACTGACACCGATAATCACCATCGAGGTTCGTATGGACGTTACGCGCGATCGTCCCGTACGCGGCACGAGGCGGCGATTCCCGGCGTTACCCGCGACTCCGCCTTCCGAACGCCTCGAATCTCCCGAAACCGGGAGAACGCGTTGGCGGAATCGTTACACCGTGGTTGTTCACGCAGGACGCCATTGAAAACGAATCGTTCTACGACGGCCGCTGTTCGCACTGGGAAAGAGGCGGCGTGGACCGGGCGTTCGAAGAGTCGGAACGTACGATAAGCGGCTGCGTGAGAACCGGCGGACAAGATCATTTCTTACTTGGAAACGCATTGTTGCATAGCGATACCGGCGAACGAGCACGACGAGATCGAAATAATCAGTTCGACGCAATCGCCGGGCGAGCTACAGGTACGCGCGCGTGATATCGTTTTGTTTTGTTTTTTTGCCGGGGGCTCGGACGTCGTCGCGGTGTCGCGCCGAACCAAAAGGAAACAACGTCCGTGCTCTGCGTAGGTTAGGGGGCTAGAAGTGGCAAGTTTGGCTTAAACGCTCTGTAAATACCCTGTGACGAATTGTGTGTTGTTATTTTATACTTTTACATGAAAAAATATTAACATATATATATGTATGTATTAAAAGGCAAGGGGTCGTGAAAACATCGCGGAAATTTGCTTGGTTTTTTTGTTTTTTTGTTTTCACGCGCAGTAAGGAGGTCAGACGAGACGAGGGGGGGTGGGGGGTGCAAGGCGACAAACAAACGTGTACGTAGGGTCAACACGGTTCTAAACACATCACTGAATACAAGCGCACCGCGTGATACGTTCTGTCCCAACAGGAGACCGTGGCGCACTGTTTGGACGTACCGGCGAACCGGGTGGTTTGTACGACGAAACGCGTCGGCGGCGGTTTCGGCGGCAAGGAAACGAAAGCGTACGTCATAGCCGTGCCGTGCGCGATAGCCGCTGTCAAGTAAAATCGCGCGCACCAGCGTCGGCCACGGCGGCGATTCATGGCGAACGTTTTTTTTTTTTTTTTTGTGTTTGTTTGTTTTCGTTCTGTTGTCCGTGTCGCAGAACCGGCAAACCGGTCAGATGCATGCTGGACAGGCACGAGGACATGGTCATCACGGGCGGCAGGAATCCGTTTTTGTTCCGTTACCGGGCGGGCTTCGACCGTGACGGCAAGATCCGGGTCTTGGACGTTACCGCGTACAACAACGCGGGCAGTTCCAGGGATCTGTCGGCCGGGGTGAGTGCGGCATCGCGCGGTTCGACGGCTTGAGGACGACCGCGTCCCCGTGGCGTTCCCTTGACGGCCGTTTACGCACGCGCGTATACATCGTACTGTGTGTTTGCACGTAGACGATGCAGCGGTGCACCAGTCACATAACCAACACGTATTACGTGCCCCACGTCAGGGTGTCGGGGTATTCGTGCGCGACGAACCTGCCGTCCAACACGGCTTTCCGGGGGTTCGGCGCGCCGCAAGCCATGTTCTTCATGGAGTCCGTCGTCGACCATATATCCAGGGAGCTGTGCGTGGACCCGAACGAGGTCAGGGCCAAGAACTTCCTGGTCGACGGCCAGACGACCATATACAACCAGTCGATAACCGACTTCACCGTCGCCGACTGTTGGCACGAAGTGCTGGCCCGGTCGCGGTACGCCGAGAAGCGCGACGAGATCGCGCGGTTCAACCGGTAAGAACGGCTGATGGGCGGGCTTCGCGAAATGTAGCGGAGAAGACAAACTCCGTCAGTATTTGTTTTCGATCCTCACGTTCCCTACGGACGCGCGTTCCTCTAACCTCCGGTATAGGCCACCAGTCACCGATCCCAGGGTATTGGGCGCACGTTTCCGAACGCACGCGTTTAAAATAACCGCACCGATTGGCCAGCGCGAGCAGGTGGAGGAAACGCGGAGTCGCGGCCGTGCCGACCATGTACGGCATCGCGTTCGCCGGCGATTCGGCGTTCCTGAACCAGGCCGGCGCCCTGGTGCTCGTCCACTCGGACGGTTCCGTGCTGTTGGCGCACGGCGGCGTCGAGATGGGCCAAGGGCTGCACACGAAGATGATCCAAGTGGTCAGCGGCGGGCTGGGCGTGCCCGCGGACCTCGTGCACGTCACGGGGACCAGCACGGACAAGGTGGCCAACGCGTCGCCGACGGCCGGCAGTTTCAGCTCCGATCTCAACGGGATGGCCGTGCTAGTGAGCGACCTGCACCCCCTCGTCCACCCGCCGTAACGGTCACGCGGCCGGCCGCGAGAACCGTTGCCGTTCCGACCGACGGACGTGTTTTCCGGACAACGGTTTACCGCCGTGACTTATGTGCACACGAGAAAGCCTTTCGCGCGCCCACAAGACGTTCACGTCCATTGGAACGCAAATTCTCGACACGTTTTCATTAATATTTATTCTCGACTGGCGCACGACCTGTTATGGAAGTGTGGCGTGTGAGATACGGGGATATGGCATCCCTCCACTTATTTCGTCAAAAATAACACGTTCCCCATATAAATCACATACAAAGATTATCGATTTATATTGGTGTTTTTCATAAAAATTGTACTTTTCTTACGATGATTTTTTAATTAGTTTTACTGGAAACACTTATTTTGAGCCGCTTCGACCACTGTAGATCATATATCACATATACGGTCTAAACAATATACGTGCGGGGAGGGGGAATCGAAAACTTGTTAAATCCAAGACGAGGAGGTCGTGTGTTGTTATATATGCATAGTCATTGTTAAAATTTTCTTGCACGTTCGAAAAGTCGGAATAGGCAGTACGGTAGCGATCTCGTCCTCGGCCCGTAACATAATAACACACGCTTACGCGATCGTGACGATCTCGTTTTCAGAACGCTTGCGAGATCATCAACGAACGTTTGGAGCCGATCAAGAAGAAAAATCCGACGGGCTCGTGGACCGAATGGGTGAACACGGCGTATTTCGACAAGGTGAACCTGTGCGCTTCCGGATTTTACGCGTGAGTACGAGATTGTTTTTGTTCTTGATTCCGTCCAATCGATGATGTCGGAAACGTAATACCGTTTAAAATTTTCACTTGAACGCCACGCATATATAATTTTGTATTTTATATACGTTTTCGACGCGTATGCACACTTTTTTCGTGACTAGTCTATGTTTTTTTTCGTTTAACAAGACAATTACGAGCAGACGCGTTGTACACGTGGTCTCCAAAGTCCGATTGTACACGCGTAGCAGTGCTCGAATCGGAAAACATTAAGTGGTGGGGCTCAATTGGAAATCGAAAAATAGCGTTCCAAATGAAATGTTCTATAACACAAAACAGTATGCCGCGTTTCTTTGAAAATCCCCACCCCCACCAATTCGAGCACTGACTCGTGGCGAACGACGATAACGTTATTTCGGATAACCGTGATTAAGTCATCAGTTACGATCACGACGATATCGTTTTATTATTGTCGTAACAGAAACCACGTCATAGGAACGACAACGGAACAAGGAACGGTCGACTATTTTTTGTATTTTACGAGCGGTGCGGCCGTTTCGACGGTAGAAGTGGACTGTTTGACCGGCGAACACGAGGTAGGTGGTACACGCGTACGTTGAAACCCCGACGCCGTTACGCACACGCAGTGTTTCTTTCGGGGGAGGGGGGAGCATTTTAAAAAAAAATTTAAATTTATATTTCGTCGAGACAGAGTAAATTTTTTGATAACAATTACTCGTGTCTGTTATTATGATCGTGAACAATTAAACGCACGAAATCATGTACGACGATTGTAGGCCGTGATATCAAAATGAAATCGGTGTGATAATCTCTATGTTTCTTGACTATTCTTAAACATTTTTCTGCGGTGTGGACGGGCGTTGGGACATTGAACGCGCGCGAAACAAACACTGACCACGCGTCAAACGGGTTTCCGTGTCAGGTGTTGAGCACGGACATAGTGATGGACGTCGGACGGAGCCTGAACCCGGCGATCGACGTCGGCCAGATAGAAGGGGCGTTCATGCAGGGCTACGGGCTGTTCGCGATGGAACAGCTGGTGTACAGCCCGGGCGGAGCGTTGCGCACCAGGGGCCCGGGGTCGTACAAGATACCCGGGTTTTCGGACGTGCCGCGCGAGTTCACGGTGTCGTTGCTGAAAGGTTCCGCGAACCCCAGGGCCGTCTGCTCGTCAAAAGTACCGCGAAACGCCGTTTTCTCGTCGCGCGTTTGCCGCGTGACGACCTGACCTGACCTGACCGTGTCCTCTTTCTGCCGTCTAGGCCGTCGGCGAGCCGCCGTTGTTCTTGTCGGCTTCGATTTTCTTCGCCATCAAGAACGCCGTGTACTCGGCGAGGGAACACGCCGGTCTCGTCGCGTATTTCCGACTGGACGCGCCGGCGACCGTCGAGAGAATCCGGACGCGTTGCGCGGACGACATCGCCGAAAAAGTGGGTCCACGTCCGCGCGTACCAACGACCACTAACACGACCGGCCGCGGGCACTCGTGCGTTTTTTTCCAGCTGAAAGCAGACGGAACGGACGCAGCGGCCGATTCGTGGGACGTCGTCGTTTGAACACTGTTCGATTAGCTGTTTTTTCGATTGTTTTCGCAATAAACGCATATTCCTTACGCGGCGTTCGTAAGCTCACGCACGAAAACGCCGGGCGGACTGGGCGGATTCGCGCCCGCGTGGTCGTTGAACCTGCCGTTAAAATGAAAATACCACGCGAACGGAACGGCCGTTGTACACGCGACTGTTACAGTCGTACGTTAAACCGCAACAGGTTTTGATTGGTCGCGCGTTCTGCATTCCGCGCCGCGCGTCCGATTCGAAAAACGCTCGGGAAAAAGAAAGTGACCGCTACGCGTTTCCGAACTTCTGGTTTTCGAAAAGCGCCTGGCGTGCATGACGATGATCGCGCGGAGAGAAAGTGTCGACGAAACGGTCGCGTGATTTTAGCGCCCCCGCCCCCGTCCTCCTCGTCCTCCATCGCCCCTTGCCGTACAACGCACTGTCTACCCGGTGCCCGACCTACGTCCTAATCCGTATACGTTATACAGCAATTGAAATATTCGATCGAAGACTTCGGTTTATGAAAGCGCACGGACGCGAGTAACGAGTTTCAAACAATACGCGCACACACACACATATGTATATACTTGAAACGCGGCGGACGTTTTCAATCAATCGGTTCGTTCTCGTCGTTCGATTTGTATAGTTAAGACCACGTGTCACAAGGTTAGTGCGGTGGTATAAAAAGTTTAGATTTAAGTTTTAAACATAACTGAGATTTAGGTTCAAAGCTAGTATAAAATGATTAACGCATACGAGTCCGCGTTAAGTGAGACATTTTATGTCTTATGTGTGAAATTTTTTCAAAACCGAAACAACGGTTACCATGGAAACAAACCATAAGGGAGATTTAGGTTTTTTTTTCTGTAACGCTTTTCCGTGACAGTCCCCAGTGGGTATCTTAATTTAGGTAACGCTTTTCGTGGACACTTTTTGATGGACACTTTTTCATGACGGTTTTTCATTGTAATGTGCCAAAGTAAAGACATAAAATGTCAAAATGTCAAATAAAATAAACGATAACAACGTAATACAATAACCATACAAATAAAAGTCCACCAGCAATCTAAAAAATTCGTATTAAACGCGACGGAAATAACTCGGAGCGCAAGACACCGTCAACACAGATATCAATTAAAAATCGTAAACCACCGGCATAGATAAACGTCAGCCGTGCTTAACGTTTGAAAACGTCGATAAAATAGTTGTCGACAACGTCCGGACCTACGATCATAACCGTTACGGTCCGGTGTCGACTTGGTCGGAGATCGTGTGTGTTTAAAAAATAAATATGCAATAATGCCACTGGTTTTGCACGCGCGCGCGTACTGCTGGGCTTCGTTCGTCTCGACTTGGTGCGCGGTCGTCCGAAAACGCTCGTCGTGACGACGTTGTGCAAACGATTTTCGTAACGGAGTAAACGGAATAAAACGTTGGCGACGAGCGGCTGGGTGGTGATGGGGGGGGGTCGGGGAGAAGGGGAAATAAATGATACGAACAATAATGAACGATGACGACGAATCGAAAATTCTCCTGAAACTGGTTGTTGTTGCGCGACGCGAGAAAGCGGTCAACCTCACGTTACCGCCCCGACCGTACGCAACCGTCCGGTCGCCGTGCCCCCCCGAACGGAGATTCGGCGGTGCGCTCCGCGTACACGTAGTGCGCGCGCGGCAGTAGTTCAGCGACAGCGGCCGCACCAACAGCCGGCAGAACGGTACCACGCGCCTGCGCCAGTCCAGTTTTTTTCGATAAAATGACGTAGACTACACGCGCACACACACACACACACACACATCAGATATTTATCGAAATATTTCGTGTGGTCGTTTGCAAACCGAGAAGATGACCGTCGGCCGCGCGTACGACACGGGCCGTATCATGGATTTGGTGATTACCGCGATCGCGGTGTTCGCGATCCACTCGGCCACAACCGGTGAGTTTCACTTTGACTGGAGAGGAAAACAAAGTCATTGCTTTTAAAAGTCCAATGAAACATTTCTGTCAATAGTCTTTTTTTTGTTTTTAATATATGTATATTAAATATCGAATAAACGATATCACGCGATATACTTTAACGAATATTATTCTTGGACGTTGTTTTCGTGATGCTCGATTTTAAAGTCCGTTTGGATCAACACCGTCGAGGTTATGCACTGTCCCCGAATTGTACGCGAATCTCGACACTCGCGGTGCGTTCATAACACAAACGAGACTATTGTCGGAAACGTATTATTCTCGATCGAATAACACAACCGCGATTGAATTATTGTATTCTCGTCATGATGTGTCGTTGATAGGAAATAAACAATAAGTAACATTTTCCATTTGATTTGAGTTTTTCTTCGTACGTTATAGCATAAATTAGAGATAAAGCGGGTAAAAGTGAAATCAGTGAAATCGATATTTCAATTGATAGTACATATATATTAGTAATGATTCATGTAAACATACTCGAAAATATAAAACACGATATCCAAATCAACGTTGTCGAGTCAAACGTTTATTTTTTAAGTAAAATAATAATAATAATAATAATAATAATGTACATTATACGATTTAACACTCGCAGCTTTGGTTACCTGTGAAAGCGTAAAATTTCAATTTCGTGTTTTTAAATGTCGATTAGACGTGTGTATTATACAGTGGGATGCCGCATGGTCTACAATCACTCCCCACAATATATATATATATTTATATGTATACATTCTCACACGTCGTTATGTAATTGTTATTCACCTTAAGCTATATAATCGAATAATAATAAATAAAATAAAATAAAAATCGTACTCGGAGTCCTAAATAATAATATATGTGCTAAGGTCGTCGAAGAACGTTGAACTTGTCGAGACATTCTCGGGACATCGTGTGATACCCGTTCGGATTTATTTGGCTATGTACCCATCCAATAATGATGTACAAATTGTTATAGTGTTTTGACCACGCGGAATGTGTTTTCAGACCATTAATAAAATACTCAACCGTAAAATTCGCTGCTATAATCGTATAATACAAAACAAAGCAAAATCAGCTATTCGAAATTATTATTTCTCATATACTTTTTATTTATTTCTTTTTCGTTTTGTGCGAAAAATAACGGAAAATACGTCATTTTTAAAATCACACACATAAATACGTTGCTCGCTTCGCTCAAGACCTATAAATGTTTACTTTTTCTTTATTTCTCACGAATTGTTGACGAAAAATAACAAAAATTGTAATCGTATTATTTTGCGATTTTCAACCGATCCGTAAAAATGAATATATTTTTCCAAAATAAATTGTAAATATTATACATAAATTTAAAATGTAACCGAATAATTAAATAAAAGAGTAGCCAATAATGTTAACTGGATATATATTTTTTTACCATAACAGGTTTAAGTTTATATATATATATACATTCGATATTTAAATTGCTTATTACTCATAACTTATTTCTTCATTATTTGAATGGAACTGAATTTGCGATCGACAATAACCTTGGTACTTACAAAAGACACGTACTCATACGAGTAACAATAATAACAAACTCCAACACGTTACACAGTTTTTATTCGAATACAAAAACATCGTATACTAATATGGATGTAATATATTTGTGACAATAGTCGAACAAAAACAATTACGATTGATTATTACGCAACTAAAATTGGAATGTGTCGCGCGATTTTCAGTGTTGTGCGAGAATCCCGAAGAAACGTTCACCTGCCCAGAAATCGGCGGAAACGGAAATTACGCTGATCCGGCCACTTGTCGTCGTTTTTATCAGGTGATTTTTTTTTTTTGATCGATCGTTATATATATCGTTATAATACGATATGTTCGTTTCTAAACGATCGATACGTTGTTGTCCACAGTGTGTGGATAATCATCCGTATCTGAACCGTTGTCCCGCGGGATTGTACTTCGACGACGTAAACAAGCTGTGCACGTTTAAAAACGAAGCCCGTTGCGGACCCCTTCCTTCAAGTAAGGTCCTACAAAATACACATAATATTTTAAGTGTAATATCGTTACGACCGCGTAGTATATATGGTTATACTTATCGGTTTGACTAGCCGAAGCGCCGAGTACAGAGAATCCAATCGATTTGGCTAAAAAATGTGACACCAGCCAGTGCACGCTACCATATTGTTTTTGCTCGAGAGATGGGACTTTAATACCCGGCGGTTTGGACCCGAAGGAGGTATGCAATACAATGTATCTTTTTTTCTCTTTTTTTTTAACAGTTTGTATTAATAATACCTTTTTTTGCTTCTGAAAACGATACGAAATTCTAGACGCCTCAAATGATACTGTTAACGTTCGACGGCGCGGTGAACCAAAACAATTACGATCACTATCAGAAAGTGTTTTCCCACAACAAGAAAAATCCCAACGGTTGCCTGATAAAAGGTACGTTCTTCATATCGCATGAGTACTGCGACTACAACATGGTGCAAGAACTCGCACACAAGGGCCACGAGATAGCTGTCGAAACCGTATCGTAAGTAAAATATCGTACGAATTACATTACGTACGGTGTGCACACACTGAAATCATTTCATGTTGCAATCTAACCTACCTTCATTTTTTATTTTTCTTCTGTTGGCGGTTACTCCGGCCCGTTCCACTTTGTCGACAGCAAAAAATGTACTAGTTGTTGTTTTTTCCCCCCATTTAACCGTACTTAAAACGTTATTTTCTTTCGAAAGTACTGCTGTTTTATTCGCCACTACTTGCCATCCTGCTAATAATAACACACGAATCTAATGTATTTACATGTATTAGGTTACAAAAGGGTCTGCACGATAAGGGATACGAAGAGTGGGTAGCCGAAATGATCGGAATGAGAGAGATCCTCGTGAACTTTGCTAACCTAACCAAAAGCGATATAGTCGGCATGAGAGCGCCATTCCTGAAGCCTGGCCGAAACACACAATACGAGGTTTCTATATTACGTTATAATACCATTATAAATATAATTACGGAGATTTAATTTTTTTTTATAGTAATTTTTTTTTTGTTGGTATCAGTGAATATACGTACAAGTAAATTATATTATATAGTCGCATAGTTGATATATACGTTTCGATATTTCGTCATATACACTATTAATTATTAGATAACGTTATTGACTGTCGGTTTGATAATTTAAAAAAAATATTCGTTGAGAAATTCTCACGTCGTCCACTGTGTACTAATTTGCCAACCTGGGAAAAGAATTCCTATTATACGTGATTAAATATTTTTATTTTAGGTAATCGAAGACTACGGGTTCGTTTACGACAGTTCGATTGGTATACCTCCGTCCAGAATACCGATATGGCCGTATTCTCTCGACTACAAGATTCCACACGAATGCAAGTCGGGAACTTGCCCGACCAAATCGTTTAAAGGTTCATTTATAGTGATACAATTTTCCGCGATTAATTTCTTTTCGACATGTCCAAATAATATAAACGTCGACTATCGTTTTTTTTTTTTTAATCATATTTAGGCACGTGGGAAGTGCCTCTGAACGCTCATTACGTGGAGACTTACGAAGGCGGCCACTGTCCGTACTTAGATCAATGTGTGTTGCACAGTCACGACGCCAATGAAGTATTCGAATGGCTCCGCGAAGACTTCAACCGATATTACAATCAAAACCGGGCGCCGTACATGATGCCGTTCCACACCAACTGGTTCCAAATCAAAGAGCTGGAAGACGGATTGCACAAATTCGTCGACTGGGCGAACAAACAGTAAAGAACAATGAATAATATTATTTGTCTTGCGGGTTTTAACGGGTTAACCTCGAATAAAAATGTAAAAAAAAAAACCGAAGAGATTCGAATTTTAAAACGGACGGCCCTGCCTATAACGCGCGTAAACGTTAATCATTGTTTCCATTGTCGACGCGGTTTCCGATCGTGAGCTATTCGTTTTTCGAAACCAGGCCGTCGGTTACATATCAATACGATCGTGTCGGTACGGTGTCCGTTACACCGGTCGGGGCGGCTTTTAATTTTACGAATTCACGACACGCAAACACTGCCGCCGTGTCGATTGAAAACGGGGAGCGGCGCTTCTCTCCGCGAACGTGCGTCTTCCCGCGCGAACATTCATGGAACCCGTTCCAACCAACCGTAATTACTTACAACCGATTCGTTAACGAAGGCCGGACGTGTGGTTCGTGACGACCACGCAGGCGTTGACGTGGATGACCGACCCGAAGACCACCAAGGATCTGTCCGGATACGAACCGTGGATGTGTGACAAGACCGATCAGTTGCCGTCGCCGCCGTGCAATTTGCCCAACAAATGTCCGTTGTCGTTCAAACACCCGGAAACCAAAGTGTCCGGGACCAGGTAATTTCTTTTATTTTTCGTGCCATAAATAAACATTCGACAAAAATACAAAAAACGATTCACAACGATTGTCGGTTTTCAGATACCTGTCGACGTGCAAAGAGTGCCCGAGAAAATATCCGTGGCTCGGCGATTCGAAAGGAACCGGCGTCGCCGGAGCCGACGTGTATTCGCCGGACAACTTAAGAAGAAAATAATCTTAAAATCATATTATTTTCACACAAACCAAAAATATTTATTTTGTTTTCATTTCTATGCGTTTCGTATCCGACTTATTTGTCACTTAAACTGTACTCGTCGACTATACGTACAATATATATAATCGTTATATAACGATTCGGAATTCTGTTTAAATCATTACATTCATATTTCACACGCGCATACACGTATATAGATAAATAGACGCGTACCAATTATCCATCCTGTTCGTGGTGTCTAAAACAAAATAAAATACCCATCATACCAAATAGAGTTATGTTTACGTGTTTGTGTTTCTATATACCTAGTCGCGCCATAAGTTCTGTTCCTATTTATCACGGCGCTAATGACTTTGTTTCCAAATATAACGTTGACTAAATGTCTTATCTGCTATTTATGATTAGTCGTTACGTCACGCGGTGAACATGTGATGGGTGATCGAAGAGAATCGTATCGCTGCGATCGCGTTATTCAAGTGTGAATAAAAAAAACCACCCCTCATTAGAGATTTTTCACTTATCAAGACCGTTGAAAATAACGCATTTGTTGGGCCATTTAAACGGAGCGAGCATATGGTATTTTTCTAATAACAAAAAATCGTGTGATAACAAAATCAGTTGGACGGCCGTCAATCGAGGAGTGGAGATTTTACGCCTGCGATTGTGTTGGCCGTCTTGCCGAAAACTCGTGCAATACTCGTTGTTTAAATTATGCGCGAGACGAATCGTACGAACGATCTTTTTGTTGACACGCGTGCGGTTTTGAATCTACAAAATCCAAGTGGGTTCGATACGAGGCGTTCGGCATAGTCAACGGCAATGTCTCGACAGCATTTAAACGAATTTCGAAAACCGTCGGTCACGATTTGTTTTCTTTCCCTGAACGTTTCGCGTTGAAAACCCGCACGCAGACAACGAACCGGGTTACACGATTTTCATTTTTACGACAAACTGATACACGTCGTTTGATAACAAACCCCATCCACCCCCACCCGCGAAAAACCGTCCGACAGGTCCGACGCAGAGACGAACGCGACAAAGATTTCATACGCACGGACCATGGACCCGTTAACGGGTAACGAAACCGATTGTTTCGTCCATGATTTCACGGTCCGCCGTCGCGGTACGCTCCGTGTAAAAATATCGCACACGGTCTCTCCGGTCCGGCGGACGGGCGTTGCCGGCTATTTTCACGCCGTCCGTCGCCCGTACGTCGAGTCCAACCGTGTGGGCAAACAAAGGACGCGCATCGGCCGAAACGATAATCGTCATTATCGATAACCGCGACGGCGTTCGATCGAACGTCCATCCGTCCGAACCAATTACGTCGACGAACGTTTACAGGTAATTATTGTGCATACGCATGACTCTGACCTTAATAACGCACGACTTCTCGCGCACATCGGTGTGTATTTTAATAACGGACGCGCGGTTCGTACGCGGCGGCGGGTTTTCACCGTCGACGTTTCGGCCGTTCGCGCCGGTTCCTGGTTTAACCAACGGGCCGGCTGGACTACGGCCTAGGACCCAGACCGGCGCCAACGTAAAAACGGGAGACGCCTCAAAATCATTTCCTCCCCGAATCGATTTCGTTGTGAAACGTATGGTATACGAGGCAAAAACATCTACTACTACCAGTGCTCACGTACAGCATTGGTGATTCGATTCTGGGACGAACAACTTTTTACCGGACTGACGTACGCGGGGGAGACATCGTTATCGTCGACGAATGCAATTCAATAAACTCGTGTGAAATGTGAAACGCGGTGTCGTTATTTAAAGTGAATTAAGTTTGTTCAGACGTTCAGGTCGTCTGCGGTTTCGTCGGATGCACGTGCGCATAATGAAACGTATTTAAAAACGCGATTGTTTCGTGTTCGGTTCCAGAGGTATTCGCAATGTATTTCGTCAGCAATGTGGACGTTTCCGCGATCGAACCGAACGCCGTGCCCGAATCGAAAACGTCGGCGAACACCGCGTACGCGCCGAGACCGGGTAACGTGTCGAAACCGATTACCGCGTTGAGACCGAAACCGCGTCCGTCCGTTGACGGTACCGACGGTCCGCGGCCGACGGCAGTTCCCGACGCGAACAACGACGCCGGGAGACGCGTGTACGGACGGGCCAGGGCGAACCTGAGATTCAGTTCGTTTCACATATTCAGCGAGGACTTTCGCATGCAGCTGGATTACCTGTACTCGCACGAAAGCGAAACCTACCGCAAGAACATGTGAGTACTTTCAACTTAAAGACCGTTTTACGCGCCGCACTTGGACAACAGCAGCGGCGTACGCAACGGCGGGTCTCGTGGTGGTCTGACCGTCCGCATGATTTATTTTTTTCTCCAAACGTCACAACGTGCATTTAAAACAGTCCCGGGTCTTTTCGACTCTCGTCTGTCGTTACTTATCTCCCCGCCCCGCCGCCAGAAATGATGTCTACGCCACTGCGTGTGATCGAGTACGGTATGTGGTAATACTTGTAATACTCTGTGTTCGATGCCATCCTTCCTTTCGGTTAATTGAACGTTTTATTCGCGTCCATACACGACCAGGCATATCGATTTTTTGTTCGCCAATGATTTGGACTTTAGTCGTGCTTGTAGTTACACGAACAGAACGAATAGATGGCGCTACGTGTAGGCAAAATATGTTTCAATCGAATTGTAAACCAGTGTATCATAAACGTGTTCGTTTATAAACGCCCAAATACAACTAATCAATAAGATATTTATTATAATCGCACGAAAAGAATATATTGTTTTGATTTATGACACTATATGTATAATTAGAACGGCATATTAGATATTCGATTTAAACTATATATTTATAATGGTTGAGTAATAATTATGATGATTATGGAGAACGTCCGTGCGTTTGAGTTGATTCAATTACTAACATTATGAAACATACGCTGGATGAAAAGCCGTTGGTAAAATATAAGCGACGTCAAAACGATATGCCGAGGGAAAAAATATCGGAGAATCGTATTCTTTTTTCTCTCTCTTTTTTTTTTTATTATTGCTCCTCGACCTTTTTCCCCGACATGTTTGACATCTTTCCGGTTTGTTATCGAACATTTCGTGCCGGAATATATCCTAGCCGACGCGTTTGTTCGCATCGCTCTAACCACGTTACCAATTTCCTGTTCGAAAACTCAATCACACGCTCGGTTGTGTCGTAAAATCAATGCCGGTAAAAAAGTTGTTACACAAAAGGCAACTTTGTCACGCACGTAATACAAACACTATCGAAATAAACCGTAAACATATTGAAAAAACATAAAACAACACGAGCGTACGGCTCGGACGGTTCGCGGGTCCGCGACGCAACAAGTGTCTATTATAAAATTATGGTGAATAAACGCGTGACGGCCGGATTAATAATGCGTCGTCGTATCGTATGATAACAATACGTGTTGATGTCGAAGACGAATGTTTGGGCGAAGGGCAGAAGTCCGCCACTGTGTACAAACAGCGCAACCCCTTGAGCAATAAAAGCTGACACATTGCGGTGAACACTGTGCCGAATATATACCGAAATTCATTTTCATAAACCATTAAACGCGTGTAGATCCGAACGGTTAAACGGAGCCGAAAAGTGTTTTTGTATACGTTTTTCCAACGTTATTCAGCTAAACGCTTGTAACCTGTACGTACGAACTATGCACGCGAAACGTTATCTAATAGTTGTTTATTTTTTGCACATTTTTTCGTGTACAATCCGTGTCGTCCGTGTTTACACCGTTCGTACGTACGCTGTGCACGCAACAGCAAATAACACGGCCACCACCAGACGTAAATATGCATAAAAACATATTTCTCGCGACGGCGGAAACGAAGGGGATGGGAATAATGAGTCGATTTCGATTTTCCCGAGTTCTCGACGCCCGAGCGATCCCGTCGAGCCGTCAGCTTTATCAATCGGTTCAACGGAAATCCCGGAAAGTCGCCGACGAGATAGCGCGTTACACGAATGATATGCGACGTGTGAATGTTTTTGTATAATGTCTAAAAACCGTATACACCTATTCTGTGGTGACGAACAGCTGTTACATATGTGCGGCCCAATAACTGTGACGTTTTGAGGGCGTTATTAGTATTTCCAGTGTGTATATGCGTAATTGTTTATTTAACATTTTCGTGTGTCAGAGGGCGGAAAGTTGAAAATAATTACCCACTAATGAATTGGACGTATTCATGTAAAAAACGCACACCCGAACATATATATATGAGTGTGTGTGTGTAGTTCACCGGAGATCAATATAATATAAACGTGCGGTGTGGTTAGGTTACAAAGGGCGATTCGAATACTTTTGCGCTCGGTGTTAAATGACGTACACACACACACACACACACACACATACACAAACATCGATACATTTAACGAATAAACAAAACAATATCGAACTTTCGTTGTATAGATTGATCATCGTCCATATAATCGATCGTGATTTAACACGATTTTTCTTCTTTTTCTTGCAATTTACAAACGTGCACATCCCGAATAAACGATATATGACGATAAACAAAACAATATTAGCTGTTCTGCGTTTAAAACTACTATATTACAAACAACAAATCACATCCGTACGGAGCATTTACGTTATTGTCTCCTACAAACCATTTTTTTTTTTTTTGATAGACGTTTATATTGTCAAAATTAATGATATCAAACTTTCGGGGTTTTCGTGTATTATACATTTTTCGATTATTCGTATAGTAATAATAAAAATTATACTTTAGATTTGATATCGGAGCTAGAAAATAACGAATCGTGTTTATATAGCTAAACCCGAAAAATAAAGATCCACCTTACTTTAATATTATATATATAGCTTGGCAAATATTTTTGTTCGATTAAGATTATCGTGTAAACAATATAAGGATATTCAGAATGTATAATGTTTTAAAAAAATATATCTATGTACAATACTACTTAAAGATGTTATTATTATCATTTTTTTTTTTTTTACATTAAATATACAGAAAAACTTAATACATATATATAAAGAACTTATTTCGTTAAAAATCGTTGAATTTTCGCAGTATCGCAGCTGATTGTATGTATATTGTATAGATAAATGGTAGATAAATGTTTCATATTAAAATCTGTGCTTTACGCGTGTTTTAAATGTCTAGTTAATCGATAAATAATATTTTGCATAAACATAATAAAAATGTCATTTGAATTCATTATTCTAATAAAATAACCGTTATACTAGTCAAGCGTCTATGCCACGGGTTAAAAATAAACTTTGTATACGACAAACAACCTGTACGGATATAAGGAAAGTAATGCGCTACCATTAAATATATCTTAAAATAATAGTTATATATTTGAAGAAGCATATAATATTATGATAACATTACACAGGGTAAACACTAGATATGCTGATGAAAACCATTTGATAAAATCGTCTAAACTCTAAAAGAACAACATCTGGGTGACATTTTGAAATAATTGACACCGGGCTATGAATCAAAATATATTTTGTTATAACTCGTTATATTTTTTAGATTCTCCAATGAAACTATTTAAAATAATATATTCAATATTTTCCATTATTATGTATGTAATTTTTGTTAGTTATTTTTATACTCCTATTTATTATAATTTAAAAAGTTTAGTAAGCGTATTACAATGTATTAAATGTATTGTATAAGTAATGCTATATTTTGAATTCCTGTGGATATATTTGTTTTAAGAATTAGCGTTTAGTATAACATATTATTATTCTATTTTGAGTTTTAAATACTTAATTTTAAAATATTTTGTGTACTCGTAACATAATTAAATATGTTTTCTAATTTTAACTTAAATGTCAATAATACATGTAAAACACGTATTTTAATTCGTCGTGTCCGTTATTGACAGTGACAAGTTATTATACTTTTTACCTGGACAAAAACAAATACTAAAAATTTTTTTAGAATTTTTATCTAATCGTGTTCATTAATTGGTATAACTATATATGTTTATATACATGTATATTTTATACGTGCGTTTATACAATATAATGTTTAGTCAAAATCGCATTAGCAATCCGATACATATTTACAAACATTAGCTAGAATGTGTTTTATTTTGATTTCGCCAGGCTGAACTATATGTGGAAACATTTGAATGCCAGAGACAAACATAAATACTACGAGACTGCAACTAAAGCTCGCGCGATGTACAATCTATCCGAACATTCACATACTTCAGGTATCTAACCCATTTATTTTACAATGTTTATCTTTAAGTTTCTATGATCTATTTGTTAACATTTATTATAACCGATAATGGTATGTAATTATATTCTAAACTAGTCGAAATACAGTAAATATAATCGATTTTAAAACTACGTCGTTAGAACGAAAACCCATGCTATAATAATTATATACAATTGAAAGTTTAACCACGTTTCATATTTACAAGTACATTGAATTTAATACTCGAAACTATATTTACCGATAAATGTCGATCGTGGATTGATAACTATACACAGCATCTGAAACTATAGATCGCAATTCATACTGATGTGTATATAGTAAAGCAAATCTATATGTATCCCATATTTGTATAAATTAATATACAGTTCGTAATTTATGTAAAACAAATAAATAATTTTTTTTTTTCAAAATTGTTGGTACTTTTTTGTTTAATTTTCAAGAAACTATTTAAATGGTTTAAATTCTAAGCGATCAGGTTACCAGAATGATTTTGGTTACAAAATAATAGATTTTTTTTTCGGCTAACACTTTGGGCATTTCAGCATTTGACTTAAAATTATGGAAATGATTTAAAATGTATGACGTACAAGTTTAAACATTAGCTATTTCGTAGGATACTAGGCGCTTATATATTAGTTTGTATGTATAGTAGGTATTACATATTACAACGAAAACTTAAAAGCTCACGAGCCAACGTGACCGAAGACATATTTTGTGAGTTCACATTTTCATTGATTTTTTCACTACATGTACTCGTAATACACGTGTAAGGTCAACGTATTTGCTTGCTAAAAGATTTATTTTGATATAAATACACATGATCTACAAGATGAAATTGTATATAATAATTATTGTTAAAATAATGTATTTAATAATTATATATTTTAAATTGTAACTAGTTGCATTATATTTGCGATTAAGTTTAATTTATTGTGAATAAATATTACAATTTTTAGGTTATATACATATTATAAAGTGCAATAAAAAGTTTTCAAAAAAAAAATCATTAACATATAGGGCACATCTTATTGTATCATATCATTTATTATACGTTCTTATAAACGTACGGAATCGATTTATTTTATAAAAGGGTTTTACGGAATTTCATCTAATTTGTGGAAGTCGAACAAATGCAAGTCGAAGCATTTAATATTTTATCGATACTTTGTCATGAAAAAAAAAATAAATCGTGATATTTAAAATCCTAAATATCACAAAAATGTAGATTAATTGATTTAAGATCCGATTTCATTTATTTATTCTTTTTTATGAAACGCTTAATATTCCAACGAGCATATTTCCATTTAAATGTGTCGATGTAACGTGCCGATTCAATTATATTTACGTATATTATAATTAATGTTTTTCTACGCGATTCCGTAGGCTCTTCAAGTGGCCGATTCGTCTGTATTTTGTCGACACGACAATTTAATCGAATGTAATAAAACGTAATGGAGCCGTAATAGATTGTCCCCATTCGTTTTAACGTTCTCGGCCGCACTTCTCCGTAACGAATTCTTCGGCGAGCGCTTCGCATTCCGCCCCACAATTCAAAAAACGTTTCGAAAATTCTTTACCGACTGGTTCAAGCGGATTAGACGGAGCCATGGCCGGTTAAAAAGCCATTATCGTTTCAATGAAATTAATGTTCTTTTATTCGCGCGTTGCGCGTAGTCGTCTCGTATGAATACATTTGTATATAAAGCAGACGCGGACGTACGGGAGGAAGTGGTGTGTTCATTTCGCCGAACAATAAAGGTCAAACCGTTCTCGAACCGAACTGTTTTTCAAAACGTAAACAGTGTACGTGCACTCCGAAATCGACACGACATTAGATTCCCGTAACTATTGTTTGTGATCAATTTTATTTCCACCCCATATCGATTTCCGTTCCGTTGTCGTCGCGACAGGTTCGTCTTGTTTGCGAATAACAAACATTATCTACAAACAAAAAAAAAAAAAAACACGAGAAAACGATTCCGACGCTTCTCCGTAAACTTTCGGATTTCTGATTACATTTTTATTCCGCGACGTAAAAGTCCGTACTTTGAATTTTACTCGACGTTTTATTAGCTTAGCGCGTATGCAGGTGCTTATGTGTACGGGTAACAAATTATTCGTCCGATTCGCGTTGCGCGTTCTTACGACGGAGTCGGTTCAGTACACATTTCTGTACGAATGTCCGAACGTCGCGCGTTTTTCGCGTTGATAGTCGAGTGTTTATTAAATACAGGCTTCATCAAATCACCAATCGTCGGGCTAGGAGTTGAAACGTTTTTTTTTTTTTTTTAGTCGAAATACGTGATGCGTCTTCATTTTTATTTTACGAAAATACATTTTCGCGTACCGCAAAATATCAAAAGGCGCGTCAATCGGTACGATTGCAAATCGCGAACACTAGTTTTTTTGAGCGGGTCACATTTTTCTTTTTATTTTAATTTCCCTGCGGTTTTTGTGGACCACGTAATTGCGTAACCGCCGCGCCCCCCCCCCACTCCACATATGTTTGTTTACCAATACGCCGAACGCGCGCGCGCGTGTAAATCCGCTTCCGGCGACCGATCCTTTTTTTTTTCTTCCGTCCCCTTTTCATAACGAAAACATACTCGGATACAAAACCGGAAAAAAACAAACGAAGAAGCGATACTCGTTTTTTTCCGTTTTGTGTACGCGACCGACCACCGACGACGGCGTACTTCCGACCGCGTCCACGTGCACGCGCCGCCGCCAAAGGGTACACGACGTCCCCGTAGGCGCGTTTGTCGCGTTCCCCCGGAACCGTCGACCGCTTTTTTCCCGGCCGCCCGAAAATCCATACGGTACGCCGCGAGGCGCCTGTCCGGCAACGACGGACGTACCCGTACTCCGTTCGACTCGTTCTCGTTTCGTCGTTCGCTTCTTCACGCTTCCGACCGCGTTGTAATGTGACCGCGAAAGGGCACACGACGTCCCCGTAGGGCGCGTTTGTCTCGTTCCCCCGTATTGTATACCCGGTACCCCGCGACCGTCGACCGCTTTTTTCCCGCCCTCCTCGGAAACCCCTCAGACGACGGGCGCACCTATTCGCCGTCGCCGCCCGGCCGCCCGAAAATCCATACGGTACGCCGCGAGGCGCCTGTCCGACAACGGCGTACGTGTGTACACGCACAGCACCGCACAAGCGCGCGCGTCGGGCGGCGGCGGCGGCGGCGGCGGCGACGTGTCGACGACGCCGCGGCGCCGTGCGGTCGAAAACCGATGGATCGGCGGCGGCGGCGGCGGCGGCGGCGGTATTGATTCCGCCCGGCGTCCGTGGCGGCGGCGGCGGCTATAGCGGCGGCGCACAACCGAAAAGACTTCGGACGACACCGTAACACGAACGTTTCTCTCGCCGTCCGCCGTCCGCCGCCGCCGCCGCTGCCGCCGCCGCCGCGTCTTACCTGCGCGCGCATCACCGCGTCGTCGCGTGTCTACACACACGGACCGGCGGCCAGCACGTGCGCCCGCGAAAGCTCAATACACGGCCGACACTCGAAGACGTCGCACGCACGCGCGCGCACACATCGTTCCGTCGCGTGTTGTACCGCGTACCGTTGTGGACGCGCTGACGGAGGATTTTTTCGTTTTTCTTTTGTTTTGATTCCGTTTTAAACCGATCCGAACGATTATTCGTGTGACCCTAGTTAACACACATTAACAATACAATATAAATTGTGAATTAATCGATAGATATATGTGATTTTTTAAAAGTAACATATATATATATGGGGTCATATTTTAATATCTTAGTCGTCGAGCCATTCAATTGCGTCTGCGGTAACTTTATTGAGTTCCACTAGTCCTCCTGGGAACGATCTGATTGGACATTCTTCGACAATATGTTTTGAGGATTCGGATATGGTGTCCGCGGACGCGTTACGCGGAGGGGCTTAAATCTCCATCGATGTAACATGCCTTTTCCTGCGCGTCCCGTTCCGAATCCATTGTCTCCCGGGGAAATCAAATCCGGGGGGCTTGCACCAGAGGTCGATCAAAAATGTGATTCGTGTCGATATTGTTAGACCTCCATTCTTCTGTCCATTTCGACGTTGCGTCAGATTTTTCCGCGATTATGTTTCCCGTCAGTTTCCAAGTCGGTTTCCTGGATTTTAATCTTTGTGACGGGCCAACAACCAGTGCGGTCATTCGACGGTTATTATTTTATAACTCGTGACGTGTACGCGTTAAATACGATCAAAACGATTGAAAATGTCGCTTTTGATTCGACGCGACGAAACGCCTGCGAAACAACACCGGGACGCCATGGGCCCGTTTAACCGGTCGCACGACGGATCACGTTTTACAGGACGAACGAGAAACAAAAGATCCCCGCGAAATCGTCGTGCTATTCGTGTTGAAAAACGCGTGTTCTGAACACCCGTTTTTTTTTCTTTCTAAAAAACAGAGTCGTTATAACGTGGACGTAAACAATAAGATAGACAGCGGTTGTATTGACTCGCCGATGTCGTTTTCTTTTCTTGTGTGTACACACGCGTTCGACATTTTTCTATATAAATATATATCGTCGACAAATGCCGTCGATTGCATGCAATCGATAATATACCTTGTTTACTGTCCACACTTGAATAAATATTTTATGCGTGGAAAACGATGAAATATAAAAAAATTGTAATTTCTACGTGTAATTACATCGAATCGTAATTTTGAATTTGAACACGATTTGCAATTTCAAATCAACAGCGTGTTTATAGTGACGTTATGTTTTAAAAACGTGTAATGTGATTTTCGAAAGTTCTGATCAATAATGTATATATTCTTATGTAGGTCAAATAAATTTATTTCATGTATATATGCGCGTATAATTTTAAAGTTTATAGACAGTCATATTATACGTACAGTAATCAATATTCACGGTGTGAAATTTAATTATAAATATATGTATATATATTTTTTTTTTTGTGTTTAATTTATTAGTTTTATATATAAATTATGATGTATAAATCGTTTTTACTCTTATTATCTAAATATAGTAATAAACAGTGTTTTTAAGTACTCGAATGGTGCACAATTAAATATATATGCGTGTATAATTTAATTTATAAACGACATCAAACGGTGATTGAAAATCGAATACTCATAACATTTAATTCGTATTATGAGTATAAAAGGAAAATAAATATTGTCGAAACGGAAGGTTTTTTTTCCGAAAGCGAATGTAATCTGTTTTATTTATTTTGTTTTGTTTTGTTTTTTTTTACGGAATAATAAACATACCTTTTAATTCCGCAGAAAATGATCGAGAAAGTTCAACAATTACGACACCGTATCGCCGCGACAATCGTACGGGAATCGCCTACAACTCTAGCGGTTCGAAAGCAATCGGGAAACTAGTTAACGTCAAGTTTTCAGAATCATGCACCGCACCGATCATAACGCCTCTGGTAAGTGGCCACGTTTTTTTTTTCCCGACAAAACTTTTAGCGATCGTCGAACGAAATTGGTTTGTAAAATATTTAAAGTTAATTCGTTTCGAGCAAAAACACAAAACAGAAAATTGACCGACGGCGACGAGGGGGAAAACGTACTCGCGATTTTACAAGTTACCGGATCAAACGGTTATTGAACGCACGTACAACATTCGCTAACGATGGCACGACGTAAAACGATTCGAGAAATTAAATTCGAATCGCGAATGTCACAGGAACGCGTATATCGTTATGTGTCATACGGTTCGACGACGAAAAATACGAACTTACTACGCGTGTGAATAAAGTTGTTGCGGATTTAACATTATTTCGTTTCGTTCGTCCGTGCGAATAAAACACACATTTTATGTTTTCGTCATTATCATCATAACAACCGGAATAACAATATATATATATATATGTATACTCGTATTTCGCGTTCCGTTCACGACAATCTCTGAAAGAATAACGCGATGATTCGCCGTTACGTGTACCGAAACATACGGAATACGAGTGGATACGACTGAACGGTTAAACGTGATGACGTGATATACGGTTCGATACCGGACCAAATGTTATGGTATCCGGGATAGTGCTCGACTTAGGGGGGGGACGCAAGGGGACTAAGCTCCTCTACTGCATTTAAAAAAAAATGTACGTCCCTTTACTACGATTTTCAAAGGAACGCGAGAGAACGCATATAACCGGTATACTTGGGGATCAAAAATCATGAACGAATTGTTTATTTGATATTATTATTAATACCTTATATCAAATACCTAGTTGATAATGGCAATTTATTATCTTGTATATCGCTTATCACAGAATATTATTCGTGTATTATTTGACGGTTATTTTTAGATTTATGTATAGAGAAATATTTTAATTGAAAAAAAAAACAATACGGTTAGAAATTAGGTTATATATTAGCGGTAAATTGTTGGCGGGGGGAGGGGTATGGGATACCCACGGTTCTGTGATATAGAATATTTCATTTAGAACGTTATTTTTCGATTTCCAATTGAGCTCCACTACTCTATAATCTTCCAATTCGAGCACCGGGTCCGTCCCAACCAACCTCGTTTACACGATGCACTCCGCCGATTATAAACAAATGCGCGCATACAGCCCCGAACGCTTGTCGTCGACTCGGCGGATATGATTTCGCGCGGCGTTTATTTTCGATCCGTCCGGCACGGCTACGCGGCGATCGCGACTATTTTCATCGGTACGTCGGCGACGGTGCGATGAGAGGGAGGGGGGGGAGGGAGGGGAGCGTTCGAATCAACAGGTTGCCGTGTATTCGTACGTGTACGTGTGTGTGTCAGTGGCCGTGATGGTGGTGAGTGGCGGCGGTGGCGGCGGTGGCGAGTGGTGGACGTGTAGCGACGGCACCACCACCAGCACCACGCGCGCGCGATTTATTTCCTCCGTCTCTCCGGCGTCCCGGCGAAGAACGGACCAGCCCTGCCCCGTGTAGATGTCCGCGCGGACAACAGGTATTTCGCCGGCCGTGTTCGTCGTGTACGATTGTTTCACGTCTCGAATCGGCGGCGCGTTAGGAACGTGTAAAACGGGACCAGCGCGCTGTGATTCATGCGCATGCGCGCAGATACAAAAAGTGATAATAAACACTTGACATCAGTGTCGTCTGTCACGTCACCACTGAACACAAGAAAAATTCCCGCTAATATTGATGGACTAATATTAATGTTGATGGATTTTATATTGTCTTACGAAGCACAATAAAACGTTGAAATATTACGATTCAAAAAGTCTGGTCGATTGAAAGTTGAAAAAAAATGAGAGATTATTTACATTATAACGTCAATAATTGATTTTGATTTTTCACACCGAAATATCATAAAATGGGCTTTACCATATTAGTGTATTTATTACGAACTGGAACATTTTTATTTTTTTAAATAAATAAATAACATTCATACTTTCAAAAGTAAAGTTTTTATTTAAGTTTTCAGCCTTTCGACATTCTGTTGTTTTTATTTTTTGTAGGTTTTATTTTATTTTTTTTATTTGGCGGTTCATTGCTTTTTCTAGATGATTTCAGATAGTTTTACTAAATTAAAAAAATTAAAATTAAAATAGACGTATATTATGATAACATGAAATATCGTGTTTACGCGATCAAATTATTCATTAAATGTGATTATAATGATGTGACTATTGAAAGTTCTCCATAGAAAAATATATCTGTGTTATTTATTTTACTTGCCAGCGTTTGCAAATTATTATTATTAATTGAACTGAAAATGAACTAGTTCGTGGTTAAAATTAAAATATGTGATAACAACAATAGACGTAGATATGATCATATGATATCTATTATGGTAATATGAAATCTCGTGTTCACGCATGTGCATAAATCACTGTGCTGGTTTCGGTTTATACGCTCCTGGCGCGTTTACGGCCAACTGACGTGTACGTTGACTTTGATCGTTCATCGTGATTCGTCGTGACGCATACTACACACTCGTATACAGGGGTGGGCCCAAAAGTCAGTTAACGCATATTTTCAATAAAAACCAAAAAAAAAAAAAAACGGTTACGATCTTATCCTTGTAATGTTCCCGTCTTTTTTTTGTGCGAGACCGATTTTTCGCGGGCATATTATTTGTACAAAATTAACGTGTTATAAAAAAAAACGGAAACTCACTTTTGGGCCACTCTGTATATCCGCGAACAATTTTGATTGTTTTTCGTGTATTTTTGTTTGTTTGTTTGTTTGTTTTTTTCGTTTTTTTTCGCTATGTAATGAAAATTATTATATTTTACGTTACAGCGGAATAGACAATTATTTGTAAAATAATAATTCGTAAATTAAATTGTATTTTAAAAATACATCATTTAAACGTTGTATTTGAACGATGAATCGTCGTTTTATTATGAACAACGTCTTCGACAAATTTCTTATGACTTTTTAAACGTTGGTCATCTAATATCCTAATATATTTCTTACCTAAAAATTCTGTTAGGATCCGGTAATCCGTGGTTGGGGAGGGGGGACAGAAAAGCAAGATTTTATAGACATAGAATCTCATAACAATACAAAAATAATATAGTTTTTAATTTTAAATGCAATATTGCTTGATTTTTCTATAACGGTTTTCTCAATAACTTTTTTTAACGTCATAATATCATTTAAGTCGTTCTTAAAAATATCATTTGAAGATATACTTTAAAGATATTTTATAATCGATGTTGTAATCGTTAAAGTTGAATGTGATTTTTGCAAAACTTCCTTTTAAATAAAATAAAAAAAAAAAAAAAAATAATCGATTATATTCTATTCATTAATTACATTTTTACATACATATAAAGTTTCCATTTTCTTTTCTAAATGGTATCGATAAACCAAAAATAAGTTAAATAATTACAACTTAGTAAACATCACATTGTTTTAGTCATTATTATTATTATTAATAATTTGGTTTCATCACACATAATATATTACGTTTATATGATATTGTACTTATAAAATGTTTAAATATTTTGATAATCAAAATGTTAAAAAAAAGACGTAATACAAACATATTACTAAAGTTCGTTATATAATTATTTAGTCATTAGAAATTAAGTTTATATTCAATGTTCTTTTCAGTTTTCGTACTTCCGTCAACAGACGAAATGTATTAAAATACTTTGTAGACTTATTATTTATTTATTCGTTATTATGAAGTTTTCTTCATTTCTGTCAGTTTAAATTCAATTTCGCGTGAGCGGATGGGAAATTCAGCGAATCTTGCACAGCTAAGCGGAAATGGAAAGGGTGAAAACTCGATAAGTGCTAAAGGACTATATATAGTAGAAATGGGATAAGGAAAAATGTCACGTTAATTATATTGCTGTAGAAAAAAAGTAATATATAAAAATTCCTTAATTCGCAATAATTTTGTTTTTTACATGTTCACGCTTAATATCGTAAGACCGGATAATTGGTTGGAAAAATTGTTGTTGATTTATATTTGTTTTTATAAATACGCTGATAAACACTGATATAAAACGTATATTTAATGTATATGTGTGTGTTTTTTTTTTTTTAGTATTTAAAAATTTCCGAAACAAATATTTTTTACACATTATTTTTAATATTATTCATTCAATCAAAATAAATAATATATATTTGTGTATAATACTTACATATGCGTACCTGTACGCGTGTATGCGCGATTAACTGATTTAGTATATGCGTACAATACCTAACCACTTTGTTCCTTTTATATATTTTGAAGCGTGAAACGAGCATTCAGCTGCAACGAAAATGAGTTCGAACAAAACATCAATACATTTTTTTTTTTACTGATTTCGATAACATATATTACAATGATATCGCGTATATACCGTTACGGAATTGTTCAATTATATATCAGACCGATGATTTGTTTTTATTTTATGTTAAAAAAAAAAAATCAATATAAATACTAATTATTTTCTTATGATGTGTATAATTATAATATAAAAATGTATACTTATATAGTACCGTTAGGTTAAATTTACAAAACGAATGTACTATCACTATATTTTAGAAACAATTATATATTTGATGATGATCAAATACTCATTAAATATATGTAATACACAAAAAAGAAATTCATTGCATTTTATAGTATATATACATGTATACGAGGGTCATTCGGAAAGTAAAGGACGTTTTTGTATAAAAACTAAAATAACTGATATAAAAAAGTGAAACTTTATTTACATACTATTTGATACTTAAGTTACTTTTCTACATAGTCGCCGTTTAAATTTAAGCTCAAAATTTTTTTGGCTTTTTTGGTTTTTTTTTTGGGGGTGAATGGGAATGGTGCCACTCTATTGATTGACGCTTTGTTTCTGGAGTGCGTAATCCAAGTCTCATCAC
Source organism: Schlechtendalia chinensis (assembly GCA_019022885.1). NCBI lineage: Eukaryota > Metazoa > Arthropoda > Insecta > Hemiptera > Aphididae > Schlechtendalia > Schlechtendalia chinensis. The sequence goes on from CM032347.1 coordinate 2,699,328, forward strand.
CCGTAACAATGTGATTCATAAACTCATCGCCATCCTTATCATAGCGGTTGAGAAAAGTCAATACGGCTCCCACTCGTTTTTGTTTGTGTTCTTCTGACAACAATCGAGGAACCCACCTAGCACAATTTTTTTTGTAACCAAGTTCACCAGTGACAATTTCGTAACACACGATTCTTGAAATTTCAGGAAAGAATGCGTGCAGCCCATCAATTGTGAATCGTCTATCCCCTTGAATTTTCTTTGCAATTCTTTCTTTGAGTACATCAGTCACAACAGAAGGGGCCGGCCCGTACGTTCGTCATCGTGCACATTCGTCTGTCCGCCATTAAACATAGTACACCACTTTCGAACTGACGCTTCGTTCATCGCATTTCCATACACTTCAGTGATTTGCCTGTAAATGTCTATTGGTCGCAGTGTTTTTGCATTCAAAAATCTCATGACACTACGAACTACGGCGGGATCATTAAACGTATCGTATATTTTAAAGTCTCACAGCCAAGCAACAAACGACCGTAGCGAATCGCGGCTAGTGTCAGACTGAAACGAACCGATGCCAAGGTCAATAACCGGTCGGCGGCGGTGGTGGGAGAACGCACTCACTAACCAGCACAAAACGTTCTTTACTTTCCGAATGACCCTCGTGTATGTAGTTGTATATTATTGTTTTCATTTTTTCCACGCGATCGACGTTGCCTTTTTTTTAGTAAATATTTTAACTAAATTGAAATGCGAAGACCGTTATCTTATAGCCATATAATTTATACTCTAATTGTCGCATTACCATGATGTGTAATAAAGCTCTTCGAGTTTTCGGTTTTATAAGACCCCGTACGGCTTTGAAATAGTATATTTCACCTCTGGTCCGTTCCATACCGGAATGTGGCTCAGTTATTCGGAATGTTCATCGAACCGGATGAATCGATACAATTTGAACGCATTAGGAATAAATTTTCGCGTGTACTTGCATTTATTGAAATCAACAAAACCGGCGCGCCGGTTAAGCACATGGCGGGTTTGTTTATGGCGTTGAGTCGCTTGAAAAAAGTAAAAAATTACACGATGTGTGTCCTGGCAGCACAAATTACCGGGTTCCATAATCGTATGCCCTGAATCACTTAGCCAAATACCCTTAAACGTTCCCCACGCTGATACTCGCGTGTCACAAACGTTTTACACACCTGTTTACGGACAAAAGTACGGTCTGTTCGCACCGATCAACAGAATTTATTCCTCCTCCAGGCAATTCAATAAATAATTTTTCGTGATGACGGAACCGGGTTAAAACCACTGATTTAATATTGCAACGGTGCCTATTTAGTATTGAGATACGTACACGTTTTCATAAATTTTTATTTTCTTTGTTTGTATAATTGAAAAATAACTGTTCCGAGCCCAAAATTTTGGTTTATAACCTATAACCGTAACGTTCATCGGAAACGGCAATTGTATATCCACCTGGAAATCGTACTTAAACATACATATAGCGATGTAAGAAATTTCATTTTAATAGTGTTTAAAATACGATGCTCAGACATTTTCTACAAAAAAAAAGAAAGTATTTCTTATGCTATATGAGTAATATTCAAACATTAACATATAAAAATTGATGTTTATTAATCAAGTGTAATGTTTTGTTTTGTTCCACAAATTATCACGCGTTATTTCTATTAGCTATATACTCGTCCTTCGGTAATAATATTATTTGTCACCATTATACTTATTTATAGAATTTCGTATGATTTCAAAAACTAAAAAAAAAAAATTCGAAGAATATAAATAAAATTGTACTCCAACAGTTTTACTCGACGGTACTGACTACATCCAAAAAAAAAAAAAACCCCAAACCAAAATCTAAGTAAAACGCTGGCGACCGAAACGAAATTAGTACGGGAAGAAAGTCGTAACAATAATAATGTGTAATAACAATCGGCCGCTGCGGGTGCGTTTCGAAACTTGGGCGCTATCTGTTAGTGTGCCGTGTCGAACGGAATCTATACGGTGTGCGTATATATCGAGAGGTTTACCGAAAATTCGTATCGATAACGCAACAAGTATTTATCTCGATCGCCGCGTAAAACGTTTATCATTGGGTTTTGCTAGCGCCAATAATTCTCGATACGAAGCGGCGAATTGTCAGAGGCGGAACTAGGATTCTTGACGGCCGGGAAAAGTTCAGTTCACTATCTGCGTCATGTCTTTAAAGTTATCAGTCGGTCATCATGTCCGTGTGGACGTTGAGACGCCGCGTTTTCGCCTGCGATACTTACGCGCAGACGAACGATTCGGCAGTGAACGCGCAGCGCGGTGACTTCGACTAGATTTTGGTGTCGAGCGTCATGGGAACGTTCCGACTCTCGTGAAACCATTTTGCGACGCGTTCATTCGTTTTGGAAAAACTGTATCGACCCCGGAAAATGTTGAGCAGCCGGGGACCGTTCATTAGTCGTCATTTCTTTGAGGAGAATGGGATCGCCGTTGCTGTTAACTCAGATCATTGCAGCATAAACACGACCAACAACTCTATTGAATCAGAATCGAGGAGAAGGCGTGTCAGTAGACACGATTTAAGGTTCCGACAAGACGGGGCGACCACTGCGAGAGCTTCGATGGAAGCTGTCCGAGCCGTATTTCCAAATCTAGGCATTTCACGGATTTGTCAATATATGACTTTTTTCATCGGGGATACTTCAAATCACACGTATATGAAGGGAAGCCATGGACTCTGGAAGATTCGAAGACCGCGATTCGTGAAAAAATCTAAGAAATCGATGTAAAGTTTCTTAACCGAGTGAACGCCAACTCAGGGTGAGCCTTCATACTTGTATCATTGTCATATGCAAAAAAAAATAAAAAATACTTGTATCCGTGAAAATGATCATCGGCTCAGCAGGATCGTCTTCCGCATTCTTAAACGGCATGTTATAATGTATATTTCCAAAAAAAAATTTTTTCCCCTCCAAAATTTAACGGTGTTACCGGTTATATCAAAAAATGTCTATTCCCGCGCCGCACCCTATACAGACGGTTGACTAAAAACGATGGGATGTGCGGGGGGGGTACGTATACGTATACATATATATATATATATATATATTGACAAAACACACGAGTAAAAAGAAACGTTTGTCGGCGTAGGGGTAGGAGAGGGTGTATACGCGGAACGGAAGAATCCTTACAGGTGCTCGTTACGTATAGATACACACAAACACAAACACACACACACACACACACACACACACACACACACACACACACATATATATATATATACTCATCTGGTTACGGAGGAGGACAATGTATAGACGCGACGTAGTGAAAGAGCGGATATTTGGGGTTGTCGGGGCGGAATGGCAGGGGAGGTTTACTGACCCACGGCACCGTATTGATCACCGCCCCCTCTGCACAGCGTGATACCACCGACCGACCACCCTAACCCTACCCCTACCACCTGCCCAGCCGTGGTGAAGGTGGCGGCGGTGATCTCCCTTATCATCGACACGAGTGGTCGCCGCACGTCAACGTATTGATCCCCCACTCCTCCAGGTCCCCCGTACTCGCTTGCTTACACGCACACACACACACACACACACACAAATATAAAATGTATACGCGTAGTAAAGCCTTACAACGTTGTGTATGTACTATAGGGTTCTCTGTAGTGTATATATATATATGTATAGAGTCGGCAAGACTTCGATCGAAAACGTGATTCATATTGACACACACATACGTGTATTGTTGTGTATGTGTGTGTGTGTGTGTGTGTGTGTGCGTGTGCGAGTTCATGCGGGTGCATGGAGTAACACGGTTTGAAAACGCAAAACAATTTTTGTCTTTTTTTATTTTCGTTCGAGCTTGAGTGACGTACGTCGTATACGCGACATCATAACACACGTGTATTCGGTGTCTTTAAAAAAAAAAATTTTTTTTTCTTTTTAAAATTGTATTATTAAAATTTCACTCGTTTATTAAAACTATACACGTCCGTGGACACATTGAGTGTTCTTTCAGATGTTCCTCCACTGCAAAGAGCTCTAGTGCTGTGGGAATTCTACAAAGATATAGTGTTTTTGAGATGTTTAATGTATGAAAATATAACGTATTTTATTGTATCTAATGGTCACGGTTTGAACGCCTAAAAAGCACGACAAAATTCCATTAAAAACGGAAACGATAATGTGTCCAAAAAGATTTTAAAAGGCTTTGTCACCAAAACAACGTACAAAAAACAACCGTTGAAATCAGTTATAATAATTTTTCGATTTTTTCTGGTTTCGATACGAACAACACACGTCTTTTGGCCGAAAGTTGAAAATTTGTCACAGATTTTTTTGGTCACGTTTTTCGTGACGGTTTAGTCACACCGTATAAGATATCATCGAAGTGTACGTATAGTTTTTATACACTCAGTTGCCATAAACCATTCCTGAGTATTACCGATGCACCTGATTACGTGTTTTACGCCAAAAGACATGTTCATGAGTTTCCCAGCCGGGACAGGTCAGTGGGCATTTTTTTTTAAACGATCTATATCGCGGTAATATATACATATATAACTATTTAAACATACACAAAATGTTTGAAACCCAAATCACAAAAATTATACACAATAACCGCGTATACGTATTTCGACAACTACGTTGTCATCATCAGCGCAAGCTACTATTTAAACATATGATTCCACGGGAAAACAATGACGGTATCAACTGTATGATAATATAATACAGGTAATAGCTTAATAATATTTTGCACAATACTAGACTTTTCTGACTTTCTATATATATGTGTGTGTGTGTGTGTGTATAATATTATTGCTACTCCTGTATAATTTTTGGCGACCGTCGACATTTTCGTTTTGTTTTTCACTTCCGATAACAACGACGTGAAAGCGACAACGTAGTCGGCCCGAACGGCACACCCACTTGTGTTCTCATCTCGCATCTCCGACACTGCACGCGCGTTCAACTCGCTCGCCGTATATTATGCATATTTCTAATAAAAAAAAAAATAATAAAAATAAATAATAAATAAAAAAAAGTAAAAAAAAAATTACTAAAACATAATAAGTCTATTGTTGCGACCGACTTTCAAACGCACACACACACACAGTACCGGAGGGGGTTTCTAAAAATATATATATATATTAAACACGTATCCTTATATACTTCTTTATTATGTATACGCGCGCGCGCGCGCAGACTCATTACCGTGGAAAGTGCAGGCTATTGTTCGTACACGGTATTATATGGTTCGTGTAATACACGTACATACACCTACCTAGGCCGCCCAAATATTGTATTATACACGTGCGCGTAAACAAACTATTTGAAAAATCCCGAAAATGTTGAGAAATCGCTCGACGATCGCGGTTTTTCATACTTCGTGCGTACTCATAGTAATCGCTAAAACAAATCGATCGTTTTGTTTCTTCGCCGAAAATCCTTACATACACGTTCTACAAGCTATTATTATTATTATTATTATTATTATTACATTACGTTTAATATCGATGGTCCGGTCCAAGAATGCGATTAAAAAAAAGAAACGTTTCAATATTATACAAAAAGCATGCAAACATAAGTTATTTATTATTTCTTAAATATGATTTACACGTTTTGCACTTTAAAACAGTGCAATAATTGATCGGAGAACACAACAGTGGTTCACTCCGAATTATTTATTTACCAGAATAGGTATCAGAATATACAAAGGAAGAGTTTTTATTCGCAAATCGTCGACATTTTAAACTTTTGTTATATTACACGCATTTGCCTACATATATACTTTAAAGAAATCAATGCGTTTTGGTATATTTTTGTTAATTTTTATTATCATCGATGAAATTTCTGTATCAAACAATTATACTTTGTTTGATATGATATTTCAACTTGATTATCTAAAATTAAATAATATATTAAAAACTTTTAAAATACATAAAAAAAAACCCGTATACGGTGTTATCATAAAATATATATTATTAATATAACACTTTTCCGTCGCATTCTTTAGATCAGCGGTTCCCAAACTTTTTTTCCGGTGGTGCTCTTTTTCGGACGAAATTCGATCATGGTGTGCCCTGCTTGTGAATACCACGAGGAACATAAATAAAAAATGAACACTAATTCTCATTGATAATAAATTTGCATAATTTTATTGAACATAATACAATATAGGCATTCTATGCATACGGCCAACTTGATATTAATACATTTTTACACCTGAAAAGAAATGATTTAAAACATTTGAAACGAGAAAAATCACCGTCGAATCAAACACATACGACTGGACACGATCAGATGATAACGGTACGATCGCCTTACCTGCACGGGTTGTATCCATTAATATTATACTGATAATATGTGCGTACAATGTTATCCGAATTCACGTGGTTAACCGTAATTGGTCCAAATCGGAGTGCGCGAAACAAATTGTTCGTACAAGATTAAATTTGAAATCAACAAAAAAAATGATTACAATAAATAATTTTTAATGGGTCGCGCGGTGCACGGTTTGGGAACCGCTGCACTAGATTATATTCGGACGCTTTTATCGTAAAATACGGTATACATACGCCGTGTATAGGCGCAGGCGTACCCGGTCCGCAGCGCAAATATTTCGCTGAGCGACAACATTAAAAATTCTTCGAGCGTGCACCCATACATATGTGCCATGTTAACATTTTTAATTATACACACACGCACACACACCGATTCGTTTTTTAATTTTTTTTTTTTACGCGATTAATTCGCATCCACACGACACGTCGACGTTCGTAATATTGTTAATAATACACTCGTCTAAACCATACGACGCGAATATATTTATACACGCCTATGCATTAGATCGCTGAAGTGTTTAATATATACGACTGTGCTATCTGTATCTGTAGAACGGTCAAAACATTATGGGGGGAAAAAAAAAACAAAAACTTAACGGTGCAGGTATATAACGGTTACTGCTGTTCAGTAAGTAGGTATATAAATGTATATGTATATGTATGCATGTATACGACGATATGGGTTCGTTCCTATTGTTCTGCTGGCAACGTATACGATCGAATATATATATATGTGTGTGTACGTATTGTTCGGCCGGCTGCTGCTTGCCACTGCGCAGAAGTCGATATTGAATAAAAAATTATCACCTTCGTTACCGGTAACGTCGTGCGTACAATATTATTATTATTATTATACGTTCTGGTAAACGCGTTGTTTTATATTTATTATTATCGTGTATATATATATATGTGTGTACGTAACTATATGTACGCGTGATAGTTATTACTTTATTAGGAGCTAGGCGTGTTGTCGCGCGTGTGACGGTAAACTGCAGTATATAATACACCGTACTATATATTATATATATATGCAGGCGCGCGTTCGGTTCGTAAAAAAAATACGCACGTTATGCTAAATATCGGGGCCTAAAATTGTGTGTGTGTGTGTGTGTGTGTGTGTGCGTGTGTAAATATGTGTGGTGCGCGCGACACACTTTGCGTATGGTGCGAGTGTATTTGATGATTGTGTGCAGTGTGCGAAATCGGAATGCGTGTGGTAATGTTTAAGACTTGAACGCGTTTGATATTGTTTCAACGTTTCCAGTATTCGATGAATTGCGTCCGACGATAAGAAAAATAACGGTTTTCGAAACACGAGTGCCACGGCTGACGGTTAGGTGTTTTACTCGGTTCTTGTACATTACAAATGCAAAATGTATTCCAAATAGGATTCTGAAACGCGAGATCGCTGTTGTTCTATATATTATATATATATATATGCATACAATCGTATTAGTTCATTGTGGTATTTAGATGTAATTAGATAATTCAATATTTTTTTTTTTATACAGGGTTATAGTTTTGAATTAAAGTGCAAGTGCAAATCTATGTTCTAACAATTACGTGCATACGGATGTTATTAAATTATTGTGTACATGATTAATTCAGAGACGATCAAAATGTTAAGTTATAATATATAGTATTAACGGATTCGTATTTCATCCGGTTAAAAGTGCTGAAACACAGCCCTAAGTCAAATACAGCTGGTTGAAGTAGTGTACCAGGTGCGGGTTTAAGGTGGTACGAAAACGAAACGATTTAACAATTAATGAAAAAATTTCAATACTACAACGTTATTATAATCTGAACTTGGGTTTCTTCCCGACTTAATGGTCAGGATACATACCTCGAACCTTCTGTTAGCACGTGGTGCTACTCAAGGGTCGAGTCAGACCAAGGGTCAGGCCTAGGGTCTGACCAAGACCGGGGCGCGTTCACACGACGGTGCGCTCCGCGGACGCGGTTCGCCAGTGGACTTAACCATCGAAACGAAATCCAGCGCGTACGAATTCAACCCTGACGAGGTCTACTCGATCCGTGTCGCTACGGCCATGAGATGGTCCTCGTGGCGGGACCTTCGTCTCAGCCACTCTACCGTCTTAGGGCATTTAGTGACACCGGACATCAGCTGCTCGGATTCTTATACTCCTGCGGTGCCAGTAAGGTCGGAGGATAAATTCTGAGACTCTGGGGAGAGGGAGACTGTCCGAGTGTCGAGACCCGTAGTTTTTTCACTCACCCAAGCCAGTACGATAGATCTGACTCAGGCACCTCTCGCGGGTTTCGACGGGGCACTTCAACTGCCCGATCGTGCGCAGCGTGACTCAAGGCTACGCTCTCCCTTTCTAACGGAGGATTTGGCACGCGAAATTCATCTTCCCTGAGCCAGGAGATGGAATGTTCCGCGGACGGCCCATCCGGCAGGCTGGGGCCATACCCGACAAGAGACCCATAGTCGGCGACCACTTATTTGAATATTCGTGGCTATCCCCTCGACAGGGACGGTCCGTTATCTACCAGCTACGCAAGCCATGGAACTGCTTGGGCCCGCGCATGGCCCAGACTTACCCAGGCGGCGGAAACGGCGCTCGGATAAACCAAAGCCTTTCCGAGGCCGCCAATTCCTATACCCAGACGCGCTTGATTACCATGTCCAAAGCGCCCAGGTACTTCGGCTTAGCACCAAAAATAACCAATACAAAGTCATGACAGTTGTATGTACGTATTTACGTTAACATTTTTTTTTTTTAAACAATTTTAAATTTTGTATATTTTAAATAATATTTTTTAATAACTATGTGTGTATTAAATTCAATTTCCAATGATAATGCATGCAACATTACGTTTTTGGATTTGTTGTTATTTTTTCAATTTTCGTTTAGTGTTATCAGTTTTGTACAGTACCAAAGTGATTACATTAAGCGGCGACCACTGTATATTTATATATATGAACAAACAATGCGGTCGAAGAAAACTTTCGGTTTAAATAACGTCATTGTATATGCATACATGTATATATATAGATCGTATTATTTGTCTTCCGTTCAGAACGAAAAACCCGATGACACAAAGAAAGAAATAACAAAAACACTTGTTGACAAACAATATATACGAAATCAAAATTGCTGAACAGCGTTAACGCACGACGACTTATATTTAAATTCGTACCGAATTTATATCGTTGGTCTTCGTACTATTATTATTATTACACACATATGATAATGTGTTATTACGAAATATATTATATATGTGCAGCGTAAGACGCGCACGTTTGGATATTATTATACACTTATCGTGTTACTAAAAAAAGAAAAAAAAACATAATAATAATAATTCAAACTCGTGTTGACGAAAACATAAATTTTATTTGAAAAACAATAATAAGGTTATGTTTGCTTCTTCTTACGGCCGGTGTGTATATACACGCTACAGAAATAGTTCTTTTTTTCAAACAGGACTACGTGTATTATTATTATTATTATTATTATTATTATTATTATTGTCTACGCATTGTTATTATTTGTTTAAACGGCGTTTATGTTTTATTAGTGTATTGTACACACGCGCACACACTCTACGCTAACCTCATTGCGTATATATTAACTACAAACAAACACACGGTCTTGTGCGTACGCGTTTCGTTTGGGTTCGTGCCGGTTGACCTTAGTTTCCGCGTTGATGTTTTTCACGTGTTATGTGACGGCACTTGCCGCGTCTCGTTCAAGTAACGATATTCCGAACCGTTAAATAATACAATACTGTTGCGGCGACGGCCGTAGACCGTTATCATCGACGCAGAGGAAAAAATGTCAAAAACCGTACAATTGCGTTGCCCGCGGTACGGGGGGGGGGACAGTGAGATATCCGTATTTTCGGGTTTTGACACCCGTAGTTCACGTGTCGACCGATTCGTAGTCCTGGGGACTAATGTCGGAAGACAAGCGTGCATGAACGGTCACGCGTCGTTTGTCCGAACCACGAGCGGCGAGCGGACCACCCGACCCGGGAGTCGAGTGGTCCGCTCGTACCGCTTGGACAACCGCTATCACGCGCGGTTACCCCAATCCCGCGGTGGGTACCGGCACTATCATTACCGTAGATTTACTATGGGGTACACCTACCCTCCGGTGTCGTAGCCACGCCGGTATGGCGACAGGGGCACACAGGGATATTTTCCAAGTCTCTCTTAAGGTACGGGCGGGCGTGATCGATAGCATAGCCATGCCCCGCCGTTCCGCACTATCAGAGCTGTTCTTCGGCCGACGTGCGTGCCCGGTGTCTAGCTTGCGAGGCCGTTTTCCGCGTAGATTGCTCCTGCTAATCTTCCACCACGTAACCGATCCCGACAGCCTAAGCTGCCCGAGGGGTCGACCGGATCTGCTCTTGACCCGGCCGGGGCTTAATACCCCTCGCCCGTGGTACCGGTTTGACACCAGTTGGACGTGTTTCGCCTACACTGTTTTCACAGTCTCGCCTAACACTCTGTTTTAATTGCGTGTATTGGGTAGTTGGTCCACCCATGGTACGGGGGGGGGGGGACAATGGTGATCGATCGGTCTTGTAACTCGCGATTTACGTAACATCGCGTACAGCACGCCGTTCCCCGGTGTCTGCAACGATTGATAAATATAACGCGCGATGATCGTTAACCGACATGATCGGTAAGATAAGCAAACAACGAACGGCGCGGTTCGTTTTGCATACACGCATGAACTCAGGGCGTCGTGTAAGACGTTCATGTGAAGTGACACTTCTCTGCGGAGGGTACGGAAAAAAAGAACAGATTTTTGCGCGTCACGGTCGGCGGGGGGGTCAGTGACGACACACTTTTTCTCCTCGAGATCAGTCGCGCGTGCGCGTAACGTTCCTGTTGTGCAGCCAATGGCGTGCGAGCAGACCGTTCGACCGTCCCCACCGGTTTTACCGCGTCGCTAGCATCCGTGTACCAGCGCGCGCCGTGAACACGTCATTAGTCGTTCACGTACACGCGCGCGCGCTCGTACACGCTCCGGGCCGGATAATGTGCGCGAGAGTGCCGCGGCCGTGTTTTCTTTTATTTGGTTAATTTACGTTACTTACACATCATACACGCAGGCCGGTCGGACTCAGGATTGTTAAACCGAGTAACCCGTTCCAAAGCAGCGGTGACCGAGTAAGTAGCATTTTTTTTTTCGATAAACGCCCGTACGGTTCTCCTATACTTGTTTATTTATACCTAGCGCAATAGACAATATTGAGTAACCTCCGCATACGTTGTTGTCTGTCGATACAAACCGCACAATTTTTTTTAATTTTTTTTATTTGTGTTGTCGGAACACTCCGCCGACAAAAGTATCTCAAACGCTTACGTTTACGGATTCGGCATTTTTGATCGCAAACGTTTTGGTGTTTTGCCGGGCGACGGCAAGTTTTCCGTCGACTGCGCGTGGAGTCAACAACACGGGTCAGCACGAATTCCGTTTCGGGTGTAACGCGACGGCCTCGACGGCCACGGGTATGTATTTATAATACAGTGTGTAATTGTTGCGTTACGTGTAAACGGGACAGACGAATTGTGTTTAAAATATTTTATTTTTTAACAGTTACGTTTTTAAACGACACGCGCGAGAACTCCGCGGCGGCGGCGGCGGGTTGTTTGGCCCCGAACGTTGTCAAATCGCGCATAATCACGTATTTAAATAATAATCGGTTACCTGCGTTTTTTTTTTCCGGTTGAAAAAAGTAAAACAAAATACCGGGAAAATGATCGTCCGGGACAGGTGAAATCGTAAACAAATATTTTGCGTTAATGACTGCGCCGTTTGGATGGATAGGAAGGGGGTAACCGCCGGCGCGTGCGTTAATGCGCCATGCATACGTACGGAAACAATACCAACGCGTAATTTTGCACGTTCTCGCGGCGGTTCTTAGTGATAGTATTTTTTTTTATCCCGTTATCGAAAACCTTTGACCACGTCTGCACGTATTTCGTCATGCCGTCGACCGTTAATTATTTTCGTATTTCTCGCGAGAGTTGCGCGCGACGTCGTTTGGTTCGATTGAGTACGCGTCGCACGGGGGCAGCGCTCTCTCTACCTCAACCGCGATCCCGACGACGACGGCGACGACGCGTCCGTCTATAAATACGCGCGCGCGTCTCGTGACCTTTATCCGGTCCGTTCGGGAGAGACAGGCGTACGCGCGCGTTCGCGTCGTTTGACCTTTCGCGAGATTTCCGCGGACGTTAGTGGTGCAGAATGAAGACGAAAACCACCGCGTCTTTGGCACACGTCGCCGACCGTACGCGTAAAATACGACCGTATGTATATATATATATATACACACACGGATGGTAAGTTTTATTTATTTACTTCTTTTCCGTCGAGATAAATATTCGTTCGTTCAGGTTACTATTCATTTTTTTTCATACGCCAAGGAACGCAGGGCCGTTTTCGTTTTTATTTAATATTTTTTTATTTATGTCAATTTAAAAATAAAAAATTACAAAAATAAATGTTTTATCCTGCACATCGGGATATAGGTATAAAAAAAAAAGAAGTCGCCACCAGATAACTTGGCATGGCGGCGACACGATAACCGCCTATTAGTCGCGGCCAGTTACCAGCGAACGGCGTTGGTCGTAATTGTATATTTTATGGTATAATGTGGTGGTGTGGGGGACGAAGTCCCTCCACCCCACCGGTTACCTTTCCGCTCATATGCTGGGAACGCTGATTTTTTTAATGGAGTTCAGAGTCCGTCCTTATTTTTTTTTTTCAATTCAACCACTGCCTACAACCGATTCAAACTCGGAATGTTAACAGTTGTATGTATACGCTGTTAAGTGATATAATCTTATTCGCGTCGAACCCGAAGAATTTCAACGAAAACGGTTGGATTTAATGTTTTTCGCTAGCGCTCGGCAAAATCAGTTAGGAGATTCCCCCCCCCCATCTTTACCTAATTCGAATAATTCGATTAGTTTACAGGTTGCCGTGGAAACCACAGAAACGAATGATTAAACTCCGTTATTTAAAGTTCAACGTTGTAAACTCGCAAAAAAAAAAACGTTGCTTTATACGGTAAACACCGATCTTACAGTCTCCCGGGCTGGTTATTATTATCTATAAATTGCGAATCTAATATTATACACGTATGTCATAAATAATATACGCGAACGCACCGTGTGTAATCACGCGTGATTACAGTGATAACACTGTTGACGACGAAAACACGCGGGAATAGCCCGAATCGGTTCCCACCTCGTTGAGCTTTAATCAATTTGAAAATATTTCTAAGATAATACTTAAAATGTCAACTTCAATTTTTTGAATTGAGTAAGTTTTTCTGTTGAAAAATACAAAATTACGGGCTTTTAAAGTTTAGTGAAATGACGTAATACTAATATTAACTTATTACGATGTGATATCGTATAGGAATAATAATCAGTAATCATTTGATAAAATAAGTAAAACATTACTTTTTTTTTTTACATCACATAGACTTATCGTGGTAAAAGTTTTGACGAGTTCATTGGAGTGTTTGTAATACGTTTTTATTTTTGTTTTTTCGTCCGTGGCGTTTCATCGGAACGGTTCGATTTGTTTTTCATTGTCATTCGCAGTGGTCAAAATGGGTGGATACGGGGATATGGCATCCTTCCACTTATTTTGTCAAAAATAATACATTCCCCTTATACAAAGATTATCGATTTATATTGGTGTTTTTCATAAAAATTGTATTTTATTTATGATGATTTTTTAATTAGTTTTATACGAATACAGAGATGTTTGTTTTTTTGATATGAAACAAGGATGTTTATCTCATTTAAATTGGACCTCTTGACGCCTATATCTAATAAACCTGAACAGTATTTCTTATAGTTTTATGTTGATAAGAAATTGTAAATACGAAAACAATAATTCTGGTGATTGAGTTATTTATAGACTTGCTCTATGATGGTAAACTATATCGTGAATCGTGACCAAAACAATAAATATACAATTTATAACGTTACGAATTATCACTTATGAATAATTCTGATAATGTATTTTTTATTTCATTATTTTTAGTACGTTTATTAAGGCGTTTTGTTACTTTTATTAGTATTTAATTTACCATGATATTAAATAGGTAATTATTATTATAATAATATAATTATTAGAGATTTTTTTACGAGGATATTACGAATATTTAGTGTATCATGCATATAATACGATTAATTATTTGCTATTTGTACAGTTTTAGAGTATTAGTAAATATGTCTTTATTAAATTGGTTAGCGAAACCGAACTCAAATACAAATAATATTTACGATTTAAGAATAAAAATGTAGGCACTCCTCCACTTATTTTTAACCGTTTCGACCACTGATCGTGTGGAAAATGGCCTAGCGACGAACGGTTCAGGACGCGAGATTCTACAACAGGTAAGCGTCTCGGAAAACTTGGATTTAACGCGAACGTTTTATTTCGTCCGGCGACGATCGGTGATCGTCATGAGAAAGAAGAAATAGTCTATCGCTATACAAACGAACGTCGCGGAGTTCCGTGCGCGTTCGCGGTCGATGGAGCCGATTGAAGCCGATCGAAATCACGAATAGAAGGCGGCGCGGAACACTGACGATAAGCACGCGCTCGGGGTATCGATCGTCGTTGTCGTCGACGGCGATCGCTATCGATTCTAGTCGTGGTGGACGACGCGAGGTGTGTCTCCGATCAACGGAAATCGACGGTGCGCCTTAGGCGACCCCGCACGTAACGACGAGCACGGTCTATTTCCCCGTCCCGGGCTCCGGCGGGAACGTGACAAAAAGCCGCTGCACAACGAATAATTCTCGTCGTCTCACGGCGAGCACGTGCAGCGTGATAACGGCGCGCGCGCGCGCGTACGGCTGATAAGAGAACGCGGTAACGGGGCACCGACGGGGGGGAGGGGGCGGCGACGCGCGCGCGCCAGCGTGCCGGCGGCCGACCGACGCGCGTGTCTGGCGACGAGGAATAATTGCGCGCGCGCGCGCGCCGCGTTCGCTCGACTACCGCGCGCGTGGTTCGCGGACGGGGTGGGGGTCGCGCGCGCGGGCGTGGCACTTAACACGCGCGTAACAGCCTTGGGAGGTTCGCCGCCACCGACGACGACGACGCCGCCGCCGCCGCCGAACCGTACGCATCGTACGCGTCTCGCACGCACCAGTGTGTTGTCCGTCGCGCGTCGTGTCGTTCGCTCGTACTACTCGCCGTATTGTCGCTGTCGTCGTCGTCGCTGTCGACACGATTATTTCGTAAAGTCTTTTCGCGCGTGTCCCGATCGGATTTTCTTTTTCATTTGGTTTTTTTACGCGAAAACGGTTTTTCTCGTCTCGCGTCCGGCGCCCTCGCCGCCGTAGTCGTCGTCCGTATACGACCCCGCGACGTCTCAGGTAAGTGTGTCGTCGTCGTCGTTAAACGTATTATTGTTTTGGATACACGTGATCGTACACGTCTGGTTTTCAAGACCGTTCCCGAGAGCCGTTTTCGTCTCGGGACGGGCGACGACGATTTCTTCGGATCGTATTCGATCTGTCGCGCGGGTACACCCGTGTACGTGCGAAAATCGTCGCCGCTCCGTGTTATTTTTATTGGTATTACCCGGTTTATTATTGGTCGCAACGTTTTCGTATACGTATATATTTTGTCTGACGAACTTTGTACGTAGTACGTATACGTTTATCCCCACATTTTGGGTTTTTCCGTTTACGTTTAATAAATAACACCTGGTGTTGGTAAATACGTGCGGTTTGGCCGTCGAATTTTCCAACCGCGTGTTCTCCTCGAATCTCGTGGGGGTTAATCTCGTACGCGACGTTGCTCTTGATGCGCCAATATTTCGTGTCTTTTTTTTTTGCAAAATATTTATTTACGTTTTAAGTATTACTTTCATTGGAGTTTTAGAATCGTATCGAGCTTGTAGAAAATATTTATTGCTTCTAAACGTAGAGGGCGCAATAAAACACGTTACCAATGGTTTTGCACGATAAAAACCGATCATCGTCGAAAACGTACTTACGATAGGCGCTTTTTTTTTTTTTTGCCAAAACGGCCTTGATAAATATGTTTTTGGATGAAATCGTCATTTCCTTTTTCAGTATTTAAAAATAATGATGTTTACGAACAAGAACGCGGTGTCGACGACGAATTGGGCGCTTAAAACGAGACGTAGGATTTAATGACCATTGAGTCGGTGAAAATTGTAGTTATTAGTATTTTTCAATTATCGTCGCACGTACATTAACATCAAATCACGTACAACTAGCTTGAAATCGACGTATCTTCCCGCACAGTGGTCGCGTGCGTTGTAACGGCATAGGCATTCAGTAGGGCGAATCGAAATAATTGTCCACGTAAACTTGGCGAATTCCCGCGGTTTAAACGGCGGCCGTACGTTCGCCGTGAAAACAAACGAGTATTGCCCCAACAACGAGTGCGTGAACCCGATTGTTCGTCCGGGCCTCGGGACGGGTTCAATTGCGTTCATTCGCGGTAAACCGTCCAAGAACTTTTACGAGATCGCCTTACGTTTCCCGTGCGTTTCCTTTTACGTTTAACGTCCCTTCCGTAGCACTATCACTACCGAGACAGTAGGGATAGGAAACCGATTTAAATGCGCGAATTAATAATATTAAGGCACGATTATATCGCGACGGCGGGTGCTTCGTGCAAAATATGTTTATTGTGACTTATATAACGGCAATATAAATACATGTTGTTTAGCGAACGTGTTATTGGCAACTACCGAGTGTGGTATTTGAGTACATTGCGGCGATAAATGAATTGGGGGATTCACATTTCACACGTGCGTCGTGTGACGACGTGTTACGACGCCGCGAACTTGGCGAATACGAACGTTTCACCTTTATTGTGTTGTATTATTGTACCGTCAACAAGTGGTTATGTCTACGGACCGGCATTTTATCTATCGTTTTCACGCTGATCTGGCAGCGTATGACTAAAACGTGTAGTGTTTGTAGTTTTCAAAATATGACCTATCATCACGAATATCATCGATGGTTGTTTTGAAATTTCTGTCCGTCCAAACTCGCTCGTCTCTTCGTATCGGACGAAAAGAGGCCATTATTATAATAACATCGTACAATTTTCAAAATACGATTCGACGCATTAATAATATGCCATTATTGTATTTCAACATCGGTGCGACGTATTCTTTTTTCATTTTTTTTTTTTTTTTTAATCAAATTAATAGTTTCTCTTTTATGAATTAGCTGGGCGCGTAAATGATTTATCGTTACTAAAATAAAATAATTCGTCGAAATATATATATATATATATATAGTTGTAAAATCGCGCATTAAATAATTCGTCAATACGAAAAGTGAGATATTGTCACGTTTGTGCCGCGCCGGTCGCAGTGATGTCTCTCTGCCATTAATAATAATTTGCTTTATTCGATATTTTCTCGCGTTTAAACGACAGCTGTTAATCGTGCCTGTTAATGAACACACGATATTTGACAGTCTACGATGTCCGGCGTATAGTAGCCGCCGCCGCCACGCCGGTATAATCAGAAAACGTGTCGTTCGGTTTTTATCGCAAAAGAAATTTTAATCGGTCGACGTGTTTTATTGGCGATGATTATTAGTCGGGATGTTTTACGGCATACCGTAACAGATAGCCTTGGTCGGTGTACAACGATTTGGTTTTTTCTAACACCGAGTTCCTCCACAACATCCAAATGCGATCGTATTACCATAGATAAGAAATACATCGATAGGCTGCTATACTCATGTATAGAAAGTGCATTTTAATGAAGAGAGCAGACACCATTAGAATGGTTCTCTCTTTCCCGCGTGGAGTTTATTTTCAGGGTTATTGCATTGAAATTATTATATCTATTATCTATGCCTGTGTAAAATTTGTCTTTATTATCATAGTTTATTATCACATTGTGGCATTTTAGGCATGGGAGAAACAGTAACTTGATAATGGAAGAAAGAATAAGTCACCCCATAAAACTATTATAAAATGATGTATTTATTATCTATGGGTATCGTTAAAATAATATAAAATCAACCAAGATGTGAAACCACCTAGACACAATCAAAACATACGTTTCTCTGAGTAACTTCAAGTGCGTTTAATTCTCATATTTTTGTTCGTTAACGTTTCAAATCTATTTTATAGCGTGTATCCCGATTAAATATACCTAATGTCGCAGCACTCGACGTGTATATAACACTTATTATTGATACGTGCACAAATCGTTTTGATTTATATTCGATGATACCGAATTCTCTCAGTGTCAACATGGTTTTATACCGAATTTATATTGTCTGTAATGAGTACGACGGTCGTCGAATGGTAAACGTTTGACAGTAACACGTCGTTTTGTTGGTGATCGTAACTTCTTAATTCGTATACATATATATTTGTCAATTGGTACATTCAAACGTCATCGTAACATACGTCGCGTTACTCGTACAGTAACGTCGAAATTATAATATATTGATAATAATAATATCCGTTGACTGGTTTGC
The DNA here is from genome assembly GCA_019022885.1 of Schlechtendalia chinensis. Lineage (NCBI taxonomy): Eukaryota > Metazoa > Arthropoda > Insecta > Hemiptera > Aphididae > Schlechtendalia > Schlechtendalia chinensis. Next base: position 2,718,176 of record CM032347.1, read on the forward strand.
AACCGGCGAGCATATTGTGACGACTACTGAGAGTTTATATATATACGTATGAAAATCACGCGGTGTCTCACGTGATCGTCGTCGACGTCGGTCTATATATATATATATAATTGTATTATACGTATGATTTTCGTTATTTCGACCACGTAAATCCGAACGCTTTTTATTTCAATATCAATATTATTTGAGTTTTCTTTGTGCACGTTTTCCATGTGTATAATATACAAGTCTATTTCGACCGCCGATAACGGAATATATATAATAATAATAATAATAACAACGGTCGAGGGTATTTATTTTGTATGGTTTATCGTAACGTCGGGGCCAGAGGTTATCGTTTTGCCGTCGCCCCGGCGGCACAGACGTTTATTATCGTGTACACATAGTGTGATGATGGTGCCTGTAAAACGTACATCGCACACGCGCACGTTCGCGTACGAAAACCCGAGTGCTTAAACGTGTATCGCCAGATATTTCGTGATATGCCACTGTCCATTAAACATTATTACGTACGTTACCCGTAGTTATTAAAAACCGTTCTAGAACGTTCTAGAACGGATCTGGAGATAACGGCGAAACCTAGTTTACGCACCCTCCGACATACCACGTACCGGGTTACGTACGCACACTCGTGATGTTTGTTATTCATATGCCGCATGCGGTAACGATGATACGGAATCCGTAATTTCGAATTTCGCTCGTCGCGTCTCGTCTGTTCTGTTACCAACCGACGGGGGTCCGTCGGTGGTTCGCGTTTTTTCGCGTTCGTCGTCGCGACCATGTCAACGTGTATTTCATTCCGTTCGCCGCGCGGCCGTTGTTACGAGAAAGTAAGGCACAGGTTGGCGCGTTACGGTGTTCGGCGCCCACGCGGGAAAACGGAACGAGTAGACATCCACACGCGTCGGCTTGGGACGCGAAACGTCGGACGTCGCGTTTAAAAACGTGCGTGTAATCAACATTAAACGGTTACAAATATGTGTGTGCGTACGTTTTACGTTGATAATATACGCGGTCGACGTCTCGATGACGGTTGTTCGTCGTGGAGATTTCGACGTGCGTACACGGCCGCCAGGCTTCGAACGATACGATCGATTGACGTAGTAAACTTCCGTCGTCGATCGTGTCCGGTTAAAATGATAACGAGACCGTTAATTTTTACATGAGATATTATTATATTTATTCTAGACATGTATTAAATTGATGTATGTCGAAAGACGACGCGGCATGTGTGAAATGTACGATTATTTTCGTTATACCGGTTTTGTTTTCGACGCTTTACGCGAGGACTCGCATTTTCCCTACGCCGTATATCATCATATATATAAAACAATTTTTTTTTTGTTTTTTTAACCGCGTTTAACGTATGCGATACACATAAAAAACGTACGGACACATCGAATTCGACTCTTCTTTATTGGACGCGAAGACGATGTAAACCGGCGCACGGGGACATTTGACATTCAAATTTGAACGACGACATGACGGACGTGTATAAACGTGTGCATAGATAACGGAACGAGAATATATTTATGTCGATGACAATTATTCCTCTCCGGCTCTCTCCGCAGTAGTTGTGTACGTACGCGTCAATATTTTTTATTTTTGTGTTCGAAACGTTTACGATGCGTACGTAACGCGTTTAACAATACACAACCGCGACGGACAGTTTATACGATACGACGAATGATATTATTGTGATATGTACGTGTATATCCCGTCGCACCCGTAAACATATCGTCGACGACGTGTGCGACAGTGGCGCTAGCGTAATGTATATATACGTACGTATTATTGTTATTATTTTATACGCGGCGGCGTTGCACACGAAAAACTGGATGTCGGAGATTTTTGGGAATTTTGTTTTGTTTTTAATATAACGAAATGAACTCTTTTGTTTTGTGAAGTAAAACGTCATTTTTTTTTTTTTTTAATATATATTTCGTGATTAAATTTTTCGAATAAAACGCACGCGTACGGATACACAATTGTGTCAGACGTTTTTGTTTAACTTATCCTAATGTTTGGCCAAAAACCCACGTCTCGCGCGAAATATTTGAAATGTATTTGTTTTGTTACGTGGAAGTGTGTTAAACGTCGAAATACTTCGTGAACACTAATCTGCGCGCGTACTGTTTCGTTTCATTCGAATACAATTGCCGTTCCGCTACCACGGCGTTCTTCGCGAGCGTTTCGCCGTGCGTCCGAAATGTCAAACGGCCGAGAACCGTTTCGCCCAAAACGAAAAATACGATGCACTTGGCCCGTCGTCGCGTGTTTAGTGGCCGCCGACGGTATGAAAAAAAAAACCGCCTCTCGCACGTTGTAAACAACGACATAATAAATTAATATATGACCGTAGTGTAGTTGTCGCCGTCATCGCCGCCCGCCGTCGCCTTCATCGCCGTCGCTGTCGATTTCAATATTGCGCGTTGCCACGTTTCACACCGCGCGCCACCGCTACAATAATAATAATAATACGCGCGCGCGCGCGTCGTGCGTTACTCTCCGCGTGTTCGAGCATTTTACGCGTACGGACGCGCGATCGTCTATGGCGATCCCCGTACGGTATTTTTTTCGTTTCGTTTTTTACCCGGGACGATATACATTTTACCGTCGCCTTGTCTCGTGTGTGTGCATGTGAGTGTGAGTGTGATCTCACGCGGCTGCGACGGCGACCCGTTAGTATTGCGCGCGCGCGCGCGCGCGCGTTTTACCAGACGACGACCACGCGTTTTGTTGTCATTATTCTTTTTCCACGCTTTCGTCGCTTCTCTCGTCGTGCACATTTCCGTCGAACCGCGTAACGGTCGCCGTTTCACAGAATGCGGCACGTACACCGAGGGCACCGAGCTTTTGAACGTGTTCGTTTCTCCGGCGAACCCGGTTTCGACCGGTGTCGCGCCTTCTCGTCGCCCCGAAAACGTTAGATCCATAACCCTTCTGTTCGTCAAAATCCCTAGAGTAGTCTTTAGACGTACGTCATGTCTCACTTCAGTGACGTCTCTCGGGCCGACACCTGGCCACGTTTGTTTTTTTTTTTTTAGAGTCGGGATCAAAATAATATACCCAATATCGAGATCACGCGTTCGTGTTTATCGTACCCATACATACGTTCCGTTATCACAATCAATGTCACTGTTGAGTTCAGTTTCACGTCAAATCGGATGCGTTGAACAGCTATATAAATCGTTGTGCTGATATTAAACAATATTATTGTACACGTCCTTCGTCACGGTAGATCATACTTACGATAGATCAAGTGCCTGCCTATATTTATTCGTTCAAATAACTCCTCCGTACACCTAGGAAATGAACAACTCAATGTTTAGATTTGAGAAAAATATGTTTTCAGCAGGCTGGCACTTAATTAATCAACACTATTGATTTGAGTTATAAAAATAATTTTTACCGTTGGTCACAAGTTTTTAGATCATATTTTATTCATTGTTAGAAACAATGTTCGTCCACAGTATCATCATTGTTATTTTGTTTTAGAACTATTCTGGGTCGGACGATTTGATTATCCCAATGTTGCCAATACTTACGAGTATACATTATAAAATTGTATTTCAGTTGATTTCAGTTGATTTTAAATTGTTGTGTTTGGGTAATTCATATACATACAGCTTGAAATATATATTTATTATTAAATTATCCTTAGGATCATGAATTACATTATCATATGTACGTACCAGTAGTAATATACCTAATATAACGTACTTGTTCTATTTAATGTGACGCCTATAACAATAATAATTGTATAAAAGTCGCATTTATTTTTTAATATATTATTATATGTGTGTTGTTATCCCCGAAAATGGAGGGAGGGTGGTACCCATCACTTAACCACGAAACGCCACCTAACCAAACCGCTCTATATATATATATGTAAGTTTTGCATAGTTAATATCGAATATACGGGCGTTCTCACAACGGGATAATTATTATTATTGTTGTTCGACCCTCTCGAACCGCCTCCGCGACACGCTCGTCCGCGCCGTCATTGTAATATTGTATAGGAAATCGAAACGATTTGGAGAAAGCGTGTGCATTTGGATACGTATTATCGTGATGTGTATATATATTTAATTATTTATTTTTATAAAATATTTATTCAATTTTAAAAGTTTTAAAAGTTCTTGTTTGAAGTAGAATCCCGTCTTGGTTCTAGTAGTGTAGTGGTAGTTGCCTTCCAGCACTGAAAAGGCATTCTACGTGAGCACTGTTGAGGCGTTAGTGTGTTATGTTTAATGTTAGTTTTTTTTTTTTAAAAAAAAGTGGTATAAGAAAATGCATTTATATTGTTATTTATTTTATTTTTATTTTTTTGAGAAAAACACGTAATCTGTAACGAGTATATATATATATTTTTTTTTTTTTGTAACTAACTTAAAAATAATATTACTCTAAAAAAGTACATTATATATATATATATACGGGGCGACCGCGCGCGTATACTCACACTACATCGGTAACGTGACTTTACTCTCGCTGGATAATATTATATACAGTCACGATGATGCTATGTGTTGTCACACAAATAACGCGCGTCAGTATTGTGTGTGCGTACGATGAGACTTGTTGAGACAAGAGGTCCAAAAAAACAAAAAGATTTGTTTTGTACGAGTCTTCGTGTATACATTTGGTACTCTCAACAAGAACCGTAACATTTTCAAAAATGCGTTCGTCATTCGTGACGAACGCGAAAAAATCCTGCTCGACTTTATTTCTGAATCTAAAAACCTTTTGCACAATTTTCCCCATTGTTTCATAAATATTTTCTCGCTTGAATATACGTTCATTGTACATTTTCATAGCGTTTTCTCCGTCTTTTCCGCCTTCCATAGTTCCAAGATATATACGCTCTTGGACACACAATACGCGTGAAATTTTGGTCTCGCCGAACCGACACACATTTTTCGTTGATAAAGTTTTTCCTGTTTGTCGTCTAGCTCGGACGCCGCCGCTGGTTTCGCCGTGGTAATATTTTTGGTTTCTAAACTAAAACGGCCGCACGGACCGATTCGTCTCCTTTGTAATAATCGTTTTCTCCGATAATACCACCGTCGTTACTATCCCGTGCGGTTCGTCCGGTATATATATATATATATAGGTATAAATATAGATATAGACATAGATATATAGACGCCTTTTCTGGTCGCGTCGGGAGGACGATCTCTCGTGTGCACAACAATAAAACGTTCACGAACGACTCCGGCCGACTGTGAAATGGGGAAAACGAAACAATGGGGGACATTTTTTCGGTAGTGTACGGTGAAATTATTGTCTGTCGGATAGCACCGGAAATCAAACTTATTGGAACTGGGCAAATGTGTGCGTGCGTTTGTGTGTGTGCGTGTGCGTGTGCGTGTGCGTGTTTGTGTATGTATGTATGTGTTACAATGGTCGCAACGCGTATTTACGCACCGTTGCCAAGTCTAAGTATCATTATATAAATTATCTCGGGCGCGACTCATTTCCTATCTCGACGATTTTAAAATCACACGCGCACACAAATGCGAACACACGCGTAAATATTAAAAATAAATTATACACGTGTGTGTGTGTGTGTGTGTGTGTACATACGTATGACGTGAAGTGACGTGACGTGTTTATTCGATAGCCAATCGATCGCGGGGGTTATACTAGAAATTAATATACGTAAAACGACTTTTGCGTGATTTTTTTAATCGTTATAATAGTAAAACGGACACCGGCATTATTATTATTATTATTATATATTGTATATGTGTACTGTCCGCGTTTTGACCGTTTGAAAATATTTCATGTAATTGCCTTAATAATTTGAAAATAATTATCCAATGTATTGAAACCGAACGGCAAAGAAGCTTCAATTATTTGCGTACGTGCAGTTAGCGTACGAGTTAATGCGTGTGCGGTGCAAATGCGCTTTTCGACCGAAAGCAATTTTAACAGTTGGTTTATATAAACAAAAGTAATTTTTGGTAAATTGACGGTTGTCCTTTGAAACGCCGCCGCCACATAACGCTGTTTTGTAATTTCATATCACGTCAATTTTCACATTTTCACAAGCTTGGGACGAACGAATAATATTACGCAATTGCAAAAATGTAATTACTGATTCGAAAGTCGTCGAACATATTCATTTAATTCGCGTAAATTCATGTTGTTCTACCCACGTGCCTATCGACGAGTTTGATTGTTACGAAAAAACAAGAAAATCCGGATACGATGGATTTGTAGGAGAATAACCGATAATTACCGTACTTTTTTTAAGCGCGTATTAAGCTCAAAAAAATTAATGTATTTTTCGGATTTTTCTTTTACTCGTCTCTTTTTCGGATGAATAGTTTTTTTTGAAATACTTCTTATACGTATTTTTCGATAGTAATTTGTATATTATATACACAGAGTGTTATACCGTTGTCTAGTACCGATTTACGACGTTTAAATATCATACACGATACGTTATAATATTGTATATACGGAGATAACGTATGGCTATAGCATACGACTACGTTTTATTGTTACAGCCGAATATAATGAATCCGAAATGATAACAGCAGTACATTTTGTTATTCTTACGATAAAGGTTATGACGTGTTCTTCAAAATGACGCATTTAAATGTGATTGTTCGGTCATATAACATTTTCCATATCGAAATTATTATTGTTATTATTAATTTGAGCAAACATAATAAACGATTGGATTTAAACAACATTTATGATACGTCTCATACGTCGTTACCGTACGAATATATTTAAACGTTAAAGTGATTCAAATCAACGTTGCGAAATAGGAAAAAAACGTTTTAAACGTATTTATTATTATATCGCTGATAAAGTATATTATATGTTCGCAGGTGCAATAATTTTGCGACATAATGGGGGGGGGGGGGTGGGGTACAAGCGTAAGGTGGTTGATTTGAAAAATTGTGTTGTCGCCGCGGACGCGTTTGATTTTTCTCGCGATTGTTGTACAATCGTCGGACATGTCGATGTACGCGGAAAGAGAGAATACGTTTTGGGGCGATTCGACACCAGGTACCTAGGTCGTAGAAAAAACGGATAAACGCGCCGTTAAATCTCGTTAAATATTTAATCCGGTTGATTTCCATCTCTCTTTTTTATTTATTTTTCACCGCTCGTAATCGATTCTCGGCCGCGGAAACGAGAAACATTATATTTTCGACGGCGTTTTCGGGACAACATGCTCGAGATACGGAGTTGTCTTCGTCCGTCCCAAAACACGCGAAACTCTACCGTCGCGCAAAAAACCCTGTTGGGGGGTTCCCTCCCACCCCCCATGACGGCTACCAAACTCTTGGCTGTCTCGCCGTCCCGGAGCGTGTTCCGGTGTCGAACGCGTGAAAACCCGCCGCACCGGCACGTCGTTATCGCACGCGTTCGAGCCAACACGGACGCGTGCGTACACAAATAGTGTTGTGGTGCGGTGTGCGCGGCGCGGCGTGTGCGTAGCCGTTGTCGTACATGTGGTCCCGTCGTCGCACACGGTCGCGCGTGTGCGTATGTGTGTGTGTGTGTGCGCGCGCAAACGTCCGTAAGGGGATGCTCTGACAACGGACGGGCCGGTTCGTCGTCGGTCTCGACGATCGGTTATTGGTTTTTTCGTCTTGGGTTATCAAAGTTTTGTCGATTTGCACGGGTTTAGAGACGAGATAAAATGTGTTCGTTTACCGCGGCAAATTCTGAACACCGAGCCGTGCGGATTCGTTTCGATTCGTTACGGATGTGTTGCACGATACGGGGCATTTTGTGTGTGTTTTTGGTTATGAATCCGACGAACTCGCGCGAAGTCGAAATTGCCGCTACGTACGATAAATGTTTATTTTTGCGCGTTAATACACGACAAACAGACCGCCGGTTCTGTACACGCGAGTCTCAATAGCGTGACGTTCGAAACGTAATGGCGCGCGTAAAACGGGTGTCGCGGGAAACGCACGACGAGGTGGGGAGGGTACGCGATTGCCACGATCAGTCTAGATAACCGCGCGAACGAGTCTGGACACGTCTAAGTGATGCGCGCGGTCGTCGAGATACTTGTCCGAGCACATGAAAATAACAGAAATCATATCGCTATCGAAAAACCGTATCGTAACCAAGATAACCGGGAAAATATTAACGAATCATTTAGAAAAGACGAGAAATGTTCGACCGTAGCTCAAGTCGGACGGAGAGTGAGAGAGTATGAAAGAGAGTATGAAAGAGAGTGAGCGAGAGAGGAAGGTTAGGACTATCGTGTGTCGTAGGTACGTTATTTACACGTTCACGTCGCTATTATTGTTGTGTTATCGTGTGTGTAGTGTGTTCGTCCCCCTCGCCCGCTACCGCCGTACGAACTATCCCCGTACGCGTACGCGCGTCACGGCCACTGTGCGTCGATCGACTCTCGTCGTCGGTATTACTTTTTGTTATTGTCGTCGTACGATATATACGTGCGCGCGTTTTTTTTTTTTCTTTTCGTTTGTTATTATTATTTATTGTTATTAGTGTTATCCGTCGTCCCTTGGTCCCCGGGACGGGCAGTGTGACGAGCATTGTCCACACGCTTCCGAAAAAAAATAAAAAAAAATAATAATAAACGATTTGGAAATGTTGTAGTGTAGAACGCGCGTGGTTTGGCGAGTGCGTTCTGTGTAATATTATACGAACGCGTACAAAAAAAACCGAACGAGCCGCTGGTCTTCGTGGCCAATTTTCCCGGGAACCGTCCGACCGATCGACTCGTTCAGAGATTTTACACGCGTCTCAGGAATTTCAGAGTTGTTAAAAGAGGCCCTCTCCCCCCCCCCCCCGGGTGACTTCCTCCTGGTTCACCGGGAGTCGGAAATCGATTTTCGGCACAATTGGTCGTATTCGTTCGTCCCAGGGTTTTTCGATAATTATTTGTTCGAATTCCAGAAACGTTTTAAATTCTTTCGTTTCGACGCGTGTACTAGCGCATACGAATTCTTCGCGGGCAAAACGCCGCCGCGGGTCAGCTTGTACACAACGACATTAAACACCGGTCCACATTTTATTGCGAAGGCCGTGTGTACACACTTCACGCACGGGGTGGTGTCGATAAATACGATTGTACAGTTATGCCGCGCAAAGTGTGTACTACATATAATTATTATTAAATAATCGTCCAGTCATAACAAACGCGCGGCGGTTATGCGTAAGTAAGTAAGTATATGCGCGTGCACGTATTATTGTATTGTATCCGTCAACGACGTGTTATTGTTTTACGCGTTTCTCTTTCTCTCTCGTCGTCCGCACACCGTACTGACGACGACTACTACTGCTGCTGCTGCTATAGCTATACAATGTATATAAAATAGCAGTCATGTGGTGTTCCCGACGGGCGCGTGCGCGCTACCGCAAATAATTGATTTTTACCACCTGTGGGACCGCCACACTCGCGCACGTATTGTACACCGGACCGCTGGATCGGACGTACGCGCGCTTGTATCGTTATATTATTATTTTTTAACGCTTTTTTTAAACACTTTTTTTTCCGTACGTCTGTGTCAATTCGATTTCGGCTCGTTTTCGACGACTGCGCGCCGTGTGTGTGTGTGTATACTCGTCAATTCCGGTTCGCATTACCGACCGATTTGTCGTCCCGTGGACCGATGTCGGAACACGTGATTTACACGAGCGTCGTTCGAACCGTAACGGTCTTCTTGTCTTCAGAAAGGCCACAAGCGTTCATGTGTTTGTCATCCGAACGCTCACGCGTCGTCGTACGGGTCACGAGCGGCGAGGGGGATATATGTGTATATGTATATGTGTGTATATGTATATGTGTGTGTGTGTGTGTGTGTGTATACGAGTCGTACGTGCCCGTGCAGCATACAAAGTATTACTGACCGTCACACTTACACGGGGTACTTATCGTTCCGATTTCTCCCATATTGTACCGTGTACGTGTATGCTCGCGGTACGGATTTTATTTTTACGTCGTCTCCTATTTTCTTTCGTCGTCCCACGCCAACGTTTTTGCGCCGTACGCGCGTTGTGTACATATAACTCGTCGTAACATAATACGCCGATACACATACATATTTGTACGCAAACACTTTAGTAGTCATTAGCGCAAAAGTCAGATTATCGTCGTTTAAAATGTCGCCAAAACGGACGACAGAAACTGTCGTCCTTACACCGTGTTGTTGTTTGCCTTGTATGTAAATGTATGTAATTACATCGTATTTCTGCTCGGTAAACACGAAGGTCTATTCCGTCAAAGCTATATATATATATACAAACACACTCACACACGACTACTCGCACGCACAATTTCGTCAAATTATTTTTATTATGTATATATATATATAATGACATAAGTATATTCTTCTTATTCGTCCGTCAAGTAAAATTAACCTGATTATACCAGTGCAAAAATATATATGAATGCTAAATTTAATTCGGTTTAATCCTTGTAATAATCGAACAATAGGATAATGCGATGTACACTCGCATGAAAAAAAACACGACGTTTAATATATTTACATAAATAAATCCCGTATCGGAACTATTGACTCTAATCAAATTATACGAATTTTTTTTTTTTTTAATTTTTTTTTTAGTAGTTACGATTATATTATTCATTATTGTCGTCTTTCGCATGTTAGAAATATAGTTGCAGGGACGTCTTGCATATTCATTATCGTAGTTATATTCGCATAACGACCGAGTCTAAACCTATTTGCATGCGTTGAATATCAACTACGTATCGCTTATTGCACGGAAATAATACTATACATGTGTATTGTATAGATAATTTCGGAAGATTTATTGTTTAGTTCGGTCGGTTAAAAAAATTGTTTTCGTATAATAATACTTATTCGTAACGATCAATTGTAAAAATAATAATATTTACACAATAATAAATAAAAAAAAATTAATTCCTCTTAACTTCATTCGTGTAAGTACGAACAATCATCATAGTGTGCACGTGGTGTTGGTCAATGAATAATAATTAATAATTTTTAAATCGATATTATAATATACTCGTTTACGTGTCATTGCGAGTACACAAGTTCACGTAGCGGTTGATGACTCGTGTTTTTGTATTCGTAATTCCCGCGTATACGCATAATATGAACGTATCTACTAAAATTACAATGTTTTTCTGACCGAGCTAATAATAGTGTCGACTTGTGTTACATTGAACTTTTAACGCTGTCGATTATCGAACTCTGTACAACGGTCTCTATATAATATGATTTTACGGTGTCCTACAGAAATCTCGCGAAACTCGTCATGCAGAGACTTAATACAATAATGTCTGGTAACACATATGTAACACGCATATTTAAAATAACGTTCTTTATAATCACATCATCGATGCGATCGAATATCATTTTAGGTGGCTATCGTAATATTAACGATATTATACGTCTAGAAACATTTATATATATATAATCTCACTGAATTTCTCGGTTAGCATATATAAATAAAGAGGACGATTTTTACCGTCTACATAATAACGTCGTCGTCTTGCCATATAATATAATAATGCGATCATTCGAGATGTGCGAAAATTCTCATTTCGCGAGATTGCTACGCGTCGCGGGTGTAATGTATATACGTATATAATATAGCGTGTCGAGAGTGTTCATCAAAAAACGTTTTTATCCTAACCTCGTCACCCCGTTTCTTTACGTGTTTTCCACCACCCCACCGCGGTATATGTACACAAACCGTGTTCCGTGTTTATATATGTATATATGTGTATGTATGCTTAACCTCGGCGTGGAGGCTTGAAAATTGAATTTCGCGACGTCAACTCGCGCGCGACGACGACGACGACGACGAACCGCGTTTTTCGATTACACGTCGCGCGCGTCTGTCGGCCGACGCCGAGCGTCGTGTCCGTTATCGATTCGGCGGCCGACGAAGGCAAGCGACGGCGTAGTAGGCGTTTCTGCCTAGCGGAATTATATATATATATATTTATGTGTATTATTATATATGGGGTTAAGAAACTTCTCGGGCGTCTGGTTCGTTAGCCGTCGACGCCGGTTCGTTTACAACCCGCGACCCTGCTGCGGCTATGATGTATTATATACATATATATATATATATGCATACGTAAGCAGGTACTGTTTAGGATGGCAATAATCTTACGCTATTGTAAGTATGTCTTTTTCGTTTCCAAAACGGGGACCGTCAAAGGATTTTAACGAAAAATAATTTTTTTTTTGTGGGGTGGTGGGGGGGAGGAAAAAACGAATTGGTGCGAAGTCTCGAAATCAGGAAAAATGATTTATTTATAGAGTGTCTGAATTCGAATATTAGATATATAGGGTATTATATTATCATGAAAAAATACAGTTTAGACTAACCGAGCGAGGCTCGATATTATCATAGGCGCGAGGTTAAGAGTTAAGTTTACAAATTCAAAGAATGAATGAATTATTGTTGGGTTTACATTGGAAACATCAATATAATATAAAGTATTTAAAATTTGATATTACTTTTGAAAAATGGAGAAGTGAAAATAATTTTTTTCTTATTGGTATTTAGAACCAAATTAATAATAATAATAGTGTTATCAGTGTTCATATCGAACGGCTGTTCATATCGCGCGCTCTCTCTCTCTCTCTCTATATATATATATATATACAAGGTCGTAGCAGGGACAAATTTTCGGGCCGGGAGGGGGGGTTGTTTAAACCGAATCATATATTTTTAACTACTTAATTTAAATACTAGATTATGTTGTGTATGATAAAACTGTGATTAAATGCGAGTTAACATGTGCCGTGTAAATAGTGTGTCTCCACCTTAAAAATTAAATTTAATAAATTTAATTTATTATCACTATTAAAAAGATTCGTGGGTGGGGGGTTTGAATCTCCAAAACCCCCCACAAATACGGACTTGTGTATATATATATATATATTATTGTTACTCATCAAACCAAATCAGAGATTAAAAAAACTTTATTTAAATCTGTTTTTTAAACGTGTCCTAACGAGTGAAAACAACTATGGCATGTTATACAATATAATTAGATCGTAACCATACGAATGTACTTTTATTAATATTTTTTAAAAAACATATTGTTTTTCTCCTCTTCGAAAAAATACGATATCATTGTACTTTATATTATGGTATACTATTGTGTACTGATGTTGGATTTTCCTCTGGCAAACCTCAGCTCGAATAGGATTTTCATTGTACGAATTTCTCTATATTTATCATTTTCGTCGTAACGAACACTGTCTGCATTTTTATTTTCCATTTTTTCCTTATTATAATCTCGGCTATATCCCATCGTATATGTGTGTGTGTGTGTGTGTGTGTGTGTGTGTGTATAATTTGCCTAACTGCAGCGTATATACGTGCGGTACACATTATTATTACAGTATTATTATTATCCGCTGTTCCGCGGCAGGATCTCCGTCGTCTGCGGATGGCTGTGCGGCAGGGAAACACAGAACAGCTTCGTTATAGGTGTACCGTATGTGTTATAATACGTGCGTTTTATGCAAAACTGACTAGGACTTTATATCACACGCTTTGGAGCTTTCGACAGATGCGATTGTGTTTTTGTATACGTGTATAAATAAGTGCTCAACCATAATTCGCTGCGTGTACAATAATATGTCGTCCGAGGGAGTATTGCAAACATTTGTATTTTCTTTTTCTTCTTAGCGTTAAGTCTAACGATTGTATACGGAACTCTCCTTCGCCAGCGACAAGGACTACGGCGCGTATACACGATGGTCATATTACTGGGTTTTCCTTTACGCGCGTACAGGGCCGTGTCTGAGGGGTCCCCGTCTGGACGCTGTCCAAAAACTCTCCGAACGAAATGTTTAGCGATAAATGGGAATGGGATGGCGTTTTCGGTTGGCATCATTAGTTTTTCGGAACTCTGGACGGACGCCGGTGGACGAGCGATCGTCACGCGAACCCGTCGTCCGTAATCTGCCGCGCGGTTCGTCGCGGGTGTACCTGCGGGCGCGTGCGATTTCCCGATTTCCAAAACACTCCGGCGGTGCGTATGCCGTGTGTGGTGTGTGTATACACGTTTCCTGTGGCGTAAGCACGAGAAGCTCTCGTCGGGCGGGCGGGCGGAGAATGTGATCGTCATGAGCCGCCGCGGACGTTTTCCCCGAGAGCGTTGTGTGTGCGTGCGCGCGGGAAAATCCATAAAAACCGAGGAGGAAGAAGGAAAGGACGAAAAAAAAAAAATAGAGGAAACCGGGCGCGACTCCCCGGGGATGGTGGGGGGGGAGGGGGAGCGAGAACCGCGGGAATGTATTTATGGTGTGTACGTGTATAAACGCGCGGCGCGAGTCCCCGTGGGCGACGCGACGATATATAAGCGCGGGAAACGACGCGCGCGCGCGATACGAAGGCGACGGCGGCGGCGTCGTCGTCGTTATTTTCTACGTGTACGTACATGAGTGTACAGAGTGTTTGTTGTATTCTATGTACGTCTTTCGTTTCGTCGTTCGCGATCGTTCCAAACAATACACGTACGCTGGTCCGCCGCCGCACGTGGCTCTTTTCGAGTTACCTCTTTTCGAGTTACCTCTTTTCCGTTGTTTTTCTTTTCTCTCGTCCGAACGTTTTAATAATCTCTACTATAAACAACGTACAGTCACGCGTACGCGGACCGTGCGAAGGGAACAGAACAAACGTGCTTTCGCATTCGACGGACGACGACGCGTGTGTACGATCTCTCCCCAAAATAACGAATCGCCGTCTCGTCACGCGGCCCGAGGGGCGTGCTAGTATACACACCCTGTGTTGTTGTGCGACGCGCGTACGAGAGCGCCATCTGAACAATCCAATATATATGCCGAAAGCACGGTGCGGAGAAGAACCACGTGTTGAGTCACGTGTGCAGACGGGGGTCGGCCGAGCGACGGCGTTCGCGCCGTAACGGTGACCGTCGTCTTTCGCGTGACGTTCGTCGTGGTCCGCGACGAAAAATTAATCTCCCCTCCTACCTACACCCTCCGCCCTGTACCCGAAAGACTTTGCGCGATTTTAATGAAAAATCGCTACCACGCGAACCGCGTAGGAGGATGTATATGTGTGTGCGAAAAAAAGAAATCCTATTCCAACGAAAACGCAATGTACTCGTGATGGTTTTAATGACGTTTTCGAAACACTTTTGGAAAAAAAAACGTTCGCGCCCACGTTTCGAAAGAGAAATCTCTCGGCGGCACTTACGAAATAATTATGTATCGGTCGGTGCAACGATAACTCGCGTGATATATACAAATCGCCTTTCCGGGTGAATGAACCTGCGTAGTTTTTGTTCGTGAACCTTTTTTTTTTTCCGGACGACACAAGTGCTGCTCCGATTTGTCGTAGCGCGGATCGATATCGTGCACGGAGACGGCACTTCATTTGCTACACGTTTGTTTTGTCGATTATTTTTTTCGTGCGATAGTCTTATCGTTTTTCATTATGCGTTGTTGCGATTATTCTTAAAAAACGTTCATTCGTTCGTTTACTCGCGTATGTTTCGAACAATTTTTGGAATCCTCACTTTCCCGTCGTCTGGGCGTGGACGCGTACAACATTTGGACGTGTATAATTTTGTTATAAAAATGGCGCGTTATCGTAATCGATATTCGACGTGTACACCGACGGTCGACACCGGACGATGAACGTTTTCCCGGGTTAATCACGTGCGCACACGTATATTACATATATATATATATGTATTTATAACGACGTGTGGAAGTCGGTGGAAATGTGCGCGGCGCGTGCTGGGTTGGTCGGGACGAGGAAGATTTTGCAATCGCGGTCGAGGACGAACGCGCGGGAATATCGGACGAGAATATTAATAGACGGACCACGGACGTTTCGACAATTCTCGCGTACTGTTCAAAGTTGTTCGCGTTTTTATTTTTTTTTATTCGTCCGTCGGCTGATGTTGTTAACCATATTCTCGAGCTTTGAATGCGATATCGTTTTATTTTTTCTCATTTTTTTGATATCGATTATCACCGTTATTAATTATTACTATTATTATTATTTTTTTTAAATTTTTTTGTACGGTGTCGATATGATATGATAGTCTGGTGGTCCGTATAGTGCTGCACGTACGTACATATCATATTACACACGTGTTGATAACGCACGAATACGCAAAACTCTCGGTCGGGTTCCTCTTCCGTCCGTCGTGTAATCGAATCGTGTTCAAGTTGAAAGGGCACTACGTTTTTATTTTCTTTTTTCTTTTTCTTTTTACTTTTTTCCCATCCCGTCTGTACATGCGTGTTTAATATATTTCTATGTCGTTTGTCGATTTGTTTTTTACGCTTTTACCGTTGATATTTTTTTTGTATAAATCAATTTTTCCACAAACGATTATATTGTTAAGTAATATCACGGATATTATTTATCGTCAAAATCGCTAACTTGTCATGCGATTGCGCAGCTGTATAAAGATCACACATTTTCAAATAATAAAATAAAATAAAACTTTTAATTGAGTAATATAGCTATTCAATTTGCGACGTATTAAGTTTTCCGTTTTATAAGTCAATTTGTTTTGTTCATCATCATCATCATTATTATTATTATTATTATTATTATTATTATTATTATTATTATTATTATTATTATTATTATTATTATTATTATTGCCACTATTATAATATTGATACACGTTCTCAATCGTATCATCGAAGTTTTTAACGGCCAAAGTCCTAACAACGAAATATACCTTACGTAAACAAGTAAACTTAATTGGAACTTTTAAAAACAATATGTATGTATAATTTCTTTAAATGACAAAACACGAATCATAAACCGTTCTCACTTATTAATTATCAGAAATTCTGGGGTTTCGATTGATGTACAAAATAATTAGACGGCCGAACGTATTTGTATGTTATGTACTCCGTACATTATTACTTATCACGACAAAACATTGTAATTCTATTGACTGAAATTATACTTGGCGCGGTAAAACTGCGTTCCGTTCGAACGCGACAAACGTTTTCAACGTGACCTCTAATAATTTTGGTGTACTTACATTTCGCGCGCGAACACCGATTTACCGGGGCAAAGTTTCCGGTAAATATCACGGCCGGTCTTCGAGTCGTTATTTCCATCGTTTACATAACACGGACGTCGTATAATTGAAAACAAACCGAACATTTTATACCGCGGCGCTGGTCCAGTGAAATCGATCCGAGTCTCTTTCCTCGTGTCGAACTGACCGGTGCGCGCATAATAAAACGCACACGGCACACGCATGTCCGCCCGACTGTACGTACGGCCCGTCGCGGGTTCGCGCTAGATCAACGATCTATGTTCATCCGTACGGCGGGAAAAATGACCTGCACTAATATCGTCTAATTGAAACGTATATATATATATTATTAATAATTTATGAACTTAAAACGGTTTCGCGACGCTACGGACGTGCGTGCACGTGTACGCACATAATATGACCGAGAGATATCACGTCAATAAAACCTCCGTCGTTGTGCCCGTTTTTTTCTTTCACGCCACACACGCACACCGCACCACACATACATCAACCCGACGTCGTCGTAAAAAACTGCACAACACCTGCAGCGGGTCTCGCGTGTCGAAACAATAGAACTCCTCTGGACGACGACGAGAGGGTTATTATTATTATTTGATTGCACGTGGACGACATTCGGTGTTCCCGCTTGTTTTCTGGGGGGATGCTCCTCATACACTTGCGCGCGATCTCCGATTTCGTATACACCTCCCGCGACGTTGTTGGAAACGTATAATTTTTTCGTTTTTCGGGAAAAGCCGTAGGATCAACTCTTCTACATATGTCGTCGACGGCGAAAAACCACTCGACCGATAAAAATTACGGGATTTCGTGCGCAATCATAACTAATATCAAGAGCAGCGGCCGGGTCGACTCGTGATTTTTGAAATATTTATGGTCGATGAGAATAATTTTCGAGTGAATTCGGTCCGGTTCGACGGCGTGTGGCCGAAAACGGTGTTCACGCGTGTCAAAAAAAAAAAAAACGTTCGGGGGGTTGGTCGTTAAGACGTCCGGAGACAGTTTCAAAGGCAAAAACGGTCCGTCTGGTGGGCACGGCTCTAAAAAGACGGAGTTCGAAAGGCCCGTGACACCTTGTTCGAACCGAATTGTCGTCTTGAATTATTTCACAGTGTCGTCGTCGTCGAATTTCGCTTTGTCGTGGTTTTTTTTTTTTGCGTGACGGCCTAGTTGTATAAACAATACCGTGGACGCTTAACAACGTTTAAGCGCGTATGATAAACAGTTTGAAGATTGAGAAATCTCCTTTTTTGAAAATATGTTTGTTTTGTCATGTTTTTTTAAAAAATTTTAACCGTTTTAAATTACTTCGACGCCGCTGAACAGTACCGGCAAATACCGTGATTGCTCCTCCGGTTTTTATTTTTCATCGCAACGTCATTATCATTCGTGGCGCGTTTAAAATGCACGTGAAAACTTTTGCTAATGCCGCCGCCGACACGCGTAATCGCCACGTGCGCACTCATGCCCCGTCAACACGACGATACTCGCGCTGTGGATATAATACGCGCGCATAAACCACGGTCGTGATCGCGCCCCTTCGCGCCTTCGAATCGATAAACCACCACACACGTCTCGTTTATGTACGTGCACATGTACTCGTATATTTCCGGTTGCTTTTCTCTTGAAAAAAAAAAAGAAAACTCCTCCTACCTCCTATTCCTCCTTCGTAGCGAGTTTTAATGTCCGTGTATTCGGTAGACCGGGAAGAGCGTTTTGGGTATGGGCTCGATTTGAAATCGGCGGGAGGATTTCGTTACGAACGGACGTTCCGAAACGCGCCGGATCCCCCCGGGGGTAGACGTGGCCCGTCCCGAGGGAAAAATTCATCTCTCGCGTGCGGAAACCGAGTCGTTTCTTCTGTCGCTTACACCAGAAACCAAAATCCCGGAGTCCGTATAATTCACGTGGCCGGCGCGTCAGGAAACGAAAAGAAAAGGCGGGGAAACTTTTACGTAACGCGCGCGCGAAGTGGTCACCCACCCTCCACGTACACGACTCGTATCGTCGATAATAGTACAACGAATTAATATAAAAAAAAGTATTTTAGTAGTTTTGATACTAGAATATGTATCACTGCAGAGTGTCTGTGGGTCCAATACCCCTCTCCCCTTGAAATCCGCCACTGATAGTACTACGACGCGGTTATCTGGTGCGCGTCTGATATGACTTTGATTCGTCTGATATGATTTTTTTGGACCGGAGATTTATAAAAATAAAAAATAAACCCCCCCCCCCCACGTACATTATAACAGCGTCGTCGTAAGTATATTACTTAACGCGTTGCGTTACTGTTTACGATGCGTGCTGTTACACATAATTTATATACGATCGCATGGTTCCGCATGTGTCGTGGGCACAGAAGGATCGCCCGGTCAAATGTATTAACCGTGTAAAACGATCGTCGGACGGCGTAGGTATAACACACACACGCGCACACACGCACACACACACTTCGTGTACGAAGAAACACCACCCTACCGATAACGCACTTATCATATACACGTGTGCGCGGATACGTGGTATACGTGTCTGTAATGCTGTTTTGTGTGCAGGAAAGTTTTTTTTTTCGCCGTTTATATAAAATAAGGATAATTTCACGGAGCCAAATCATAATATACGCCTACCCGTATTAAATATATATATATATTTGTATGTTTATATGGATCGGATTTAATAGTCGGGCGTAGGCACTTAAATATTTATTATGTGTGCCCCGATGTGTAACTTATATATATAGTGTGTGTGTTGTGGTATAACCGTGTATAAATTGTAGTATTTATTTGTACACGTTTACAGTTCAAAAATAGTAATATATCATACGTTTTGTAGTCGTGACGTGTTAAGTTATGACAATGTTAAAATAATAAAAACAAAAATTTTCAAATAAGTGTCGTACGTTGTGTGTGTGTTGTATACGATTGAAAGCGCCATAGCAGCGGGTTAGTTCGACGGTCGTTTTTCGCACCAAACTTCGGTATGGCGAAAGCGATTTTTCTCGCGCGGATTCGACATATTTTAGAGGTTTTTTTAATTTTTTAATATTAAAACATTACGTTTCGCGATTAAGGAAATATTTTGCGAATTTACTTATGTTTTTAATTATTTTTGCCAACAAATTACATTTTCAGTGCACGATGTTTTTCACGCATACAAAACGTACTAACGTATCGTTTGACATTGAATTTTGAGTTTAAAATAAAATATTATAATATATATAAAAAAAAAAATTAAGAACATATTTAGAGACTTATTTGATAATTTTTGGAGCGTCATATCTCTGCTCCAATAATAATATAATAATCATTCAAGTAGGGCAGGTGAGCAGCTGCAGTATGATAGACATACGTGTTGTTTGATACATTATATTATATCAATAAGTAGCGATTTCTATTGAAAAACGATAGCAATTATTTCCGAATTCGTTGTACATCGTTTTTCGTCAAAATAGTGACAATATCAAACAATAATCGACATACTCGCGGCGACGCGTGGTGGTTGACTTCGTTTATAGTTGTACAGCTGTTGACGGGCATACAACACTTGGTCGTCGTCGTCGTCGTCGTCGTCGTCGTCGTCGCGGTGTTTTAAAATCGCACGGAGACGAAACCCAGAGAAGAAAAAAAAACAATGCAAATAATATAATGCAATATGTTCACCGAGTCTCGTCGTTAATACTTCTCAGACCGTCGGAGCGTTATTATCACGTATACATTGCACCAGTGGTGCACAACATTTTTCTGACTGCGAACACGTCGCCATTGTTTTTTTCATTTTTTTTTTTTTAACCACGTTTCGACTTTTATTTACGTTCTTCGAAATGCACTGCGTATCTATACAATACGTGCGATTATAAAAAAATATCGAAAAATTTGGTGAAAACCATATCTGAACAGATCGTGTACACACCCTCTAAAATTTATGCGTCTCAAGTACGCGTAAACTCGAAAACTCCCTCTTCTCCTCGCGGTCAATTATTTGAAGACTGATACGGAAACTTTACAAGTCCAATTTTTTTCATTTAACAATTTTATATGAATGCATTATGATTCATAAGTATACGAAAAAAAAAAAAAAATGAGAACGCTCGTTTCACAATTGTCCGTTCGCACTGTGAATGGTGAACCGTGTTTAGTACGAAACTTGAAAGAGGGGGTGTTTTGCAACATATTTGGCTACGTGTTGTTCCAAGACGATTTGTCGATCAGAAAAATAACGATTTTGAAAACCATCGATGTGAATAAACGTTGATTTCCATCACTTTATTCGGTTTGTAAATGAATTTCAGAAACTCGACCGACTTCGAAACGTGCGGACGACGAACTCGTGATAGTAGTGTGCGCAAGTTCGAGTGTATTATGTGCAAAAGTGGACATCGGATATTACCGTGGACGACAGACGCTATTTTTCGACGCCCGTAAACAATAAAAGTCCGCAGAGTTAATTTTTTTCCGTTCGACGTACTCGCGCGTTATCGGCGAACCCGTATATGAGATAACGTACACGTCAATAACAAACGACCCTTTATATTGGGCTTGGGGGGGGGGTGGAGGGGGGAGGGGAGGCGATGACCTCCAAGTTGCGTTCGTTCTCCGCTCGTGTGTAATTTAGTAGCAGTAGCAGTAGTTAGTAGTAGTGGTGGTGGTGGTGGTGATGGTCGACGTAAAAAGTACGTGATGCTTTTTTGATTTTGATTTTCAATTGAAGGACGCACGCCGTCGCCTTCGGGTCTTCTCGTCCCGACACGACGACGACGACGACGACGACGGATGATGTAACCGCGTTAGTGATCTCGTATATCTCGACGGGCGATCGACCGACCGCGAGATTTGTGTTTTGCGCGCCGCTCGCGAATACATTATTATTATTATTATTATGTACAGTATGTGTCTCCCGTAAGTACCTTATAAGGCGAACTACGAACCGAGTTTGTTATGAGAATATACGTTCTCCGCGGAAAACAAAACATTTTTCGTCGCGACTTTTTGCGACAGTTCAGCGTGTGAAACATAATCGATCTGTAAAAACGAATACGTTCGAATCGACCACGTTTATCGAGCGGGCTAGGGTTTTGACGACAAAAACAGTACGCGGTTGTTCTGCAGCAGTCCGCGCGTAATTCTTCTCAACAACTTAATTAATTTTTAATCGTATACTTGAATAGCCACACTAACGACTGGTAGGTAAATCGGTTTTTAACGGTTTACCGGTGAAAAAGTAAATTGGATTTGATTCGGACGGTCTGTATTCAATTCGAACGACTCTTTTTTTTTTTTAATCGAGTAGACGGAATGTTTATTTAAAAAATGTCAACAACAAAAAAAAAAGAAAGTTATTTGTTCTTGCCTCGTGCCTGTCGTCGGGATTGCAATTTTCTCATCGATATAATTTTTGAAAAACTTCGGTACGTAAACAATTGTTTTTCCTTCGCGTAGATACTTACACGAGGTGCGTTATGGAACTAATGGGACGTACCAAGTATATATATATATATGTTCACGTACTCGGGTAGTTGAAAGTTTCGGGTAGTCGTGCGGTCGCTGCGAAAACAATACGCGCCAAACTGCATTATACACACACACACCTAGAGAATTTCGCGTACGGCCGTCGTGTGTGTATACGTTTCATTACGTATTTACAGAGGGCGTGTATAATATGATATATCGAGAGAAGAGACCCGAGTCGTTTATTCCGTATAGAATTGTCGTGTGTATGGAACGAGATTTATCCGGACTTAACGTGAACAATCGATTTATTTCTAAAAGAGAACGTTTAATTACAAAAAAATAAATAAATATAGAAATCCGGTTCGAGCGATTGGACGATTTTTGTGACTCGCGACGAGAACATTTTTCACGTTAAAGTAAATATTGTTGAAATCGGCGCGACATCACGTGCTCGTGCCGTTCAACAGCGGAGCCGGCGGCATTTTTCAAACGCGTACACACGCCATACAAATGGTAGTGTTATTAATCGTGTGCGAACAAATACGAAAAAATTGTAAATTGTAAATTTCCGCGCAGACGTTTATTAACCGTCGAAACCGAGCGCCGCGCGTCGATCGATTTCCTGTTTAAACGTCGTTTTGGAGCGCGCAAGCAAAAGCTAAAAAAAAAACCATAACAAACAAAAAAAAAAACCAAACGAATAACAACGGAAAACGATCGGACGCGACGACGTTAGGTGAGTGTTGCGTGGAACACCCTGTATACGCGACTTCGGACGATCCGTTAAAATCGACTCGTCGTGATACGCGGTGCAAAACAAAACGGAAAACGTGTACGTGATTACCACGCGTCGTACGAAACGAAACACGTTTCCGGTAACTATTCGAACGTACGCGTTAGACAGATAGATAGTCTCCGGTCGTGAGACTTGTCCGTTTGCGACGACGACGACGACGGGACGGTTCGAACGACGAATGTATGTATGTATATTTTATAGTTAGTGATTTACTCTTGAATTCATTGAAATCATTTTTTTTTTTCTCGTTGCCGCCACCCCTTCAAACAATGTACGCGCCACCCGTTTTACGCGCACGACTATTTCCTCACTTAAACGCCAATATACATATATACACGAGCACACTCTTACCGTATCGTACAAATTTATATGTATATATATATTTAACGGATATTTTCTCTCGTGCTTTTTTTTTTTTCATCCCGGTTTTTTGTTTTTTCTACGGGACGACCGGATTGATTTTTGTACGAGTGAGGAGATTCTTCTCGAAAATCTGGACGCGCACACCCTCGTAGGGGCGAACCGTAAATATATATTATATTACGAGATAGAAATTATTGATCTATAGACGATCGGCATTAAATTAAACGTGTGTGTGTGTGTGTGCGCGCACGTGATATACGATAAAAGAAGAAACGTCGTCAATATGTATTTATATATATAATCGTTTTTTAATTCAAAATGTTTTATCGCTTTTTTCGTAGGCTTACGGGAAATATATTAAGAGTTTTTTAATCCGCATTTAACGTTGAACGTTCGCGTTGCCGGCACGCGGGTTTCAAAACGTGCCGAAAGACACGTTGACAAATCGAATTCCCTTGGTTTGTATTCTTCCGTGGCAATAACCTAACCTAATCGCCGAATTGTTGTTTTCCACTTAAAACGCTCAACAATTCGGATCCCCAGAACGACGCTACGTCCGTTCGGCCCAGCGTTTTGGCGTCTCAAGACGTTCGTGCCGTTCATATTTGCAATATGTTTTATTCCACACAGTTAATCTCTCGCGTGTTAACCTAACCGATCGCTTGTCCGTAGATTTCCGCTTTTTCTATTTTGTTAACGATTAGATAACAATATAATATATACGTTTTTCCTTTGTTCGTTGACCTTCGTATTTTAGTAAATGTCAAAAACAGCCGATTAATATTTGTACATACATACATATAATAATCGCATCGCATTGTTGTGTACATCGAACGCGGACTCTTATCGTGTGTACGCGTTTTATTTTTAATAACGTCCGATTATTAATTTCTACAATATCGTATAGGACCTCATCTCTATACGCCAACGTCGTTATAAACGATGGAATACAAATTATACGTGTGTAATCAGTTTTTGATGTATACATGCATTTGCGTGTTCTAGAGAACTGGCGGATTCATCGAAGACCTGAAACGACGCCGAATGTTTATGACATTCAATGTATACGACGGTTATGTCTGTCAACTGCGTTGTTAGTACCCGCGGTGGATAGATTATATATTATTATTATTATTATTATTGCTACGTTCGGTGTACGTAATTAAATCGTCAATCGAGTGTATTGTTATTATTCATAATTTGACTACGCGCACACTGTAACGTGGCGATTGGAGTAAATCATATATATGTATATACGGTATGGTCGTTTTTTCAGGTATCACTAAATATTTCGGCTGGATGGCATTTTATTGAAATGTACATATACACATTTTGTGAAATTTTCAAACATTTTTTTTTTCTATTACAATACAACTTGCATTTTTTAAAATGGCAACACCTCCCACTGTGCAACGCGATATCGCATTGATATCGTTGTGATGTTTTATTGGAACATGTAATATTACATTTCATATTACTGTAACGTAAATGCGATATGTGTGCAACTGCGAAAGCTTGTCGTTGTGATAACACATCCCTACAACAATATTATTACACATCGGTGCGATGTTGCATAATTGACATTGCATTGTGATATTCGTGCAACATTTAGTCAACGTTTCAATTTACTGCAGATACATAAAATTCAATACAAATATTTGTAAAATAATGCAAAAAAGACGCGTGGTTATTCGAGTTGCGAACCATGACCGCTATGTTCCTATAGTCTTTGGGAACCTAACAAAGGGACGCCTTACCTACCTAGCCTACACCTACAGATGATTTGTATTTGAAAAACAAAGGTATATAAATATTTAAATGAACACAAACTTATATTAATTTAAAATCGATTTAAACCCTCTGAATATTTATATACAATTTTAATTACATAATAAATATAATTAATAAATAATAATTGTTATAATTTTATATCAATGATCGTCATATAATAATAATAGCAATGATATGAAATTAACAATTTTTTTTATCTAAACTCTAAATCAATTTTCCATGAAAATCCATTAAAATAGATCAGTATTTGTTAATAGAGCAATATTATAGTACAATTTATTTTTGTTTTTTACTAATATAAAGAAAATCAAATACTTAACTTGCTTTCACTTGGTTAATTTTTACTTAGGTAATTTGAATACTTTTTAAAAAAATTAATACTATACAAATTTAATATTTATATCAACAAATTAATTTTTTTATAATATAGATTACTGTCATAAAAACTACATTAAAAAATATTGGTTTTCTGCTAAATACTTGGGGTATTAAGAGACGTATGGGATATTATATTGTAGGATACTTTTTTTAATAGGGGAAGGAGGAATTGTAATATTTTTATCTTAACCACACCTTGAAAACAATTTCTGCGTGCGTTTCTAGAAATTAGTATATTTAATATTAACATTTGTAATTACTTTTTTTAACGATGACATGATCGATGTTCTAATCGTGTCGCGAAGTCTGTTGTTTGTTCAACGTTCGGGATGAAAGTGACGTGTGATCGCGGTATGGAAGAGCTTGTTTGTGGTATTCAACAGTTGAACTTGTTTTTCAAATTTTGAGAAAAGTTATTACTTAGATTACGCGAATTAAAACGCAATATCCCGCTCTGGTCATCGGTTATGACAAGTGCGGCTTATCGCGGTCCACTGATATATTTAACGATTTCAAATGAATTATTTTCACGTCGTTACGTTAATTCTTAGTAGAGTCGCAAGAGATAAGGAAAGGGTTGGACGATTTACGTGGTATTATTACAAATACTAGAATCTATTTGAAAACTGGCACGTGTATACACACGTGCCATCTTTTTGGTTCTTGTATAATTCCAAAAACAAAATAATTAAAATCTTTTATTTTTGTAATTTGTTTCAATATTTATTTCCTGTATATTTATTGCAACCATATAAACTAATAATACACATTAATGCACACTAAAATTCAACGTCCTGTTATGAACCACTGTTGTTTGA
Source organism: Schlechtendalia chinensis (assembly GCA_019022885.1). Taxonomy (NCBI): domain Eukaryota; kingdom Metazoa; phylum Arthropoda; class Insecta; order Hemiptera; family Aphididae; genus Schlechtendalia; species Schlechtendalia chinensis. Next base: position 2,744,792 of record CM032347.1, read on the forward strand.
GAATATTCTAATGCTAACTAAGCATTTTGGGACTGCCGTCGCACGACCGAATCGGACTGTGCATCGTCAGTCGTGTTTCGATGTGCCAACATACATATTGTTAATTTCATTAGTAATTTAAGATAATCTATTGATATTATAATAACCGACTCAATAAATCAGTAAACATATTCTCACTTCCGGAGTTACGTATTATTTCGCCAGAACCCAAAACACTACCAATTCCTCGTCCGAACGGCTCAACCGTTTAAGACAGGATCAATCGACCTACCCGGCTCAACTGGATCGGTCATAGCAACGAGCAACGGGAATACTAACTCGGGCTCACAACAGTGCCTATATAATATATAGAAAAATTACATTATAATATATGATAACATAACTATCATATTGAGGAAACTTAAAATATGACATTGCTGGTTTGTACATTTTGAATCTTTGTAGGGACAACTCTTAATGTAATATACTCGGAATAACTAAACAAACTCGTATTTTGCATTATAAAAGAAAAAAAGAACGTTTATTTATTTAAGCCTCATATTTGGTTTTTACTAACACGCATGCAAAAAACCTCAATCACAAAAACGTGCACCTTATCAATTAGGAAAAGATATCTAATTGTAACAGTACAATAATACAGTGTTGCCAGTATAATATATAACACTTAATGATAATGTTTCAATAATACGTTTCTACAACATCATATAGACATCACAGTGGGATGTTACATTTGCAATACAAATTATATGTTCCTGGGATGTCTTGTAACATAAATTGCACAGTGGGCTAGTACCACAACAATATTTAACGATCGCGCCGTATTATATAACCGTGCGCACCTGTTGATTGAACTCCTCGGTCGTTTTCGACGTTTCCCCGACGTTACGACCAAACGTTTGCGTACGTAAATCCGCGTGTAATTTTTCACGGGTGCCCCAAACAAGCGTCGAACCTAACGCGCGTTCCCCGGGGGCGTATCGAAGAGTACGCGTTCATCCCGTTTGCGGATAACATTTATCTTATTCGCGTTTTCCGTCGTTTCCAGAACCGACTTGGCGATACGAGCTGCAGTAGCAGCATCAGCAGCGGCAGCAGCGGCGACGGTCATTGTCGATCGGTCCGGAGGATCGGCGCGCGGTCGGCGACAGGACGAAGCTGACGGTCTCGGTGAGGCGAAACCGCAGCAAGATCACGGTGAGATACCGGAACACCAAGATCACGGTGCGGCACACGTCGCGCGACCGCCTGTCGATCACCGTCACGGTCAGATCTCCGTCGAAGAGCAGCACCGTCGTCGGCGCGTGAGCGACAACGGCATCGGCGGCCCGTCTGCCGCGGCGCACATCGCGTTCATCCGGCGCAAGTCGCAGCAGCCCTGTTCCCAAAGTCCCTGCGAAGGCGTCGTCATGTTGCAACAGTACCAACAGCAACCGGACTACGCGACGCCGTACGGCGGCATCGGCTACGGCGCGCAGCCCAACGCCGGTTACTTCAACTACGGCGCTTCCGATTCGTCCTGGTACGGTTCGCCGTCGCCGGTCGGCGCCGACCACTCGCAGAACATGGTGAGTCCGCGTTTTCGTGGTTTTTTTTTTCCCATCTTTCTTTTTTTGTCGCCGGACGTTTGGGGCGTTTCGCTGAGACTCCGTTCTCGCGCCATGTGATCTAACCGCTTGGATTCGTACGCTTCAAACGATCGTCGTTTGACGAATCGGAATTACCGCGACGACAATGTTTTTGAAGTGAAACTTCTTTACGGAGGGTACAAAAAAAAAAAAAAAACGATTTTTGCTGCATCCGCGGTCGGCCAGTGACGTCACTTTTTCTCGAGATCAGTCGCGCGTGCGCGTAAGGTTCCTGTTTTGCAGCCAATGGCGTGCGAGCAGACCGTTCGGCCGTCCCCACCGGTTTTACCGCGTCGCTAGCATCCGTGTACCAGCGCGCGCCGTGAACACGTCATTAGTCGTTCACGTACACGCGCGCGCGCGCTCGTACACGCTCCGGGCCGGATAACGTGCGCGAGAGTGCCGCGGCCGTCTTTTCTTTTATTTGGTTAATTTACGTTACTTACACATCATACACGCAGGCCGGTCGGACTCAGGATTGTTAAACCGAGTAACTCGTTCCAAAGCAGCGGTGACCGAGTAAGCATTTTTTTCCGATAAACGCCCTCCGCCCGTACAGTTCTCCTATATTTATTTACCTGGCGCAATAGAGAAATATTGAGTAACCTCCGCATACGTTTTTGTTTGTCAATACAAACCTAATAACTCCTGTCGTCGGTTGAATGACCCTGAAAGAAGTTCCGCTTCGTTCGCGCGTATTCGTAACACGCACGATTATTTTTTATTCTTCTTAACCCAGCTATTTGGAGTCGACCACCAGCAGTCTTTAAATCACATCCAACCATTTCTTCTTCGGTCTTCCTCTTCTTCTTTCAACGTTCTTACAACTTCCGAATTTTCTCACCTCATAACATGACCAAATCTCATCCTAGTCTATTCCCACTCGTCTTATCCACGATCTCCTATGCTTCATCTTAAATATTCATTCCTTATCCTATCTTCTATATCTCTCTCTTACTCATCCATCTAAGCATTCTCTGCTGTTAATTCGTAGGGGGTTCCATTAAAAGGTAAATGATATTTTTCGTATGTAAAAAATATAAGAAATGTCGATTTAAAATGTGTGTGCCGGACTGAAAAATTAAATGACGTGGACAAATTATATACGATTATCATCCGTTTCATTATTACGTGTTTTTTTAGATCCGTACAAAATGTATAACGCCGTGTCCAACGTTAATCCGAATTGCGTCCGATGCGACCGTTTTCGTGATTGCGGCAAACGCATGCATGTCCAATGTCAATTTGCGTCCGATGAGTACGATATTTATCTACTCTGTACCTAGACCATTTTAGTATACGTCCGTGTCCGTTATTGTGTGCATCCGATGTGCGGCGAGTGCGTCGGACGCAAACACCGTCCAGATTGGACAGGTCGTATCATGTATAGAGGTTTGGTGGATTTACGTTGGACACGGTGTAAATGTTTTGCAAAAAGTGCGATAAAACGTTTTGTGGTCGAGAAACTAACAAAAAAAAGTACGATTATTAACGTAATAAAATTGATTTCCAAGAGCAATCGCTCGTCGTTTAAAACTGTAATTAAATGTATACCGTATTCTTGACAGACACTTAAAAATAGTTTATATAGTTATATATTTATGATATAATTTTTCTCGTTGCGCGTTATCGCGCGAGTTTCGTTTTAGACGAACGTTTCGTAATAATTAATACGCGTGTTTGTATATTATATATGTTTCAGCACGTCGGTTTATCTGCCCATAACGCAGAGTGCAACACACACATCAGCGACAGTACCGGAAACTTCTTGAACCATAGTTATCACCAGACTACGTCGGCAGGTAAATATTTCGTCCTATCTCTTATATACACATGTATATTATACTCTCCGTACATTATAACGTTTCCATTATTTACCTCGTCATATACATATGCATATATGACGCGTTATCTCAACAACGTGTATGATGACGTACGTACCGTATATACATATATATATTGCGCACGTTCGTTACAGGAGCAGCGACCACGTCTTCGGTGGAATCGTTCGCGGGCAACAGCCATCCGTCGTCCCAGACCAACATCGACCTCATGGCGGATTTCTTGAGCGACAGCGGAGACCATCACCGTAACATGCTCGAAAACGATAAAATCAAGGTGAGCCGTCGACCGCGTGCTTTTTGTGTAACGTAGTCGTCCCGTCCGTCTCCTCCGGTATTAAGTGTTCGTTTCCCATTCCGTCGTGTTCCCCAATGAGTTTTCCGTTTTGAAATTGATTTTTGATTCGTGTCTCTTTATATTGGATTTCTCAGGACGAGCAGTCCATCGACTGGCTGTCGACCATCATAAACGACGAGGTCGTCGACCACGGCAACCACCCACAACAAGACGGTGTCGACGGGGTAGTTGGTGGCGGCGGTGCTGGCGGTGGAGGTGGTGGTGGCGGCGGCGGTGGCGGTCGTCGTCGAGGTAACGGACTTGATAATGGATGCAGTGTGGGCAACGGCGAAGGCACTCTCGCCGGGGACTCGCCGCGCAAGCTGCAGGGCCGAGAATCCAACGGCCGGCTGCCGAACTTCCATCAGGCGTTCGGGTCCACCGAGATTGGGCGATTCTCGCAGCACGAGTACTACGAGCCGCCGAAGGACGTGGTGATCGGCGATTGTCAGCCGACGGGCCAGTCGGGGCCGGGGCCCGGGGCAGCGCACTCCGAGGAACAACAGCCGCCCATGGCGGCGTTCGAACCGCCGCGGCAGCAGAACAGGCGCGGCCGGACGCAGCGGGGCGGCGGCCAGCACAGGCGCAACAAACAGACGAGGACCGCCGCGGCCGCTGCTGCTGCGGCTGCTGCGGCGGCCGTCCAACAGTACGTCGGCTACGACGTGGCCGTTTCGTCAACGGCCGGCGGAAGGCACCTGCACGCGCCCTCGTACCATCACCACCAGGACCCGTACAGCCGGAACCATCATCACGCGCACCAGCGGTACCATCACCATAACCAACAGGAGTACCATCTGCAGCAACAGCAGCCGTCGTCTTCGTTGCCGTACCAGAACCACCAACAAGAGTATTATCCGCGGCCGTACGAAAGGATGCACTACCATCATCAACATCAGCAACAACAGCAACAGCATCAGCATCAGCATCAGCAACAGCAACAGCATCAGCAGCAACAACAACAACAACAACAACAACAACAACTGCCTCTGTCGCAGTCTTCGAACCAGTACTACAACAACAACAACCGCGGGGAACAGTCGATGTACGCTGGCGGCGGATACAACAGGTTCCATTCGTGTTGTTCCACTGAACACATAAACCGGCCCAATCACCACAACTACGGACCGGCCCAGTACTACGGTGATTACAACGCTTACAATCAGTGGTGATGACGAGTGATGAACTATGCCCTCTTAAATACGATTTTAAAATTTAAAAAAAAACAAACACCAAAACATTTCGCAAGTACGCGAAACCTCCCACAAATAAATAAATAAATACATAAATAAATAAATAAATAAATTTTCGCTTTGGATAAATATCTAAAAATTTAATTATATTGTAGTGTTATACTCATATGATATATCTGTGATACGGAGATGTTAATGCATATGCGACAACGTAATTCGTGGCAATTCATCGTTGGAGAAAACCAAAGAGATATTGACGAGTTTGGTTATTTTGTTTTTCGGACACGCAACGACGAGTCAATTAAAGTAATGTTAAAAAGAAATTCCCGATTTACTCACTTATCGTTTTGTACATACTATTAAATCATAAAATTATTATTACATATATATATATTTATTTTAAATTTACATACGATTGAATCGAGCATAGTATAGAATACTTATATATTGTCGAAGGAAAACCGAGACCAAAACGCGCGTGCTCGCCAGCGGAGTACCGGTATTTAAATACGTACAGTTATAACGGATCTATGCGCTGCGATAAATTGGTTTCTTCCTTTGACCACAGTGATGATGAGTTAGTTCTTCCAGAAAAAGAAAACTGCGAAAGAACAAATAGACCAACGTGAACCCGGTTTGTTATAACATATTGTGTTTCGTTTCGTGTATGTTAATACATACAAAGATTCATATTTAATTTAAAAAACAAAAAAAATAAAAATAAAAAAATAAAATAAAATATATAGTATTTAAGTCGGTCGTGCCTTATTAAACTAACGTTGTAAATTGCACCATTATAATACGAGATAATAATATTACATGTACATAATACGATATATTTATATTCTAAAAAAAAATAATATATCATACATGTCGATAGCACTATTGAAATAATAGTATTTCAAAAGTAAAACATATTGCCCTGCGTTTCCTGTGCAACAGGTCCATAACTACATATTACAATTTATAATAATGTTCGTTTTCATTTACTGTTGTTATTATTATTTATTATTAATTATTATCATATGCGATATTTTGTTTTTCAGATGTTATATAGATTAAAAAGAAAAAAAAGACACACCCATGTGTTTATATCCTATTAATTATTAGTTATCCGATTTGTTTGTATTGTTATTACTTATTATTATTATTATTATTATTATTATTATTATGAATGTATACAAGTAGTCTTCCTGAATACATATATTAAATATATTTATAGGTCTGGTTACATATAGATAGATGATATATTAATATGATGATGATGATTACCGTGATATATTGTATGCGTTAGAGCTTCCTCCGATGACCCCTGTACACGATAATATATTTATGTATGTATTTTTGTTTTTGTTTCTTGATTTGACAAAATATTCTGTTTCGTTTTTGTATTTAATTTTTTAAAAACCGCAGAACTCAATCTCAAGCCGAGAGTTTTAAATATTTTAATCGTATCTGTTATACTGGAGTATAGAATAAAATACATACGAGGGAAAAGATCCTCGTATAATAATAATAATAATAATAATAATAATAATAATTATAATTATAATTATAATAATTATATATCATGTTAAAGGAAAATAATATTCGCTGTAAATATCTAAACAATATTCATATACATATATATCGTACGAACGTACCTAAATCGTAAGTTTAAGCAGAGAGAAGGATATGTACTTTTCGATCTCCCACATTGTCCAGCAAGAATTTGAGTACACGCGCGTTTGTCGTCCGTTATAAATATTTGTCGACGATCCCTACACCCCCCCCCCCCCACCCCTAGTCACACCACTCGCGCCCGCGATCGTGCGCCGTTTCGTCGTTTTCGTGGTTTTCGTTCGTCGCGCTTTTTTTCTTTTATCACGACCTAGTCCGCCGCGAAAACTACTGACGGAGGAAAACCGCGTTCGTCTTCTGCACTACCGTATCGAAAGAAATACGGCAACACATTATCGATTTCGTCGTCCGTCGTCCGCGCGTACCACCGACCACAATACGTGACTCCGCGTAGTACGGCGGCGGCGACACGACGTGACGTTAAATAAAATAATAAATGAAAAAAAGGAAAAAAAAACGTTAATTTTTATTTTCCCGCCGCGAGCACTCGCGTAGTTTGAGAGAACGTAAATAACGTGACACGACGCGCGGCTTCGGCTCTCCATCCGCCTCACCCCCCAACGCCTCTCGTTCGTTCGTGTGTGTGTGTGCGGGCGCGCGCGCGATCGATACGCGAAGTGTACAAACGTTTGTGACACACGCTCGCACGACGTTTTACCGGCCGTGGTATGTGGTACGAAACATTTTTTTTTTAAATATTATTTACGTTCCCCTCCTCCCATCTCGTCGCGATAGGTACACACACACACACACACGTGTATGTTATTATTATTATCATTATTATTATTATTGTTTGTTTTTCGAATGGTTATCGTTTTTATTTTTCATGTTATTTCGAAAGACTTTGCGCCATAGTTAAAAGGAAAAAAACAAAATGTTAAAAAAAAAAATATTTATATATAAATAAACAAAATACGCTAAACGACGATACGCGGCCACGGGTATGTGATGCGTCGTTTTGGTTATTTTTTATGAAATTAAAAAATTAAAAAAACAACGCAAAACGAAGAACATATTATAAATATAAATATATACGATAGGCCGCATTATTATTATATTGAGACTTTTTGTATGAGACCTAAAAAATAAAACGTTACTGTAAAACTGCGATCGTATTTTCGTGTGATTTATTGTATTCCCCTCCCCCATCAATACTTTCTTGTTTTTTGTTGTTGTTTCTTTACCGACCTAACTAATATATTTTTTCTTCTGGGGAGTCGAATAAAAATATAACAAAAATTAAATCGGTCGTTGTCGTTCCGGTGTGTTCTTCGTATCGTAACACGGCTAATGAAAAACGCTATGGAAATTCGAAAACGTAACTAAAAATACAATTACGCGACGAGAAAAATGGCGGCACCGACCGATTTTGAAGGCGGGCTCACACCGCTACGCGTGTACCCTATCGTCCGTGTTACCGGAGTCGGAATGAACCCGAAGACGACCGGATCGCGGCGAAACACTGGCCGGAATACGGTTACCGTGAGTCTGGACGATCCATCAGCGATACAAATCGATCGTGCGTGATAGCCGTCCGTCCGCAAAATGATTAGGCTAGGTTCACAGTGGGCCAGATTGAATATTTAGGTGGAAAAAACTCTAAATAAGTAACGTATTGGCTAAAAATCCCCTGTTCCGTGTATTTTCATGTGCTGAGTCGATTTAGACTGCTCTCCAGTTGATAACGTTAATATTTCAGGAGTTATACTCGTTTTTGTGTCCACGATTGTTATAAAACGTGAGATATTCCAAGAAACTCCGTGTTAGGTATCGCGACAATTTTTTTTTAGGTTTCTGAATGATCAAAAACGAAGGACGAATAGTAAAGTTTATTAAACGACGCGTCGATAAATCGGGCATTTCGACAGTTTTTCAATTCTCATCGCGCGTCTCGATGTAAACATTGGCGCTCCCGCTTCCAGGGCAAAGTACGTCAGCAACCTCTCTATGATGAATCCCACCCGTAAGAATCGCCATCCCGACAACTTTCGTACGTTTCGGTCGTCACTCGCGATCGTCATTGTACGCGCGTACGAAGCGAAATAATCGTCATTGTCGAAAACGCGTCGATCTCCGCGGTCACGGTCTTGTCGACGAGCTCCTCTCCTTTCTCACCGACGCAGACGTGAAAAGCGTAAAGTGGTGACGTTATTACAACATTTCGTTCGTTCGATTATCGGGTATGGGTCGTATTCAGGCGCGGATCCAAGGAGGGGGGGGCCCCCGTAGACTCTTGTTAAATTTTTTTATCAGTATCGTTTTATAACTCTTATCTATGATACTATAGAAAGACCAAAAAAGATTTTTCGGTGTATCGCAAACGATTTTCAATAGAACGTTTTGGAAAATATTTTATTATTCGATGCGACGAAATGAGGATTAAAGTTGTTTTGATTAAGATGGCCCCCGCCCCCCCGTAAATAAGTTCTGAATCCGCGCCTGGTCGTATTTTATCCAGTTTTTCCGAAGCCCCGCGAGCCACGAAAGACGTCTGCCGGGCCCGTCCGGTTTCTAGTCGAACAAAACAAAAAAAAATTCAGATGAGATGACTCAAACGACTCCGTCGGGAGGACGCCCACGTTCTGGTGATGTCGGTTTATTCACGGGTGACGGACGACCGATATCTGCGCGAGATATCGGATTTCGTCGGCGACCGATCGGGAACTCAAGCCCGCCGCCACGTTCTTGATGACAATGATAATGATAATGCGATAACGTTCGGACGCGCGTTCGAATTCTCGATATGACGACGATGGTGTGTGAATAATGGACGAGCAATCGAAACGTTCGAGTCGCCGAACGTTTAAGTCGCTTCGCGTAGTAGTAGTAGAGAGAATCGCGCTGTTCGTTTCGCGGGCACACACTTGCCGGGGACGGTATGCCGATCTCGGACCGTTGCTAGAAATCGGGAAAAAATAATGGAATGACGACTCCGAGACTTCAAGGACCGTTTAAACTCGACGCGCCGTGTCTACAAAGAAAACCAATCCGAACGGGTGCTCTCGAAACGCAATGGAAATCGATCGTATACCGGTGTACGCGTGTAGAATTTTGGCCGACCCACGGACGTTGTGTTCGTCGACAATAATTGTGCGATTCTATTTTAGTGCGTCTGTGAATAGATCCGAAAAACGATCGTCACTGCGATAATCGACAGGCGACACGTGGAATTGCCGTTATCAGGCGGGTGCACGGGGTGGACACTTCGTTGATAATGTCGATTCAGTCGGCCGTGTTTTCGGAGGAAAATTTATCATGTTCGTTTATTTACCGTATAACGTGTTAACACAACAACTTAGTTCACGAGTGATGTGTCACGACGCATTTTTATGGTAACTGTTTTCTACGGTTTTGTAATCACATCATATGCGATTTTAGTTTTTATATTTACAATTTATACATATTATTTGTTTACCCAATTTTACTGATTTTATAGTTTCTATTTTTTTTTTGAAAGTAATAACATTCATACCTCCGAAAACAAGGCCGCGCCGTCCTATGTTACCCATGTTATTTCTTATCAGTGTCCATCCCGTCGTAGGTACTTGATTAACCAACTACGGTATCGAACGTATACGGTTTGTATTTGTGAATTGTTTTTCTGCTTCTAAAACGGCGGCGGCGGCGTAGGAACCCGAGCACCACCGTCCGTTACGTACACGGACGCGAAGTCGACGTTTCGCGCGGCCGGCGCCTTATGCACGTGGCGCACGGTGTGTTTATCCGCTCGGCGCGGCCTACGCAAAATGTGCGCGATATGACGCGAGGCCGGGGGGGGGGTGGGTGGAAATCAATTTAACGTCGCGTGACGGGGCGGGTCCGGGGGTTGAAGCCTAACCTCCCGTCACACCCGCCGCGGACGACCGAACGGTAACAGTGGCATTGACGTTTTCGGCTGCTGTCGGCCGCCGCCGTAAACTCGGCGATTCGATTCCGGACACGTCGTCGTTCGTTGTGGAGGAGGTTTCCGACGAGGAGATTAGTATCGGCGTGATAAGGCCCCTAGGAGGCGCCTTCTCGCGATTCAGCTCCTCTCTCCTGTCTAGCGCATTCGTAATCGTCCGAACGTAGTCCTAATTCAGTCCGAACTGTCGTTGGTGAACCGTCAAAACGAACGAACAGGACTCTTATTAAATTTTTTTATTAGTATCGTTTTATAATTCTAACTCTTATCTATGATACTATAGAAAGACAATTTAAAATGGAGTTGTAGCTATGCGATTTTTCGGTGTATCGCAAACGATTTCCAATAAAACGTTTTGGAAAATATTTTATTATTCGACGCGACGAAATGAGGATTAAAGTCGTTTTGATTAAGATCGCCTGGACCGTGTGCGGTCGTCTAACGGTCCGGTTCGAAACGCTTTCCAACGGTCAGTCCAAGTTAAGTTACGTCGTCAGTAAACGTACGGTCGGCGTGCGGGGGGACACGATAACACGCGCGCGATCCGGTGACGCCGGCGGGGACCACGGCCGAGATCGATAGCGGGCCGGCGGACGTCGTCGGTTGAAAGGGAACGAACACCGCCCTGCTTTTTACTCGTCCCGGTCCCGGAAATGTGCTTTCCCGGGTTAGCGCGTCGGGAGTCGCGTCCCGGGACACGGTTTGAATGTCATCCGACCGGGAGCGTTCGCAGCAGCAGCTCGGACCGAAGAAGGAAACGACGACGTCGGGACGGGTCGGCGTTTTCACGTCGTTCCTTGCGCAACAAACGGGACGTGCGTGTTTTCCGTGCGCGGCGTTTCACGTCGTGGGTTTCTTTTATCGGCGACGAACAATTTTAATAACGCGCCGCAGGACCGCGAGCACGTTTTTTGTTTTAACGTTTTTCGTTTATCGATCAAGTATTTTTTTATATATATATACGTCTCGTATAGTATGGAAACAATTTCGGGGCGAGTCCCCCTTAGATACGGTCTTGGCCTACTATATACGCGTTCCGTTCGTATTCGAAAACCGATCTCTCGTTCTCCGCCGAACACGGACTACATATATGTGTGTACACACGAGACGTGTATTTCGGTTCCGAGCGGATATTCGAGAACCGACGCCGCCTTGTATCGCGCGTTTCCGCCATGATCGCGGCACGTCGGCTCGTACGGTTGCGGACACACGCGCCGGACGCGGTTGTCCTCTGCACGTGGACGGAATATAACGCAGGGGACCCGCCGAATAATAAACGACGATCTTCTTCGGCGCCGGTCAAACTGGCGTCGTCATTTTCGTCGTTATTCCTTTGGTTTCGACAGCATGCCGTTCGTCGTTACCTGTTTATCAATAATAAAAAAGTATTGTCTGAGTATCCTTAGATTATGATTTATGTTTTCAAAGTTCACGTTCAAGGGTCGTCCGATTAAACCGATCCAACGGTTTTGACCGCTGGTTCGTCATTTGTCGAATTTAACGTATATATTCGGTCTGTTCGGTGAAAATCGACTTTTAAACAAAAAAATAAATTCCCGTCTTTCGTCGTCTGTGATTGTAAAACAGCTCCTCACCCATACCCAAAAAAAAAAAAAAAAAAAATGGGGTTAACGTGCGCAGACGACAAGACCACGAGAACAGCCACGTCACGTGCGCGGAGCTCTACTATTATTTTGTTACCGGGACGGGTAACTTTAAAACGTTTAAACGAGTTTGATAACCGCCGTCCTAGGTATCCGGATTTACAATCGTGAAAGTTCGTATCACGCGACACGTCGACGTACGAAACACAGTTTTGCGCGGGTAAAACGTGCGGGGAAAGTGTGTTTTAAGGCGACCACCAACACTTGCCCAGGTAGCAGTAGTACCCCGTCGGGACACACGACCAAAAATAATAGGAAATTAGGTCGATACTTTTTTTTTTTTAGATATATACATATATATGGTTTTTCGCCGTTGCCAGTGTTATCTACTGCTATAAATTATCGGTAGTCGTGTGTACGCGACCCCAGCGTACGGAAAACAAAAAACAACAATACCGCACTAACCTTTTTAATCGTCGTATTCAGGTATGATATTTATTATTTTCCGTACGAAAAAAACCGACAAACGCCACCTCGCGTATGCGTGCGAGTCCAATGTACGTTTCGCGTGTACAAAAAAAAAAACAAAAAACGAATATGTAGAGGAGTTCGATCGATAGAAAACGTGACGGGGCACGTGAGATAACGTCGGAAATGCGTTGTTCCGCAAACGGAAAACGTCTCGTCCGTCACGACGGGACGAGGTTGGAGACGCGGTCATCGGTTTTAGTGGTTTTGTTTTGTCTGCTTGTTGTTGTTGTTTCTCTAACGACGAAATGCAATAATTAAAATTCGGCACGAACGACGGAAACGACGCGTTAAGTAAGGTCGCGGCGAGATTATTGGACGCGAACCGAACAAGCACCGATCTCGAATAAACGCGTGCGACCATTCCGAATTATAGACTGAACAAAAAACGATCAAACACGGTCGTCGTAAACAAACGCGTCCGCCGGTTCAAACGAACCGTGTTTCGAGTATACCGTGGTATACACCGTGTCGATGAACGTTTGAACCGTCCGAGAAACGATACGAAAATAATAACCGAACGTTCTGCAAAATACATTCCGTTACGGTCCATCGGAAACGTACGTACGTGCGTAGGCTGTTACTACACCACTTATAGGTTACGAACACTGTAAGTAACAACGTGCTAGTTCGGTGGCTGGTGGCGTTTTTTTTCCGTATACGATAATCTTTATGATCATTATAACACCACACGGACGATGTTCATCAAATAATAATAATTAATAAACACGTGGAATAAACATCTAGTCGATTGCAACGAGAATTCCTCGGTCGTTTTATGAAGTGAACGGGCAGACCTATCTACGTACGTATGCATATTTTTTTTATTATCGGTAGACATTTCGTGTCGATCAGCTAGCTCACCATGGAAACGGATCAAGGATCGGCAGAAGTGGGACAGAGTATACGGGGTACGAGTTCGACGAAACGAGGGAGTGCAATGACAATAAACGAGGTCGTAAGTTTTGAGTGTTCAGGGTGCTTTGTGCGCAAGAAACCTGAGAGAAGCGTCTGTGCGATTAGAGAATTCCAACGAGGTCGAAAGGTGAGTTGCGTAAGGGAGTGCAGTGAGACCAACGATGTTGTACGGTTCGGAGTGTTGGGCGGTCGACAAGAAAACGAAAATGCGTAGATGAAGTGAGTGGAGCGACAAGGGAGGATGGGATACGGACGAGAGGGAATAGACTTGGATGGTTCGGTCATGTTGTGAGGAGAGAAAATTCGGAAGCTATAAGAATGGTTATGGAATTGAACGTTGAAGGAAGAAACAATGTTTTAAAGTCCGCTAAACAAAGCACTCATTATGAAATTATACCACAATTTATTGAGTGTAATTTGATACGATTGAATTCAAACAATATAAAATGTTAATTGTTTATGGTTGTTTTGTCATATTGAAACTCTATGTTGTAATTACAGAATAATGTTTCACTGTACATATTAAAGTATAACAAATGTTAAAATTATATATTTTGTGATGCCTCGTTTTTATTTTATTTTAATTAAAAAAATACAAACATTGATTCTTAGTACAACTATTTATAAGTAAGTTTCACATAGCATGTCGATCACATATTATTGCTGTTATTGCAATGTTCTATCATTGAAATCAAAACATTTTTTTCTTTCGAAAAGCACAAAATAGTAAAATATATTGTCTAAAACTAGGAAAAAAAAATTATGTGTTTAAACATAGTTGTGATTAAACAAATATTTTAAACAGTTTTTTTCAATTGGCACTTTTTGTTGAATATCATTTTTTTTTTTTTTAACTAAAAATATATTATAATATTATTTTGATCTGTATTTTGTTTTATCTTGACAAATTAAAGTGATACGTCCGAAATTAATCACAAATTGTTTCATTAAATGCGTGTTTATATATTCTCTGTTAGATTGTGAATGTCAGTGTTTATAAATTAAGGATTTATATTACAAGCTGATTGGGTTCAAATATAAATTATTACTAACCAAGTAACAATTAACAAATAGTCCTTAACTAAATAATATTATTTATTATTTGATAGTTCATACACTATAAAATAATAACTGACATCAAATTTACAATTTTTTTTTTTATTTGCGTTTATGTTAGTTTCATAATAATTTAATTTGGCGTATTGATTTTTGTTAAAATAATTACTTCATATATTTTTATTAAAAAAAAAATAAATATTTAGTGTTTGGCATGTATACTTAAAGAATAAATCATAACTCTGTTAAATAAATTAAAAAAAAAGTAATATTAAATTTTTGAATAGTTGATTATTATATATTTGTATAGGTAACTAAACTAACAAAATTAAAATTCGAAATTAAATTGTAAAACATAAATGATTATCCTTGAATTAAAATTAACATTTGTCTACC
The DNA here is from genome assembly GCA_019022885.1 of Schlechtendalia chinensis. NCBI lineage: Eukaryota > Metazoa > Arthropoda > Insecta > Hemiptera > Aphididae > Schlechtendalia > Schlechtendalia chinensis. Next base: position 2,759,814 of record CM032347.1, read on the forward strand.
AGAGACATATAATATATTTATAAAATGGTACAAAACTTGATTAAAATGAAATTGAAATACTTAGTTTCATTTTTAATTATATACTATGATTTGATTATTAAATGCCAATAGTTTTAGTACAGAGATTAATACATTAATAAAAAATGAGATGTAGTAATTATACTTAATTTTAAAAGGTCTATAAATAAATTATTAAAGTTTGGTTTTATTTTTTAAAATAATAATTAAAGAAAACTGAAAGTTCTTTAAAAATTGATTTGTTTATTCAAATCGACAATGTAAATAAATAGCTTTAACTTATTGAATCCAGAAACATATAAAATTTCTTATAGCAAAATTATAATTAATTACCAAGATAATAACAATAACACAAATTGTTTTTGAAACACAGTCATAACATATTGTAAATCAAATCTTATGACCAAAATTGACAGATAGGAAAATTAGTTAAAAAAAAATATATGTATATATATTCAAGTCTGTTTAAATTGGTCACATTGCAGTTCGCATGATTGCGTGGTAAAAAGTTGTACTTACCAGAAGTACTGTGCAAATATCACCTATAAATCAAATGATGCGTTTAATCAGTACCGAAATATTTTTGGCCGAAATGGTTGGGTGCGATGTGATATAGTTCTGATGTCAATATAGTCATCTAAACATAAAATATAATTTAGTAAATACTGATGATTATCTAACCATTACAATAATATGAATGTTATTCTTATTGCAAAATCTTTTTAACACATGGATTTGTTGTTGTGCAAGACACAAATTTGTTTTATGAAATATATACTTAGAATTAGTTTGTTTCGTGTGATACAATGAACTTGTTGAATATAATTTGTAATTTATTTTAGGAGAGACAGATGACAAGATACTGTCAATTTTGTTGGGTTTTTCAGGTTATCAGTATCTAAAATAAATGAAACAAATATATGTTAAAAAAAAATAATAAAATAGAAAACAAACCAATGGGAATGCTGTGGTAATAGTTTGAGCAGCAATCGGCGTAGTGAATAAGTTTGATAAAATAATATTATCCTCTGCCACCCGATGTTCCTTTAACACGTTCACTGCTTTGATAACTGTATTACCCGTACCTAAAAACAAACTAATATAAGTTTGAAATGTCGTTGTACTATGTAATAATCATCTATTTGACAATATTTACTCATTATTGGATACATCAACAAGACTTTTCTGTCGGCAATATCGTGAGGAATTTAGCATACACCACGCGAGCTTCATGAGTATCTGAATCGGATTCGACCAATATTTTGCCAATGCGAATCGATCGACAACAGTCTCGCAGACCCTAAACGTATGACAAACAATCAAAGTAAAGTGACAGTAGGCAGGTAATATCGTTAATAAACACTGTTTACTTGTTCCATGGCTTCTCCGCTGCGCACAATGCTGACACCGCAGTTACCTCTCTGGTATTTGGTGCCTTTATAGTAATTGCCGGTGGGCGTCATCACCATACAGCTGCCGAACGGCAATTGGTTCAAGCTCTCTTCTATGACCAGCCGAATCAGACGGTCGGCGTAAAATTTAAAATCCGTCCGGCTGGTGTTTCTGCGGACCGTACGGTCGATTAGTTCCACAAAGTCATTCGTGTCGGTTACCGCAGAACTTACTTGTCCCTCAGTATGGTCTGCAGTTCGCGAACCTGGTCGTTGGACCGCAACAGCTTCAATTTGGGACCGAACTCGAAGGCTGGACTTATCGAGTTTGAGACTTTTTCGCATTGAGCCGACATGGTTAATCGCGGAAAACACAAACAAGACTGGCACTTGGTGGAAGAATTTAATACGTTGTATATAAAAATAAAAAATAAAACGGTAAAAAAAGTTTGTACGTAATAACTACGTACGTATTACCTACTTGTAAATTTTTTTTTTTTTTAAATATTATTGTAGAAGTTTTTGAATGAAGTGTATCAATTATACGATTGATCGACTTGCCTGCGGTACATAACCTACAAAAACGTTGACGGACAGATATTATTGCGAGCGGCGGAGCGAGCGCCAATTTTTGAAAACGAACAATCGCATCGGAAGTATGTGTCGTTCGTTTTTAACGAATCTACAAAGACAATTGGCGAATTACGGCGTGTGTTGTTCAACGTGAAATAAAATAAATCGGCCGTCCGGCGTAATTTTCAGTGTACACGAGACGAGCCACGTTTAAAAGGTACACGATTATAGATTTATGGATGTATACGATTTTTTTTTTGTTCTTATCCCAATCGACTCGTTTTCCACGAACGATCACACCATCGTTTTCACGCGTTAAATCGCGTTTGAGCGCCGTGGACCGTTTTTGTAGACGTAAAGCACGGGGTACGTGGTCGACAACGGGAATGAAACGAACGTCGACGGGTTTCAAACCGTCTTGGTGTGATGACGGTCGTCTACAAACGCATTACCAGTAATGCGCCCGTCGTTCGATTTGTACGTTAATAATTTTTGATATTGTTTTCATAACGACCGTCGTACGTAAAAACGTTTTCGACGTCGACGTCGTGACTTACGTCTGCCGATATCTTATTATTATTATTATTATTTTTTTCAACACGAATACACGCAAAACTACCGAAAATAATTACGAACACCGAGTTATTGCAATAATGATGTTGTTTTAAAATCGCCGTTCAAATATTCGCGACGTCGTCGTGTTGTTCCACTAAGTGGGCGGCGCCGCGCGTTAACACACGTTGTGATATCGGTTGTCGACAATGTGTTATCAATGATAATAATAATATGCTACGATATGGACGTTGCATTGGAAATCGTAATGATAACGTAGTGAATTTGGTGTTGAGAACTCGGGTTAGTAATTTTGGATCGTTTTCTCGTTTGTTTCGAATTCGACGTGTGTTCCGATTGATTTCGTCTTGTGCGCACGTGTCACGCGTGCACCGTCCGTATCAGTCCGACGGACCACTCTCGTCAACGGACCTAGGCCACAGGTAATATCGTTTCTAAAACATAATCAAATGGTACCCGATGGTTTAACGAGAATTTCGTGTTCTAGATGTTTCGTGTTCGTCGTCGATACAGCCATCAGAACGCGGTCGAATGTACTAGAGTCGATGTGTTTTGCATATTTTGTACGACACAGCCATCAGAACGCGGTCGAATGTACTAGAGTCGATGTGTTTTGCATATTTTGTACGACACACTCGTGTCCGTCGTTTGATAGCTACAAAGAAACCACCTAAAAAATGTCAAACGTATAACAAAGACTCATGTCTTTGACTATGTCAAAATCATACAAACGGTATTCATTCATGAATTCTGGATAAATTTAATTTTAGCTTTAGTATTTACAATGTGTAATTGAAAACCGTGTATTTTTATATTATTTGAGACCTAAGAGCTAGACGAAAATTTAATTGATGTTAATTAATGAATAATTAAATTATTATAATTTTATTTTTAAATGAAATGTACAGTTAAAAAATAATTATATTAATAGTTTAAAGAAACTCACATTTTTCAGTTTATTTTTGTATAGAATATAATTAAGTGTTCATAAATATGGTTTTGTGTGGAAACATTCTATTTAAATAACTAAATATGTAATCATTGTATTGTGTTAAAACAAATTCTTTTGGTTATCCAAGGTTTTGTAAAAAAACATTTGTATATGTAAAACTTTTACTTATAAAACTGTGTTTTATACGCGATATGTTTTTATGCAATAATACGACCGCCTGAGATTCATACCAATGTAGGTATAAACAATATATTTAATTTTGATAGCATTTTAAACTTTTAACTGATTGATCACTCATATAATAATGTTATTTTTATACATTGTATTTGTTTTCGATGGAAATTAATGAATTTGGACCGAACTACATTATGTACTTTAACGATAAATGTCAATTGCTAGCAGTGTAACATTGAATACTACAAATGAAATATTATGTGTGTTTACCATGAAACAGTGTACTAGTATAATGAGTGTATTATTATTTTAGCTTAAGAAATGTGATATGCAATGTATAGCGTAGGTCCAGCCACACTTGTATAATATTATATGGTGTTTTTGTTGTTGTTTTAAATGATAATCGACACGGTTATTACTTACACTGGTGTACTGCGAGTAGCTAATTATCGAAATAGCGATTTACGGTGAATTATTTTTATATTTTCTCATATATAGCGTATACATCGTTTTGTATTAGTTTTTTTTTATCTCGAATCAATCGCTTGAAAACGCTGTATGCTTCGTATGTTCTATTAGTGTTTCGATCGGATACGTATTGACGACTATCCTACTGATCGTACGAAACGGGTTCAACAACTCGAAAATCGGTTCTAAAACAATGTATTTATAGGTGTAAAATATTGTTTCACACGAATTCACAATTGTCGTGTAGTTTTTATCTTTATTGTGTTTTTTTCGACTAAACCCGACGGCGTACAGACACGACACCATTAAGCCGTCGTCAACCGTTGTATTGTCGCGAGCGGATGAGCGAACAATTCGTCGTTGCAACGCGAGTTGCAAAGTTATCGGAACGATTCGGTGTGGCTTAAAATCATACGAGTGATTTAATTGTTCGTTCAAATATTATTAAAATAATCACATACATTTTTTTTTAATTTTATTTTAGACGTACTGTTTTTTTATAAGCGCCGACAACACACGAGTAAAACCCGGATTCACACTCGTCAGACACGTACCGATCCGCAAAATATTTTAATTTGTGTTTAAATATAGGTAATTCACATTTGAACGTTCCGTTCATACACGTACCGGATCCGACAGCGTCCGTTCGACATTCCGCGCGAGAACGTTTTGTCGGAACGGCTCGTGTCTGAACGGGTCGGAACACGTCTGACTGATAAGCGTGAATGAACAACGGACAGATTTTATCCGTGCTGGCACACCGTTCGGTAAAACACCATCGTATTTTTTTACTATTTATTCAAATTTTTAAAATTAAATTAATATTTCCATGGACTTATTATTATTAATTGAACTCGTTAGTGGACGGGAATGCCTCTATGCATTGTCACACAAAACATATAGTGACCATGTGTATAAAGAATCTTGCTGGAATGAAGTTTCAAAATCTATAGACATGCCTGGTAATATTAACTGATTGTGAGCGAAAAAAATTTACGCGTGACGGTCGGACCGGTTCGTTATCGACGATAACGTTTTGTCCCCGGCCCGTGCGGTTCGTTCACGTGGTTTTTTAGGACCCCGGGGCAAAATTGATCACAGAAAAATCTATGACGACCCGCGTGGTTTTAAAGTTATGGGATAAAAAAAACGTATACACGAACACGGATCTCTTAGCGTCTGTGCAATTGTAAAAAACAACCTTGACGACCCACGCACAAACACAGTTCGAGAAACGCCGACGTAGAGCATTTTTATTTACGAACCATGCAATAAGGAACGGACGGTTGCTGCTAGGTTATCAGCCATGTTTCTCTTTCGATTCGAAGAGAGAGAGAGGAGAGACTATTTTTTCATATTTAACTCCCTCTATCGGCGACCACGACGGGCCGCCACTGGATTTAGCCCATAGTCGAAGCGTAAACGGTTTTTAAGACCGGGGTGGGGAGGTTTTTATTTTTTGCGTCATCCGCCCGGCATACGTTTTCAATCCGTCCGTATCGGCCACCAGTTCATTAGTCACTCGTTTTGTGCATGTATATATATATTTCGTGTCCATCACGTTTTGATCTTAATAAATGATCGCGCCGCGTCACCGTTTTTATTTACGATAAAAATATATTTAATTTCGACGATTTTTCTTGCCACAAAAAAAAAAGAAAAAGGAAAAAGGTCGAAGTATTCACTCTGAAATATTATCAGATCGTAAATATATATATATATGTATACACGGAGTGATCAATTTATCATTTTGTATATTATACTAACTTCTTCGGAAAGTGTTTAAACCATATTCTTTTTTTCCTGACAACTTTTATCTATATAAAGTGCTATTTTTTGTTTTTTTTTTGTTGATAGAAACGTGATAGCCAAATCCCGTGAAAGGCCCGCGAGACATCCGATAATGCGCGAGCGCAAAAGAATTTTTTCTCGAACACGTGTACGATAACAACGCGTTTGGTTCGTAAACGTTTCCAGCGTGTGGCCACCAAATTTGTCGACGTGATCCGTTTGTATTTTCGATGGTGTCTTGTCTCCGGCGCGCGATAAATATAATCCGGTTATCGCGTCTCGGCGGACGCGCGGTATCGGATTTTTAACGCGATGTCTTGTTTATAACGGTGAGTACGCCCGTGTCCGCGTGTCCACCGATCTACGTAGTCCTGGGGACCCGACGTCGGAAGACCGGGCGTGAGCGCTTCGACAAGACAACACAAGAGCGCCTGTTCGGCCGAATCGTCGTACCGTTTTGACGACCGCTTTCACGCGCGGTCATCGTGGTTATCACTACCGTTGCCGCAGGTGTACCGTGGTCCGCGCCTACCCTCCGGCGTCGTGACCACGCCGTCCGGTACGGCCACAGGGGATGATTTCTCCGAGTCTCTCTCTCTGGCACGGGCAAGCGTGATCGACGGCGTGCCCCGCACCCTCCGAGCCGTTCCTCGGCCGTGTTCGCGTGCCCGGCGTCTGTGGCTCGCGAGGCCTTTCGCCGCACGGATATCTAGCTCCTGCTCGTCTGCCACCACGTAACCGATCCCGACAGTCTACGGTGTCCGGTTACCGTACCCCTTCGCCCGTGGTCACCGGTTGGACGTATTTCGCCCGCACTGTACGACGGTCTCGGCTTCCACACACGCGCGCGCACACACACACACGTTACGCGACGGTCGCCAAGTCGAAATCATACCGGACGTGTCCGAAATGAGTTTATACATTGGTGTTGGGCGAGGAAAAACGACGAAACTTTTTCTCCGGTTTTCTTTGTCCCCGACGTTTTGGACTCGACCAATTTACTCGTCGAATAATATCCTAAACTGAGAACGACCCGTCCCACGTGATTCCTTGCGAAATTCTACTTTAAACGGACGGGGGCCATTTTAGCGGAGAATTCGACAAGAAATCTGGTTGTTTTTGGTTTTAAACATAAAAAGATTATTTTCCACACGTTTTATTCGAGTGATTACACCGACCGCAAAATCTTGTACACGAATTATCGTTATTAGCTGGCGACCTAAAAACAACTCGTACTACGCCTGGCGTCATTTCGGGGTTGAATCTCGCAAGAAACCGCGTGTTATGGCTTGTTTTTGGTTTAGAATATTATTTGACGGGTAAATAGGTCAAGTGCGCAATATTGGAGACGAAATAAAACCGGAAAAAAAGTTCCCCGGTTTTCTCGCCCTACGGAATATAACCGACCAACTCATTTCAGACACACTCTGTACGACGTGAATCGCCCACGCGGATGTCAACGTTGTTAACGCGTGATTCGAGTCCGAACGACAAATGTACGCCGCCGGTATGTAAGTCAAAACTCGATTGAACGCCGGGCGGGTTCAGACGACACCGTATATCCGCCACGTTCTGGGAATATTAGCATTGTGCGTGGGTTTTGTGTTTGTCGTACGCGTTGTAGTTTTGTGGGAAATTATTCATTTATGGAAATCCAAAACGTACCGTTACAGTTTTACGGTAATACGAATTAATTGATTATTCGAAGACCCCCCCAAAAAAAAGAAAAGAAAAAAAGAGAACTTCCAAGGATAACCATTTTACTGAATCGATAGTATATATTATTGTTACGGTAAATTATTACGTTATAATTCACGTTAAACAAAAAAAAAAAAGAATTATTAACAGAAAACGTTTAACCGAATTAGGTATCGGTCGTTTTGTCCGTTATTGATGGACGACATTTCCTCTCGAACCTATGCGTCGGCTTCTTCGGGATTATATTTAATTCCATGCCAAAACCTACGCACATGGTTAGGTACCGTAATGTATAGAAGAACGTAGGTACGTTAATACCACAAGTAGGTCGTATGCTATAATTTATATGTATATACAATTTTGAGTCTCGCACCATGTATGATGATTGTAATCAAACAGCCAGAGCGGTTTATTCGGACGGAACGGATGGAGGAGAACTATATTTAGTTTGTTGGTATAATAAGAATAAAATTGTGTATACATATATATATAATGTGAAAAAATCATCGCGGAGATTAAAAACGTTCAAAGATTAAATTTTTATATTTTTACAAAAAAAAAAAAAAAACGAAAATGCGTTTGATATTATTAAGTATGATGTATGTGACGGGTATCAGATTTTAATATGCTGTAGAAAAAAAATATTGGCACAGTGTTACAGATTATGGCGAAAAAATCTGTAACGTTGCCAATGTAAAAAAAGCATCTTTTTTAGCCGATTCATAAGAACGTTTTGCGGGCGATTATAGGTAACGTTTGGAAAAAAACCCTCCCGCGATAAATCTGATATTCGCGTTAAATCTCGACCGCGTAAAACCACTTAAACGAGTGTATAGAAAAAAAAAACACGAAAAAATCCCCTTATAAAACCGCGTTGCTATGCCACAACAGTGGTTTTCAAATTTTTTTTTTTTGACCACGGTACACTGTGACTTTTTTTCTGTCATTATTTAATTTTTTTTTTCCTTCAAATTAGAATTAAAAACAGAATTGACGGGCGTTACAAATTTTTAAAATTACTATTACATCATATTACTTATTAAATGTATTTAGTTGGTACATTTAATGAGAAGAAGTTAGTCTAAATAATTCAGATTTTTATTAAAAAAAGAAAAAAAATAATAATACACGAATTCAATTTGTTCGTGAATGAAATTGAATTAAATTTTTATAAAAAAAAAAAAAAAGCTAGCGAATTTCGTTCAGAACGCTCGCTGAAATCGAAAAAAACGTATTTGAAATTGCACGTTTCTAAATAAATATTAGTTTAAACCGATCGAAATGCAGTGTTGTGGATACGGTTTCGCGACGTATTTTCTTCTACCCGTGCGCGCACCGTCGACGATCGACAAAAAAGTAAGGCTAACAATCTGGTCTCGTGTCGAATATTCGCTCGGAATCGCGCGCGGTGTTGTACAACACCCGTTTCGCAATGGCGTATTTAGGGGACGCAAGGGGGGGGGACATCACGTTTATGGGGGCGGCAATTTTTTTTAAAGGTTCTGTTTGAATAATATTACTATTTGTTTTTTTAAAATATTTGACGTTCGATGTTTTATTACACAGTTCGGAAACTAAATACTGTCGGGCGTTAAACACCCTGTATATATACCCCGTGACGAATTGTACGTTATTATTTCGTAGTATATGAACATTGTAAACATTGAAAATAATATTGATTTAAATCATTTATTTATTATTACTTTCACGTGAAATATTAATAAATGTCTTGTTTCAGTAAAGTTTTGCTTGGTAAAGCATTTTTTTTTTTACACGCAGTTAGGTTAGGTCCGGGGCAACAAAATTCTAAATACACCACCGTCCGTTCGACTGGACTCGATAAAACGAGGAAATGGAAGAATGTAAATCGTGTTTAACGAACACGAGTCTCGCATCGATGTTTCCGTCCGTCTGTACATTTTTTAAGTTTTTTGTTTTCACCGTACGCGCGAGATCGGGCGGACACGAAGACATTCATTCAGACAGATATTCAATGTAAGTACATATATATATATATTTTTTTTTTTTTGTGGGGAGGTTTTTCTTTGGCCGCGCGACGTATAAAATGTCGCGACCATAAAAACGACAGCACGTATAAAATCCGTAACGGACACGTTTTCCAAAAGGTTCGCCACCCGGACGTCCACAACGTGTGCAGTTCCCCTCTTGGAAATTTCATGCGTTTGCGCGCGCGCGTCTACGGTATTCGCTGTATACACAGATCGTTTCGCACGTTTCGGCACGCGTTTTTCGTTTTGTTTTAATCTGACAAATTGTCGGATCGACGAACTTTACATTTTTTTTTTTTCCGTTTCTTTCTCGGACGGTTCTAACGACGTCGCAACGTCTCCGTTTCGACGTTGGCGTACGTTTTTTTTATTTTGGCGTTCCGCGGTCCGTATAACCGCCGACGGCAAATCCCCGAACCTAACGAGTCTCTCCGCGCGCGTCCGTTTCTCGATTGAAAAACGCATTCCGGTTACGCTTGGCTACGCGCGTGCGCACGCGATTTCTTCCTCTGCCCACAAGTCGCACGCCGCGCGAAAATCGCGGCGATATTCGCGTTCGGTTTTTTCGATTTTTGCAAATATTCCGCAACACTCGTACCGTACGAACCCACGTGGACGCGGGGACTCGTAACACGATTCGAGAGAACATCGCAAAAGTATTGCGTCACACGCACGTGTATCGGACCGCGGGGTGGTTTTCGTCGAAGTATACCAGTAACGCGGTACTCGCACGGACAAGTGGCGTTTTGACGTACCTGAGCACGTAAAACGATTCGCCCGTCGTGTTCGATCGTTCGTTTCAACGGCTAGCTGGAATCTGGCACCGTCCGGAAAGAAATCACGTCCTAACGTGTCCATCCGGAAAACGCGTTTGCCCCGAACGGATTTCCACTCGGAGACGTCGTTCGAATTGCTCTTACGATCGTTCGAGACCTAACCTAACCTTTGCACAGTGCACACGACCGGCTCTGTTGCTATAGCTGGCACCGGGTCCGTAACGGACTTACAATCGTATAAACGTTCAACCGCTAGGTTCGCGTCTCGTCGCGGGGGTTAACGGCGGTCTCCGTCCTGATGATTTCTTGTAACTATTGAAAACGGTTAGAACCACCTCCCACCCCAGTCAAATACGACCTTGGTTCGGCGAACCCGGTCGGAACCGTCCGGTAACGACGCGGAGACGCGCGCTTTTGTCTCCACGCGCGAGAATCGTCGTGTGCACCGTCAGTACGTCAGTCGTAGGTAACGATAAACAGCTTGCTAGGAAGCAGGCACGGATCCAAGGGGGGGGGCAAGGGGCGATCGCCCCCCCCCCCCGTAGACTCTTGTTAAATTTTTTTATTAGTAACGTCTTATAATTTCAACTCTTATCTATGATACTGTAGAAAGACAATTTAAAATGAAGTCGTAGCTATGGGATTTTTCGGTTTTAACGTTTTTGATAACCAATAAATACCTCTTTTTATCAAAGTACATATATGTATTGCAGTTCAAATATCGAACGATACGTGAATCTTAAAAATCGATGGGTTACACGTAATATAATATGCCTACAGTACGGCTCTTAAATATCTCGAACGTCTCCGTAGAGGACAATGAATCGTTCCGATAGCAGCCGCAACCGCCACGCGATTCGACATTTGATAAAGATATAAAGACAGATTTTATTGTTTTATTTCCGTGTATCGCAAACGATTTCCATGAAAAAACGTTTTGGAAAATATTTCATTGTACTCGACGCGACAAAATGATGATTGAAGTCGTTTTGATTAAGACGGGCCCCCCCGTAAACAAGTTCTGGATCCGCGCCTGTTAGGAAGTACGGACGTGTCCGGGCAAACGACGACGACGACGAACGGGTGGGCGAAAGAAAGCGACGGGTCTCTCAACGTTGTTCGTAAATCATTCGTTTATTACCGTTTCTCGACACCGAAGTACATAAAACGATAACGCGTACGTGTGTGTAAAAATATACAAACGCGTGGGATTCGATTACAAAACTACTATTTGCGCGTGCGATCGTTCACCGCGGTGACCGTCGTCCGATAAACGATAATAATCGTCACTTCTTTTCCCGTAGAAACACATGCTCGTGATACTCGTTATCGGTACGACGTTAACGGCGCGTAACACGGGACGTACATCTCGGTGATTTACGTCGACGTACGCACGCACAAATGTATACACGACACGCGTGTACTGTATACTTATCGTCAAAAACAAAAAAAAAAACCAAAAAAACCAAGAAACGAAACAAAAAGTACAAAAAAAAAAAAATTATTTAAAAACGCGCGAAATCGGCCGATTCCAAACACATCATGATATTCACACGGGATTACGGCCTTTTATGTATTTATATGTATATGTATGTATGTATATATATATATATATATATATATGTACAGGAACGTATAACCATCGTTTTCGTGTTTTGGTTTTTTTAAGGTTATAGATTGGTACGTTTTTTTCACGGTTCCGCGGGACGGTCTCGATCCGTTTTCGCGTACGATTTCCGCGACGGACCGGACCCGACGGGTTGGCACGCGCACACGCCGTCGCAGGTGACGTCGCAGTCGGCGGCGGCGGCTTCGGCGGCCGGTGCGGCGGCCGGGGCGGCGGCGGTCGCGCGGCCGTCTTTGGCGCGGCGCCGCGCCATGTCGGGGAACCACGAGCGCATGTCGTCGCGGATCTCGTCGAACGTCCGGTCTTTGGTCTCCGGCACGAACAGGTACGTGTACGGCACGACGGCCACGCACACCGCGCCGAACAGCCAGAAACAGCCGGATATGTGCAGCGTGTCCTCCATCCTGGGATAAGCCTTTAGCACGCCGAAGCCGAGCACGTTGTTCCAGAACATGAGCAGCGACATGCACCCGTTGCGCACGTTGGCCGGGAATATCTCCGCGTAGACGATGTACGGCACCATGCCCAGCCCCGCGGAGAACGCCATCACGTGCAGCGACAGGCTGAGCACGGGCAGCAGCCCCGTGCTGTACGCCCCGTCCGCCTTGCTCGCGTGGAAACACCAGCCGATCGTGATGAGCGCCACCGCGGTCAGCGCGTACGTGACCATCAGGAAGAACTTGCGGCCGGCCCGGTTGACCGTGCACGACGCGACCACGGACGCGATCACCTGGACCACGCCCACCAGCATTGTGCACGTCTCCGCGGACAGCGTGCTGCCGCTCTTCTTGAATATGTCCACCGTGTTCATCAGTATGATGTTGATGCCGCTGAACTGCGTGCCCGCCTGGAACACCAGCCCGATGAGCAGCGCCCGCACCGTGGCCGGCCGCGCGTAGTCCTTGACCGTGGCCGGCGTCAGCTGGTCGCCGCGCTGCGTCAGCCGTTCCATCTCCTCCTCCACCTCCTTGTCGTTGTCCTTGGCCCGCAGCCACCGCAGCGACCGTTTCGCCGCGGCCGCGCGGTCCCGCCGCACCAGGTACACCGGCGACTCCGGCATGTAGCACCACACCACCATGAACAGCGCGCTGACCGCCAGACACGCCACGTTCAGCATGTCGTAGCCGACGAACACGCCGAACACGTACACGTACAGCACGCCGATGTTGTACATCAGTATGAACAGCGAGCCCAGCCCGGCCCTCATGTTCGCGTCGCTCACCTCGCCCACGTACATGGGCGTGTTGATGGCCGCGCCGCTGGCGCCCAGCCCGCCCAGGAACCGGGACACCATCAGCGCCGTCTCGGTCTTCACCTCCAGCAGCACGATCCAGCTGACCAGGTACGGCACCATGGTGAGGAACCCGGTCGTTTTCCGGCCGTACCTGTCGGCCAGCAGGCCCCAGAAGAACGTGCCCAGTATGGCGCTCAGCATGCCCCAGCTGCACGCCCACGAGATGGAGTTCTCCGTCAGCACGTGGTCGAGCGGCGTGGAACCGGGCGACTTCAGCGTGGGCGTCACCGTGGCCGGCCATCCCGTGTACACGCCGAACGAGAACGTCACCAGGTTCGCTGGAACAAAATTACACGGCGTATGATAATCACGTGGACGTCGCGTTGTCGTTTCGCGTTATCGCCGGCCGCGGTTTACCCGTTTCCCGGGGGACGGGCACGATCGTCCGTAATACGGGGTTAACCGGTTAAGACCACGTTTTTGTCGACCCGGTCGATACCCAAATTTCTCTACTCTACTCTAATTTTTTCTTCGTCTTCGATTTCGCACGTTGACGGACGGAGATTTTCGTTTTCTGTTTCCCTTCCCTCCCCCGTTGGAAGCTACGACGTAAACAGGGGACGGGGGTTAAATTTACTCAGCCCTAATGTACACGTACACCTCGATCATACGATTTCATACGAGTCAAAATAGTCGATTTTCAACGTCGAGGTTATCGCACCGAAACGTGGTCAGTGGAAGATGGCGGCGAACGGTAGCGTGTTTCGAATCGCCTAGGGCACGTTCGCGCGATCGATTCCCGGCCCTTAATCGTTTGTTGTTCCGTTCGAACGTCGTTCGTCTGTCCGTTCTGTCCGTCATCCCGTTCGTACGTTCGCGCGAACAGTCTCTGCGACGGCCGACGTCGGACAACATTTGATCCCGTGGATTCGAACTCGAGACGCGCCCGACGTTGCAACACCGTTAGGCTATCGCGTTCCGTGTACGCTATTGGACGCGCTTTGAAACGCGCGTTTTAAAGCCCTCGGGAATAAATTGAAACGCGTACACGTGCCGGACCGCTCTCTCTCTCTCTCTCTCTCTCTCACTCGAGGTAGAGAGGTCGGCGAACAACGGCGGGAATCGACGGGAATCGGTTACCATCGGTTACCTGTGAATTTATAATGTCCGTTATCGCGTACTGTTGTGTTCACGTTCAAAAATCCAAACCGTTCAACCGAAAATCGTTCGCCGCTTACTTAACGCTAACCCTTGTACATCTGATGAGAGAACCCATAGACGCAGTAGAACAATGATCCGTCACGAATACTTTCGCAACCGTCTTCAAAATCACCCAAACACTTTAATTGACGTGCCGATAATCACCCACACCCCGTCGCCTTAAATACATAAATAATATTCGTCATGTTCGTCGTCACATAAATCGCAGAAGGCGCGATTTCCTTCACGCTTGGCATAAACCCGCAACAAATTTTTTTCTTTTTACCATTTTTATGAAAAGAAAAAAAAAATACTTATATTTCATTGACCACGATCACCTCGATCAAACGCGTCGTGTTCGAACGTACGAGATTTCATTACACGCCCTAAAGGAATGCCATTCGGTATATTATGTGTGACGACTGTTGGACGTTTGCACGTAACTGATATTAATTTATAGAGTAAAAACTTATGATTATCACTACACGTGCACCAAGTACCGTGGTATAACGTAATGGAGTACGGTAACGGTCCAACACAAATACAATAAAGTTTTATTTATTTATATATTATTTTATATTTATTTATAGCTTAAAACCGGTTTTCGTAATGCAATGTCTGACCACCACAGAACACGAGTCATTAGCGATTAAATCTTTTTGTACAATCAATAATTATTTTTGACATAAACAAGCAAGTTTCCAAGTTGACGGCTATTCACGTACATTGACCATACGCGTTTTATTTTGTTTCGTTCGCGTGTTCACGGTATGTCCACGGTAAAAAACGAGATTTCCGTTAAGCAATGTCAAACTTTGTACTATATACCGAACGTGTCGTTGGTCGATTGCACTCGGCAACACCGAACGTGCGTTCGATGCGTGTTTTCGAATTTTCCACGAAAAAATTCACGATTTCCGCGCTACGATCGGGTTTCGGAAATTAACGATTTTTTTCTTTTCGAAACGTGCGTTTTTTGATGTTCGAAACGATATATTAAAATCCGATTGTGCTGTCGTTCGCAGCGTTATGCAATATATGAATTTGGTTTTCGGAATTGCCCACTGAAAACACACATTTCGAATGGTTAAAAAAAAAAAAAAAATAAAAACAAAATACGAACGTTTGAATACGTGCTAAACCGCGGATTTTGCCGACACACGGAAAATGTTGACCAAATGACGCCACCGAGCGTGTCGTAAGCGGCGACACGATTTTAGGCTGCGCAAGAATGTTTATCAGTGGACGACGAGAGATTTGGAATTTCGTTGTTTTTGTTTTTTGTTCGACCTACATGGTCGAAGTTAGACAATATCAAGGGCGCCCGCAGGTAAAAATTCAGAGGGGAGGGGGGGGGGCGACAGTCTTAATTTGTATTGAAAATCAAAAACACTGCTGTTTAATGTGTAATGTGTATTTTCGAGAATAGTATTATCATAACCAAATTGAAAAGGTATTATATTAACATTTTTCGTATTACACTGACTATAAGTCTATAACTATTTATAACTCATAACTAATCGAACACAAACCGCAATTTTCTATTATCTTTCCCAAATCCATTTAACTCGTAAAAAAGCAAGGGGTGGAGTCGTCCCCCAATTCTCCCCCACTGTGGACGCCCTTGGACAATATTATATTTTGACTTTGGCGAAATCTAAATGCCAGTTTTTTTCATAAACATCGTTTCGACTTTTGTACGGCCAATTTCAAATTTAATCTCATGAAAACAATTTGTTTCGTGTATTCGGACCCCATAAATAACCCACGCGAATTCGGATAGCATTATACACACGGCTTTCCGGGATCGACGTTTATCAGTATAATATTAATAGACACAGCCATACGAGTGAAGTGATGTTTACCGAGATCGCACCTTTATCGTCTGATCGCGTCAGTCGTGCGTGTTCTAATTCAATACATGCCGATAATAATTTTACTCGTTTTAAACATTTTTAGTTATTTCTGTCGACCAAGAAAACGATATTATTAATATTAAGTTGGCCGTGCGCGCAGAACGCTTATATTGTACGATGTTCGATAAAATTATGAAAATCGACGATCGACGAGAATCGGTGTTCGTTTTTTATTTGTGTTCACGGTGGCCGAATTTAGTCCGAAAAAAGGGGAAAAAAGTTTGGGAACCGCTGATTATACATTGAATATATATATATATATAAGAAAAGAAAAAAAACGATAAAATATTTCCCAGAGTCGTATAACGTCAGAGTCGGTCGGTCCGGCGTGGTGTTATGTACGATAAAACGATTTCGAATAATAATTTTCGAAACGACGTGAGAGGCGCAAAAGTATGTTACACGACTCGTAGACGTTTCCCTACGTCCGTACTAAACCGTAGAACATTATCGCGGGCTTACCGATTACGTCCGTATAAATGTACGATTTTATACATATATACATAAATATACTGCGAAATTATCGAAGCAATAAAGAATGAACGTAAGTTACGTTTTTTTTTTTCTACGGTCTTACGCGACTAAAACGATCGCAATACGCCGGCGCGAGTAAAAATACATTTATAAAACGTATTATATATATGTATATATATATACATATGGTTAATAATTATAATATACACGTCGTGTGTCGTGTACACCTTGACAAATATGTATGTGACGATAATGAATTCCGTATGACATCTTATCTGTCCGCGTGTGTGTACATGAAAACCAATTTGAATTCGAACAGACAACGTTCCCGTAGCATTTGATAATGTTTCGATTTTTTTTTCCTCTTACGTTTTTTTTAAACGTTTTTACGTTTTTACGTTTTTCGTATTACATTACATACGTACGACCGTTTGATTGTGCTGACATATAACTAAATTTATACTCGTGTGTAAGCTACACGAACTACGACCAACGGCACACACACACCACACACACACACACACACACAGCGTGCGCGCGTTAATGATTAACGAAAATATGCGTGTTAGTGCCGTTAGGACGTGAGTACAATGCGAATAAAAATCACATGGATTTTTCCGTGTCGCCGAAACGTATGATTTTCCACGTTATTCCATGACGTTCGTGTCGTCCGCGATATTTGTTTATTGACAAAAACAAAACAAAAACAACGTGTACACTGCGAATTCGATATTATTATTATAAGACGATATAGAATTTTGTAATGTTGGATTTCGCATCGTCCCGCAGCGCAAAAACGTGCGCGTATTACATTGTTTTCGAGATTAACCGGCAGCAGACGTGTAAAAAAACAAGTTCCGTACGTACGTATACCGACGATTTGAAAGAAAGAAAAAAAAAAATGTTTCTTATCCAAATCGTTACGAATTTTAAATGTTCACGCCGATACATCACATATCCGAGAGTCGAGAAACCGTATTAATTTCTGCTGATAGTGCGACGACGCCGCCGCCGTACACATTTGGCCATAAATTATTTTGTAAGCCCCGTTAATATCGTACGATATGAAATTCGTGTACGCGCATAATGTACAAATCGTATGGGTTGCCGAACAAGAATCCGCATAAATATACCTGTACGTTTATCGAACGAAACATTATGAACGCGTAAAACGGAATTCACGCCGCAAGTTTACACGAAAGACATTGTCAATTTTTTTTTCTACTATCGTGACGATAAAATTTTGAAGTGTGTTAAATAATTAATTAAATAATTCCAAAGGAGAATAATATTTCGCGTAATTCGTTTCACTTGTCTACGGCACAGACGAGAAACAATTTTGATCGTTAATTGCGTAGGTACTATTGTCATAGTATTAAACGGTTGACGCGATCGTACAGAGTGGACGGTAAGAAAAAGACAAAAAAAAAAATACGCGTCATAAACTAAATGTGATCGATCGTGTCCAGTTAAAAATTTAAACGGTCCGAACGGACATTGTATGTGTATATGTTTTGTCAGCTTCTCGTCCTGTTCGAGAAGCACGCAAATGTCGTACGTTTGAACGGATCGCAACGGTACGACGTATCGTTGTGGTCAGTACGGCAGCACCGGACGTGTATCGTCAGAGTAGTAAGTTCGACGGACTTCGACGGACACGCGAAACGTTAAGTTTTCGTAAGTTCGGCCGTGACGTTGACTTCGAGTCGCGCGGCCCGGGAAGCGTTTTCCCCCAAAAGAACGCGGTTCCCTAAAGAACACCGCGAAATGTCTCGCGTCGATCTTTCTACGACCGGTCTGAGAAAAGACGGAACGGTTTTTTTTTGTCGAGGGGATTGGGAAACGGCGAGAGTGGTTAGGTGCGTGTGTTGATAACGCGTGAATCGATAAGCGAACGGTCGGTAGAGACGACAGTCGGACGCGGTTGGGTTAGGCACGCATAATCGGGCCCGGGGCTCAACGGGTGGGCAACACGGGCACACGCCTAGGGCGCCGTTTCAGGATTCGGTGTTATACGCGATATCCATAGAAATCATTACGCAATATATTCCGGGTGATCAAAAATACGAACCTAACATCTATGTCGGACATGGCACGTCGGACACGCGCATTGATGATATTCCAACGGCAAATCACCAGTAGCGTCCATCCCCCTGCTCGTTTAACGAGCGTAAAACAAAATGTCGTATCTACGAACGCTCGAGCCGGGCCTGGCGGATATGTTGCCGTGCAGCGGACGCGTCGAGACGACACACGGACGCATACTGACCGTATACAAAACACGATTTAATGTTATTACTACCCGACGTTATTGATATTATCGTATACGCACGTCGCGGAACGATATTACGCGCTGGTCGCAATAACTGCAACGCGACACACGATATTTATTTTAATCGCGCGCGCGCGTTCAACGTTTAACGGTGCACATATTGCACATATTGCACACACACGCACACACGCACAAGAGGTGCATGCGATTTTGAAATTTACGACGTCGTATACGTCCGCGCGTAGGTATTATATAACGGCTACGAATTCTGTTCTGTCCGTCCCTACTACTCGGCCTCGTCCTACCTCGACGAGGCACGCGACGCGACACAGTTGAAAATACGAGACGTTTTTTTCTTCTTTTGTACGTTTTACTCATATCTCGAACGCGAAACCACCTATACGCACGTATATTTAATGTTATGCGCGTTCACTCGCGACAATTTCGTCTCAACGATTCCGTCGTAACGACAGTAGCAGCGCCTCTTCGCGAAGTTACGTTCACGCGGTCCCGATGTCCCGTAGATTCGGAACAAGTGTCCGCTAACTAAACCCGAACACGGGTAACATCTCGAAACGGTTACGGTTATTGGAACCGACAACGCGAACGAACGAGTCAAGTCGGGTTAAGTTGAAACAAATATCGCGGACGGACACGACGGCTATTCCGGTCGGACAAAAACGGCTACGGGGTTCTAAACCGTCGCGTTTCCAATGAAACAGACCGATACAGGCGCGCGCGTATGAACCTTTTAGAGACAATTTTTTCTAACACCGCGCTATGAAAAAAAACGACGGACAAGTATCGTTTTTTAAATCGTTTCTGGCCTTTGTCTCGTTCCGTCTCGTAAATTCCAACCAAGATTTTCCACTAAACAACCCGCCGGTTCGGACTAGGAGCGACCGTTCCAAAACCACTCCTCCGGACACGCGTATACACCGCGTCGACAATATACAGACGGCCTACAAAACCGAATAGAGAAAACGGCAAAAACGCCGTTGGCGCGCTGCGAAATGTCGACGCGCTTTTCCGGGGTCGTGTTCGCGGACAGTCGACCGCGGTAACCGTCGGCAAGCGTGCGTGTAAGCCGACCGGAAACCAAACGATACCGTGTTTCGTCGTTGAATTACGGCGGGCGGCCCGCGTGCATTCGCGCTATCGTTTCATACGCATCAACGGGGACTTAACGAACTCGGAAAATTAACGCGTGGTAACAAAAAAAAGAAAAAAATTTCGTGTTCGTTTATGGGCGTGAGTCGCGTCTCGTGCGGCACGACTGTTATTGTTGTTTTTCTGTACCGAATTCTCTCGGATCGCGTGAACGATAGTCGAGAGAAAAGTCTGGTTCTGGTTTCTGGCAATTAAAGTTCGCCAGAAAAAAAAAAACGTTTTCGTTCCACGTTTCCGTCGACGGACCGAAACGTTTCACGAACAACGTCCGCCGATCACGTTTCTACCCCCTAGACCACACCGCGTTAAAGGGGGGGAAAAAATCAAATATTATAGACGAACACCGACCTGTGATTGCCGCGAACATCTGTCTGCAGTTGGCTTTGAATTTGCTTCCCATTATGTTATCCAGACCGTGCATGTTGATTGTTGTTGTGATTATTGTATCATCGGTCGAAAAACCAAATCGACGTACGACGTACGTAGCGGGGTGTGGTGGGGTGGGGTGGGTGGGTGAAAGAAAATAATACTCTTAAGAACAACGACACGTTAGACAATACGTTACGAGTTTTATAAAAAACATGACAAAAACATTTATATATATATATACGCGCGCGCGCGCGTGTGTTGTGTGGTATGTAGTGCGGCCGCGATGTTTTTAACGAGACTGGTTGCACCGCGTGCTCCTGCGACTCGCACTACGTCGGGAACGTCGGCGCGAGACTGCAGTCGCCGAAATCGTACAGCAGCACCACTCGGTCCGTGTCTAATCGCATTGTTGCGTTGCCGCGTATCCAATAAAACAACACTGATAAAGTCCATGCATCATTAAACGGAATCTCCCGCGGATCCGCGTCTACAGCGCGACAACGGTGACGGCGTTTTTTTTTTGGGGGGGTTTTTTTTTGTGGGGGGTTTTCGGACGGGGTCTTACGCGAACGACACGTGATAACGCGTGATTTCGCACGGCGTTTTGTGTTCGCGCCGTGTGTTGTTCATCAGTAAAACGTATCATTTATCGTACACGGTCGGCGGGGGAGTGAAGTTTACAAACGCAGACTATTGAGAAAAAAAAAAAGGAAATTATAAAATCGAAACCGTTTCCGGAATACGACGTGTACAATAACAATCGTGGGTTAGGCGACCGTTTCCTCCGATCGTCTGTTCCGTCGCCTCCGCGGCGTGCAACTGTGTGTCGCGTTCGTAGGCTTGTATTCAACAAAAATCCTGTTCATCGCACGACGTTCACGCGAACTTCACGCGAAGTGTTCCGTATGCATAGTAGGCACACGCCGCGCGTGCTTACAGAATTCGGCGGCGATGATGTACTTAGGTTTTGTTTATTTTTCAACGTCGAGCCACACATCGTCTACGAGACGAGACCGATTAATTAATTATTATTACATGCCGTTTTATGCCACACGCGGTATCGTCAAAACCGATAACACGAATTTTTTGAATTGTATACAGAGTTAAACGGTGATATTAATTCAATTAATTATTTGTATATACATATAACGCGCACGATAAAATACGTGTCGATAACCTCGTACGTTAAAACGTATGCTTTCGTCCGTCGTAGTGAATCGTATAAATCAACTGTACGACCGTTTCTTTCCCCAACGCGCGATACCTTTATTCCGTTTCACACGACTATATATCCGGAGATATTGTCGTGGTCGTTATTATTGTGTTTTCGTTGACCAAACACGCGCGCGCGCGCGCTATCGAACCACTGCGGTTTATTAGTTGTTACGTGTACGCGTACGGACGACGAAAACATAAATAACGCGTACCGCGTCGTTCGAGCGCACGACCAAACGCCGTGTTATCTATCTGTCGGACCACAATATTTGTGTTAGCACGTCGAATTTCGCGTGTCCGACTGGTAAACAACGACGTTGTTATCGTTTTCAAACCGGATCACAACGTGTGCATGATATTTATAGGCACGTGGTCTTAGTAAAAAACACGTGTTATCAAACGCGTGTCAAAAAAAAAACACACACACCGGCCGAATATTGTTTGGAAATATTTCGAGCGCGACGGGAAAAACCATCGGCCAATGAATTATCCGAACGCACGATTGTATTGCCTCGCCACGCCGACCCCGGCCCCGGAGGACCCCCCAGACGTTTCGTGAAACTTATCGTCGGGCCACGCGCGTGCCGAGTACACGTGTAATAATAAACACAATATTGGCGAAGACGCGATGACGTTTCGAAAAAACACCGTTTACGCTATACGATTTTTTAAGACCGCAAATGTCTCGCGTCGTGCGTGGTACCGACACATCGGTATTCCGTAACGTTGTCCGCAGTGGCGGCACCAGACATTTTTTCTAGGGGGGGGGGGCAAGATCATGGCAAATTGATCATGGAATTTAGTGAAAACCCGTCTATACGGGCGTAATATAAATCATTGAAATCCATGGAAAATACTGTATTATTAGCGTTTTCCGATAAAACACAATCAATTTCGAAATCGAATCAAATGGTGGGGTGTATTGTCTAAACGAATGCACATAAAAAAAATACGACGTGTGTCGACACAGCGAAACACGTGAAACACAGCAAATACATAAATACTTGAAATTTAAATTTTCGTTTGTTCTTCAAACGGGTAGGGCGAAAACGGGGCAAAACCAAATTTCGGTAAGGCGCTTGCCCTACCTTGCCCCCCTCTAACGCCCCGCCGCTGGTTGTCCGTGACGTCGTCAACAATTGTCGGACGCGTCGAAAGGTTCGCACCGGACCTGTTCGCGGCACTAAAACGAAAATAACGCGACGAGCGCGGTCCGAGTTTCACGTGAACAGGTACGCCGGAAGTAATGCTGTACGCACCGCAATAAACGGACGTTTCCGATTGATTATGTTTTGTGGGGAAAAAAAACAAACAAACAGTTTGTACGCTGTCCGTTTAAAAAACGAATAAAAACAATTATGACGTATCAGCGATTAATAATGTGTGCATATAGATATACGTCAATGTGTTTGAGTGAAATGATCGTTCGCGAGAAGTCGGTATAGAGAGAGAGAGAGAAAATATCGATTTCATTATTTCTTTTTCTTTTTTTCGTATCTATAATTCCCTCTGGTATAATATAAGTATAGCGTATCACATGTTTGGTTGGGGTTATCGATATTTTGACGTACAACTGACGAATCCAAAGAACGAATATAAAAAAAAAAACGAATTCATATATCACGCACGATTGGCTTTTCCGTATAATTCATTAAAAAAGGGATATATGCTTCGCAGAACAGAATTTCTTTAACCCGTATCCAACCCGTCGTTTAACATGAAAAATACTGATCTCGCTAAACAATCACGCGTGTGTATATATTATACGGAATTATTATTATACGATATATATTATGTTTGACGAAAAAAAAAAAATATATATGTATGTGTGTGTGCATACGTGTATGACTCGATAAGGTTTTTTTTTTTTTTTTAAATGGAAATATTTCTATAATTACTATAAAAAATTCAAATGGAGTTTTAATTACGTCTATATAGGCGGATATGTACTAAATGGAATTTTATTACAACAGTGTTTCCGAATACCGCGTTATAATCGTTTTTTAATTTAGTTTTGAAAATCCAAGCCGACGAACGTTTACGGAATACGGTCATTTTCGAAAATAGATTCGATACTGAACACTGCAATGACGGAATCGTATCGAAAAAAAAATCGAGTTTTTCACGACGTCGCGCGTGACCGCGAACGACGAACGAATCAATAACCAACGATACACCGCGCGATACGTTTGACCGTCGTCTAAAAGTTTTTTTTTTTTAATAAAATCTGGAACCCACGGCATAACTCGATACAAATCGATAACGGACATCAACGGTATTTTTATAAAACGGTAATTTTGCTGGCCGTTTTCAATCGCGTGCTGCAGTGCACCATCATGGTTTGGTGCAAGGGCAACGCGAATTTTTCCAACGCCTTAAAAGTAAAAAGAGAAAAAAAAAATGTTTACAAAAATGTTTACTAAGCCTGGCCGGTTAGTGCGAATATCATTTTTTTTTTTGGTACATAAAAAAAATATTAAAACAGCAACACAGTATCGTATAAAATCTCGTACGATAACATCTTGTATAGTCGAACGCGTGAAGCAAAACGGATTAGCCGTGTTCGGTATGTAAAACAAATATTGTACTAACGGAAGTGTATTTCAGAAACGATTCGAACGTACGGCAAACAAATATAAACCCGATATTGAAGGATTTCTACGCAATGATAAATAATAAGTCACACGAAACTAATTTTTAACATAATCGGGAACACGAACGGAAATGTATTACGGCGACGCTCACGGATCAAACGAAAACAGTAGCGGCTTATTAATAAACCAGAGTGACGGAGTTATTGGAAACCGACGACTTGACCGTTTGATGTGGATGGGCTCGTGTTGGAAAACGTAAATCGGTTGAAAGTACATCGAAGAAACTACCTTTGATAAGAGGGACCTGCAACGACTGGAGCGTTGAAATAATAAACCGCGTACACAAAGCGGAAAGGGCCGACTGCGGATGATTGAAATCCTTTAAATCCGAATTATTCTCGAGAAGAACGAAATGACGACTGCGTATGGCTGTAATGAGACCAACGCTAACGTTTGGATGCGATTGGTGTCAGACGACGACGGTACAAATAGAGAGAAGAAGTTCTTTGAAAATGGAATATCGAGAATAGTCTGTGGAGAGCAGTACGGGATAACGAATTAGAATTGCCGGCGTAGAAGAACAGACGCAGAAATGGCGCAAACACACCGATTACGTAAGGGACACAGAGAACATAGTGGTTCGGTCAGCTATAGAGAATATCAACCGGCGGAGCAGAAGAGACCAAGAGGTTGACCACGGAAACGGTCCTGGTAAAGCGATAGTAAACGATTACCTTTAAGGAGATTGGAG
Source organism: Schlechtendalia chinensis (assembly GCA_019022885.1). Taxonomy (NCBI): domain Eukaryota; kingdom Metazoa; phylum Arthropoda; class Insecta; order Hemiptera; family Aphididae; genus Schlechtendalia; species Schlechtendalia chinensis. Next base: position 2,785,059 of record CM032347.1, read on the forward strand.
AGAAACAGTTTAGGATAGGGAAAGTTGGAGGGCGGTGTCGGCGGCGGCGGCTAAAGGTGTCGGAGAGTTATGAGGCCAAGGAAAAAGATACGAAAATAATTTGGCGCGCTAAAAAATAGCGAGGCACGTTTTCGTCGGGAATTTAAAATTTTTGAGAATTACGTCGAACTCCGGTGAAAAAAAAGTAAAAGTAAAAATATTAATAAAAATTATACCAAAAGACGGTATAGTCTCTCTGACAGGTGATATATATATATGAGTATTTTTAAAACTATGAAAAAAGTCGTGTTCGAAACGAGCGTTTTATCTTATATTTATACACTCCTCGCGAGTTATAAGCCGTTCTGACTTTTCAATTAATATGAATAATGAAAAATGTCAACAAAAAATAAACAAAACAAAAAGAGAAGAAAAGATAAACGTGAAGATTATCAACGGCCTTAGTTTTTCATTCCGTTAAATTCATTAATTCGTAATACAAATTACCTTAATGGTTTTTGACATAATACTACAGCGCGTTTCAACTCTACAACAACATATTCCTTTGGGATTTAAATAAATAAAATCTCATCGGAAGATCAAAAAAAAAAACTAACTATTACTCTCTACGAAATCAAGTCAGCGTTTTCAACGTTTTCCACGCGTTCACCGGAAACAAATAAAACTCGTATCGTTTGATCGAAAGACGAAATAATTAACTCTGAATTTTACGCACACGGTGCCGTAGCTCGCAATGTACATAATAATCGACGAAACGGAAAAAGTACGCGGAGAAAACTTTATAACGAGCCGTTAGCGTGGACAAGTGTTTGGAAGGCGGTCAGAAATTCCATAAATCCGATCGCCGGCACGGTTTCACTCGGTCCAGACGAATACAGCAGTAGGTGCAGAACGGTCGATATTGTTCGCGGAGTGTAATTGAATAGGGTCGATTAAATATAGACAAACGCAACGTTCCAATGTAAATATTACGCCGTAGGACAAGCCGCAACGACCTAGTTGTCGGGATTTTTATTTAATAACAGCGAGAAAATGTTTTTTATTTTAAACAAAAATACGCATTTATTCACAGGTATATCACAGGTAGATTTTTACGTTAGCGTGATTGCTTTTCGTATCGTATTAAAACGGTGTATGGAGTTAACGGTGCTCGCGTTATGCGCAATATTACGAACGCGATTGAAACGAACAATGGTCGATCGGGAATAAATCGCACCGTTTTAACGTAAACATCGTTTTAATTAATTGAACCGAGTTGCAGGAAAACGTCGAACGGTGTACAATTCAGCGCATAATACTGTACCGTTTCAAAACGAACTGAAGTCATAACAGCGTTATCCGAATATCGTAAAACGCGCATATCGAACGTACCACCTATACAATAATTATTCCTAGGCAATTTGCCATGTGTTCATTGTGATTAACTTTTATTATTGCGATTATTCCATTGTTTGCTCGTTTCCGTGATCCGTGTTATCGTTTTCCGTCGTGTAATAATATCGACCGAATGCCAACAAATCTTTTGGTCAATCATTTTGTCGATTGTTTAGGACACACATACTTGAATTTGATGCCACATCAGTTTTTAGAAAGAAATCTATCGTAATCAAAGTGAGGTTAAAAATATTGTATATAGTTGGTTATTCTGAGATTTAGATTGAGTTTTTATTTTATTTCACTCTTGTACTTATTGTTATATTTTTTATGCATAAATAATTATTTGTTTTAATTTTAAATTTCTATTGCTTGACGTATCAACAACTAAATTTATTAATTAAATGGATACTAATTCATTATTATAACTTTATATTTATTTTTTAATGTTATTACTCTCTAACACAAGCTTTGCTCAAAAGAGATAGATATTCACATGATTGTATTTGAACTTTGAATTGTAAATGTACGATGAATAAAAAAATCAAAAATACAACTTTTAGCGATGACTATTCAATATTTCAGTATACATTATGCACTTAGCATAGAAAAATGCGCGGAAGAAAATTAGCTGGATACTATAACGTGTTTATAAAACTGGAATTTCCATCGCAATTCAATTGGTTAGGTTAGACGCATGTAAGACGCATATTGATTCAATAAACGAATTTTCCTAGACCACGTTTTTTACACGCGTCGCGCGAATTATATAATATTATATATGACCATTCCGATAATATATCTACATTTAAATATAGTTCAATTATTAATCGATTAACTCACTATTCTTATCACTATTCAACGAAGCACGTAAAATATACTTACGCTAGATTTACAAATCTTCGGGCGGTTTATTTTTATTTTCTTCTCTTATTACTATTACTATTGTTTATTTATTCATTTATTTATTTATTATTTTTTTTTTTTTGGTCTAAATAGCTTTTAGATTATTATTCGTTCGTTTCGAAATTTTAGAATTTTAGAATTTTTGGATCCGTAAATGAAAATTGCGTTTGTTTAGCTTTAGGCCGTCGACGTCCTTTGACACGCACAGCAGTATGTTATGTTATCAGCTCGCGACGTGAACCAAACGTACGTAAGTATGTAATGTATGCGCATACGCGATGCACGCGTAATGTTATAGACAATCTTCGTCGTACGTATGACACGCACTTCGGCATTTCAGTGTTTGTCACCTGCCAACGTCACGTCATTATTAAATTATAATGTCATAAAATGTTATTCGCGTTTGATTAAACGTCAATGTATGCACAGTATACAAACGAACGAATTCCCGTGTAGCCGCGTACGAAATAAGTCACGACGACGGGTCCACGTTGTAGCGCAGTCGCAGGTGAACGAAGACATTTTGTTTTCTTGTGTTTTTAATAAACAATAATAATAATGATAATACAGTTTATTCGTGTTCGCGAAATGATAAGAACATAACAACGAAGCACAACTACATACTACACGAGTGTCACGACCAAGTAAACGATATTTCATAATTATATGACTTCTAATTTTCAAACTATACGAGAACGTGTCGTCGTGGAGTTTGCATATAAATACATATTTATTATATCATTTGATAACGGTTTATGTCTCGAATTTTAAAAATCCGCAAAGAGTTGGCCTGTTTTTTTTTTTTTACAATTTAACAGAAATGAATACGTTTTTAGTAGTTTATACGTTAATGTAGTCTTTTTACATTTCGCTAGATAATACAACAATGAATATATATATGTTTTTAAACACTGACCGTCAAAAAATTCAATTTATCCACCTACATAAAAGATACCTTATAGCATGTTAATGCGATCAATATAATTGTTTCGTTCACGCGCTTATCAAAAATAAACAAACGCTTTAACGATACATTCCAAGAGTCCAAACGTTTATGTCGAAAACGATTTACCGCGAGATAGATTTTTCGCGTTATAAATCATGTCCAATTTTTTTACAACTCTACATGTATAGTCTAATTAATATACGTACGTATATAATCGGAAATACGATAATTTAGATGGGTGGTTACTTTGCAGGGTTTCCGTGTTGTTGTACTCAAAAACGGGGCGAAAAACTTCAGTTTTTTTTTTTCTTTTGGCTCGGTGTACATTCGGAACGAACGTAAAATCACTACCTGCACGTTGTTCAGTGACGTTTCGGATATGATGAAAAAACTCCACCGCTCGTATACGAGTGTAAAACCAATTGAATTCGCGCGCGGCCGACGCGTAAAACAATCCGAGATAATATATTTGAACAAAAAAAAAAAAAAAAAAAACCTACCGTCGAAAAAAACTAATTTGCTTGTAATTTGTATACGAACGCGAGAGAGATAAAGTGCCAATTATAAGTCTGTGCGAGCCTATAAAGTCGGTGTTATACGCGTGTACGTGCGCGTGTAACGGCATACGTTCATCGATATATTATCTCACTGTATATATATGTGCAGTGTGCTTTTACATTACGCTAATTCCGATAGCATACCTGGACATGTAATTAATTCGTGTACACCGTACACGCACACGCGTATAACATACAACGCGCTATATCTTGCCAAGTCGTTGCGCACGTACGTACGCGCGTATTATGTATAAGCCGTACGCGTGCAGCCGTCGGTGTGTACGGCGTGCACGATTAAAAAACGTGTTTTATATGTATGTATGTGTGTATGTGGCCGTCGTTCGGATCTCGGATCGTTCGGGTACGCGGAGTATGACTGCACCGGGTAATCGATACGATACGCGTGCCGAACCGTGTCTGTACCGTGTACGTATCGAGACGACGGGATCTACGCGGGCGGATCTATCGTACACGCGATCATTGTGTCCGGTGACGGCCGTCCTAGAAAAAGTTAGGACCGTCCACCCCACCCAGTAGAATATCGTTAGTTTTCAATTCAAATCCGACGACTAATATGTTTCGATTATTTACTTTATTACCTGAATACCTGTGAATATGTAATCAATGCCAATGTACACACCGACCGATCAGATATGTATCGTTTTTCAATATCTTTTCCAACATTTTGTTTTCTTCGAAGTTCTATTTTTCAATTGACGAGTCAAGTAACAATAGTTTGTTCGTAATCATTTACGTTGACTACACGGAATCTACCACCCGCCCACTACATTTTATAGGTGTTGCTGAAGCGACACTTGAAGTATATGATAGCCGCCATTGATTGAGTCGATGCATATATCACACCGGTGCGGCGCGGCTAAGTATACATTCCGACTTTTCCAAACACGATGTCGAATTCGGTAACCCCGGAATGTCGAGTGCAATTATTATTATAATTTTTTTTGAAGATTTCGAATAAAATATTCTTGGCCATCACTTTTCCGAGCGCAAAAGTTTTAACCGTACAAACTTAAGAAACTTTTTTTGTCTAAAACATTATATAAAAATCGTATACAAGTATCAAGCTTTTGAAGTTTAAATTGCGGGGAAATCGTATTGATTCCGTGAACCGACGAATATTAAAAAAAAAAAAAAATATTGTAAATTGTCTTACATTTCTTTCGATACGCATAATCTTGGGTTTTAAGACTGGCAAACCGTACTAAAAGATTAATAGGTATTTCCGTTAACAATATTAAAACATACAATTGTTATAAAAAGCGACACGAAAGTATTTTTTTAATGGCTATATGTCGACGAAATTAATTTTAGATGTTATTTAGTAGAAGGAATCGTTTTTGGAATACATTGTAGACTATAAATCACACGGGAAAGACAAAAAAACCGTATTACTATATATTATAATAATACGTGTACAGTATCGTGTGGATTTTATGCTTCCTCTTACGTATTCATTCCTCATCCTATCTTCTCTTGTCACTCCACTCGTCCATCTAAGCATTCTCATTTCTACTATACTCATTCTCTGCTCTATTTTCTTGACAACATAAAAAAAAAATATATAGTTTATTGTTTTTTCAAAAAAGGTAAGGGCTTAAAGCACACCTACTCTTACCCTAAAATCCTCTGTTTTGTCACACATACTTTTGACACTAATACATGATCCTTCGTACATATCTTCTACCACAGTAATATACGTTAACTGAACTCCTTTTCTCATTGACACCCACTTCATAACTTCTCTCGGCACTCTGTCATACGCTTTCTCTGAATCTAAAATTTAAGATATTTTAAAAGTATAATTTTCAAAATACAAAAAATCCCACCTTGAAAATGATCGCGTTCGAAATAACGCATAGTAATAATGTAGTGCATAAAATATGCATTACGACGCGCTAAAATTATGCGGATTCGTTCTTATATATAAATCGTTTACATTGACCGCGAATAATTGCCGTAGTATATTTGTGCGGTAGTGAACGTTTAATAATCGAATCAAAATAATAAACGGCATTAAAACGATTTTTCATTTACATTTTTAAATTATTGTTTTTAAATTGAACGATTAATGGACAAACGACGTGTGTACTTATCATTATTAGCGGTTCGATAATATTTTAGGTTTTATTATTATTATTATTTGTCGATTACCGAAATTGTCGCGCGCAGTCTCGAACATCGATGACACATATGTATACTGTCAATTAAATTGTTCTCATTATATGTGTATATAATAGTGTATACGAATCTTATCGTTCGGCCAAGTTAACAAATGTTATCAGCATATTTAAATTAATGATATTATAACCACCGAAGCACGTTTTACTGGCTGTAAACAATAATATTACGTTATACGAAAAAAAAAAAAAGTGTATAATACTTTTGACCACGAACCGGCCCACGGAGTTTAAGCGTGACGATCAACCCGAGGCCTCGTGTATCACGATGTACAGTTTAAACCGTACGTTATTCGCGATCGTTTATACGTGTACATCTAGTCCGCGAATATTAAACGTAGTTTAGGTACAATTTGATTCACCGAAAGAAATGTACGCTCAGTCGCCGCGGTCAATATTATAATATATTATTTCGTCTACACACGCGTCGTGTTTTGATGACGACACTGAGCAGATAAACGTAAAACTCGTGACGACACACACGCACGCACATATATATATATATATATAGTTTTTTATACGATAATCAATTTAAAATATAGTTTATAAACAAATTAGGCACGTCCAAAGAAAATTAGCTCAATAGGTACGAAATTAATTTCAACCTCAATTCCTTCGTAAAGTATCATCGACATCGATTCAGAATGAAAAACCACACTAAAAGTATACAATCAAAAGAAAAAAATGTACTTTGTGTTACACATAGACGCAACAAAAAGTAATTTAATCGTTGTTCCAGAAGCATACATTATGTATTTCCATGTTCTAGAGCAATTTTATATACTTTTATATATATATTAGGTTAAAAAAAAAAAATAATAATAATGATCCGAGATGAGCTTATGCATACAGAGTGATCGAAAACTTTACGTTACAAAAACTCGTTTAAAAGCCATTAGAGCGTAGCATAACGTTATATATTATATTCCATCGTGCTGTTTTTGTGACGTCAAGTTTCGAATTTGTCTCGAATTTCATAATGCGCCTTTCTCATAAATAACTTATACGAGATTCATTTAAGTTTTTAAGTTTGCGGGCCAATAGAATTGCTAATAAGACGTTATCGATATAACGCGCGTATACTATAGTTCGTATAATTTTATTCGTATAAATCAGTTTACTTATTGATCGTTCAAATTCGAACGTAATCATTTAAATACACGCACATTAGTGTTTACGATCGGTAAATAATAATCCGGACTCGACACGATTACTCATTTCTCAATGACACAATTTCAATAGAATTTCAACTCGGTAATAAGTCGGACATTTTAAATCATTAAAAACTTCTTCATTTCCAATATGGACTTTAATATTGTTTAAAAACACGTCATATTTAAATATATCGAAATATATGTGTGTGTGTGTGTGTGTGTGTGTATGGGTATCATTTGCTAGAGATTACCTAAATCTTTTAACTCTGCAATACTTTTAATTAATCGTATATAAGATTAATAGCGTGGTGCACGCGTTCCGAGGTTTAATTAATATACATCTCTTGTTTTGTTATGATATTGATAAATTGTTTACATTTCATTTAAAACATAATGATAAATACAAACAAATAAAACTAAAATCTACATTTTTTATTGATCGTATAAATTGAATTTTAATGATAAAAGCATGTGTATACCATTAATAATAATAATCGTTTAAAAAATGTTGTAAATTTTAATAAAATTGGTGTATGTTTTGACCGAGTTTAATAAATTTGTGCGAGTAGAAAATGAATGTGTATATTGTATATTTTTAATACAATAAATGAAATGTACATTACAATTGTATCCATGTTTATCTAAAAAAAAGATGTCTGTCAACACAAAAATAATAATTTATAAACGGTGCTTTTAAAAACGTTTAAAAACACTCGTCGAAATCTGCAGAATGCCATTTCCCGTGTCGCGTATACCCGTATAATAAGTATAAACGTAGGTTATTAAAAAAAAAAAAAAACATATTTGCAGCAGATTTAGCTGTAGTAACAAAATGATGTCATGACGTGTTTTTGACGTTTCCACACGGTATTATCTTTGAAATTGTTTGACGTGACAAACATTAATACGTGTGGATAATCAAACCGTTCGTGATCGTTTAAAAAAAAGTTCACAAATTACCCATTACGTACTGTGAATATATTTTTCTCAAGCTTTTTATTTTCATTTCGAATATGACAGAAAATACACAAAAAAAAACAAAAAAAACCAACAACAAAATATACGTCTGTCGCCTGAATAACACGTAACCCCATATTTGTGAACGATATTATTTCGCGTTCTCAACGGACGTCGTGATGTTTTCTGTTCGTTTACCGGATTTTCGCGAATCGGTCTCCCAATAAACCGTTTCCTCTGTACTTTGCACTCGGTGCATCGACGACAGGTGCGTCCCCTACAAATCTTGTCGACGTGGTTTCGATGACGAATTGTACATTGTACACGTAGCGGAATTATCGTAAACCCGACGTTTCCCAAACATAACGATCGATAATTATTCGATCGTTGTAATTATTGAACAGAACGGAACCCGTACAGTAGTAGTGCGATTAGCAGTCGACGAGTAATGGTGACGATTGGTCAGACTCGTTGGTAATACGTCAGTACGCCAAAACGATTATTTTTATAATTCGAAAACGTCATTTGATGTTAAACCACTGTTCAAATCGAGTATATAACTACGCGTAATAACGTACGAAACTACGTTTCGCGTCTAAAATGTTTGAACATGTTTAGTGAACAACGAGACGGGACGTGTATCCTTTAAAACATAACGACAATACGATGCTGTTACGTGCACTATATAATATATATCGTGCGCAGTTGTATTGGCGGTTTATCGTCGTCTCGTTCGTGTGTTTATCAACGTTTTATTTTGTAATTAAATAAATGTACAATCAATATAATGTTTCGCGGAGATAACATCATGAATCCAATTGCTCAATAATAACTAGTCAACGATCGTTGCCGTCGTCCTTGTGCAATGTGTATGCGATACACGTTGAAACTAAAGCAAGAAAAAACGACCTACATGTCGTTTTTTTTTTTTTTTTTGCATCGTTATTGACAATTATTACTATTTTTGTTTGTTTTTAAGAATTAATTCCAGGTGTAAAATTCCAACGAAATGTATGATTGTTTATTAGTTCTTTGTGACTATCTTTCCAAAAAAAAAAAAAAAATAAATAAATAGTTGCGAAAACTCGACATTAACAACGACTTAACGCGGGTAAATTTGATTTCTTCATAACCATCGGCGTATATTTTCAACAAAAATGATTTGTTTACGCGGTACCATCTGTCTATCTGTGTTCACGTCGTCTTTCGGATCGATCGAGACGTTTTACGAGAAACTTTCGCGGCGACATACTGTACTGTTGTTCCGGAATTCGTAGTTTTCCGAAGAACAAATCGTAAAACCGTTGCTTGAGTATGAAAAAAAAAAAAAAAAACATTGAAACGTTTTCGTATAAGACGCGTTTACTCGAAAAAATAAAACAATGTAAATATACGGTATTAAGATGTTACGTTCGTATATTCTTATAACATACATATATGTATATATTAGAGACCGTAGACGTCATAAAAGCTTTATTATCGTAAATAAAAATATATTTTCTTTATTATTCTTTGTGATTATACAACAACTAAAGTCAATAACGTAAAAAAAAAAAAACGAATATAAGACGAACGTAAGTGTTACGAAGAAAAACGATTATATTATTACTTTTTGTTTGCTCTTCAATTTGCACGTCCACTTATCGGTTAAGACAGCGCGTGTTCAACAGTTAATACATAATATATCCGACACGTAAATCACGTTAATAAATTTGGAAACAAATTGTTTATTTAAAACGTATATATATATATTTAGATTATGTTATTATACTCTGTACAGATGCACGTTAATCGATTTTCGAATTAGTTGAAAAACTTCACGATAAAGTATTATACACGAATATATATATGTATGTATTATGCGTTCGTACGCATTAACGAAACTTTTACGTTTCGAGTAAATACACTCCAATAATTCTCTCGCGCTTTCTGTCGGCTTTTTTTTTACGAAAAGTTTTTGGGTTTTCGGAAGATTCGGCGACGGGTAGGGCGCTGGCGGACAGCGACGAACGAGAAATGACACGGAATGATTATTATTATGCGTTCGGAAACGTTTGTTTTTAATTATTCGGCGAATGCAGACGGTGCGTATTACAGTGCGAACTACAAAATATTAAACGGAAATGAGTCGACGGGGAAACGCATCGCCGAGTTTCCGACGAGCCAGTATACTTACGATATACTACGGCAAGATGTATAAAAAATGACTTGAATCTATTTCCGAAAGTAATGGGAAAACGTCTAGGAAGTAGTGGGAATATATCCATGAAGTAGTAGTACGAGTTATTTTCTAGTCTAAAAACCTACAAATATTATTTCCCAATTTTCTACACGTTTTATTCGAGTGATTACGATAAAGAAAACTGGTTTTTTTATTATTATTAATTATGGAGATTTACTAGTAACCTAAACATAACCCGTATGATCATAAAATGATGTGTTACATGATTTTAGTGTAGAGTTTTGCAAGGAATCACGTGGTATGGGTTAGTTTTAGTTTTGAATGTTATTTGACGAGTAAATATGTTAAGTCTAAAATATTGGAGATAAAAAAAAAAGAATCGGATAAGTAATGTCATAATAATAGTCGAAGACGTCTGTTTATTACGCCGAAACGATTTCGTTTTTTTTTTGTTTTCTTACTTTATCGGAATACATGGAAAAAAATCGTGATTATCGACGAAATCGTAGTAATCGTCCGGTCGTTGCGCCGAGTCGTTTGGTGGTATGTTCTCGTATAATGTTTCGGTAAGTACAGTTTTCTTCCATACGTTCGGCCGCCACACTATATATAAAGCTGTGCACATTATATACGGCCGTTGAAATACGATCGTCGGCAGATTGAATTGGGGGGGGGGGACGCAGAGGGACTGAGTACTCCTTCTATTTTTTCAAATATTTGAGCGTATTTCTACTATTTTTTTTTAAAAAGGAACGCGGGGGACGGTATTCGTTTTTCCACTTAACCTAAGCCAGTGGCCACGACGTTGAGCAACCCGACAAAACTAAGCCAAATCTCATCGATCAATATTCCTTACCAAAACATGCCACGAATTAATTATTAAAAGGTAAATAATAAATTATCAAAATAACAAAAAGAAACGAGAGTAAATCTAAATATCCCTAAACACCTACACGAAGCACTTGGACCTGACAGAGGAGATAACGAAAAAAAATCATAACAATTCTTAAAACTCACCAAACTGTATAATGTAATCTAATATTTTGTTTTTGTACGTGCATCCAAACTTATATGTAATTCTGATAAACACTGTAAACTTTTGTAAGCCGATAACCTTTGAAGTTGAAGCTCAATTAATAATAATAATAACTATAATAATAATAAAATCATAGTTATTTGTTATTGTGAATACGTTGGAAAAAAAAAAAGTCCACGCGTTGTGATAAACGAGATAACGCTCGTCCGTGTGTTTTTACGCGTACTAATAACAAATTCTTCACTTCGCCGCGTTCGTTTTCAACGCGAAGAAAATTAAACAAACGTACCTTAAATCGACAACGACTAACGACCGTTGAAACGTTAAACACACAGAAACGAATCGACCGCGTACGAATGTGACGACGTAATCATAAACCGTAAGTCGCCGGAGAAAGATATAAATATATATTTGTTTTTATAAACCGATATTGTTATTATTGTTTGTACAAACGAGCGTTTCGTTTCGCGGCGAGATTTTTAATTACGGTTAATAGCGTACGTAATAGAAATAAAAAATAAAAAATAAAAAAAACGTACGTCCGCATTTCTCGTGTGCCGTATAGACGGCTCGCACATAATCCGGACGGGCCGAGAAGCACACGCGTACACAGCGGCGTACGTAGACCTGAATTTCGGGGTTTTAATTTTTAAATGAATAAATTGGACGACCTGAACAAAACAAGACGTATCGTTAAACTTTAATAGATTATTCATTTTTATTCGTTGTTAATTTTAATTGACACGTCATATAATATAATGTCTGTTGAAATTAACTTAACTTAGCCATATATACATATATACAATGAATAAATTTTTAATTTTCAAATAAAAAATATCGATCACCTCACTGCTTTGTATTGGTATTTATCTCTATGGATACGTAGAAGAGCCAGTCCATTTCCCCCGTAGAATTCCTCGTGTACGACTTCAGACGTTTCAATGTCGGACGGCTCCGTCCGACACTGACAGCTGTTAGTTGGTTTAGGTTTAGTGAACGGTAACTCACGCACGGCTTATCGCATCGATAAAACGTGCAAGGGAGTTCATTTATCTACGGCTATCCGTGATTAGAATGCGTGCAATATGATGTTTTAGTTACGCCGTTGCGCGTACACACGTAAAATTATTACGTATATTGTTGTATGTTTACGTTTGAAAACGCGGAAAACCGTGAACACGGCGATTCGCGGTGTCGCCCAGCAGGCACGTGCCTAACCGTAACCCGACGCGAAGCCAATTCCGTTTGCAGGCGTGGACTTAGTTTTTTCGCGGCGTCCCGAACGGGTCCGCGAAGTCCAACGAAGTGTTCCGAGTGAACCGTCCCCGTCGCCCCCCTCACCACGGAAACGTTCGCCTGTGCCGGCGAACGTTTTTTTTGTTTCCGTCGGGACCGTACGCGGAACTTCGAACTTTCGACGAAAAACCGTCCCACGGCAACGTAAAAAACCCCCGCAAACACGGGCGACGTATCGTTTTGTCCGAGAGTGTCGAATTTTTTATGGATTCTCCGCGTAATACGGTCAGTGACGACCGTTTTTCACTACCCAATCTCACTCACACCGCACGCAAAAAATGGTTCTTGTTTTTTGCTCCCGAATTGAACACGCCGTTCCGTCGCGAATGTCGACAAACATTTTTCGTTCGTACCTGATTATCATTACTCTTGTCGTCCGCGAATATATAATCGGATTAGATCCGATCACGAAGGAAATACGCGAGCGCCGGACGGAACGCAATCGTTCGTTCTCCGATTCGATTATAATTCGAATGCATAAATCTCGACGTGCGCGCGCACGCACTCGGTGTCCTAACCTAACCAAGCCCGCCCGGGACAGAACGAATAAACAACTCCAATACGTCTCTACGTGCACGCCGAGTCTCGTACGTTCCCGACTGGCCCGAGCCGTAATAACTTACGGTTAGACACGCTCGGAGATTGAATTCGCCGCGAATCGCCGTTTGCTCGAACCTTACGGAATAACAAAAAAAAAAAAAAACACGAAAAAAAATATCCGTGTCCAACAGTATCGTGCGCGCCGACTTTTCGGCCGACAATTCCGAGGTAACCGTCTCAAAAGCGTTGCGTATAGACCCGGTTGCAGTTCAGGGGGACGCGTTCGGATGTTCGTGCCGAGCAGCTGCAAACGCGTTGCAACGACGACGGGACCGACAGACAACAAGTCACGAGGACGTCGACGTTGAAAACGATGTGGGAGGAAAAATAACACGTCTAGTCATTCGCGAAACGTTACGCGTCGCGTGGGGGATCATTGGACGGGATCGCGGGCAGATTACGGGGGAATAAAACGGAAGCGATAACGATTCCGCGCGGGAAAGACGTGAACTCTTCTGTAGCGTTTTTAAAAGACGCCCCTCCACCTCCATCCGTCCTTGGAGTTTTCGTCACTTTATATTCCTTTTTATTGCCTATCGGATAATAGGTACATTCGTATTCATTTGTATAAAATACATTTTTTTTCTCATCTAAAGCGGTGTAGGGTATGTTCCGGCGTACGTTTTTTTTTTTTTTTTGATATCTATATTTTAAACTATCAAAAAGCTGTCGAAAAACGTTTGAAAATGTCCGTACGTCGATTTGAGCAGTAAACGTCTGATCCGGGATGGTGGCGGAGATTGAACTCCGTGATCGAGAGGGCGGAGGTGGTCGGCTCACCGTCGATACGACCGCCACGGGGTTCCGTCGTTCCTAACCCCGTCCGCAAAGATCGTTCGCACGTGACAGGACCTAACCGTCGAGGTGGCCCAATCGCGATCGTTCAAACCCACGGTCCCCGGGCGTCCACTCCGACGGACGTCCGCGATTTGTAACGGTTGTCGAAACGCCGCGTCCGGGTATTGGGCGGTCGGGTCGGGTCGTCCACGTCGGACGTTCGAAAACGGATGAACCGACGTTGAAGTCGGACGAACGGGCTGCAATATCGACGATCTGCGTTAACGGGCCCCGGCGACGGTCGGTCGCCCTCTGCGTGCGCGCGACGTTCCGTACAGGGACAGTGCGCAGGTACCGAAACCGCACCCGGTAATATCGAACCTCCCTCGACGGGACCGCCCCCACCACCCACCCCCCAACCAAGTCCGCCGAGAACGCTGTGGTGGCGGCGTCGTCGTCCGCCGTCGTCCGTCGTCGTCGTCCGTCGCCGTCGAGACGTCGTGGCGTGCCGTCATCAGCAGCGCAGTACACCCGTAGTTAGTACACGTACGCCCCGAGCCGTTCCGGGACGGAGAGCATTGGCCGTTTCGTATCGTGCCGGAGAACTCGCGGGAACCACCGTCGTCATCTTCGTCGTCTTCGTCGTCTTCGTCGTCTTCCGGCACGCCGCGATTCATACGCTTTATACACGCACACACACCCATCACACACACGCGGTACGCAAGGTGAGTCGTCGTCGTCGTCGTTATCATTCGTCTTGTCCGTCGTTCCGTTTCTGACCGGGCGGCGTGGCGTACGTTTTCAAGGACGAGGAGCGGACAATTTTCCCTCTCTGCGAAAACGACAAACGGCCGAAGACCAGTATTAAAATCGATCGTTTCGCGACGACTGGTCTTGGCTTTCGGTTCGTTCCGAGTTCCATGTCCTGAACGTCCGACCGACGTTGTTCACCAACAACGGGTCGAGCGATAACGATCTCCAAAACCACTCGTCGCGCCACCTCGGCGGCACACGCGTTCGTCGTTATCAATCGCGCGACGCCCGTGATTACTCCCGTCCCGTCGGCAGACGCGCGTGTACACTGAATAATCGACACACGTACCCACAAGGCCGTATTCGGGGGGCCGAATCTCCTTGACGGTCACAACGAAACACGTTGTTATCAAACCGAACTGTCCGCGTTTGGACGCAGCCGATTTCCGATCCCTTGTTATCGCACCGACTGTTTCGACGGGTTTGTCGGTAACACGCCGCGCGGTAACGTCGTTGTCGATTTGATCGTACACGACCGCGGTCGCTAGTAAATATTCCGTTTCCATCGGGTTTGTGTGCACCGTTAACACGGCGCACGTTGGTTTGTACCGAAACGTATTGACTGGAATTCGTGTCGTTCCAACGTAACGTCAACTCGTTAGAGAGCATTTGACGAACCATTTCTATTAAAAAAACAATCCATGACTGACGTGAAGCGACAAATGAGTGAAGCGATTAATACGAGTTACTCTTACTGACGTTTTTTTGGACAGTCGACGAAAAGTTTACGTTTCACGATATTAACGTAATGTAAAGCGAGCTTTTTTTTTTTTGGTCTAAAGTTTTTTTAAACTATTACACCCCCTTACCCGAAAATTTGTTCTCGCGCACGTATACATCTTTCTACGTCGGACCTTAAACGTTACATTTTATTCGTCAACGTCGCATCTCGTATCCGTGCACCGCGTACGTATATTTCGAATTTCAGTCACGTTACCCCAGCCCCTCGTATAAAAAAACCACTTTTTCTCAACGATCGAGTTCCGTACAAATTCATACAAATTACGTACTAAATATTTAACATAAAAAAAATTTACAATTTTAAATTTGGGGTAATGGACGTGTCCACGTCGCCTATGCGCCGCCAGCGCGAAGACAAAGAAAACGGCAGCGAACAAATGCAATGCATAACACGACGATACTGATATAACTGCTATTGTTATTATTGTCCGACATCCGAATAATTGCATTGTTGACCTTCTCCGTTCCGAACGAATAAAAGTACAAAGTGCAGTTGTTATTATTAGACACTTCAAACATAACACATGTGTACACATAGGCCGTGTACGTCGTTTTAATCTCTTCTCGAAATAGCGTATTATCGCGTCGTTTTGTTTTCGTGTAGTTTTTTTTTTATTTTTTGGAGAAAAACAAACTTTCGAACGGACTTGGTCTTCGCAGGTCTAGGCAAGTTTTATTTACGCGCAACGGGACGACGATTTCCGTGTCGTAATTATCAAATATTTTCTAACCTAACCTTTGAATTAACTTCGCGGGACACCTTGTCAGAACTCGCTTTGTTTGACTTTTGTCGCGTACATAAAATAATTTTAAACACAATATTATACCATGAAACGTAAGAACAAAAGTAAAAAAAAAATACCAACTGACGTATAGCGTGAATACACCATGTAGTAGACAGCATATTATAATATAATTGATTTTCACATGTTATTATTCTTACTCATACGCGTTTATTAGTTGTTCATTTGTTGAAAATGTCGTTGAACGCTATTCTAATCGTACGGAGAAATATTTTTGATTGAAAAAAAAAGAAAGAAGAATACGGTTAGAAATTAGGTTATGTGCGTATTGACGGTAAGCCAAACCTAACCTAACGCTAGTTTTCGATTTCCAATTGAGCTCCGCCGCTTTACGTTTTCCGTTTCGAGCACCGTTTTGAACATCACGCGCGACACACTACATTATCGTCAGCACCGTGTGTACAGGGCGTAACAAACGCCTCGCTAGGACGGCCCGCGGGACAGGGAGAGGAGTCCGAAAACCCATTGCGGGCACATAAAAACGCACGGTAACAGGTCGAGCCGGGCGCACGGAAAACAAGACCAGCCGCCCCGCACGTTTACGCGTGTGCTGTTTTTTTCTTCTCGTGTTATATTACGTCCATACAATACAATACAACATAACACGTGAAAACGTCTGTCGTCGAACCGCGAACGGCCAACAACGAAAATAACCGGACACAACCGCGCGAAATCTTTTCTTCATTTGCTCGCGTTATAGGATTTATGAACGTACACGCAATAGTTGTTCGGGACTCCGATAAATCGAACATGCGCGTACAGACGCCGCTGACGGTCACACAGAACTCGACGCCGGGACAACGCGAAAACCGCCGCCGGCCCCCGTCCTTAACGGTTAAGTTATAACGCCCCCGTTACACAATTCATACAAAATCAAAACGCGTCGTATACGTTTAACATTATTTATTATACGCCTTTTTTCCCTCTTTTTTTCTTTTACTTTTTTATGCGCGAGAATCTTCGCCTCGTCTTCGTGCGGTTCGACTCTTTTCGTCAGAAACATTGTATACACGCATTAACGACGGCGCACGTCGACGTCGGGTTAGATTGTATTGTGTAATAAATTGGAGTATTTAATTTTCTTTTAACGCACTGAATAATATATATATATATATATAATGTTCATAAGAAAATGTAACAAACAAAACGCGTGGCGGATGATCTCTACCGGCGGATACGAAGGAATGAAAATTAATCTGAACGCAATTAATCTGTTCACCGTCAGTTTCGCATACTCGTGTGTAAATTAAAATCAGTGACGTACTTGACGGAAGGGCGGGGAGGGGTGGCGTGTAGACAGAATCGTTGGCGAAAAACTTCAAAAAATGTTTATACGAACCGTACGTTGTATTGTAAGCGCTTGTAACATTTTTATGCGTCTTTTATGTTCACAAAAAAAGGTATTTCGCACGCTTTATTGATTCAATTCAGATTTTCACTGGAAATCATTCGTTTAAAGACGTACAATCGTCCTCGCTTATTACTATTGTTACACGTAGACTGTAAGAACGGAATGGATTGGTTGCAAACGTCGCGTCACAGAGGTGGAAGCCGGGGAAGCGTAGTCAAACGTGACGGGCTTTGACGGGTGTTTTCGACCTGCCCGCCAACCATAAAATTAAAAGCGAATACGCCGGCTACCGATTAAACCCCGTTTAAAAAGTCGTTTTTATCGCGTCCAAGTGATTATTGTTTTCCTCCTCCCTTCCCCCATAAACGTAATAATGATTCGGCAAAAAAAAAAAAATATATATCACGCGATCCATTATTTATCAGTATCGTTTGACGTTGTACGCACAAAACGTAAACGAAAACCATACATCGTGTACGGTGCGACCGAGTTCACAGTATTCGGTTTCTGACTACCCCCGCGAACCGTTGTTGTTCGGTGATACGCGTAACGTTTCCGGGATAGTGTGTGAGAGAGTGTGCGAAAAGCTGAGAGGGGGTGAAAAATTGCACGGGACCGCATAAATTATTGCGAGTACAGAGGGAAATTCGCCGACGGCCGTAGACGATAAACAACGGTGGCTAGGTGATTTGCGGCCGGTCGACTTTTCCGATTCATAAACACGCCGTCGACACGTCCTGTGCGCCCGTCGACGACGTTGCGGCTAATTTTTCAACGGGGTCGCCGCAATTTAAATTGAAAACGCCACTCGACATAAGAACAATGTATTTTCTAGTCTTCAGTTAATGGTACCGCACAAACGACGCTGTCCGCCCGATTCAACGCGACTCGATATTTGCGCATACGGTGAACTCGAAGTCAACGCGTTTAACAAACATCATTACCGCCGATTTGGTTTTACGAAGTCCGCGTGGATGTACAACGGGCGTGTAGCAGTTGATCAGTAGTTATTACGTTTTTTGATCGTCGACGCAATTCGAAATCGTGCGGTTTAAACGTCTAGAAACGCGTACGACTAAAGTTTCGGGGTCGAATTTAATTTGAATTACAAGGCGGGTACGTACAAATGAGAACACCGACGCGAACCGTGCGCGTTTACTCTTCTCTCGTTTTGCGGGTCCCCTCTTTTTTATTTATTTTTTTTTTTCATAGGTCGGACAATACTGTTGTTTTTGGTGACCTGAAATTAATTGTACGTACACCTTAAAAAAAAAACCCCACCAGATTGTTTAAGCGCGAATTCGCAGAAACAATTTACGCTTTAAACCTTCTAACGCGATTAAATCGGGGTTTGTTATACGCGGATAGCGATCGTACTTCCTGCAGCGTTGGACTGTTTTTTTTTTTTTGTTTTTTTAATTCTGAACGTATAGCGAAAAAATGTAATCATTTGGCCGATACGTCAAATCCGTTTCAAAATTGATTCAATTATTTGATCAAGTCTTCCCGCAACCGTCGACGAAACGGCCGCAATTATTTCCCGTCAAAATTGTAAACGCGCCAATCGTTTATTTGTTTTCCTATGATATCTCGTTGGAATTCGATTTTTAGTTTTTTCAACTGTCATTTTCCGACCGATAACAACGGCGTACAATAACTACGTGCCACCTTCATTCGCACCACGTACGCCGTGTGTTTCAACGGGACTCCTCGGAATAAATTATATTTAGTGTACGATTTTGTTTACGTCCCGTTAGACATTTTGAAACGTTCGGATCGTATCTCGTGTTTTGATAATCGCAAGCAATATGGAAAACGTGCGTTATTTTTTTTATAGTTTTGTTGTTGTGGCGGCACGTAATATAATCGTTAAAAGCAAAGCAGATGCGTATTATTTCTTTCCGCGCGCATAGGCACAACAGTGTATTATACAGAGTATTATTTCTTTTATCCCTCGGCTAAGCTCAGTACTTGTAAAGGTAGGATATATATATATATATACTCGTGTGCATGTATATATATATTGCAAGTCTCCCGACGCCGCACACATTACCGAAAGCTCACGCGGTGACTTACCTACGTTATAACTTTCATAAAACGTATATTAGGATGTAATGTAATAAAAACGTTTCGGAATGGCTCTAAAGTAACTTAACCTAACCATCTCTGAACCGTATCTCTCTCTCTCTATATATATATATGCGCGCGTTATGAAGCTTCTTCCACGAGCACGAAAAAAATCACAATTCTATACGATACGTAGTTCGTTGTTCTCTTTGTATCAAATATAAACCATATCCGAGACGCGGAAATATCATTTATTTTTCCACAGACTACTATGAAATTATTAATTTAAATAATAACGTCGACTTTAACGATTATAACTCGACTGAGATTTAATAGGTAATTGTCAATTCTATTAATAAAAATATTATCGGGTACCACGGCGATTTGTCGCGAGTCAATTGGTCGGCCATTTCAACGAAAAAGGTCGTGAAAAATTATCAATTATACTTATAATTTTATTATCAAAATTATACTTTACTGATATATTATGTTATACACCAGTAGAATGATAACGTGATATTATTTAATAATAATAATAATAATAATACGACGTGTTCGTACAGTTAGTCGAAAAAATAATTATATTCGATTGGACGTGCAACATACACACATAGAATAATATTATTACGATACAAGTACTAAAAGCACTACTACAATACGTTATTAGTCATTATAATATACGTATTGATAATAATTGTTCGTAGATTGGTCGATAATTGTAATATCAACACAACACCTACTGTTCATCAAAAACATTGATATTACCGATTACTCAATAGCATCTAATTATTATTATTATTATTGTTTTCGTCGTCTTTGTTGTTGTTGATTTATCGCCGCACGGCAAAATATAATATTTCATACGGTTCACAAGAAAAACGAATAAAACAACGCAATCGTCCGCGACACACTTTCCCGTGTTGTTTGTGCGTGTAGGTGCTCTCGATAAACGCAACAAAATTACTCTGCGGACTATAAAACATAAACGAAAAGCGTCGTACACGCACAAAACCGATGGGTGGGGCACAAATGTTTCAAACCCCCTTTCGTATTACCCCGTCATCACGGCTTACCACTCCTGATTCCCATTCGTTTCGAGCCCTGAAATTCACCTCGATTGAATGTCAGAGGCGATTTTCGATCGATCGGTACGTCGGAAGCAGGAAACGCCTGTTTCGACATCCGCGGCGAACGGAGAAAACGTCCGCTTTCAATCACCTCGAAATGAGATATAGTGTGTGATTATTGTTTGTCGTGTGATGTGTGTACGAAACAACGTTTGTCGACAACGGCGCGCGACGATAAGACGAGTTAAAAATAACCCGGGGCACAGTTCGTCTGTGTAGTTCGCGGACAAATCATTGAATTCTGTGTACGGTCGATTCGAGCCAGCGGAGCTTCGTCTGATCCGAATTTTTGGGTAAAACATTTTCTTTTGTTCAAGGGTGTTTCGGGTGGCGCGCGCGTGCCCCTCGCGTTCCTCAACGCGAGCCGTCAACCGCACAGGAAAAAAAAAATAAAAATAAGAATATAGAAATATACATGACGTCCGTGATAAACGGACGTCGTCGGGTCGGCGACGAAGAATGTACACGCGCGAGAGCGAAACGAAAATTATTTAGACCGCCGGAGGATATGATAATATAAACCATACGCGGATAACCGACGGCGGCGCTTTTGTGTGTCCGGCGTTAAAACGGCTCTCTCTCTATATATACATATTTTAATGTATATATTAATGTATATACGCGAGACCCTGTGAGTCAACGATTTTGGCTCAACAATGCGTCGCATTGTCCGGAGGGATACTGCACGCATGTCGTATTATATATAGAATATAACCAATTATTTGCTGAATAAATAATATCTGCAGAACCTTTTTATCGTATACGACCGCGTCACAATATGGGCGAGGATTTATATGTATATATATGTATACGCCGTCCGCGTGTTCGCTGTTCTCAAACTTTTGTGCCCAACATAATTCGTGCGGATTTTCCACACACGTAATATATATATGTTATCTCGCGTTAGGTTAGGTCGCGACGACGGACGATCATATGATAACATAATACATATTTATAATGAGAATCGAACATTGCAGAAACTTTCAATCGCAATATTTTCAACGATAGTTTTTTTCTTTTTTTATCATAATCGCGTCGCATCGTCACTGCCGGATTGAGAAATTCAATAATTCATACACTCGTTAAACATATGGAAATAAATGTCTGTAGAATTCCGTACGTCTACGATTCGAATGATATTTCGCGTTGACGTGTACGGCGTCCGGGATATCCGAGGTTTTTTAAACATTTTTCGTTTCGTATCATGTCGTAGTACCGTGGAAATTAATTCTGCCGTACCGTTCAGATAATAATAATACATACCGGATCGGATTTGGAAATGCGGACGCTGCCGGCCATATACCCTTCGAAGAGCCTTTACGTGTAAACGAAGGTTCGGTTTTTTGGCGAGTGGTTTAGCCGTCAGAAATATTTCACGTTGCCGCATATTCATTGTCCATTTTCACGAAAATACAATCATGATATTTCGAGAAGGCAAAACGAGATGGAAAAAAAAACACACACAAATAACTTGTCTTCTTAAACTTAACGTTCCGACAGATAACCAAAGACTAAAATATATAGTTTTTGACGGACCCCGCGCGATCCGCTCGAAATCCGATCTTGAGTTGGTCATATATATGTTAAGTACGAAATTGATCGTGCAGATAGAAATAAAAGTATGTGTTAATTGTAGGTCAAAGACTAAGCGAATATATACGATTAAAGTTGATATATTTATATAAATAAATGTATATCGTTGAAATGACGAGGTTTTTTTTTTTTTAGACTGAGTTGGAAAGTAGTTATTGTGCTGACGATTCCAAAACGGCGGTATACTTGGAAATTAATATTATTGTATTCCGCGTACTCTTTTATTGGATTTGTATTCATGCGGTTATAAAACGTTTTAAAAAAAAAAAAACAGAACAGACCGTTTACTATATTCGTATTATTGTTTCAATAACAATTTAAAATCCGTCAACGCGTAAATTATAATTTCGTGAGTGCATATACAAACAATGACTTATATAATATAATTTGTACTTATATATATATATATATATTTTATTAGGACGATTTTCCAATAACCTCCTTTATCCACTTTGCATAGAATATTCGATTTCGTAAAATATTTATTGAAAATAAATTGCAACGCGCCGAAGTGTTTACGTACGGTGGAATTATTTTCGATATTACGAGTATACGTTTTTAAATTTATACAAACGAGTTTCCAGTTTTTTATCCTATAAAATATTGGGTTTTTTTCACATTTCTCTGCTGTAAAATAACTACAATAAATAATTAGGTCCGTCCCGGGAGACGGAGAGAAAATAAATTATTCGGTTATCGTTATTATTTAATTCTGAAAACCTGACGTGTATGTTATCAATCATTAAAACACAATAGTTTACATACAGTATTTATTATATTAGGTACACATTACAAAGTCGGGTTAAATTTCCTGTTTCTAAATTATCGAAACATCGCTTTATGCCCGAGGATTTGAATCTCTGTAATGTATTAACAATATTATTTACGATTATATACATACAAGTAGACACGAAAAGATAATTATTTAGTCATTCGATAGCATTTTTTTTATAGATAGTATAGAATTTTATCGTCACCTGACAAAACTATAAATATAATTATCTGTAAAATAGTTTTGTTAGGTTAAACATGATAAAACATGTATTACCAGTGCTAGAATTGGAAAATTTAAACTAGTAGCGTCCCAAATGTAATATTATAATGCCATAAAACCGTGGATATCCCACATCCCCCAGTTTGCCACTACTAATATATAACCTAATTTTTATAAATATATGACCGTTTTCATATTTATTTTAATATTTTAAAATAAAAAAATACCGAAAAAAAGTACCGCGAAAGACCGATGTTGTGGGATCCCGCCAACAATGGTGTATAAGTAGCGAAAAAAGAAATTAGTTGTGCGTAAAGAAATAGTAAATGTATTGAAAACAGACGTTGTGTTATCGTCTGTATCGCCAGTGCCCTCAGTATTACGACTCCCACTATAGCTGATACGGTTTCGTTTGAACTCTGTCATCCATAATCGACGTGTTTTTTTATGATTTTTTTGTCGTTTTATACATTATTACAATTATACTGACGGCTGCCAATAAAACACCATTTTCACTGCTAGGCATACTTACAATATTGGTATTATGTTTTTAGTGTACAGCGTTTAATTTAAATTATAAAACACTTGAGAAAAAAGTAAATACTAATAAACTAAACTGTAACCGAATGCTAACTAACAGCGAATTCGTGGTTCGATTTGGACACAAACAGCAGTAAGAAAACGAACGGTAAATTTTACTAGGTTCGCTAGGTTACTAGGTTTGTAATCGTGAAATCGAGTAAAGACCGATGTGGAAACACATAAAATATGTATTGAACTCTACTTACAGGTACTTACTTGCGTCGTCTTGAATACGCCATGATTTTTTCGTGGTGTTATACTCGACGCGCGTGAAGTCTAATGTGGAAATACATAAATTATATGTTGAATTCTACTCACAGGTATTTACTTTCGTCGCCTTGAATACACCAAGATTTTTTCGTGGTACACCAATAGACGCGTTTAACGGAAACGGTTTGTCCATCCACTCGAATATCGACGTCAATATTTGTTCCATTTTGCACGGGTTTTATTAGGCTTTTTTTTGTCTTCATGATTTTTACATGGCAATTTTGGTTTAAAAGTCACTTTCGTCGGTTTAACTGTTCTATCGGTTTGGTTGACTTTATCGTGTACACAATATGTTGATTTCGCAATACTATTCAATTAAACGAATTAGTTGATATTACAGAACAACAATTAAACTTACTTACCAACGTGTTATTCTTATAAAGTCTTCGGTATTCCTTTTAACCGAATTCCGTCTTGCATTCAATTGATTAGCTGTCATTCCTAAATTTTCGATGTTGTCACAGTAATGTTTAGCTTCAATCATTTTTGCCAAATCCGAATTATATCTATGGTTAAAATTCTAAAATAGAAAAGGAAATTTGTTTAAACATATTATATTTTTATATACTATATCATTTAAGATTACCTGAATTTCATTTTTCTGTTGTTCAATTATATCATAGGCTTCCTTTAGTTGATCATTTAATTTATTTATATCACCAAGCTCTTCCTCATTCGGTAAACTTGGGAATTGTGTGCGTTGTTTTCGTAAAACGAGTAATTCATTGGTCTGTGACTTATATCTGTTTTCCATTTCCGTAAAGGACGTTTTCATTTGACGTATTTTGTTTTTTAACGTGCGAATTTCCTCTTTGTGCGATTCAAATATTTGAGGTAATTTGGCGTGTAGACCTTCATGCACAGACAGTGCATGTTCATACCGTTTTTCCTGTGTCTTCAATAAACGGTTTTCTTCTGTCAATTTCTAAATCGACATAACACATGTTTATAAATGTACGGATTTGATTTACTTTAATGTTATAACTCACATGATTTTTCGCATTAGCCTCACTGAGTTTATTCTCTAAAATTTTAATCCGCTTTACGTTGTCGTTTGAAAATATACTATATGTATGTAAACTCGCTACAGTCCTCTTATTCGTATTGGAAGAATTTTTAGGAAGACCTGCCGAACATCGATGAATATGATGAATTCGAAATATCTAGATATTACAGTAAACTTACATTTTTGTTGTGTGGCAGTCGATACTTTTGGTTGGCTTATCGGTTTCGACACCTTTGCGCTGGTCTGTTGGTTTACAGATATTTTCTCTTCGTCATCAAATAAATACGTTCTTATTACCTCGTGCTCGTTACGACGGTTGCTGGAAAACAAGCAAATGAGTGAACAATGTGTTCATTCAACATATGTTCGAATAATGTACTTACTCAAGACAGCGAGGTACATTAGAATAAGTTGATATTCTTCTTTGTATTTTTTTCATTATTAGTTAATGTAAAGCAAAAAAAGATTTACTGAAACGATCTGTTAAAGAGAAATAAACTAAATTTATGTGCACCACACTTATGAAAAAAAATATCACTTGTAAAATATAAAAAGTTGTGATTATATGTGTGACGATAACAATCGTCGTTAATTATTATCTCTCGTGGCAACAGAAAAAAACGATTCACCATAGTCGCGCCTAGTTTCTATCAGTTAGGCCAATCAAGTTGAAATGTTGATCAAGTGACATCAAAATACATATTTTAATACATTACCGCGCGTGCACACAAACAGACAACATATATTCTAAACGCCTGTTACAATTATAATTACATTCTGTCCGATTTTCTCCTGTTATCTATTAAATATTTATATTGTATATTTTGGCAAGCTCGCTTTGACGGCGTGACGAATACAATTCATTTAAAATCCAATTATTAAGTCATCATCATACTTAATATTAGCAATTGCTTGAGAAATACACGTTATATTCGTAAGAGACACACACACATACATAACACACATTTGTTGTTGTTGTTGTATTTTATTTGTATGAACTTGATGATGACATTTTGTCGAAACCGTTAGTACGGTAGTAATAAACACACATATACAACAACTTTTATATTTTCTTTTTTCTTTAATCAACGTAGTACTCATTGGCTTTTTTGTATATTTAAGTATACACGTGTATATATGTATGTATATTTATTTATTTAAATATATATATATTTATTTTATTTACGAGTATTAACTTATAATTTTATTTTATTTCTATTCGTTAATTCTTTTATTTCTTTATTTTTTAATTTTTAATTTTTTTTTTTTTATATCCTTTTTACTCTTTATTCATTTTTTCTTTTATTTTCACTACTATATTACATATTTATCAGCACAAACAAAAATTGTCTACAGAGTAGGCATTTGAAGTTTTCTTTGGTGTTGAATCTCGGTTCGATAAATATTAAATAAACACACACGTAGAGACAAATGAAAATTTTCAAAAGCATATTTTCGAATGACATTAATTAATTATTTAACGAGGAAAAAGGCACATTTTTAAAGTGTTCGTCCAAACTGAAAATAAATCAAGACATTGAGTAATCACTTCGGCTATTACGTAACCGTTGTCAATTGAAAGAATAAAATATAAATTTCAATACATTGTATTTTATCATTTTTAATTGCAATTTAAGTAAATTTATATATATATATATAAACTATTTGATATGTCATTATAGTTATGTAATATATTTATACTACTTATAAATTATAAATGAAAAGTTTCTGCCTGCTAAATATCATATTTTCGTCGTATTATTTAAGATACCATTTTCAGTTCACGATTACGTACTACACACGAAATCACGTATTTATCACGAATAACAAAAATTAATAGCTTCCTATGATAGCGGACACACATATTCATAGTGTGTATAGATAATGAATACAATACGCGTCTATATACCAATAAAATATGACGTCTGGTCTTGAGTTCGTAAAGTAATTGGCGATTTAATACGAACGACATTGGGCAAAACATTATTTATTTAGTTTGACGAATTTATTCAAAGCCGAAAAAAAACTGCCTGCAAAATTTAATACTGTAGTCGAAAAATTAACCCGATCCATTTATTAATCTAACGATTTAATGACTCAAATAACTAACATTGTATTTGAAAACGCAAAAATTAAACACTATACGTATATTAGTATTATTAGTATAGAAATGCATCCAACAAGTGAAAAAAATTGTCAAGTCCAAATCGCCTGTATAATATGTTATACGTGTGTATTAAGTCTACCGAATTATTATTATTATTATTATTATTATTATTATTATTGTTATTGTTATTATTATAATCATAATCGTTTTCAACAAAATAATCATTCAAATCTAAATGTTGGTAAGTTGATAATTTATTCGGTTTTCGGAATCGTTAATTTACCCTTTCTGACGCGAAACGGTTTTGTCTATTTAGCGAATTTCATAAAATGATAATACCTCTATAGTATAGCTATATACAATACACATAGTTTATTGGACAAGATTAGTGTAAATTTAAAACCGTTTCGCGTTTAACGTACTGCACACAGTAACATTGTACCGATATAGTTTTTCTAACGACGATGAGATTTATTAGACGCTTTATTCATAACGATGAAAGTAATTGCCAACTATTATTATAAAAAATACTGACGTCGTCGTTGTATATTACATTGAATTAAATATTAATGTATTGTATGTGGAGAAAGATTAATGGTTTGCTTTTTATGGAAATGGGGTACCTATTAACGAACACAAAAAATATGTGTACAGCTGTGGATAATGTATCAAGAGTGTGACTAAACCGTTTTAAACTTTTTTTTTAATAAACATATAAGGTATACTTTATATAAGACAGCAATGAAAACGCTTTTACTCGAATTAATTTCGATTTAGCTTTATGCAGAACACATTATTATTATTGTTTAAACGAATAATTTATCAGATCGATAAGTTTTCGAAAAATCTGTACGGAATGAATATTATCATATTTTACATATATAATAACAACTGTGGATTGAAAAGTAGTGACAATCTAAATCAGTAACCTAAAACGGCTATCGCGCGATCAATACTACCGACAGCTTTTGAGACACTGACAGTAATATTGATCGTATGAGTTACATAGGTCCTAATGGAATGACGATATTGAAAACTTATACTACTATAATGATATCCGATCGAAAGTTGGGTACCGAACCATTGATATTTGTTTACCGACGACAATATTGATCGCGTGAGGTAGATACCGACAGATCATTGGTATTGATTTCGCAATGATGGTGGAAAATTCCGAACGATTTTATTGCTTAATACAAAGAGTTGAACGTACCGTGGGATGTGCGTATTAAAGTGTACTTCAATCACGGTTTAATGAAAGGTGCTTTCGACAAACCGAATTATAAGAAAAGATTAATAAAAAAAAACACAGGGGATGCACAGTTCTTACATGTACAAATCTTCTGTTGTCGAATATCGAGAGAACGAGTTCGACAGTAATCTGTACAGACTGATTGAAGTGAAATCGATAATTTTTTGCCCGAATAACGGTAATACGTGTATAGTCTGTAGATATTATGAATCAATGAACTGTTCCGTGTATTGCCGTTGTTGAAATAGTTTTAATACATGTATCTGTATAGTATGTAATGGTCATAGGTATACCAAAGGAGTTCATTCGAAAAATCGAAATTATTTTATTTGTCGTAAAAACTGTATACGTTATGTGTTTCATTTGTTTTGTTCACAGACCGAAAGTTAAATAATAAACTCACGGTATGAATAAAAATTGACTAGGTTAGTCGATCACACGCACGTACACGTTCAAACGAGTAATGTTCTTGCAGCAGTGAATAGGAATCCGTTATTGACTTGTTCAATAAATAATGACGTTGTACGCACAAGGCACGGGCACTAGTTGAATGTAAAGTGCAATGAAATCGACGTAACAATAATAATATGACAGCCCGAGCATTTAATATTCGTCTGTTCCGTATTGTTTCGCCACTTTCTATAATAAAAACATTTGGACGTGTCGAAACAAAGGCGCACGTCTGCCGGCAGTTTATAAAGCATAACAAACGCAGCAATGGCTTCCGAATAACAACAATAATAATAGAAACGAAAAAAATCGTTTAATCGGTCCCACGAATCGTGAATCACGCACTCTTTAACCTAGCTCCGACATGTTTTCATCGCGTCGTTCGCGGTAATGGTACAGTATCATGTATAAGTATAATTATCGGGTCGAAAGTTTATACATAACGATGACGTGTTCGTAGGTTGTCGACGATATTTTTTTTGAACGTTATGATGGTGCATTTAGTTGGTTGAATCATTGAAAGTGTAAAAATCATTAACACTGAACAAGCGGGTCGATTCATAAAATATGTATGACACATCTTTTTACATAATTATTGTGTTACCGACGCGTTCGACGTTTCGACAACACGCGGTTATGCGGTTTATCATTTGTACGTCGCTACAATGGAAAATAAATCATTACAACCGTTATCGGTTATCGTTAATTAATTACGTGCGACTGCGTTAATATTTAATAAATTCAAAATTTACCGAGAGAGGTTGCCTACATCTTAACAACAATTTTAAATTAAAATTTGCTTGAGAACTTGTACACTATGAACCCAAAATCATAAAAATATAACAATACGCTTGAACTGCGTGTACGCATTTCGATAATTACGTTGCCATACTCAACGCGAACCAACTACTACTAAAACCTAGAACCTACTGCTATTTTTAGTAGTAGTTGGTTCGCGCCGAACATGACAACGTAGTTGTCGAAATACGTATACGCAGTTAAAGTGTATTATTATTTTTGTGATTTTGGGTTTATAGTGTATAGAACAATTTAAAAAACTATACATTGTATAGATTCAACTCGATTTACAGTGTAGAATTAAAATACTTTAATTGAACGTAAATTATCTAACAATGTGTTGGTGTTTGTATAAAATTCCTTTGCTTTCTTTATTAAAAAAATATATATATATACTGCTAATAAAAACACAAAACATAAATTACAATTACAAAATCATTAGAATTTAGTGTTATTATGTACCTAAATTGCCTATCTTTTTCGCCGTGTTACGAAACATGTTACCATCATTCACTATGATTCCAGGGTGATATTGTAGCCTATATAACTGATGTATTTTATTATATATTATTACTACGAGTACTATTACTATTACTACTAATACTATTGATGGATTCTGTGTACTATGTGTATCATGACAGTATTTGAAAATGCCCACAACACAACTTGATTACGATTATAATTTTTATCAAAAAACTATTACTAAAACACAATATCATACAAATTAAGTACAGTTGTTTGTCGATTTTTAATGAATAATATCGCGACGAAACAATTTGTTAAGACGTTCGTGATAAAACGTTTCTGCGGCTATTGAAAATTAACAATAATCGCGATAAATTAACGGCCTTAATTATGCTACATTGAAATATGGAGAATTTAATTACGTTTAAATAGGGTTTTTGATTTTGCAATCGGTTTCGTTTGTAAGTATTATATAGAACAAACGATAATTAATGTTGGGCCGGTCGTAAAGTCAATGGTTTCAATTCGCTTCGTTCAGAGTATAAAATGAATAATATTACTTGTTATAAACTGCGGAACGTTAATAGCTAATTATTATCACGCGGCAAAAGTAAACGCGTGTAATGTGAATGAATTTTCGTTTTCTCAAAATGCTTGATCACGTGATAAACAATGAACCTTGTGTACCGATTGTATTCAAAATTGAATTTTTCTTTGTATGTACGATTTGACTGAAAACAGAATCGGAAACATTTATCGATTTCCAGTCACGCGTGCGTTACAATAAGATATTAATTATATTTTTCCCCAGAGTATTGTTTTTTTCCCGTTCTAAATGTAATTGACGTTTTATAGAAAAACACACACACACACATATATATACATTTTCAATTGTTTCGTTTGCGGTTTTAGAACAAATATATATATACCGATACAAATTGTTTTCATTCTGAAATGAGGTAGAAAAAAGCTCGAAATGTCAATTAAAACCACCAAAATTGTTGATAATTACTGCGGAAAAAAATTTACGATAGACTAATTTATGTGTATACATGCGTTTCGATTTGTTTGCGTAAATTAAAACGAAAAACGCGTCGCGCGTACTATTTTATTGCATCGGGGGCGTATTTTTTCGTCAAAGTGCGCGCAAATCGCATGTTATTATACAAAAAAAATATGTCCGTATTTTTGCCAAGTCACGGGATCCAATGTTTGCGATGAACAATATTCGTTCACCATATGTACTTGGGCGTACGGCAGCAAACCGATACGGGTAAATAATTGACGACGACAATACATAATGTATAATATTCATACAATATGAAAAAAGAATAGTGTCAAACACTGTGGACGTGATCGACACTCTGTCAAAGCATATTGAATGCACGCTCATCACGCGTGTCGTTCCGAAACGTTTTTTTGGCAAAAAAAAATATATATATATATATATTTTCCCCGGAACACAAGCGTTTGCAATTCAACGGACGACGGACGACGTGACGTCATCGGAGCGTATAATAATGTATTATAGTATTCTAAGGTGCGAAACGCCGGGCGAATACCGATTTTTGAAAGTTTTCACACACAGAATTTATTGTCATTGTTATTAGAATTAGAAAAACCCTTTGTCAAATACGCCATACGTGACGAACCGACGTCGCCGACGGCGGGACGGACTTTTCGCAAAATGTTCAGTCGTTTCAATATATATATATACAAGACAATTGCATTAAAATGTTTTATTTCGATCGGACTCGTTGCCCAAACGATTACGACCGGGTGGTGTATTTGTATACATCGTTACGTACAAATTATGCAGTGTTTATAATTTACGCGTTTAAAATTGTAATCATTTATTAAATACAGTTTGTGATATTATAAATCTAATTCCGTGTCTTTTTTTGAGATATGTTATCATTGAACTAGAATCGATCGGCTTTTACACCCCGGTTACATACGTATACGAAACTGTACATTTTATGGACATACGATGAGACGGTAAATTTAATAAATTCCCAGACAGTAAAAACAAATGATTGTCGTGTGAAATCGAAATATATTGCGATGCCGTAAACTATGAATTGGTCTATCTAGGGTTAATTGCGACGACGAATTTCGGCCGAAGCGCGAGTAACGAAAAAAGGCCGCCGTCGGCTTACAAAACCGTAACGTTATTGTTTAGTCGGTTTCTAATTCAAAACAATAATAACAATAATACGAACGCAAAGTTCCGTAAAACACGTTCGTATATCGATTTGGACGGTTCCCATAGTAACGGGAGTAATTCGCGTTTTCACCGGGATTATTGTCTGGGGTGCTCGCGGCGTCGGCGGCAGCACTATATGCACACACGCGCGCGCACGAGTTAACCCACGTCGTCGTCGTCGTGCTCTCGAGTCCGACCGACCGCGTGGGCTCTAATCGACCCCGTCCCGTGCACACCTGTCCGTACGTACGTACACAGGTACAGTGCGCGTAACCGCTTGCCGTCGAATTAAAACAGCGCGTTATCACGTATCACCGGGGGGAACGAGGGCCGCGAACGAGACCAGTACGGTCAAATGATTTAGTCGTGGGGGGGGGGGGGGAGACTGATTTTTCAACATGAATCATAAGCTCACTTTGTTGAATTATTAAATCTATTTTTTTTTCTCCCCGATTCATCCAATACTTCGTCTGGGATTATATTTATATATCCACGGTGAACAGCCATTGTGGCCAAGCCATTAAGACGACTCTAAAATAACGTAATTACACAATTGATAAATATTAAAGTATTAATGTTATCATATTAAATATTATGTTTTTAATTTAACGTTGTAGAATAAAATGAATGTTTTGTGTTTGAACTGTTGATTAAATTATTTTTCCAGTTATAGTCGAGTATTTACCTCGATCGTAGTATTTCTTAAATACGTTTTCGTCCGTTTTAGGCATGAAAACGTCCTTTCTGGTTCGGCTGTGCGTAACAAAAAGGTCAAGGGGGGATATGTCTCCTCCTCACCGATTGACCGCCACTGTATCGCGTACAATGGCCGTAAGATCCGTTTCTATATTTTCCGGTCGGGACCGTCGAACGTCGTCGATCTCTGCCGAATGGGTTTTTTCCCCCCGATTTCCAGACGTCCGCGTAAAAGTTGTTGGCTCGATCGTTTCCCCGATCCCCGGAAACGTCCACCGACCGTTGCCGTCGCATAGACGTAAATAGCGGGGGGAGGGCCTTAGGAGTCCTCACTTAGTCGTCTCAAGCACTACTTAAGATATTTCAATTAAGATACGAGTTTTCAATTATTATGTTATATTAATTTTACATATTATATTGGTACGTTAAATTTTGTCAAATCGTTGGTTACTTTCCTTTCGTCTAAGAACTAAAAATGTGTGTCGGTGATACTACAATTGATGGCAATGATAGATATTAGGTGTTTTTGTCGTTTTGCGTCAATATTCAGGTGAAACGGCCACACTCTGTATGGTTGATGTGTATCTATGAATCGATTTTCGAACGTGATTTGCCGCGGTGTAGGGATGTGATTTGTCAATGTTGAAAGAACCGCGGTCTGCGAACTAAACATTTAGTTTAGACTATTATGACAATAATTATCACTGTCGTACTGGTCGTTATCGACGATAAGCGGCACAGACCGATAACAGACACAATATTCTGTTTTTATGTTACGCCGACACTGAATTGCAGTTTCCAATTATATCGTATCATTATTGACGGGCCGTGTAAACATTTACTGAGACCAGTGACATTTTTCTTATTAATTATTTATTCACCCGGGCATTTTTTTAGTGAATATTCGCCGCGTGTCCAGACGTCGTTTCAGCTTTAGAGCTATGCGTGTGAATTTCAAGTCATAAACTACTGAATAAATCATTATTTGTCATATTTCAATGTTATACGTCAATATATTTTAGAAATTAAGAGCACACCCAGTGAGTCGACTATTTCATTACTTGGTGTCCGATTGGACACAGAAAATACCCCGTTATGAAAAAATGCCATGTTATTTACCCACGTTTAACAGGGGGTGGGAGCAAACAAAATAGCTCTCCTGATTACCTAAACTAACCTGGATTCAACGTCATATTACGTCCGTACGGACACGCGTGTGACTCGGGACGACGTGCGGCTTGTTCGTCGTGTACACCCACAACGTTCGCGTTCCGTCGTGTTTATGATTCTCGGGAAGTGTATTTTCACGCGTGGCGGCGGGCGCCGAAGATCGATCGGATGGTGGAGGGTGGGGGAGTAGGGGAAATATCGTAATTCAATAATCATAATTCGACAGATTTTAATTTTCCGCGCCGCTACCGCGGCCGCCCGATGGCTTCCGCGATTTTATTACGCCGTGACTTTATTATCGTATCTGGCGGAAAGGTTTTTTCATTACTATTATTATTAATATATATATATAAAATCAATTTCTTCTGTACCCATTAACGAAATCACTTTTTCGTTTTTTTTTTCACCCACCCGATGAAAACGTGCGAAAAACTGATATTCGATGAAATATAATATATGTGTAACGTTGGAAAAGACTCGACCAACACAAGACATATAAAACCATAGGCGTGTACGGTATTAGTTACGATGAAACTTTTTCAATTAACTTAAGTACACGTGTATTCATATACATACATATATATATATATACGTATACGTATACGTCGGTTTAACTACACGAATGTCTCAAACAACCATAAATCAAGAACACTACTTTACCGTCCTATACAAGCAGTAAAAAAGTGTAAATTACAACTCGGCCGCGATAGTACGTTTGGAACACCGCGACGAGTGGACTGTGCACATCGAACGAGTGTATAGCACGCGGTCTCCAGATCAAATTCAAACCGTCCCGGAGAGAAATTTTAATCATGTTCCATACACACGCGATCGACGACGTTCGCCCGAGTACGGGTTACAACGAAATGACCAACACATCGCGGTACACGTGCGCATATCCGGGTCGTTAATTTTGTCCGTTCCTTTTGTCGTCGAGTAAACCCAAACGGATCCAGCGTTACGACGTCAGAGGTGGTCTGTACAACGATCACGTGTGTTACGCGTGTGTAAGGTTACCGTTCTCGGACGTTTAACAATACGTTATTATTGAATCGCGTTTTGAAACGTACGAACATTGGCGTACGAAAAAAGACCTAAATTAAAAACGTAGGTGGTGACCGCGCGCCCGTCTATGCGATTATTCATCATTGTATCTACGTGTTTAACGAATCGATAACTGTTCGAACTGCGAGTCGAGAAAAGTAAACAAAAATCATGTTCAAACGAATGTTTGTTCGATAGCGTGAATACGATATACTAACGTCGTTCCGAATAGAAAAACGAAAATCGAACGGTTTTAGTTCACGGGCGCGGGATGTTATTTTGTATTCGTCGATTCCGATTTATTTCGAACCCAACGTGCACGACCATTAAACCGTCCCCCGCGATTATTGTAATATCGTACGGCCACAGTTAATCCGCCGGTGGTCGTTAGCCGGGATTGGCGAGTAATAACAATACCCGCTATTACTCGAGCAAGAGCAATTACCGAAAAGCCGTCCAAACGCGTTTACGCGGTGTTTATATATACATATATACATACACGGCACCCGGACGTAACGATACCGTTTGGAGTACTACGCGTATCACATGATTCGACGCCAAACCGTACGTTATACAAAGCACGCGGGCACGTCGGCTAGGTTGGGCAACGTAACGTGTGATAACGCGTTATTTGTTATGATATCGGCCGCGCATCAACACGATTTCGTCGCGTGAACGTCGGCCGGGCCGATAATAGAAATTATCTATTACGCGGACAACGGTTTTGACGCGTTTTGTTGCCGGCACACGAAAACAATGTCGAAGATCAACGTGGAAAACTTTTGGCGTTCCACGTAAACAGTGTAAAGTTGTAGCTTATTAATTAGGAAAAGCGTTAAGAAAACATGTTTGCGCTGCAGCCATCAGGTAGAAAATACATAATTTTTTATGTAAGTT
The DNA here is from genome assembly GCA_019022885.1 of Schlechtendalia chinensis. Taxonomy (NCBI): domain Eukaryota; kingdom Metazoa; phylum Arthropoda; class Insecta; order Hemiptera; family Aphididae; genus Schlechtendalia; species Schlechtendalia chinensis. Next base: position 2,821,474 of record CM032347.1, read on the forward strand.
GGGTAAACCGAACGTCTTGAACTATTTTCAAACCCGGTGCAAAATTAACTATTTTCAGTTTTCACTGACGTCTCCAAAAACTATACGCGACGCGTAACATCAAATCATTATGACTACGAGATATTCGTTTAAACGACTTACGAATTATGATTAAAGGCTTATGTATAAAGTCGAATTTTTTGTCGTATTAAAATCTAAAATAATTAAAATACGTATACATCAGAACAATAATACGTTATGGTAAATAATATCATAACGCGACGAATGATTTTATTACGGGTTTAAACAGTCGATTACCGTTTTGATTTTTTGAAATGGATTTTCTTTGAATGTTTAAAATTCTTGAAAAAATATGAAAAAAACCACAAATCTTTCTCGAGAGAAATTTTTATATATATAAAAAAAAACAAAAATGAATAGAATAAAATAACGGTACGTCATTAAACAATGTTTAAAACGTATTTTGTCGATAAAACATAACATATCACGAGTACTGTGAAAACGTGGATTTAACAACGAACGAAAAGAAAAACACTATTCAACTTTAATATTATATAGAACTTTCAACTGGGACGTGTTCGTACTGTACGATGTGTCGTTATTTGACCGGGATACGAAAATGAATTATGTACTATTTCTTTGTGTACACATACCTCGGGATCTAAAGTAAAGGCGTTTCGTGCGATAATAATGGATGCGGTGCGTTCTCGCGCATCGGCAAACGGAAGATACGACGTGTGCATATAGGCTAGATAAATAACAAAAGGAGAACGCGTACGCGCGCACGAGCGCAATATAAATGGAAACCCCGTGCGAACGTCGGGCTCTACGGCCATAAAAACGAAATAGTGATTTATCACAACCGCCGGTCGTTATTAGTGTATTCGCTGGAAATGGCGTCTTCAGGCGTCTTCAGGCATATCTCGGAAAGCACGTCGCGTCGAGAGTTATGACGGCGTTTCGAGAACATACTGGATGGCTCGGCGCCGTGCACGGACGCAACGGAATGAAAACTAGTGTACCCGACGTAAAAATCGAAAAAGCCGAACCGCGAACGATCGTTACATTTGTTTAGGCCGTACACAGACTGATTGGGGGCCGGCTAACCAGCAGTGTCGACCGGCAGTAAAATCACGTGCGGTTCGACGCGCGACGGATAAAAAACGTAAACAAGAACGTAAACAAGAACGTATACGTTTTTACGATCGATGACCGTCTCGCGACTGGAAAATAAAAAAAAATCGTTAAACAACGTTGGCGCGGGAGACCCCTCTTATCGTCGTGTCGTCATTGTCACGCGTAGGCAGGCAACCATCGTGACCGCGCGCGCGCGCGTTTGTTCGGGGCGAAACGGTTGATAACGCAGACGAGAGAATGAATTTTAGCGCGCCGTTTATTAAACAACGCGTGTCGTAATGTCGCCGAGTGTACGCGTAAATAAATCACGATCGTGATATTCTGAAAATACTGAATCGAGTCGACGGTGGTTTGTCGGATTTCAAAACGTATGTCTCGTTCACGTTGTATGTCGACGTATGGTTTTCAAACTCGGTAAACATTATAACGTGTCTATAACGAATCAGTCGGCAAAATCAAACTCGAACACCATTTTGATGATCGTACGCGTTTTACGTTTTTATATGTACCTATGATCGCCATAGTAACCATTACCTTACTTGACCTATCGATTTTTTTCGATCGGACACCCCCCCCACCAACACCACTAATAAGTGATTTTTCTCAATTATTTCGTGGATTTCACGTGGTCCCCGTAAAACGTAACGTTCAATTATTTCTATCTCCAAACTCTTAGAGCCCTTTTCCGAATGGACAAGACGTATTATACATCAACAACAAATTGTTGCTCTCCCAAACGTAAACCTCTTCTGTTTTTTCGTAGTGTACGGGATTATCACTAGTCGCGAACTTTTCGAACCAAGGAAAATGAAATTCGTACCGGGTTCGTCCTCCGGTACCCGATTTTTTGTTACGGCTCGAACGATTTTGATTTCTGAACGCTAAATGCATATATTATTTATTTTCTAAATTAATGATTTGGGTCAACCAGCTTTCAAATCGAACGAGTGCTCAGACGTTAGGTTAGACGTCATCCCCCGTCTGTACACGCTGTTTTCCACGAGCGACGCGGTTTTCAATTGTGATCGAATTCGACCGACCGACAGAAATATCGAACGCGCCCCTTACGTCTGTTACGCGCCCGTGTGATACAATCGACCGAATCGATACGACGACGTTTGGGACCGTGCGAGCCAGTAGCAAGGGTGAGGCGACTGAGGCGATTGCCTCGGGCGCCATCGCAACGGAGACGCTAAACGTGCTTCTACGCTGAAACTGTCGGTCGACCTTATTTTCGGGTCACACTCAAAGAAAACGGAGTCGCTAATTAATATTGAAAACGTTATTGATGGATTTTCGACAGTCGATCGTAGAAAAGTCCAATTACGATCGTGAAATACTCGTCTGCTTTTCGTACGATTCGTCTAATATTATTCGATTTTTCTTAAAATTTTTTTATTCAGTATGAATTAAAACGTTTGTCCGAAAACCCAATAAATAACAGTTGAACAAATTTCGCGGTTGGCGTGCGATACGTTGGCGTCGCGGTAACTGACGATCGATTATTGTTTTAGATGTGACGGGCGAACCAAACCGAAAACCGACCGACGAGAGAAGAGAGAGAGAGAGAGCGAAAAAAGCAAAAAAAAAAAAACAACGAAAAAATTCGAGAGGACACGGAACGACGATCGAATACGATGAAGACGTCGCGTTCCCGTCAGCGACCGTTGTGCCGCGTCGCGTTCGTGTTGTATTTCATTTGTGCGCAACGGATGCCAGCCGTCGACTCAGCAGCATTCGGTTCGTATACGATCGAGAAACGGCGTGTTTCGGGTTTTTTTTTTTTTTTTGAACACGTCTGTGCCGGACGCGTGCAAAACTTACAGTTGCGCGTCGATTTCGTCGTGCCAGACGTACATCAAAATACACATACGTGTAAAATACAGTGGCGTCTAACCATCCCCACTACCGAAAATCGTTGCTAAATAGTCGAACGGCATTATCAATGTCGAATGTGTACAAATAATAATAAAATAAATGTTGAAAATTTACGAGTAATAACCGGATTAGCGTGTACCGTCGACCAACGGCGCAACCAAGAGGGTGGACCTCGGAAAATCGTGTAAGACGATTTTAATTATTGGCAACAATTATAAACGTCGATCAGATCTTTCATAATCGATTTTGTGGTTTCTTTTGTTTCGCGGTTTTCAATATCAAAAAAGTATAAATATGTATATATACATTTTTTTTTTTTTTAACCGTACGCGTTAATTTTAATAACAAAAAGTAAAAAAATTATCTTTATTGGGTGAATCGGGTTTTCATATTATTCTAGGACTCCCCCCCCCTTGAAAAAATCCTGGGCGCGTTGCTATCGTCGACTATTATGATTGACGAATAAAATCATTTTCGTATAATAAAAACTGTTCCTCGTTACCCGTTTACATTGAATTTAAGATCGGTCGGCGCGGCTCCCCGCGATAACCATTACGCGTCAAAAACAGAAAACTCCTTAATCACCCAACGTATTTTTAGTAAATTTTCGAATTTCGATAGCGTTGTTCATTAACTTGAAATGTCAATGCTGTCCAGTCTGTAGTGATTACCTGACCTAGCCCCGAAAAAAATATTCTGGATACGCCGCTGCGAGCAGATGTCTAGCCGTCTACGTGTACGTGCGAAAGTATTATTTTTAGCTTCGAGCCGATTGTATCGCAGCGTTCGGTTGTAATTAACTCGCAACTCTTTGTCGAACGATATTTAATAAATAAAAACCTAACCTAACCTAACCTCCACCATTACTTTCGATAGATGCCGATTTGACATATAACGTTTCGTTCGAAGATGTCACGAGAAAATTGGCGGAAACAAAATCCCGAAAAAAGTTGACGTAATTAAACATTCATATCGAAATTAGAATGATGTGATTATTGTACGGTACGATTGTCGTCGTCGCGTCGAACAATACCGGTTTGGTCGGTTTACGTTCGTTAGTTTACTCGCGAGCGTCGGCCGGACGAAAAACCCGAACGGCCAAATTAGTTTCAAATGTCTAGCGAAACTCGGACTGAAATCCGCGACCGAAAGTTTTTGGTTTGTTGACGGGCGTACGTGTAGATGAAGTCGTGTCACGACCACGTGTTTTTTAAGTGGCGCAACACGAAAGCAGTGGGGTACGAAGACTCGCACTGGCAAACTTTGAAAAAAGCGCCTTTTTACCAATTAAAAAAAAAAAAATTGAAGTTCTGTGAGGAACAGCAAAACATCTAGGACGGCAGAAAATACAACAAGTAACTTAAATATTTTTTTTCCCCGCTAATTAATCGTCAAGTTTAAATAACATTTCATAATTTTTCTTTTTTTATGTATAAAAATTAATTATTTAATATTTTAATTAAAGTAAATTACGATTATACAAAACTTCAACCAACAAAAAAAACCATCATTATTTTTGTATTTTGTATTGCTTAATAGTTTCAATTATTCAATTAAAACTAAGTAAAAATACCACATTATTATTATTAATATTAATTATTATAATATGTTGTATTAGCTAGTATAATAATATATTCAGTATAAAACTTAACTAAACTAAACTTACATGCTATTCCTTGGCTACAAATTCCCACTCCTTGTCTACCACTACGTGATCCTTAAATTTTGGATCCCATTTATTCCAAAGTACTAATCTTTTTTTGAACTTCGGAAGTAAGAAGATCCATTTTCAAACACAATTGACTCGTATGTATCACAATACGAATCAAAATGTAGTCTTGCCCGCAGTACGTTGCGTTGGTAAATAAAACATGCTTTAAATTGTGCGATATAATACGGTACGTTTTATCGGATCACGCGTTTAATAGACCGGTCAGGACACGTCCGAACTTTGTCACAGTTTGTTTGTTTTTTGCGTGCACGCAATAAACGCAACGCACGGATTCAGTTAGGACGTAGGGTCACACGTTGATGACAACAATTAGTGGTGGAACAGTGTGGAATTCCCTTGTGCAATTTTCATAATTTCATCATTAAATCAGACAAAATCGTACACACTACAAAAAGTATAATGGAAAAATTTCGTTTTGAAGGTAGAATAAAAAAAACCACATTTGAAGCACGATTTTGCGTCCCTGGTACTTTGTACCCTTGTTACGCCACTGTTCGTGGGGGACGTGAGGAAGTCGCTGACATAAGGCCGTGTTGATGGTGTTTTTCGATATAAAGGGTGTGACGATGACTGAATGTCGAGGACAGACTGTTGACCGACGTTATTATCCACCAGTCTTCCGGCCGAAAACCGAACGCCAGTGTTACTACAAACGCGCCTCCGTATTCGCTTCCAGTACTCGCTCCGTGTGACTTTTGGCTATTTTCAAAACTGAAAAGCGCGTTGAAGGGAACGCATTTTGAGTGGGTCGAAGCCGAAGGGTCTCCAACGTTGTTTCGACCAATACGAATGATACATACGGACGTATTAAAAACGCGAAGTGATAGTACGTTACAGACGGCGAAAAATGTTAAACCGTTAAAAATCGTCCGTCAAAACGTTTTTTTTTTTTTTGGACCGAAAGCCTCGTTGTTCTTATAGCCGCATCTCGTATGCATTGCGTACCGTTACGGATCGTATCGCAATACGCGCGAGAGGTCGTAACAATACGTAACAGTAGTTATCGTCGTTGGTCGCGCGCGGACGTTTCACCGATCGACCGCTAAAACGACGCGTACGGTTAAATCGCAGGTTTCCTCTACGGCAGCAACGCGGCCAGGACTTTTTCAGCGGGGTGTGGTGGGAGGTCCTGGAACAATATGAAAACCCGATTTACACAATTGCGATGATTTTTAATTTTTATTATTAAAAATAAATATATACTTTTTTGATATCGAAACCCACGAAACAAAAGAAACCAGAAAATCGATCGGGAAAAATCGAATCGACGACAATTAAAATTGTCTTACACGATTTTCCACTTTAGAAATACTCGAGGAGGGATAGGGATCTGGACCCGAGGTCCACCACCCTGGTTGCGCCACTGTTCTACGGTACATGTATAATTTTATGTGCACGTTTACCGACGTCTGAACAGTGTACCGCATGACATTCAATTGTTTCGCAGAGAAAAAAAAATAACGCATTTCATACATTAACAGAACGAGACGAAGTCTTCGAGATAATTGAAACAGTTTTTTGTTTTTTAAATGGATATGCCGTCGTATCGCTAAGAGTCTTTGAATAAACTTTCGTGAAAGCGCCGAGGAAACTTTCCTGGACACGTATTTGAGAGAAAACCCTTCGTTTCGTTTCGGGAGGTTTTATTTTTTTTCTTGAATATTTACAAATGCTTTAAAAAGTGTCGTTAATATTCCGAAAATGAACAGGAGTTATAAAAGTTCTCGTCATTTAAAGCGCGTAAAAACAGAAAGAATTGTAAACGACAGTTGCGTTTGGAAAATATATATTATTGCGTTTAGACTGAAAAGAAGTGAAAGTGAAAATGAAAATGAAAAATTAAAACCCTAAGCCGAGACGGGAAATATATTCGCAGTTTTATATATTGTTCGCAGTTTTCTCAAATCATATTTTAAAAGTATGAGAGACAATAAAACGGAAAAGATAAAAAAAAAAACGCAAACGTAATGACTATTGTCAACGGCGAAGTTGGCCCGCGCGAACAATAATAACGACATATTTCAACTGAAATCCGACGATAGAAGAACGAGAACACCGCGAAAATATAAACCACCTGACCGGTCGAAACGTCCATCGACGCCATCTGCATTATCTCGGCCATATTTCTCGTATTCCTTATTACTTCGTAATTGAACGTCGGTAGTGCACACCGTGTTGCTCGCGCTTCGCAAACGACAAACGCGAGACGTGACGTTATCGGTGCCGCGTTCTGTAACAGACGACAGCGTAAAATAATAAAATAATAAAAAACTGTTAACGAAACGAGCAAACGGTACACGAGTACGGTATGTGGTGCGGCGCAACAGGTACCGGCCGAGCAGCATATCGTTTAGCGCGCGCGCGCGTGCAGAAAACGGCACCGTTATTCATCAGACGTTTTTGTTCTGTGATTTAAAACCGTAACCTCACAAACGAATAAATTTTAACTCCCGTACCGGCTGTAGATACGAGAATGATAATCATAAACAAAAAAAACATTCAACAAAATAATAATTATTACGTATAAACGTTTTCGGAAACGTGGTCGTTCGTATTAAAATAATAAAATAAACGACCGATTTGCTGTGCACGGAGAAACCGTTTTAAATCGAATATAAAAACGGAAACGTCTCTCCGGAACCGCGAACGCGCGTTCCGGACGAACACAATCGACTTTTCGGACATAACGCCTCCAACTATTGAGTTTGTGACGACAAAAAACAATACCGCTCGAGCTCGGGCCGAGTCACGCGGTTCTTTTTTCTTTTCGACGCTATTCGTCCCGGGGGCGTTGAATTCGATTTTCGCAAAATTCGGACGTTTAGCATTGCGCGTACGCGCGTGTGTATGTGTACAAGTGTTCGAATTCAATTGATTTCGATTTTTTCGGGAACGTGACCGCGACGTCCGCGCGTTGTATTTTTGACTCGCGTTTTGTTTCCGTTAGCGGCGGTCGAGGACAAAGTGACGTCGCCGTCCCGGAACGACGCGACCAACCCGTTGAAGGAGCCGACGCCGAGCACGTTGCAGGGCGCGTTCCTGGGCGGCAACCTGACGGACGACGCCAACAACGGCAGCACCAGCACGCCGTCGGCCGAGGCGTCCACCGCGGCCGCGGCCCGCGAGACCGTTTGGAACGTCCGGACCGCACGGTTCGGCGACGGCCGCGAGACCGGAGCCGGCCACCACCACTGGCCGGCCGCTGGGACCGCGGCGAAACGCCGTCCACGCGAGCGCCGAACGCCAGCCGTCGCCGCAGTTCGGTACCGGTGCGAACGGCGACAACCTGATGGCCAACATGCTTAAGGACTGGTTCGCGGACAAGGGCGACTCGGCCGCGGCCGACAAGGGATACTACAAGCTGGCCACCGAGTATCTGCAGGACAACGGCGTGGGACCGGCGAACGGCGGCGGCGGCGGCGGCGGGCCGTCCGAGGCGTCGTCGAATAGCGCGACGGCCGCCGCGGCGTCCGGCGGCAACAGGGGCCTGTTCGAACGGTGGGACGAGGCTAGCGAGGAACAGGAACGCGTGCTCGAAGACGCCATGCGGTCCGAGCGGACCGTCGGCGACTCGCCGTCGTCCGTGCTGGCCGCGGACCACCAGAACACGCCCAGCCGGTGGTTCGTGCTGCTGTTGTCCGGCAACTCGACCGTGGCGCAGATGCGGCGCACCGACTTCGCCAAGTACCTGAAGCTGAACCTCGCGGCCAGGCTGTCGTTGGAATACGACGAGTTGAGGATCAACCGCGTGCTGGTCGTCCCGCCCCGTCTCATGGTCAACGTGAGCGTGGTGCCCGTTACCGAACGCGCGTCGGTCGCCGCCGCCGCCGCGCAGCACGTGCCGGCCACCGAAGCCGCCGCCGCCACCGCCGTCGCCGCGTCCGCCGCCACCGCCGTCTCGTCGTCGTCGTCGTCCTGGCCGGTGTCCGTATCCGACGCGGCCGCCTCCGACCGGGCGATGGTCGTCAACGACGACCCGCTGCACAACCTGGTCGAAACCAACGCCACGCTGATGGAACTGTCCGGAGAGGAATATCGGGTCAGTATATTCCGTATAGTTCGATCGCGATCGTTTTATAGGCGCGGCGATAATAATCTCTCTATCTCGAGACTTGCCGATATTTAGTCGGCGACACTCACTACCAGCGGCGGATTTACGGGTGGGTGGGGGGTGACTAGGGGTCACCGTCACAGACACCCTGTTTGTAGATATACTCGTTTTTATATTAATCGGTGGTACTATTTTTCTTTTTTTTTTTTGGACTCTCCCCCCCTCCAGAAAATTTTTGAAAATCCACCACTGCCTTAGCACACCAACGTTCAAAAAGTTCAACGCACTGTTGTTAGGGCAAAACAATACGTGTGTACCGGTTTAATTGACAGAAACCGCACACGAATACCGTATAAGTGTGCACCCGAACGCAGAAATGATTTACGCCGTGATTGAAATCGCTAACGTACTTTATCGGGTCGCGCCAATTAAAAATTTACAGCCGTCGCGTTAAAATATTAAACTCGATTCGATTTTGCGAATGTCGTTGACATTTTACCGCCGGGGTCTTATTATCAAATTAATTTTTTTAATTGAAATCTCAACCGTATAAAACCTAACCGTGTTAAAAC